>OU744808.1:9316312-10589552 GCA_916614155.1 Mesoligia furuncula | reverse complement strand
CGCGATAGTTAGACATTTGAAATTTTCACAGATGATGTATTTCTGTTGCCGCTATAACAACAAATACTAAAAACAAAATAAAATAAATATTTAAGGGGGGCTCCAATACAACAAACGTGATTTTTTTGCCCTTTTTTGCTCGATATCAAAAATGGCATAAGGTAGGCACTTGAAATATTCACAAAATACTCAGTTGTATTTTAACTTTGATAATAAATAAAAAAATAAAATAAAATAAATATTTAAGGGGGGCTCCCATACAACAAACATGTTTTTTTCGGCGTTTTTGCCTTGTGGTACGGAACCCTTCGTGTGCGAGTCCGACTCGCACTTGGCCAGTTTTTTATAATCCGCTTTGCTCTTTTTATATTTTCTGAATTGAGTACTTTTTAACTTTATAAGAAGGAGTAGGTATTTATAGAATTGCTAATTTTACTTCAGGTTAACTTTTCAAAAACTAAACATGTGTGATATTTTAGTTAAGGCCAGAAAAAACTCTAATTCCATGCAAACAATGTTCTCTTCATTGTATCGAAGCGTAATCCAAATACGGTATCAATCATAATTTTCTCAAGTCTTCCTTTTGTACCGAGTACAAACCACATCTCAATATTCCATCAATTTATTCTCTCAGAGATTTCCCGAAGCATACTCGTATCAATCATAGGCTTGAGGTGGATGATTGAAGGATAGAAGGGAAAATCGTTGACGGATAGGTAAACGTGTTCCGTTGAACTTTTTAAAAGACTTGTCATCGAAGACAATGATTAATGCGTCGATGATGGTGGGACACAATGAAAACTTCACTTGTATTGGGAGAGTTATGGCGGAAGATTGTTTTCGAGATGAATGAATGGGATTGTCAAAGAAAGAGGTTCTTTATTGAAATGTTTTTCCTATGTGCGTGGTTACAGTATCACACTAATATTAAAAAGGCGAAAGTTTGTGAGTGTGTGTGTGTGTGTTAATATGTTTGTTACTTCTTCTCGCTCAAACGGCTAGACCAATTTTGATAAAATTTTGTATGGAGTTAGCTGACACCCTAGATTAACATATAGGCTACTTTTTATCCCGATGTTCCCACGGGATCGACATTTACGGGGGTGAAACCGCGGGGCGCAGCTAGTGTTCTATGAAAACTTTTTAATAATTTGTTGTTGTGTCGATATTTTGTTGGGGAATTATTTAATTGCTCCTCTAAAAACTTATTCAGCTTTTAATAATGATCGCCTTTTATTGTTTTCTAAAAACTTTTTTCTTTAAAAAGACGATCGAGGATATTAGATTGGCGTTTTGATTAATACATGAAATCAAAATGGGAATTATTCCGGGATCGATTACTTACATGTCATTTGGTTGTTTTCGAGACATTTACCTTTAACTATAGTATCTAAATATTAAATCATTATCATCTGCCTAGCCCTTTCCCAACTATGTTGGGGTCGGCTTCCAGTCTAACCGGATGCAGCTGAATACCAGTATTTTACATAGAGCGACTGCCTATCTTACCTCCACAACCCAGTTACTGGGTAATACGATACCCATTTGTGTGTGTTGTCAAACTTTCGGGTCCGTAAAGACTGTCAAAGATCTACAAATGACAGCCGGGACCAACGGCTTAATTTGCTTTCGGAGGCACGGAGGCGTCTCGGTATGTAAAGATGGTCACACAGACCGCGGCAATTATTACCCGTCCATAGACCAACCGCGGCAAGCGTAGCCTAACCTGATCGATCGACCTCTGTGGCTGTTATTATTTAGCCACGGGCCCCTCAGCACCTAAACATTAAATAATACATGTTATTTTGTTTGGCAAATAAGTTGAAGATCGTTACAATGAGCCCTGTTTTGTTCCATGTGTCCTAAATTGTTGTCGGATTTCAATCCGTCAACAATTAGACCGTCCGCGATAGGTATTCATATCTATCTCGTTTTGATACAATCAGCACAGCACACAGGAAGCTTACGATCTGCTGGGGAGTTTTTTGCGTCACTTTGCCTTCTTACCAAAAGCACTAGGAAATCGTGAAGAGCGTTTTTGGGGACTGTCTTAACATTCTCACCGCCACGTGGTCCACCTGCCGCCCACATAAATTTCAGTGCAGCAAGCCACTATAGATTTTTTAATTTTTACTGACAGGCCATGTGGGCTGCCTGCGTACCACAACTAGCGCGCCAAATTCTATGACAATAGTCCTTGTTGTAACTTGTAAATATTTGTAAGGGCAGGCCATACATGTAATTAGGTCGGTTGCACGCGCGTCGCCCACATGGCCAGCTGTAAAAGTTTTTCGCGCCAATTTCGCACAGACTTCGCGCGCGTGTTTAGAAAATGTCGAATTCTAGTGATTCTGATTATCAACCACCGTCATTTTACGATCGATCCGTGTCTGAATGGACTGTGGACAGTGAAACATGTTTATTTTCTGACGATAGTATACCTCTGAACCGAGCCCCGGGAGGCATCGTCAGCGTACACGCAGACGCAGTCTGACTTTATGTGAGGAACCGTTATGAGAGGAACCGAGCTGCTGGACTATCTGCAAAGGAGGCCAGAAACCGAACAAAAAAGTGAATACCATGTGTCTAAAATGCCCGACTCAACCTAGTGATTGTGGTCAATGTTACGGAGAAATTCACAGTTTCGTAAATAGAAATTAAAGCTTAATTTTCTATTATATTTTCATATAATATTTGTTTGATTTCATTTTTCTTTGTTACAAGATACTCAATAAAAATGACTTATTAAGCTAGTTTTACATACTCGACTTTGAACCTTATAAATCTATAAATATAGTCCGATTTTTATCGATTTTTTTTTCATTGGTAGCTCTTTCACTCAACAATTTAAAGCAGGCGATATCGAATCCTTATCTAGCAAGCCAAGCTCTATAAAAATAAATGAATTCGTGGGATCACAGCGGACCACACGGCCTGCTGGTAAACTTAACGACGTGTCCCGCCGGCGGCCCACGTGGCGTGCTGCAAAAGTTACACAAAATCTAGCGTGGCGTGGTGTAAAAGACATTGCATGGCCCGCGCGCCGCCCACAAGGCCTGATGTTCTAGAAAAACCTTAAATGTGTATGGCGGTGAGAGTGTTAAGTAATTTTGACGTTCGAAAACTGCTGATTCTCAGCCTAATTTGAATGAATGACGTTTCATTTTGATTTTCTAATGTATTCCGCCCGCGGCTTCGCCCGCAAGGTATGTCGATAAGAACTATCCTATTTCCTTCCCCAGGATGCAATCTATCTCTCTGCCAAATTTTATCGAAATCCGTTCAGTGGTTTACGCGTGAAAAGGTAACATACAGACAGACAGATTTACTTTCGAATTTATAATATTAGTATGGATTATAAAACAAATACCTATCCAACATCTTCTCAAAAAGAGACTGTTTTTCCTAAACCGGCAATTAAGTTTAAAGAAGGGTACATAACAGCAATTTTCATGCTGAAGCTGAGGCCCGTTGTTGTAGCAAACTTGACTCGAAAACGATGAATAAAAGGAAGATAAAATAAAAAGTATATTAAGGTCCATAAAGCCGGCTGGAGCAGATTATGAATGTTTTATTGGTCGAGAACTCGCAAATCTATTTTTGAGTGTATGTTACTGTTTGAGTGTATGTTGTGCTTCGCTTGTGTAAATGTTATCCTTCCGGATTATTTCATATTTGCCGTTTTAGAGGATGGTTTTGTTGGCACTATTTTTAAGATGCTTATTTTAATGTGTTTTTCGATTTTAATATTCAACGAGGATTTTGTTTCGAGGATTAAGAGTACTGAAAAAGTTTTATTTTTAGTGTTGCTGAAATAAAACAACGGGATTCTAATAAATTGAATCATCCGAGCCCCAAGATACTGACTAACTGTTTGGGGCTCACGGAAATAATATAATTATGTAACCTAGCTGTAGGTATTATTTTAAGTTTACTCATTTCGGTCTCAACTTGCTGTTAAACTGTGAACTTGCTTACTGTATTACCTGGACAATAAATATTGTCTATTTCTATTAAAATCACTCATAATTATTGCTGAAAATATCAAAGCTAAAAAAAAAATTAATCGACGAATCATCAAAAACAAAAACTTTCTCAGGAGCATAGGGATCACACAATTAAGGTTTCGAACCAAACTCTTCTTAGCAGCCTTTGGTATAGTCATCTAAACCTAAAATCATGCCAAAATTCAAATCACTACATTGCACAGATTTTGAGAAAAACCTAAAGAGGTTATATTCTCATTTGATCGGAACCTTATTAGACACAAGAAGAGCCCTTGCTACAGCTTACCACATATCTTCGTAATGTAGGTGACTACAGCCGCACGATTTTCACCGCACGCTGAAAATCGACTGTCTAAATCTGGCTAGGCCGCAGGCGACTAAAATCGCAAGTTCAAATGTAGAGTAGGTTTCGACTTTTGTCATGCGGCGGCAGGTCGCATACGGCGGGTGACTAAAAAGTCGCAGACGATCGCCGCCGCATGCAGGTCACCATTTTGATGCAAAATAAACTAGTCACCTGTGCTTTCTACCGACCTGTGTAAATGAGGTAAAATCACTCGGCTTGTGAGGCGATTTGGTGAGCGACCAGCCGCACGGCGAAAATCCCCCATATGCAAAACAGCTGAACACCCTAAGTCACATCCAAACACGTTCCAAGTTCGTGTAACATGTTCCTACCTAATAATTCCAGCTACATCCTAACGGAAACATGTTATAACCCCAAGCATATTTCACATGCGCAATTACTACATTCAAAATTTATCGCGCAATAACGATATAATGACGGAAATGGTAGCGTCGCACAAGACGTATATATTAAAATTAACGTTCGGGCCACGATGAAGGGATGCCCGGGATAAATTAACCTTTGCATATTGTTGATATGTGGGACTGTCTGTATGTTGCCTCATTTCGGTAGGTAGTTTTGGCTAACTATTTACACTAGGTACTAAATTAGAAGACTAACTAGGCATCGAAGCGAGTCCGCATCGCTGTCATACAGAAACGTGACCAGAAGACTGGCAGCATTGCCACGTTGAATGGCAATGTTAATTATTTGGACAAAGAACGACCCAGCCCTTTGGTCAAGAGAAGTGTTAATCAGCCGGCGAGAAATTTCTTTAAAAACGAGTTTTTTTTCCTTTTCTTTTTTTTCTTTTTGGCTTATATAGAGAACCATGCACGTGTGTAGCCATGCGTGACCATGGATGAAGCAAAAGGATTATATAAGGATTGATACATAATCAGCCTATAATGTTGCCACTGTTCGGACACAGGCCTTCTCTCGGTGTGAGGGCCGTAATCCACCACGCGGGCCCAGTGCGGCTTGGTAGATGTCACGTCTTCGAATTTTTGGTTCTACGTAATGCCGGTATCCTCACGATGTTTCTCTTCACCGTTTTAAGAGCAGTGGTGATGAAATAATGTACAAAAAGGAAGGCGCCTATCTGGGTTTGAACCTACTACCATAGTAAATCGTAAGTCGCGGCCATTACCACTTGACCACCACTTGACTGCTACCAGGATGTAAGTATTGTTGCAAATGGCGAAGTCTGCTTGCCCTAAGAAAAGGCGTAAGTATGTACATATGTACTCGTAGGTAACTGCCCAGTTGGTCTCGTGGTCACAAGCCGGACTGCTGAGCGTGAGGTCCTGGTGATTCCTGGATCGGGCAAAGTGATATTGAGTTGTTCCATTAGGAATTTATTAGTAACAGCCCGGAATTTGGAAGTTGACGGTGTGATACTACTGTGTCTCGGAAAGCACGTTAAGTCGTTGGTCCTGCGCCTGGTCTCTCTCCGGTCGTGTCGGATTGCCGTCCCGTCGGACTATGAGAGTGAGGGAAGAGGGAGTGCACCTGTGTCTGCGCACACACTTGTGCACTATAATATCTCCCGCGCCGAAGTGTAGTCTCCTATGAAAGTGATGTCGTGATAACAAGGTTGTTGTAGCAACTCGAATACTCTATGTAAAATACTGGTATTCAACTCTGTCCGGTTACACTGGAAGCCGATTCTGACATAGTTGGGCAAAGGCTAGGCAGATGATAATAATAAATTTTAGAGTTTTCAATTTGCCCTCGAGTTTTAGGATGTCGGAGCGATTTCATCATCTGCCAATCCTTTTTCCAACTATGTTGGTGTCGGCCTTCCATCTAACCGGATGCAGCTGTATAATACATTTTTACGTGGAACGACTACCTATCTGAAACTGGGCTGTGGAAACTCAGTTACTGAATAATACGATACCCCTCTGTCAGACCTATGTTCTATGTTAGAGGGATTTTTGTCCGCACTTAGTCCTCAAAGTAGACCACTGTGCGTTGGTATTCATATGTGGGTATGTACCATATACCAGACCAATTTATAGAGACAATATTTTTAAGATTTTTTAATATTTTTAAGTTCGTATTGTTATAGAATTAGTTTTTGGCTGAAGGATTTGGCACAATAGAAAAGCACAGAGCATGACGTATATATACCTACCACAATAGTACCTTTTTTAAGCATATTCAAATTTCGGTCGGCTCAACCCAAAATAAAATTGTTCACCCAGCCATATCCTGGGCCACGACCTAGTAAAGATAACCCTGTTTTGCACACATAATTATGTTGTATTCATGTCGCGTTAGGAGGGATCCGAAATTGAGATGGATGCCTGACATAGGTGCGAAATTAACGTCCAAAATTATTTTTTGGTAATTTATCAAAGCCCGTGATTAGGTCGTCTAATTGTGTTTAATGAGGGTTCGCGTGATTACGTATAACTGGTATCCCTTGATTTCTATTGCGAGGATTTTCTTCATGTTATATGTATTAAAACTCCACCACGTGTAAGATCGGCGTGATATCTGAACTTATGTGATGAATGTGTAATTTTTTTTCTGCCTTTCTGAAGTTTAAAGATGACTGGCCTAAGAAACAAACCAACCAGCATGTGACAGAAAGGTTGAGTCATATTTAATGGCGTGGTACAGATCATTAAACTGAACAACTTTCTCCATGAGGCCAATATACCCATAGTAATCTCGAAAAAGTAATCACCCGTCCCATACATTTGGGTCGAGTAGGTATTGAAGTTTTGTATTGCATAGTTGAAATTGTGTCAGAAAGGTTAAGTCATATTTAAGGGCTGAACAACTTTCTCTATTGGGCGATAAAGTAATCGCGAATAAATAATCAGCCGTCCCATATATTTGGGTCGTGTAGGTAGGTATTGAAGTTTTGTATTGGGAAATATAGTTGAAATTTTTTTCGCGATTACGATGTTGGTCTAACGGAGAAAGTTAATCAGTTTGATAGTCTATACCATACACTTAAATTTGACCACACCTTTTTGATACATGCTGTATATTAAGGCCAATATACCTATAGTGATCACGAAAACGTCGAGGGATCAGGACGAAGCTGAACACATTGTATTTGAATATTTTGGCGAATGCTTACGACATTATTGTTTTCACCGAGACCTGGCTGACACCTGATATCTCAGATAACGAATTTATTGACCAACGTTACCTTGTATTTAGATGCGATCGTGATCGTATTGTTACCCAAAAAAAAGACGGTGGTGGCGTCCTCATAGCTGTCTCTCGAGAATTAAAACCGTCTTGCCTCACATTATCGCCCCCTTTAACTTTACCTGAGCATAAAATAATTAAAATCCCTTCGTGCCGTGATAACTATAGTTTAATATGTGCTACTTATATACCGCCGAGCACGACGGAAGAAATATATATACATTTTCTTGATTCTCTCTCGGCTCTGTTTGATGATCCTCGTGTGGACAATATTATTTTAACAGGCGACTTTAACATGCCTCAACTTAACTGGGTTAAAAGAACTTCATTCATGGAATGTGCTACAAATACTCCCTCTAACGTAACTCGTCAACTCTTAAACATTTGCTCGCAACTAAATATTAAACAATATAATAATTTAACTAATTGTAACGGTCGTATATTGGATTTGTTTTTCAGTAATGCACATTCTTTAACGTTTACTTCTGATGTCCCTCTCCTGCCCATCGATGCTTATCATCCTGCCTTTTACGTCCATGTACCGTTTGTACATACACCAAGTATCTCGAAATGCAAAATTCCGAATCCGCTCAATTATTACAAAGCTGACTACTGCGAGATAAATAATGATATTAGTAATGTTGACTGGAGTGGTTTACTTGAAGGGTTGATACCTGAGGAAGCTGTGTCTGCTTTCTATGAAAAAATATTCGAAATAATTAGATCACATACACCCACTCGCAGGCTGAGGAATTTTAATTTTCCCATCTGGTTCACACGTTCACTCATACGTACCTTCAAAAATAAATCTTATGCTTGGATAAAGTGGAAGAAACGCGGCAATATAAGCGACTATGAAAAGTATTCTGTCATTAGAACAAGGTTCAAAAAAGAAGCAGATAGATGCTATAAAAGATACATGAAGTCAGTTGAAGATAATATTGCCACCAATATCAAGGCTTTCTGGTCGTACATCTCCAACCGTAAAACTGCAAATAGAATTCCTGGCACGATACACTACAAACAAAATTTAGCCAGTGATCCTATTGCAATTAGTAATTTATTCTCTTCTTTTTTCCATTCTGTGTACGAACCCTCCACTTTTAACTCTGATTCATGGGTACCTCCACCTACAAGTGCTGATCATGATGTTAACTTATCTAAATTGTATTTCCCCTTAGAAAATATTCGCAGAGAACTAAAAATGTTGGATTCGACTAAAGGACCTGGTCCAGACGGTATACCTGCGTTATTTTTGAAAAATACCTACAGTACAGTATGCTATCCCGTATTTATATTATTTAACAAATGTATTTCGTGTGGAGTCTTTCCGGATGTATGGAAACGCGCAAATATCGTACCAGTACACAAAGGTGGTTCTAAAAGTGATGTAGAGATGTATCGTCCAATTTCCATATTATCTGCATTGTCTAAACTCTTTGAAAGGCTTGTCCATGCTGAGATTTATCCAGTTATTCGTCATATGCTAATAAAGGAGCAGCATGGCTTCGTCAAAGATAGGTCTTGTGTAAGCAATCTCTTAATATTCACAACACAACTTTTTGAAAATATTGATAACAGACAACAGACAGACGCGGTATACACTGACTTTCAAAAGGCATTCGATAAAGTGGATCACAGATTGCTGCTGAATAAAATTGCGTACAATGGTATCAGAGGGGATCTCCTCCGTTGGTTTGTCTCACATATAACCAATAGAACCCAAAAGGTTGTGATCAATGGCTTCGAGTCTAATTGTATTCAAGTTACATCAGGAGTTCCTCAAGGCTCAATTTTAGGACCTTTATTATTTATACTATTCATAAATGACATAAAATATTGCTTTCAAAATTCTAAATTTCTATTATACGCTGACGACTTAAAAGTTTTTAAACAAATTTCAAATGAACAAGACTGTGTTGAATTCCAACGTGATCTTGATCGTTTCTCAGACTATTGCTCTTATAATAAACTCTACCTTAGCTTGCCTAAGTGTCATAGTATAACGTTCACTAAAAAGAAAAATATCATACATTTCAATTATAAACTTGCTAATAGTGTTATTAATAAAGTTAGCAATCTTCGTGATCTTGGTGTGCAGCTGGACTCAAAACTTCATCTTGATATTCATGTAGAAAAAATTGTCAATAAGGCATATCAGATGTTTGGATTTGTAATGAGAGCATCCAGAGATTTCCATCGTCCCTCCACCTTCTTGCATCTGTATAAGTCCATAATTAGGCCGCAATTAGAATACGCAGTTCCGATCTGGAATCCCTACTATGCGAAATATGTCGAAATTATCGAATTAGTCCAACGCAAGTACCTTCGTGCTATGCAATTTAGATGTTTTCGAAAGAAAAAATCTTACCAATCACTTCTTAAACAATACGACCTGCTTACTTTACAGTCAAGACGCGTTCTCCTTGAGACAATGACGTTATTCAGTGTATGCCGAAACAAGTTTGATTGCCCTGACTTGGTGTCTGGTTTGTGTTACCTGGTTCCTCGAACAGTACATGGACGGGAGGTACGCACCAGGCGACTGTTTGCTACTAGCTTTTGTAGATCCAATGCTGGTAAGCGTTCGCCGCTATACCGCTTAGTCGATACATACAATGCGCGTTTTGGTGCAATAGACATACTATTCCTAAGCAGATACAAATTCAAAAATGATATAATTAAAATTCTTAAGGATCGGCAGTAGGCTCCATAGGTTTTACACAATGTAGGTATCATTGTTAATAGGATGGGGACCTGTACGTGATTTTATTTTTTTTATTTTTATTTTTTGATTTTTTTTTCTGTTTGTTACAACTTATACCTATAGAATATATTTTTTTTCTTTTTTTTGGTTTATCTTTATCTTTTTTTTAATTTGTCTTTTTTTTTTTTACATCTTTCTCTGTCATGTAGCAGGCCTAACTCAATAGTTAGCCCTGCTACATAACAGCTTGTTTCTTGTTTTTTTGTTTTTTATATGCTGCAGTAATCTGTGGAAAATGTTGTGGGTAGTATATTTGTTAAGCTTAATTTTAAGACAACACTGTTTATACTTAATATACTACTGTTTGTTTTCCCAAATGTAATAAATAAATAAATAAATAAATAGAAAAAATAATCACCCGTCCCATACATTTGGGTCGAGTAGGTATTGAAGTTTTGTATTGGATAGTTGAAAATTTTTTCACGATTACGATATTGGTCTTGTTGGATACGGGACACGGGACAAGTAAAACACTCGCTAGCTAGAAACGCACTGTCGTTTATTCGTTTAAGATGCAACGTGAGACGCGCGGGTGCGCGCTCTCGCTCTCGCTCGGCCAAGGCTGCAGCGCGCGGCGCGGCACCTATGCTTGTACACAACATCTCCCCACCCTATTCTGACAAGCCCACTTTATACAATATGAATTAAGATTAAGAAATAATAAGAATAAATAATCGTAGCAGAACAAGAATATAGGTCGTAAGTGTATGCACACAGTACAGGAGTTAATCATAGTTTCGATCTCATTGTCAATACCCGGAAACCAAAAACGGGAACGAGCTTCTGCCTTTGTTTTTACAATTCCTAGGTGGGAAGTATGAAGTTCGTTTAGTATTTTAATTCTAAGACTTTCGGGCAAAACTACTTTATGCCCTCTCATGACGCAGCCCTCTTCATACGATAATTGATTTTTGCATGCATGAAAGGGTTTTAATTTTATATCAGCCATGCTCCTAGGCCAACCCTTAGAAATAAAATCGATCACTTTTAACAAGCTAATATCCCGACTAGTTTCTCTACGCAATTCGTCTAGTGTGACCGGCATGTGACCATCTATAACGAAATGAACGTACGATGCGCGGTCAATTGGAGCGGCAGCGGCGGCAGCGTGCTGCGTACTGTCCCCGCACTCCCCGCCCCCGGGTTCACTGTCCGCCGTCGCTGCGCGCGACTGCGGCCCGTCGCTGCCCGCGTCGTCGGGGAGACTGGCTCGTGACAAATAATCCGCGGAGTTATTCTCGCTGCGAACGTATTCGATCTTATAATTATATGCACTAAGGAACAACGCGTATCTTTGTAATCGGTTTGCCGAAACCTCTGGTATACCTTTGTATGGCCCAAATATAGAGATTAAAGGTTTGTGGTCGGTGCGAAGGATAAACGGGTCTGATCTACCGTACAGATACTGATGGAACCTTCGAACTCCGAAAATAATAGCAGTTGCCTCCTTCTGTATCTGGGAATATCGTTTTTCAGCCGTGTTAAGAGTGCGGGATGCAAACGAAATAGGGCGCTCGCATCCGTCCTTGTCGATTTGCGACAATATCGCACCTAACCCATTAGGTGAAGCGTCCACAGTGAGGATAATCTTTGCGTTTGGGTCGAAATGCGCTAACACTTGGTCTGACGTTAACTGTTTTTTTATTTCGACGAACGCTTTTTGACATTCGTCGGTCCAATTCCAATTAACCCCTTTCCTTAAAAGATCATATAAGGGACTGAGAATTTCGGACGCCCTCGGTACGAAATTACGGTAATAATTCACTAACCCTAAAAATGATTGAAGTTTACCTACATCCGTAGGCATTGGGGATTTCTTAATTGCTATTACCTTATCCGATGATTTTTTGAGCCCGTCTTTGTTTATTACATACCCTAAATAACTGATTTCATTTTTGAAAAATTCGCATTTTTCTTTTTGCAAGGTTAGACCTGCGTCTTGTAGCCTCTGTAAAACTGCAGTTAGCCTTTGTAGGTGTAGCCCGGGTCCGTCGGCTGTTACTAGGACGTCATCTAATAGACATAACACACCGTCCATGCCTGACAATATGTTTTCCATAGCGCGCTGAAAAATAGACGGTGCGCTCGTTAACCCAAACACCATACGTGTATATTGAAACAAGCCGCGATGCGTATTTATGCACGTAATTTTTTGGGAATCCTTGTCTAAAACAAATTGATTATAGGCCATGGACAGATCTAACTTTGAGAATTGCTGTCCTCCGTGCAACTTCGAAAATAATTCGTGGACCGTAGGTAACGGGTATTGTTCTATAACTAATTGTTTATTTATGCTTACGGAATAGTCTGCACACAGCCTTACACTCCCATTGCGTTTTAATACTGGCACTACGGGTGATGCATATTCAGAGTGATCGACCTGCTGTAATATGCCTAAATTTACTAAACGGACGATCTCTTTATCTACCTTATCTCGTAATGCAAATGCGATTGGACGTGCTTTGAAAAACATTGGTTTTGCATCATCTTTTAACCTTAACTTGACTTCAAACTTCGTGAATTTACCTAATTTATCTGAAAATACGTCTTTGAATCGACTATGCAAGTTATCGACTGTATTTGCTTCATTGTTTATAAAATTACAGGGCGCTAATTTTATTTTAAATAAAGATAAAAAGTCTCTACCGAGCAATGGTGGCCCTTCGTTACGCACCACGTACACATTCAGTGTGTGTGTACTCAGCCTATAAGTGACCGGTACGCGAATTATGCCTAAACAACCGATACTAGTGCCCGTGTAGGTAAATAACTTTTTCTTAGGGGGCAACAAGGGCAGGCTGCTAAAATGTCTGTTGTAACAATCCTCTGAAATGACTGTGACTGCGGATCCACTATCTATTTCGAACCTCATTTGTGAGCCGTTGACGAACACGATTTCTGTCATAGGTTCCCCCCGTTCTGACACGATATTACGTAAAAACTCACCATCGTCGTCCTCCTCACCCACGTCACCGGACACAACACGTTTAACTTTGCACACTCTACGCAAGTGTCCCTTTTTATTACACTTCCTACACGTAAAGTTCGCGAACCGGCACTGGGATGACGGATGGTTATTTCGACCGCACACGGAACATTTCTCCTTGACTGGTTCCTTCTCTGGAGCCGTACACGTACCCTGCACCTTGAACACTACATGTTCTTGCTGTGTTGATGGCGACGCTGTCGTTGATGCGGAGGCGCCTGCCCGCGCACAACGGATGCTCTGTGCCAACTCCACTGCCTTTGCCAGGGTCAAACTGTCCGTATCCTTCGCGAAGAGTTTGTCCCTCTCGGGACCCGCCGACATACCCATTACAAAGCGGTCTCGGAGGGCTTCTTCTACATTGGCGAACTTGCAGTGTTTCGTGAGCCCGCGCAGTCTTGCCGCCCACTGCGCATGCGTCTCACTCGCTTGTTGCGTTGCCGCGTAAAATGCGTATCTTTCTCCGAATCCACACTTTTTCGGCGAAAAGTGAGCATCTAATAGCTCCAAAATGTCTTCGAATGGCACCTCCTCCAGCTGTTTAGGCAAAGCCAAGTCGGCTGTGAGCTGGTAGGTACCATCCGTGAGTGCGCTCAGCAGGATCGCTCGCCTTCGTGAACCCGTAGCGTCATTTTTTTCGGAGATGTCATTTGCTATAAACCACTGCCGCAGGCGACTTTTATACGCCTTCCATTCGTGCACTGTGTGGTCAAAGTTATTTAAAATCCCGAAATTAAACTGAGCCATTGTTTTGTGATAAAGCGTAAGCGTGGGTTGCTCTCGTCGCCACTGTTGGATACGGGACACGGGACAAGTAAAACACTCGCTAGCTAGAAACGCACTGTCGTTTATTCGTTTAAGATGCAACGTGAGACGCGCGGGTGCGCGCTCTCGCTCTCGCTCGGCCAAGGCTGCAGCGCGCGGCGCGGCACCTATGCTTGTACACAACAGGTCTAATGGAGAAAGATGATCAGTTTGAGAGTCTATACAACACCCTTAAATTTGACCACACCTTTCTGATACATGCTGTATAATATGAGGACTTATGAAAGGAGAAAGAAAAATATTAGGTTGGGTTAAGTTATATTTTCTCTTCATAAAAAATAAAATTTTACACCATATTAATGATAGTGGAGTATTGTCTTATTATGTTATAGGTAAGGTAGTAATTATATCAGGACCTGCATAAATAATCACAGTAGTAGATATAATTCTATTAAGATATCCTCCCTTAGTAAGCTCTTGTACCCAAAATCAGAATAGCCTTCCATTTTTTCTTCGGAAAACCTCATTCATTTTAACTATTAACATAAGAAGGTCCTTCATAATTTACTTTGCAAGATGAATCAAGTAACTCCATACAGTAGTTTCCATTTGTTCTATGGAACGTGACGTCATGGGACAAAATGAGACAATATTTTGACAAATGGGAACTACTCACTTCATATCAAGTTATATCGGGACTCCGGTACCTGCTGTTCGGCATATGGCTATAATTAAATACCTGTCAGAACACAATGGAGAATTGACAGGTCGCTTCTACATTGTCTGTCTCTGAAGCAATCCGTCCCCTCTGAGACACGGTGGGATGACTATGTCATCTTGGTTGTTGGCGACCTAAATGATTAATTTCTATATACAATGTGTCCGGTCATGGACTAGCGATATTCTAGGTACTTATATAGCAACTATTCTAGTACACAAATTCACTACACACTAGGGTCCAATCTGCTTCCCCGCTATTTGGCAGTCATTTTGTTGAGATATTCTCTACGTGTGTACAAAGAAAACATAATTATCTCTCAAAGTTTTGATCCTACTGAGATAAAAGTAGGCTTATTCGGAGGGTAACAATACTGTCTACCGTTTCCATTACGATCCAATGGGTTCACATTCTCGTAACTTAAAAAAAAAAACTCAAAAAATGTTTTCAAAAAATTATGCCAATCAACAAATTATTGTAAATTACTGCAAAAACAACCCCTATGACCCTTTTTATTTTTTTCCTAGATTGACAGATTTTGAGCTAAGTTACAATACAACATTAAATTAACATTAATATTTTAGTGGATTGGACCCTAGTGTATAGTGTATTTGTGTACTAGAATAGTTGTTATATAAGTACCTAGAATATCGCTAGTCCATGACCGGACACATTGTATAGCACATGAAGGTAGGACTTGTAGGTTCACACAGGAAGTACCTACGGGGTCTGCCACGGGAGTTACTGCGACGTGTTATGTATTTAAATAAAACTGTTGATAATTATAGCACTTGTTATTTTATTCCCGAAATTATCCCAAGTTGAACACACGCACACAGATCGGCCAGTGCGCAGTAACTGGCGATCGCCCATGCACACCTTCCTTTCATACACAAAACGCTGACGCGTAACATTCGTACTTACATTGTCCCTACAGACTTCCTTAATATTTCAGATGACGTGTATATTTCTCATTAATTTCTTGATATTTTTTTAAAGTTTACAGTCAATACTTACACTGCCGGTTCAAAACCGAATTGTTAAAGAATTCCAATTTTAAAATTCAAAGACTAAGTATTCTACAATTAAAAAAATGACTTATCCCACCTAGAATATGTCTATGTGGGGCAAAAGTTATAATTTTTTTTTTCGTTATTAGAATTCAGTTACGATAATTAAAACACATTTAAATTTGATTCATGTCATGGGGTCCGAGTGCCCACTTGGTTTTTCGAGATATCGCCAAGCGGTTAGCCGACTCTTCACGGCTGGCCTTTCTTGGCCAAAGAATTAGTATCGCCATACAAAATGGCAATGCTGCCAGCCTTTTGGGCACTGTTTCTGTTGACAGCGATGCGGACGAATTTTTTGATGCCTTATGATTATTTTGCTTTTTTTTACAAGCTTTCATTTAGCTTGCACTGTTATTTTAAAATAGGTAATTATATTATATAAATTTTAAAAGCTTGAGGCGGTACGGTATCCGTTATACAGGTGTACCTACTACACAATAACAGTGCCTCAAGTGTTTGAAAATATATATTTTAAAATGAAAGTGTCACTTAAATTAATTTTTTCTTTTTAGTTCGCGTTATACTTTCTTTTTAGGGTTCCGTACCCAAAGGGTAAAAACGGAACCCTATTACTAAGACTTCGCTGTCTGTCCATCTGTCCGTCTGGCCGTCTGTCCGTCTGTCCGTCTGTCCGTCTGTCTGTCTGTCTGTCACCAGGCTGTATCTCAAGAACCGCGATAGCTAGACAGTTGAAATTTTCACAAATTATGTATTTCTGTTGCCGCTATAACAACAAATACTAAAAACAAAATAAATCAAATATTTAAGGGGGGCTCCCATACAACAAACGCGATTTTTTTGCCCTTTTTTGCTCGATATTAAAAATGGCAACAGGTAGGCACTTGAAATATTCACAAAATACTCAGTTGTATTTTAACTTTAATAATACATAATAAAATTAAAATAAAATAAATATTTAAGGGGGGCTCCCATACAACTAACATGTTTTTTTTTTCGTTTTTGCCTTGTGGTACGGAACCCTTCGTGTGCGAGTCCGACTCGCACTTGGCCAGTTTTTAAGTTACGTCTTTATTTAAATAAAAGCATGTTTTTAAAAAATTCTTTAAATATTAGTATAGATTATGTAAATATTATCATGTTATGGATTTGAAATACTTACTTAAACTTTAAGGCGGAAAGTTTGTTCAACCTCTTAGTCACCGCTAAAGAGAAACAATTGATTTTCTCTTGTATCTATGTAATGGACCGATTTCGGCCCACGCTGGGCTGGAGTGGTCAATAATTTGTATTTTGACAGAAGTTTGTAGGTAGGTATCTTCCACTAAGACGTGGCAGGCAATGGGCAAACAATGATATGATAAAAACCTTTTTCACGAATCTTATAATCCTGTACTTATCCCAATTTATCTGAGGTGAGGCAGGTTTTATCTTTGTAATACCTCTATTAGCCATTTCAGTATTTTATTTAAATAAAAATCGTTTACTTTTAACATGTTTGTAAATAAATGTGAGATCCATTATGTAGGTCTATCAGATAATAATTGATTAATATTATGTCATGGTTTGATATTCATCCTTTATAGTTAGATACATAGATAAACCATTTATTTAATGCAAACAAAAGTTACATATAACACAACACACAATTGAATCATCCTCATCTGCCTTTTCCCAACTATGTTGAGGTTAGCTTCCAGTCTAACCGGATGCAGCTGAATAACCAGTATTTTACATGAAGTGGCTGCCTATCTGACCTCCACAACCCAGTTACTGGGTACTAAGTACTTATTGTACCTACAACAAGGCTCAAGAAAATAGGTGGCTCGTTCAGATGCCAATGTATACGCTTTTATAATAAACTACCAAGCCACGTTCAAGTTCTAAGCCCTAATAAATTCAGTTCATTCATTAAACGTAAGTTGTGCCAGAAAGCCTTTTAGACCGTTAAAGATTATATTGAGGACAAAAAGGCCCCGGATTGAGCTGCTTCCAATTTTTGCATTTTGAATGTTTTTTTTTCTTTTGTTTTTTTTATATAAGTACACATTGACATTAATGAATTTTATATAAACAATGATATTTGCTTTGTAAAGCATTATGTCATTTCAATTGTTGTGAATGTAGATGATGATAATGTAAGACAATGTGGGTCATTTCATACATTTTTTTTATTTTTTTCTCTGTTTTGTCATGGTCTGGCAGTTTGAGTAATTTATGTGGCCTATCCAAATGTCCTTTCTTTGGTATTGTTCGTCGAATCGTTGAGCTCCTTTAGTTTTGAGTTAAGCTGCACGATTTCTGACAAATGCGTGCACTGACTGGACAGGTCCTCTCAATCTGTGTGGTTATTTCTCAGACATCGATCTACATGGTCTTCATATAACATGACCAAGATTTTGTCTGGACTTTAAAAGAGACTGTGACCTCTGAGTTTGTTTCGGCCTTTCTTCTCAGAGTAGTCAAATAGGAAACGCCAACCTCATCTAGTTAAAAAAAAATTAATTGACGTGTAAAAGTATTTGTGCAAACCCCTTGGTAAGACTGACTGTCTGACTTTCGGGTTACTGCCGACCCGTAACGACTGTCAAAGATCCGCGAATAACACCCGGGATGTGCTTTCCGAGTCACGGAGGGGTCTTGTTATATGAAGATCACCACACCCACACACGTACCAACCGCGGCAAGCGATCGACATATGCGGCTGTTATTATTTAGCCAGAAGCCCCTCTCTCCGTTAATGATAAAATATTACAATCACACTAATATTATAAAGGCGAAAGTTTGTGAGTGTGTGTGTGTGTGTTTATAATGTTTGTTCCTTCTTCACGCTCAAACGGATTGAACAATTTTGATAATATTTTGTATGGAGGTAGCTGACACCTGGATTAACATTTAGGCTACTTTTTATCCCGATGTTCCCACGGGATCGACATTTACGCGGGTGAAACCGCGGGGCGCAGCTAGTGATACATAAAACAAGGTGCAACATAAAAAAAAGGAAACATACTTAAAGAAATCAAGTGAAACTATGACATAGGTACTTACTTCAAACTTATATAACAAATATATACAAAGTTCAGTGTGCGTCTCAAGGTTGTTGCAAAAAATATAGTTTTATTATATAACTTTAATAAGTATCTTTGTGGTGCCAGCTTAAACAGAGTGTCAAATTTTAAATATCTGGGTCACTGGGTCTCAGAGGATCTATGTGACAACGTTGATTTGGAGAGGGAGCGCAGGGCGCTGTCTGTGCGCTGTAACATGCTGGCCCGCAGGTTTGCACGGTGTACCGAGCAAGTTAAAGTGACATTATTTAGGGCCTTCTGTCAATCTTTTTACACCTGCAGCCTGTGGACTAAGTACACGCAGCGTACTTACAGTGCTCTGCGAGTACAGTATAATAACGCGTTCAGGGTGCTGTTCGGGCTGCCGCGGCACTGCAGCGCTTCAGCAATGTTTGCCGTGAAAAGCGTGGATGGTTTTCATGCCATCATGCGGAAGCGTTCTGCGTCACTTATGAAGCGCTTGCGGGCCAGCTCGAACAGCCTTCTGAGCGTGTTCGTGGGTCGTTGGGACTCGCCGATGTGGTGGCACTGGATGCGCCTACACACTGTGGGTGGTCGCGTCCAGGGTCTGGCATGAACTGGCACTCCTGTGCGGTGCCACTTCATGATTTTTATTTTTATGTTTATGTCCTTCTGTGGCTTTGTTTTTGTATGTACTAACAATAGTTTTATAAGGTTTTTGTGTTACTAACAGTATATGGACTACGTCTGAAATAAATTTCTTATTATTATTATTATAACAAAAAATATAGGCCATTGAACCAAATTTCAATTTAAATAAAATCTTTTTACTAGGTGTAATTGAAATAACTGAAAACCTGAAAAATTCATACAACTCGACAAAATGTCCCCTACATTTTGTCGAGTTGTATGACTTTTTCAGGTGTTTACAGCAGATTTTTTATCGCGTTTTCATGGTTGGTCCCATAGTAAAATTTGTTCATAATGATGAGTCGAATGATCCTTTCAGGTTTTCAGCTATTTAAATTACTCCTTGTATGTCATCATCTGCCTCGTTAAGCCGTTGGTCCCGGCTGTCATTTGTGGATCTTTGACAGTCGTTACGGGTAGTCAGAAGCCCGAAAGTCTGACAACTAGTCTTACCAAGGGATATCGTATTACCCAGTAACTGGGTTGTGGAGGTCAGATAGGCAGTCGCTCCATGTAAAATACTGGTATTCAGCTGAATCCGGTTAGACTGGAAGCCGACCCCAACATAGTTGGGAAAAGGCTAGGCAGATGATGATGATGTCATCATCTGCCTAACCTTTTCCCAACTACATAATATGTTGGGGTCGGCTTCCAGCCTAACCAGATGCAGCTGAATACCAGTATTTCACATGGAGCGACGGCCTATCTGACCTCCACAACCCAGTTACTGTGTACTAAGTATTTGTTGTACCTACAACAAGGCTCAATAAAATAGGTGGTTCGTTCAGATTCCAATATATACGCTTTTATAATAAAGAACCAACCCACGTTCAAGATCTAAGCCTTAATAAATTCAAATCATTCATTAAACGTAAGTTGGTAAGACTGGTTGTCAGGTCGATATCCGTGGGTTTTCGAAATACTCCTTGTATGTATGAATCATTCAAGTTTAAGCCATACTGTCGTAAATGATTTGATGTATAACAGAGTAATTTCCAACTTTGTGGTATACACGTGTATGACTGCCATATTCCAAGTAGGTAATTAGAAATCAACCCGGCTAACGACGTCACAGCTTATTTGATTGCGTTGCTAAATATTATCTTGTGGCAGTTGTGTTCCGACTCCCCTTTGAGGGTTGGTTTCGCAGCCTTATCAAGAGTGGGTTAATTGCTGTATGTTTATATACATAACGTTTTGATATTTCATGCACACTTTAATTATTGATGAAGCGAGTACTGTGTACAGTCAATAAAAGAGATGACTGTACAGTTTAGTAAGAAACCGATGGATGTTCTCGAATAAAATTTAAATGTATTAATAGACAACAAACAGCTCATTTATCAAATTAAATTTTAGTCGACAACATCCATCGGTTTTCTAACTAAACTTCAACTATATCCGACGATCCTGCATACTTATCTCCTTTGTTGACTATACCTGTGTATGGTATTTTAACATAACATAACGACATCATGCATGTAGTCCCCAAAAGGTTAGGCAGAGTGCACCTATAGGACACCCATATTTATTTTATTATTTATCATATTTTTTTTTTCTAGTTATGTTTAAGTCCCATGTTTAGAATTGGGGGCGAGCCTATTACTATCAACTGGGCACGAATCTAAGCTCTGGGCTGCTACTGAGAAAGGACTAAGATCATAATCGGTGTCCGGTAATTAATGGATAACCTCTTCAGGGGTCATTGTACTTATCATTATGAACAACTATTACTATGGGTCATCATCATCATCATCATCATTTCAGCCGAAAGACGTCCACTGCTGGACATAGGCCTCCCCCAAAAGGGGGGGGGTTTGCCATAATCGCCACGCTTGGCAGGCGGGTTGGCGATCGCAGTATGGTATGGTGGTGGAATGCATAGAGAACGCTGCTGCCCATTCTCCGGTACGCCCCTTAGTCGCCTTTTACGACACCCACGGGAAGTATGGTGTGGTGCTATTCTTTAAGTCCGGCACCACACAGACTTACTTACTATGGGTCCAAACCTGAAATCGCGAAAAAAGAATCAGCAGTTTCCTACATTTTGACATGTTAAGCGAACATAAATGTTGTGTGTGTGTTATTTTTCGCGATTTCATGTTTGGTCCCGTAGTAAAAGTTGTTTATGATAATAAGTACAATGACCCCTGAAGAGGTTATCCATTAATTACCGGATATGCTGTATATAAAATTCAAAGTCCTGACTGACTGATATATCAACGCACAGCCTAAACCGCTGGTCCTAGAGACATGATATTTGGAGGGTGTGTTTTTTGTGAAGAGTGGGTATCCATTAAGAAAGGGTTTTCGAAATTCCACCCCTAAGAGGGTGAATGGTGGAGGGTGAAATTTCACGCGGACAAAGTCGCGGGCAGAAGCTGTTGCTCTCTTTTCAAAACTCATATCAAGTTTTTACTACAATGTTTAAAGTATGAAATGTCGAAAACCTTTGTAATGAAATTCAGCCGCGGGTTTTTGAGGTTCGTGTTGCGTTTGCTACACGAACCTCAAAAACCCCCTCATTGCAACCTTCCCACTAATAACCGAATGTATCTTACTTCTTTCTTTCTAGCTTAAATCCCACAGAATGAGGTAAGCTTTTCTTATTATCTCTCTCCACTACTATATTGCACTTAAAGAAAGAAAGATAGAAAGAAAAATTGTTTATTCTGCACAAAAAAAACGCACATAGCAAATAAAAAAATAAAATAAAAAGCGACATAAAATATACACACACAACATACTCAAAAACCTCGTACTCAAGCTTACAAAATGTTGACAATTTTGTCCATTGCTTGATGTCAGGGGCCGGGGACCAAAGACAACACACATTATTAATTGACATTGACAATTTGAGATTGACATTATAAATCAATCCGTGATAAAAAAATCACTTAAAAAATACTCTGCGTGTCACAGTCTAATGCTGGACATAGGCCTCTTCCAGGTTGCGCCACCACACCCTGACCTACGCCTTCCCATCCGGTTTATCCCAGCCATCTTCTTGGGGTCGATTTTTCATTTTTCACTTCATGTATCAATAATTTCATTTGAATAGAAAAATTCTCTTACAGAAAAACTCCTTGAAACTAACTACCTGGATATAAAACTACTCATCTAAATCGTTTACCTACCCAAAGAATACTTCTATAAATCCAAAGCGTACAAAACTACGCCTTTGTAAAAGTCGAGTCAACTAAACTCAATAAAGAGCAAACGACCGTAAATAAAATAGTTCTTTTATAATAGAGCTCACTTCAAGCAGTACAAAATAATAGATCCTAATCTATGACAAAGGTTTGTATTCTTATTGTAAGCACTTTGACGAAGTTATATTGGAGTCACGTGTACCTAACCATAAAAACTTTTTAACAAAAAAAACCGACTTCCAAAAAAAACACTACAAAGTGAAAATTACTTTAATTTCGGAAGTCGTTAATTTCGGAAGTCGGTGTCTTTGGATCTGTATTTTATTTTCTGTGTTTTTCTTGGAAGTCGGTATTTTTTTCTTAAATGGTTTTTATTTCTCGCTTTTTAGTGGGTTTGTTTATCATGTATCTAAGTTACAATAGCCTAATGTCAACTTGCCCATCGCTTTTTACAAAATATTGCTTTTCCCGATGCAGGGACGTTAATTGTTGAGGAGTTCTCCTGGTATTCCACCATCAGCTCTATTTCACAATTCGCATTGTGACGAGCTGTCTGTGTGGTGCCGGACTTAAAGAATAGCACCACCCCATACTTCCAGTGGGTGTCGTAAAAGGCGACTAAGGGCGTACCGGAGAATGAGCAGCAGCGTTCTCTATGCATTCCACCACCATACCATACTGCGATCGCCAACCCGCCTGCAGGAGGAGGCCTATGTCCAGCAGTGGACGTCTTTCGGCTGATATGATGATGATGAATGTGACGAGCATAAAATGCTCATCAACCAGATTAAAGTAATCGAATCGCAACCCGTGAAATAATTATTATTGAGTAGTTCCGGTGGCCATCTGTGGTCTTCTTCATCAGTTCCACTTTTCCAAATGGTGGTTTTAGAGAGCAAATGCACGAGTTACTATAAAAAATACCCAAATCGCTATAGGTGTGCCTATAATATTTGAGGAGTTCCCTCAATTTCTCATGGATCCCATCATCAGATCTGAATTTTGAACCAATCAAACCAATCTGAGAGTATATCTTATTGAATAAAAAAATTATTTTCAAAATCGGCTTATAAATGACGGCGTACTGAGGTAACAAACATAAAAAAAAACACAACCGAATTGAGAACCTCCTCCTTTTTTTGAAGTCGGTTAAAAAGGGTCTTAGCACACCTCCGCCGCGAAAATAATGATGAGAAACCGCTTAATGAATTCCGCAAAGAAACATTACTACATTATGTCGTGATTCGAGTAGTGGAACATCATGAGAGTCAGTTGAATTATAGCAATCGGAGCAAAGTGTTGTCGCTTAGTAAATAAGTATAGGTCTTCTCAGATTTGTTTTTCCGTAAAATCCACATCAATTTTACAAAAAAAAAAAAAGTTTCGCTTTATAAACTTGTCGACTACTACCGATACGTGCGAAACAACAGCGGCACCGCAACAAAATAGTGGGATGAGGTGTAACTGACTTCCAAGCAGATCGGCGAATACACGCGAGAATGAGATAGAATCATAATTAATTCTGGGTATTACAACAGGCAGTTTCGCTTCTGTTTCGCTTGTCATACAACGGAAAAGTCATGGCGGAACTACTGCGGTTTTGCGGCGGAGATGTTATACCCGCTTAAAGTCTGTGCATTTGTCTGCAATTTTTATTTCGAGTTTCTTTGATAACAAATTGTTCTTCCATTTTAACCAGGTGTCTCTTTGAAAAATAGTATCCACTGTAAATATACGAAATTCTAAATAGATAAATCATCATCTGCCTAGTCTTTTCCCAACTATGTTGGGGTCGGCTTCCAGTCTAACCGGATGCAGCTGAATACCAGTATTTTACATGGAGCGACTGCCTATCTGACCTCCACCACTCAGTTACTGGGTAATACGTTACCCCTTGGTAAGACTGGTTGTCAGACTTTCGGGCTTCTAACTACCTGTAACGACTGTCCAAGATCCACGAATGACAGCCGGGACCAACGGCTTAACGTGCTTTCCGAGGCACGGAGGGGTCACGGTATGTAAAGATGGTCACCCATCCACAGACCAACCGCGGCAATTGTAGCTTAACCTGATCGATCGACCTGTGCGGCTGTCATTATTTAGCCACGGGCCCCTCTCTAAATATCTATTTATCGCTATTATATAAAATTATTCTTTATTTATCTAAATAAAGAATAATTTTATATAATAGCGACATTATTATTTTAACGTAGGCGAAGGTTTAAGAGACTTTTTGGAGAAAAGTATATAGGTAGATAAAGGCTCACTTCAGTGATAACAAAAGCTAGGCTGTTATGCTTTTAAAACTTCGTACTAAGCCAGCTCAAGGTGAGAGTGTTACCTTTTATGTGCAGTCGATTGAACTTATGAAACGACCACGCAATGTGCTATAAAAGAGCCTCAAATAATGACGGTTACATTAAGTGTATTTAGCAATTTACACTACAAAACTGATTGTCTCACGGTAAAAGTAGTATTACAGTACAAATATCTAAATAATGGTGACACGCTAGACGACAAAATAAACAGGAACCACTAACAACATAGTAATCGCCAAAGAATTCTGTCACCAATAAAATAACTCCTTTCTAACACCCAGTTACTTCAAAACACGAATAATACCAGAAAAAACGTCGCTTTAAACAAAAGTATGAAAGAAGAAAGAAAGAAAGAAATAACACTCGTTGAAAACGTTAAGAAACGAAAACATGGCAGATACGAGGTTATGATTATGTCGTGTGAAATAAAGATGGCCGGATGCGGTGATAAAGACAAAAGAAGACAGAATAAAAAAGAATCATGGAATTATTTTGTATTTGCTAATTTTCTTTTGTTTTTTCATGTATCTTAGGTACTAGTTTTCCTCAGTAAGGCTGCGTTTCCACCAGAGATGTGCGAGGATGCGTAGCGAGGGATGTGTGTAAAACAAACCAATAACAGCGCTTCATTTTCACAGCTTGAATTAAGATAGCGTTGTTATTGGTTAGTTTTACACACATTCCTCGCTACGCATTCTCGCTCATCTCTTGTGGAAAGGCAACCTTAGGCACTTGTGCCACAGCCGGCGATTAACGAGAAGCAAGTAGAGCTAGCAACTTAGAAGGGAGTTTGCGAGCAACTAGCAGCGAGTGCGTGACGGCGGCGAGAGATTACTCACTGGTTTGCCTATGTCATCATCTGCCTAGCCTTTTCCCAATTATGTTGGGGTCGTCTTCCAGTCCAACCGGATGCAGCTGAGTACTAGTATTTTACATGGAGCGACTGCCTATCTGACCTCCTCATCCCAATTATTGGGTAATACGAAACCCCTTGGTAAGACTGGTTGTCAGGCTTTCGGGCTTCTGACGAACCGTAAGATACACCAATGGCAGCCGTGACAAACAGCTTTACGTGCTTTTCGAGGCACGGTATGTAAAGATCCACCCATCAACGGACCGACCGCGGCAAGCGCAGCTTAACCTAAGCAATACGTCTGGTTTATAATTTTCCGATTGTTCAAGAAAAAGAAAGATATTTTCCTCGCAGCAGTTTATTCTTATTTATAACTAGCTTCTGCCCGCGACTTCGTCCGCGTGAAATTCGTACTTTCCTCCTAATATTTCGAAAATTTATGTTTATGATCTTAACATTTATTTAGATAAATAAGTATTCGGGCCAATTTTTAAGTTTATAGATCAAAGAGTTTTTGTACTTTTCAAATAAACTATATCCCCGCTTTTCACTCCAACAGGGATGGAATTTTGAAAAATCGTTTGGGATGCATTTTTTTTTTTTTTTGCGGATGGGAAATCATCAAATGACTCCTCCCGCTCTGGGTGGAGCGGAAGGGAGTGTCAGACTCTTACTGACTAAAACCCACCCGTGTTCCTTCCTTAGCCCTTTATGTTCCGGGCCAGCGGTAACCCTTTCGGACAATCCCGCTGACCCGGCAGGCTTCGGCCCTAAGGGGCCCCTCCCCGATGCTGACATCTCTTTGAGGCGCGCGTGGAACACGTACGCGCCGGGATGCATGTGTTCATAACTTGACTCAAAGACCCATACCCATTTTCGAGTTAATGGAAGCAGGCAGTAAAATCAAACCCATAAACTTTATTACTCTTTTCCAACTTGGTAGGAGTCGATTTTTGAAAAACCCTAAAACACACTTTTTTATTTTTAACCGACGTCAACAAAAGCAGGAGGTTCTCAATTCGTCGGAATCTTCTTTTTTATGTACGGTACGTTCCCGATTACTCGAAGACGGCTAGACCGATTTGATTTTTTTTTTTGTTTTCAGGGTATACTTTCCAGGTGGTCCCATTGTCATCAGGTCAGGATCTGATGAGGGTATAATGGAGAAATCGAAGGAACTCTTTAAATATTATAGGCACACCTATAGCGATTTGGGCAATTTTTACAGTAACTCGTGCATTTGCTCTCGAAAGCACTATTTGGTGAAGTGGAACCGATGATGAAGACCACAGATGGCCACCGGAACTACTCCATAATAAGTATTTCACGGGTTGCGATTCGATTACTTTAACATGGTTGCTAAGTAATTTATGCTCGTCACAATGCGAATGGTGAAATGGAGCTGATGGTGAAATACCAGGAGAATTCCTCAACAATTAATGTCAGTCATGCATCGGGAAAAGCAATATTTTGGTAAAGGCGATGAGCAAGTTGATATTAGGATGTTTTAACTTAGATACATTATAAACAGACCCACTAAAAAGTGAGAAATAAAAACGTTATAACAAAAAAAAACCGACCTCCAAAAAAACACTACAAAGTGAAAAATAACTTTAATTTCGGAAGTCGGTGGCAAAAAACTTAAATACAGATCCAAAGACACCGACTTCCGAAATTGAAGTTAGTATTTCTGGAAGTCTATAAAGTTTATAAACCAAATAAATAAGATTTTTCATATAAACAGTGTCCCCTCTTTTTATCCCCATAAGGATGGAATTTTGAACAATCGTCTGGGATGTTTCGATGACTTTTTTTTTTCGTGTGGCAAATCATCAAATGACCCCTCCCGCTCTGGGTGGAGCAGAAGGGAGTGTCAAACTCTTACTGACTAAAACCCAGCCATGTTCTTTCCTTAGCCTTTTAAGTTCCGGACCAGCGGTAACCCTTTCGGACAATCCCGCTGACCCGGCAGGATGTTTCGATGACTCGACTCAAACATTATTTATACCAATTTTCGAGCTAATCATGCCACGTAATAAAATACTCCCCTGTGAAATTGACTACCCTTTTTCACGCAGTTAGGGGTAGATTTTCGAAAAACCTTGATACAAATTAGTCTTTATTTTTAGTTTTAAGTATACATACTCAGTTTCGAGCTAATCGGACAGCGCGTTAAAATTCTTCCATACAAATTTTGACACCCCCCAATCCCCAATCCCTTTTTAGAGAGTAGTTTAGAAAAACAAAAATTGCCAAACTTCATAATTTACTTAGATAAGTATTCGTGCCAAGTTTCAAGGTTATTAACTCAAGGAAAAAGATGTTTCATACAAAAAAAATCCCCCCTTTTCAACCTCCTTAAAGCTTGAATTTCCAAAAACCCCTTCTTAGTGGATACCTACTCATCACAAAAAACACACCCTCCAAAATTCATATCTCTAGGACCAGCAGTGCAGGCTGTGCGTTGATAGATTATATAATATAATTAAAAACAAAATTTCATTCCCCTTTTCACCCCCTTAAGAGCGTTTACGCCGTACGGCATTTCATACATACTTTCAAGCCCCTATTATTCGAAATTAATGAACCGATGTTAATTAAACTTCATACGCATTAGCAGGATACAAAGGTCTAAAAAGTTAGTAGAGAACATTTTCAAAATGTCTTATTTAAAAAAAGATAACTGGAAATCTCTGTTTCTATTGAAAATTTAAAATCGGTCTAATTTGGCTGTAACACTATTTTTCAAAAATGTTCTCTACTAACTTTTTAGACCTATGTATTTTGCATATACGTACAAAGTTTCATTAAAATCGGTTCATTAATTTCGAAAAATAAGGGCTTGAAAGTTTGTATGAAATGCCGTACGGCGTAAAATTCTAACAATACCGTTGCGTTACCTTCCAACCATAAATAAGCCTAGATTTTTACGTTGCGTTACCTTTACGTTGCGTTACATTTTTAAGTTGCGTTGCGTTACCTTCCAACTATAAGCCTAGATTGAATTTTGTGATTTTTACTTCGAAAATTAAGGACTTTCCATACACAACGCTGAGACACTTGTTAATTAATTTTAAATCCTCAGCCTAAAGACAAAACTTGAAGATCCTAACTTCAAAACTGACAGACTTTCATATAAACTTCCATCCCCTATTTCACCCCTTTAGGGGTAGAATTCCCAAAAATCCTTTCTTAGTGGATACTTACTCCTTACAAAGAACAAACCCTCCAAGTTTCATGTCTCTAGGACCAGCGGTTTGGGCTGTGTGTTGATATATCAACAGTCAGTCAGTTTACCATTTTATATATATAGAAGAAGCTCAAGTTTCCAGATAAATAAAAACCCGCACTAGTTTATGAAAAGGGCAGAATACCTTTAATACCAGCCCGGTAAGCATTTTTTGATGCGTTTCCGACCTCACGTATCTTTGAACAACCCAATACGAGCCCTGTGGAAGCACCTGATATATTTTATGTTCTGCGTAAAACGATAGCATCAATCACGGTAGTCATAACAGTATGGTTATCTCTTTCTTTCTCGTAGTATTTTTTTATAAGTCGTGTTTTGTTTCACTCGCGCTTGCACTGT
Organism: Mesoligia furuncula; assembly: GCA_916614155.1. Lineage (NCBI taxonomy): Eukaryota > Metazoa > Arthropoda > Insecta > Lepidoptera > Noctuidae > Mesoligia > Mesoligia furuncula. Next base: position 10,560,127 of record OU744808.1, on the reverse strand, counting down.
ATTTTCAAGTCTTGAAATATGTAAGTGGTGGTTGTGTTGACGGATAGCTTGAAGGATGTTTTGATAGTAAACAAGACCTAAGAGGCACACAAGACTGGCATCGGCAAATATACTCTCGACACATCCTAGGTTTCCGTTTAGTTAGTTGGTGCTGTTATGCATACAGCGTGGTATTTGCAAGCATATAGACGAGGCATCAATATTTGTAGGTTGCAAAGATACCATTTATTCTTATAAAAAAAAGCTGTCCTTCTTTTCTCGTATTATATTGTGCAAACATAAAAATGTGCTAAATACTGTAATGGTAAGTAAGTAGATAAGTATTAGAACTTATTTTAAATAATAATAACTTATGGAAAAACCGGTTTCGAGGGTAATGTACAAAGGTACACCCAGTAAAATAAAAGTCGATGCAAATAAAAACGATGGAAATTATAAACAAACTACAGCAGCACCAAAACCAAATTACGAGAAAAGTAAACAATAAAATTATTGACTTCAGTGACGTAATTTTTGCAAGCAAACATTTACATTGCTCCATTAATATAACATACAAGCAAGCAACTCTCTACAAAGCAACACATGTATGAAGTTGTAAATTAAACTCGAGAACTGCAACGCAGTTTGTTCGCAATCCGAGCAACTGTTAATCTCGGTTTAAGCCTCACTAACTACTGTTGTTAAGTATGTGACTTCAATATACAATGTTGGTTGAGTTAGGGCGCGATCCCACTATGTCCTGACGATAAATTAATGGTACACAGCTAGAGAGCTGTTCCCATTATATCGACTGTTTATCGTCACTGTGTCGTCGAAATATTTTGTCGTTGAACGACTGTCGTATCTAGCTGTTCCCATTGGATCGTGACGACATTTTTACTGTTCACGGAAGTCGCCTTGTCGTTTGCACATTAGTCACCTCTACGTTCTTTTGAAGATCAGTAGTGGTATGAACGAGTGTACGTATGTGTGATACGCGTGTGTGTGTTACGTGGCTAAGATTTCTATCTTAGTCGCAATAACGACACATGATTTTGTGACGTTTTTTTATCGTTTTACAACAGTCGAGCTAGCCGTTCCCATTGACTTGACAATATGTCGTCACTGCAAAAAAAGTCGTAGATGACAGTTACTCGTGTAGTCCTACATGTGAACACTTCAATGTAAATACACAAGCCACGACGCTTTAAACGACACGATAATCTGTCGGCACGACATAGTGGGAACGGGGCCTTACGTGTCTTTAAATAAACAGTGCTTTAAGTAGGTTGTTTGTGTTTATAGTACTTTCTCGACCGCACAATTGTGTTGGTAGTAGTTGCGTGCTGACAATGACATGTAATAATTACGCTACATCCCTTAGACGTTTATAGAAATACTAACGACCTGCCCCTGCTTTGCACGGGTGCGTTGGCAACATGGCCGACATCTATTATACCTAAGAACATTCCGGAACAAATGCTCTGAATGGGGAAGTGGCAACACTGGCAATGTTTACTACTCCCGCGTATTTAAAATTTGCAATTTAATATAAAATACATTCCTAATTGACTAAAAACTAGTGGAACTCAGTGCAATAACTATAATTCACAAATGCCATTATTGGTAACTGTTAATGACAAGTGTATTTAAAAAATAAATCAACAATATTATGTGACGGTTCAAAACACTTCACAAACAATAATACAGTGCTACAACAACAAATCACTACAACATTATACTAGTTTATATCAAATAGTTGAGATGAGTGCAGTTGTATATAAAAAATAGTGAAATAATTACAAAAGACGACAATATTAACACCGTTAGGAGAAATATTTTTAAACTTGACCTTTGGACCTTATTAAATGTTCGACAACTAGCGCCAGCACGGCACCGCGCGCTGAATAGACGAACCGATATAGTACTGCTATTTGACGCCAGTGGGCGCAAAACAAAAGATTAGGGATACCACTTAAAAAATATTTTTGTATTTGGTAGAAAATAAATAACTTTTGAACACTTCGGATGAAATCAGTGTGGAAACATTAAAGATGAATTTCCTAGAAAATATTACCTTCCGTGGTACAAGAACCAAGTCAGATTCAATACTAAACGACAGCGATGCAGTCTCTGCACAAACAATAAATGAAACCGGAAACAGTGTTCCGGAATTATCGGATGACGAAGACTTAGGACTTATAAAAGAATTGCGTGAACAAGTCATGAATCTCACAATAGAATTGCAGACCGCTCGTGCAGAAATCGAGGCCCTTTCCTTGGAAAATAGTAACTTGAGGAGTTTGAATAAAGACCTGGGAAAAAATAATGAAACAATTCATGACAGTTCACCTAAAATTATTCAACCAACTACGAAAAAGAGCATTAACAGGAACAAACAAGGCAAGAAACAGTCTCAAATATGTACTCTGGAGAACAATAACCCAGAAAAAGCAATAAAGCAACAACATCAACACAAAATAGATCCGAGAAGGCCGAGATACAGACAAATTGTACGAAGCGCAATAAAATCTGTATCTTAAGCACAGACAATAAAAAAAAAATACTTCACATTGCCGAAAATACATTTAATACGTGTGATATTTGTCATTACATCACACCACATAGCAATATGCAACGTCTTCTGAATGGAATTCAACTACAACTATCAAACTTCACCTTACAGGACTATTGTATAATATTGCTGGGCGAGGAGGACTTCAAAGTTACAAATAGATATTTGGATTGTGTATTGCAGATTAGGGAAGTATTGAAGGAAATTAGTCATACAAATGCAATTATTTGCTCTCCAACATTTAAATTCTTTAATAACAACTATTTGTTCAATTCAAGAATAGAAACCTTTAATAATTTGCTTTATCTAGACATAATTACTCAAGGACATGCCTATTTCCTGGACAGCAACAAAAATTTATGATGACACTATGTTTGATAGACGCACTGGAAGTATAAATTACTTTGGACTTCATACTATTTTTAAAGATATTAAAAATATGATCATGTCTATGCAAGCAAAACTAATCCAATGTACATAAGACTGTGAAAAAAAATCCACAGATTCTAAAGAAAAACACCAAACAAACATAACTCAATCGAATAACTCTGAGCTTTTTCTTTTATAATCACATGTATATTATTCATCAAAATATTGCTGGTATTTTAAACAAATCTGATATCTTAACATTGAATATTCAAGAACTATTACGCGGCCAAAAAAATATTGACATAATATGCCTTACCGAACATTTTGTTATCTCTGGTCAGGAAAAATTAATCAATATACCAAATTATAAACTTGCCGCCTCCTACTCTAGAAAACACCAAAGGCGAGGAGGTTCGTGTATTTTAGTTAAGAGTTGTTACGAATATAAAGAGCTTCACGATGTAATGAAACTTTCTATATCAGGAATTTTTGAATGTAGTGCAATAGAACTAATCAAACAAAAGATTATAATTGTATGTGTATATAGACCACCAAATATATCTAATATTAGTGTATTTTTTGATGCCATGGACTCTGTATTAAAAAAATTGTGCAATAAATCTAATGTAAAAGTGGTATTATGCGGAGACTTTAACATAGATATCCTCAAACTTAACAGAATCACCCTGGACTTTGAATTTCTTCTTCTGAACTATAACCTTAAACTACAGGTACGACAACCGACGAGGCCAAAAAGTCAAACATGTTTGGATAATTTTGCTTATAACTCTAATTTAAAATGTACAAGCGAGGTTGTTGATTTTGCTTTGTCTGATCATTCATCTGTAATACTAAAAATCCAAGTCAGTAAAACTTGCAAGTTAAATTATTGGCGCACTAAAAAACGGGATTACTCGAAGGAAAATCTAGCTAAATTTAAAAATTATTTAAAAGATCTATCTTTTTCGGATGTTTATAGTGAGCACAATCCTAATGTAGCATATGATAATTTTATAGATATTTTTCTTCTACTTTACAATCAATGTTTTCCAATGAAATGGGTTAAAATTCGATCAGAAGAAAAAATTAAATGGATCTCGAAAGGTATTAGGCTATGTAGTAAGAAACAAAGAAAATTACTATGGAAATATAGAATGAATCCTTCATACGAGAAAAAAACTATATTCAAGACGTATTCACAAAGATTATAAAACAGACACAAAAAGCTCAGAATAATTACATAATTAATAACGCTCAAAATAAATGCAAAACGGCATGGAAAATAATTAATAACACCAAATATATTAAAGAACCAATTACGAAAATCATTAAGCAAAATATTCTGATTACAGATCCCTATGAAATAGCATCATCTTTTAATGACTTCTTTATTGATCAAGTTCAAAATACATCTAAAAAAAATTATCCGATAGAATTATAAGTTTAGACAGCATCCCGAATTCAATATTTATGCCACCGATAATACCAGACGAGATAAGTAGAATAATTAGAAGTCTTAAAAATACAAAAAGTCACGGTTATGATGGTATTACCACAGAGGTTCTTAAATTCGTTAGCAATATTATAGCTCCACCTTTATGTCACATTATGAACAGGAGTATTGTTTCAGGTGTTTTCCCTAATAGTTTAAAGAGAGTGATAATAAAACCTATTTATAAAAAGAATAACAAAGAGGAAATGTCCAACTATAGACCTGTAGCGTTAATCCCTGTATTATCTAAAGTATTTGAGAAGATTATTTACGAATTACACATTTTTAAACAAACATAATATATTATGCAGCGAACAAATGGGTTTTAGAAAAAATAGAAATATAAATATGGCAATATACAATTTCTTATGCAATATAATGCCAAGTGTAGATAATAAGACTCCTGTTTGTGCTATATTTACCGACATGACCAAGGCTTTCGACTACGTAAAACATGACGTCCTTTTGAAAAAACTATACAGTTACGGTATAAGGGGAAATGCCCTAGACTTAATAAGCTCCTATCTTACTGGACGATCTCAGCATACAGAAATGTCCAGAATATGCCTTGAAACCAAACGTGAGCTTAGATATACATCAGCTGGTAGGGATGTCAAATACGGTGTACCGCAGGGGAGTGTCTTGGGACCTCCTCTTTTTCTCCTTTATATAAATGACTTGCCACGTCAGACACGACAACCCATGGTACTATTTGCAGACGATAGTACGGCGATAGTTAAGTGTACCAAGAAAGAGACTATGAAAGAGAAATTAATAACACATTAGAAACAATTATACATTGGCTTGATACAAATAACTTAATAATAAATCTAAACAAGACAAAAGTAATGCACTTCTATCAAAGGATGCGCACTGATCATATAAATGTTAGTTATAATGGTCAAAAAGTGGATACAACTTGTGTAGCGAAATTTCTAGGCATCCTGATTGACAACAATTTGACTTGGAAACCTCATGCCGATGACGTATGTAAGAAGTTAAATAAATCAGCATACGTACTATATAACCTATCACATAAAGTTAGCAACGATACACTTCTACTAGCTTATCATGGATTGGTTGCGTCAGTGTTAAGATTTGGAATCATATTTTGGGGTAACTGTAGTGAGAGGGAAGAGATTTTTAGGGCCCAGAAACGGTGTATTAGATCTATGTCAAACCTAAAAAGCACAGACAGCTGTGAACCTGTGTTTCGGTCTCTGAGGATACTAACTCTTCCATGTTTGTACATATTGGAGGTGGCAATTTTTGTAAAAACGAATCTTAATTTATTTCCGTCACTGGCCAATATAAGACCACGTAATGGCCCCTTGAGGTCCCAATACAAGAACTTGCTACATTCGGGTCATTACAAAACAGCACTGTTACGGAAAAGTATTATGACAATGGGACCTGTCATTTATAATAAAATACCTCATGGTTATAAAGATTATTCCGTAAACATTTTTAATTCTAAGGTAACTGCACTACTTTTAGACAAATGTTACTACACAGTGAAATACTTTTTAAATGACAAGAATTTATCCAGATTATGATTGTTATACTTAATTAATTCCAAAATTGACCCTGTAACACTTATTTAACTGACATATTATTATTAATTGACTTCACTATAATTTCTGTTTTGTTTTGTTGACACTCTTTTGTTTGTTTGTATTAATAATTTAATTTATGTAATAATTTGCACGCCATAAGGTAGACTGTAGCCGATCTCTTTAATTTATGTACAACATCTTATTCCTGTACCTACCTCCTCCTCAAGTCGTATTCCTCATTACTGCGGGTCGTGATCCTCCCTTGAAAACATCTTTTCCCTGACGATGTTTCGCCATCTCTGTCTGTCCTTGGCCAGGTGAAGCGCATCATGAAACTTCGTGTCAAGAGAAGAGCTTATCTGGTCCGACCATCGCAAAGGGCTGCGACCTCTTGGACGTTTACCATCCACCTTGCCGGTAACCATAAGTTGTTCAAGGTTATTGCCATCTTTCCTCGCTATGTGGCCGAAAAATTCCAAAACTCTGCGGAGACAGATCGTAGAGAGTCTGGTCTTTATTCTGAGCTCGCGTAGGATAGACTCGTTGGTGCGGAATGCAGTCCATGGTATCTAAAGCAACTTCCTCCGACACCACATCTCGAAGGCGTCTATACGAGCTCTGTCGGCCTTTCTCAAGGTCCAAGTTTCTGCTCCGTATCCGAAAATTGAAAAAACCAGCGTGCTGACCAATTTCACTTTGGTATTTCGTGAAATGTTGCGATCTCTCCATATTTTTTGAAGCTGAGACATAGCATTCTTGGCCATGCCTATACGTCTACGGATTTCTTTTTCGCAAGACCCTGTGTTAGATATGTTAGAGCCCAGGTAAATGAAGTCATCGACCGTTTCGAGATTAAGAGTGCCAGTAAGCTCTAATTTATGTGCACGGTCCACCACCATTACTTTGGTCTTTGCGTGGTTGATTTGTAGGCCCAGTTCCATGCTGATACGCTCCATCCTTCTGAGGAGTTCTACCATTTCAGACTCTGAGGCTGCTAGGAGAGTAGTGTCATCAGCGTAGCGGAGATTTGTTAACTTAGTTCCGCCAACCGTCACACCACCGTCCCAGTTTTCACAGGTACGTCTGATAATATATTCTCCATATGCGTTAAAAAGGATGGGAGATAAAATGCAGCCTTGCCTTACGCCTTTTCCGAAAGAGAAGGGGTTAGAGTTGGTTTGGTCGACCTTCACGATGCCTTAGCGTTCCAATCACCGATGACAAGAGTTATCTCTCGATTTGGTATTTTGGACAGGGTTGTTTCAAGCTCGGAGTAGAATCCCTCAATAATGTCGTCCTTGGCACAAGCTGTAGGGGCATATACCACAATGATATTCAGGGTACAAGGCCTAGTGCTTAGTTTTAGTGTTAGTATTCGGTCAGAAACAGGGTTATAACTAAGCACATATTTATTCAAATGCTTGGACAGCCAAATAGCGACTCCGTTACTGCTGGAGTTTGTAGGGCCTGAGAAATAAAGGGTGTTCCCACCAGGGGTCCTTTGATGACCTTGTCCACGCATGTGAGTTTCGGTAATTCCCAGCAAAGTAAGATTATGACCTTCTGCTTCCTTTTCCACGATTTCGAGCTTTCCTGGTGCCAGTAATCCACGTACGTTCCAGGTTGCAATACGTCTGTGTTCCTGCAATGAGATCTTGCTGTTGCGTGAATCACCAGTAGCATGACCGCTATTCAAGACCTGGTGATGCGTCTTGGTAGAGGCTTCGGTAGCCAATTTCACACCAGTCAGCCCGGGAACTGACTGGCGCCGGGTGTTAGCCGGATCATCCAACGAACTCGCTCTATCTGTTGTACTTTCCATGGGGGATTTTCTTGGGAAATACATCGTGGTGGGCTCCCACGTCCTTCCACGGCAGACTTTTAGAGATGATTTAGTTCTCAAGGCCACTGTAAGCCGCTTCACGCGTAGTTCGTGAAGGTGTCGGGTTAGTTGACCGCCGCCCGATGCTCGGCGTTGAAGTTTTTACAGCTGGTTTGTACTTCTCCAAACAAACCCTCCTCCTTTCTCATCCGGGCTTGGGACCGGCAACGGCGGAGTTAAACCTACCTGTACCTACATTCATAGCAAATAAAGTTCTGATTCTGATTCTGATTCTGAATTATGGAGGTAATCACATCAAATTCCATTGTGTAGTTTAGAAGATGTAAGCGGCCGACTGACAGGCGCAAAGCGATTTGTTTTATATTGTGTACTAGCAACCTACGTGTACCAGTAGCAATGGATTTTATTTTGACAGTTCAACAACATTCATTGCGTTATTTAAGTTGTCGAGCAGACAAATTTTTTGATCATGTAGAACAATGAATTAGCAATATGATTCAGATTGAGGTTGTTTGTGTGTTCGCAAGGTGAAGATTTCTTTATAATATTTAAGTTTAATAGTAATGTGTTAACCACATAAACCTTCCGAAATAAATTTTCTAACTGATTATGAAACCCGCATCAAAATCCGATGCACAGTTTGGAAGAACAACGCGGTCACACAGACAGACATGATAAGCGACTTATCTAAAAGTATTCCAGACCTATTTGGTTGACCTGTTAGAAAAAGGTAACCTATAACAGGAAACGACGAAACATTGCTAGCTTAGCAACCAAGAGTGAAGAATTCGATGTGCTTTGATTTCACTTCTATCCTTCAAACCGGGCCAGGTTGCTGCTAAGCTATATAACCCTATTGAATGACTATTACATGAACTATGATTATAATTCTGTAAATACATACTTGTTAGGGTTGCGAATTATATTTTGTTCAACATACGAAAAAAAATTTAAGAATTTTGCGGCTACCCTTAAGAAAAAATATATTATAAAAAAAATATATACTTATAATATATTTTTAAATATTATAAATATATTTTACATACTTATAACTCACAAATTATGATAAATGGAGACGTTTTATTGATACTCTTCGCAGTATCCTAAACCGAGAAGACAGTCCTCGTAGAAATCCATGACCATACCAAATTGTCTTTTTAACAGTCAACTGCAGTGTCACGCGACAAGACATCGCAATGTCTGCCAACATAGTGTTTAATGTCTACCGCGTAAGGACTAACATAGCACCGCGAACAGCTTTATTACTCCGTGTAAAACAGTACCTAGAGTAGGTAATAAGAATGTTAAAGGGGTAGTTTAAATTGCATTAGGAAGTTAACAACAGTGTAGAATATCTGAACAAAACAAGACATTTCTAGACTATACTTAGTAGTTTTAATGCTACAGGACCCAAACGCAAGTTTTAGAAACAATAAAAGTATTTGATCGAGTACAGTAAACAAAATGAGAAAAATGTATGATATTCTTCAGGATATATGCTAGGTAGTAATTTGATATGATAGAAAACAATCATGAAGATACCTCTAAAAACTTTCTTCTTACAATAAAAACCATACTAATATACATACAACCATTCTGATTTTTTGCCAGATTATTCTACAAGCAACATACTAAAATACTAGTGTTTTAATTTTTTAGTCCAAACAATAGATTTTTTGTAATTAAATAATTGCTTCATATTTTACAATAAATTACCAGCGTTGTGTCATCGCGCTTCTCTTTCTTTTCTATGCAGTCCGACAGTGACCACATTTTAGGTCATGTAAGCCCCTTAAGCACATTTATTGGGATAAATAAATTGCCTTTATCTTAATAACTAGCCGTCTGTGTGGTGCCGGACTTAAAGAATAGCACCACCCCATACCTACTTCCCGTGTGTCGTAAAAGGCGACTAAGGAGCGTACCGGCGAATGGGCAGCAGCGGTCTCTATGCATTCCACCACCATACCATACTGCGATCGCCAACCCGCCTGCCAAGCGTGACGATTATGGCAACCCCCCCCTTTTTGGAGGAGGCCTATGTCCAGCAGTGGACGTCTTTCGGCTGAAATGATGATGATAATAACTAGCTCCATTACACACGCAATATTCATCCTAATCAGTCTGAAATGTTCCCACTGCTGGGACACAGGCCTTCTCTCTTAGAGAGTGAGTGGGCTGTAATCTACCACGCGGGCCCAGTGCGGGTTGTTAGATGTCACATGAATTCGAATTTTTTGGTTCTAGAAGATGCCGGTTTCCTCACGATGTTGTCATTTACCGTTTTGAGAGCAGTGGTGATGACATTATTTACACAAAGTAAAGTCTTCGTTTAGACCCACGAACTAAAACTCGTAAGTCGGTGCCGTCCCACTGCTCAATAACCTAATCCTAACTTATCCATACTAGTCCATACTAATATTATTAATTCGAAAGTAACTCTGTCTGTCTGTATGTTACATTTTCACGCCTAAACCATTGAACGGATTTCGATAAAATTTGGCACAGAGATAGATTGCATTTCGGGGAAGGACATAGGATAGTTTTTATCCCGATATTCCCACGGGATCGACACTTATGCGGGTGAAACCGCGGGGCGCTGCTAGTATTAGATATAAATGCGAAAGTAAGTGTGTTTGTTTGTTTGTTGCCTTTTCACGACTGAACCGATTGAAAGGGGATGTTTCATTTTCGGCCATAAGATGTACATTTATCGAAATAGAGGAAAAAATACAACGAATTGAGGAGAAATATTCTTTCTTGCATTTAAGCCTGATTTGTTGTGAGCAAAGAGTAATAGTTTTTAGGGTTCCGTAGCCAAATGGCAAAAACGGAACCCTTATAGATTCGTCATGTCTGTCTGTCTGTCTGTCCGTCTGTCTGTCTGTCTGTCTGTCTGTCTGTCCGTCCGTATGTCACAGCCACTTTTCTCCGAAACTATAAGAACTATAGTGTTGAAATTTGGTAAGTTGATGTATTCTGTGAACCGCATTAAGATTTTCACACAAAAATAGAAAAAAAACAATAAATTTTAGGGTTCCCCATACTTAAACCGAAACTCAAATTTTTTTTTTTCATCAATCCCATAAGTGTGGGGTATCAATGGGTAGGTCTTCAAAAATGATATTGAGGTTTCTAATATCATTTTTTTCTAAACTGAATAGTTTGCGCGAGAGATACTTCCAAAGTGGTAAAATGTGTGTCCCCCCCCCCCCCTGTAACTTCTAAAATAAGAGAATGATAAAACTAAAAAAAAATATATGATGTACATTACCATGTAAACTACCACCGAAAATTAGTTTGAACGAGATCTAGTATGTAGTTTTTTTTAATATGTCATAAATCGTAAACCGCAATTTACCATTCAATCAATCAACTCAAAAATAAAAAAAACATTTAATTTCATAAACATAAACCTTATGCATAAACCCGGATGTTACGGAACCCTCGGTGCGCGAGTCCGACTCGCTCTTGCCCGGTTTTTTTTCAAGTTATTGCCATATTCTATGCAACATGGCGTCATCGTTTGCATTGTCTGCTTTCGTTCTAAAATCATGTCACATGAAAACAATATCACGTACCTACACGTTAAATATGAAAGGTATATGTTCCTGTACTATTAATAATTATTATTATTCTCATAAACATCTTTTCCGACTAATAATAAGCAAGTGTGACGATTTCATCGTTAAATAAATATTTATTCTACTTTTCTGAGGTGTACCTACTTCTGAACGAAATATTCAATATGACAATTTGTTTTTTGAGTGTCACGTCAGTGTCAGTGAGTCAGTCTCGTTCGTCTCGACTTTCGTGGCTTTTGGTGTTCTTTCACGTTTTCTCATTTATTTTTTGTACGGTTTTCTGATAAACATCAATTTCTAGGTTAAGTAAACGTCATTTCTACAACCTGTCATGGCTGTCATGTAACTCACGACAAACGTCAAACATTTTTAATTTTTATTATGTGCATAAAAAACATTTGATGTTACGAAATACATGTTACTTTATTCTATTCAGGGGTTATTTTGCCAGCTTTTCTAAAAGGTACAGACGCCAGCACATCAAGCTACTACAATCTGTCGAATTTATTTAATAGATTTTCAACTTTATCGCTAAAGCATAAGGTTCAAGGTTGATTAGGAAAATTTGACAGTTTCGGGTAGCTTGATGTGCTGGCGTCTGTACATGTTCTGGCCTGAGTCCCATACAATAATGAAACATCTCCTTTTGCATATATGTTGTCAGGTATACAGAAATGGACATAGGGTACCCTTTATCCCGAAAAAATCCTGTTCCCGAGGAAAACAACAATAACGTTATTATGATAATAGATGGCGCCACGTGTCTTTCAAAGGGGATCGACACTTATGCGGGTGAACCGCGGGGCGCTGCTAGTTCATCATAAGATGAAATTAGGATACACACACAGGCCTAATACCAGTGTTATACATAACCTTATGTAATTATATATTAAGGTCCAGCTTATTGATGAGCCTGCCTAGTGTTACAACGCTTGTGTTAAATATGTAATAACTAACAATTTTGAATATTTTTTTTGGGTTTCGTACCCAGAGGATGCCAACGGCATCCTATTACTAAGCCTCCGCTGTCCATCACTCCATCCGTCTGTCTTTCATCGTCTGTCTGTCATGAACAGTAAAAAGTAGGTAGTAAAAATTTACACTGAGCGTGTATTTCTATTGCCGCTATAAAAAAACTAAAATTAAAAAATAAAGCTGGTCTCCATACAAGCAATGTGTTTTTTCGGCTTTTTTTGCCTTGTAGTACGAAACCCTTTGTGTTTTTTTACTTGGTATTGAAACCGAGCTTAACCCACATTAACCAAAATTCCATTACTAATCTTACAACACTATTATTTGACTTGCTTATTAATAGAATTCAGTTACAGTCAGTTCACAATTTCCATAACTAAGGCGTTTGGTTTTTGTTTAGAACTGAACAGTTACAAACTGTTCAACATTTATGTTCAACTGTCAAACTGCTTACTTGCGATACAAATTCAGGTGGTGTATTCCTTTTTGGGCCCGTAGATGTTTCTGATGTCTATGTTGTTTATAATATTTATTTTCGTTATTTTCGTTTCGTTGACTAAACTTTCGTGACTACATATTTATTACTTCAATTAATAGATTTTAAAGCCTATTATTATACATGCTTAGGACATGTTTCACGTAAAGTAGTACGTGTAACGTACCTTACCATACCGTATCTACCAAGTAAATAAAAAACTGACATTATTTCTTTAGTTAACTGTCTCATTCTATTGAGAGTAGATTTTTATTTGTGAGTTTAAGAGCGTTTACGCCGTAGGGCATTTCATACAAACTTTCAAGCCCTTGTTTTTCGAAACTGATAAACCGATTTTAATGAAACTTCATACGCACAAGCAGGATACAAAGGTCTAAAAAGTTAGTAGAGAATATTTTCGAAAAATAGTGTTACAGCCAAATTAGACCGATTTTAAATTTTCCATACAAACAAAGATTTCCAGTTATTTTTTTTTAAATAAGACATTTCGAAAATGTTCTCTACTAACTTTTTAGACCTTTGTATCATGCTTATGCGTATGAAGTTTCATTAAAATCGGTTCACTAATTTCGAAAAATACGGACTTGAAAGTTTGTATGAAATGCCGAACGGCGTAAACGCTCTTAAGATAGAACCAGAAAACCACTTTTGAAATAATCATTAATTATGTAAAACCACATCACAAAAGCATTTGATTACCTTTACAAAATAAACAATAAGTAATGCATTTTCACAGTTTTTACAAAACGCGTGAAACTCACATAAAGTGCCTACTCAAAAGTTACAGTTCCCTAAGAAGAAACATTAAGTTTTCAAGAACACATACAGTGTACACGTTCCCTACGTTGTACTACGTTTTTTTTATTCGAAAACTTTACCTTCTTACCTTCGGGAATATAAAGAGAAAGGCGACTGACAGACTGAAAGAATAATAGCTCCGTGAGGCACTGTTTTTTCCTTTTTGAACTAAGAATCCCAAAGGGGCCTAACCACAGATATAGTTACACCTAGATAACGCAAGAGCAGTGCCCAGCTTACGTACAAAAATCGTAAGCCGCCACTTTCACGCTCAGTCCTGAGTACTGCCAGCTGGCTGGGTGAGCGAGAGCGCTGGCGCTAGGCCCCGGGGGTGGGGCGAGACGGGTTTCGCACGCGGCGGCCTTTGAATCTATTTGATTTTACCATCACAATATAGTGCTTGTGACGTGGTAGTCAAAAAATAGCGCGCTTGGTTTTTATACAGATCGTGATACTTTTTTTTTTTGTCTCGAGGGGAAAATCCTCATGGACATCCTCCGCCCTGGGGAAGGCGGAGGGGCATGCCGGACTCTTACCGGCTAAAAACCACCCCGGTGTTCCCTTCCTGTACCTATTGCCGAGGATACGGGTATCGCTTGCGCATTCATCCGCGCTCCGTGCAGGTATTGGCCCGCCAGATGATTGTAGGCGGGCCCCGTCACCCTCTGCGGCCATCACCCGGTGGCCGCAGGAACTCCAACTAAGAGGCGCGCGCGGAACACTGCGCCGCCGCCTCGAGGCCTGTTTCTGATCGGGCGACAGACGCCCCTAGTCTGCCGCCCGCAGGCCGCGCCCTATGGTGGCCGGAGATCGTCCGCCACCCTGCGACGCCCGGTGCGTCTGCTGCGGGCCGGGAGAGAGGTAACAGCTTCTCTCTCCCTTTCCGCCGCCTCCTTTGCCGACATTACGTCCTCACAGAAGGAGGCGACGGCCGTCCAGCCACTCTCGCTCCTGACCATGCATGAAATGACGGCCGGAAGCGAGAGGTCACCCGCAGCATTGACTGCCGCGACTAAGTCACGGCGCTGTACTGCCCAAGCTGGGCACTCCTCCAACGTGTGCAGCGCCGTGTCCTCGCGGCAGCTGTCACAGTGGTGACATTCGGGCGTCGGCTCCCGGCCTATCCGACACAAGTACTTCCCGAAACACCCATGTCCGGTAAGCACCTGCGTCAGCCGGAAGCTGAGGGCGCCGTGGCGTCTCTCCAGCCACTCCTTCATCACGGGTCTTACCGCCGCTATCGCGGCGTGCCCTAGATCGTGATACTTGCGTTATCTAGGTATATCTATATCTGTGGTCCTAACTCTTTCGTAAACCCACGTTTTCTAACCTTTTAAGGGCGTGTTGAACTCTAGACGACGTTATATTAGTCATCTTTATTTTTTTTGTGAGAGCAATATTGTATTACAAGATTTTGTTCCTTTATATTGTTTTACGTTGCACGAATGCACCCGGAGAGGAAAGGAAAAAAAAACGGAGGCCTTTGCCCACCAGCCAGTTTTTAATAAAATACAATGACGTGAACGCATGATCACATGGCTTTTGAAGTGAAATTTCTTAGGTGGCGATTCGATGATTGGACTAGAACTGAGACTGAAATTCAAGGACGCGTCACGTTTAGGCACATTTCGTTGCATGAGAGAGAAGAAAGATATAACTCTCTCTGTCTACACTAAATTAATCTCGTTTTTTAAGAAGTTCCACTTGTCTCGTGTATGGTGCTTGGTTTTTGGCTTTCTATTAAAAAAAATTAACTTATGGGACCAAACCTGAAATCGCGAAAAAAAATCTGCTGTTCCTTACATTTTGACGAGTTATACGAACTTAGATGTAAGGAACAGCTGATTTTTTTTCGCGCTTTCAGGTTTGGTCTCATAGTAAAAGTTGTTCATAATGGTGAGTACAATAATAAAATCTTAGGATGTTGTTAATGTTTTACCAATAACCCTGTATAAAACAGCAAGAGAATAATTATTAATAACTACTCTTGCATTCAAAACATAGAAAATGAAATCAGTTTACAGTAATGAAACTATCGCAGACCGAATCGGAGCACACCGTTCAAACAGGAACTAACTATAAGCTTCCACCACAACCAGATTATTCTATCCCAAGGTTTATCTATAGGTTGTGATGAGAAAATCGTGTTCTGGTTTACAGATTAGGAACAACTGAGTTATCAGTAGCATTGGAACGGTGCCATAGTGAGGTCTATTGAATATTCTAATACATTTAGTATCGGATGGAGAAGTAGATACATGTGATTGGTGTTAGATTTTGTTGTATTATGTATTAGTTTGAGTGAAGTTTGGGAATGGAGGAATTTTGATGTTGGAATTTAATTATTCCTTTGAAGTTTTGGAACGAAGTGTCTTAGCGCTTGGCAACTGAAAGTTAGACCAAAAAATGTCTACATTTTGACCGTCACCATACCTACTTTTTCTATGGCAGATATGTGTATTTGTGTCTAAAAATATATATGTATAAGTAAATAATTCGTTTATTATTTGTTTTTTTTTTGGCCTGCTCTTGACCGCGAACATAATTAGGTAATTACAATTAGTATAAATTGTAATTCAACATCATTATTTCAGCCGAAAGACGTCCACTGCTCGACATACTCCACCACTTCCACCGCCACTTCGACCGGTTCTGTGCTTCTCGCATCCAACGGGTTCCTGCGGTCTTCTCAAGGTCGTCGGAGCACCTTGTGCGAGGCCTTCCAATGCTACGTCTTCCGGTACGCGGTCGCCACTCCAGAATCTTTCGGCCCCATCGGCCATCTGTTCTGCGAGCAATGTGTCCTGCCCACTGCCACTTAAGTTTGGCAATTCTTCGGGCTATGTCGGTTACCTTGGTTCTCCTGCGGATCTCCTCATTCCTGATTCGATCACGCAGAGGAACGGTTATTGTAATTAATTACCGTAACTTGTATCTTATTACCATTCCTTCATTTTTGGAAAGAAGTTCCTTATCGCGCGCTATACTCAGCCGGGTGATTGGATAACACACTATCAATAGCAATGGCTTTCATTTTGACAGTTCAACAATATTCATTGCGTTACTTACGTTGTTGAGTGATTTATAGGCGATTTCCTAGTATTGTTTATTTAAAACATACCTAGAGGTTTTCAATTACTTGAGGAATTTCCTGATTACAGTTGAATATCGAAGAAAAATACCTATATCCTTCGACGTCGTTCACCTCAAAAGTTAACTTCCCGTTTTTATGTTTGCGCAGACAGAAAAATCCCGCTGTGCTCATAAAATAAAGTGAAATATAAAATGCTCAGTTTTAGGACCAGCACTTAAAGCCGGCCATGATTTACTTTTATAACACAGAGAAGACGAATTCAAAATACTCCTTCATTGGTTTACCTTTCGAAGGATTTTTTAATATCTCGACTTAAAAGAGTGTCCATGGAGTTTCTTGCCCGTTCTACTCTATAGAGATCTACGTTTTGCAATGGGCTTCAACTTTCTGACTAACTGACAGACTATTTAATTTTGACAATTCAGAAATGCCTGTACAAGGTTTAATTGAAATAAATGCTTTGAGTTTTTGAGTTTGAGTTTGAAGTTGTTTTACGTTCATGCATAAGTCCCATTCGCAGTGGCGGGGTCAAGTTCTCATTTTGCATACAGCTTAAAAAATAACCACTGGTTTAATAACAGGTGTAAAAATACCCTTAACATAGCCGATAGTCACTGTCTTGTTCTTTCCGTTATTATATTACTTTTGTGCACTGAAACCTGGGAACCTTCTGGATCCGGAGATATTGAAGTTTTAAATGGGGTTTACATGACCTAAAGGGCGGTGACTGTCGGACAGCATAGAAAAAAAAGAGAAGCGCGATGACACAACGCTGGTAATTTATTGCAAAATATGAAGCAATTATTTAATTACAAAAAATCTATTGTTTGGACTAAAAAATTAAAACACTTGTGTTTTAGTATGTTGCTTGTAGAATAATTTGTACTTATGTAATAAATAAGAATGATTGGTTGTATTACTATAGTTTTTATTGTAAAAAGAAAGTTTTTAGAGGTATCTATCTGTGGAAATAAAGCACTTGTGGACTAAAGTAAAGAAAAAGCACGCGTTTTTAATACACTGCATTATGAACCTAAAAGCGGTTTAATAAGAGCCACTTTACGAGCAAGGGTGTTGAAAAAAATCATAATGAGTGTATGTATATTAGTATGGTTTTTATTGTAAAAACAAAGTTTTTAGAGGTATCTTCATGATTTTTTTCCATCGTATCAAATTAGTTGTATTATGTTTTGAACACACTATCTACCTAGCATATATCCTGAAGAATATCATATATTTTTCTGATTTTGTTCACTGTAGTCAATCATATACTTTTATTGTTTCTAAAACATGCGTTGTTTTGTGTTTAGTTCCTGTAAGCCCCTTAACTTCAAATATAACATGTACTCCTACAGTCCCTGTACCGCTGCTTGACCCCATAAGCACAATGTTGTGCGCGAGTTACATTGCGCACACCGTAATCAGAACATGTTCACAATAAAAATAAAAGTCGTTTCCCTGCAATAATTTTTGCAGAGACTTCCTCAGTTTGATGTACTGGCGTCAGTACATCAAGCTACGCGAAACTGTCAAACTTTCGCAATCAACTTTGAACCTTATGCTTTAGCGATAAAGTTGAAAATCTATTAAAAAAACCGGGCAAGAGCGAGTCGGACTCGCGCACCGAGGGTTCCGTACCATCATAAGTTTTTAAATTTCATCAGGGAGGCCTATATTCGTCAGAGAATTTTAACACTGTGCACTGCGGTGTAGAACATTGCAGTTTTATGTCAGCGCCATCTCTTGACCGATAATGGACCTAATGTAACTTTTGTTGATGATTTCTGAAAAAGTGTGCTATTTAAAGACTTCGTTTTATTTTTCCTGTAATCTTTACATAAACTTCTATCACATAGAATAATTTCAGATTTTTCTCTTAGCAAACTTCGGAGATAAAGGAGGGAACGGAATTTTTTTTTACATTTTTCATCAAAAGTCAAAAACTATGCAGCTTAAAAAAAAAAATGTTTGAGAATGTGCAAACTGCGTTCTTTTATATGATATCCCACAATCATGCCCTAGTAGCCCCACTTCGAATTTATCAGACACCCTTTCAGTCCCTGTTGCAAAAAATATACATATATTTTTATTTCTTTCTCATTTGCAAAATAGTTGGGCAAATGTCATCTAAAACTATTCCAAATTTCAAGTCGGTAGTATTAGTAGTTCCTGAGATATGCAGCTACGACAGACAGACAGACACTTAGTCTCACCATAAGGGTTCCGTTTTTACCATTTTGGTAGGGAACCCTAAAAATTGACAGATTGTAGTAGCTTGATGTGCTGGCGTTTGTACGTACAGAATGCGTAAATGTCGTCTTCGTGAAGGGTTCTAAACACCACCTTCATGACGTAAACATTTAGCCGGGACATCGATGTACAACCTATTCCCATGTATTCAGTACATGATTCGGGAAACCCCGCGTAAAAGATTTTGTCGGTTAATAAAAATAATGCGCCTGTCAGGGTTCGAACTCACGACCTTAAAACTCGTAAGTCGGGGCCGGTACCACTTGGCTGCCACTGCTCTACGCCACCCTGTTTATGATACGTAAATACCATAAAACAATTCATGCATTTTATCCAAGTGAGCTCTTCCTAATTTGTCAGTCTTCTGCTTGATATAATCAGTAGCTTGAGATCATCACCATCATCATTTCAGCCGAAAGACGTCCACTGCTGGACATAGGCCTCCCCCAAGCACCTCCATTTCAACCGGTTCTGTGCTTCTCTCATCCAACTTAAGTGGCAGTGGGCAGGGCACATTGGTAGCAGAACAGATGACCGATTGGGCCAAAAGGTTCTGGAATGGCGACCGCGTACAGGAAGACGTAGCGTTAGAAGGTCTCCCACAAGGTAGTCCGACGACCTTGTGAAGGCCGCAGGAACCCATTGGCGTGAGTCAACATGTTTATTAAAGTTATGTGTTATTATGTTTATTAAGTGAGCAATCTCCAATTTAGACCAGCTTATCTGCTAAGCTTTAAGTTTGTATCCCTCAAGTACGAAAGATTCTCTCGAAAGACACATGTTCATCTGCAATTTATATCTGTGATTGGTTCGCTGATATAACCTTGCAACTTATATCTGCGATTGGTTTTCTAACACAGCCACGGTGATTCAGAGGGATCATTTCCGTATTTTTAGCGTTCGCAAGAGCAATGATGACCCCGTGGTAACGCCCACGACTCACAAGTTGTAACAAATTAGATGTGACAAATTAATTGTGGACACAAAAGTTGCTCGTGGGCGCTCTATCCCTGGGGACAAAACGCGCCCAAATAAAACATGAAGCGGATCATTAAAGCTTGGAATACACATGCTACTCAGTAGCACAGAAGCATGCTAGTCCCGAGCAGATGCTACTTAGTAGGATACAATTAGCACGTGTGTACAGAAAGAGCATGCTTGTGAATTAGCACGCTACTTAAGCGCAAGCCGGTAATTTTTTTTCGTGCTAATTAGCACACGGTGTAAGGCGCGGGTGAGAGTGGGGTTGCTCTAAAGCAAGCCTGAACGTCTTCTATGCGAGCATGCTACTTGATTTGTTTGCGTAGTCACGATGGCTCGATGGGGCGATGAAAAAACAAAAATATTTAAATATTGTATTTCTTTACCGAAATTATGAATGTTTATGGAATACACGTTCACCACAATACAAAAACAAGTATAATTCATTCATCATCAAAGAACTTAATTCATTCTGCAAAGAAACGTTATTTTGAATGCTAAATAATGAGCATACGTATCTCAGATGTGCTAGAATATTTGCTCGTAAAAACTATGCTTCTGAGGTCTGTGCTCTCATGAGCAAATGTACACACTCAGAGAGCATGCTGTAAATGAGCATACTTCCTAGTTGCAAACAAACATGTTTTTCTAGTAGCATGTGTATTCCAGGATCAAAAATCATACTTCTATTGTAAGGGCTATATCACATATGTACTATTTTAAGCCAAATTACCTTCTTTAATCCTCGCTCTTAAACGTCCACCTAAACATTGTTGTTTGCACTAATTATTTTATTTGCGTTTGTCTCAGACCCTGTTTTAGAAGTGGAACAAATAGTTACTGTTACTGAAACAAAGGTAACTTAGCGTAGTACGGAAGTTCGTCTAGTAAATGAAAAAGTACGACTGAGATGTTGCTGAAAGCTGTATGTATCTTGTTTGATGTAACTACCCGTTTTGTGTAGTTTTGTTGACGTTACGTCTGTCGGTGAATATTGTCTTTATTTATAAAGACAAGACAAAAATAAGAACAGGAAAATATATGTACGAAGATGATGCCGGGTGGCAGGTGTTTGTGCTTTGTTTAAAGATGTCAAACAAAAATGTTTTATTTCACATCATTAAACAAAGCACCACCACCACAAAAAATTAGACGCTTGAAAGGCAAAATTGACTAAGCGACATAGGGCTAACTTTACAGGAGAACAATTTAAAGTTTAACTTTTCAGAAAAAAAATCATATAAATTCTGATTCAGATGATAAAATAAGATTTCCAAAACAGTAAGAATTACGCCTGTAGGATGATAACAAAAATGTATACAATATGAAAAAAATAAATAAAAATATAATTTTTGTATTTCTGAAAAGTTAAACTTTAAACTGTTCTCCTGTAAAGTTACCCTTATGTCGCTTAGTCAATTTTGGCTTTCAAGCATCTATAAATTTTGTTTATAATTTATGTAGGTAAGCTATCCCAATAATCGAGGAAGTAGTAGTGAATAAGTCGCTCCATGTTAAGTACTGGTATTTAGCTACATCCGGTTAGATGGAAGCCGATTCCAACATAGCTGAGAAAAGGCTAGGCAGATGATGATGATGAAGCTATCCCAATAATGCTGTGATTTCAATACCAACGTTTCATCTAATAAACCTGTAGGAATTTTACTAACCCAAATAATTGACACCGGTACAATCATAAGTTTTTTAGTACTCATCCACAAACTACTAATATCCGTCTAGCAGTGAACTAACTGTATCTTCATCAAGAATGTCAGATGTCAACGCCAGCGTAACATTATACTGCGCTAAGTTGATTTCCCTAAGGTTTTCAAAAGGTCACATTTCATATTATGTTTCATGTCCATGGAAAGCATCAGTAATACTTTTAGTACCTTTAACAGCACTTTTATCTGAAGCAAAACCATGTTTAAAAAATGCGAATTTGTGGCTCAATCCAGAAGTCTAGGCAGTGACTCTCTTTTCTGTTTTCATAGTATGTAGGGGAAGCCCGGGCAAGACGAATATGTTAAGGGGTACTGCAAATAAAACCACAATCTAATAATCAATAGAACTCTTTGTACTTTTAATTTGTACTATGTTTAATCGTCTTTGAAAAATAATCATTAAAATTCAAAAACTTAAACAATTTCTATAATAATTTTGAGCATTAACAAAAGGTATCAATTATCGGTTTTGCCCGGTGGGGTCGGGCAAAAAGGATAAGTAGAACTAGCTTAGATCAGTGTTCGCATTCATCACAGAAGTAGCTGCCAACTCCTACATAATAAAGTGCAGTCTTTATGCGCCCAAATGCACTGATTACACTGAATCCAATCTTTCGCTAGTGGTTCAGTGTATTTGTCAGCGCACACTAAACCGTAAAAATCTGGTTTCGGATTTTTGTTTTGTTATTTGACTGAGGATATTTTAGTTTTAGTTTTTCTGGGGCCTGCTAACTCAGAAATGGCATATGTAATGGTAGTAGTAACTAATACTTATAATATGCTTGCTCTGAGCAAAACGGAATACCTAACCGTTTTGCCCATATCCATTTTGCCCAACACTCTAATATTAGAAACAAGTGAAAACTTGAATTGTTTTTAGTAGGTAAACAAAAAGTAACGATCACAAATAATACCTAAATAAACGTGCAATTGAATATACAATACATCTTTATAGACAACTGATGACTAATACAAAAAGTTTGTGTGCAAACCTTTACAAAAATCGTAACAAAACAACGATAATCCTTTTTTTTCCCTTCCACAACAGATGCACTCGCGTATTTTTTGGGTTGAACTGCCATGGCATTGCCGATCGTATGTGTCACGACTAGAGAAAATGTTAATAGCGCTATCTATTATATGTTTATGGAAAAATCAGTTATTCTTCTTACCCGCACTATGCTTCTTGCCCGGCCTTCCCCTAGGTATGTATAGTGGTGGTGGTATAGTAGTGTAGGACAATGTAGTATAATTATAGATGTATAGTTGTGTGTAAATAGAGAATAAGGTACAATGGGGTTGACGTATCCGTGTGGATAAAAACCCCTTATTAATAAAGAATAAAAAAAAAATGCGCTTGTAGCACCGTTCACTTAATAGAAATGGAACTTCATAAAAAATAAAGAATAATATATAAGATATTCTTTTAGTAAAGAGTTTATCCTACTCATATTTTTCTCAATTATGAAACAATCCTAACTACGTAACCTAAAGGTAAACTGGTCCAAGGAATTACTAATTAGCATTTGATAACCTCTTTTATTTACCCTGCATTACTAAAAATCAAAGCTTTATAATAAAAATAGAGATTTCGTATGAGAAACAGAGAGAGTTATATCTTTCCTCTCCCTCATGTAACGATGTGCCTAAACGTGACACGTCCTAGAAATTTCACTCTCAATTCTTGTCCAATTATTGAATAGCCGTCTGAGACGCTTTACTTAAAATAAAAATAAAAGAAATAAGTTCGTTCCATAGTGACGTTCCACGGGACGTCACGGTTATAATTATTCATAATGCGAATATGCCATTCTGTTACAAAGTTCCGTCACTAGTGGAGCGAAAAAAAAATACATTAAAAAGTTACTCCTTAAAACTCATTTGCTTTGTCCACTATGACCTAGATAGTAAGTTTGCTAATTAGTACTGGTAGCCGACATGTATGGAACTTCAACCCCTCCAATGTTAACAAGTTGCCCCTTTTTACTTATGTAAAGTTAAAATTACTGTGCAGTGCTTTTTTCATCACGCCGACTTCAAAGTGGGCTTGAAATATGAGTTTTACGAGTAGATTCTTTTTAGTTTGATGTTTTTAAAGGTGATAAAATTATAAAGGATTATGGAATGCAATCAGTGTTTAGTTAACAATTTTAATTTTGTCGGTTCCTAGACGCGTATTTTTTTCAATGTGACATGCCTAATGAGGGTTCTAAAACCATTCATATTTGAAAAACGATTGCTCCCACGCCACTCTGCCTCACATTTTACGCGCTTAAGGCTAGCGCCACGCGGAAAAACCGGGCAAGAGTGAGTCGAACTCGCGCACCGAGGGTTCCGTACCTTCATATGTTTTTAAATTTTCATCGGGGAGGCCTATATTCGTCAGAGAATTTTAACACTGTGCACTGCGGTGTAAATATTGCAGTTTTATGTCAGCGCCATCTCTTGACCGATAGTGGAGCTAATGTAACTTTTGTTGATGATTTCTGAAAAAGTGTGCTATTTAGAGACTTCGTTTTATTTTTCCTGTAATCAATACATAAACTTCTATCACATAGAATCATTTCAGAATTTTCTCTTACCAAAGTTCGGAGATAAGGAGGGGGAACGGTTTTTTTTTTACATTTTTCATCAAAAGTCGTAAACTATGCGGCCTCAAAAAATTTTTGAGAATGTGCAAACTGCGCTCTTTTACATGATACCCCACATAGTAGTAGTAGCCCCACTTCGAATTTGTCAGACCCCCTATCAGTCCCTGTTGCAAGAAATATACAAATATATTTATATTTCTTTCTTATTTGCAAAATAGTTGGGCAAACGTCATCTAAAACTATTCCTAATTTCAAGTTGATAGCATTAGCAGTTCTTGAGATATCTAGCTGTGACGGACAGACAGACAGACTGAGTCTCACCGTAAGGGTTCCGTTTTACCATTTCGGTACGGAACCCTAAAAAGAATTTCGTTCAAAAACTTTTCAATTATAAAGAAAATCCACAAAAGCACTTTCAAAAGCACAATAAGAAAATAGAAACACCTGCTATTTCACACAATTATTTAGAAACGTATAAACAAAAACAATTTGCGTACCAAACCAATCATGTCCACTGCTGCACCGGGTAGCGTTTTCAATTTAAACTGTTTCCCTGCACTTCGTACCGATTCTTACCGCACTACCTATCCCTTTCCACCTGTATGCAAAAGAGAGGGAGGGATGTATGCTTTTCGGTTGAAATTCAAGTAAATTTACTCGGAACAGTACCGCAGCTGTTCTGGGTGTTAGTGCAAAAGCAAAAGTTTAGGGTAAAAGCCGTGTGCGGACGACAGTCTCGTAATTAGACAGAGTACCCAGGAAAGAGAGTTCAGAATTAAATCCTTTGTTAACCTGTACATCAGGACACTCTGTGTCGTTAATGCCTGGTTCAGAGAGGTTCAATTGAATGTATGCTGGCCCCGAAGCGAGGTATTCTTTTTCTGTTGATGCTACTTTGTGATGTTAGTTTTCAGTGCGCTTTGTTGAAATTTCGATTTGTGGAGTCGGGTTTGGAAATCGCAAAGTGCTTAAGTACATTTTAAGTAGGTAGTAGATACAATGTCAATGTCTGTGTGGTGCCGGACTTAAAGAATTGCACCACCCCTTACTTCCCGTGGGTGTCGTAAAAGGCGACTAATGGTCTTACCGGAGAATGGGCAGCAGCGTTCTCTATTTATTCCACCATCATACCATACTGCGATCGCCAACCCGCCTGCCAAGCGTGGCGTCCAGCAGTGGACGTCTATCGGCTGAAATGATGATGATGATGATGATGAGTTTAAGGACCAAACTAGAATATAATATTAAAAAATTATACATATTATATAAAATGATTTTTTTACAACACCACAAACTTTATAGTTTTGACGGACGTCCATGTTAAGCCCGTTCACTTCATCACTTTCAAATTGATTTTATTGTTATATGTTACAGGAAAAGGTATAATGTATTATATATTTCTGGAAAACTCGTCTTTTGAAGAATATGGAACACTTAATATGTATGTAATATTATGTTAACGTTTACCTTAAAATAATTACATAATAAAATATGGTGAAAAAAAAGTTTTTTTAAAGTTCATCGAGACTTTTGACAGTTGCCCACGTTTACCCCTGCTTTATATTTAATGTTGATTTGTAGCCTAGCTATCCATAAGCATAATTAAATAAAAAAAGCTGCGGATATTTGCGGTTTTCGGAGTAATTAGTAAAAATGTGATAAAAGTCAGAAAACGGAAAACCGCTCGCTATCTATTGCGGTTTGAAATGTTGCTGTTTACATCAATAGTTATGATATGGAGACTGCCTGGATCTATGTGAGCAATTATGAATGGTACGACATGCCATCTTCAGTTCACAAAATTTTGATTCATGGAGAAAGTGTCATAAAGCATTTTGAAATACTTCCTATTGGTCTACTTTCGGAATATGCACAAGAATCTCGTAATAAGGATTATAAAAAAAATCGTCTACATCATGCTAGAAAATACTCAAGATCCGCTACAAACGAGGATGTATTTCATACTCTTCTTTGTACTTCAGATCCTTACTATAACCAGCATTAGAAAACCGTATACTAAAAACGTGAAGGAACTTGATGAAAACACCGTAGATCTTTTGAAAGTGAACGAATTAATTTTAGACCCCGAAGTTCATCAAGTATAAATAACATCGCATTTAGTAAATTACAATTAATTAATTAATCTGTGTTCGATTTTAATCACAACACTTTTTTCTTAAAAAAAAAAAATGTTTTGTATTATTTAAATTGATTTGTATTTTGATGTACTTTATGATATTTGGTTTTTGTAAACATTAAAATAATAGTATTCATTGTTAAAAAATAAATATTGGACATTTTTGATAATTTTGATTTTTTTTTTTTTTAATGTATGGTTTTAAATTCAATCATAATAAATTACATTCCATTTGAAGCCATGTACACTATTCTATATTTCTGCAAAATTTTAGAACATAATATTCAGAAATAAAAAAGTTATTGATCTTTAATCAGCAGATCTTTACAGACCTTTATTTTCCATAGTGCGCCGGTTTTGCGGACAAGTGCCACCGAACGCACAAAGACATAGTGCAACTAAGCGATACTAACGTAGTTATTAAGTTTTATTTACTAAAAAAATTGTTACTATATTATTATGTATACTTAGGTTAACGTATGTAATTATGTATCTATGGATCTTTGTTACGTGAAAATAAATGGTTTATTATTATTTATTAATACGACATAACATCGAAGTCACATTGGCAAAGTTCATCAAACAAATTTTTTGTTTTTTTGTTAGTCGATTTGAGTTTAGATTACGGACCTTTTATGTCTCGTGATTAGAGTGAAAATACGTACCTACCTACCAAAGTAATTAAATGTGCTATTACTACATATTTTTAGTAGTTCGATTCTTACTCAGTTGTCTTCACGTAAAAAAGAATGAAGAATATTTTCTTTCGTTCTTTCTTGATCTTTTTTTAGGGTTCCGTAGTCAACTAGGAACCCTTATAGTTTCGCCATGTCTGTCTGTCCGTCCGTCTGTCTGTCCGTCCTCGCTTAATCTCTGTGACCGTTAGCTCTAGAAAGCTGAAATTTTGTAGGAGTACGTAAATCAGTTACGCCGACAAAGTGGTAAAATAAAATTTTGGAAAATATTTTTTTTTAGGATAGCTCCCCTACATGTGAAGTGGGGATGAATATTTTTTTTATCATCTACCCCATCGTGTGGGGTATCGTTGAATAGGTCTTCTAAAATGGCTTAGGGGTTGCTAACATTATTTTTTGATTTAATGCTCCATTTACGAAATATTAAACTTTAAAGTGCAAATTTTTGTTCCAGTAGGGCGTCCCCCCCCTCTAAAAGCTAAACTACTGGCTTGAAAAATCTGGAAAAATTCTCGATGATAGTGAATTTCATGAACTTTAAAGGAAAAGTATAACGGTTAAGATAACTTTGTTAGTTTAGCAGTAATAGTCGTTGAACTTGGGTGTTGGATAATTTTGTACCAAATACAAAATCCTTAGCATTAATCCTTTAAAGTGACTAAGATGAAGTAGTTGCTTGTTTATAATGGGTAAAGATTTGCATTTAAAACCAAAATATGTTTTTTTTTACCTATTCAGAATAAAGAACAACAGAATCGTACTACATTGTGATAACGGGCTACTACGGAACCCTACACTGTGCGTGGCCCGACACGCACTTGGCCGGTTTTTTTTATTATATAATCAGGCACACAATGTAATCAAAAAAAACAATCAAAATTAAATGATAAATGTAAAGTGCGATATCGCACTTTACATTTATCAACATTTTAAGAAGTTTTCAGGAAAATGTTCAATAAAAAATCCACCAAGGGGTATCGTATTACCCAGTAACTGTGTTGTGAAGATGCTAGGCAGTCGCTCCATGTAAAATACTGGTATTCAGCTGCATCCGGTTAGACTGGAAGCCGACACCAACATAGGTAAAGGCTAGGCAGATGATGTTCAATAAAAAATCCAAACAACTAGTGTCTGTCGCTGGTTTTCAACTGGACCTGAAGAGTGAGATGACGGATGTAAATCATGTTCGTGAACGGGCGCCGTCAGTAGGGACTGGTTATCTCTTTGCTGCCATGGCTTATTTTAATTTAATTTAATATTTGAATTGTTTTGTTTCGTCTTTTCATTACGGACGCTTTTAACGTTCTGCATTGTTCTCGCACGCATAATTTTTAACATGATTGATGTAACCAAGACTTCGTAACCGTATTATTAACCGACTTCAAAAAGGAGGAGGTTCTCAATTCGACGGTATGTTTTTTTTTTGTGTGTTTGTTACGCGATTACTCCGCCAATTGTGGACCGATTTTCAAAATTCTTTTTTTGTTTGAAAGGGTATACTCTCGAGGTGGTCCCATTATCATCAAATTGGAATTTGATGAAAGGATCCCATGGAAATCGAGGGAAACCCTCAAATTTTATAGGCAAAGCTATAACGATTTGGGTATTTTTTAAAATAACTTCAGCATTTGCTCTCGGAAATCATCATTTGGTAAAGTGGAGCTGATAAAGAAGACCACAGATGGCCCACTAAGAAGTGAAAAATAAAAACTTTTTACAAAAAAAACAACCGACTTCCAAAAAAAACACTACAAATTGAAAAATAACTTTAATTTCGGAAGTCGGTGTCAATAAACGAAAATGCAGAACCAAAGACTAAGTTTTTATTTTGATTTAAAAGAGTGTCCATGGAGTTTCTTGCCCGTTCTACTCCTTAGATGCCTACGCTTTGGAATGGGCAACTAGCTTCATCTTTCTGACTGACCGAACCCCTGACAATTCAAAAGTGCCTGTAATTGGTTTAATTGAAATAAATGCTTTGAGTTTGAGTTTGAGGATCAGTTTTATACTGCAACGTGACATGTGTATACATACTCAAATAAAATAAATTTGTGTCAGTTGAAAATAATAACCATTAAGTCCAAAGCCGTTGGTTGTGATAACATCAGTCGACACATGATCGTGACAGCGGTTGATCAGCTCCTTCCTGCAATTTCCCATATAGTTAACTTTTCCCTTTACTCCGGTGTTTTCCCTTCCCTGTGGCGGAAAGCCCATGTTCGACCACTACCCAAAATCCCTAATCCTACTCTTCTCAGTCACTTTCGTCCAATTTCCATCCTTCCCTTTTTATCCAAAGTACTCGAGGCCTGTGTACACAAACAATTCTCCAACTTCATTCACAAAAACTCCCTCATCAGTCCATTCCAATCCGGGTTCAGGCCCGGGCACAGTACCGTTTCTGCTCTCCTTAAAGTGACTGACGATATAAGGCGAGGTATGGAAGACACTAAAGCTACGGTTTTAGTGTTGATCGATTTCTCCAATGCTTTCAATACCGTCAGTCACGAAATCCTTTTATCCATCCTCTCCTATCGCATGGTCTCTCACGAGGTTCTGGAATGGTTTTCTTCCTATCTTCGGGGGCGTCAGCAATCAGTTCTTGCTGGTGACTCTAGCTCCAGCTGGTGTGATCTTGAAACTGGCGTCCCTCAAGGCGGCATTCTATCTCCACTTCTGTTCTCTATCTTTATAGATCTTATAACTTCCGAGCTTCAGTGTGCGTATCATCTTTACGCTGACGACTTACAGCTCTACTGTCAGGCGGGTGTTGACAGCTTATCCGGTGCGATCGAGGAGCTAAATCGGGATTTACGCATTATCAAAAGCTGGTCTGATCGTTTTGGGGTGGCGGTTAACCCAGCCAAGTGTCAGGCTATCATAGCTTGAGGAGGCTGAATGGTTTAACGGTGCCACCGGTAATCTTTGATGGCACAGTGATCCCGTTTAGCTCTGACGTTAAGGATCTGGGTTTGTATGTTGACACTTGCCTTGACTGGCGTAAGCAGGTCGCGATTGTGAGCAAGAGGGTCACTGGAACGTTGCGGTCGCTCTATCGCTTGAAAAATATTCTCCCATCACACATTAAGGCAATGCTTGTACAGTCCCTTATCTTCCCCATAATTGACTATGGTGATGTGTGCTACTATGACCTGAATGCAGATCTCCTCAATAAACTTGACCGACTTCTTAATAGCTGCATTCGATTCGTTTTCAATCTCCGCAAGTATGATCATGTACCTGCACATCGATCCCTTTTAAAGTGGTTACCTATCCGGCAGCGCAGAGCCTTGAGGGCATTGACAACTCTGTTTTCTATTCTTCACAAACCCACTTCTCCTTCTTATCTAACTTCTCTTTGTCAATATTTATGCTCTGCACACAGCAAGAATCTTCGTTCTGAGAATAATCGTCTTCTTCGTTGTCCTTCTCATCGCTCTGGTTTTATAAAGTCTTCTTTCTTTGTCCAGGCGGTTTTCCTTTGGAATGCGCTCCCTCAGAATATCAGGACAGTAACCAATCAGTTCACATTTAAAGTGAAAGCTCGAGAACACATACACAAGAAGTTGGCAGATTCGTCTCAGTATTAAGTTGTTGTAGGTTTTCTTGTTTCTATCTCATAACTTTTTGTTTTGTTTTATATATTTTTTGTATGTATATATGTATTTATTCTTATAGTATTTTACTTATAAATATTTTCATTTTTCTTCTGCTATTGCACCTACTGTGTATTGTTTCTGCATCACCCTAAGGTAGACTGGTAGAAAATGCCCATGGCATTAAGTCCGCCTTTGTACAGTTATTACTTGTGCATAAAGTTTTAATAAATAAATAATAAAGAAGTAGTAAAGCGCCTGCTCGGGTTCGAACCGCCACCATTTCTCCTTTCTGCTACTGTGTTTACGTGTTCTTTTAACTTTTCAACTTCCTTCCATTTTGGAACGAAATTGAAAAGTTAAAAGAACCCATCTTCTAATCAGGGTGAAATGATTTTGTTATATTCTGTAAAACATATGCGCATATAAGAAGAGTTACGTTCAAGACGTAGAATTAAACAAACACAGTGACAGTTTACGAGAAAAATGAAACAAAACCCATCAAATGAACTACCGGAAGAAAACTCCCTAGAAAATAAAAATAATTTATAAAAGTCAACATCCACCTCCAAGCTGAACTTTAAACTTAAAACTTTATTTATTTTCAAGCGAAAAATCCAGTCAAAATTCAAGCAGTATTAGTGGAAAGGATCTCAACGAACAAATGGCCAGTGCTTTTGTAACACTCTTTCACAAGACCGAACTTCGTTGTTTCGGCGAAGATAATGGTACTACTAGTTATAAATCTTATGTAATAGCTTAAAAATAAACAGTCGAGAAACAAACGCCTGCGCTCTTACTTCGAGACGAACGATCGAAATTTAAAATTGAATTCTACGTTCCATTGCGTTTTTTTAATGACACGTCTGTGGTAACTGTTGAAGGAATACTGCAATGGATGGTGTAAAGAGTTTTGTTTTGCGGTTTTCCGTTTTGGTAGTGGATCACTTTTTTCGCATACCGATTGTGGTCTTAATGCTTAGTTTTGGAAGCTTATAATCCCCGTGGCGTGGTAATGAAGCCATTTTGAATAAATCGGTGTTTCACCTGGTATAATGTACTCATTATGTATTTCCGACTACACCACATTGTATTATAATGTAATGCCTGATTGTGAAGTTTTGTTAATAAAATTGTAACATACAAGAAAATTCGATATTTTGTACATAAGCTAAAAAAAAAACCAATTAATAATACCAGTTGTATCTTTGTTTTCATAGATTAAGATCACAGAATCTTTACCTTAGATTTTTTAATTGGTTAGGGCTGATTTTTCAATCGACAGATAATTTTATTTGTGGAATAAAATTAAATAGATCGGATTAACTTACCTAGTGACATCCGATCCTCAATTATGTGAAGTAATCTCGTCCTCATTTAGTACTATGTAGTTTGCACTTTGCACTACTCGCTGTATCACAATTTTTAAAGATGAAGCAATCATCAAAAAATATTTGGTAGTCTGTGGGCCATCATCGTATGTTGTGTGCTCTGTGGATATCTGTCATGTTCATTAGTTCAAAGTATTACACACACATAGCCATATATTTTTATACACAACTTCCGAACGGGGTAGAGATGAGAATCTGGGAAGGGTTGGGATACAATGAGGACGAGATTACTTCACATAATTGAGGATCGGATGTCACTAGGTAAGTTAATCCGATCTATTTAATTATGTTCGTAATCTCGTCCTCATTTAGTACTATGTAGATGTTTAAAGAAGAAAGTTGTGTTAATAATCAACATGTTTATTTGATAAAAAGAGAGGAGGTAGCTTAGTCCTCTCATCATTATAGACTCAATGGTTACTTATTATTATTACATACTTGACCATAGCACTTCACCTATTAAAGTATTTTACAAAGAAATATCTGTTGAACACACTGCTTTAGCAAAAACATTTGGATCACTGACAATTGGTCTGTTATAGAAACAAGCAAATGTAGAAGATCTTTGTGTCCAGCCTGCAGCTTTCCTTATTACCTCAATATGTATGCCTCCTTCAGAAGCCTTTGAAGTGGAGGCATGTCTTGTGCTGTGAGCCGTGAACTTAGCAGTATCTATGCCACTATCATACAAAACTTGCTTAATCCATCTACTTATAGACGCAGTAGAGGCAGCATGGTAAGGTTTTCTAAGTGTAATGATCAAGGTATTACAATCCTGTCTTATAATTTTGGTACTATCTAAATAACAAAGTAACGTTTTGGCCGGACAGATGTTCATATTATCTTTGAAAAATGGTAATATTAAATTAGGTTGAAGTTTGTTTGGTCCAGGCGTTTTAATCATTTCTGGGATTTTAATATCAATATTATCTTCATTGATAGTAATATTATTTATATTAATAAGTGATAAAGTTTGGATCCTATGCGCAGTTACTAGAGCTAGCAATGTTACTATTTTTTTAGTAGTAATTCCAAACTAAGGTCTTGATTAGGAAGTAAATTTGATAAGTATCTTAAGACAATTTTGGGAGGAGGTATTCCTTTCCTTAGGAACGCGCACCTGATAATGTGGCGACAATCAGTTTGAGGCTCTTGTGTAAAGGATGTGGATCCCTAGAAGGAGACAGTAGTAAGTTATTACGGGGTGTGAACACAATTCTCTCTGATATAACCATGGAGCTGAACATTGGATACCATGGTTGTGCAGGCCACCATGGAACTACAACAATGCCTGTTGCCTTCTCGGTTATTATTTTCTGTAGCAACTTACTTATAAGGTTAAATGGTGGAAATGCATAGAGAAAAAAAAAAAAATTCCATTCCATTTAATGGTAAAAGCATCTATGGAGTGTGCATTGGGATCTGGTAGCCAAGATACATAATTTTTACACTTGTTGTTATATCTGTTTGCAAACAGATCAATCTCGGGTTCACCCAATTTAGTAATAATTGTTTCATATGCTATGTCACATAGAGCCCATTCAATTTCGGAATGAGAACGTCTTGATTCTCTATCTGCCACAGCATTGTCTTTCGAGCTTATGTAGGATGCATATACCCATAGTTGCCTTTCCTCACACCACTGCCATAGCTCTTGTGCTAGACTATTTAAATGGTTAAAGCGGGTGCCCCCCATTCTATTAACATAGGCGATAGCAGTGGTGTTGTCTATTCTAAGAAGAATTCCACAACATCTTAGTTCAGATGCATATGCTTTTAACCCTTTAAATGCTGCCAGTAGTTCTAGGTAGTTTATATGAAAACATTTATCTTCAACTGTCCAGTGACCATGAGTTGTAACACCGTTACAGACTAAACCCCAACCTGTTCCTGAAGCATCTGAGAATATTTCTAAAGAAAAATTGAACTGTTTAATTTTATAATGAGATCCATGGATATGGGATAGCCACCATTCCAAATCTGATCTGATTTCGTTTGATACAGAAAGGTATGCCTCATAGTTTTCATTATTATTTTTTAAGGCTATTGTTTTATGACTTTCCATTATTTTGGTATAAAGCCATCCATATTCCACAGCTGGACATGCAGCTACAAGGGTACCTAAGAGTTGAGAGAATTCAATTATTTTGCATCTTTGTTTAGACTTGACTTTTCCTAAGGTTTTACATATAGATAATATCTTTTTCTGTGGAAGTGTTATGGAGAACTGAACAGAATTTAGTATAAACCCTAGATACTGACAGTATTGTTTAGGCTGGAGGCAACTTTTGTCTATGTTAATTATAAATCCCAGACTTTCTAATAATTTCTTAGTAGTCAACACATTTTGTAAACATTTTTCATATGAGTGGGCAAGACAGAGAATATCATCTAGGTAAATGACAGACAACAGACCTAATGACCTCAGATGACACATTACTGGTTTCATGACTTTAGTAAAGACATATGGTGCTGTACTAAGACCAAAGGGAAGGCATTTAAATTCATACAATTTGCCTTGGAATAGGAAACGCAAGTATTTCCTATCAGATTCTTTTATTGATATCAAATAGTATGCATTCTTTAGGTCAATTGTGGCCATGAAGCATCCAGGGGTCATAAGTTTTGTTGCTGTTCTTAAGTCCTCTAATTTAAAGTGAGTAGAAGAGACATATTTGTTAAACTGTTTCAGATTCAATATGAATCTCCAGGAACCATCTGACTTAGGGTGTAAGAATATACTGGACAAAAACTGGCCATCTACAGTTGAACACCTTTGTATGGCATCTAGTTAAGTATAACAATTTGTCTATTTCTATAGAAATAAGGTTGTTTTCCTTTTCTGTAAACCGATTGTTCTGTGGCACCATGGTTTGGGCAGGAACATTGGTTAAAGGTATGGAATAGCTTCTGACCCATTTGCATACAGTGGGGTTACTAGTAATACTATCCCAGTGGTCTGAGAAATATTTAAGTCTGCCGGTTTGTACCTGATCTAGCGGCCGCGACGATCCTGGCCCTGGCGACGTGAATGTTGAAATTTCTGTGGAGAGCGTCTCCCCCGTGTCGGAAGCTTGTTGACATAGTATGTCTGGTGTGCCGTTTGCTTCGGTCTCGGCTTCTGCCCACTCGGACATGACACCTGTGGTCGTTGTGGGCCCCGGTAGTTTAAATTATTCCTTTTAGGAACTTTTTGTTGAGCAGGTGTGTTTTTTAGCTCCAACCCTGATTTCTTGACTGCTTTAACAGCATTGACCTTGTCTTGTAATTTGTCCCCAAACAGGTATTCACATATGGGGGCATTTTCCATTAAATCTTTCAAATCTTTGTTTAGCCCTGGTAATATTAGAGATCTTCGTGTGGTAGAATTTTCATGGTACAAGTCACATAGTAGACGAGCTGCATCACTTAAATTCCCAATATATTATTCATTTTCTTGCGTGGCAATCATACTGTTCAGTACCTCGCCAATTGTTGTGATTGCTGCCGATAACACAATTTGATTTCCGGCTATCCTCTTGTCTCTTTTAACACCATTCTCGTTCATTGCAGCTGCTACTTCTTCATTTAGAAGTGGTGGAACTAATAGGCTACAGTTCTTTGGAGGATTATGTCTTAACAATATGCTAGCTTTCGTTTCCGTATCAAGGCCGTTTTGAAGAATGGCCGTCCAACGTTTTGTTAAACTTTCATGTAACTCAATCGAGTTATTGGCCGGTGGGACACCTTCTGGACCCAGGAGCCCCTCGATGTGGGCTGGTATTTCTTTTTCTACCGGTACTACCTCAGGGGTAACCGTTGGGAGGTGAGGTGCCTCTTCCAAGTCTGCCCCCCCCTTCCCTTTTGTTTGAGTGTCAACATTAGGTGAAATACTACGACTAAAGTATTCAGTATCCGGTGAGGATTGTAACCTGCGACGTCGAGGCGTTCGGCTCCTTTGAGTCCGGCTATGTCGGCTTTGCTCGTCTGACGAACGACTTCTTGAACGTGCTCGGCTGGAGCGATTTTCGTAGTCATCTAAGCAACAAACGCATAGTGTTAAGCTCGAAACTGTTAAATCCATAGCTGACCTCTCGTGAAAGCTTTTAGGATACAGTCAAAATGTTTTTCAATTTACGACAATGTCATCGGCTAACCTCTCGTGAAAGCTCTAAAGATGCAGTCGAATTGCTTTTTAATTGTTAAAGAAAACTATCATCGGCTAACCTCTCGTGAAAGCTCATAGGATGCAGTCAGAATTGAGATTAATTGGAGGTACCAAATTAGCGAATCTGATAGACTTAGGTAGGTACCTACCCACAGATAAATTCGTATAAGGTAGTTACTTTTAACATTACGTACATACCACGGCTAACCTCACGTGAAAGCTCAATAGTGGTGTCGTCCTATTTGTAGAAGTATGTTATTTAACTCATAAGGTCACAAGGAATCTCTGAAATCCTTTAAACCTGAATTCGATTTCTAGGAATTGTAGGTACTTCACGAAAAGACTTACCGGCGTGGTTTTGACGACTCCTCTTGTTTAACCGTTTTTCCAGATCTCGTAATCGTTCACTTATCTCGATCATAGCCTCATCCCGTTTTTTCCGTTTGTTTTTTCCCATTTTATTTATAGAAATAAAACTTAGTGAATATTGAGTCGAAATTCTGTGCACAGCGGGCGGCACAAAAAAGTACAATGAACATGACAGATATCCACAGAGCACACAACATACGATGATGGACCACAGACTACCAAATATTTTTTGATGATTGCTTCATCTTTAAAAATTGTGATACAGCGAGTAGTGCAAAGTGCAAACTACATAGTACTAAATGAGGACGAGATTACGAACATAATTAACGTCTGACAGTTTTTGTATGGAAGAACTGTCAAAAATTCAAAATTATTCCTTCGTTATAATTATCTGGCGCTAGAAAAATCAGCCCTTAAAGTAGTTGAAACAGTCAATCGATAAAAATAAAAATAAAATTTAAGTGTAAGTTAGTAATGTCAAAATAACAGCTTTTTACTAAATGCCTATCAAAGTATAAAAAAATGTGGTAGGTACTTATAAAAAAAACATAAAATGTTTGAAATTTTTGTATGTCTGTTTGTTCCGGTTAATCTCCGTAAAAACTGGACCGATTTTGATGAAATTTGGTATGGGGATACTTTGAGCCCTAGGGAAGGACATAGGCTACTACTGCTACTGCTGCTTCGACATAACACACGGGCGAAGCCGCGGACGGAAGCTAGTTTGAAATAGAATAGCAAGTAACTGATTACAGTACTTAATAAGTATTTGACAAAAGTTTAATAATTACTCAAAATGGCTTCTAGAAACGAAGAGTAGAGTCATGTATCGTGCTTTTTCTTTTTTATTTATCTACTAGTTTCTGCGCGCGACTTCGTCCGCGTGCAGATTCTTATTTTAACATAAAATACATCCTATGACACTCGCCAAAACTGTAGCTTCCCATTACTGAAAGAATTTTTGGAATCGGATAAGTACACACATCAAAAGTGTCTAGGGATCAAGCATTTTTATGCGGATTTCTTGAGATTGAGATGTGGCTTTGTAATAAATTTATGATTTTATAAATTTATATGGATCCTTTTTGGTGCATTTCATAATTTGAATCAGGAACTGTGAATCAAATTCGAGTAAAAGATGAAAATCAGCTGTCAATATTTTCCCTATAAAAACATACAACGCATTGAAGACATTATTAGTGCTACTGTTTCCCTACTACTGATTAAAACCAACGTTATTATGGAGCGGCGACGTCATTTAAGCAGGGAAGAAATGCTCAGAGCCGTGGGAATGATAGAAGCTGGTTCCCGGCAACGTACTGTGGCTTTAGCTCTGAATACAAGTCAGAGTGTTATCAGTCGACTTTGGACACGTTACCGAAGCACTGGTACCGTGGCTGAGCGCCATGGAGGACGGTATCGCTGCACCACACGGAGACAAGACCGATACATTCAAATCTTAACTCGAAGAGCTCCAACAATAACCGCCATGATGTTAGCCGTGAGGCTTCATCACTCTTCAGGGAACTTAATTAGCGACCAAACAGTCAGAAACCGCTTGCATGAAGTGAACCTTCATTCCCGAAGACCGCTACGGGTACCACCTATAGCAATGCACAATCGTAGGATTCGATATCAATGGGCTCTTGAACACAGAAATTGGGCAGAAGAACAATGGCGTTTCGTGTGCTTTTCTGATGAGTCTCGTTTTGGTATGAGACCGGATACAAGACGTATACGACACTGGAGAACCCCTGGACGCCAACAGCGATTAAAATCCTGCCAGGAAGTCCATCCTTATAGTGGTGGAACCATCATGGTATGGGCGGGTATTTGGATCGGCGGAAGAACTGAGTTGATTTGGATCAGAGGCAACCTCAACGCTCAAATTTATGCTGAGACGATTGTATCAGACGTCATCGTTCCTCTACAAGTGCAAATCGGTCCCTTATTTCAGTTAATGCATGATAATGCACGACCGCACACCGCAAGAGTTGTAAGACAGACTCTCGCCGCAGCTAACATCAATATCCTGCCCTGGCCTGCTCAGTCGCCAGACTTGAACCCGATTGAGCATGCATGGGATATGCTACAGAGAAGAGCTCTGCCGAATATGGAGGGTATCCAGTCGCAAGAAGACCTTTTTTTGTTGTTGCAACGAACATGGGCGGCCATTCCACAGCGTGATTTGGATGAACTCATTTTGAGTATGCCAAACCGATGTTCCTGTGTTGTTAGTGTTCGCGGTAGAAACACGGATTATTAATTGTTTAAGTTACCCAATAAAATTTTAAAGAAAACTGTTATTTCAGTCTTTTTTTCGAACTTTTGTGTTAGTGGTTCAAATGTCAAAAATCCCTTTATTAGGAAAATGGCAAATTTCTTTATTAATGCAAAGGTGACTTGGTTTATCGTTACTGTGACAAACGAAAACACTTTATTTGATGAATCCTTAAAGAAAATTTTAATTAATATCAATCAGGAGAAAAGTTATTGCAAAAATATATGTTGATCCCTAGACACTTTTGATGTGTGTAGTTAGCAGTTCCGAAAATCACCCCTTACTTACCAACTCAAAATTTTACCTATTTATAATATTATTGTAGACTAGTTGCTGCCCGTGACATCGTTCGCGTGAAGTTTCTCGTTTTAACATAAAACATAGCCTATAACACTCAGGGATAATGTAGCTTCTCATTAGTCAAAGAATTCTCGGGATCGAATCAGTAGTTCCGAAGATTACCACGTACAACCTCACAAACTTTACCTCTTTATAATACCTATTATTATAGATGACAGACTATCTGATAGTCTATACCTATTATTATAGATGACAGACTATCTGATAGTCTGTCATCTATAATAATAGGTATTATAAAGAGGTAAAGTTTGTGAGGTTGTACGTGGTAATCTTCGGAACTACTGATTCGATCCCGAGAATTCTTTGTGTGAACGCGACTTTGTTTGCGTGTATGACGGAAAACAAATTGGATTTCATGGGTCTTTTTTTTGCGCGGAACCCTAATTCTTTTTCTCAAATAAAAATAGCTGAAGTTACTCCTTAAAACATCAGCATCAACTGCCAGTGATATTCACGTCGAATAAACAGACAACAGAAACTTTAAAAAAAAAGTATTATTATTATTATTTATCACTAGCTGCGCCCCGCGGTTTCACCCGCGTAAATGTCGATCCCGTGGGAATATCGGGATAAAAAGTAGCCTATATGTTAATCCAGGTTGTCAGCTACCTCCATACCAAACTTTATCCAAATTGGTCCAGCCGTTTGAGCGTGAAGAAGTAACAAACATATAAATACACACACACACCCCCACACACATTCACAAACTTTCGCCTTTATAATATTAGTGTGATTTATTCTCTCTTCACAAAGCTGACTTAAAGTTAATGGTAC
Source organism: Mesoligia furuncula (assembly GCA_916614155.1). NCBI lineage: Eukaryota > Metazoa > Arthropoda > Insecta > Lepidoptera > Noctuidae > Mesoligia > Mesoligia furuncula. The sequence continues at coordinate 10,520,073 of OU744808.1, read as the reverse complement.
AAAAAATGTCTCAGCTGAAGTATTATATGAACACCACAAAACGCTCCAAGACAGGTATCGCCGATGTTAGCGGCAAGTCTGCGAGGCTTAAGTGGGACTGGGCGGGTCATACTTATAGGATGCATCCAGACAGATGGGCCAAGGTCGTCACACAGTAGGTGCCTGAAGAAGAGCGTCGCCACCGAGGCAGGCCTAAGAAACGCTGGCGTGACGATTTAGACTCGTTCCTAATCGACTGGACGGAGAGGGCACAGCATAAGGAAATGTGGAAGAATCATCATCATCATTTCAGCCGATAGACGTCCACTGCTGGACATAGGCCCCCAATTTTGGGGGGGGGGGGGGGTTTGCCATAATCGCCACGCTTGGCAGGCGGGTTGGCGATCGCAGTATGGTATGATCGTGGAATGCATAGAGAACGCTGCTGCCCATTCTCCGGTACGCCCCTTAGTCGCCTTTTACGACACCCACGGGAAGTATGGGGTGGTGCTATTCTTTAAGTCCGGCACCACACAGACAAATGGAAGAATAACCCTCACAAATAAGAAATTTACACTCATTCAATTAGACATGGGCGAAATAGCTCACTGAAAAGATAAAGAGCGATTAGCTCTTTTACTCTAAAGAGCTATATCACTCTTCTAGCTCACTAGCTCTTCTATAGCTCAGTGACTCAGACGCCGACTGTTAGCTCATTTGACTCACGCCGCATGCGCGTCGAAGGAGACGGCTCAGCTTGCTATAGTCAATAGCTCTTTGGAATTTTGGACTCTTTGTTACTCACTCGCTTTTCTATAGCTCAGTGTCTCAGACGCCGACTGTAAGCTCATTTAACTCGTGTCACGCGAATTACTACGGAATCACGGATATCGATAAATAAATCTTGTTTTTTTTTTGCGGCGGTTTTTGATAGTAAGAACGGTCGTATTTATTAGTATTTGTTATTAATGTTTGTATCTTATTATAATAGATTTCTGTAAAATTGTAATTTTGGAAGCCACAATTCCGTTTATAATGTGCCAAAGTATTCTCTACTTTAAGTCAATGACCATAAAGATAGATTTCCAGAGGTTTATGTCTCATGATAAGTTTACAATAACGTATTGTACGATCCGAAGTATTCCAAAGCGAGCCGTTCGGCCGGTGACTTCGATCAGTCATTCGGTGTCTCGCTGAAGTACTGAGCTAGTGTGCTTGAGTGAGCTAAATGAGCTAGTGAGCTATTTAGCGAGATAGTGAATGAGCGAGAGCGACGTCAATCGATCGATCTATCGCTCGCTCACGAGCTACCCATTTCTACATTCAATGCATTTAAAACAGCTCAGCCAGTATGTTAAGGTACGATTCCACCAAAATAGTGTGCAGCACATTTGTTCACAAACATTTTGTGCAGAAGTCCAACAGTGCACGCACTGAGCTGCAGATCCGATAGACTCGGTTTCCACCGGCAAAGCTGTGCGTTACTTTTGTACGCGCACAGTATAGCACACTTGTGCGCGAACATGATGAAACAGGACAAATAAATGTTTTCACTCCGTTAGCGTAAGCAAGACTGAGTTCGCGAACAACAAGTGTGTACGCGTCGACGCGAGTCCACTACTATATGTGCGCGCACAAAAGTATGCAGATGTGCGCGAACATTTCTAATATTCGCGCACAATTTGTTATTGTTTGCTTGAGTGAGTCGACCAGAATAAACATTTGTGTCGTACACTGTGCCGCACAGTGCCGCACTCTGGTGGAATCGCGCCTTTAGACTTCTGGAGAAATAAATGCGTTGGGTGTGTCGGGTTTCGAATATGTTGATTAGTCTGTAACTGGTGATGTCGAACTATTTGTAAATTTAAATTATGATTAGTATTGTTCTCAAGTAGGTACATGTTATGTTATGACATGTTATGTTTTCATTCAGAATAAAGTTTCTTTAAACCTAAGAAAATGAGGTAGACCTTTGCCCAGCAGTAGGACAGTATAGGCTAAAGAAAAAAAAAAGTTCACACTTTCATATTATGCATTTAGTAAAAAGCTGTTATTTTGACATTACAAACAGACAGTTCAATTTTATTTATCTTTATTTATTTATTTAACACTTCAAGCACTTAAATGTACACAGGCGGACTTAATGCCATAAGCATTTTCTACCAGTCAACCTTTGGATGATGTAGAGACAAACAGTGGTAGGTGCAATCATGAACATTGAGGAATTAATATTTTAAATGTAAAGATACCCATAAACCTATTAAAACGGAATATAATATATACCTAATCACATAGAAATAAATATACATAAATACATGAATTGAATATATATACTAAAAAGAAATAAGGCATACTTACAATGAGAAAATATTACCGTTGTGATGATACTGCCAGCTTCTTGCGAATGTGCTCGCGAACCTTAACTTGTATGTACAGAAATAGGTCACAAACTGACTGTAACCAGTAACCAATATTGTACACAACGGTCTGCAAAGACACAACACACATAATGCACACTTGGTTAAACCCATTATATTATGGAAAAAAAAAACTGTTCAGACCGACCGACACCACGCGCTGCATCCGCGCGACTTCCGGGCTTGTCACCGCTTCGTTTAAAAAACAAAGGCTGGCTATGAACACAGTAGGTACCTGACATGCCCATTATAAAAGACGAATAGACAGCTTCCAGATTTTTAAAAACCTACAATTTTGCCATAACGCAGGATTTCTTTTTTCAATATTTGTGAACGGTTGGGTAGCAAAAATTACAATTATTAATTACTAGTTGCGCCCCGTATTAGTTTCGATCCCGTGGGAATATCGGGATAAAAAGTAGCCTCGAAAAAAAATGTAAAAATGTAATGTAGTAAATCGAGGGTGTCAGCTACCTCCATACCAAATTTTATCAAAATTGATCGAGCCGTTTCAGCGTGAAGAACTAACAAACATATAAACACACACACACACTCACAAACTTTCGCCTTTATAATATTAGTGTGATTGGTTTGGTGACGAAAATTGGATCTTACTGCTACCTGGAGATATACATAACCTTATCCATAATTGGGAAGACATTGATCTCATAATCGACACATTTATACTTATAATAATATTTTATAGAGGTAAAATTTATGAGTTTGTTAAATAGGGGTTAATCTTCGGAAACTCCTGATCCGATTCCGATAATTCTTTCACTAATGGTAAGCTTGATTGCCGATTGTCATATGATATATTTTATTTTATTTGTTTAAAGGGCTTTGTCTTTGCTAAACAAAGCCCTTTAAAAATACTGGCGATGCTACGGTGTAAAGGACTTTAATAACGTCACAAGAATGGCACCAATTATGGTACGATTTATTCTTATTTTTTCCTATAGTAGCCATTTCCAGTATCAAAGCATGTGCATAGAACTATTACTACTTAGCATAAGCATGTGCCTTTTTTTATAAAATGAAGGACCAAACTTGTTAATTGAAATTTTCAACTTTAATCTGAACTGAAATGGTCTCGATCAAATGAAAACAAAAGCAACAGAAAAAAAAGAATCACGATAATCAATTCAAAAATCGAACTAACAATAACATTTCTAGTCAAAAAGTTCGCTGCTCAAAAAAAGTTGAACTCATTATGGTATGAGTCTCATCCGAACACAAAACTTTTTCGTTTGGAAGCCGCGGGCTGAAGGAGAAACTTACGGCACCATCTGCCAGGCTTCTTCGCAAGTAATTATACGTATTTTGACGCTGCGTACTATGCTTATCCTTTCGTGTCGGCGGCTTTCAGGATTACACGAAGAGATTATCGTAGTCAGGTCGTGATTGTTTAAAGTTTTAAAGATTTTTGAAACTTCAAGATACATAGCCTTGATATTTGAGACTGTTCTTGGACTTGTAGGACAGCTGCATAGGATATTTCGATCTAGTTATGTGTCCATCGCCAGATAACTTTTCTTCGAGGCATAAAATTGACGTTTGACAGTTTTTGTATGAAATAACTGTCAAAATTTCAACATTATTCCTCGATTAAAGTTATCAGATGATTGAAAAATCAGCCCTAAATAAAAGAGTAGGTAAGTGTAAGAGTAAAGTGTCTTGGGATCTGTATTTTAGTTTTACTTTTTTGCCACCGACTTCCGAAATTAAAGTTATTTCATAATTTTGAGTTAATTTCTTATTGAAGGCGGTTAAATTTTATTAAATTACTTTTTTATTTCGTAATTTTTAGTTTTAAGTAAAAACTAGAATATTTGTTTGTAATAAGTAAGTTAAGTTTGTTATAAGTAGGTAATAGTTTTGTTGTAAATATTGCACTAGAATTTGACCAAGGTTTTGAGATGTTTTCCCTTTGACAGTACACCCGTAGCTCGTATCAGTAAGCCAGGCCGTCACACTTACACGTATTAGTCCATATCTTGAAAATTCCTGAATCGATTTTGATGAAACTTACACTGTTCCTTAAGTTAAAGCAAATGTAAACTAATAAAAAAATATACATACACATACATCTCTAAAATTTTGTATATTTGTTTGGAAGGAATATTACTTACATACGTGTCGAATTGATAACCTCCTAAAAATAAGGGCAATCTCGTTAGTTGTTAGTAACTCAGTAACTGGGTAAGACTTAGGATAATTTTTTCTCTTCATTTCACCCACCACACTAGCCGTGGTTACTGGTAGTAGAAATATTACTAAAGGCATAGGCATTATCAGCTTATGCCCACTGCCGGGACAGAGGCCTCCTCTCCGTGAGAGGTAAATGGGACATAAACCACCACGCGGGTCCAGTGCGGGTTGGTGGATCTCACATGTCTTCGAATTTTTGGTTGTAGGACATGGCGGTTTCCTCGCAATGTTTTCTTTCACCGTTTTTAGAGTAGATGATAAATACACGAGTAAAGTGTCTATCTGGGTTCGAACTCACGATCTACAACTCATAAGTCGGGGCCATGGACAAAAAAAAAATTACCGCTAGGCCAGCACTGGCCCATTCGAAACCCCATTGCCGTCTGCAATTACAACATCGGTAAAACAGTGTCACAGTACATAAATTCACCCTTTTTTGTCACCACCTTTTTCCATTCAATTACCCCTAAACCAATTACCACCACATGTGAAACATTCTTAAAATGACGTTGAACAAAACACCGCTGATAGAGGTCACAATTTATCGGGCCCATTATCGGAGCAATTCTTGCATTTGCCACGATTCAGCCAACCAGTCCCCAGAGCCTTTCGGGACAATTGCCGATCTGTGACGAAGATAGCCGAAACACAAATGGACCATATCACATGGTATTTCCTTTGTTCTTTTAAGGTAGGTACGGGTAATGTTTACTTTGCGAAACTGGTTATTAAAAGGAGAAATGCTCATGCAACAATTATTGGGAAGAAATAAGATCTGTTCTGATTAAATGGACGGTAAATCTCGTTGGGATATTGAGCGATATAGTTTGCTGACGTAATGAGATTTCAGTTATTTTTGTTATTATTTAGTTGGAAAGAGTCGTGAGTCATCCGGGATCCGTTTCATGAATTGTCCAGTACTGACTGGACAATTTTATTCTTCTATTAAACGAAGACTGATAATTTAAAAAAAAAATTGAAATTAATCGTTCTTAGGGTTCCGTACCTCAAAAGGAAAAAACGGAACCCTTATTGGATCACTTTGTTGTCCGTCCGTCTGTCTGTCAAGACCCTTTATCTCGATAACACATGGAGGTATCGAGTTGAAATTAAAACCATATACTCTTATCTGCGGTCCCATGACGCTGAGAAAAATTAAACTTCTAAATTAACGTAAAAAAAAGATACGGCCGTTTATGCTGAAAAAAAACGTATATTTCGACACTCTCAACGAAATCAAAATGTATAGGGTACTTCCCGTTGACACAGAATCATAAAATTTGGCAAGAAGCAAGGTCATGTAGCACAATTATAGGAAAAAATCCGAAAACTGTAAATTTGTAGTTACATTAAAAAAAACCCGTGATAAACTATTTATATACTTACCTACAGATTTGTACGGAACCCTCGGTGCGGGAGTCCGACTCGCTCTTGACCTGGTTTTTTAAAATGTAATTATTGCTAAATCAAAACAGCATGTTGATTATTATGGGTCATAATCATTATTTGCAATCCTTTTTTTTTAAATACTTTGCAATATCTTGAAGGCTTCTTCTATATTTTTTATTTATACATAAACAGGGTTCTTGGAAAAACATTAACAACTTCTTTGTACTCATCATTATGTACAACTTTTAATATGGGACCAAACCTGAAATCGCGAATAAAAATCAGCTATTCCTTACATTTTGACGAGTTATACAAACATAAATGTAGGGAACAGCTGATTTTTTTTCGCGATTTCAGGTTTGATCCCATAGTAAAAGTAGTACATAATGATGAGTACAATGACTTCTTGGTTGTTCTCTAAGGTTGTTAATGTTTTACCAATAACCCTGTATATTATATATACTTGAAAAGCATTTCTTATAGAAATCTTATCAACTTCCTGTAAGAACTCTCGAACATGGATACACATCCCAACAGTTTATAATATATTCCCCTTTCTTTGCCATTTCTGGTTTCCGCAATACATTACACCTTCAGCCATCGTATCACCAACTTAACCCATATTTTATAAGTTTCGAGTTTCTTCCAATTTAACTTAGTAAGGGAGAGTATATTTTTCGACTCCGTATGCTTTTCTTGTCTTTTTATGTAGATTTTTTATGGCATAGTCGCACTTTAGTGTTGGTTTCTGATGGTGTTTTTCTCGGGGAGTTTGTTTTTAAGGTTCCGTACCAAAATGATGTCAACGGGACCCTATTACTAATGCTCCGCTGTCCGTACTGTCCACCCGTCTGACACAGGGCTTTATGTTTTGAACTATAATAGGAGACACTTGTTTTTCTATGGCCGCTGTAACAACAAGTAATAAAAATTAAATAATGTGAAAAATCATTGTGGTTTTTCGGAAATTTTTGATTTTTCACTAGCCGTCCCCCGACGGACGGGACGATGCTTAGATCAAAATATTGCCTACAACTTGTATTACACATATAGGGCCAATACAAATTACTTTTTTGACCTTTTGTTGGTTTTTGTTTGTGTCGGGGGGTTTTTGAAATTTTTAATTTAAAATCTGTGTTCAAAATTGCTATTACGATAACAAATGACACGCATCACAGAATCTTGACATTAAGTATCTTCTATTATGTAACTCCTCCACAGTTATCCCAAGATCACACAGGCGATTTTTTACCGCGGCGATATGTTAGCAGTGGTGGCCAAGTGGTAACGGCCGCGATTTACGAGTTGTAGGTCGCAGATTTGGACCCAGACAGGCGCTTTACTTTGTGTAAATTATTTCATCACCACTGCTCTCAAAATGGTGAAGGAAAACGTCGTGAGGAAACCGGCATGTCCTAGAACCAAACATTCGAAGACATGTGACATCTGCCACCCCGCACTGGGCCCGCGTGGTGGATTACGGCCCACTCCCTCTCACCGAGAGGAAGCCTGTGTCCCAGGAGTGGGAACATTATAGGCTAATTATGATTATGAATGTGTTTTCACCTCTCGGTGGTTTTAAGCCAAGCATTGGGAATTTAACCTTTTGACCGCTTGTGTCGCTTTTATGCGGCACATATTTCCGTGTCCCTACCGCTCGTGTCGTATTTCTGCGACAGAGAACATTCATGATTTTTTTCGTTCTATTCAACGATTGCTCCTCCTTATTTATTGTAGGTATTATTTTATAGATTTGTAGCCGCGCGCTAGGGGCACGGCAATTGATATTTAGCCAAGCGCTTAAAAGGTTAACAGAGTGCATCCCAGGGCATCAAAACATACACCGTTGCATTTTCGACTCTCGGCGCTAAGCAGTACGTTGTCCAGTCTTCTTCTTTCTTTCTCCTGGCTATTATCCCAATTTAAATGGGGCAAGACCTTCTGGTAGGTACTTCTCCGTCACACCGTACGGTTGTGGATGTCTCTTTTGTTAGGTTGCTCGTTATTAATTTTTTATTGTTCGTAGCCAAGTTATTGGTGGAGGAGAGGCTTGTGGCTAAATAATAACAGCCGCATGGGTCGATTGATCAGGTTAAGCTACCCTTGCCGCGGTTGGCCCGTGGATGGGTGACCATTTTTACATATCAAGACCTCTCTTTGCCTCGGAAAGCACGTTAAGCCGTTGGTCCAGAAGTGCGAAAGTCTGACAACCAGTCTTACCAAGGAGTATCGTATTACCTAATAATTGGGTTGTGGAGGTCAGATAGGCAGTCGCTCCATGCAAAATACTGGTATTCAGCTGCTTCCGGTTAGACTGACTGGAAGCCGACCCCAACATAGTTGAGAAAAGGCTCGGCAGATGATGATGACCCAAGTTATTGGCGGTCTTCCACGGCGTCTTTTTCCATCTTCTAGGTATATACATAACTCTTTTAGTCATATGGTCATCATTTCACCTCATCTCAGGTCCGTACCAGTGCAAACGGACTTCACTAAGTTTTTCGGGTATTTTAGCGTCTTTAAAAGTCATAATCAGCCTATAATGTTCCCACTGCTGGGACACAGGCCTCTTCTCAGTGAGAGGGAGTGGGCGGTAATCCACCATGCGGGCCCAGTGCGGGTTGGTGGATATCACATGTCTTCGAATTTTTGCTTCTAGGACATGATATCCTCACGATGTTTTCCTTCACCGTTTTGAGAGCAGTGGTGATGAAATAATTTACACAAAGTAAAGCGCCTGCCTGGGTTCGAACCTACCACCTACAACTCGTAAGTCGTGTCCGTGACCACTGGGCCACCACTGCTCTCACTTTAAAAGTGCCACGGATGTATTCGTTTCTTATGTTATCCATTTTCGAAAGTCCGCCAGACCAGCGTAGCATCTTCATCTTTGCGTTGAAAATTCAGTGCGCGATAAAAAGTCGCCCGGGGGTACGAGGGCTTACACGTGTTCCTTACCACGTGTAGGTCACACGAGATAAGGCTTTGAACTTGACTCCACGTGGGATGCCGCCTGAGTTATATGTGTCGTCGCAAGCGAATTCTTAGCGATAGGCGATACCTAGATATTAAGCTTCAGTTATTGTTTATAGAAATAAAGTTCCTGATTGGTCAAACTGTTAATACTATGAACACCCTGTGGTGGCGCTAGCATCGCACATCACTCGTGAGCAGAGTCGATCGCGGCCGCCCGGGATTGAATCTGTGACCCTCTCGGTCCATACACGCGGCGCGCACCGAAACTGCTGAGTTTACTTTGATTGAATAGACAAGTGTCACTATATTGATTAATTAAGAGACATTATAAATTAGTGAGTTAATAGCTGTTAGTTAGGTGACTAAAGTTCATTTCAAATAAACTTGCGATAAAGTTTGTTCACCTCCTTCTACTAATGTATCCCAATATTTCCAAACCATACGAAAAAAATGTATGGGCAGTGTCGGTAACACGATCAAAACATTGACTTACTCCGTGTTTGGTATTATGAAACTCAACCGATGCAATGTTAGCGACAGTTTTGTATGACGAACGATATCTATCGTAAGTTATTTGGAATTTTTGGTACAGGGCGGTTGAATGACATTTATCGCAAGTTTATTTGAAAAATGGTATAATGTAACTATTCTTAGAATTATTAAACTGTGAGTGTCTTATGAAATAGTGTGTTTAATTGAGACTACGGAGATCCTACTAAGAGACAATGGCGAAAACGCGCCCCACGATAATTTACCGCATGCTGTGATATGTATTGTGATTCGTATCAATGTACACGTGTATTTTCCTACCTTGTGTAAGGAATGGCATGCGCTAAAGGGTCACTTAAAAATAAACTTTCTGCGGTTACTTTCGTTATCAATTTATTATTAGGGTTGTCTGGCTATCTGTTCGATATCGTTATGATATCTTGATTGTTTTTTGAGTAGAAAATGTACTATAATACATTGTGAAATTGGATGATGGTTTTAATTGGAAATATCTACACTAATATTATAAAGAGGAAAAATTTGTTTGTTTGTATTTTTTTTTTTTTGCAGTGTATAATTTTTATTTATGGATACATAATTTTAAAAGCTAACAGTATTAAAATAATAATATGTACAAGTATATAAAAAGGAGGGGAAATAATCAAAGGGCATCAAAAAATTCATCCGCATCGCTGTCAACAGGAAACGTGCCCAAAAGACTGGCAGCATTGCCATGTTGTATGGCAATGCTGATTCTTTGGCCAAAAAATAGGCCAGCCGAACGTGAAGAACACGTGTGGACGTGAAGATTTGACCAACCGCTTGGCGATGTCTCGAAATACTATAAGTGGGCACTCGGGCTTCATGGCCCTAGAGTTTCAACCCCAAACGGCTCAAACATATAAGTTCCAAAGAGATTGGAGTATTTGCGCCGTTTGAGGTTTTCCGCACCTGCAGCAGCCGCCCCAGCACAGCTCACCGTTCTGGGAAGATGGGATGGCGCAAGGGTGACGACACACGTTGCATCCCACACCAAAGGCCTACCAACCTTCCAAGGCATTATGGTCACTCCATCTGGTCTCTTCCCATCGTCGCGTGCCAAGCCATTGGGTTCTAAAAAAGCTGGCACCCCGGTGGTGACAAGAGCACGACGGATGATGTCATTGATGCTGGCATGCCGTGCTATCCGGCCTGCGCTTTTACTGCAGGATGAGCCATGGTGTCCGAGGCAATCGACACCTTCACCGCATTGGCAGCGATGCGGAGCCACGCAACGCGTTTGAATTGAATAGGCTCCGAAACTACTGGACCGACTTGAAAAATTATTTCCCCATTAGAATCCTGCATTATTCCTGATGAACATAGGCGATAGAATATTTTAAAAAAGTTAAGGATCCGTATGAAATGTTACTAAAACTAGTAACTAAGCACTTTTCTACGAAACGGCTGACTTTTTTATTGATAGAGTCTTGAATCATGTGCTGAATAGAATAGAATAGAGTTTATTTTCTTACCACAAATTACAGCTTAAAGTTAAATTAGTCTACAGATACAGTTTTGTACTTAATTTGAGGAAGACTGGTGCCTAAACTAAGTTTTTTACAAAACCTGTAAGTCAGGTCACCAGGCCCCCTTAACAATTTATATATTTCAAGTATTGTACTGAAGACGTTTTGTGGGATGACGGAAGGGAAGAGACAGGGTCACCTTTAGAACCGCCCTTTGAGCCCTTTCGAGAGGTAAAAGGGTGGTTTTAAATGTACCACCCCAAGAAGTAATACAATATGTCAAAAATGATTGACACAACGCACAATAGACAGATATTAGTTGCTTGGAGTTCAGAACCGACCGAAGACTCCTAAAAACAAAGATGAATTTACGAATTCTACTAGTGAGACAACTAATATGAGCGGCAAAGGTAAGTCTAGAATCCAAGGAAACACCCAGGTATCTAATGGTGTCGACCTTCTGCAGTTCGGAACAGGAGCAATCACCGTTTTGGGGGAAAGGACAGGTGTGAGCACGTATTGTGAATGATTGGACAGGTGGCTGGTGATTATTTTTCAGTGCAAAGGTGATGAATTTTTTTTTTTCGGAATTTAAAGTGAGAATATTATTATTCAGCCAATCATGCAGAGCACCAAACCCAGCCTGAGCATAGTGATAACCACTTTCCCATGAGTCTGCCCCAAAAAGAAGAGCTGTGTCATCTGCGAAGGTAATTAAACGGCCATTTTGAAGATGAAGATTACAGAGGTCATTTATATACACCAAAAATAACGTAGGCCCCAAAATGCTTCCCTGAGGAACCCCAACTGTAACGGGTAGGTTGTCGCTAGTTTGATTGTCAATTTTAACAAACTGTGTCCGGTCAGTTAAGTGAATCCATGGTTTCAGGGGGCCTTAAAAGGCCGCTTTGGCAGAACCATAAAATCATAACAAAATGGACAGTTAACTGTTAAGTTAATCGTATCAAATCCCATTGGTGAAGCATTTTCAGTAATTTTTTTTGTCTGTGCTATTATATCAATCAATCCAATCCAAATCCAATCCCAATCTCTTTGATTGTACCTACTAAGTAGTGCAGCGAAAAAAAGAAAAACACGGACTGTCTTCGCCATATTATTATTCATAATATTATCCTTTTATAATTCTCCAAAGTGGCTTTTTAAGGCGCCCAGTTTGCGCTTCGATGTCCCTTTACTTCAGTTTTTATTTGCAAAGTCAATCACAGCACAAATTATCCGACTCGGCCATTATATTCGTGAATCTATTCTTGTAATATCAGAATGGCGAGCACGTAGTGCCACGGAGCAGCGACGAGGACTCGGGGTCAATTTCCTTTAAAGGTACGTTCACATGAATGATATAGAAGGAGATTGAATTAGTTTTGTAAGATGACTATTTTGAAGTATGGAGGAACATGAGGAGCTTTGAAGATTAAAACCGTGGTGTCTAACAAAGTCAAAGTCAAAACATTTATTTCAAATAGGCACATAAAAGGCACTTCTGAACGTTAAAAGTTACAACAAACAAAATAGAATTGATTCTAGTCGCCCATTCCAAAAGGTAGTTTTCGTATGGAGAAGAATGGGCAAGAAACTCCAACGTTACTCTTTTAAAATGTTTTACAATATTTTGCATACATGAATTAGGTAAATATGTGAAGACGATGCACCTAAAATATAATTACTATACCACAATCGGTAAAAGAATTATAAATGAAACCATGACATATAAATTAATTATCTGATAGATACATGAAGCTCACATATTTACAAACATGGTAAAAGTAAACGATTTTCATTTAAAATCAATAAGTTGACAAGTAATAAGTCAGGGCGTGAGTTAAAGTAATTACAGAATGTAAATCAATGTCAAAAAAAGAATAAATTTTACAATTAAATTAGCAACCAGTTTAATTTTGTCTCGACTCTAGATTGTCCTATGGAGCAGGACCAGCATGTTTCCAAGCGTTCTTATCTTGGATATAATCTTCTAATTTATATTATGCTTGTTTACAAAGTGTACGTTTAATGTGAGTTTTAAATTTTCTTTCGTTTAATTGCAATATATCACAAGGTATTTTACAACATACGGTCTTTGCATACCAATTGATACAACACGTATTTACGAATACCTTGATGGGTCTCCAAATAATACATAAGAAATTACTTTTATTTTCGTTTGCCATCTAATAATTTAATTGACAACTTAGTCAATGAATTAGGACTTCACCGCGGCCTTAAGGAAAAAGAAACGGCCAAGTGCGAGTCGGACTCGCGCACCGAGGGTTCGGTACAAAGTAGGTATAATAGTTTATCACGGGAATCGTGTCTCGAATATTTTTCCCGTGCTTTCGGATTGTTTCCTTTACAATTATCGGCACGGATCTTGAGCGCTGACCTTCACCTGCGCAAAAGTGAGTTATTGGGTCCCTTTGGTGATATGAAGTGAGGCGCGGGAGCGGGGTATATAATATATATTGTCGTACAGTGATTATGATAATAATATTATTATTATATAATATTATGTTTTATTGTGCCTTATTACGATGCGCAAAGCGATCCACACTCTACCGCCGAGCGCTCAAGATCCGTGCCGGTAACTATACTTGTGATACATGACATTGCTTCTTGCCAAATTTCATGATTCTAGGTCAACGGGAAGTAGGTACTCTTATAGGTTATGATTCCTTTGCGAGTGAAACGAAATATAAACGCCCGTATCTTTTGATTTCGTTGACTTAGAAGTTTGATTTTTTCACTGCTTCTAGGGATTGCAACCCTGAGTATTTGATATTAATTTCAACTTGATAACTCTACGCGTTCCTTATAAAAAGGGTCTTGATAGACGGAATTTTTCCTTTTGTGGTACGAAACCAAAAAAATTTACGAATTCCCGCAAAAAAAAAATACCACTCATGAATGTGTGGTATTTAGTTTTCGGGAATTCATACGTTATTTTAATTTAGCCTCAGTTATTCCTCCTCGGTGCTGCTTCCAATAAATCTGTGAAAGAAGTCACTCCACACGCACTTCACACTGCTGTAGATTTCACTTTCAGTCCCGACTTGAATCCTCAACATTTTGCGCTTGAAATTGAAATAATAACCTTTATAGAAACATAATATACCCCCAACTTGTTCTTTTCTTTCTCTCGAACTCGTCACAACCATCATTAAAAAATTTGCTGAAGCCCACGAACACAGACTTCAATTCAGCTGCTAGACAACACGGACATAGTGCGTAGGCTAAAGAGAACTAAACCATTTGAGTTAGTGTAGTTTTTATATAGTGAATGAATAATAGTGCTGTACTAATGGTGTTATACACGTAACACATGAACAAAGTGTTTTATCAATTTAACAGAACCTAAGAAAGTTAGCACTTTCTATTTGCTTTCTATTTGCACTTTTACAGTTTCGTAGCCGAAACTGTAAAAGTGCAAATTGACACTATTCTTAGTTATAACATAATCTATCTCGTAAAATATTACCTTAGAGTTAAATTGCTTATTAGTCTATTTAGCCTAGAATTTAATTCTTAGTAATAAAAAAAAAAACTTGTTCTTTTATGTTTTTGTTCTTTCCTTGCGTCATGTTTAAGCAAATAAACGTATTTTCTTTATTTTTTGCTTTTTTACAGCATTATAACGGCTTAGTACAAAACAACGCGCTCTTCTCCACTCCACCTTCCTCTCGTTCCTCCACTCGACAGTTCACAAATGTGACCTCAGCTTTAGAAACTGAGAGTTGCGACAGGCAAGCGATTACTGTGAAGAGAATGTGTGTCAACAGTCAGAAAAGCTTTAACAAAGGCGTGAGCCAAAGGACTCATCAGCAAACCAATTTAGTTTGGGGCTTTTATTTGAGGAACATCAAAGTTCCTTGAGGTTTCCGAGTTTTGGGTTTTCCGGGATGAAATGGATAAATATTGTGTGTGACGTGCTTAATATTGTTCGTGTTATTAGTGCTTTTGTCCCATTACCTTTGATTACATATGTATGTAATTACGTGAAGGACATGAAGGAGACACCACACATAAGTCAAAGTCAAAGATTTATTTGCAGATAAATATGGTTACAAAAGTTCTTACAATGGTAGTATAGTACTTACTAGCTTAACATATTCAATCATAACATAATGACATGCAAATTTTTGGTCCAAATTTGGAATTATTTTATAGTATAAAAGATATTGTACATAGATTGAAAGTGGAAATTAGTGGCAAATTAGGGAAAGAATTATACACTCGAATTACACTCGCCTATGACTTTCATTTTTACTCGAATAAATGACCTTTTTGGTACTCAACGCATTAAAATAATAATTGTAACTCGGGACCACTTTTGTCGTCTCTAGCTGAGAATGCAAGGGCCGCTTTTCTTCAAAAGTCATCTATGGGTTGTCACAACTCAAAACGATAAACAATTTAAAATTGATAATGTTGCATCCAACGAATAAGGTTAGTTTAATAGTCAATTTTTGTTTTCCTGCGTGATCGAATCAGGAGGTTAGCAATTAATTAATTAAATTAATTAATCGCATTAGTTTAGACCTGTTAAGATAGTTGTAAAGGTAATAAATAAATAAAATAAATAAAAAGGAATGAGGAGAACCGCAGGAGAACCAAGGTAACCGACATAGCCCGAAGAATTGCCAAAATTAAGTGGCAGTGGATAAGGCACATTGCTCGCAGAACAGATGGCCGATGGGGCCGAAAGGTTCTGGAGTGGCGACCGCGTACCGGAAGACGTAGATGATCCGGGAACCCGTTGGATGCGAGAAGTACAGAACCGGTCGAAGCGGAGGTGCTTGGGGGAGGCCTATGTCCACCGTGGACGTCTTCCGGCTGAAATAATGATGAATAGTCAATTATTGTGTAAGCGAACATAGAATTTGCAAAAAATTGGCAGTAAACCAAGCTTATGGTGATGTACGTAAGCTAATCAGGCACCAATATGATCCAAGGTATCGATACTATGGACAGTTTCATTTATCTGGGCTCTAATATTAATAATGAAGGCAGCTATGTCTGTAGTGACTACTAGTGACGTACTACATACTACCTACAATTTTTTTCCATGATGGATATCCAATAAAATTCGCACAAACACAGAATTCAACGTAATTTTATAAAAATAGAACTAAAGCAATTAAGAACCGAAAAGCAATATTAAAGAATCCGATTAATGAAAATATCGAGATTTAATAAAACGTTTTCTTTTGTCGTTCTCACCGTATTGAAAACGATGTCATGTAACGGTTGCTACACACATGTTCGGTTCGGCACATGATTGACAATAAAGCCGACCCGAAGCAATTACCTACTACACGTATGCGGCTTTCATTCATGGATCTTTGACAGTCGTTTTGGGTGGTCAGCCGACCCCAACAAAGTTCGGAAAAGGCTAGGCATGTGAATGGATAATGCGGCTTTCGTTCGGCTCCTGCCGGTCGACATCTTTCTTCGATTTATCGTGTTCGGGTCGGCTCACCACAATTCCAGCCAAGCTAAGCAGCTTTTTCCCGAGCATACCTATATTCGATTTTGCCGCCAGGCTGTGTCAAATTATTCCGACCCGAACATATGTGTAGCACCCCTAAAAGCGAAAAATTAATATAAAAACTTTGGTCTAATCGCGAAAATTATAAATTAGACTAGCGAATGGGGCCAGTGAGAGCATGGCACATTCTGAATAAACCAAGAGATCTTTGCAATTTGCGGACAAAAAGCGCTCTACGCGACTCGAATATAAAGCAGGCCGTTTTTAATTATTTTCCTGGCCATTTTTATACGTAATTATTAATGTGGTGTCTGGCTGCAGAAAAAAACAGGGCAATGTATATTTTTATCCTTAATTTTTTTTTTTACTCTACTAATTGATGATGATTGACGGAGCGTTTGTTAATGGTAATAATAAGCAGGCACTAAATTATATAATAAATTTTAATTTTCATACTGAATAAAACATTTATTTATTATTATTATTTATTCAATAATATTAGGTATATCCGAACTGGTTTTAAGGTGGATATTGCAACCTTCTTCGTGTTTTTTTTTATGTTTCTCAACATTTATTTTTCATTTTTCTAAATTAAGTTGTGTGCCTTTTTAGTCTGTGCTAATGTAAAAATGTATATTCTTTCATCTTCTTTTGAGAAACTTCTGAAGCTGAACTTGGAAAATCCGCAACTAAAACGTAATATTAGATACCTATACTGCACACTGGTACATAATTGTAGCTTTACCACAATTACTTTGATTTAACAAAACTTTTGAAGCCTGAAAACAAGTCCCTCATTAACAGAACACTAGTTAACAAACTCAAACAAAGCCCAACTATGGCGTTTTATGGAAACATTTTCTGCCATTATGATGTTCCAAACAGCGGTAAATTGGCCATTTCAAAATTCCGAATAAGCGTTCATAATTATAGTTTAAACTTCGACCCCTCTATAATTTCTCGTTAGCCCAGAACTGTTTATTTCCTGATTTCCTAAATTACTGCAAAACTAGTTTTGTAGGGTAATCTGAAACTCGGTAAAAATAACTTCAATTTCATACAAACGTACTTACTGTTCATGATTAAATTATAGGTAAGTCTTTACATAGGAAATTAATGAATGCTTCTTCTTCTTCTTCGTGTCGCTGGCACGACTGTATTTTAAATCTTGTTTTCCCAAAACTTTGCCACTTCCACGGCGTTGTCGGTGGCAGCGCAGAGGTCACTTTGACTGCATGTTTTGGGGCACAGAGGATAGGAGGATAGGAGGTGGAGCATGGTTTGTGACACAGCTCCGTAATCACACCCTAGTAAAGTATTACGCAGATAACGCCCTCAGACCGAACCCCACTAAAACTCAGGCATGCGTTTTCTATCTCCGCAACCATTCGGTAAGACGCACTCTGAACATCAATGAATGCTAAAACTTATGGACTGTAAGTTCATCATGGCAAATATGATTACAAAAAAAGATGGTATAGTCAGTCTTTTGTCTGTGTGGTGCCGGATTTAAGGAATAGCACCACCCCATACTTTCCGTGGATGTCGTATAAGGCGACTAGGGCTCGTTCCGGTGCGATCGACAACCCGCCTGCCAAGCGTGGCGATTATGGCAAACACCCCCCCAAGAGTGACAAGCACAAAAAACACTTGGCCTCTAGTACCCGGCGGCCCACCTACCCTTGGCTACACAGAACCGGTCAAAGTGGAGGTGCTTGGGAGAGGCCTATGTCCAGCAGTGGACGTCTTTCGACTGAAATGATGATGATGATATAGCCTTGCATGATTTCAGCTACGGTAAATATTTCTGCTCTTATATGTGGCTAATGTAGCCTTGACTGAGAAGGTACGTGCTCAGTGCAGACACGTTAGAATACCGTTTTGGTAATGTTATTGTATGTTGATGGGTGGCTTACCCTTAAGGTGGTCTTACCTGCTATCGAGATCACACTTCCGCTGGTCATCAAAGGCATTTTGCATCACAATAATTGATTGTTGGCACGGAATCTTTTGGTCCGCGAGTCTGAGTCGCATTTTGCCGATATTTATAGGAAACTAGCTGTTGCCCCCGACTTCGGTTGCCATCCAGGATGAAGAGTAGCCTATGTCCTTCCCCAGGTCATGGTATACCCAAGTGCCAAATTTAATCCAAATCCGTTCAGCCGTTTTAGCGTGAAAGCGTAACAAACAAACAAACAAACAAACTTACTTTCGCATTTATAATATTATAAAAGAAAGGCTCCTTCAAACAGGCGTGACACGCGATAAAATCGCGCGCGACACAAAAGCACTGCAAGTCGCGCAACGAGCGGTGCCTTTGTGTCGCGCGCGATTCTATCGCGTATCGCGCCTGTTTTTAGGAGCCTTAAATATATATTTAGGATCTTCGGCGCTACACACTGGTAATGCGCGTTTTGTTTCTTATCGTCGTTTCAGCCGATAGACGTCCACTGCTGGTCATAGGCCTCCCCCAATTTGGGGGGGGGGGGGGTTTGCCATAATCGCCACGCTTGGCAGGCGGGTTGGCGATCGCAGTATGGTATGATGGTGGAATAAATAGAGAACGCTGCTGCCCATTGTCCGGTAAGACCCTTAGTCGCCTTTTACGACACCCACGGGAAGTAAGGGGTGGAGCAATTCTTTAAGTCTGGCACCACACAGACACATTTGTTTCTTATCGTATGAATAGAACTAAAAGCTTGAAGATCGATATTGGACTAAGAAATTCACAGAAATACAGCAACAGAAATAATCTTTTCTAAGGCTGGACCCCAAAACCTAGAATAAATAAAATCGCAATGTTGCAATCTCCGGTCTGCAACGTGACAGGTGCCCGTCCCATAATGTATGTAGATTATTTCTTCTAGTCCCCGCTTACGACTGCACTGCGAGATAAAGTCAATTTATGCTTTCTCTCTTTTCCATGGTGATTTTCTTTAATAATTTTCTTGTCACTGTGTGTCTTGATTTTCTTGTCTCACTTGCACAGTTTACTGTTGTGAGAAGATTAGTTTTAGCTTTTGTTTTATTTTGTACTATCTGCGCCCCGCGGTTTCACCCGCGTAAATGTAGATCCCGTAAGAATATCGGGATAAAAAGTAGACTATATGTTAATCCAGGGTGTCAGTTACCTCCATAGAAAATTTTATCAACATTGGTCTAGCCGTTTGAGCGTGAAGAAGTAACAAACATATAAACACACACATACACACACTCACAGACTTTTGCCTTTATAATATTGGTGTGATTAAGATTTTTGGTTCGCGTATCTACCGATAGATGGCAGGCTACATCAAATTTTCTATGGTACCTTAATTTTTTTACGTGCCTTCATAGTCAATAACTGTAACGGAATACAGTAATTTATATTTTATCAAATGTAAAGCCCGGTGCCAGACTACAACCTGCAAGAGCCGTAAAAAAGTTTGAGTTTCGCGGGCTAATAATGTATGATCATTTTGAGAAAAGCATATTTTGGGAACATCATTTTGTGCGAACGAAGAACGAAGGTAGTATGAACTAAGTAAGGACTTGAGGTCAAAAGGTATGGTCCTTCGAGCCGGATTCTCCTTCGACGGCACGTAAGAACAAGTGGTTACGCAATTAGGGTGCTAGAATATACCATAAACTTTCATCATTGACCACTACGAGTAAGTTGTTCAGTCTTATAACTGCATTACCAATATAAGAAGATACAGCACAAAATATCACACGACAAAACAACACGTGCACCCTCAGTAATTTTCAATCTCAACATCAAATACAGCGCTTTCTGAACACAATTGCATTTACCAACTACTTCACACAGTGCGCACACGTACCAATTTTATAACGATGAAACAATAAGTTTTTAATTTCCGAACACCGTGTCGTCACGTATTCGCAACCTGTGCCATCGTGTGTAGGAAAGAGAAAATCACTTTGCAATGAAGTTAGATGCGCGCAAATAGCACCAGTGAACCGTAAAATTAGTTCTGAGTTTTCTTAAGGCTGCCCGCCTACGTTAGACTTTTTGTAGGTCCTACAATCGGTCAGATTATTTCGCCCTATGTTATTTAGACCGACTTTTTGTAGGACGTGTGCGTTGCACTATTGCTATCAGTGTGTTCTATTTTTCTCCTACAAAAAATCGGTCACCGATTATCGGACGTGGGCGAGCGGCCTAAGGCGCAGTTTCACTTAGTTTTCTGCGAGCAAACAATCGCACGCATGGCTAACGATCATCTTCGTTCGTAGTGCATATGAATGCTCGCTTTCAAGCATAATGAGCCTATATTGCCCACTGCTGGGACACAGGTCTCCTCTGTATGATGGGAAGTGGGCCGTATCCACCACGCGGGCCCAGTGTGGATTGGTAGATGTCACATGTCTTCAAATTTTTGGGTCTAGGACATTCTCACCGGTTTCCTCACGACGTTTTTCTTCAACATTTTTGCATGGTGATTAACAGCCGAACCCAATTACTTGTCTCCTTTCGGTGAGAGGGAGTGGGCTCAATGCGGGTTGGCGGATGTCACATGTCTTCAAATTTTTGGTTCTGGGGCATGCCGGTTTCCTCACCATGTTTTCCTTTACCAATTGGAGAGCAGTGGTGATGAAACAATTTATACAAAGTAAGTCTGGGTTCGAATCTACGACCTAAAACTCGTAAGTCGCGGCAGCTTTCACTGGGCCACCACTACTCATCAACCATGACGGTACTCAATAGTAACGTGATACAAGCTCGAATTACTAATAGGTAGTCAGAATGTCAGTGGACTAGTATTTCAATGGTGGACCTTACACGATATTACGTAATACTAGTAACGTCACACTAGTGCTTTGTTGTTCTGGCTTAGTCACTGAGGTTACTTTTTGATTAGAGTCGTGGATCGTCGTCGTCGTTTCAGCCGATAGACGTCCACTGCTGGACATAGGCCTCCCCCAATTTTGGGGGGGGTTTGCCATAATCGCCACGCTTGGCAGGCGGGTTGGCAATCGCAGTATGGTATGATGGTGGAATAAATAGAGAACGCTGCTGCCCATTCTCCGGTAAGACCCTTAGTCGCCTTTTACGACACCCACGGGGAGTAAGGGGTGGTGCAATTCTTTAAGTCCGGCACCACACAGACACGAGTCGTGGATGCTGGGCCTAAAACCAAGCGAAAATATTTGAAACATTAGTATTATTCTGTAAAAATGTCACCGTGATAACTCGGGTGAAGTGAGCTTAAAGTCATTAGTGTCAATCCCTAGCATTGGATGGAATGACAGCTCACTTCACCTAACTTCTCACGGTGAGGTTAGAATCTTACCGTGAGAAGTTAGGTGAGTTAGTTCTGTTAGAACAGAATCGACCTGCTGTTCAGAACAGAATCTTCTTTTGTTTTTCAATAAAAAATCGGAACAGTAAAGAGTCGGACATAACTCCATCGAAGCGCATTCGCTCGAACTCTTCAGAACAAATGGTTCGAAGGATTTTCTCAGGAAAGTGGTTTGGAGTATGTATTACTTAGGTTAGTTTTGAGTAGCGTCGTGGACGCTGGGCCTAAGCAAACAATAAAAAGATTAGAGACAGATGCGAATCGTGAGTGATCTTTGGTTTTTCAATGACATCGGAGCAGTGACGAGTCGGACATAACTCCGTCGAAGAAAGCGCATTTACTCGAACTCTTCAGAACAAATAGTTCTAAACAGGTTAACAAGAAATTGGTTCGGAGCTTAGCTGTAGAGGAAAAAACTTCCGTTTTAAATTATATACATAGAGCTGTCAACTATTTAGTCAGAACGAACGTGCGTTCAGAACACTGTGTAAATGCTACTTTACGGGAACACTATGAGATGTAAATTCCGTTGGCTTTTGAATTTCCAATAATATTAAATTAGGTCCGGAATTTAAAGTCTAGTGACATGCGAAGAAGTAGGTAAACTATTTTGTTCTTTTGTTCAGCTTCATCCCTTTTGTATAACATTGCTTTCGTAATTTCACACACACGACAGACATCACACAACACACATCACACACTCATCCACTTCCCCCATTACACCACATCACACGCGCTTACTCACACACTTTTGCTGCTGTTACACGTTTTAGATTCCCGAATTTTGTAAAATAATCATAACGGACGAATGGATGGCCCCTATAACACAGGATTTTCCTAGCATCGGGGTCATTATTCAATTATGATAATACAAATGTATTATCATAATAATGTAACATGCATTGTATTTCTTCTTTTTGCTAAATAAAATTATTATTAATATTATTATTTCATACAAACTGGGGGAATAATACCTAATGATAATTACAGCTACGTACCTAATTAAGGATTAAAAGCAGTGGCGACCCAGTTGTAACGGCCGTCACTGATGAGTTGTAGATCGTGAGTTCAAACCTAAACAGGCACTTTACTTTGTGTAAATTATTTCATCACGACTGCTCTCAAAACGGTGAAAGAAAACATCGTGAGGAAACCGGCATGTCTTAGAACCAAAATTTCAAAGACGTCACATCCGCCAACCCATATTGAGCCCACTCCCTCTCACCGAAAATAGGCATGTGTCCCAGAAATGGGCACATTATCTATAGCCTGATTATGTAATTATAAATAGGTATGACAAGTTTATTAAAATCCACGGATTTAAAATCGAATATTGTTAGTTAACATTGTTTCGTTTCATTAGGACGACATTAATTTTGTCCACTTCGCAAAGCCTTAAGTTAGAGATAACTACTAACCCAATTCACTTTCTCAAAATACGCATTGCGGCTTCCGAAATAGGTATGTTTTGTGCAAATCTTAAGGGATCTTGTTAGTTGGTATTATACTGGTTGATAATAGGCATTGTTAAGCCTGTATGCTCAAGTAATTATTATGTTACAAACATAATGTACAATTAGAATGGGGTTTATTTATAAACGGTGCTTAAATTTAAGAGGCGTTTAAACGTTAAAAATGTGTTGTTACACAGTCGCTAATCATGTTTTTAAATGAAGGGGTAAGTAAGTACCTACTAAGAAAGAAGACCAAAGAAACGATGGATGGACTGTGTGAATGATGATATGGCTGGAAAAAGGGGTAATTACCGAGCTGACGAAGAAAAAGATATGTTGCGCCGACACCAAGTAAATTGGGATAATGGCAGGAGAATGATGAAGACAATTAAGTTATTATAAAAAAAAAAATTATATCCAACTCCAAAATTAGGTGCTTATCTTAAGACGGCGCCGACCAAATGCCGAGCGCGCTGTGGCGCCCTCATCGTTTTATTATAGGTAATCACTAAAACGGAAAATAGTGGCCACTAATATCCGTTTTAGCTGACCCTGGCGAACTTCGTACCGCCTCAGTTTTCTCTCGTTATTTTTTCCTATGTTTTAATAATTATTCTGCTACTAGCTGCGTCCCGCGGTTTCACCCGCGTAATTGTCGTTCCCGTGGGAATATCGGGATAAAAAGTAGCCTATATGTTAATCCAGGGTGTCAGCTACCTCCATACAAAATTTTATCAAAATTGGTCCAGCCGTTTGAGCGTGAAGAAGTAACAAACATATAAACACACACACACACTCACACACACACTCACAAACTTTCACCTTTATAATATTAGTGTGATTCGGGGCAAAAAAAACCAACAAATAAAAGATCATTAAAATCGGTCCAGCCGTTCTTGAACTATAAATGGTGTAACTAACCCTACTTTGTTTTGTGTATAGAGTTTGACGTCCATAGTGCCTATTTGAAGTAAATGCTTTGAGTTTGACATCACTGCCGTATTCCTCGATTGGTAAAGTAGATCGACGAGGTGCACCTGCAAAGTCAAAGTCAAACTCAAAGTATTTATTAGTGCGATTTTTGGTGATACCTATAACAGGTCTTACATATATTTTATAGAAATTCAAAAATCTACCCTTTACACTATTCATTTAACAATATTAGAAATTAAATAAAACATTATATAAGTACGATACAATTCTAATAAATTAAAAGTTTGATAGGAATCATCATCATCATCATTTCAGCCGAAAGACGTCCACTGCTGGACATAGGCCTCTCCCAAAATGGGGAGGGTTTGCCATAATCGCCACGCTTGGCAGGCGGGTTGGCGGGTTGGCTGATAGGAATATTACATCATAAAACGGAAAATAGTGGCCACTATTATCCGTTTCAGTGATTATAATAAAACTAAACAATGTAAAACTACCGTTTATAATAACATTAAAGTATAATCTTGTGGAGCACAACTTAACGTGCTTATTCTCTGAATTTTCATTCTAAAATAAGGAAAATAACCAAACAAACGATGAGGGCGCCACTAGGCGGTCGGCGTAGCCTTAAAAACTACGTAAAATGTTATAAAAACAAGATCAAAAGCTCAATCAAAATTGAAACATAAGTCGGGAACAGAAACCGATTCGAACGAAATAGAGAAGACCTCGTTCGCACAAACGATTCTTTTTTTAAGAAATATTATGTGAAGGTCTGATGTGACACGAATACTGGGACTATTACTCAAGGTGTCATCTCGTTTCGGGCAAGGAAACTGGAGTGACGCTTGTTTTCCTCCTCCTTGTGGGGTATGGTGCAAGTTAGGAGCATAAAGCGAGCTTATTTGTTTTTATTCGTATTTTTATCGATAAATAAATCGTATGTTCTATTCTGTTGAGATCGCCACTCAAATTACGAAACACAGTTTCAATCACAATCCCGGGAGTCTTGAAGGATGTTTCCAATCCATTAATATGTGTCATAGGTTTATTAAATTCATCTGCTCAACAAGGTAAATAACGCAATGACCGTGGCTGAACTATAAAACTGGCCAAGTGCGAGTCGGACTCGCACACGAAGGGTTCCGTACCACAAGGTGAAAACGCCGACAAAACACGTTTGGTGTATGGGAGCCCCCCTTAAATATTCATGTTATTTTGTTTTTAGTATTTGTTGTTATGACGGCAACAGAAATACATAATTTGTGAAAATTTCAACTGTCTAGCTATCGCGGTTCTTGAGATACAGCCTGGTGACAGACAGACTGACAGACGGACAGACGGACAGACAGCGAAGTCTTAGTAATAGGGTCCCGTTTTTACCCTTTGGGTACGAAACCCTAAAAATGAATGAAAAAGCGATCAAGTGTAATTTTTTGTGTGTTACTCAATTACCCCTGCAGTATCTCTGAAACATGTTGACGATAAAAATATTATTATCAACAACAAAGTCACAAATCACCTGGAATAAAGTTAATACCCCCTTGCTTCCAATTACATGGGACTTAGACATGACTAACCCATAAAGGCGCTTTACTTTGTGTAAATTATCCCATCACCACTGCTCTAAAACGGTGAAGGAAAACATCGTGGGGAAACCGGCATGTCCTAGAGCCAATATTTCGACGACATTTGACATCTACCAAGCCGCACTGGGCCCGCGTGGTGAATTACAGCCCACTCCCTCTCACTGAGAGGAGGCGTGTGTCCCAGCAGTGGGAATGTTATAGGCTGATTACGTACGTTACGTGGCGAAATAAAGGTGTACTATACAGAGCATACTTGGATGGCTCCGAAATTTTTTAATAAGCTACCAAATGACATAAAAGATTTAAACTTGACTCAATTTAAACGCAGCCTAAATATTTTTAATAGACAAATGCTACTATTTCATTGACGAATTTTTTGCTGGCAAATTTTCTTGTAACTGATCCTGTATTTATGATTTATGATGTAATATTCCTATCAGACTTTTAATTTAATATTATAATGTTTCATTTAATTTCTAATATTGTTAAATTAATAGTGTTAACGGTAGATTTTTGAGTTTCTATAAAATAGCTGTACGACCTGTTTTATCACCAAAAATCGCACTAATAAATACTTTGGCTTTGACTTTATAGGTGCACCTCGTCGATCTACTTTACCAATCGAGGAATGCGGGCGTGATGTAAACTCAAAGAATTTATTTCAAATAGGCACTTATAAGGCACTTTGGACGTCAAAATCTATATCTACACAAAACAAAGTAGGGTTAGTTTCACCAGTTATAACTCAAGAACGGGTGGACCGATTAAAAGATCTCTTAATTTGTTGAATTTTTCTTCGCCCCGAATAACAGAATAATTATTAAAACATGGGAAAAAATAACAAAAAAAAAACTGAGACGGCACGAAGTTCGCCATGTCAGCTAGTTTACAATAAAATACAATTGATTCTAGATGTTATGTTAAGTTAAAGGAAGTCATAATTACTTAAGTACAGGAAAATATAACACAGTACTCAAATAATTAGGTATACCACCCAGAGCCGCTTCAGTCTTTAGTAGTCTAATCCGATTATTTTGCTAGATCTAGAAGATGTTTGTATTGTGGCGCCATCTACAACGCCACAAATGAACTACGCATCACACTGACGTCACGCAAAAGCAAAGTTCGCCGTGCGACTAGCATCAATACAACGTCACAAGATCAATCGTTTGTCAGTAGCGCACCAGACATAACGCCCGTCTGGTTGGAGGATCCACCCATTTCCTATGGGGGATGAGGTATTTTACCGTTCTCTGCCATAAGCACTGCTGCATACTACGCGAATAGTGGCCGCCATAAATGATAAATGATTTTATTTTTGTTAGTAGGTTTGTACAAACACTTTTACACGTCAATCATGTTCTTTTAAAACTAGATGAGGTTGGCGTTTTCTATCTGACTACTCCGAGAAGAGAGGCCAAAACAAACTCAGAGGTCACGGTCTCTTTTAAAGTCCAGACATAATCTTGGTCAGGTTTTATGAAGACCATGTAGATCGATGTCTGAGATGGTCTTTTGTGGAAAGAGCCACACAGATTGAGAGCACCTGTCCAGTCAGTGAACGCATTTGTTAGAAATCGTGCAGCTCAACGGAGCTCAACGATTCGACGAACAATACCAAAGAAAGGAAAATGTCCTTTCTAGTAGGTAGGTAGTAGGGTAGGCCACATGAATTACTCAAACTGCCAGACCATGAAAAAAAACTAACAGAACAGAGAGAATAATAAAAAAATTATAAAATGACCCACATCGTCTTCACATTTACAATATATAAAATAATATAATAAAACTTTACAAAGTAAGCAAATGACATTGTTTATAAAAAAATCATTAATGTCAACGTGTATAAAAAATATACATGCATAGCATGGGACGACTAAAGTTCCCTCGAACAGCTGCTATGTTTCATGCGCATACTCGGCTTATTACTCAGAGAATTTGAAGAAAACTTATTTTTTTGTGACTTGGTTTTAAACAGGTCTTTTAACTTGGTCAGTAACAAAATACACTGTTTGGGATCCGAACGATATTCGGTCGCATCATCGTAAGCCAATCACAGCACAGCTAAATGACGTGATAGCTTGTTGTGATTGGCCCGTTTGTTCCCGTCCCTTTTCCCTCGATCACCCATTCTAAAAGCCATCAAGTAGTAGCTAAACAAGCAGTCAGATCACCCTAGAACACATTCAAACATACGCATCACGCTATTGACTCACATAGCAAAAGGTTAATTTTCATTACCTACTCGCTTCTCGAATTGCACCACCCCTTACTTCCCGTGGGTGTCGTAAAAGGCGACTAAGGGTCTTACCGGAGAATGGGCAGCAGCGTTCTCTATTTATTCCACCATCATACCATACTGCGATCGCCAACCCGCCTGCCAAGCGTGGCGATTATGGCAAACCCCCCCCAAAATTGGGGGAGGCCTATGTCCAGCAGTGGACGTCTATCGGCTGAAACGACGACGACGACTCGCTTCTCGCAAAAAACTTGGACCCCACCGTTACCGACAAAACGAAGGTATCTCGAGTTGTTACTTCGATGGTGCCTACAAATTAACTGACGCGAATTTTATGGCTAAAACACTTTTACGATTTCGCTTGGGCACTTTACCTTAGTATTTTTTTTTATTTGAATTGAGGAAAATGGCGTCGTAGTAGTATTTTCTTTTATTACATGTAAGTCCCCGAGAATTCGAGGATACGATCGGTACTTATAACCGATTCATTGGTGCAGCAATCCGTTTTTACCTAAATGGTTGAGACGGTAGGTGGTTTTTTCAAAGTGATGATTGAAAAGCTCATTTATATATCTAATACTTAGTAGTGGTAAGCGCTTTTAAGGTTAATAGAGAAACATTATAATATTCCAATAATCACTCCACTCCAATCAATCAAATCAGCAGCCATCGCAGTCTGGAACTGGTGGAGTGCCTCTCACAGGCTACTTCCACATCACCCTGTCCTCCACCTTCCGCATTCAGTTTGTCCCAGCCACCTTTTTAAGGTCATCGGTCCATCTAGCCGGAGCTTCCCACACTACGCTTACCGATACGCGGTTTCCATTCCAGAAATCGTCTGCCTTCACTAAATAAATAAATAAATTCTTTATTTTCACCAAAAGCCATTTCATAACAATATTCAAAGACAAGAGAGCGTAGAGGCTTATAACTAGACTCCACTTATCACATGGAAATCATTTCCATCCAACATCTTTCCACCCGCTTAACGTATTTCCCATGAGTGAAAGTTCACATACAAGTTAACCTCGTAATTTAGTACCTATGAAAAATGCTCTGTTTTTATTTACGTATATAAATTTATTTAGACAGGTAAAAATAACAAAATTAAATTCTAACTTAACTAAAACTATACAGAAACTACAAAAAAGCGTCGAAAAATTCATCCGCATTCTGGTTTTATTAGTTTACTTCTTTTTATCAAACGAGATTCAGTATACAGATTATTTAAAAAAATTAAAGGCAACGTTTTGGTCCGATCCGATCGGATAGGATCCAAAATATTCGGAGAATACAACTTTAATTTCTATGCCGCCATTGACATAAAGAAAACAACCACTCGTAACAGCGAATTAATTGCGTAAAACTTACAATGCCAATGCCTTGCATTTTGACAATTCAACAACATTCATTGCGTCATTTACACTGTCGAGCAGGCGAATTTTGCAAACATATGAAGCAATGGATTAGCAGGTTTGCACGTTGTACAGCAGACGTAAAGGTGACGCTTTTAGAGCATTCTGTTCCACCTTCTACACGTGCAGCTTGTGAGAGGGATATTCGCGGGCATCGTATGGAGCCCTTCGTGTCTAATTTAATAATGCATTCAGAAAACTGATGGGGTTGCCATGGTGTTGCAGTGCGTCAGGGATGTTTGCGGCGGCGCGTGTAGACTGTTTTTACACAATAATGCGCAAACGCGCAGCATCGATGGTGACTCGAGTCATGGCCAGCCCCAACAGGGTTCTGAAAATGATTGCTGACAGAGTGGACTGTCCGTATATAATTCACTGCTGTCAGTTACATGTGCCATCGTATCGTGTTGTTGACTAACAATTAGTTATAAGAACGATGTTACTAAGCCTATATGACTCTTCGCTCGAATTAAAGTTTTTGAATTTGTATTTGAATTAGCAATGCCCTTCAAAACCCTTCAGATTGTGATTGTGATTGAAAATGCGTTACGCAAATGAGGCGCAGGTTACTATGTAAGTTGTAGGCAGGTACTATCAAACTATAGGGACATGCAACGTTGTAGCTGTTTCCAAGACGCATCACTTTACAATATTGCAAGTTATATTCCTAAGTGCATCCTTTGTAGGGTACGGATGAAACTCCGGTTCTCGGTAAAGTAAGGTTATTTATTTATTTGTTTACGCAGGCCCATAAATATAATATTTTCATTATAATAGAATAGAACTTCACTTCAGTAGCTTGTTCTTGTGCTGTTTTGTGGTACTTGTTCGCGGAAGCGACGGAACACCACGTCCTGCGGCCAGAAGTCTTCTTCCATGACGACGGGCAGATAACAATTCGGCACGCGCACCACGAACGCCTTGAAGTTGACGTTGCGGTACGACTCCAGTAACTGCACCCTCGGCGTGTACCTCGTCTTCTGGCGCACGTACTCAACGATGTATTCTACCTTAGTGGTTTTGCGGCACGCAAGCTGACTTCGGGCTCCGTAGGAGCTTTGCCACAGCGGTTCCTGTTCGGTCGCAATCGGCGCTTCCTCCTTTGCACCGTCACGAAACCTTCATCAACAGCCCTATTCGGTGCCTTTTCTGGCATAGGCTTCATAGCACCTGGGGCTCTCGCGGTAACGCTAGCGGATTCCTTTTGTAAGGGCCTAGGGTATACGTAAATTCTTGATTCAGTAAATAAGGAATTATTAAGGAAAATTTACCCCAAAGAATTATACGATACTAAGAACAAAGTGTCCCACGCATTCATTCGTCTATAGTTCCACAGTTACCGATCATTTCTCCACTTTATTATGCATCCAAAACAAAGACAGACCAATAGCAGCTTGCTCTACAATTACGAAGATAGACTATGAGGGGCTGGATGAAAGTATAAGGCATTTAGATCTTAAGCCTCTTTACGACGACAGAGACGCTAATATCGTTACTGATAAATTTATAAAACTTATTAGTTCTGCCATTTCGGATAATACGATTATCAAAAAAGTTCCTTCTAAAAAAAGGATTATAAAGCCCTGGATTACACCTGGCTTATTTGCGGTGCATTAGGAATAGGGATGCGCTTCATAAAAAAGTAAAAAAATCTCCAGAGAATGAAATGATAATAATTACTTATAGGAGATACAGAAATTTCTGTATCAGGATCCTAAAAAAAGCAAAAAGACTGTATGATACTCAAGAATTAGCTAAGGCAGGTAAGAACCCAAAATCCTTATGGGATACCATCAAACGAGTAACCAATACTTCAAAAACTAAAACCACAGCTACACAATTACTTTCATTGTCACCATCACCTACACAATCATGTAATACCGTGAATTCATATTTTGTTAATATCGGCGAAAAACTTGCCAATGACATTATAAAAGATAGAGGCAATCAAGCATTGGCACCGCCAGTAGATTTACACAATACTTCATCGGCATCTTCTTTTGTTCTAGACCGTGTAGATCCCGAAGAAATTATTTCTGTCATTAAATCGTTACGGTCTAATGCTGCTTCTGGTTGGGATGGCATTTCGCCTTACTTTCTAAAAAAATACGCGAACACCCTGGCACCTATCCTAAGCCATGTTTTTAACCTATGTTTCGATACTGGTATCTTTCCTACATCCATTAAAAGGGCTATTATATGAGACAGGAGGGAGCCCTGTAATTATCGCCCAATAGCTGTTCTGAGTGCCATCTCAAAGGTACTCGAACGCCTCATCAATAAAAGACTGGTTAATTACCTTGAACATTATCACCTAATATCCTCGCAGCAATTTGGCTTTCGCAAAGGTAAATCCACTAAAGACGCAGTACACGATTTGCTTAACAATATAGTACATAACTTAGACAATAATAAGAGGGTGTTAACTATGTTTATAGATCTTGCGAAAGCCTTTGACACTGTTTCAATTTCTATGCTCTTACTAAAACTGGAAAGGATTGGTGTCAGGGGCTTGCAATTGGATCTCTTCAGAAACTATTTATTTCGGATCGCGTTCAAATGGTTAGTATAGATACCCACAAAAGTGAAGAGCTTCCCATCTATTACGGAGTTCCCCAAGGAAGCATATTGGGTCCGACGCTTTTTCTAATTTTTATAAACGACCTATGTAACCTTAACATTACAAATGCCAAGATAGTAACATTTGCAGATGATACTGCTATAACCTTTGTTGCTGACACCTGGTCGGAACTTGAGTACTATGCACAGTGTGGTTTCAACAAGATCCTAAATTGGCTCTATTCTCACACTCTATCACTTAATACCTCCAAAACTAACTTCATTACCTACTCAATTAGTCCCGCCACCCAGCCAAGATTTCCTGTATCTATTAAAGCCCACAAGTACAGGTGTCTACAAGGTAATGCCTCTTGCCTCTGCCCATCCCTGCATGTAGTCGATCATATTAAGTACTTAGGAGTATATATAGACAAAAACCTTCAATTTAAAACTCAAATTAACCAACTTACCAGTAGAGTCCGCAAGCTAATTTATATATTTAAAACCCTGCGAAGTATCGCGAATCCAAATATTATACGTGTAGTTTATTTCTCCCTGTGCTTATCTATTGTTACATATTGTATCACATGCTGGGGTGGTGCTGGGAAAACTATACTAAAACCACTCGAGATCGCTCACAGAGCGATACTGAAAGTGGCTACCTCAAGACCTATCATGTTTCCATAGTAGTTGTAATGTTCTTAACGTTCGACAACACTTCATCCTGCAAACAGTTCTTCTACAGCACCGTAAACCCCTTATAAAATAGTAACAAAGCGTAGGAAAGACTTAGTTTGCACTCTTCCACGTGTACGCACGTCATTTGCGAGTAGATTTTGTAACTACTTAGGCCCGACTCTGTACAATAAATTTAATAAAAAAAACAAATGACTTCCAAAAAAAACACTACAGATTGAAAAATAACTTTAATTTCGGAAGTCGGTGTCTTTGGTTCCGCGTTTTCGTTTATTGACACCGACTTCCGAAATTAAAGTTATTTTTCAATCTGTAGTGTTTTTTTTGGAAGTCGGTTGTTTTTTTTTTTGTAAAAATGATTTTATTTTTCACTTTTTAGTGGGTCAGTTTGTAATTTATCTAAGTTACAATAGCCTAATGCCAACTGTTCATCACCTTTTACAAAATATTGCTTTTCCCGATGCTGGGACGTTAATTGTTGAGGAGTTCTCCCGGTAAGAACCAGGAGATCCTCAACAATCACTTGCAATACGCATTGTGACGAGCATAAATTGCTTAGCAACCATATTAAAGTAATCGAATCACAATCGCAACCCGTGAAATATTTGTCAGTGAGTAGTTCCGATGGCCATCTGTGATCTTCATCATCAGCTCCACTTTACCAAGTGATGATTTCCGAGAGCAAATGCTCAAGTTACTTTAAAAAATATCCAAATCGCTGTAGCTTTGCCTATAAAATTTGAGGGTTTCCCTCGATTTCCATGGAATCCTCTCATCAGATTCCAACTTGATGATAATGGGACCACCTCGAGAGTATACCCTTTCAAATAAAAAAAGAACTTTTGTAATCGGCCCAGCCAGCTTCGAGTAATCGGTGAACATACACAAGGTAGCTACTGTAAACTGTTGAGGAGTTCCCTTAACTGTCCTTCGTCTTCATCATCAGACCCCTAATGACAGTCACAACCCAAAAGGTAGGTGTAAAGTTCACATCAATACAAATTAATCAAGCCCAAACACAAGGTAACTGCTGTAAATCGTTGAGGAGTCCCCTCGACTGTCTTTCGGCTCCATCATCAGATCGACTTCAGGCCTTCATTAAATTATAGTGCTTTAAAATACTTAATGAAAAAATTAACAAACCCACTAGTCGCTCCTACGATTTTCGAAAGTTCCCCTCGATTTCACTGGGATGCCATCATCAGAGCCTGGTTTCCTTATCATGGGACCACCCTTGGAATATCCCTTTTCCAACAAAAAAAGAATAATCAAAATCGGTTCATAAACGACGAAGTTATCCGCAAACACACATAAAAAAAAAATATATATATACGGTCGAATTGAGAAACCTCCTCCTTTTTTGAAGTCGGTTAAAAATCTGCTTGATCTACGGATTATCTAACTTTAAGTGTAAAAAGATTCTACGTTCATTTCTTCAAAATAAAAGCTATGATGAAACAGAAAACTATCTCAGTAAGTGACAGATCAAATATTACCTCACACGACTTCAATCAAAACAAACACACACTCTCTTTCACTCTATCACACACATACACACACCATCTACACATATACAATCACTCACACACACACACACACGCGCACGTATTCTATTATAAACACTGTTGTAGTATTAAACAAAAATAAAAAAAAAGATATATATATTTGTACTAGATTATTGTAATTTTTTTTAAGGGACAGGGACTGTTATCTAAATATATAAAACTCAAAGGTGACTTACTGACATAGTGATCTATCAACGCACAGCTCAAACCACTGGAGGGATCGGGCGGAAAGGCATGCAGGTAGATGTTATGACGTAGGCATCCGCTAAGAAAGGATTTTGATAAATTCTACCCCCAAGGGGATAAAATAAGGGATGAATGTTTGTATGAAACTTTGTCAATTTAAAACCGATCGGGCTGATACTTCGCATGCATATAGCTACTATGACGTAGGCATCCCCTAAGAAAGAATTTTGATAAATTCAACCCCCATGGGGATAAAATAAGGGATGATGGAGAATGTAAATGTATTAGTTTTTTTTTAAATAATACTTAACGCGAGCGAAGCCGCGGGCAAAAGCTAGTTCCTTAATAAAGGTTATTCCATAACCTAGCTAGGAAAGCAGAACTTCACCCACCAGATTGTGTTTGACTTGGTACAAACTTATATGTATAACTTTATGTATGCCTCATGTACTACAATCTCCCATTTTTATGAAATAAAAAATTTATTATTATTTATTTAATTGCCAAACTTAAATGGCATTGGGCAGGGCACATTGCTCGCAGAACAGATGATCGATGGGGCCGAAAGGTTCTGGAGTGGCGACCGCGTACCGGAAGACGTAGCGTTGGATGGCCTCCCACAAGGTAGACTGGCGACCTTTTGAAGACCGCAAATACCAAATAATACACCAGATACTTTAATCAGATAAAAACATAATTATAAAAGTTCAAATAAAACGTGTAAAGTCCGATGTAAGAAATTAGCAGGAAAGTGTGCCTTACGGCTGCGTCAAACAAGCCCAGCTCAGCAAAAATGCCTGACACTGGTTTTCAACTGGACCTGATATGTGAGGTGACAGATGTAAATCAGTTTTATACTGCAACGTGGGTGCATATGTATACTTAAATAAATAAATAAAATAAATTAGAGTTAGATTCTCAAACTCAAACTCAAAGCATTTATTTCAATTAAACCTTGTACAGGCACTTTTGAATTGTCAAAATTAAATAGTCTGTCAGTTAGTCAGAAAGTTGAAGCTAGTTGCCCATTCCAAAACGTAGATCTCTATGAAGAAGAATGGGCAAGAAACTCCATGGACACTCTTTTAAATCAAGTTATTACAAAATCGTGGGTACATTATTCTAGTTGCTTCTATATGTGAGATCAATGTAAAAAAAAAGACAAATGAAGAAACAATTCAAAATATAAGATTAAAAATAAGCCTTGGCAGTTAAGAGATGACCAGTCTCAACCGACGGCACCCGTTCACGAACATGACGCGTGGATCAGCACCATCCAGCTCAACCATTTTGTAGGGAACCGAATAATCCAACACACGCGCCACCATCGGTGAGACATTTAAGTGAGCATGACACGTTCTCAATCACGTCTACATAGTGTGCGTTTAATGCATGTATTAAATTTCTTCTCATTTAATTGAAGAATATCGGTGTGAATGGTATTTTATTATAACATTTTACACAGTAACCCATAAAAGAAGTTTTTACTTTAGACAATCTGAAACGCGGTTGATCTAATTTGTCCCTATTTCTAGTGTTAAAATTATGCCTGTCACTTATCTTACTAAAAAGATGTGGATTTTTTCGAACGTACATAATGTTTTCATATATATATTGACAAGGAACCGTCATGATGTTAATTTCTTTAAAAAGTTCTCGTAGAGAATCACGTCTGCTGAGCTTGTAGATGGCTCTTACAGCCCTCTTTTGCAGAATGAAGATAGAATCAATATCTGCAGCCCCAACAAAATACCGTAAGACATGATGCTATGAAAGTAACTAAAATAGACCAGTCTCGCGGTATCCACGTCTGTTAATTGGCGAATTTTCCAAACAGCGTAAGCGGCCGAACTGAGCCGCCCTGCAAGTGATGTTAAGTGCGGACCCCACTGTAGCTTTGAGTCAAGCGCGATCCCCAGAAAAACCGTATTTTCGACGAATTCAAGTGTCTCCCTATTCAATACAACATGACATTAATTACTTCTAACATTCGGTAAAGCGAATCTAATGCATTTAGTTTTTTTCTCATTTAATACCAAATTATTCACAGTAAACCAATTATGGACCACATGCATAGCGTTATTTACGTCGTCAAGCTCCTGTGCACGTCTGCTTACTTTAAAAATCAGTGATGTGTCATCAGCAAATAACACCATTTGTGGTTGGTTTTTCAGTAAATGAGGTAAATCATTTATATATACTAAAAATAGGAATGGCCCCAATATTGAGCCCTGCGGTACTCCCATTTTGACTTTTAAGCCCGGTGAATTCACACCGTTAATTTGAACTTGCTGAAATCTATCATTTAAATATGATTCTATTAAGCTAAGAGCAAGTTTACCTAGTCCGTAATGCTCAAGTTTCAAGAGCAGTGTTTCATAATTCACGCAATCAAATGCCTTGGATAGGTCACAAAAAATGCCTATAGCATCTTGTGCCTCTTCCCATGCGTGAAAGATGTGTTTTAATAAGGTGACACCGGCGTCGGTTGTACAACGTCCTTTGGTGAAACCATACTGTTGATCGTGTAAGATGTTATTACGATTAAAATGATTGAGCATTTGATTTAACATTACTTTTTCGAACACCTTGCTAAAAACCGGCAAAACCGATACGGGTCTATAATTATTAGTGTCTTTGCTGTCCCCAGATTTGAAAAGTGGAATAACTTTACTGAACTTCATTAAATCCGGGAAAACCCCTTGATCTACACACAAATTAAATATTAAAGCTAAATAGGGTGCAATTGTCTCAATAAAGGATTGACAAACTTTAGTGGACATGCCCCACAGATCTTCGGTAATTTTGATCTTAAGTTGCTTAAATGCCTTTATAATGACTATGGGGTTTATATGTTTAAATTTAAATTCCACAGGACAGGCTGAGACATTCGCTCTTAATAATTCAATAGCTAGTGTGGGCGAGGAATTTAAAGTTTCTGTAGTTTTAATTGGAATATTGGTAAAGAAAGTTGCAAATTCCTGAGCAACATCGATGTTATCGCTAATGAGACCGCGGGAAGTGTCCAGTGTGTAATCAGTATTATGTTTTTTGTTCCTGTTCGTTTCATTGTTTATAATTTTCCAAACTGTCTTTATTTTATTGTCTGCGGATTTAACTTTGTTACTAATGAAAGAAGCTTTAGCTGCTTTGCAGATATTTTTAAAAATTTTAGAATAAGTAGCAACATACTTATTAAAAGTATCCGTGTTTATATACGGCTTAAGGCCATACAGTTCAAACAATCTTTCCCTACTTTTCCTGATTCCTTTAGTTGCCCAGTCACTGAATAAAAACTTAGGGCAAATAGTTTTAGATTTCTTCTTAAAGGAATTATTGAACTCTGTTTGCACTAATGAAAAGAATTCTTTATACAAAATATTACCATTCGTCATACTTAGGCCCTGAGCATTTAACTTGCTAATTAAAGTGTTATTAAACTTATTCAAATTACCCGATGTTATTGGTCTAGTTTGAATCTGCACTTTTTGTATCGGTGTGTTGTACTCAAAAGACACGGTTTGACCACTGTGATCCGAAGGGAGATAATTTACAATGGCTTTATCTAAATATTCACAGCAACAAAAAACATTATCAATACATGTAGCAGTAGTCGTAGTTATTCGCGTTGGTTCCAAAAACACATTTGACAAATTGAATGATTTGAAGAGGCTTAACAATCTACTGCTATTTGAATTATTTTCCAAAATATTAACATTAAAGTCACCACAAATAATTATTGATTTATTACCAGTTGCAAGTTTTCCTAAGACATCTTCCATTACTGACTCAAATATAGAGTAGTTTTGATAGTTTGGAGGTCTGTAAACGCACACTATAAAATGCTTATCTAGCTCAACACAGGACAGTTCGATGCTATGTTCCACCGATAGTTCCACTATGTCTTTACGAGTCTTGTATTTTACACAATTTTTAATTAATATTAATGATCCACCACGCAGCATGGATTTTCGGTTAAAGCAACTGCCTACACTATAGTTCTCATAATTAATCATCATTTCATAATCTTTCAACCAATGTTCAGTAATACAAATAATATCAAACATTGTTTTTTCTAAAAACAATTCAATTTCTAATATTTTGGAAGAAAAACCTTGAATGTTTTGATGAAACAATTTCAAGGAATTCTGCTTAGCCCCTTTTTTACAATTTACTAATTGAGTGCTAGAAGATACCTTGTTGTAGGTGAAATTAATAATATTATTATTGGTACCTTCTGTTGTCTTACTGACTAGTTTAAATTATTGTGGCTGACCACCTTATTATTAGTATTATTACTAATTTCTGTGGTGCTAATTACATCCGACTTCGACATACTACTTATGTCTGAGTTAATAATAAAAGCTAATAGCCATGCTATTTGACGTCTAAAACTAATAGGCAGATACGCTGTACATCGATTCGAATCGCTGTAGTCGATTTTAAATACTCAACAAAAGTGTTGGTGTCAAAAAATATAAGTTTGTCACTATAGTGATTAACTAATAAATGCATATGATTATTTAGCATGTGTATATAATGATTTTGTCTACTTGATAAGTGCTCAAAGTATGGGAAAGCACATAATATTATTTTTTGACAATTAATCTTTAGGATTTCAGTGACACTCTCAGTGATGTCATCTATTTTTACATTCCCACTATTACCTACAAATACAGAAATAATGGCATTTGGATTATATTTATTGCAACTTATTGATGTCATTATTTCTTTGTAGGATTTCTTAGGCATACAGTAATTAACAGCTGATTCACTCAGGTTGTTACTCAATAATTTACCTAACCCTCTCCCTAAACTATCTGAAAACATAACAGAACAAGAACTGACATTACTAGAAGAAGTGACAAACAGATAAAAACAGTAAGTAACGAATATTATGTATAAATAATGTGATATTGAGTAACATTGCGAAAAAAAAAACAAAAATACTAATAAATAAATAAATAAGAAGACCGCATGATAAGACCTTCATATGCAAATAAAAAAAATTCTTTGGAACGACTCAGAACAAAAACCTGTTATAAATTTTTCATTTGATGTTGCGAGATGTAAGAGTTCACCATGAATACGGAACATTAACATGGCCAATAACATTGCTTCCCGCCACCATCATCATCAACCTACTGAACAGTCCACTGCTGGACATAGGCCTTCCCAATTTCGCGTCAGTCAACTCTATTCTCTGCATCTCTCATCCAGCTGCTACCAGCAACATCGTCAGCATCGTCGTTTCACCTAGTCGGAGGTTATCCTACGTTATGTTTGCCGATGCGCGATCTCTACTCAAGAACACGTTTAACTTAAAGGTCATTGGTTCTACGGCTAATAGATCCAGCCCAGCATTTTAGCATATTGCTGAAACAATGTTGCGCAGCTTTATTTCCCGTATTTACTAGGCTTTACAATCATTCCTAAAAGTGACTGAAGTTATTTCATTTAGGGCTGATTTTTCAATCGACAGATCATTTTTATGCGTGGAATAAAATTGACGTCTGACAGTTTTTCAATCCAAAAACTGTCAGAAATTCAAAATTTACAGTTATCTGGCGTTGGAAAAATCAGTTCTTAGTAAAAAAAATAAGTCTATTTATTTTCGTATAACTCGTCAAAATGTAGGGAACAGCAGATTTTTTTTTCGCGATTTACATTTATGTTCGTATATCTCGTCAAAATTTAGGGAACAGCTGTTTTTTTTTTACGCGATTTCATGTTTTGTCACATAGGAAAAGTTGTTCATAATGAATCATCATTATGAACAATTTTTACTATCTTAAGAGGTCATTGGGCTCATACAATGACCTCTTATGAGGTTGTTAATGTTTTACCAATAACCCTATAAAATAGCCTGCCCTGCCTACCCTGTATCTATAACCCTGGTATATAATGCTGTATAATAGACACATTAAAAAATACATACTAAATATACAAATGTAGATGTAAACAACGAAAATAAATTATGACTATAGATTATTGCAGCTACGAAAACAAGATCACAACAACAAGTACTGTTCCTTCACGAGTCTCTTAAATACAGCTAACGATTGCGCGGGATTTTTTATCAAGTAGAGTGCTTAATCTAAACTTACAGTACACAAAAGTCCTACAATACCGAGCTTTTTGTTGATGCTCTCGTATAGTCTACTTACAAGTAGACTAAGTAGACCAGTTCAAGCTTGTCTGGGGGTGCAGAGTCCCTCAGGGATTTATATGATTTTTTTTTTATTATGTGAATCAACCGCCTCGTTTTGGAGTTTACAACTTCAGTATCAGCTTGTCCCATCTCAGTCCACTATCAATATGCACAAGAAAAAGAAACAGAACTACACACCCACCACACAAAATCACCCATCAACCATTTCACGCACCCATCCACCCATTCATCCATTTACTACTGTAGAGGTTTGAGGAACAGGGTGTAAAGTTCACTCATACTCTATAGAAAAGGGATGATCCTTAGACCAGGCGGGTGTTGTGTCTGGCGGGCAACTGCCAGATGATTCATGTCGGGCAGTTGTATCTATGCTAGTTGTACGGTAAACTCTGCTTGCGAGTTGCAGGATTTTGCGTGACGTTAGTATGACGCGTTGTTCGTATGTGGCGTTGTAGATACCGCTACACTACGATAGAGAAACAGTCAAACGATATACCTTGGATTCGATCTGTTAATAGAATAGTGAAGACAATTCTACTTTCAATCTAAAACGAAGACTTATTTTAGTAAAAAAACAAAAGGACCGGCTAGAACCTTCCAGAATTAGAAACCCGCAGGCCACTAACTGTATTAATTTCTTGTAAAAGACTATTTTGCCTAAAAGTGTACAGAAATGGTTCATTAGAACAAAAATATCTAACCGATCCAATAGATACGAGAGACAGCCGTTATCCCATTGAATTGCAAATAAGATCTGTCAGCGAAATGTATAAAGTAGCCAGTTCCCTTGTCCAGGATATTGAACTGGAGCTACTAAATTTGTAATACGATATAAGTATTGATAGTTGAAGACTGTTAGACTGGGTACTTTTTTATGCTCTCCATTATATTAAGAAATAGCTTGTGGCCGCGACTTCGTCATCTCGCAAGTCGGAAAACAAATTAGGGATTTCATGGGTGTTTTTTTTGGGCGGCACCCTTTTTTTTTCAGGATGGGAAATCATCAAATGACCCCTCCCGCTCTGGGTGGAGCGGAAGGGAGTGTCAGACTCTTACTTACTAAAACCCACCCGTGTTCCTTCCTTAGCGCTTTATGTTCCGGGCCAGCGGTAACCCTTTCGGACAATCTCGCTGACCCGGCAGGCTCGGCCCTAAGGGGCATCTCTTTGAGGCGCGCGTGAAACACGCACGCGTCGTCCGGCACGGGCCTGGTCCTGATCGGACGGTA
The DNA here is from genome assembly GCA_916614155.1 of Mesoligia furuncula. NCBI lineage: Eukaryota > Metazoa > Arthropoda > Insecta > Lepidoptera > Noctuidae > Mesoligia > Mesoligia furuncula. The sequence goes on along the minus strand of OU744808.1, from coordinate 10,478,265 downwards.
ATCTACCCATTACTCTTCGTCCGCAGGCCCATGCCTACGGTGGCCAGGAGTCGCCCCGTGGCTCCCGACGCCCGGAGCGTCTCCCGCGGCGGCTGGGACAGGAGAAATCCTTCTACAATCTGTCAGTTAGTCTTTCGTTTCTAACGATCTTTGTCTAGGTCCTTTTTCATGTAGACTATTTCAAAAGAAAGTTTTCTATCCCAAACTGTCAAAATCACACTGACACCTGACAGTTGTCTATGGTAGTGAAGAGATTTTGTAATCGCTAAAGACAGTAGAAAACTTTCTACTCGACGGCCACAAAGTTTATACGATTATCTATAAAATCCCGTAACGTCTGTCACAGATCCACGAATCACAGCCGGGGCCAATGGCTTAACGTGCTTTCCGAGGCACGGAGGGGTCTCGGTATGTAAAGATGGTCACCCATCCATGGACCAACCGCGGCAAGCGTAGCTTAACCTGATCATCAACTTGTGCGGCTGTTATTATTTAGCCACAGACCCCTCCTTATAATGTGACTTAATATCAGTAAAAATTAAGAATCAAAAAGAAAAAAAAATCCTATGACAAAACAAAGTGCGGAACTCTTTGCCTCCCAAGGAAGAGTGAGCAGGCACCTTCTGGGCACTCTCATTCCATTATAGACCTCATCTATCGCTTTCCACCAGACGTGATCGAGGTCAAGAGCGGGCCCATTTAGTAATAGCAAAAAAAAAAAAACTCTGAGTCGAATTATGTAAAAGAGTGAATTTTGTAAAAAGTGTAGTTGACTCTTTCTACTTTGCTGCCATCATACCTACTGTCTACACGGATCGTCATCTTTGTCTACTCTTCCGTCGACAAACCCGTGCTCATGCTACGCGTGCTGGAATACCGGCCTCCTCGTAGCCCGTAACCCAGGCCCAGTGCGGGTTGGTAGTAGATATGAGCGCCGATGGCCAATTCCACGGCGGAGGCGTGGACTGAAAATTTCCACAGCGGCGGCGGCGTCGCGGCGGCGCGGCATGGTCGGCCGTGGGCCTTTTGTTTTTTTGTTTTCAGGGAGGAATTTCTTAAAAATAAATAAAGAAAACCAATATGGTCTTACCAAAAAACACGTTATAAAGGAACGTATTTGTTAATTACAATTTTACAGTCTTCTAAATAATAATTGGAGATCACGTTTACTGAAAAATAATCATTTCAGTATTTTTAGTTGAAGAGAAACAGAGTTTTTAATCATCTCTATACAATGTGTTGATTTGCATCCTAGTCAAATTCAAGGACGTAATTATGCTAATGATCGAGAATCATTAGCATAATTACGTCCTTGAATCACCCAAATCAACAATAAAATGAGTAGGTATTTTTTTATTTTATTTTCTTATTTAAGGAAATCCGTAAGTGTGAACCAGCCGTATTTAAACGCGGCCCGTACAGACGGGCCGCGTTTAAATACGGCTGGTAGGTGTTATAGGGCTAGTAACAGTACTAGCCCTATAACCGCGCTTCACACACACACACAAATGCATACCATTCATGCAATTCTCATTCGATAAATTCGTAGGTAATCAATCCCATCCTCCAATCACACTCCCCGCGCTGCTCCTAGCCACGCCCCTTTTCCCCGTCTTTCTGTCGGCGCGGCGCGCGGCGCCGGCGCCGACAGTGTAATTGAACTTGCCGAAGTTTTCGCAAGTGCGCTTTGCGAATTTCCGTACATCGAGACGTAGTTACAAAGTGTGATGACGGACAATTACTCAAATGCCGAGTTGGTGGAGATGGTCGCCATCAGTGGAGACAGCCTACGTGGAGCCATCCGGATGTTCGTGGAAATGTATCCCGATCGGGCACAAGACATTCACCCAGGTGATAATGCTGTGCGGGTTACATTTTGGTCGCTGGTTCCTGGAACACCAAGACGCCAACATCCTGTGGATGGACGAGTGTTTACCTAAGAGTTGAAAGTAAGTACACCACGTACTTATACTTAACTAGCACGTCTTTCCATTTCATCAAACGTAGATCAATCATTTTTAGACTTAGTAGATCGGTACACTAACTAAGGTAGGTATTATTGCCGGCCCTAAGCCCGTTATGTAGGAAGGAAAGTTTCAAATCAACCAATTTAATCCACAAATAAAAACAAAATCATTTAATCATCTGATAACAGGTCAGTGAACTTTTCTTTGGCGCACTAGTATTACTGTCATTAGTAAGATTTCCGTATTCCAATGATGCTCAAAAATGAGTTAATTATCAAGTGAAATTTATGACAATAATGTAGGTGATTTTCGAAATAAAATTAGGTAAAATTATTGCTACCGGTCGGCTCATTGCTACGCGGGGAAAAACAGCTGCATGCATTGTCGCTGTGTGCGTAGTCGGGTGATTCTGTTTTATTTGTATTGAATTAAGGGTGTAATTCTGAAATACTGTTAAATTTCAACAACAAAAAAAAAGCAGCGCTTACTAGTTATTGCCCCATAACGTACTTCAATTGATTATTTATGTATTTTATGACAACCTCCTGAACTTTGACGAGGATGCAAATCAACACATTGTATAATGCTGAACAATACACGTTTACTCGGTAAAATATTCGACTCGACTGCGTCGCACACGCAGTCGAGTCGAATATTTTACCGAGTGTTGCGAAGCGACTAGGCAAACTAATGCGGTCGAGCCGCGCGTGCGAGCGAGAATGCAAGTTGCAACTCGTCGTGACGGCGCGCCGCGTGCTGCACTCGGCGACGGCGCGTCGACATGAACTCACGGCGACGGCGGCGCGCCGGCTCGGCGCTCATATCTAGTTGGTAGATGTCACATTTCTTCGAATTTTTGGCTCTGTGACATGCCGGTTTCCGCACGATGTTTTCCATCACCGTTTTAAGAGCAGTGGTGATGAAATAATTTACACAAAGTAGCTTGACTAGGTTCGAACCTACAACTCGTAATTCGCAGACCGGTACCACTGGGCCACCACATCTCCAATTATTATTTGGTTACATAATAAAATTGACAATCAATTCATGGAACTGTAGGTAACAGGCCAGAAACAGCCAAAAACCACACTTAAATCAACCAAAACCAACATTGCCACAAAAAAAAAAACTCCAATCAAGTAATAATCCCATTGCATCAGTTGCATGCAGAACAGGACAGGTTTCAGTCCATTTTATCAAACCACAATCTAAATGGACGTGTTCAGGCACGCCCTTATATTATTCAAGTGACGTTTTTGCGAAATAACGTGATGAAAGCCTATAATCCTCTTCCATTAAGCACTTATTGTGTGGGTGATCCAGCCGCTTTTACGAAATCATTTTTTCATGATTAAACAGTCCCCTTTTGAAGTGAATTGTATGCGTAGGCCGATTAAAAATTCGATGTTCGGCAATTTGTAATCCTTTTGGATTGCTCATTTTAGTGGTATGTTGCTGGATTATGGCTGTGCGCAGAATTATCTTATGAAGTTTGTTCCTATGATGTGGTTCAGTTGAAATCAAAGGCCTGAAGGCTAGTTCTCGTAATTTAAAACGTTCACAATCACTAGATTGTAAACGTTTTAAATTACATTTTGACTGCGTCTACGTCAGTCTCATCTCGGCGACAAACAAATGTCATAATGTAGGGAATTAGAGGCATTTTTGACAAATTTAGACGGAGATCAGACTGTGAAAGTTATTAAAATTAGCAGAATTACCCCTCTGTTTCTTGGCTTAAGGCTCCTTTAAACAGGTGCGACGCGCGACTTGCGGTGCCTTTGTGTCGCGCGCGATTTTATCGCGTCTCGCGCCTGTTTTAAGGAGCCTTTATTCTCTAGGTAAAGTGGAATGAGGTGGGGGTTTTGGGGTGATGCAGTGCTTGGTGGAGTGGATGTAAGGATTGTAGTTGGTGGGATGCAATATTTTTTTCATCTCTCATACTCGGAAAGTAGTGTTTGTTTGATCCGAATAGCGGGTGGAAAACGCTGCTTCCCACCCTTGGGCGGGAAATACTCATAGTAATTGCTTCCCTCCCTAGGGCGGGAATGAAATTTGAAAATAGAACTAAATTTAGTTAGGTAGTCAGCTCAGTCAAACCATACGACACCCTTCATAATTGATTATGTAAATATTTATTATGCTACCCATCAAATCTTATGAATGTGTGTTAACTAGGAGAGTTGGATAAACAGCTCATTATGTTAACGCCATTAAATCTTTCATATTTAGCGCACAAGTTAATAATTTACCTTGAATAAATTCAACATACTTAAGTACGATAATCACCATTTTGATGTCAGTTGTGGTCGAGGCTAAAAAACATAAAAATTGGGGATTTCGAACATCCTGACTTTACCATATGGGGCTGTGAATATACATCATTTAATTATTTGACGAATTTATCCATAGTTTAAGATAAATAAGTAGTGGTAATGAAGTTTTTTTGATATCTAATGTCGAAGTTTCGCGCCAATCGTGTGTGTTTACATTTTTACTTTTCACAAATTTCACACACACAGATGTAGATAAGATTTAAAATGTGACAAATGTTATTGATAATATTATAAACAACACGAAAATGCCCAGGTTTTAACGTAATATTCAAACACAGGTTCAATAATACGTATTAATCATTACCACTACTCAATTTGTGTTCAGAATCGCCGTCCATTATTGTTTTTTTTTTATCGTAATGATGTGTGAAAGCGATTATGATGTTTTTAATTTTGGTTGACTCGAGTAATTATTATGACGAATGTACCTAATCGATATTTGAAAATAAAATAAAATTATTTTAAGCAATAAATACAACAAGCATTGTTTATAATAATGATTTATGCTTTTCTAATATCATTTCAATCTCTTCTAATATCATGTCAATAACAGACAGGCGGACATAGGTAGGTACATTTACTGAATTTCGCGCCGAAATGCTTCTATAATTGAATTTATATTCGGAATGCGCTCGCTGTTTAAAATTATTTTAATTTATTGGACAAATATTTATTGTGGATTTTATTTTTGATACTTTCTAATAGTTTACTACAGAATTCCCAGTAGGTATACATTTTTTAGGTAGGCTTTCCAGAAGTTTTTTTTGAGAATGATGATAATTAATTAATTCTATAGATTGGATATTCTGCAAACACTTTACATTTCAATACATTTTGTTAGTTTATTCAGTTTCTACAAATTTTTTTCATTTTTTTTGCGAGTATCGATTAGGCTGTATGCAAGTTTTGAATCGAAATAAGAAAGTTGGGTGGACGTTCAGCACTAAAAAGTGTCACGTCGCAACACAATTTTTAGTAATTTTTATCAAGATTATCGTGTTTTCTAAGTAATTTATGAAAAATGGTAAAAGTAAGAATGCAGACAGAATGATAATAATACGGGCCCTAGTAAGCGGGACGGCCCGCGGTGGTGACACAGTATCTACTTATGTGGTGGTGACGTGGTGTGTTCCATACTTCAAATTTAAAAAAGACTACCTATTATTCATGTAATTATTATCAATAAATATTTTAGAAAAACTACTAGTTTTTACTTTCCTTAAATTCGAAATGAAAAGTAGAGTGTTTAACGCGGGTGAAAGTCATCAATTCCCACTCGGACTATAGCCGCCCTCGCTGCGCTCGGGCGTCTAAATGCCTCGGATGGGAATTGATCCCTTCCGACCCTTGTATAACAATCTACTATTGCCAACCACCATTGAGAGAAGGCGTTAGTTTATTATGTGTTTATGTAAAGTGGATTTTTTTTTAAACTTTGCCCTACACTAGTAATTTCTCCTGTATTGTGGGTGCGTTTACAAACATTTAAACTCACATACACAAACAGCCAGACCCGAAATAACTACTTGTAGGTCATACAAATATTTGTTTCGTGCGCGAATCGAATCCGCGACACGCAGCGCAGCAGTCAATCACTTAACCACTGCGCTAACCGTGCCATCGCGTTTTAGAGCCACTTTTATACAAAGCGTTTTCCATTTAAAAAAATTTGGGCTTGTCAGTGATTATTCGTGGTCAAAATATAAGCCGGTGTTTAGTGCACTTTCTATCTCTCTACTAAAAAAAATATAACATCGAATAGTTTCACAGAAAATCGCATGTGACGCACGGACAAACACCAAAACGATTCCATCAATGTTCCGTCTTGCCAATTGCACCACGGAACACTAATAAACACTTTATATTGGAAAACTTACACGGAATCCGTAGTAAATACAGTTTTCTTCGATATTCTGGCACAGAGAACTAGCTGAACCAATACCGTCGTATCGTAGTAATTCCAAGTAACATTCAAACGACGTTTGATCGGTGTGTAGATGGATTTGTAATACTGTATAGCAGGGACTTGAAAACCAAATGAATTTCGTTCCTTTACCAATAATGTTATCGTAAAACGTTCCAAAATTTGTAACGATACTAAAACCTAAAAATATCAATAACGTTACAAAAGAAAACGTTATATAATATCATTTTCGTAGAACAATATTATAAGTAACGTTATAGGTATCAGTAACATTAAGCTTATCCGCTTATTAAGGAGGAATAACGTTATAGGAGAAACGTTACAGATTCATTTGTAACGTTATTTTTCATAGCTTTTCGTCATCTTTGTGTCATCTTTCGTCGTCATGAAGCTGCCAAAGTTGAGTATCGAAATAAATAACGTTATTATATCGTTATACTAATAACGATATATTGATAATATTGTTATTAAAGAGTTTAAGATTTCGCTCCGTTTGTCAGTATCGTTATAGCCAAGGAATTAATTTTGTTACGATCATAGTGGAACGGTACAAATTATCGTTACCGGAACTACGCGAAACGTTATTTTGAGTAACGTTTCAAGTCCCTGCTGTATAGTTTGACACGGAGTAGGTAACTAATGAAGTTTTAGTGTGTAAAAAACAGTTAAAACAACAATAGTACTAATTACTAAATAATAAAAGCCGCACGGGTCGATCAAAGGTCAAGCTGCGCTTTCCACGGTCGGTTTGTGGATGGGTGACCATCGATACCCCTCCGTGCCTCGGAAAGCATGTTAAGCCATTGGTCCCGACTGTCATTCGTAGATCTTTGACAGTCGTTACGGGTAGTCTGAAGCCCAAAAAGTCTGACAACTAATCTTACCAAGGGGTATAGTGTTACCCAGTAAAGGCTCCTTCAAACAGGCGCGACACGCGATAAAATCGCGCGCGACACAAAGGTACCGCAAGTCGCGCAACGAGCGGTGCCTTTGTGTCGCGCGCGATTTTAACTGGGTTGTGGAGGACCGACTGCCTATCTCAATAGGCAGTCAGTCCATTTAAAATACTGGTTTTCAACTGTATCCGGTAAAAATTGAAAGGTGACACCAACAAAACTGGGAAAAGGTTTGGCAGATTTATTTTTAATTGCTACACATTAACATAAATTTCTTGTGTAGAAACCTTGGCTCTAGGCAGATGACTTTTTTATAGTTGGGAGCATCGCCCGGACCCACTTTTAAAGCAGGTTAACACCAAATTAGTGTTGGTCTTGCGAGTAATTTTAACAGGCCTTTTCCTAAGACGCGGTGACAAATGAGGTTTTACCATTTGTTGTTTTATTAAAGGTTGACGAGTAGGCCAACAATTTAACTACTGTCTTTGAACCCACGTTCTCAGTATCTTTTTGATTTTAGACGTAGGTAAATCTAAAAAATATTTTTTATAATATTATAATTAAATATAATTTCGTGGGCACTCTTAAATTTGTTTGGTAGAATTTCCCCGAAAATCTGTTTTACGCCTTTCGATTTCCACTTCACACTTCCACACATTGGATCCATAATTTTCATACTTCGGCCATTTTTCTCGAGCTACTCGTCGACTTATCACTCCATTAGTAGTCCAGTCTGTGTAAAATGCACTGATTTCCGTATACCAAACCGATTCGTTTTAATATTGATGGTGGGAAGGAAGCGACCCGCGGTTTTACTGAGTTGTTTATCGTCGGTAATGAATCGATATTACATTTTCTGTTAACTGTTCATGTTGTTTTACGTAAACATTATTGTTTAAAATGTTGGCTTTTGTGTTTATACTTGGAAGTAGCCTTTTAATAATGAATGATGTTTTTATTAAACGGTTTTTAAACGGTTTTATTTAGCTTGCCCTGTTTGTTATTTATTTATTTGGGTCAAAGGAGACATTTTTTTTATTTGGGGAATAGGCCCACCACAAATTGTGGCGTATAGTAATGAAATGCATGTTGGTTTATTCCTTATAATCTCTTGATTACAGTGGTGATATTAGCAAAACTTTATGTAACCGGAATACTGTGAATTACAACAGTTAAAACATGGCTCTCTTAATAACCTAAAACCTCACAAGAGCAATTGTCTAATGAGTGGATAGGTCTGATTGGTATTTTAAGTTAAAATAGTGCACTGTTCAATAATAAATAGTATATAACAAAGTCACGTCTGTACTACGTGTCAGATTTTGATGTTGTTTACACACATTTATTTGATATGCTGATTCATGAAAATGGCTTAGATGTATTAATTTCGTAATAGCGCGGCTTTTCCCGGCCATTGACTGTATATCTAAAATAATAAGGTGATGTGTGTAGCTGGTGTGTAAGGAGAAAAAAAATAGATTATAAATACTGGGGTTTCGTGCTAAGATGAGAAAATCACAATAAAATTAAACTGCAATATGTCCTTTGACTTGAATATATTATGTATCGGAAGACTTTTTTTTTTATCGTGGAGAAATGCTCATGCATTCTGCACTACTACGGAGAGATAGTGCAGTTATGTGGGACTCTAATCCACTAAAACTCCACGGTGTACTCCTCTGCCGCTTATGGCAGGCAGCTTACACGGGCACGCGTTAGCTCTCATCCGTGATTGCCTTGACCACTCCAAGGACCAAACCCTCACATAGGCACCAGACGGCCCCGTGTCTGGGCACCCTTGGTCCCCCTGCGACGGTCAGGTCATTGGCCCCGCCGCCTGCCAATTTTCGGCCGCAGAGGATAGGGAGAGCGGCCATCGTCATACTCCTCTTCCGCCGCGGCTTTCAACCCTCAGCCGCAATGCCTCCCATACGACATCGCGGCCCGCCTCAGTTGCGATGTCACCCAAGCGGCACCGCAACCTACTTTTTGGCCGCTACGTCATCGGCTTATCGGCAAAAGCCCTGACGAGCGGCCTCTCCTCGGGTTCCTCTTCGCTTCACCGTGGGTGACCAAGCCACGGTTACTGAGCCCCCCCACCTCGACAATGTGGGAACCCACCGGGGGGGATACGAAGACTTTACATTATCATCTTAAAACTAGCACTCATTCTATTAGATAAAAATACCCAACAAAAATATTTGACACCTGCTTGAATGTCCGAATGGAACACGCACTCAATTATAACCAGCCTGTACCAAAACAAGGTATGGCTTCATAGATAGCCTCTACATTAGCTACATCCATCTTTGAACAAAAGTATTGGCATAACTCCACTACAAAAACAAGACTTTTATTCACACCATTCTAACATCCAGGCCCTTCCTGCCTATCCCTATAAGAAAAATTAAATACGCCAGATTCCAAATTACACGGTGAGGTTAGGTTAGTCTTTGCAAGAGACGGCTTAAGTCAGGACGAACGAATCGCGAATCCGACAGTACGTTAAGTGTCAGGTAAGTTAACTTTTACAGGTGCCAATGTGCACCCATAGGTACAAACTAACTTCGTCATGCTTTAAGCTCGTCGCGACGAGGCCTTTTAATAAAGACAATTTATGTGAGAGTTCACATCAGCCTGGAAGAGGCTTAAAAAAATGAAATGATCTTAACATCAAGTTTTTTTATTTTGTTTATTTAATTATTGTGAATTTGCGGACTATGTGGGTCATATCTTTTTTCTGTTTTCCTTCGTACTTAGTTATAATCATGATCTGGCAGTTTGAGTACTTTACGCAGCCTACCCAAATGTCCTTTCTTTGGTATTGTTTGTCGGATCGTTGAGCTCCTCAAGTTCTGAGTTGAGCCGCACGATTTTTAACAAAGACAGGTCCGCTCAATCTGTGTGGTTCTTTCCTCAAAAGACAATTTCAGACACCAATCTACATGGTCTTCACACGATCTGATCTGATCTGATCAAGATTTTGTCTGGACTTTAAAAGAGACTGTGACCTCTGAGTTTGCTTCGGCCTTTCTTCTCAGAATAGTCAGATAGGAAACGCCGACCTCATCTAGTTTAAAAACATATGATTTTACGTGTAAAAGTGTTTGTACAAACCTACTTACAGAAAATAAATCATTTATCATTTATCAAAATCTTCTAAAAAAACAAGTCTATCATATACTTCAGAGGAAAAGTTTCTAAGTTTTTAATTGCTCTTTCAATCACAATCTGAATCATTTTGAAGGATATTGCTAATCCATTGCTTTATATGTTCGACAAATTCGTTTGCTTAATAATACAAATAACGCAATGAATATTGTGAACCTGTCAAAATGAAAGCAATTGTTTACACAATAACCCCGCTTGTCCATATTCACTACCAAAAGCTGGCTAGTTTTAAACCAAATGAGCTAGAATTAAAATCGTATACTTATCTACTCTTGTCCATTAAAACTAAACATCTTTGTTTAGTTTGAATTAATGAGAGTAGGTATACAGTTTACATTTACAAACAACAATAAACAATTCTTTAAAGCTATGTAAATAAAGCAGTCCTATCCGCGTAACAACTGAATGGAGTGTCGCCAAGCGCAATACATTGTTTCAAACAATAATAACTCTCACGTGTTAATTACAGGCCTGCTTATCTAAATAATAACTTAAATAATAACTCCTGCTGAAATAATTACTGTCAACACATTAAAGAGAATCTCGGAAGACATTACGTTATCGTTCTATTTATTTGCACACTTTTGAGAGGTGTTTAGAGGTATGAGGTTCACTCATCCTCCATAGAAAATGGAAGCCCCTCCGACCAGACGAATGTTGTGTCTGGTTGGCAACTGCCTCACTATTGATGTTGGGACGTTGTATATATGCTAGTAGCGCGGTAAACTCTGCTTGCGAGATGCAGGATTTTGCGTGACGTCATTATGATGCGTAGTTCGCATGTGGCAGTATACCTACAGGTTCTATGACTAGTTCTTCATCTAACTTTTATCACTTATATGTGTAACTTTAGTATCATCATTGTTGTGGAATATTGATATTAACCAGCGGCGAGTTTGGCCAATATTGTTGACATCGCGGGCAAAACCTGGGCGAAACTAACATAGGAGTGTGGGATAAGACAAGAGAGTTATATGCCCAGCTGTGGGTGAAATCAGGGTGTGGATAGATAAGATGATCACCTTCAGTTTCATTAGCGAAATTTACCCTAACGTTGTAAATTACAAGAAGGAAACTGATAAGTTTAAAAGCAAATATCTAAAGGTCATGAAAAAATTCCACCAAATCTGCTTTGATTTTTTTTATTGCTGAATAGGCCCGCTCTTGACCTCGTTCACGCCTGATGGAAAGCGATGGATGAGGTCTATGAAGGAACGAGCGTGCCTAGAAGATGCTTAAGGCACTGGAACTGAACGCTACGACGAAATACAGCAGGCTGCTTGACGCCGGACTCCGGAGGGAGGGTGGTCGCAAACCAGGCGGGCGTTAGCTCTACCGCCACAAGGGGAGAATTGGCCAGTCAAATAAGGTGTTGGGTGTGACTGTCCAGGATGCGCCGAGCGCTCGGTTCAGTTGAGTAACTGGCGGAACAAACCGCGCTACACGAGGAAGCTTCTTTATGCATCCCAATAAATGATGATTTTGATATGCTGCAATTCTGGACACAGCGCGTATTCTGCGTTATTCAAGCTGAATCACTAGCGTGTGCATTAATTGGCATTATGACGATTTCCTGCGATGTGCATGGATGTTTGATATTGATTGCTTCCATTTTACCTTTTGTCGGTGTGGTGCCGGACACAGCGCGTATTCTGCAATACGTGCATTATTCAAGCTGAATCACTAGCGTGTGCATTAATTGGCATTATGACGATTTCCTGCGATGTGCATGGATGTTTGATATTGATTGCTTCCATTTTACCTTTTGTCGGTGTGGTGCCGGACTTAAAGAATAACACCACCCCATAATTCCCGTGGGTGTCGTAAAAGGCGACTAAGGGGCGTACCGGAGAATGGGCAGCAGCGTTCTCTATGCATTCCACCACCATACCATACTGCGGTCGCCAACCCGCCTGCCAAGCGTGGCGATTATGACAAACCCCCCCCCCCCCCCTTTTTGGGGAGGCCTATGTCCAGCAGTGGACGTCTTTCGGCTGAAATGATGATGATGATGATGATTTTACCTTTCATAGATCTACGAGTAGTATACTCTGGTTTTCTCTCACATTTCAATCAATTTGCCTCAAAATAAGCAACATGCAGTTCCATTTATCAAACTGGAAATACAAGTTAAAGAAACCATGTCAAGGACCTCGAAACAGGGAAATACAGTCCAAAAACAAATGAACAACGTTAATAAACCACACAAGCGGAACCAAGTACAGAATCATAGTATTTTCATGTTAATAATCACGAGCAGAACAAAGAGGCATTGTCCTACCGTGTAAGAAGTGGGTTGCAAATGAAAGAAACTCTTTTGTTTTGGGGTCGTCCGAAAGAAGTCGGTTTTTTCTAGGTTTTTCTCAGTTGAAAAGAAACGAGATGAACGATGTTTCTGCTGCCCTAGTAGGCTTTATTGCTTGTTGTTATTGCAGTGCAATTTTTTGGAACCAAGTTACTTCGGTATAATACCTATCTAGACTGCACATTTGGTGAATGAGAGTGGCGACCGCGTACAGGAAGACGTAGCGTTGGAAGGCCTCCCACAAGGTAGACTGGCGACCTTTTGAAGACCGCAAATACTTAATAATACACCAGATACTTTAATCAGATAAAAACATAATTATAAAAGTTCAAATAAAACGTGTAAAGTCCGATGTAAGAAATTAGCAGGAAAGTGTGCCTTACGGCTGCGTCCAACAAGCCCAGCTCAGCAAAAATGCCAAACTAGTGCCTGACACTGGTTTTCAACTGGACCTGATATGTGAGGTGACAGATGGACAGATAGGTGCAACGTGGGTGCATATTTGTATACTTAAATAAAAAAAATAAAATAAATTAGATAAAAACAGTAAGTAACGAATATGTATAAATAATGTGATATTGAGTAACATTGCAAAAAAAAACAAAAATACTAATAAATAAATAAATAAGATGACCACATGATAGACCTTCTTATGCAAATAAAAAAAATCTTTGAAACGACTCAGAACAAAAACCTGTTTTAAATTTTATTTGATGCTGCGAGATCTAAGAGTTCATCATGAATAAGGAATATTAGCATGTGGCTACTATCATTGCTTCCCGCTGCATCATCATCAACCTACTGAGCAGTCCACTGCTGGACATAGGCCTTCCCAATTTCGCGTCAGTCAACTCGATTCTCTGCATCTCTCATCCAGCTGCTACCAGCAATATTGTCAGCATCGTCGTTCCACCTAATCGGAGGTCGTCCTACGTTACGTTTGCCGATGCGCGATCTCTACTCAAGAACACGTTTAACTTAAAGGTCATTGGTTCTACGGCTAATAGAGCCAGTCCAGCATTTTAGCATATTGCTGAAACAATATTGCGCAGCTTTATTTCCCGTATTTACTAGGCTTTACAATCATTCCTAAAAGTGACTGAAGTTATTTCATTTAGGGCTGATTTTTCAATCAACAGATCATTTTTATGCGTGGAATAAAATTGACGTCTGACAGTTTTTCAATCCAAAAACTGTCAGAAATTCAAAATTTACAGTTATCTGGCGTTGGAAAAATCAGTTCTTAGTAACAAAAATAAGTCTATTTATGTTCGTATAACTCGTCAAAATGTAGGGAACAGCAGATTTTTTTTCGCGATTTACATTTATGTTCGTATATCTCGTCAAAATTTAGGGAACAGCTGTTTTTTTTTTCGCGATTTCAAGTTTTGTCACATAGTAAAAGTTGTTCATAATGATGAGTATCTTAAGAGGTCATTGGGCTCATACAATGACCTCTTATGAGGTTGTTAATGTTTTACCAATAACCCTATAAAATAGCCTGCCCTGTCTACCCTGTATCTATAACCCTGTATATATATATAATGCTGTATAATAGACACATTAAAAATACATACTAAATATACAAATGTAGATATATACAACGAAAATAAATTATGACTACAGATTATTGCAGCTACGAAAACAAGATCACAACAACAAGTACTGTTCCTTCACGAGTCTCTTAAATGCAGCTAACGATTGTGCGCGATTTTTTATCAAGTAGAGTGCTTAATCTAAACTTACAGTACACAAAAGTCCTACAATACTGAGCTTTTTGTTGATGCTGTCGTACAGTCTACTACAAGTAGACCAAGTAGACCAGTTCAAGCTTGTCTGGGGGTGCAGAGTCCCTCAGGGATTTATATGATTTTTTTTTTATTATGTGAATCAACCGCCTCGTTTTGGAGTTTACAACTTCAGTATCAGCTTGTCCCATCTCAGTCCACTATCAATATGAACAAGAAAAAAACATTTTTACAAAAAAAAAAACAACCGACTTCCAAAAAAAAACACTACAAATTGAAAAATAACTTTTATTTCGGAAGTCGGTGTCAATAAACGAAAATGCGGAACCAAAGACACGACTTCCGAAATAAAAGTTATTTTTCAATTTGTAGTGTTTTTTTTTGGAAGTCGGTTGTTTTTTTTTTGTAAAAATGTTTTTATTTTTCACTTTTTAGTGGGTCACTTTGTAATTTATCTAAGTTACAATAGCCTAATGCCAACTGTTCATCACCTTTTACAAAATATTGCTTTTCCCGATCCTGGGACGTTAATAGTTGAGGAGTTCTCCAGGTAAGAACCAGGAGAACTCCTCAACAATCACTCATCATACGCATTGTGACGAGCATAAATTGCTTAGCAACCATATTAAAGTACCTAATCGAATCGCAACCCGTGAAATATTTGTCATTAAGTTGTTCCGATGGCCATCTGTGGTCTTCATTATCAGCTCCACTTTACCAAATGATGATTTCCGAGACCAAATGCTCAAGTTACTTTAAAAAATACCCAAATCGCTATAGGTTTGCCTATAAAATTTGAGGGTTTCCCTCGATTTCCGTGGGATCCTCTCATGAGATTCCAACTTGATGATAATGAGACCACCTCGAGAGTATACCCTTTCAAATACTAAAAGAACTTTTGGAATCGGTCCAGCCGTCTTCGAGTAATCGGTGAACATACACAAGGTAGCTACTGTAAACTGTTGAGTAGTTCCCTTAACTGTCCTTCGTCTTCATCATCAGACCCTTAATGACAGTCACAACTTATCTAGGTGTAAAGTTCACATCAATACAAATTAATCAAGCCCAAACACAAGGTAACTGCTGTTAATCGTTGAGGAGTCCCCTCGACTGTCTTTCGGCTCCATCATCAGATCGACTCCAGACCTTCATTAAATTGTAGTGCTTTAAAATACTTAATGAAAAAAATAACAAACGCACTAGTCGCTACTACGATTTTCGAATGTTCCCCTCGATTTCACTGGGATGCCATCATCAGATCCTGGTTTCCTTATCATGGGACCACCCTTGGCATATCTCCTTTTCAACAAAAAAGAATAATCAAAATCGGTTCATAAACGACGAAATTATCCGCGAACACACATAAAAAAAAAAAAAAAAAATATATATATACGGTCGAATTGAGAAACCTCCTCCTTTTTTTGAAGTCGGTTAAAAAGGGAGGATCCTTCGAACAGACGGGTGTTGTGTCTGGCGGGCAACTGCCCGATGATTCATGTCGGGCCGTTGCATCTATGCTAGTTGCGCGGTAAACTCTGCTTGCGAGATGCAGGATTTTGCGTGACGTTAGTATGACGCGTTGTTCGCATGTGGCGTTGTAGATACCGCTACACTACTATAGAGAAACAGTCAAACGATATACCTTGGATTCGATCTGTTAATAGAATAATAAAGACAATTCTACTTTCAATCTAAAAGTACTTATTTCAGTAAAAAAACAAAAGGACCGGCTAGTATCTTCCAGAATTAGAAACTCCCAGGCCACTAACTGTATTCATTTCTTGTAAAAGACTATTTTGCCCGAAAGTGTACAGAAATGGTTCATTAGAACAAAAATATCTAACCGATCCAATAGATACGAGAGACAGCCGTTATCCCATTGAATTGCAAATAAGATCTGTCAGCGAAATGTATAAAGTAGCCAGTTCCCTTGTCCAGGATACTGAAGTGGAGCTACAAAATTTGTAATACGATTTAAGTATTGATTGATGAAGACTGTTAGACTGGGTACTTTTTTATGCTCTCCATTATATTAAGAAATAGCTTGTGGCCGCGACTTCGTCATCTCGCAAGACGGAAAAGAAATTAGGGATTTCATGGGTGTTTTTTTTGGGCGGCACCCTTTTTTTTTCAGGATGGAAATCATCAAATGACCCCTCCCGCTCTGGGTGGAGCGGAAGGAAGTGTCAGACTCTTACTGACTAAAACCCACCCGTGTTCCTTCCTTAGCCGTTTATGTTCCGGGCCAGCGGTAACCCTTTCGGAGAATCCCGCTGACCCGGCAGGCTCGGCCCTAAGGGACATCTCTTTCAGGCGCGCGTGGAACACGCACGCGCCGTCTGGCACGGGCACGGTGATCTATCCATTACTCTCCTTCCGCAGGTCCGCGCCTACGGTGGCCAGGAGTCGCCCCGTGGCTCCCGACGCCTGGAGCGTCTCCCGCGGCGGCTGGGACAGGAGGATCCGCCTAAGAAATCCTTCTACAATCTGTCATTTTGTCTTTCGTTTCAAACGATCTTTGTCTAGGTCCTTTTTCATGTAGACTATTTCAGAAGAAAGTTTGCTAACCCGAACTGTCAAAATCACACTGACACCTGACAGTTGTCTATGGTAGTGAAGAGATTAACGACTGTCACAGATCCACGAATCACAGCCGGGGCCAATGGCTTAACATGCTTTCCGAGGCACGGAGAGGTGTCGGTATGTAAAGATGGTCACCCATCCATGGACCAACCGCGGCAAGCGTAGCTTAACCTGATCAATCAACTTGTGCGGCTGTTATTATTTAGCCACGGACCCCTCCTAATAATGTAACTTAATATCGGTAAAAATTAAGAATCAAAAATAAAAAAAAATCCTATGACAAAACAAAGTGCGGAACTCTTTGCCTCCAAAGGAAGAGTGAACAGGCATCTTCTGGGCACTCTCATTCCATTATAGACCTCATCTATCGCTTTCCATCGTGATCGGGGTCAAGAGCGGGCCCATTTAGTAATAACAAAACAATAAAAAAAAAGATTTCCGAGTCGAATTATGTAAAAGAGTGAATTTTGTAAAAAGTGTAGTTGACTCTTTCTACTTTGCTGCCATCGTACTGTCTACACGGATCGTCATTTTTCTCTACTCTTTCGTCGACAAACCCGTGCTCATGCTCGTGCGTGCTGGAATACCGGCCTCCTCGTAGCCCGTAACCCACCACGCAGGCCCAGTGCGGGTTGGTAGATGTCACATTTCTTCGAATTTTTGACTCTGTGACAGGCCGGTTTCCTCACGATGTTTTCCATCACCGTTTTAAGAGCAGTGGTGATGAAATAATTTACACAAAGTAGCTTGACTAGGTTCGAACCTACAACTCGTAATTCGCGGACCAGTACCACTGGGCCACCAATGCTCCAATTCTTATTTGGTTACATAATAAAATTGACAATAAATTCATGGAACTGTAGGTAACAGGCCAGAAACAGCCAAAAACCACACTTACATCACCCAAAACCAACATTGCCACAAAAAAAAAAAAAACTCCAATCAAGTAATAATCCCATTGCATCAGTTGCATGCAGAACAGGACAGGTTTCAGTCCATTTTATCAAACCACAATCTAAATGGACGTGTTCAGGCACGCCCTTATATTATTCAAGTGACGTTTTTGCGAAATAACGTGATGAAAGCCTATAATCCTCTTCCATTAAGCACTTATTGTGTGGGTGATCCAGCCGCTTTTACGAAATCATTTTTTCATGATTAAACAGTCCCCTTTTGAAGTGAATTGTATGCGTAGGCCGATTAAAAATTCGATGTTCGGCAATTTGTAATCCTTTTGGATTGCTCATTTTAGTGGTATGTTGCTGGATTATGGCTGTACGCAGAATTATCTTATGAAGTCTGTTCCTATGATGTGGTTCAGTTGAAATCAAAGATCGAGAAAACAAAGGCCTGAAGGCCAGTTCTCGTAATTTAAAACGTTCACAATCACTAGATAGTGAACGTTTTAAATGACATTTTGACTGCGTCTACGTCAGTCTCATCTCGGCGACAAACAAATGTCATAATGTAGGGAATTAGAGGCATTTTTGACAAATTTAGACGGAGATCAGACTGTGAACGTTCTTAAAAAAAGCAGAATTACCCCTTTCTTTCTTGGCTTAAGGCTCCTTTAAACAGGCGCGACACGCGATATAATCGCGCGCGACACAAAGGCACCGCAAGTCGCGCAACGAGCGGTGCCTTTGTGTCGCGCGCGATTTATCGCGTCTCGCGCCTGTTTAAAGGAGCCTTGAGCCAAGAAACAAGCCTTTATTCTCTAGGTAAAGTGGAATGAGGTGGGGGTTTTGGGGTGATGCAGTGGTTGGTGGAGTGGATGTAAGGATTGTAGTTGGTGGGGTGCAATATTTTTTGTCAACCACCATGGAAAGAAGGCGTTAGTTTATGTATGTGTTTATGTAAAGTGTTTTTTTTTTTTTAAACTTTGCCTTACACTAGGAATTTCTCCTGTATTGTGGGTGCAATGGGTCAATCACCTAACCACTGCGCCAACCGTGCCATCGCGTTTTAAAGCCACTTTTATACAAAGCGTTTTCCATTTAAAAAAATTTGGGCTTGTCAGTGATTATTCGTGGTCGAAATATAAGCCGGTGTTTAGTGCACTCTCTATCTCGGTAGGTACTAAACAAAATATAACATCGAATATTTTCACAGAAAATCGCATGTGACGCACGGACAAACACCAAAACCATTCCATCAATGTTCCGTCTTGCCAATTGCACCACGGAACACTAATAAACACTTTATATTGGAACACTTACACGGAATCCGTAGTAAATACAGTTTTCATCGATATTCCGGCACAAAGAACTAGTTAAACCAATACCGTCGTTTCGTAGTAATTCCAAGTAACATTCAAACGACGTATGATCGGTGTGTAGATGGATTTGTAATACTGTATAGCAGGGACTTGAAAACCAAATGAATTTCGTTCCGTTACCAATAATGTTATCGTAAAACGTTCCAAAATTTGTAACGATACTAAAACCTAAAAATATCAATAACGTTACAAAAGAAAACGTTATATAATATAATTTTCGTAGAACAATATTATAAGTAACGTTATAGGTATCAGTAACATTAAGCTAATCCGCTTGTTAAGGAGGAATAACGTTATAGGAGAAACGTTACAGATTCATTTGTAACGTTATTTTTCATATTTTTTCGTCATCTTTGTGTCATATTTCGTCGTCATGAAGCTGGCAAAGTTGAGTATCGAAACGAATAACGTTATTATATCGGTATACTAATAACGATATATTGATAATATTGTTATTAAACAGTTTAAGATTTCGTTCCGTTTGTCAGTATCGTTATAGCCAAGGAATTAATTTTGTTACGATCCTGGTGGAACGGTACAAATTATCGTTACCGGAACTACGCGAAACGTTATTTTGAGTAACGTTTCAAGTCCCTGCTGTATAGTTTGACACGGAGTAGGTAACTAATGAAGTGTTAGTGTATAAATAACAGTCAAAACAACAATAGTGTTAAAACTAATTACTAAATAATAAAAGCCGCACGGGTCGATCGGAGCTCAAGCTGCGCTTGCCACGGTCGCTTTGTGGATGGGTGACCATTCGTTACATATCGATACCCCTCCGTGCCTCGGAAAGCACGTTAAGCCATTGGTCCCGACTGTCATTCGTAGATCTTTGACAGTCGTTACGGGTAGTCTGAAGCCCAAAAAGTCTGACAACTAATCTTACCAAGGGGTATAGTGTTACCCAGTAAAGGCTCCTACAAACAGGCGCGACACGCTATAAAATCGCGCGCGACACAAAGGCACCGCTTGTTGCGCGACTTGCGGTGCCTTTGTGTCGCGCGCGATTTTATCGCGTGTCGCGCCTGTTTGAAGGAGCCTTAACTGGGTTGTGGAGGTAAGATAGGCAGTCGGTCCATTTAAAATACTGATTTTCAACTGTATCCGGTAAAAATTGAAAGGTGACGCCAACAAAACTGGGAAATGGTTTGGCAGATTTTTTTTTAATTGCTACACATATACATAAATTTCTTGTATAGAAACCTTGGCTCGAGGCAGATGACTTTTTTATAGTTGGGTGCATCGCCCGGAGCCATTTTTAAAGCAGGTTAACATCAAATAGTGTTGGTTTTGCGAGTAATTTTAACAGGCCTTTTCCTAAGACGCGGTGACAAATGAGGTTTTACCATTTGTTGTTTTATTAAAGGTTGACGAGTAGGTCAGCAATCTAACTACTGTCCTTGAACCTACGTTTTAAGTATCTTTTTGATTATAGACGTAAATCTAAAAAGTAATTTTTATAATATTATAATTATACATAATTTCATGGGCACTCTTAAATTTGGTTGGTAGAATTTACCCGAAAAATCTGTTTTACGCCTTTCGATTTCCACTTTTATCCATCGGATCCATAATTTTCATACTAGGGCCATTTTTCTCGAGCTACTCGTCCACTTATCACTCCATTAGTAGTCCAGTCTGTGTAAAATGCACTGATTTCCGTATACCAAACCGATTCGTTTTAATATTGATGGTGGGAAGGAAGCGACCCGCGGTTTTACTGAGTTGTTTATCGTCGGTAATGAATCGATATTATATTTTCTGTTAACTGTTCATGTTGTTTTACGTAAACATTATTGTTTAAAATGTTGGCTTTGTGTTTATACTTGGAAGTAGCCTTTTAATAATGAATGATGTTTTTATTAAACGGTTTTTAAACGGTTTTATTTAGCTTGCCCTGTTTGTTATTTATTTATTTGGGTCAAAGGAGACATATTTTTTGTTTGGGGAATAGGCCCACCACAAATTGTGGCGTATAGTAATGAAATGCATGTTGGTTTATTCCTTATAATCTCTTGATTACAGTGGTGATATTAGCAAAACTTTATGTAACTGGAATACTGTGAATTACGACAGTTAAAACATGGCTCTCTTAATAACCTAAAACCTCACAAGGGCAATTGTCTAATGAGTGGATAGGTCTGATTGGTATTTTAAGTTAAAATAGTGCACTGTTCAATAATAAATAGTATAAAACAAAGTCACGTCTGTACTACGTGACAGATTTTGATGTGGTTTACACGATTTGATAGACTGGATGGATTAGATGTATTAATTTCGAAATAGCGCGGCTTTTCCCGGCCATTGACTGTAATAGATCTAAGTTTTGTGTGATCAATGCCCTAGATTGATGAGGAAAGTGGTGTGATGATTGGTACCTAGGACCTATAGAATTATTTTTTAAGCTTTTAGCACTATCTGCATCATTATTTTCACTAAACCCGCTCTTAAAAATATTATTTTAATTAAAACCGTTTAACTTAAAATTTTTTTTTAGTTATTTTTTAAGTTCATAAACATTATTTTCTATTCGGAAATCACAAACTGTATCGAAAATAGCACACACGATCTTATGGAATAACGCATTCTAGTTAATTGAACCCAGCAGCAAAGTGGAATAACAAGCCACCTGGACAATTTTATTGAAGGTACAGACAGAAAATCTTTTCAGTAATTATCCTTAACCAGCAACCTAATAGCGCTTCCAATCACAATCTAAATCATTTTGAAAGATATTGCTAATCCATTGCTTCATATGTTCGACAAATTTGTTTGCTTAATAACATAAATAACGCAATGAATATTGTGAAAATGTCAAAATGAAAGCAATAGTTTACACAACAACCCCGCTGGTCCATATCCACTACCAAAAGCTGGCTAGTTTTAAACCAAATGTGCTAGAATTAAAATTGTATACTTATCCACTCTTATTCATTAAAACTAAACATCTTTGTTTAGTTTTAATTAATGAGAGTAGGTATACAATTTACATTTACAAACAACAATAAACAATTCTTTAAAGCTATGTAAATAAAGCAGTCCTATCCGCGCAACAGCTGAATGGAGTGTCGCCAAGCGCAATACATTGTTTCAAACAATAATAACTCTCACGTGTTAATTACAAGCCTGCTTATCTAAATAATAAGTTAAAGGTCTGTTTGTTCGTCTTTCCAACCCTTTTGATAAAACTCCTGAAATAATTACTGTCAACACATAAAAGAGAATCTCGGAAGACATTACGTTATCGTTCTATTTATTTGCACACTTTTGGAAGGTGTTTAGAGGTATGAGGTTCACTCATCCTCCATAGAAAATGGAAGCCCCTCCGACCAGACAAATGTTGTATCTGGTTGGCAATTGCCTCACTATTGATATCGGGCCTTTGGATAATTATGCTAGTTTCGCGGTAAACTCTGCTTGCGCGATGCAGGATTTTGCGTGACGTCATTATGTTGCGTAGTTCGCATGTGGCAGTATACCTACAGGTTCTATGACTGGTTCTTCTTTTCACTTTTATCACTTATATGTGTAACTTTAGTATCATCATTGTTGTGGAATATTGATATTAGCCAGCGGCGAGTTGGGCCGAAGATATTGTTGACATTGCGGGCAAAACCTGGACGAAACTAGCACAGGACCATGGGTACAAGAGAAGAGAGTTCTACGCCCAGCTGTGGGTGAAGTCAGGCTGTGGATAATTATGACGATCACGTTCAGTTTCATTAGCGAAATTTGCCCTAAGTCAATTTAACGTTGTAAATTACAAGAAGGAAACTGATGAGTTTAAAAACAAATACCCAAAAGGTCGTGAAACTTTCACCAAATCTGCTCTGATTTTTTTTTTTTATTGTTATTGCTGAATGGGCCGCTCTTGACCTTGTTCACGCCTGATGCAAAGCGATAGATGAGGTCTATGATGGAACGAGTGTGCCCAGAAGATGCCTAAGGCACTGGAACTCCCACGTATCGACGAAACACAGCAAGCTGCTTGACGCCGGACTCCGGTGGGAGGGCGGTCGCAAACCAGGCTGGCGCTCGCCCTAGCACCACAAAGGAAGAATTTGGCCAGTCAAATAAGGTGTTGGGTGTGACTGTCCAGGATGCGCCGAGCGCTCGGTTTAGTTGAGTAACTGGCGGAACAAACTGCGCTGCGGAAAGGAAGCTTCTTTATGCATCCCAATAAATGATGATAGTGATAACACAGCGCGTATTCTGCGATACGTTCATTATTCAAGCTGCACCATCACTAGCGTGCGCATTAATTGGCATTATGACGATTACCTGCGATGTGGATAGAGTTTCTTGCCCGTTCTTCTCCATAGGTACCTACGCTTTGGAATGGGCAACTAGCTTCATATTTTCTGACTGACTGACTTCTTGACAATTCAAAAGTGTTATTGGTTTTTTTTTTTTCCGGATGGGAAATCATCAAATGACTCCTCCCGCTCTGGGTGGAGCGGAAGGGAGTGTCAGACTCTTACTGACTAAAACCCACCCGTGTTCCTTCCTTAGCCCTTTATGTTCCGGGCCAGCGGTAACCCTTTCAGACAATCCCGCTGACCCGGCAGGCTTCGGCCCTAAGGGGCCCCTCCTCGATGCTGACATCTCTTTGAGGCGCGCGTGGAACACGTACGCGCCGTCCGGCACGGGCCTGGTCCTGATCGGACGGTGAGCTACCCATTACTCTCCGCCCGCAGGCCCGCGCCTACGGTGGCCGGGAGTCGTCACGCGGCTCCCGACGCCTGGGGCGTCCCCCGCGGCGGCTGAGACGGGAGGCTCTCTCCCTGAACCGTCCCGCCACCTCCTTCGCTAGCATGACTGCTTCGCAGAAGGAGGTGACTGCCTCCCACTCCCTCTCGCCCCGGACCATGGCTTGCACCAGGGCCGGACGCGAGAGGTCGCCGTCGCTGCCGATCGCCTCTACGAGGACACGGCGGTGCTCCGCCCAAGCGGGGCAGACCTCCACCGTGTCCTCTGGGCGATCCTGGCAATGGTGACACCCGGGCGTTTCCTTCCGCCTGATAATGTGCAGGAACCTCCTGAAACTTCCGTGTCCGGTGAGGACCTGCGTCAGGCGGTAGGTGAGGGCGCCGTGGCGCCTCTCTAGCCACTCCTCAAAGAGGGGTCTTATCGCCGCTGTCGCGGCGTGCCCTGCGCTGGGTTGCGACAGTCGCTCTTTCCATGCCGCCATGAGATCGATGGCGGCAGTCCGGCAAGGAGGCTTGCCGCCTCGCCAGAGATCGTGCGGTAGCCCCGGATAACCCTTATGGCTACCACCTTCTGGGGCGCGTTCAGGTAGTGGGCGGCTCGCCGCCGCAGTGAACGCGCCCACACCGGGGCCCCGTATAGGGCCATGGACCGCACGACCCCCGCGTAAAGCCTCCGGCTGGAGGCGTTTGGCCCCCTCAGGTTGGGCAAGAGCCGCTTGAAGGCGGCCCCGGCCCGTTCCAGTTTGGGGGCCAAACGTCGGAAATGCTCCACGAAGTTCCACCGGCTGTCGAGGACGAGACCCAGGTATTTCATCGTCATCCCGACGCGAACCCCTCCTACCGTTAGTTGGGATCCCGATGGCGGCGCGTTCCGGGGCCCATGAAACGACATGGCCTCGGACTTGTGCAATGCCACCTCGAGACCCAACTGCCGGATCCTCTCCACGACTATCGCAACCCCGCGTGTCATCGCGTCGGCCGCCGCCTGATGCGACCTCCCCTGCGCCAGGACCAGCATATCGTCAGCGTAGCAAACCACGCTGACGCCATCAGGGAGGTCGGCGCGCAGCACCCAGTCGTACCCGATGTTCCACAGCGGCGGCCCCAGGACCGATCCCTGTGGGACACCGCACGACATCTCTCGCCGGTTCCACTCCCCATCGCGACCGGGGTAGCTGACGGCTCTTTCCGTCAGATACGCCTCGACTATTCGACGGAGGTAGGGCGGCACCCGGTGATACCGGAGTGCCTCCACAATGGTGCTCCAGGGGAGGGTGTTGAACGCGTTGGCGATGTCGAGTGACACCGCCACGACGACCCTACCCTGGGACACCGCGTCCCCCGGCGTGAGGGCTCTCACGCGCATGATGGCGTCTACCGTCGAGCGCCCCTTGCGGAAACCGAACTGGCTGTCCGCAAGATCCGGCCCCGTCCTCACCAGGTGCCCGACGAGGCGGCCCGCAATCACTCTCTCAAAGAGCTTGCCGACCTCGTCGAGCAGCAAGATGGGCCGGTATGCGGACGGAGAGTCCGCAGGGCGCCCTGGCTTCCGAATGAATAAATGATTTGAGTTTGAGTTTGATATTGATTGCTTCCATTTTACCTTTCATAGATCTATAATACGAATAGTGGTGAGTTTTATCTCACATTTCAATCAATTTGCCCCAAAATAAGCAACATGCAGTTCCATTTGTCAAACTGGGAATACAAGTGAACCATGTCAAGGACCTCGAAACAGGGAAATACAGTCCAAAAACTAATGAACAACGTTAATAAACCACACAAGCGGAACCAAGTACAGAATCATAGTATTTTCATGTTAATAATCACGAGCAGAACAAAGAGGCATTGTCCTACCGTGTAAGAAGTGGGTTGCAAATGAAAGAAACTCTTTTGTTTTGGGGTCGTCCGAAAGAAGTCGGTTTTTTCTAGGTTTTTCTCAGTTGAAAAGAAACGAGATGAACGATGTTTCTGCTGCCCTAGTAGGCTTTATTGCTTGTTGTTATTGCAGTGCAATTTTTTGGAACCAAGTTACTTCGGTGTAATACCTATCTAGACTGCACATTTGGTGAATGAGAGCTATACCGATTTTTTTTTTACATTTTGTCCGTCACGACACTTTTGCTATAAATGTGTGATTGGGTGTTTTTAGGATTCCGTACCCAAAGGGTAAAAACGGGACCCTATTACTAAGACTCCACCGTCCGTCTGTCACCAGGCTGTATCTCATGAACCGTGATAGCTAGACACTGTTGAAAATTTCACAGATGATGAGATCTGTTGCCGCTATAACAACAAATACTAAAAACAGAATAAAATAAATATTTAGTGGGGGCTCCCATACAACAAACGTGTTTTTTTCGGCTTTTATGGCTTGTGGTACGGAACCCTTTGAGTGTGCGAGTCCGACTCGCACTTGTCCAGTTTTTTTTTGTCTCTTTCAAACGTTGGTAAATTATTTCTTTGTGCCTGTGTTAACGTTGGTCACTTGTTGAATTTCGTTCTAACCTTTTTTGCATAACTTACTAATTAGGTACCTACAATTTAGTAAGGTTCTGCCGTAGTGCTTCAAAATATTTTTACAAACCTGTTTATAGAAATATAGAAAAAGGTGCGGTAAAAACCAAGGATTTTATTCAATCATATTGTTTCTGGTTACAAGCTCAAATCTTGATGTCTCCATGATAAATCTGTTTGCAATAAATCAATATATAAATTACCAGTTTGGATACATTTAAATGCTCTAGTTATTAATCCAATCACCCTATTTTATTCCAACAATTAAGAGCTTCTTCATATTTATCGGATCACACCATAAACCTATCTAAAATAAGAAAAACTGCGTCGACAACTTTATAAAAGGACAATAAAAAAATTGACATAGGTACGACCAACAAACCCAACCGGATCAAACAATAAATTCCTTTCTATTCAAACACATTTTACAAATTCCCTCGAAACGAAGAATATTCCCCCGACAATCCATTTAATTTATTATTTACGTTTAAAACAGGTAAACTCAAGGATTTGTCCTCCTCAGTCTAATGTAATTAAATGTGTTGTTTAAACAATTATGTAAATTCAAGTGAAGTGAAATGTTCTTAAGGTTGTATTATGAATCTAAAGGGTACCGTGAGTGCCGCCGGAACGTTAAAAGATGGTGGGATCTTGAGGGGTTTATTTGTGATTTTAATAAGAAATTCCATCTAACTGGCTATCCTGTAAAATAACATTATTTCATATTATACAGGAATTGGAATTTTCGAAGCGTACCTGGAGGGATGGTACTCTAAATACTGAAGACAGAAAATTTTACTCAAAGAAAACATTCCTTTATTTTTAAAAAGAAACAAAACAGCATTTAAAGATTTTTGAAAATCCGGTTGGCACACCCGGGAGTCGAACCGACTAAAATTCGAAAAAATAGCATCCTGTACTTTTATGGCACCAATCGATAGGGTCAATCATAAGGATCAAATCTCGGCACAATCAGATGACCTGCGAGATCTCCAGATCTCACCCCTTTAGATTTTTTAATGGGGATATGTAAAAAATCAAAATTACCAAAAATCCTATACAACTAAACGAGCTAAAAACTAAGGTTCACAATACAATTTACAATATTCACCACAACACGCTACTAAATGTTACTCAAAATGAATTCCTTAAAATAATAAATTTGTGCATCCAAGAAAATGGAGCTCATTTCGAGCAATTATTTAGTTAATTTACATACTCGTTTTTTCCGTTTGAATAAAATAAGTTTAGATTTCATGGTTTTTGTTGCATTTAATTTACCATGTTTGCTAGAGAGATTTGATCCTTATAATTGACCCTATCGATTGGTGCTATAAAAGTACAGGCTATTATTTCGGATTTTAGTTGGTTCTAAAATCCGTATTAAAAAAAAAATAATGCAGTTTTGTTTCTTTTTAAAAATAAAGGGATGTTTCCTTTGAGTAAAATTTGCTGTTTCAGTATTTAAAGTACTTTCCCTCCAGGTACGCTTCGAAAATTCCACCCTGTGTTCAGCAGCATAATCAGCCTGTAATCCCGGTAAAAAACCCAGGTATAATCTCGGTGAGAGGGTGTGGGTTATAGTCCACCACGCGAGCCCAGTATGGGTTGGTAGATGTCACATGTCTTTGAATTTTTGGTTCTAAGACATGCCGATTTCATCACGATATTTTCCTGCAGCGTTTTGTTTAGAGCAGTAGTGATGAAAGAATTAACATAAAGTAAAGCGCCTGTCTGGGTTCGAACCCACTACCTAGAACTCGTAAGTCGTGGCCATTACTACTGGGCCACCAGTGCTCATTGTATACTGGATTGATAAAAACATTGAAGTAAGTGTAGCGGTATCTACAACGCCACATGAGAACAATGCGACATACTGACGTCACGCAAAATCCTGCATCTTGCAAGCAGAGTTTACCGCGCAACTAGCATAGATACAATGGCCCGACATGAATCGTCAGGCAGTTGCCCGCCAGACACAACACCCGTCTGGTTGTAGAATCCTCCCTTTTCAAGTATGAGTGAACTTTAGAGCCTGTTCATACCTCTATATAAGTCCGTTAATTTCTAATTAAAACCATCATTAGGAAGCAAAAGCCTGTCTCGAGAGAAGGATCAAACATTGGTCACTAAATACTGGTCTGGCTTAATTCCAAGTTATGGATTCGATCAATCAGCAGCACTGGACTGCTGGACTTAGTCCTCTCGCTGGCTGAGCCACAACACCCATCTTCCGCATCCAGTCTGTCTCAGCTACCTTCTTAAGGTCGTCTGGGGGCGTCCTACTCTACGCTTGCCGATACGCGGTCTCTACTTCAGAACTCGTCTGCTCCACCGGCCATCGGTCCTTCGACGAACATGGCCAGACCACTGCCACGTCAACTAGCTTACTCTGCGGGGTATGTCGGTAACTCCGGTTCTCTCTTTCCGGATGACTTCATTTGTGATGTTTTTGGATAAAATAAGTTACAGATTCTATCAGCGAAATTCAAAGAATGATAAACTGTTTCTTTTAATACCTCTATAATATCAAGGAAAACCATAAGCAATCATCATGATTCTCCTGCTCTTATTCCAATTTATTTGGGGTCGGCCAACTATTATTTTTCTTCCATACTTCTCTATTAGTCGTCGTCTCGGTAGTCACCCCCTTTCTAACACAGTCGGTCCATCGTTTCTTTGACCTACTCTTATAGCCACTGACATACATACTCAAAACTTTCCTCAAGAACAAAACATAAACAATATTAAAGAATAATACTCTGGATTCTGGCTAAAATAAATCTCACTTTGATTCTTTCAACAAGTTTCCAATCTTTGTTTTGCAAAACTACAGAGAGCAGTCTTTGTTAAAATTACTTTTTAAATACTTCTGATACAGCTCTTTGAGAGAAAAATAACTACACTAGTTATCGTTTTAATGTATTCTCTTTGGCGGAGTATAGAGAGAAAGATTTATTTTAGTATCATCATTTTTTAATGAAAAACGGGAAAGGTGGTCGTGAAAGACCAGAGTAAATGGGTCCATTTGGTTCGTGCCTAAAAAGAAAAAGTAATTATATGAATAAAATTGATAATAGCACGTACTCATATTTTGTATTTTAATTTTAGTGGGAAGATGAGACAGTCTTGAATCGCGGTAAACTATTTGATTTAGAGTCGCCTGACTCTAAACCATTTATCATGGAAAACTATAGGGATTAGTAATTGCCGGAGACAAAAAAAACCTTGTGTTGCCTTTCTTCCTATTAATATCATCCATCATTGAAAAATATGGAAAAAAAAAAACTATTTTTTGCCGCAAAAAAGCAAAGAAAATGATTAGGCCGATTTACCATGTCGTCGTCGTCGTTTCAGCCGATAGACGTCCACTGCTGGACATAGGCCTCCCCCAATTTTGGGAGGGTTTGCCATAATCGCCACGCTTGGCAGGCGGGTTGGCGATCGCAGTATGGTATGATGGTGGAATACATAGAGAACGTGTAAACGATGAAAAAACCTTTCTTCCAGAGGCCGTAAAATGACGTGTAAAGGCCATTATTATTCCAGTTTGAGAGACAACTGGAGCTATACAGGACGAACTTTATCACTACGGTAAAATTTACACGTCATAGAAATATTAAATCATCATCTTAACCGTGACAAAATGGAAAGTTATCCCTAAAGCGTTGTTTTTCTAAGTAAGTGGTGAACGGTCACACAATAACGACTGTTCATATACAAGAGCGTTTTTTGACACCTTAATGTTATAGAGGTTTGAGGAATAGTGCGAAAAGTTCACTCATACTCTATAGAAAATGAAGAATCCTCCGACCAGACGGGTGTTATCTCTGGCGGGCAACAGCCCGATGATTCATTTCGGGCCGTTGTATATATGCTAGTTGCACGGTAAACTCTGCTTGCGAGATGCAGGATATTGTGTGACGTCAGTCTGACGCGTTGTTCGCATGTGGCGTTGTAGATACCATTACAATGTCAAAAACGAGTGAAAATAAAAAAACATTTTCATGACGGCCGTTATAATAAGAAGGAACCGCTTTTCTGGGAACCCAATGCTTAAGACTATTACACCAGACCAACAGGGATACAGAAACCCGTAGGGCAGCATCTGGCGAGCTGCTGGGCAGTAGCGACCCCACGGACCCTATCTCCCGGGAGAAGTCTTGTTCCTCATCTCTGGCTTGCCTTTATTTTAGCTGGGGTGAAAAATGACGAGGAACAGAGCTCCCACCTCATTCTTGCCTTTATTGGCCGACTTGAGTAGAGATTCGCAAGAGCAAACGTGCTCGAAGTAAGGAAGTATTCCAGTAAGATATTATGCTGGTAGGGATCTTGACCGTACTTCCGGGATTGTTCTGACAGCCGTGAAATACCTCTCCTCTCCTCATAAGCACCTCAGGACATGTTGCCCCTTGTTGCTACGTCACGATGTGCTAGTGATGTTTCCGGGGCCCCATTATTGAGTGTGCAAGTCACCCCCTGCCATTTTATTCATGTATATATA
This sequence comes from Mesoligia furuncula, assembly GCA_916614155.1. Lineage (NCBI taxonomy): Eukaryota > Metazoa > Arthropoda > Insecta > Lepidoptera > Noctuidae > Mesoligia > Mesoligia furuncula. The sequence continues at coordinate 10,447,324 of OU744808.1, read as the reverse complement.
AAACATTATCATCGTCATAGTTCTTCCATAGTTCTTGGTAACCAGTCCACTTTAGCCGCCCAAACCCATAGTCCAACTTTTAATTTTTCCATATCCTGCAATAGTCCTACATCAACCCGGGGTTATCCTTGGGTGCACTTGCATAGTGTCTAGAGGGATAATCGTCGGTTGGTGCCACATTTCATTAAAATTTCCTAAGGGGCTTCTGCGAGTTGGCTTCGGCCCCTGGTACACCTTCCAAAGGACCGGGACCCCATGGTCCCGAGATATGTAAAATAAAAAAATAATAATATATGTATATTTAGCTAAGAAAGTAGAAAAAAACAAATGAGCGCTATGAATCAACACTGAGTCTTGATCTTCCAACTGACTGCCTTAATAGCTGATTTTTTACCTTCCTTCTCATTTGCTTGTTTGATTTATACGTGATATCACTCAATTTTACGATTTCCAAGGAACGTTTTCTCATTGAGATTAAGGTGGAAAAATGTGGGTAGGAACGCAAATGTTAAAGGAAAGTTAATGAAGCCATCTGATACGTATGGAGGGTAGAAATTATGACGCCATGTTTTTAACGGTCTTTGTTCAAAATTACATTAAATATAATTTGTTTTTTTTTTGAACTTTTAGGCCGTTTCGTAGGAACGAGAGTTGTTTCTTATTTGAGATACACCTCCAGTTATATTATTTTTCTTTGATAAACATAAAATACTCTCTAAACTTTATGCCCTTTTAAAATAAGAATTAATGTAGTTATTAAGTACCTACTATGACAAAATTAAATCCAATACATTTCAATCTGTGTGGTGCCGGACTTAAAGAATAGCACCACCCCATACTTCCCGTGGGTGTCGTAAAAGGCGACTAAGGGGCGTACCGGAGAATGGGCAGCAGCGTTCTCTATGCATTCCACCACCATACCATACTGCGATCGCCAACCCGCCTGCCAAGCGTGGCGATTATGGCAAACCCCCCCTTTTGGGGGAGGCCTATGTCCAGCAGTGGACGTCTTTCGGCTGAAATGATGATGATGATGACATTTCAATCAGGATTTTAGTTTAGACTTCAAACTAGACTATAACGAGAGCTTAAAAGCATGTTTTCTCTCCGAACGTCGGCGTTTCCAGAAAACGGTACATTATTAATATACTCAAAATTTGTCATTACTATAATCTCCGCTCTACCTTACTTTTGCCGATTCTCAGTCTCCACTCAAGAACACTTATATTTATATATAACTAGCAGCGCTCCGCGGTTTCACCCGCGTAAGTTTCGATCCCATCGGAATATTGAGATAAAAAGTTTCCTATATGTTAATCCAGGAAATGGTCTATTTAATGTGCCAATTTCCATCCAAATCTGCTCAACAATTAACGCGTGATTGAGTAACAAACATCCAAACATCTTCACAAACTTTCACATTTATAATATTAGTAGGATTAGGTATATATTATATTCATAATTTTAATATAATAGGTTTATGCGTATCTTTATATTTAAAATATTTATTCCTCAATGTTCATGATTGCACCTGCCACTGTAGCTCTGCATCACCCAAAGGTTGACTGGTAGAAAATGCATTAAGTCCGCCTCTAAACATTCATGCGCTTGAAGTATTAAATAAATAATAAATAAACGGTAATCGATTCTACGGCTAATATGTCCGGTCCATTGCCACTTCAGCTTGCTTAATCTGTGGGGTAAGTCGACAGCTTTGGTTCTCTGCCGGATCACCTCATGCCGGATTCTATCCCTCAGAGAGACTCAAAGCAAAAAAAATTGTACCTGCAACAAAACAAAACAGCAACTACGTCACTAAGATTTGCTTTTGTGCGATTTTAAATCGAGTTCTCTTATCCCATCTTAAAGAATAATCACGCAAACTTATCTACTAATTTACTGGCAAAGAACTCGGCAATAACTCCCCCGAATTGACCCATACATCAAAGGCAAGTCTTAAACGATGCATTGAACTCACGTCACTCTATTCCCACTTCTAATTAGGAAAGTTTTTAATATCCCTCCGCCTTTTTTTATTGTCTATGCCGGCTGGCCATTGTTCACGACGGAGTAAATTTTACAATTCCCCCCATCCCGACAATTATAAAAGTTTTAATTGCTCGCACTTTTCTAATTACAAAAAATACAGTCTCATGAGCGAAGGGAATAAAAAATATAAAGGGAGAAAGAGAACTTGAAAAAAAAAACTCGAGTTTTTTTTCCACCCATTCGAACGTAAAAATAATTTTATGTTCGAATGGGTGGAAACTTTGATAATTTATTGAGCAATAAAATCTTAAATTAATGGAAAGTTACATTAAAATGGAGCGTGCGTTTTTCATTTGGACTTGAAATGCATGCATTGGAGAGGATTAAAACTAAGTTAACGATTGTGTACCGTGGAACGGAAAATAATATTGAAACAATAACCTCATGTAATTACATTTTTATTCGGTATCGTTAAGTTCTTAAACTTATAAAATGAACGGGTTGTTTTTATTGTACCGACACTATTACTTTCGCAGTCTTTATTCGATTTTGTTAGATTAAAATAAAGTTTTATAAGTCATCATCATCTGACTAGCCTTTTCATAACTATGTTGGGAAGAGGGTTAGGCAGAGAGTACTTATAGTACAGCAGGGTACTTGGGTAACACACTATTAGTAGCAATGGGTTTCATTTTGACAGTTCAACAACATTCATTGCGATAATTATGTTGTTGAGCAGACATATTTTTCGCACTTAAGGAGCAATGGATTAGCAATATCCTACAAAATTATTCAGATTGAGGTTGATTGTGTGTTACTCCCACATACCGCTCCCTCTTCTCGTCCCACATACCGCTCCCTCTTCTCGTCCCACATACCACTCCCTCTTCTCGTCCCACATACCACTCCCTCTTCTCGTCCCACATACCGCTCCCTCTTCTCGTCCCACATACCGCAGTGTGTCAAGACGAAAGTCTTTGACCAGTGCGTGTTGCCAGTGATGACTTATGGCATTGAAACGTGGTCGCTCACAATGGGCCTTATAAGAAGGCTAAAAGTCACCCAAAGGGCAATGGAGAGGGCTATGATTAGAGTTTCCCTGCGTGATCGAATCACGAATGAGGAGATCCGCAGGAGAACCAAGGTAACCGACATAGCCCGAAGAATTGCCAAACTTAAGTGGCAATGGGCAGGGCACATTGCTCGCAGAACAGATGGCCGATGGGGCCGAGAGATTCTGGAGTGGCGACAGCGTACCGGAAGACGTAGTGTTGCAAGGCCTCCCACAAGGTGGACCGACGACCTTGTGAAGGCCGCAGGAACTCGTTGGATGCGGGAAGCACAGACCCGGTCGAAGTGGAGGTGCTTGGGGGAGGCTTATGTCCAGCACTGGACGTCTTTCAGCTGAAATGATGATGATGATGTGTTTCACTCAATTAGGGTGCTAGGTTCATTTCGCCAGCTATGTTTAAACTCCTTGTAAGTAATAGAGGGTGAGCCTATCGCCATCTACCAGCCATAAATCTAGACTTCAGGCTGTCACTGAAAAATTAATTCATTATGGTTCTTATAAAACTTTGAAAAACTTATAAAACTTTACTAACAGCCGCACGGTTCGATTGATCAGGTTAAGCTACGCTTGCCGTGGTTGATACGTAGATGGGTGACCATTTTCACACTAAGCCGTTTGTCTCAGCTGTTATTTGTGGATCTTTGACAGTCGTTATGGGTCGCCAATAGTCCGAAAGTCTGACAACTATAGTCTTACCAAGGGGTATCGTTTTACCCAGTAACTGGGTTATGGAGATCAGATAGGCAGTCGCTCCATGTGAAATACTGGTATTCAGCTGCATCCGGTTAAGCTGAAAGCCAACCACAACATAGTTGGGAAAAGGCTAGGCGGATGACCTAATAAACTTCCATTTAAAAACGACTATAATCTGCCTCTTTAGATTTATTTTTAAATGAGTTTTATGTAAAAACAAGTCAGTAATTAGCACGATAATTAACCCCGCTAAACATTTAATTGAGATATTATAATTATTGAGGTCATGCAATATCAGCTTTGACTAAAACTATGTAATTAGGTTATTATATATTTTTGAAAAAACACTGTAATTACTCTATTAAAGCTTTTGTATTTTATTTTATAATTAAAGTGATTTTTTAATACGAAGTAAGCAATATTTCAGGGAACGTTGGTTTAAAATAATGAGCTAATACGAGATACTAATTATAGAAAATAATCAAAGAAGAACAAAACGGTTTTCAAAAACGCAAATCAACAACACTTGCAGCTTTCTCTCTTGTTAAGTCTATTACAGAAAATATTGATAAAAAAAAAACCAGTGACTGTTGTTTTCCTTGATATGAGTAAGGCGTTTGATTTAGTAAATTACGACAAGCTGTTAGATAAATGCGAGCGCTGCGGTATCCGCGGTACGGCCCTAAATTGGCTTCGTAGCTATCTCTGCGGACGGACACAGTGCGTAGAAGTGACTCGCTTAAATAAAGACCTCATATCAACGACTTACAGATCTCGCCTTGAGGGCAATCGGTCAGGTGTGCCACAGGGCACTATTTTAGGACCTCCTCTATTCCTCCTGTACGTCAACGATTTACCGGATGCCACAAATCATAAATGCGTGCTGTTTGCTGACGATATTTCAGTAATTATACCTAGCAATAATAACATTGAAAACCACGAAAAAGAAGTACACGAGACACTGGATGATGTAGTTGGCTGGTTAGCACTGAATGACTTTAAGGTAAATCTCTCTAAAACAAAATATGTACATTTTAGCAATTATAATCAAATTGAAAACCATAATTTCAACATTACATTCGATGACGAAAAAATAATTAGAGATGACAATATTAAATTTCTTGGTATTACCTTAGATGAACACTGCAATTGGAAATTACACATAGAAGCAGTATGCAAGAAACTTAACAGATTTGTTTACGCTCTAAGACAATTAAGAAAAACCGGGCAAGAGCGAGTCGGACTCGCGCACCGAGGGTTCCGTAACATCCGGGTTTATGAATAAGGTTTATGTTTATGAAATTAAATGTTTTTTTTATTATTTTTATATTTGAGTTGATTGAATAAAATGTAGATTGCGGTTTACGATTTATGACGTATAAAAAAAAACTACTTACTAGATCTCGTTCAAACCAATTTTCGGTGGAAGTTTACATGGTATTGTACATCATATATTTTTTTTAGTTTTATCATTCTCTTATTTTAGAAGTTACGGGGGGGGGGACACACATTTTACCACTTTGGAAGCGTCTCTCGCGCAAACTATTCAGTTTAGAATAAAATGATATTAGAAACCTCAATATCATTTTTGAAGACCTATCCATAGATACCCCACACGTATGGGTTTGACGAAAAAAAATTTTTTTAGTTTCAGTTCTAAGTATGGGGAACCCCAAAATTTATTGTTTTTTTTCTATTTTTTTGTGAAAATCTTAATGCGGTTCACAGAATACATCTACTTACCAAGTTTCAACAGTATAGTCCTTACAGTTTCGGAGAAAAGTGGCTGTGACATACGGACGGACAGACAGACAGACAGACAGACGGACAGACAGACAGACATGACGAATCTATAAGGGTTCCGTTTTTTGCCATTTGGCAACGGAACCCTAAAAACAGTTGGTGAGACCGAAGCTCTTACTGCTTATCACGGTCATGTTAGCTCCATCTTAAGGTATGGTTTATTGTTGTGGGGCAACTCGCCACACATTAGTAGAGCTTTCATTATACAGAAAAAATGTGTCCGAGCAATAAGTAATGTCGGGCCTTTTGAAACTTGCAGGCCACTTTTCAAAAAACTAGGAATTCTTACTGTTGTATCTATGTACATAATGGAAATAGCGTCGTTTGTTAGAAACCATACTTCTTGTAGAAGCGCCTTGCATCAGAGAAATAGCTATAGGATGTCCATCAAAGTCTATAATCATATTCCACGTCGGCTGAGAGAACTTCCCTTATATAAATTCAAAAAGCAAATCAGATTATGGTTAATAGAAAACTGTTTCTATACCTTAAGTGAATTTTTTGACTATAAAACTTAAAATGCTGTAACTGCTCAGTAAAATTATAATGAGATTTAATTGTGATGTAATTTTAACAATTATATGGTTACTTTGACATTTATATGGTAATTTTGATATTTTATTGTATTTTTGACATTTATATTGTAAGTTTGACATTTGTATTGTAATTTTGACGTTTTTATTACAAAATACTTATCCAATATTTTGACATCTTGTGATATTGACATTCATATTGTAAATTTGATATTATTATATTTTGACTTAATAGTTTGTAATTTTGATATAAATCCTCTAATTTTGACATATATATTTTATAGCTTTGACATTGTTATTATTGTTTTCAGTTACTGTTTTTAATTAATTTTGAATGTTGACATGATAGAGGTTTCTAAGTAATAAATTTAATGTAATTGGAATTTTAGGTAAATATTTTGTGAAGTTTTATCATAATATTTTTTTTAGTTTTTAATGTTATAAATATTTGTACGCCGACACTTACGGCTAAACATGACTGGTCTCAGACATTAATTTCAATCTTGCATGCTATTGTATGTACTTATACCATGTTTACACAAATAAAGAATATTATATTATATTATTATTATTATAGAGAATACTTTAGATAATTAAAGAGGTGTTATTTATTAAATGAGCTGTCGTGTTATTATCTTTTCCATTTTGAATTTAAAATCTGATATTATTTCTTTATTATGGTATCAATTCAAAATTACGGAGTATGTACTCATATTGGGCATGTATTAAATCGAACATCAAAAACTGGTACTTACTTCATTTATTACAAGTTAAAAATATATACATTGACTGGAACGGACTAAACTGTAATCTATACATATAATACACACATCAAAAGTGTCTAGGGATCAACATATATTTTTGCAATAACTTTTCTCCTGATTGATATTAATTAAAATTTTCTTTAAGGATTCATCAAATAAAGTGTTTTCGTTTGTCACAGTAACGATAAACCAAGTCACCTTTGCATTAATAAAGAAATTTGCCATTTTCCTAATAAAGGGATTTTTGACATTTGAACCACTAACACAAAAGTTCGAAAAAAAGACTGAAATAACAGTTTTCTTTAAAATTTTATTGGGTAACTTAAACAATTAATAATCCGTGTTTCTACCGCGAACACTAACAACACAAGAACATCGGTTTGGCATACTCAAAATGAGTTCATCCAAATCACGCTGTGGAATGGCCGCCCATGTTCGTTGCAACAACAAAAAAAGGTCTTCTTGCGACTGGATACCCTCCATATTCGGCAGAGCTCTTCTCTGTAGCATATCCCATGCATGCTCAATCGGGTTCAAGTCTGGCGACTGAGCAGGCCAGGGCAGGACATTGATGTTAGCTGCGGCGAGAGTCTGTCTTACAACTCTTGCGGTGTGCGGTCGTGCATTATCATGCATTAACTGAAATAAGGGACCGATTTGCACTTGTAGAGGAACGATGACGTCTGATACAATCGTCTCAGCATAAATTTGAGCGTTGAGGTTGCCTCTGATCCAAATCAACTCAGTTCTTCCGCCGATCCAAATACCCGCCCATACCATGATGGTTCCACCACTATAAGGATGGACTTCCTGGCAGGATTTTAATCGCTGTTGGCGTCCAGGGGTTCTCCAGTGTCGTATACATCTTGTATCCGGTCTCATACCAAAACGAGACTCATCAGAAAAGCACACGAAACGCCATTGTTCTTCTGCCCAATTTCTGTGTTCAAGAGCCCATTGATATCGAATCCTACGATTGTGCATTGCTATAGGTGGTACCCGTAGCGGTCTTCGGGAATGAAGGTTCACTTCATGCAAGCGGTTTCTGACTGTTTGGTCGCTAATTAAGTTCCCTGAAGAGTGATGAAGCCTCACGGCTAACATCATGGCGGTTATTGTTGGAGCTCTTCGAGTTAAGATTTGAATGTATCGGTCTTGTCTCCGTGTGGTGCAGCGATACCGTCCTCCATGGCGCTCAGCCACGGTACCAGTGCTTCGGTAACGTGTCCAAAGTCGACTGATAACACTCTGACTTGTATTCAGAGCTAAAGCCACAGTACGTTGCCGGGAACCAGCTTCTATCATTCCCACGGCTCTGAGCATTTCTTCCCTGCTTAAATGACGTCGCCGCTCCATAATAACGTTGGTTTTAATCAGTAGTAGGGAAACAGTAGCACTAATAATGTCTTCAATGCGTTGTATGTTTTTATAGGGAAAATATTGACAGCTGATTTTCATCTTTTACTCGAATTTGATTCACAGTTCCTGATTCAAATTATGAAATGCACCAAAAAGGATCCATATAAATTTATAAAATCATAAATTTATTACAAAGCCACATCTCAATCTCAAGAAATCCGCATAAAAATGCTTGATCCCTAGACACTTTTGATGTGTGTAAATCTGTAGAAGGGTCAATTCTGTACATTGAAAATATTGAAAAAATAAATAGCGGGGGGTGTTGCTGGATCGATACCAAACCCAAATATGTGATTAAAAAAATTTTTGTCTGTCTGTCTGTCTGTCTGTCTGTCTGTCTGTAAATGCAGGCATCACGTGAAAACTAACGGTTCGATTTCGATGAAACTTGGTATAATTATACCTTATTATCCTGGGCATAAAATAGGATACTTTATATCCTGGAAAAATACGTAGAAAAAAAAATCTTATTTTTCGGTTTTATTCATAGACGTTGTTCTGTAGAACCGCGAACACACGTTGCATTACCCGTAGTGGATAATTTTCCATTTCAATTTAAGAGAATACAGTTTCCTGTGGCTTTGTGTTACGCCATGACAATAAATAAGGCTCAAGGTCAGACCCTAGGAGTTGCTGGCGTAGATCTTACCGCGAGTTGTTTTTCACACGGGCAACTTTACGTAGCTCTTTCCCGTGTGAGCAGTCCAAGAAATCTTCATGTTCATATTCCGGACGAGCTCACTAACAATGTTGTGTATGCTGAAGCTCTCAATTAACTTTCTGTCGCATTGGCACGATCACTTTTTTATTATTGCAAACTTTTCGTCACTGTCAGTAATTTACTGCTACATGCTACTTATCAAGGTCGGAATTACTGTGAAAAAAATACTTACTACAGAACGCGAGCTCAACAGCAGTAGCTCAATAGAGGGATCTCCTTAATTATTATAGGCTTAGCCGTATTTGGGTCCAATAGATATTTATAAGATGTCATTGTCAGAGTTACTCAAAATGGAGAAATAAACCATCCACGCGAAGACCGACATCCGCGCGGACGGAGTCGCGGGCGGAAGCTAGTACTAAATAAATTAACAAACTATTATCAAAGCTGATGGAATGAAGTTAATATTTTTAAGAATGGAAGGTATAATAATGGTAATTCCCATTTTGCTGTACTAAAAATATTTTTGGACTCTCAAAATAACCTCAAATAATTCCTTTTTGGGGGTCCTAAAAATACTAAATAGCCGCCTTGCTATTTAGTATTGTGTGCTCCACCCCCCAGCCCCCCACCCCACTCGCTTTGCTCACTCGGCTCGCGCTCGGTTGGTCACACTTCCAATCTAACCTAACCCATGCGGTCGGGTAGCCCTAGCTATGCGACTAACAGTGAGAAAAGGCCAGAAAAAGAGGCTCATTTATTTAAAAAAGTGTGCATTATTAGAACCCTAAAAAGTTTTTAAGAGGTACATTAATTTAAAAAATGCGTAGGTACTTCGTTAGATGGTCAATAACTTTTGAGAGGTTTAACTACTTAAATATTTCCCTTCATTATTGTAACGTGTCTATGAATGTCACATTTATGGCTTCTAATCTTTACGAAGAATATTATTTTAGTTCTCTTTCTACTCTTCGTTTTTGTGTTTTACAGCAAAGTTAAGAAAATAACTCTTATCCTTTGGCGATGAAATCCTGTTGTTAAGGAATGTCACAGACAACGTTTTAACCCTGCCTCGCTTGTGTGACACTCAAGTAATGTAGCATCTTATACGATAGTGGACTGCCTAAACCATAAAGGTTCATTTAAATTTTTCATAAAATCTCAACTTGCATCAAAACTTGTTTGGGATTCCAAACAGAGAATGGGGATAACAACTGCCACTTGCTTACTCCAGATAAAATTTGTCGCTGGTAGGCAAACTCCAAGAATTTGACAGCTAGCTGTCACTATCCATACATTTTACTTCTTTTACGCATAATTAATTAGTACCAATTCCCCGTTGCGCAGCTGTTGACTGCAAAAAAACGGGGACCGATGTATTTGCCAAAGATATTAAATGACGAAAATTGTGGGAAAAAGCTCTTCGAAAAAAAAGGGGAAACCCGATATTTCGTCGAGACTATGAGCTATTATTTTTAAACCTGAAGACTTTTATAGCCGAAATTCGAACTACAGGTGATGCTCCCAAGAGGGCTAAGTCCGTTTTTATTACCTACAGGCTCTCTGTGCTGCCTACCTATGACGAGCTTTCAGTTTTTGACAGTTTTTTTATTAGTGCAATAATTGAAAGAAGAAAAATTTACACACACACTTTCACGTTATCTACACTAACTTGTGACGACGACGACGACGATCGATTGACGACTTGCTGACCTGACAGACGTTGTCTTGTCCGAACTACATGGTCTAGAGTTCATACAAAAATTCCATAGAAAAAAGGAAGTTTAGATTTCCCGAATTTCAACATTTTCTGGGCAACTTTTCCAATGTTTCTTTCCCTAAAAACTTTATTCGGACTGTAACGAACCCGATAATTCATATCGGGCCGTTGTATATCAATGCTAGTTGCGCGGTAAACTCTGCTTGCGAGATGCAGGGTTTTGCGTGACGTGAGTATGACGCGTTGTTCACAAGTGGCGTTGTAGATACCGCTACAACTACAAACATACCCAAGAGGTCGGTCAATCCATCTACAATAATTTTCTCAGCGTTTTAATTGGTTCTTTTGTAAACACAGCATACCTACTATATAATGCCTACTCATCAATATTCTACCTTACCACTAATAAATGAGTACAACATATCATAACATAACACACACGCCACGCCTGTATTCCCCTAAGTGTTAGGCAGAGGTGTACCTATAGTTCACCCATATTTCGACAGTTATTTTAAACATGCTACTTGCACCTGGTGATGGAAGAAAGTTTTTAGCCGCAGGATGTGGTACTTCGCCGCATTTGCGGACAAACGCCACCGGAACGCACAAAGACTTAGTGCAACTTAGTGATACTAACATAGTTACCTATTAAGTTTTATTTACTAACAAAATTGTTTCTATATTATTTTTTATCACATCTATTCAAAAAGAGCTTGTGTATGTGTTGTGTAAACAGGGACTAAATATAGCTCATTAATCCCGAGGGATTAAAAGTGATTTGAATTTGGAATGTGGATATTGTTAGTAAAAGTTCCAATCACGAAAGAGATCAATCACGAACATTGTATGAAAAAGTAACAGGCTGTATCATATACGTAGTAAAAAGCGCGCGAGAAATAAAAAAAAAGGTTTGTAAAAAAATAAAAAACGCGCGAAAAGCATTCTGCCTTCGTTCGTAATTGTTTACTGAAATTAGAATTTTAGTTAGTTTTATAAAAAATGAGTATGTTTTCCTCAAGTAATTGTATGTAAATAAATATACGTACTATTCTTATTCATAATTTGCATAGACGTTGATAGATTTGTCATAGACGTTGATAAAAAGTATAGTGTTATTTTAAGCTCGAGTGTCGTACTTTACTCTCGCTTCCAAAATAATTGTTTGCAGCCTTGGCAAACAATCTACTAATGTATACTTAGGTTAAGGTATGCCCGTGCCTCGGAAAGCACGGCTGTCATTTGTGGATCTTTGACAGTCGTTACGGGTCAAGCCCGAAATTCTGACAACCAGTCTTACCAAAGGGTATCGTATTACCCAGTAACTGGGTTGTGGAGGTCAGATAGGCAGTCGCTCCATGTAAAATACTGGTATTCAGCTGCTTCCCGTTAGACTAGAAGCCGACCCCAACATAGTTGGGAAAAGGCTAGGCAGATAATGACTTAGGTTAAGGTATTTATCTATGGGTCTTCGTTAGGTACCTACCTACCTAAAAATAAATGGTTTATTATTATTATTATTGTAATAGGAGCGAGCCTATTGCCATATTTTTTTCAATTTGTGCTATAAAAATATAAATAAAAAAGAAAAATTTGTCTTACTTTGTCCGATGACGTCGTGTTCCATAGAACAAATGGGAACTATCGGTAGCAGAACGGTATCTGGATTTGTGCTCGGATTTGTTATTTGTTTGCTACTGAGCAATCCAGATGGAAAAACAAAATAACACTTTGCCCGACCCTGGAATCGAACCTGGGACCTCATGGGCTTGCGACCACTAGACCAACAAAGCATAATCACATAATTATTTTACGAAATATTAAACAGCTAGGTTAGCGGTTTGACCGCTAAATGTGTCGTCATCCTAAGTCACACTGAAGGAAATCTGAAAGGGTTAGTGAAGTTCTTTGAGTCGTTTTGTCGACGTGCGCTGCTGACGCGTTTTTCATTCTTAGTGACAAAGTCGCAACCTCTGTGGACCCGTACTTATGTCGAGTGAAATTGCTGGTACTAGACATAAAGTTTTCTGTACAAGTTACAAATATATAGTCACAAATGTATAGTTATTTTTAGACTTTTATTTGAACTGTCAGCAAGTTGCTTCTCGTGTCTGTCTGTGTAATCACGTTGTCTTCTAAACCACGCCACGGATTTTGATGTGGTTTTCACCATAATTTAAAGAATTTACTAGGCAGGTATATGTGTAATCCATACTATACTTAATATTATAAATTCGAAAGTAACTCTGTCTGTTATGTTATGTATGTTACCTTTTCACGCCTAAACCACTGAACGGATTTCCATAAAATTTGGCAGAAAGATAGATTGCATCCCGGGAAAGGATATAGGATAGTTTTTATCCCGATATTCCCACGGAATTGACACTTATGCGGGTGAAACCACGGAGCGCTGCTAGTAATACATACAATTGATAGAAAGAAAGAAAGAAATATATTTTATTTGGGACACGCACAGGAAATACAAACAATAAAAAAGAAAATAAAATGTAGCTAAATTTTGTAAACAATAAAAAATAACATTAATACTTTTAAGTTCATGTAATATCTTCCCTTTTTCCAGGTCTCCATTTTTTTTTGTTAAAAAAGAAAGACCTGTGCTGGGCCCAAAACGCTCCTATATCAGCATTATGGCGCAATACTTAAAAAAAAACCAAATACTGCAGCGCGTTGATATATTACAAGGTCACATTAAAATAGATGGACAAACTTTTAGAAATCATTAAGACCACCAAATTAAAAAAATATATATATATTTGTCGGAGACATCATTAGTACGGGAGCTGACTTGACAACGAGGCGGAAGCAGTGTGACGACAACGACTATTCGGAACGCCAGCGCCATCTGGTGGCGCTTGACAGACTCTAGCCTGAGTTCGTGGGGGGGGTCGACGCTCGAAGACAGCTCGGCAAGAACGGTGTGGAGCTCTCTTGGACATTGGACATCGTACGAACAACATGTGCTTAGAAACTGTCCCGCGTTCCGTATCTGGTTGTGTCGTGTACCTTACAGTGTGTAATTTGCTAGTGTGAATAAATTGTTCGTGAAATTATAATCTGATTTGAACTGTAAACCGTTTTTCTATTGCGCAATAACCAACACTTACCCACAGTAGCCCACACATAGTTCAAATATGGCTGATAATAACGAGACACACTATACCTTCTCCGACATCAGAACTGGGATTCGTGTTGGTTCATGCGCAAAATGAGAACGCTGAAAGTGAAAGTGACCGTTGACATTTGAAAAACAAAATGCAAACATGCGAACGCTTATTAAATAATCGTGTGGATCTGTCCAAGTTCGACCCAGACAAACCAGATACGGATGCGCATTCATAGTACATGTTGTTTTGGTCATAGGCTGTATGCAGAAATACCTTTGCACAGTGACGCGCCAGTTGCGCCATACCGCCACATTTAAAGAAAAAAAAATGTGTGTCTGTAACCGGCGTTTGAGTTCGTCGTATCCTGTTTTCGTATTAAGAACACACGGCAGGACGCGTCGTGCGTGTGCAAACATAACAGCACACAGTACGATAGCTGATTTGTGTTTTGCTGAAAATTCACTGCAAGGAGGTCAACTTGTTGTGTGTGGCCGTCATTAAGGCGCATAAAGGGAGCCAAAGACGTAACGTGGAGCTACCAGTGACGTGGGGTGATTTCAAGAATCAAGCCAAGCAGCCCTGCAGCCATCGGTGAAGCCCTTCGTGTGCTGCAAGTGAGGGAATCCAGGACAAGTCGCGACATGTCATGGGCCGCGGCACGGTGCACGAGCAGTGGCAGCCAGGCAGATGGTGGAGGTGGACCGCGTGCTGCAAGCAGCAGCAGCGAGTGGACGTTTGCGTCGTACAGTTACTCTCAGGCACGTTAGAAAATAAAGGTGAGCTGTATTGTTTTGTTTACGATTCTGTTGCTGAATGCTCGTTAGTAAAAGCGAGTTGTGCAGCCAAATTAAGTGGCAAACGAGTTAATAATGTCGTTGCGTTGACTGGTATTGGTCAAACGCGTGTATTCAGCACAGAACAAGTCATATGTAGCGTTGCGATTAGCGAGCAACAACTTGAGATTTTATTACATTTCTACTCGAAATTTACTTGCAAAGTAATATTATGACAGGACAAAGGCAGCTATAACAAAATTTTGGATAGGCTATTTTGTGTTATTAGAAAACGAGAGAAATCAGATTATAAGACTAAGTTAGATCGGAAGTTCAGAGGTCCACTTAAGTTAGTTGATGTTTTGGATTGGGGATCACCTCCCCATACGTTAATAGCGTTAAATCCAAACTGTACTTACAAGTATGCTCACGATCGCATACGAAAGATGCCTCTAATTAGTGTTCCTAACGAGTAAAACGTAGAAGACGATGACGAGAGTTCACCGAGTAGTTAGAGCACATACCATGGCCAGGTCGCACTGTACGCACTTGTCTGTAGTCGTAACTGCAACTCACTTGCGAGTTGTTCAGGGAGCGACGGGCAGCTGGTGGTGCAGCGGGGACCAGGGTCTCAAAGGAGATTATTGTTGTTGGTCTTGTAATGACCTGGGAGTCGTGGACTCTATGTGAAGTGAAATATGTTGGTCGTATCACTTGAGGTGATGACGATATGGGTGACATGAGTGTCACTAGCTGCTGCGGTAGCAGGGCCATGAGCGATGTATGTGATCTAAGTTGATATAGTTCCTGACCAATTATTACTAAGGCTTAAAGGAATCTTTTGTTGTCGATGATTGCTATTGTTATTACTAAATTTTTGTTAAGTAATCGTTTCGATAACAATGTGGTCAGAATTGGCCGAGTGGAACATGCACTGCTGTTGGTTTTTTTTGTGGTTACAGGCTGACGCACGGCGACGTGTGCGGGCGGGGTGGCGGTGTCGGACGGCGCTGCACTCTGGATCTCCTGTGCGAGCGGTCGCTGATCAAGGACGGTGCTTTCCGTGCAAGAAGCTTCGCGACTTCTGCCAAAGAGGCGGTGACAGCGAGTGGATTGTCTACCGAATCTGGTGAGCCGTTTTCATTTTGTTTTGACTCGCGTACTGAATGTTTCTCTGGTAAACAACAGCAAAAAGGTTACATTGTTAGGTATAGCCCAGTCTAGCTTACAATGCAATTTTTGAATACGCTCACGTTAGGTTAAGAATGATGCCAGTAGGTCATGTACCAGTAGAAGTAGATGGTGATCACAGTGATGATGAGCAAGCCTAAGTAGTGGGAGCCACGCGAGTAGGGGTTCTCTAACGGCCGTAGTAAAGTTGTGTGTAGTCACAGGGTGATGCATACGAATCCGTGCGCTGGATGTGTGAGAGCTATGCGATTGCTGGTCGGCCGGAGAGCCGTGGCGTTAGAGTGGTTTACTCGTGTGTGGGTTTCCAGGTGTCTAACGCTCTTAGTGAAAAAGTTTATTGTTGTAATGTGGATAACGATGGTACATGACTCTGGATGATGTTTTTTTGGTCAGTGGGTCGTCTTAGGGGCGTACTTACAAATACGCTCGATGACCGTGTTCGGAAGATGCCCGAGGGCCAAGTACCAATTGAGATTGTAGACGAAATTTTAGTTCGTGTACTCAGGTTCTCGGTTCATTGGGTCGGAGACCGTACCAGAGTATCGTGAGTACGTGGTATACGCGGTAGCTCTGGGTAGTATGGTCGGGTCTAGCGTTGAAGAAAAGACCGTAAGTCGGCTGGTCGGGACCGTACCAGTAGTCATTTCGTAGCCGTAGTCCGTTAGAAGTCGGTATCTGCTTTTAGTAGTCCGTGGATACGCGGTGCGCGGGTGTCTCTGGCGGAGGTCGGGTCTTGTAGAGACCATAGAGTCCGTGGGACTCGGAATTCAGAGGAATTCATAGAAACAAACGTGAGGTTTGTTGGGCTTGATGAAAAGCCACAGGCCACGAATAAGATTCCTGCTTCGTGTTTTGTGATGCTCTAAGGATGTTTTATTGGCTTAGTTGATTATTTAGTTAGTGATCTTGAGATTTGAGAATCAAATAATGAGTAATGCTCTGAACTCTGCATTTTTTTTAGTTTGTTCGAATTGTCATTGTGTTTTTTGCCTGTACCATATTTGGTCAGGAGTGACCGAGCTACGTGATACTTTGCGGGTATGTTTGTTGACAGATTAACACACGAGGACGTGTGGAAGCAGGATGGCCGTGTCGGAGACATCATTAGTACGGGAGCTGACTTGACAACGAGGCGGAAGCAGTGTGACGACAACGACTATTCGGAACGCCAGCGCCATCTGGTGGCGCTTGACAGAGTCTAGCCTGAGTTCGTGGGGGGGGTCGACGCTCGAAGACAGCTCGGCAAGAACGGCGTGGAGCTCTCTTGGACATTGGACATCGTACGAACAACATGTGCTTAGAAACTGTCCCGCGTTCCGTATCTGGTTGTGTCGTGTACCTTACAGTGTGTAATTTGCTAGTGTGAATAAATTGTTCGTGAAATTATAATCTGATTTGAACTGTAAACCGTTTTTCTATTGCGCAATAACCAACACTTACCCACAGTAGCCCACACATAGTTCAAATATGGCTGATAATAACGAGACACACTATACCTTCTCCGACATATTTATAAGAAAAACGCATAGATATTTACAAGAAAAATAATCAGCTAACAAAAATACCCTAATGTGCCGGCAATTTATGGTGTTTGGGTCAAAATAAAATCACTTTAATCAGTGTTTTTTTTTTTGCTTGGATATCTTTGGTTAGACGAACTGAGCGCTGCCTTAAAATTTGTCCATCTATTTTAATGGGACCCTGTATAAAACTTACATACAATAAAGAAATCGCGATAATTCGGACTATTGAGATTTCTATATTTTATATAAGTTTAAGCAGACGTCAACCTCCTAGGTAGAACTGCAAGATGTCATTCAAACGCTTGTGATCTATAATACTTTTCTCTCGCATCAGCACCAACCATAATTTTTATGAGAATAATATAGCGGCAGGTTGCCATATCTCGGTAGGAGCTTACCTAACATAGGTGAGTTAGTTAATAACGATTTATGCCTTCGAAGTACCAGGTTTATAGCTCATGCCAGGTTTCCTTACAGGAAACCTTAGTATTTTTCATTTAGCTCCAGGTAGTAAAGCTTAGAACATTATAAATATTAATTCTAATCTTCTATACTGCATACTAACTAGCTATGCCCCGCGGTTTCACCCGCATAAGTGTCGATCCCGTGGGAATATCGGAATAAAAAGTAGCCTGTATGTTAATCCAGAGTATCAGCTACCTCCATACCAAACTTTATCAAAATTGGTCCAGCCGTTTGAGCGTGAAGAAGTAACAAACATATAAACACACACACATTCACACACTCACAAACTTTCGCCTTTATAATATATGTGCGTGTGGTGTGAGGGCCACTTTGTTAAAACTCTTTGAAAATGTGCTTAGGATTTAGTGAACATTCCAAAAGAATTGTGAAAGTTGGTATCAGATTTTGTGAAAGTCTAATAACCGAGTTATAGACTGTAAAGTTGGGCCCTCAGTTCTCACATAGAGGATTGAGGGCCCACCTGAAACTGATAAACTATGGACACTACAGAAAAAGTCTTTATGCCAAAATATAAGCTAATGCCAAACAAAATTTGTGAAAACAAGATATTATCGCAAAACACTGTCCTACTTTGTATATCTTCGTACAAAATGGGCCCTCAATTCTCATACACGTAAAAGTTTATTACGCAATTATAATGAAATCATTAACTTACAGCTACTGTTTGAAATCCTATATGCTACTAAATAAATTGTGAAAATTTATAAAAGCAAGAAAAGGTCACCACTTTTTGTTGTTTAAAAGTTATCCCTCAGTTCTCCATTTCTTTTGTTTTCAATTTATTACGCTTATCGTATGAAAGATAAGACAAATACAAAATTGTCTCTTTTAGTGTCAAAATTGTGCAACAAATTCGATACTAGAAAGAAATTAAAAGACCCTTTATTATATAAGAAAATCGAGTTTTATTTTTATTATCTGAATTTGCAAATAGGGTGACCACAATTTCTTTTAGATTGCAGTAAAGATTAGTAAATGTAGAGTATAAGTTTTGATAAACTTTCTTCGATTTTTCGCTTATTATCGTCATAGCATTTGTACTTAAGATTCGTGATAAAAAAATAATAATTTCGGAATTCGAATGATCACAAAAAAAATACTGTTACCCAAATCATTTTTGCTTGAAATATCGTTCGTTTTGATGACAATAATCAAATAATTTATTTATTATTTTTATAAAAGCTTTTGCCTAGCCATGGGACAATGTAGGCTAAATATAATCCTAACTAATATTATAAATAAAACTAATAACTAGCTAATATTATATTAAAAATATTATTACATGTATTATATAATTATTGTTTACATATATGCACAATAGTTGTAATATTTAGTGTAGTTACTACAACAATAGTTTATGATAGTGCAGCGGAAGTTGTAGGTAATAAAGCATTAAGGCGAGTTTTATGAAACAGTTGTAGTGAAGAATAAAAATAATAATATTTTTTTAATACGCAAACACATCTTCGGTCAAGACACTCAATCATCTTCGGTCAAGATATCAAACATTCAAGGTAAGTTTGTTTTGATACCTAGGTACTCATAATTTTATAAGTTCGTAATATTTTACTAAATAGTACCTACTTAGATAGTCACTCTAAGAATTGTTTAATTCAATTGCACCTATAATTATTTCATACTCCAGAAAACATCTTTGTTATTGTGCAAGTGTGCAAACATCCAGGAACGCACTGCTTTATTAGGTACTAGCTTCTGCCCGCGACTTCGTCCGCGTAAAATTCGAAAGTCTATTATTATAATAACGTTATTATTGTTTTCCTCGGGAACATCACTTTTTTCGGGATGAAAGGTTCAGTGGTTTAGGCGTAAAAGCTAACAAACAAACTTACTTTCGCATTTATAATATTAGTTAGGATTATATTTAGCCTACATTTTCCCAGCTGGGCAAAAGCCTTAATAAAAATAATAAATAAATTATTTGATTATTGTCATTAGTTTTTTCGGAACGAACGATTTTATAAGCAAAAATGATTTGGGTAACAGTATTTTTCTATGTGATCGTTCAATTTCCAAAATTATTTTTTTTTATCACGAAACTTGAGTACAAATTCTATGACGATAATAGCGAAAAATCGAAGAAAGTTTATTAAAACTACATTTACTAATCTTTACTGCAATCTAAAAGAAATTGTGGTCACCCTATTTCCTAATACAGAGAATAAAAATAAAACTCGATTTACTTATACAATAAAGGGTCTTTTAATTTCTTTCTGGTATCGCATTTGTTGCACAATTTTTTTCACAATAAGAGACAATTTTGTATTAGTCTTATCTTTCATACGATAAGCGTAATAAATCGAAAACAAAATAAAATGGAGGACTGAGGGCCCGAATTTTATCAAGGTCATAACTTTTAAACAACAAAAAGTGGTGACCTGTTCTAGCTTTCATAAATTTTCACAATTTATTTAGTAGCATATAGTATTTCAAACCGTAGCTGTAAGTTAATGATTTCATTATAATTGCGTAATAAACTTTTACGTGTGTGAGAATTGAGGGCCCATTTTGTACGAAGATATACAAAGTAGGACAGTGTTTTGCGATAATATCTTGTTTTCACAAATTTTGTTTGGCATTAGCTTATATTTTGGCATTAAGACTTTTTCTGTAGTGTCCATAGTTTATCAGTTTCAGGTGGGCCCTCAATCCTCTATGTGAGAACTGAGGGCCCAACTTTACAGTCTATAACTCGCTTATTAGACTTTCACAAAATCTGATACCAACTTTCACAATTCTTTTGGAATGTTCACTAAATCCTAAGCACATTTTCAAAGAGTTTTAACAAAGTGGCCCTCACACCACACGCACATTATAATATTAGTGTGATAAAAAAAGCTGAAGAGTTTTTTTTTTTTGAACGCGCTAACCTCAGGAACGTTTTATTTTCGTTGGATCCCACTTTTGAATCCCAGTTTAATATTTTTGCGCGTTGGATCCCACAAACCATTATTATTTAATTCCGTTGGATCCCAAATTTTAAAAATGCAAGAGAATTCGGGTTTAAAAATATTTTTGCATTTGATAGCTCAATTATTTAGAATGGCTATGGGCTATTTAACATCGCTAGGATACGCTAGGAAACCTTAGGAGTCGAGAAAAAGAAAAAAAGTTAGAAAGATCGCGAACTATATACAGACACCAGCACATCAAGCTACTACAATCTGTCAAATTTCTTTAATACATTTTCAACTTTATCGCTGAAGCATAAGATTTAAAGTTGATTGGGAAAATTTGACAGTTTCGGGTAGCTTGATGTGCTGACGTCTGTACATACATAATATTTTGTCTGGACTTTAAAAGAGACTTTGACCTCTGAGTTTGTTTCGGCCTTTCTTTTCAGAGTAGTCGGATCGGAAACGCCGACCTCATCTAGTTTAAAAAAAAATATGATTGACGTGTAAAAGTGTTTGTACAAACCTACTTACAGAAAATAAATCATTTATCATTTATTATTTAATAGCGCGGGCAGACGATACGACGCGACGCGAAGAAATTTCACGCAGTCGAAGTCTTAGGCAGAATCAAGCTGATTATAAACAATCTTGAGAATAGTAACGAAAACATACCTACAGAAATAATTATTCCTGTATGTCTATTATAATAGAAGCAACTATGAATGCATTCGTATGAAAATGTTATTACAATATGCATAACAGACATTAAAATGAAATTGTCTCAGTATATTACAATAAACAATGAAGGACAAAATGTCACACACACATAGCTTTCTTCAAAAAGGTTAGGTGCATAGCACTCGCAACCGGTGTGACAAAATTTCACAAAAAAAAACAATTTCTTTCTTATTTGCAAAATAGTTGGGCAAACGTCATCTAAAACTATTCCAAATTTTAAGTTGATAGCTGTTATGTATGTAGATGTAACGTACCGCGGCTGCGACCCGGCTAAGTAACCCGTCGTTAGATATTAAAGTTAGTGTGTCATCGGCTAGCGTGTTTGACTGTTGTCCGTCCTATACCTAAATATCTAACAGTGGCGACGAGGATGGGATTTACGTGTGCATAATGTCTACTTTTGGTGTTTCATTCGGTATAATGACGAACTTTGACCATTTATCCCAGGACTGGATAAGTTATAAGTCACGGCTACAACAATGGTTTATTGCCAATGATATTACGGACGAATCGGACAAGCTGAAGGTCAAACGGAGGGCAATTCTTATAAGCGCTCTCACCGGACCTACTTATATGCTAGCAAGGGACCTGGCGTTGCCTAAGAAGTTGGAAGAAACAAATTTTGATGATATTCTGAAACTTCTAGACCGTCATTTTGAGCCGAAGCGGCTTGGATTCGCAGAAAAATCGATTTTCTACGCGGCGGTGCAGCGACCAGACGAGAGCCACACTCAATGGGCGGCCAGAATTAGGGGATTGGCGGCACACTGCGGCTTTAAGAACTTGGAGGAAGCTCTTCTGGATAAATTCATCATGGGCATGATGCCAGGACCCGAGCGAGACAAGCTCTTTGCCCAGGACCATACAGACTTGACGCTAGCCAAGGCGGTAGAATTAGCAGAGGGCGTGCGGTGTGCTCGGCGCGCCTCTTATGCCGCTCCGGTAGCACGTGGTGCGAGCGCGGCCGCCGGCAGCGTTGATGAGGGTTCCGTGTTCGCGGTTAAGGAAAAGTGCAGTGTGTGCGGTTATGCAAATCACAAATCCAATCAGTGCCGGTTTAAAAACTATAAGTGCAAAAAGTGCAATAACAAGGGCCATCTAAGACGGATGTGCTCAAATGACGCGAAAGTAAAACACGTGGAGGAAGGTAAAGTGGACGATGAGGGCGACGATGGTAAGTTGTGTTTAAATATTCGTTG
Source organism: Mesoligia furuncula (assembly GCA_916614155.1). NCBI lineage: Eukaryota > Metazoa > Arthropoda > Insecta > Lepidoptera > Noctuidae > Mesoligia > Mesoligia furuncula. The sequence continues at coordinate 10,424,723 of OU744808.1, read as the reverse complement.
TGATAAGGGTCGACCGATGCTGGCATGCGTTTCCGTCGGTGGACTAGGGTTGGAGTTCGAGATAGATAGTGGTTCCGCGGTTAGTATAATATCACACCAGATATATAACGAGCATTTCAGCAAAGTACCGTTATCAGTTACAGATAAAAAGCTATTCAGTTACACGGGAGAACTTTTAGAAACAGTTGGTGTTATTCATTTAGATTTAGAATATTCCAAAATGACGCGTAAACTACACTTGTTTGTAGTACGTAACGGTGGCCCACCATTGTTAGGCCGAGATTTTATTAGTAAGTTCGACTTGGAACTAGCACCAACAGTAAAATCAATTAGCCGATCGAATGACAATTCAATAGTGGACTATTTAATAACAAGGTTCCCCACCGTGTTTTCTGGCAAAATAGGGAAATTTAATAAGTACGCCGTGGAGTTGCATTTAAAACCACACTCGAAACCATTATTTTTTAAAGCACGGTCAGTACCATATGCTTTGAAGGACAAAATTGATAACGAATTAGATCGACTCGTCGAATTAGGAGTATTGGAACCAGTTAAGTACTCAGATTACGCGTCACCAATCGTACCCGTTTTGAAAAAGGACGGTGGAGTGAGAATTTGCGCAGACTTTTCCGTGACAATTAACAAGCAACTAATCGTCGATAAGTATCCATTGCCAACGGTAAATGATTTGTTCGCTAAGTTGCATGGTGGCGTACAATTTAGCAAATTAGATCTGTCTATGGCATATAACCAATTTTGTTTGAAGGAACGATCACAGAGTATGACCTGTATCAATACACATCGCGGACTGTTCAAATATACAAGGTTAGTATTTGGCTTATCGAGCGCACCAGCAATATTTCAACGCGCCATGGAATGTATATTATCAGGGTTAGATGGAGTAGTGTTTTTTCTCGACGACATATTAATAACAGGAGTCGATAGTAAACAACACATGAACCGGTTAGTCACGGTACTAGAAAGGCTGGCGGAGACAGGTCTCACAATACAACCAAGCAAGTGTCAGTTCTTCAAAAATGAAGTAAACTATCTAGGGCATATTATAGACAAAAATGGTATAAAAAAGTCGCCGGATAAAGTCACAGCAGTTACACAAGCACCAACACCACTTAACGTGTTACAATTGCAATCTTTTCTAGGATTAACAAATTATTATCGCAATTTTGTTCCAAATGCTTCAACCATTCTAGCACCGTTATATAACTTGTTGCACAAATCGACAAAATGGGAATGGACACAAGTACACGAAAATGCATTTAAACAAATTAAACAGCAGTTGGCATCGGATGAGGTACTCGCACATTTTGACCCAGCGGCGAAATTAATCTTGACAGTAGACGCTTCTCCATACGGGTTAGGCGCTGTGCTATCACAAGTAGGAAGGGACGGGCGTGAACGACCGATTAGCTATGCATCTAGAACGTTAACAGCAGCGGAGAAAAAATATGCGCAAATACAAAAAGAGGCAACAGCTATAGTATTCGGGGTAAAGCGTTTCCACCAGTATTTATATGCCCGAGCGGTGCCCTTCACCTTGCGAACGGATCATAGGCCGCTATTAACCATCTTCGGTCCACACCGTGGTATACCGGAGGTATCAGCTAACCGACTACAGCGGTATGCAATATTTTTATCTGCATACAATTATGTAATCGAATATGTTAGCAGTAAAAATAACAGTGCCGATTATCTGTCGCGCGCTCCGGTAGGGAATGAGTCACCATCATCAGGCAGCGCGGGCGCCGACGCCGGCGGTGCGCGTGCGGGGGCAGGGCGAGAGCGCGGTCAACCGCGCGCCGCTGATGACCGAGCCACATATGTTTACTTCGTCGTTGACGGAGGGCTGCCTGTTACTCTAGCTGTTTTACAAAGCGAAACCGAGAAAGATACAACATTGCGTAAAGTAAAAGATTATGTAGTGTTAGGTTGGCCGAGAAAAGTATATGACGACAAGTTGTTGCCGTACTTTTACTGTCGTAACCAACTATCGGTGGAAAACGGCTGTCTGATGCGTGGCCACAAAGTTATCATACCAGAATTGTTAAGAGATCAAATATGTAATGAACTTCACAGTTCACATTTTGGAGTGGTAAAGATGAAGTCAGAGGCGCGCAAGCGGCTGTGGTTTCCAGGTGTAGACGGCGCGCTGGAGTGGATGGCCAGCGAGTGCCAGCAGTATGCAGCGCGCTGCGCCCCGCGCCGCCCCGCGCCCCGCTCATGCCCTGGCCACATCCTCCTCATGCTTTCCATAGAATACATTTAGATTTCCTAGGCCCCTTTAATAACCAAATGTTTCTAATCGCAGTTGATGCTTATAGTAAATGGGTAGAAGTGTATATAATGACTTCATCATATGGCTCGAAAGCAGTCATTGAGAAACTTATAGATTTAATGTCACGTTTCGGTATTCCACATACTATAGTAACGGATAACGGTACTTCGTTTGTTTCGCTAGAGTTTCAAGAATTCTGTTCTAAGAATGGTATAACACATACGCTTGCTCCGGTATATCATCCGTCAAGTAACGGACAAGCCGAAAGCTTTGTTAAAATTATTAAAAAGGGTCTCAAAGGCATTATTTTAAATCAAAAGGGGAAACCAATAAAGGAACAGATTTCAAAGTTTTTGTTTGACTATCGGAACTCCAGGCATAGTACCACCGAGAAATCACCCGCAGAGCTCGTGTACGGCCGGTCGCTTCGCTCGCGGCTCGATTTGTTGTCACCGACATCGGCGTCGGCCTCCTCTTCCACTTGCCTCACTCAAACCGTGGAGCAAAACCAGTTCTTACAGCGTAAATACTATAAAGCAAAAGAACGTAAACAATTCCAAGAAAATGAAGTGGTGTGGATAATGAAAAATTTAAATAATAAAAAGTTTGTATGGGTAGAAGGAATAATAAAGAAAAAGATCGGAAACGTAATGTACGAAGTTTATGTTCCTGAAATGGATCGCTTGGTAAAAAGACACTTGGATCAGATTCGGGCACACGGACAAACACAAATGCCAGAATACGACTCAATCTGGGATTCGGATGACATCCCGGATGTTCAGCGTGACCCACCAGACGCAAACCAGACTACACTGAATGACGACCGCACCAGCAACAACACCAGCTCTGATTTAGAGGAAGTAGGAACACCATCACCACCACTAGTACACCGCTCCGAGGAGGAGAAAGTGAAGGTGGTTCAGAGCGAAATGTGACCTTCGCCACGCCACTAACAGAGTCGGACGGCTCGGTCGATGCGCAAACGCCCATACCAGCGATAAATCCACGACGTCTCGAGATGTCACCCGACAACTTTACTCCTTAGCATATAGTTTTCTTTTAATGTTTATTTGATTGGGGTTGATTTGTACTTGCAAAATAAAGGGAAGGGGATGTTATGTATGTAGATGTAACGTACCGCGGCTGCGACCCGGCTAAGTAACCCGTCGTTAGATATTAAAGTTAGTGTGTCATCGGCTAGCGTGTTTGACTGTTGTCCGTCCTATACCTACATATCTAACAATAGCATTAGTATTTCTTGAGATATCCAGTTGTGACAGACAGACAGTCAAACAGACAAACAGACAGACAGACAGACTGAGTCTCACCATAAGGGTTCCGTTTTACCATTTTGGTACGGAACCCTAAAAACGAAAAAAAAAACATTTACGAAAGTAAACGAAGCAAAAGAACTACGTAAGGATCGTAGCAGATGGCTTTCTGTAGATTCTGCCTACCCCATGGAAAGAAGGCATGAGTGTACGTGTGATAAACTACCAAAACTGCAGAACATGACGTGTCACCAGTATAACTAATAGTAGTAATACACTGGACTTAAGACTAAATAAGGGTTCCGTTTTACCATTTTGGTACGGAACCCTAAAAACGAAAAAAAAAACATTTACGAAAGTAAACGAAGCAAAAGGACTACGTAAGGATCGTAGCAGATGGCTTTCTGTAGATTCTGCCTACCCCATGGAAAGAAGGCATGAGTGTACGTGTGATAAACTACCAAAACTGCAGAACATGACGTGTCACCAGTATAACTAATAGTAGTAATACACTGGATTTAAGACTAAGTAATACAAGATTAAACAAGTTAAAAATAAAAAAGCAAAATTTTAAAGACAAACAATGAAACTTTTACGCAAGAAATCGAAACCCATCGATACGGAAATATACTAAATAAATCTCAAATAAAAACTACCGAACATTGAATCTAGTGAATCCTAATACGATCCGATTCCCCTCGCTGGCCGCACATAGATTTATGAAGAAATTAGAATTGGGACGTGACCAAGTATTTGATATTCACAAGGAGGGTCCACAAAAGCCAAGATGCGTTTGCGTTTAGAATTTAGACCACGTAGTGAGAGAGAATGCCCGGGGGAGTCCATTTCCACAAATATTGGACTGCACTGCTCTAGAGATTGTAATATTAATGTAGATGTATAGTAATATAAATTGGTATGGAATCTGCGAGCGTCATATTTAACTATGGTCATTAAATGGATCGTTTAGAACAGCCATAGATATTATTTACGCAATTAGAAGTATGTTTGTTTGTGGTTTTAGCTTGTTTATGACAATCTATTATAATAATAACAATCATCATCATTTGCCTAGTCTTTTCCCAACTAAGTTGGGGTCGGCTTCCAGTCTTCGGATTCAGCTGAATACCAGTATTTTACATGAAGCGGCCTATAATTATAATTATGCCAATAATTATAATTATGCTTATAATTTCGAATTATTGACATTTTTTCCATACCTACTAGATCTGTGACGTCAATTTTATTCCACAGATAAAAGATGTCGGACTTTGGTAAAGTCAGCACTTAGTGGCATAAAATGCCTTATATTTTACTAAATAATATTGCATTAATAAAATTTAAAAAAATACTTACCTGGGAGCGAGGCTATTATAAGTTTTTACTATAATAAACAGCTTTATGGACTTTTTTTAAAATTTTAATTCAAAGTTATGATTCGTTCATAAAAGGCTGTTTTAGGGTTCCGTACCTCAAAAGAAAAAAACGGAACCCTTATAGGATCACTTTGTTGTCCGTTTGTCTGTATGGCATGACCCTTTATCTCGGGAACGCGTGGAGGTATCGAGTTGAAATTAAAACCATAGTTATACTCAAGTCTACAGTCCCTTGAAGCTGTGAAAAAATCAAACTTTTAAGTTAACATAAAACAGAAATGGCTGTTTATGCCACAAAAAACTATATTTCAACACTCTCAAGGGAATCAAAATTTATAGGGTACTTCCCGTTACCTAGAATCATGAGATTTGGCAAAAAGCAATGTCATGTAGCACAAGTAAAGGAAAAAATCCGAAAACTGTTTTGTACTACAAATTTGTACGGAACCCTCGGTGCGACAGTCTGACCCGCACTTGACCGGTTTTTTTTGCTACATTTTGGTAATTTCAAATACCACAGCCAAGCAAGCCAAGACTTAGATTACCTAATTAATGTAAGATTTAATTGTTGGGAATGTTCTGTTTCCAAATTCGGCGAACTGACGCAGCAGTAAAATCCTAAAAAAATACTCCAATTTCCAAACAATAAAATTAATTTAATTTCCATTTCATTACCGGGTCCGCGCCATTTAATAAAATTTACGTATATTAGTCGCCTGGAAAACGTTCTAGATTCATGTCTCAACGTTCGTGAAGAGTAGGATAGCGAATAAAAGAGAACAATAATAATTTTAATCAAAAACAATGAGATTGCGCTCGACGCAAATTGGTCTTCTTTTGCCATTAACATGATGATGGAACGCTGTGATGCCTGCTGGAGGGAGGTGTCAGCAGGATACTATTACACCGTAGTGTAATGGTCACTAGTAAATTTGTGATTTTCATATTGGCAACATCATCATCTGCCTAGCCTTTTCCCAACTATGTTGGGGTCGGCTTCCAGTCTAACCGGATGCAGCTGAATACCAGTATTTTACATGGAGTGACTGCCTATCTGACCTCCACAACCCAGTTACTGGGTAATACGATACCCCTTTGGCAAGACTGGTCAGACTTGTCAGGCTTTCGGGGTTCTGACTACCCGTTACGACTGTCAAAGATCCACGAATGACAGCCGGGACCAACGACTTAACGTGCTTTCCGAGGCATGGAGGGGTCACGATATGTAAAGATGGTCCCATCCACAGACCAACCGTAAAGCGTAGCTTAACTTGTTCGATCGACCTGTGCGGCTGTTATTATTTAGTCACGGGCTCCTTCATATTGGCATATTGGCAACATATTTATCTTTTTTTGGCACATTACCCATAATTTTGTGTGTTGATTACTTATAACATGTAATGAAACGGTCGTCCTATGAAAGAACATATCTACTAACTTTAATTGACTGTAACTTAGAGGTGTTTATGGGAGTTTGTCTGGAGAAGGCAGCAGACAGGGAGAAGTGGAAAGCTGTCGGGGAAATCTTTACCCAGCAGATGGACAACAAAACTGCATAACGTCACAAAAACTTTGACTTTAATAAAGAGCTAGTTATCTAAGACCAGCTAAATTCCAGGAAGTAGTTCAACCAAGAAAAGAATGGCGATACAAATTCAACGAAATAATAATCATTGTAGGTTATCAAAGGCCTATGTCCAGCAGTGGACTGAATGATGATGATGAGTCCTCAAATATTCATTTAATTTGCAACACGAACTTTAACATTCGATCTCATAGATAAACCCTGGAATGGCGTTTGTTCCCTTGTTTATGAACTTTGATTTAAAGTTAAAATGGAAATTTCAAAAGTTCTGCAGGTACATTATTGCTTCCGTACAAAGTCGACCCATGCAAAATTAATAGAAACTGTCTTAAAAAATTTAATGTGCTCAGTAAAAAGTTTTGCTTCGGCTAAACTGTCACTTTATTACATTACGGTGTCACAGGCGGACGTTATGGGAAACGTAGTAAATCAGGGTTTAGCATAATTCCTTTTTTATTCGACCTGACATAAAAATCGTAAACTTGTTTAGCAGTGGGTGTTCCTTAGTTATTTTGCTCTTAAAACACGGTACATCATTAACGTTTCGTTTGCGAAAAACGAATTTATTATTTTTAGTTATGAAGAGATAAATTTCTGAGGTATTCCTCGTAGCGCTCCCGTTTTGAAACGCTCCCATCTAAGCGCTCCCGTTTTGTTCCTCCAAGCGCTCCCAAAAAGAGCGCTTCGAGGAACGATTAAAAATATTAAAATTTATTTCCTCGAAGCGCTCCCATGATTAACTTTCGGATAGAGATGGGACTATACTAACTGAAATTATCGTTAATAAGTAGAACACATTGTTATAATATAAAACTAGCGGCCCGTCCCGGCTTCGCACGGGTTTGGTTTTCTCCAAGTACTCTCTGGTGCCCCGAGCTGTGTGCGAACGCGCATGTTTCATCATGGGTGGCGATTTCGTGGTTTTCGAGAGTGCTGAAACCGATGGTGAGGTCAAAATGAGAATCCAAGATAGCGGATGTGAAAAATGTTACAATTTTTCATGATGGGTGTCAATTTCGTGGTTTTCGAGGGTGCTGAAACCGACGGTGGGATCAAAATAAAAATCCAAGATGGCGGATGTGACAAATGTTACAATTTTTCATGATGGGTGTCAATTTCGTGGTTTTTGAGGGTGCTGAAACCAATGGTGGGGTCAAAATAAAAATCCAAGATGGCCGATGTAAAAAATGTTACAATTTTTCATGATGGGTGTCAATTTCGTGGTTTTCGAGGGTGCTGAAACCGATGGTGGGGTCAAAATAAAAATCCAAGATGGCCGATGTGAAAAATGTTACAATTTTTCATGATGGGTGTCAATTTCGTGGTTTTCGAGGGTGCTGAAACCGATGGTGGGGTCAAAATAAAAATCCAAGATGGCTGATGTGAAAAATGTTATAATTTTTCATGATGGGTGTCAATTTCGTGGTTTTCGAGGGTGCTGAAACCGACGGTGGGGTCAAAATGAAAATCCAAGATGGCGGATGTGAAAAATGTTACAATTTTTCATGATGGGTGTCAATTTCGTGGTTTTCGAGGGTGCTGAAACCTATGGTTGGGTCAAAATAAAAATCCAAGATGGCGGATGTGAAAAATGTTACAATTTTTCATGATGGGTGTCAATTTCGTGGTTTTCGAGGGTGCTGAAACCCATGGTGGGGTCAAAATAAAAATCCAAGATGGCGGATGTGAAAAATGTTATAATTTTTCAAGATGGGTGTCAATTTCGTGGTTTTCGAGGGTGCTGAAACCGACGGTGGGGTCCAAATGAAAATCCAAAATGGCGGCTTTAATTTTTTTATCATGGGTGGTCGTTTTTATGGTTTTCAAGGGCGCTAAAGCCGATAGTGAGGTCAAAATGAAAATCCAAGATGGCGGCTGAATTTTTTTTTTTTTTTTCATCGTGGGTGTCGTTTTCATGGTTTTCAAGGGTGCCAAAACCGATAGTGAGGTCAAAATGAAAATCCAAGATGGCGGCTGTATTTTTTTTTTTTTTTCATCGTGGGTGTCGTTTTGATGGTTTTCGAGGGTGCTGCAGCCGAAAACAAAGTCAAAATGAAAATCCAAGATGGCGGCTGTAATCTTTTTTTTTAGATACTTTTGTTTTATGTTTCCGATTAGTGACCGCATCTGCCTAGACTAGACCCGGCCTAGTGCCTGCCTACCTATTCTTAAGGTCTCAACAAAACTAACAAAAGAAGCCCAAACTTGGCACACCTAGCTCAGCTCGGCTATTAGTTCCAGTAGCAATCTTCTACACCTGCAGGTCACTCCATCAAGTCCGGGGGTAAGGTCTCAACATAACTAAGAAAACGAGCCCATACTCGGCACACCTAGATCAGCTCGGCTGTTAGTTCCAGTAGCAGTCTTCGGAGTACACCTGCAGGTCACTCCATCAAGTCCGGGGGTAAGGTCTCAACATAACTAAGAAAACGAGCCCATACTCGGCACACCTAGATCAGCTCGGCTGTTAGTTCCAGTAGCAGTCTTCGGAGTACACCTGCAGGTCACTCCATCAAGCCCGGAGGTAAGGTCTCAACATAACTAAGAAAACGAGCCCATACTCGGCAAACCTAGTTCAGCTCGGCTGTTAGTTCCAGTAGGAGTCTTCGAAGTACACCTGCAGGTCACTCCATCAAGTCCGGAGGTAAGGTCTCAACATAACTAAGAAAACGAGCCCATACTCGGCACACCTAGCTCAGCTCGGCTATTAGTTCCAGTAGCAGTCTTCGGAGTACACCTGCAGGTCACTCCATCAAGTCCGGAGGTAAGGTCTCAACATAACTAAGAAAACGAGCCCATACTCGGCACACCTAGCTCAGCTCGGCTGTTAGTTCCAGTAGGAGTCTTCGAAGTACATCTGCAGGTCACTCCATCAAGTCCGGAGGTAAGGTCTCAACATAACTAAGAAAACGAGCCCATACAAGTCCGATTTTTATTTTGACCCCACCATCGGTTTCAGCACCCTCGAAAACCACGAAATTGACACCCATCATGAAATATTGTAACATTTTTCACATCGGCCATCTTGGATTTTTATTTTGACCCCACTACGGTTTCAGCACCCTCGAAAACCACGAAATTGACACCCATCATGAAAAATTGTAACATTTTTCACATCCGCCATCTTAGATTTTTATTTTGACCCAACCATAGGTTTCAGCACCCTCGAAAACCATGAAATTGACACCCATCATGAAAAATTGTAACATTTTTCACATCCGCCATCTTGGATTTTCATTTTGACCCCACCGTCGGTTTCAGCACCCTCGAAAACCACGAAATTGACACCCATCATGAAAAATTATAACATTTTTCACATCAGCCATCTTGGATTTTTATTTTGACCCCACCATCGGTTTCAGCACCCTCGAAAACCACGAAATTGACACCCATCATGAAAAATTGTAACATTTTTCACATCCGCCATCTTGGATTTTTATTTTGACCCAACCATCGGTTTCAGCACCCTCGAAAACCACGAAATTGACACCCATCATGAAAAATTGTAACATTTTTCACATCCGCCATCTTGGATTTTCATTTTGACCCCACCGTCGGTTTCAGCACCCTCGAAAACCACGAAATTGACACCCATCATGAAAAATTATAACATTTTTCACATCAGCCATCTTGGATTTTTATTTTGACCCCACCATCGGTTTCAGCACCCTCGAAAACCACGAAATTGACACCCATCATGAAAAATTGTAACATTTTTCACATCGGCCATCTTGGATTTTTATTTTGACCCCACCATCGGTTTCAGCACCCTCGAAAACCACGAAATTGACACCCATCATGAAAAATTGTAACATTTTTCACATCCGCCATCTTGGATTTTTATTTTGACCCCACCATCGGTTTCAGCACCCTCGAAAACCACGAAATTGACACCCATCATGAAAAAATTATAAAAATTTTCACATCCGCCATCTTGGATTTTTATTTTGACCCAACCATCGGTTTCAGCACCCTCGAAAACCACGAAATTGACACCCATCATGAAAAATTGTAACATTTGTCACATCCGCCATCTTGGATTTTTATTTTGATCCCACCGTCGGTTTCAGCACCCTCGAAAACCACGAAATTGACACCCATCATGAAAAATTGTAACATTTGTCACATCCGCCATCTTGGATTTTTATTTTGATCCCACCGTCGGTTTCAGCACCCTCGAAAACCACGAAATTGACACCCATCATAAAAATTGTAACATTTTTCACATCCGCCATCTTGGATTCTCATTTTGACCTCACCATCGGTTTCAGCACCCTCGAAAACCACGAAATTGACACCCATCATGAAATATTGTAACATTTTTCACATCCGCCATCTTGGATTTTCATTCTGACCTCATCATCGGGTTCAGCACCCTCGAAAACCACGAAATCGCCACCCATGATGAAACATGCGCGTTCGCACACAACTCGGGGCACCAGAGAGTACTTGGAGAAAACCAAACCCGTGCGAAGCCAGGACGGGCCGCTAGTTGTATATTATAACAATATTGTGTTCTACTTATTATCGATAATTTCAGTTAGTATAGTCCCATCTCTATCCGAAAGTTAATCATGGTAGCGCTTCGAGGAAATAAATTTTAATATTTTTAATCGTTCCTCGAAGCGCTCTTTTTGGGAGCGCTTGGAGGAACAAAACGGGAGCGCTTAGATGGGAGCGTTTCAATACGGGAGCGCTACGAGGAATACCTCAAATTTCTTTGTGGATTCGGCTGAGCCGTCGGTTTAAGGATGGTTCTTGTATTTAAATTATAAGGAGTATGAAACTCTATAAAATCTACTCGTATGTACATAACAGTGAAATATGTAATAATGTACGAGAAAAAAAGATATAAAAAAAAGTGTAAAAGTGATACACACATGCGTACACTGTACAGTCACTAAAAGAGACAAGTAACCGAGGTAGAATATTGTTAAAGTTTAGTAAAAAACTAGCTGCGCCCCGCGGCTCCACCCGCGTAAATCTCGATTCCGTGGGAATATCGGGATAAAAAAAACCGGGCAAGAGCGAGTCGGACTCGCTCACCGAGGGTTCCGTAACATCCAGGTTCATGCATAAGGTTTATGTTTATGAAATTAAATGTTTTTTTATTTTTTTAGTTGGTTGAATAAAAGGTAAATTGCGGTTTACGATTTATGACGTATCAAAAAAAAACTACTTACTAGATCTCGTTCAAACCAATTTTCGGTGGAAGTTTACATAGTATTGTACATCATATATTTTTTTTAGTTTTATCATTCTCTTATTTTAGAAGTTACGGGGGGGGACACATTTTACCACTTTGGAAGTGTCTCTCGCGCAAACTATTCAGTTTAGAAAAAAATGATACAAGAAACCTCAATATCATTTTTGAAGACCTATCCACAGATATCTCACACGTATGGGTTTGACGAAAAAAAAATTTTTTAGTTTCATATCTAAGTATGGGGAACCCCAAAATGTATTGTTTTTTTTTCTATTTTTGTGTGAAAATCTTAATGCGGTTCACAGAATACATCTACTTACCAAGTTTCAACAGTATAGTCCTTATACTTTCGGAGAAAAGTGGCTGTGACATACGGACGGACAGACAGACAGACGGACAGACAGACAGACAGACAGACAGACAGACATGACGAATCTATAAGGGTTCCGTTTTTTGCCATTTGGCAACGGAACCCTAAAAACTAGCCTATATACAAAATTTTATCAAAATTGGTTCAGCCGTTTGAGCGTGAAGAAGTAACGAACATATAAACACACACACACACTCACAAACATGCGCCTTTATAATATTAGGTACTGTGATATATTATATATAGTGTGATTGTTTGTTTTCTATTAATTAAATTAAATATTATTCGAAAACATCTAGGTCTCCAAGATACAGGCACCACCTAGTTTGAGGACTACGGCTCAAAACAAATTGAATTTCACCAACAGTTAACGGACAGAATTATTATGTTAACTAATCTTAAGGTAATAATTGTAACAATGTGTAAATACATTTTATTATTATTATATTATTATCTATCAGTTTCTTATTAAACTTCAACTATTTCCGACGACAGTGGTTACTTATCTCCTTTGGTGACCGTACCTACCTAATATCTTTTTAAAATAGAAATTGAATTGAGACTGAAAACGAAATCTACCTACTATTAGATAACGTTGAACACCAGCTACAAGCTTATATGTAATATTCTCGTTATAAAAATTCTGTTTCAGAAATTTCTGGTTACAAAAAATAAACTATTAAAATCTGATCTTTATTAAGCAAACACGATGAAAAAATCGATGTAATATTCTAATCGCATACATTTTGTACAAACTAGTCCACTATTTGCATAGAAAAACAGTTTTCTGAACGTTAAATCTAAAACAAAAGGTGCAGAACGAAAGAAAGGTGAAAAAAAAGAAAAATGGCGTGTCAGTGACTGTCGACCTTTCAAGAGGCGTCTAGCACTTGTAGGCACTTTGAAGTATGCTACAGGCGTTGGAAAAGATACGAGACTTGTATGGATCATGTGCAATGTGTATTAACGTTTCTTTAAGATGCAGCTCTTTGGTTCGACAAGAGTGCTAGGAATTTGATGCTTCTGAAAGAATACCAAATAAATCTCGTGCAATGTTGTGATCTATAAAATTTCTTTATCTCGTTAAAATTGTTGGCACCTACTGGGTGAATAAAAGGTTATGAATTAGGAGAAGATTTTCACCTAAAAATGCACGTCGACGTGACATTTGCATACCTAAAAATCATTTTTTGAGATGATGTACAGTTGAATACCAAAAATAATCATAATATTATTTTTATCAATTTTATCAATGCTTGTAATCGTAGTATTTAGTTGTAGTATAATTTAAAAAGATATATATTAGAATTTGTACCCTATGTGTATTTTCGGCGTTAGGAACAGTCCTCACATAATTAGCCTATAATGTTCTCACTGCGTCACAGGCTTCCTCTCGACACAGGCGGGTTGGTAGATGTCACATGTCTTCAAATGTTGGTTCCAGGACATAACGGTTTCCTCACGATGTTTTTTTTTTCATCGTTTTGAGAGCAGTGGTTATGAAATTATTTACACAAAGTAAAGCACCTACTTGTAGTCAAACCCATGATCTGCGGTCCTTACCTTCTCTAAAATTATTCGCGACGATTTCTTTTCAACTCCTTTCTAGTAAAGAATGTCCTTGATTTATATTGGAAACTAGCTTCCGCCCGCGACTCCGTCCGCGCGGATGTCGGTCTTCGCGTGGATGGTTTATTTCTCCATTTTGAGTAACTCTGACAATGACATCTTATAAATATCTATTGGACCCAAATACGGCTAAGCCTATAATAATTAAGGAGATCCCTCTATTGAGCTACTGCTGTTGAGCTCGCGTTCTGTAGTAGGTAAGTATTTTTTTCATAGTAATTCCGACCTTGATAAGTAGCATGTAGCAGTAAATTACTGACAGTGACGAAAAGTTTGCAATAATAAAAAAGTGATCGTGACAATGCGACAGAAAGTTAATTGAAAGCTTCAGCATACACAACATTGTTAGTGAGCTCGTCCGGAATATGAACATGAAGATTTCTTGGACTGCTCACACGGGAAAGAGCTACGTAAAGTTGCCCGTGTGAAAAACAACTCGCGGTAAGATCTACGCCAGCAACTCCTAGGGTCTGACCTTGAGCCATATTTATTGTCATGGCGTAACACAAAGCTACAGGAAACTGTATTCTCTTAAATTGAAATGGAAAATTATCCACTGCGGGTAATGCAACGTGTGTTCGCGGTTCTACAGAACAACGTCTATGAATAAAACTGAAAAATAAGATTTTTTTTTCTACGTATTTTTCCAGGATAAAAAGTATCCCATTTTATGCCCAGGATAATAAGGTATAATTATACCAAGTTTCATCGAAATCGAACCGTTAGTTTTCACGTGATGCCTGGATATACAGACAGACAGACAGACAGACAGACAGACAGACAGACAGACAAAAAATTTTTTAATCACATATTTGGGTTTGGTATCGATCCAGCAACACCCCCCGCTATTTATTTTTTCAATATTTTCAATGTACAGAATTGACCCTTCTACAGATTTATTATATTATAGATATAGATTTCCATGGACTTAAAATAGTAGCCGCCAAGTCTTTTAAAAGCATTTGAATGTATTTAAAATGCCTCTAAGAGCAAATAAAACTACAGGGCGGTAATAAGTCTGTTAAAAAATTGGATTACTTTTATTGGAATTGAGAATTAGTTTGCAGTTATTTTCGTCTGTTCTTAAATAATGGGTGAAATTGTTAAACCTTACTGAGTTAGAAATAAGAGTTCCTTTCCCAAATCCAACAAGTAAGTACGATCTCAAATGATTTTATGTGAAGATTTTATAAACCTATTGCGGGCGACTCCGCCTGCGTAGAGGTCTGAATAAAGACACCTGTATACAGAGTGGCCAATTCAAAGGTACCTATACTTAAAATTAAGATAATTTAGATTAAAAACGAAAATTATCAGATATATTAAAATACAGACATGGCTGTTATATGTGAAAAATAACATCCGCCTAATCCTCACCTTTTTGTTGGTTTAAAATACGATTTCTTTACATCGTGTTTTCAAGCAAATTTTACTAAATATTCCGAATCAACTCAAATTTCTCAAAAAGTTACCTATAACACGTCCCTTTAGATAACTCTAGAGAAAAGGCAAGACCTGGCTAATATGGAGAATTTGGGCGTCAATGAATGTAAATATTTATTGGAATTTAAAGTTCCGGAAACCTACCTATCTCCAAATAAATAAGTAAATAATGCGGAAATGTGTCTTTTTTCACATTATTTATTTATATAATTATTGTACTTTATTGTACACCAGAAAAAACATAAAAAATAAATTTAACACTACCTTACGTACAACGAGCGGCCATTCGCATTCATTATCGCTTCATGCGATCTCTTCCAGGCAACCTTCGCATAAATTCAGACTCAAAAACTTCAACCAGCACAATCTTTTTTGTGATAATCTAAAAACCTAACAAAATTTATTTCCCTCAAAACCTGAACTCCCAAAGGAATTTCAGAAAACTTTTATGGCTGGACCTAAGTTACGTTTCAAGAATTCCTACATTTCGTCCTACTTTATGAATGTTGGACTTACCCAATGGGCCTCGGAAAAATGGCTCAAAATGTTCTTCCAATAACCTTAGGAATTCGAATTTGCTTTGCAGTTTTTCGCTTGTTTCCATTAAAATTCCTCAAGTTACGATCTGTATTCAATTTATTCAGTTGCGCGTTACAACTGTTTCACATTTACTCACGGTTTGTGTTCGTTTCGATTTTCGAATTGTGAACGCGGCAATTTCAATTTGAACTTGAATAGAATGTTTTTGTTTTGATAACGTTGATCTTTGGTGACTTTTTACTTTTATTTTGTTTTGAATCGGTCACGTGTTGTGTTTATTTAGTTTGTCGGGGGTTTGAGGGGCTCGTGAATAAATAATAACCTCCGCCCGGGTCGATCAAAAGCTAAGCGTAGCTTAACCTTTACATATCGAGACCCCTCCGTGTCTCGAATTGCACGTTAAGCCGTTGGTCCCGGCTATCATTTGTAGATGTTTGACAGTGGGTGACTACCCGTCGTCAACCAGTATTGTGGGTGGGGGGTAAGGGGTATTGTGTGTTACCCAGTAACTAGGTTATGAAGGTCAGATAGGCAGTCGCTCCATGTAAAATAGTGGTATTCAGCTGCATCCAGTTAGACTGGGAGCTGACCCTAACATAGTTGGGAAAAGGCTAGGCAGATTGAGCGTCTGAAAGTGAGGCTGTCTAAAAGTTAGGTAATTATGCTACGCGCTGAAGTAAAAGAAACTCGATACCTAAGTAAAATAAAATAGTTAAATTAGGACTCTGTTTATAGAGGCAATGAAGAGAAAGCGAAAGTACACCATTAAAAACTTTGTTCGCCAACGCAAGTGAAAGCACTGCAGACTTGGCATTAAAAATTTGATAACCAGCCTAAAGTGGCTGTTAACGAGTATTATGTTGTAAGCCTGAAGCAAAGAATCCTTTCAAACATAAAACGCCAGTTAACGTCTTTAATGAGGTTGTAAAAACATTCTAGTTGCTACAGCCCGGTTGGGTCCGTCGGGAATGTTCTAGAATAACAAAATTATACGATTCATGAGAAAATCGCAACCGGAGTCGTTTTTATTCATCCTGCCATGTTGACGCACCACAATGTTTTAAGAAATGAATTTATGAAAAGGGTCGACGTGGCGCGAATGTGTTATGAACCTAGCCACTCCCACAGTGCCGAGCGAAAAAATTAAAAAGAATAATTTTCGCGAACCAAGAAAATAAATAGCGTGAGGCGCTTATATGAGCGGACATGACTGATAAGGCGACAATTTACTTAAAAGGAAAACACATTTTGTAAGACCCGTCGCTATACGTTGAGATTTGTCAAGATTTATACGCCCACATTTTTCTTAGAGAAAAAAAATTTTAGAGTGTTTCTACGAATTCCATCTTCAATAAGATGTATCATCAGTGTGTGTGAGATTAAAATTAGAGTTAAAGTGTGTAATAATAAATAATAACCCTCCGCCGTATCTCTAGGTTGACGTCGTGGTTGGGCTTGCGCGCTCCGAACTATAGGCCTATGCCTATGTTGTCTGTGTGGTGCCACCTCCCCATACTTCCCGTGGGTGTCGTAAGAGGCGACTAAGGGGCGTACCGGAGAATGGGCAGCAGCGTTCTCTATGCATTCCACAACCATACTATACTGCGATCGCCAACCCGCCTGCCAAGCGTAGCGATTATGGCAAAACCCCCCCCCAAGAATCTTGGGGGAGGCCTATTCCAGCAGTAGACGTCTTTCGGCTGAAATGATGATGATGATGCCGGAAGAGTTTACTTTGCCCAAACAGGTCTAGGGTTAGGAGACCAAGAGAGAAACAGAAACCCGCAGGGCTACTCGTGGCGAGCTGCTGGGCAGGAGCGACCCCACCGATCCTACCTCACGGGAGAAGTTTTGGTCCTCACTTCTTTCTTGCCTTTATTGACCCATGGCCGGCTTGAGTGGAGATTTGCAAGAACAAACAGCACGTTTGTTCGGAGGAAGGAAGTAGGTATTTCAGTAAGATCTTGAAGGGATCTTGACCGTACTTCCGGGATTACTACTAGAGGTATTCCAAGGCTATCAGGATATGATAGCCTTGGAATACCTCTCCACCTCGGGATATGTTGCCCCTTTGTGGCTACGACACTATGTGCTAGCGACCGTTTTTGGGTGTCCATTATTGAGTGTGCAAGTCACCCCCCGCCATTTATCAGTGTATATTATATGTATAACATTGGTCAGGCAGGGGACATAGTTCTTCCATAGTTCAAGGTAACCAATCCATTATAACCACCCAAACCATTAGCCCAATATGTTTTGTTTCCATGTTCTGAAATAGTCCTGCACCAAACAGGGGTTGTACTTGGGTGCACTTGCATAGTGCATACAGAGATAATCCTCGGGTGGTGCCCACTCATCAGTTTAAATTGTCTAAGGGGCCTCTGCGAGTTGGCTTTGGTCCCTTGTACGCCTTTAAAAGGTCCGGGGCCCAGGGTCTTGTTAGGTAAATTATTTCATCACAACTGCTCTTACCGGGAGGAAGCCTGTATCCCAGCAGTGCAGAGTAGTAGTAGTTATACGCTGATAATGCTATTATAAGGCTCGACCGAGATCTCGGTCTCGGTCTCGGTCTCGGCATTCTCGGCTACACATCCAACCGAGAAATTTGTCTCGGTTCTCGGCTAATTATAGCCGAGATTCTCGGTCATGACCGAGATTGTAACTTTGTTCGGATCGGCTTCCGACTCGTCCTGTGTTTCAGTGGTAATACCGTTGGTGGCAATGTTAAATGGAAAATTGGCGCCAACACAAAACATTCAGTCCTTTAATGACCAGGAAGATGATAATGAAAATGAAAATCACGCAGAGACGATGAAGAGCAAGCTACTGGATGCACTTAATTAGCGGTTTTCATTTGTTAAAAGTTGTTTGTCACTAGTTACTGCAACACTGATCGATCCACGGTTTAAAACCAAATATTATCTAACTGAAAGCGAAGTTAACTCAGCCAAGCTTCATATTATCGAGACTCTCACTCTCAATGAAAATGTAGGATCAGATTCTCGTGAGACGACATCTTCAACTAACTCTTCAAATATGGCTGCAACAAATCAATCCAACTTATGGGCAGCTCATGATTCGATAGAGTTGGAAGACGAATGATGAATACAGTTCAAGCTCTGTGATCGAAATAGCGCTAGAAAGAAAAGAGCCAAGACTGCAAAGAAATGCTATTATTTTTGAGTATTGGTTTTCGTCACCTTATAAGGTGCTTAAGCCTGCAGCAAATAAGTTTTTATCTGCGCCGCCTACTAGCGTAGCAAGTGAACAACTGTTTAGCAAAGCTGGACAATTGTATGACGAGAGACGAATTTCTTTGAAGGGCGAAAATGCCGAAAAAATCCTTTTTTATACTATAATATAATGTTATTTTACTTTGATTATTAAAACATAAAAAAAAAATATTAACAGTATTTAAAAAAAAAATTCACGCCTTGTCTATTCTCGGTCTCGGCTCTCGGTCTCGGCCGAGATATTATTTTATTCTCGGTCTCGGTCTCGGTCTCGGCCGAGAACGAAAAACCCATCTCGGTCGAGCCTTATGCTATTATAATAGATTTTAATAGGTACATTTTATAAAAGAAAATCAAATGTAATTTTTTTCATGTTATGAGACGCTATGGTTATGTTAGACATTATTATGAGGATTGAAAAGAAACAACGGCTTTGCAAACTAAAGTTTCCAGGTTTAACGTAGCTCACGCATAGACAAATAAAAAAAACAGTGGCACTCCAGGAGTGCCGAGAGAAGTGAAAACTTGAAAAAGCATAGTAATTTTATGAATATGTCGGAGAAGGTATAGTGTGTCTCGTTATCATCAGGCATATTTTAAATAGTGTGGGCGTACTATGGGTAGTGCTGGGTTATTGCGCAATAGAAAAACAGTTTGCAGTTCAAATCAGATTATAATTTCACGAACAGTTTAATTACACTAGCAAATCACACACTGTAGGTACACACTCAACGATACGGAACGCGCGACAGGTTCTGAGCACATGTTGTCCGTACGATGTCCAATGGTCAAGTCCGCCGCTCCACCTCGAAGCTCGCTCTCCTCGACCCCTCCACGGACTCAGGCTAGACTCTGTCCAGCGCCACCAGATGGCGCTGACGTTCCGAATAGTCAAATGAATGACGTATTTCCAACAAATATATTTAAAGGTCATTGTTCGCAAAGAAAACGTACCGTGCGTTAATGTCTTTATAATGGCCAAAACTTAAAACAGAGGTGTCGGTTACGGTAACAGTTTCGCGAGTTCAACGGTTTTTTCCCATTTCAAAAAATGCCCAACGCGCCTAAAGAAATTTCACTTCAATAACAATCAGAGAGAAAATGCAAAGCCCACATTAACGTGCGAGAGATAATCAGTACAACTCAACCCCAGTCTTCAGAAACTACAACATTAACATCAGGCAAAAGAAAAAAAACTTTTTTCATTACACTTACTTCCAAAATAGGTGTATAAAAAGAATACAATCCAAGGAGATTCGAATTCTAAATTGCTAAGCCTATTTATTTTTCAGGAACGAAGGAATTACAGAATCCTTTCGTGGCAAAAAGTTTAAATGGGCTCTTAATGCGATTGGGTTCCGGCAAGAATTTCGCTAATGTTAAACGGAATCTGCACAATCTGATTGCTTCAATAAGTTCCGGACAGTTTCCTTTCATGCTTTAATACTTCGGAATTCCGAGCGCTCCTTGCTTTGTACGGAGATTTTACTGCTGAACTTTATCAGATTCCCTTGAAAACTTTTTTTTTTTTTCCATGTTTATGTGGCCCATCTCGGGAATTAATTATGCTCGTATGTAAGAAGAGTTTCAATAAGACGGAGATAGGCGATCCTGATAGAAGGTAGATTAGAATCTCTTTTCTCTAAGAAACAATGTGCTGAAAATGTTTGTCAGGTTTTTGTTTTAACTTGTTTGGAAACAGAGGATCGTGTGATAAGCTAGACAGAATAATTAAGCATCGATCCTCGTTGAGTCTAGATTTAATTAATAATAATAAACCATGCAAATAAGCTTTACAGACTTAATTAAGTCTTGATTAATACGACACACAAGACAGTTTTTTAATTCAAAGCGAAAACAGGCTTTTGAGCCTATTTTCGCTTTGAATTATTAACAATTAACATAAATTCTTCGAAGCCCTATAATATAGTTTAAAAAAAAACAATTTATTTTTTTAATAGTTTTTTTTTTAATTTGCCTGTGTTTAGTACCAATTCTTTTTGGAATCGCTTGTACGGGTTGTCTATAAATGCGTACACTTACAAACAAAAATAATTTCTCCAATAAACTGTTCATTTCATTGCGTGTCTTCGTAAAACTGGCAACTAATAAAAAGCTTAAAAAAAATTACCAATCAAGACTTCAGTCGACCTATTCTGCATAAATCTCATCGTGCAGAAAATCTAAATACTTTAGGTGAATTCAAGATGAATGGCGACCCATTTATTGATGAACTAGCTGTGCCCGCGACTTCGTCCGCGTGGAATAGTGACTTTTCGGGCAGCATATTTTGAATTACATATACCGTCTACAGACCGGGCATTTGCTGTCCGAACCCTCTGAGAACTCATTTCAGTGAAAGTCTCAGACTCTAGTGCTTGAGCTTCACGATCGGCAGTGAGACGTATTTCTCGTTCTTCCTGTGTTTCCTAAGACCGAACATTTGCTGTCCGAACCCTCTGAGAACTCAGACGAATTTCCCTATCAGTGAAAGTCTCAGACTCACGCGATAGTGTATGAGCTTCACGATCGGCAGTGAGACGTATTTCCCGTTCGTCCTTTGTCTCCTGGAATCGAGCATTTGTTGTCCGTACTCTCTGGGAGCTCAGGCGGGTTTCCCTGACAGCAAAAGTCTCAGACTCACGCGATAGCGCGTGAGCTTCGCGATCGACAGATAAACGTGCCTTTCGTTGTTCCCCGTTTTCCCTATTTCGAGTTGTCATCATTCGAGAACGATTTGAACTCAGTCGAGATTCTCGCTGAGTCGAAGTTTCTGCAGCACGAAACCTAGCCTGGTGCAGAGAGCCTTTTGCCTCACGACCTTCCTCAGATTCCTGTGATCGAACTAATCTCATCCTTTTAGCATTTCTGCCACATTGGGAGAGGTTGGATCTTCTTCGAGGCATTCTTACAATAAAATAGTACTTACTACTTAACACACAGTTATTTAGTAAACACGTACTATCGTAAACAATTAAATTATAAATACTTACAGATTATTATACAGTCTAAAATTATCACAGTTTAAGTAATAAGTGTTAAGACGTGTAAACCAAACGTCATTATCATCATCATTTCAGCCGATAGACGTCCACTGCTGGACATAGGCCTCCCTCAATTTTGGGGGGGTTTGCCATAATCGCCACGCTTGGCAGGCGGGTTGGCGATCGCAGTATGGTATGGTGGTGGAATGCATAGAGAACGCTGCTGCCCATTCTCCGGTGAGACCCTTAGTCGCCTTTTACGACACCCACGGGAAGTAAGGGGTGGTGCTATTCTTCTACACAGACAAACGTACTAACTTTATAAAACAAAAGAATTGCTAGAAAAAATAATTACTAACCTAAGCTAATGAACTTATACTTAATAAAGAAAATCAAGAAAAGAAATGCCTAACCTATACCAAATATTTATAATATTTATATACAAACCCTAAATACAAATTAAGATAAGTATACCGAAAATCAGGGAAAGAAATGCCTAACCAATAATAAATGCTTACAATATTTATTTACAAAACCCTAAATAAAAATTAAGATAAGTAAATACCCAATAATCAAGGAAAGAACCGCCTAACCTATACCAAATACTTACAAAATTTTAAAGAAAATTAAGAAAAATAACCTAACCTACAAACCCTAAAATATAAATAAATGAAATATGCAAACAGTCAGTATTCAAGTGAATCGCAATAATCGAATCCAACTATTCGCCTATACTCTCCAGGATACGTGCGTTCGCTACGAATAACTGAATCCTTATGGCAGCGGCGCGTTTTCTTTTGAAATGGTCATCTCGCAGTTCAACCTGAGGGGTTGTCGACTGCTTAACCTGGCTTTCCTGTGGATGCCTCAATAAATTAAGGCCTCCAGCCAGGGCATAATACACAACTTAACTACACAATATAAACTTAAAAACTAAGCGACTACACGCTAAGGGCACCCCCTGTGGGTTACGGACCTCGGCTTAGGGCGTCGCTGGGAGAGGGCAGCAAGGGACAGGCTGGATCGGAATTATGGCAGCAGCGCGGCTCTCAGCGCGCTTTATACAAGGTGTAACGGAAAGGGGGTATCAACCCTGAAGGAGGTGAATGTGCTCATGAAACTGAACTAATTTCCCCAAAGAATATAGGTCGAAATATGAAAAAAAATTTGGACCATAGTAACAGTAAATCATTGATGTGCTATTACTATGGGAGGTCCAAATTTTTTTTTTCGTCTTCATTCACCTCCTTCAGGGTTGATACTCCCTTTCCGTTACACCTTGTATATATAGCCACGGACGCGCAGGCGCGAGGCGTTTACGTACTCTGATAGAATACCTTAACAAATGTTCGCCGTGATTCTTTAAATTGACATAACTTTTTTATTTATGAACCGAT
The DNA here is from genome assembly GCA_916614155.1 of Mesoligia furuncula. NCBI lineage: Eukaryota > Metazoa > Arthropoda > Insecta > Lepidoptera > Noctuidae > Mesoligia > Mesoligia furuncula. The sequence goes on along the minus strand of OU744808.1, from coordinate 10,401,396 downwards.
TGACATGAAATAAACACTAAATGTTAAGTGAAGCTTACTACAATATATTAGTGAAAACCGCATCTAAATCGAATAAGTCGTTTCTGATATTAGCGTGCACAAACACAGCAGACAAACAGACAAACAGACAAAAAAAAATTTAATTACATTTTCGGGTTTGGCATCGATATAATAACAACCCCAGCTACTTTTTTTAATATATTTCCATTGTACAGACACCACTTTTCTACAATTTTATTATATGTATATAGATCTACACCCACGACTAGAATAATCGATTCCTAATTAGGAATCGAAAATTTTTATAATCGAATCGAATGGAAAATAATGTTATAAATAAATAGGTATGTTTTTGGATTTAATTTATTTGTTGAAGAAATTGATTCCTATATTTTTTGTAACAATAATTTCTTGTTTGTATTTTTGTTTGTTACGTTTTTAGGCATTAACAGTTACTAGACTTATTATGATTATTTCTAACTCAAACTCAAACTCAAACTCAAACCATTTATTTCAATTAAACCATTTACAGGCACTTTTGAATTGTCAAGAAGTCGGTCAGTCAGAAAATATGAAGCTAGTTGCCCATTCCAAAGCGTAGGTACCTATGGAGAAGAACGGGCAAGAAACTCCATGGACACTCTTTTAAATTGTATTTTTACAAAAATATTAGTTACATCATTAATGTTGAATTTACAATTATATGTGAGAACGATGTAAAAAAATACGTACGCGTTAAGAGCGTCCAGAGTACAGCAAATAGTAAGAAGACAACAATCCAAAAATAAAATAATTAAAAATAAGCCTAGGCAGCTGAGTGATGACCAGCCCCAACTGACGGCGCCCGTTCACGAACATGACGCATAGATCAGCACCATTCAGCTCAACCATTTTGAAGGGAGCTAAATGATCCAATACACACGCCACCGTCAGCGAGACATTTGTGTGAGCATGACATACTATCAGCCGCCATGGCACATTCAAGTCAATGAAAGACATATTACCCGGTAAATGGTAAAGAAGGTATACTTACATAGAACTCACATCTGTGCTATGCAGTTATACAATGCAAAGGAAATTGAGTTTATACAATGCAAAGATAATCTTACAATCTTCAGCAGCTCCAACAGTATTTTCAAGTGTTAATCAATTAGTTGTGGTTGTGGAGCAGGACCAGCATTGAGCCATGCATTTTTATCAGCGATGTAATCCCCTAACTTATAATATGCCTGACTGCATAGTGTGCGTTTTATACAAGACTTGAATTTTGTCTCATTCAGTTGAAGAATGTGGGGAGGTATTTTATTATAACATTTTAAACAGTACCCCATAAAAGATGAGTCTACTTTAGCCAGTCTGAAACCTGGTTGAACTAATAGGTCCCTATTCCTAGTACTATAATTATGTCTTTCACCTCTTTTACCAAAAAGATGTAAGTTTTTTCTTACATACATGATGTTTTCGTAGATATATTGACAAGGTACCGTCATGATGTTAATTTCCTTAAACAGTTCCCTTAGAGAATCACGCCTGCAGAGGTTATATATGGCTCTGATGGCTCTTTTCTGCAGAATAAAAATAGAATCGATGTCTGCAGCCCGTCCCCAAAGCAAAATACCGTAAGACATGATACTATGAAAGTAACTAAAATAGACCAGTCTCGCGGTATCTATATCAGTAAATTGGCGGATTTTTCTGACAGCATAAGCTGCTGAACTTAGCCGTCCTGCAAGAGATGTTAAATGAGGACCCCATTGTAGCCTTGAGTCGAGCGTGATCCCCAGGAAAACCGTTTCATCGACGAATTCTAGTTTCTCTTGATTCAATACTATCTCACAATCACTACTCTTTACATTTGGTAGAGAAAATCTTATGCACTTAGTTTTTTTCCCATTTAATACTAAATTATTAGCAGTGAACCAACTTTGGACCTGCAGTAAGGCGTTATTTACGTCGTCATAATTTGTAGCACGTCTATTTACCTTAAAAATTAAGGAAGTGTCATCAGCAAATAACACCATTTGTGGTTGATTTTTTAATAAATGGAGTAGATCATTAACATACACTAAAAAGAGGAAAGGACCCAATATCGAGCCTTGTGGCACACCCATTTTTACTGTTAAACCATGTGAATTGACACCATTTATTTGAACTTGCTGTTGTCTGTCATTTAAATAAGAACTAACTAAACTGAGCGCAAGTTTTCCAAGCCCATAATGCTCAAGTTTCAAAAGCAAGGTTTCGTGATCGACGCAATCAAATGCCTTAGAGAGGTCACAAAAGATTCCTATGGCGTCTTGGGCCTCTTCCCACGCGTTAAAAATGTGTTTTAATAAGGTTACACCGGCGTCGGTCGTACAACGTCCTTTGGTGAAACCATATTGTTGATCGTGAAGGATTTTATTCGTGTTAAAATGATTGAGCATCTGATTAAGCATTATCTTTTCAAACACCTTACTGAAAACCGGCAACACGGATACGGGTCTATAATTATTGGTGTCTTTACTGTCCCCAGATTTGAAAAGTGGTATTACCTTACTGAATTTCATTAAATCAGGGAAGACTCCTTGATCAACACACGAATTAAATACTAAGGCTAAATAAGGTGCAATAGTCTCAATTATGGAGGCACAGACTTTAATGGACATTCCCCAAAGATCTTCGGTCAATTTGATCTTAATTTGCTTAAAAGCTTTTATTACTGTTACGGGGTTAATATGTGTAAATTGAAATTCAACCGGGCAGGCTGGAACGTTTGCTCTTAATAAATCAATTGATACGTCGGATGAGGAATTTAAGGCTTCCGTCGTTTTTGATGGTATATTAGTAAAGAAATTTACAAACTCCTGAGCTACTTCTAAGTTAGAGCTTATGGCTCCACGTGAAGTCTCCAATGTGTAATCAGTGTTTCGTTTTTTATTTCTACTAGTTTCGTTATTTATAATTTTCCAAACTGTTTTTATTTTATTTTCAGCTGATTTGATTTTATTGCTAATGTACAGGGCTTTGGCTATTTTGCATGTATTTCTAAAAATTTTGGAATATGTAGCAACATACTTGCTGAAAGTTACAGTATTGATGTAAGGCTTAAGGCCATACAGCTCGAACAGTCTTTCCCTACTTATCCTAATACCTCTAGTTGCCCAGTCACTAAATATAAAATTAGGGCAAATGTTTTTTGTTTTCTTTTCAAAAGTTGTATTGAATTGAGTGTACACTACTGAAAAGAAATCCTCGTACAATTTATTTGCATCATCCATATCATGGCCCAGATCATTTAACTTATTATTTAGGGTACAATTGAATCTATTTAGTTTACCAGTCGTTATTGGTCTAAATTGTATTTGCACTTTTTGCAAAGGTGTTTTAAACTTAAAAGATACCGTTTGTCCACTATGATCAGACGGCAGATAGTTGACGATGGCTTTATCTAAATAATCACAATCGCAAAAGACATTATCTATACAAGTAGCAGAAGTTGGAGTTATTCTAGTCGGTTCTGTAAAAACATTTGATAAATTGAACGATTTAAAAAGGCTTAATAATCTACTGCTATTAGAATTATTTTCCAAAATATTAATATTAAAATCACCACAAATAATTGCGGCTTTGTTAATGGATGCAAGTTTCGCTAAGACATCTTCCATTATTGACTCAAATACAGAAAAGTTCTGATAATTAGGGGGTCTGTAAACGCACACTACGACATGCTTATCTAGCTCAACACAGGACAGTTTGATGCAATGTTCAATTGATAAACCCACTATGTCATTTCGTTGCTTAGATTTTAAACAATTTTTTATCAAGATTAGGGAACCTCCACGTAGCATAGATTTACGGTTAAAACAACTGCCCACACTATAGTTCTCAAAATTAATTAACATTTGGTAATCCTTTAACCAATGTTCAGTACAACAAACAATGTCAAACTTTGTTTTTTCTAAAAACATTTCAATTTCTAATAATTTGGAAGAAATGCCTTGAATATTTTGATGAAATAATGTCAAGGCATTCTGCTGATCTCCTTTTTGATATTTACTTAATTTAGAGCAAGAAGATACCTTGTTGTTGTTAGGTATAAGAATATTATTACTGGTACCTTCTGTTGTCTTACAAACTAGTTTAAATGATTATCCGGAGTTAATCCCAAGACTTCAATGTCATCACCAGGCAATGAGCTCATAGTGCGTGAGGGAAATGGAACCTCCTTCGTATAATTTGTACAAATATTTATAGCATTTGAGCTACATTCATTCAGGCAAACCACCTTATTATTAGTATTATTACTAACTGTTGTGGTGTTAATAATACAAGACTTCGACATAATACTTATGTCTGAGTTTATATAAAAAGCTAATAGCCTTGCTATTATGTGTCTAAAGCTAACAGGCAGATACACAGTATCCCTAGTCGACTTTAAAGTTTCTACAAAACTGTTGGTGTCAAAATATACAAGCTTGTCACTGTAATGACTAACTAAAAAGTGCATATGCTTATTAAGCATATGAATATAATTGTTTTGTCTATTTGTTAATTTTTTAAAATATGGAAAAGCACACAATATTATTTTATTACAATTTAACTTTAACAACTCAGTTACACAGTCAGTTATTTCATATTTTTTTACCTTAGAACTGTTACCTACAAATACAGTAATGTTAGTTTTAGGATTAAATACATTTCCTGTTACTGATGCCATTATTTGTTTGTAGGTTGACCCTGGCATACAATTATTTTGAGTAGAGTAACTCAGGTTGTTACTAATTAATTTACCTAAACCTCTTCCTATACTATCCGAGAACATAACCGAATCATAACAATCATGACTACTGAAAGATGGACCAGTCTCAAGCTGTCCCAATTGAGAAAGATCTTGTACTATTTCAGATACATTCTGGTTAAGGATACACTCTTGAGGCAAACTCTGAGTCTGGGACGGGTCCTCCGTTACCTCAGGCTGGACAGCGACAGGGTGTGGAACTGTCTGACACGTGCACTGACACATAACTAACTCATTTGCTGCAAGAATGTGTTCTTTAATTTGGTTCTGGGAACCCACATATTTAATGTAAAGAGAACTAAGTCTGCCCTCAAGTTCCTGTATGTCAGACTGTAAGCGCTGTGTATCAATTTCATAGATTTTTTTGCTGTCTTCTAATTTAATTTGATAATTGGTTAATTTACTAATTAGATCAACACGTTCTTTCCTCAGTGAAATATTTTTGGAAAAGTGTTTTTGTTGTTTTCTAAATTGATTACATTTTTTAATTATTCTATTCATTCTTGCATATTTTTTCATTTTGTTATGACTTAATTTACAACTGTAATTCTGTTTTAACAAGGAATCTTCAGTAAGGTCAATAGTTGTTAATGAATGAGGGTTACAATTACTATTTAATAATTCATTATATAAGTGGTTCGTTTCTTTAACCTGATTACATTCTATTTCTTTTTCTAACTGAGTGATACGACTATTAGCATGAATTAATTCATCTTCTAGGTCCCTAACTCTACTTAAGGCCTCCTCATACAAATTACTACAGGTGTTGAAACCATCCGTGACTACCTTCAATTGATCGCGTTCATCAACAACATTCTGATACTGTTGATGTAGGTCTACTAGCTCCCGTTTAAGGCTTGAGTTTTTGTCAACTATTTTCTTGATTTCCTCCTCACTTTCATCATTCTCCAGTAGCAATTGGTCACATTGGAGTTTTGTTGCTTTAAGTTTTTGGAGGGCCGTTCTCAATTTAAGGTCCATCTCCTGAGCAGTAGCCTTACGGGTCATCACAGGCATGGTTTCAGGAATTGTTACTGAAATTAGAATTAAGTAACGGTGAGAAAAGTGGACAGACAAATAAAATAAAGTTGGAAATGATAGGGAAAATGGGAGAAGTTATTGTAGATCAGTAGAGAAATTAGGTTGGTTATGTACTGAATTGGTTTGAGGGGCTATTTTCAAGGCTAAGGATATATTTTTATTGCCTTACGATTTTACTTTTATGTATGTGGGTAGGTTGCCTAGATTTTAAAGCAATTTTTTTTAAATATATGTATTACCGTTGGTAGAACGGCAATGCGAAAACAATGATCATGAACGTTTTATTGTTGTATTATATTAAAGATCAGAATAAGAATAACAGAATCTTCGCTAAGTTTCGTTTTCAACGATGTAAACAATGCGATTTAATGCCAATGCTAAGCTAATCAGCGAACTATTTTATGCTAAAACTTCACGAGGATGTGTAACAGAGTTACAGTGACAATAATTGAGTTCTATTATAAAGTAAAAGTAAGCAAATACTCCCCGTTTTAATCCGCAGTTCGAACGTCAGCTGTTGGTTTTAGGTTACCGGTGTGTAACAAACACTGTTTATTACTTTATCTATTTACAGGAAAACAATAATCCTGAGTATTTATGCAATTGAATTACGTTTACACATAAAATTACACCTTAATTTTACTTAATTACTAATTAAAATTAATTTTAAAATACGGAACAAAGATTTGACATGTCACCCGGGCAGTGTTGCCACTTTTTCCATAATTAGAACTAGGAACCAGCCGATCTAATCTGTGAAAATCTCACCGTGAATAGATAGGCGAAGTGCGCTTGAAGTAAGCTGTCAAATCTGTGAAAATCTCACCGTGAATAGATAGGTGAAGTGCGCTTGAAGTAAGCTGTCAAATCTGTGAAAATCTCACCGTGAATAGATAGGCGAAGTGCGCTTGAAGTAAGCTGTCAAATCTGTGAAAATCTCACCGTGAATAGATAGGTGAAGTGCGCTTGAAGTAAGCTGTCAAGTCTGTGAAAATCACACCGTGAATAGATAGGTGAAGTGCGCTTGAATTGAGCTGTCAATAGTGTCAATGTCTTAGTATTAGATGGAATGACAGCTGACTTCAACCTCACTTCACCTAAATTTTCACGGTGATATTTTTACAGAATGCACCGGCAGCAACACAGAGTTTTAATATACACATTTTGTTAAGAAATTGAAAAAAACTGGCCAAGTGCGAGTCGGACTCGCACACGAAGGGTTCCGTACCACAAGGCAAAAACTTCGAAAAAACATGTTTGTTGTATGGGAGCCCCCCTTAAATATTTATTTTATTTTAATTTTATTATTTATTATTAAAGTTAAAATACAACTGAGTATTTTGTGAATATTTCAAGTGCCTACCTGTTGCCATTTTTGATATCGAGCAAAAAAGGGCAAATAAATCGCGTTTGTTGTATGGGAGCCCCCCTTAAATATTTATTTTATTTTGTTTTTAGTATTTGTTGTTATAGCGGCAACAGAAATACATAATTTGTGTAAATTTCAACTGTCTAGCTATCGCGGTTCGTGAGATACAGCCTGGTAACAGACAGACAGACAGCGAAGTCTTAGTAATAGGGTTCCGTTTTTACCCTTTGGGTACGGAACCCTAAAAAACCGGCCAAGTGCCAGACGGACTCGCTCACGAAGGGTTCCGTACCACCCCATATAATATTTAACACTAGGTACATATTTTTAAAACACACGTTTCTTATTTGGGAACTTCCTTTAATTTTTTGTTAATTTTAATGCGGACGAATTTTTTGATGATGCCCTATGATTCTTTTGCTTATTTTTTTATATAAATGTACATATTATTATTTTAAATGTTAGCTTATATTATTTAAATATTTACAAGAACATACACATATCAAAATTTCTATCTATTCTAAAAACTAACTAATAAAAAAAAATTAGATTAAGTTTTTTATTTTTTTTTATTTGTTGTTATAACGACACAATGACTATATTCTCTTTGTACCGACAACATAAATACATACTGTGAAAATTTCAACTGACTACCTATTATGGTTGATGAGATGCAGCCTGCTGACAGACAGACGGATGGACGGACAGCGGAGGCTTAGTAATAGGGTTCCGTTGGCATCCTTCGGGTACGGAAGCCTAAAAAAGAACGGGTTCTCTCCGTGAGTCTATTTCGCGACAGTGTTGATATAGGTAGTGTAAGAACCAATCCAGAATTCCCCTTGAAGGGTCCCCTCTAAAAATAGAATTGTTTTTCCTAGTTTTTTGTAGGACCAAGCCTTGGTACATTTACGTTTTTCTCTTATTACATATCTTCTCGTTTCACAGGTGGTGGGGTGTTATCTCAGTTTTTCCGGCAGGACTGGCAGTAAAAGAAATACATAGAATTTATAGTTTATCATACCTGGCTAGTCGTAAAAGTAGGCTGGAAGTAAGGATTGCTAAACTACATGCCTAGGCGTTGAGCAGGCAATCTGACGGTCCATAATTTAGTTTTATTGGTGTTCTTTGGAGCCTTACCTTTGTTCCAGATGGGTTTATTGATTTGAAGTAGTTACTACTTCTTCTACCTTGGTGTAAAATGAAAATCACCGCCTCAGGTGTTTTTAAAGTTTTATCAAAGTTGATATTTATGTTAAAAACAAACTATATTCAAAGTTAAACTACGTCTATTTGCACTTTATTTCAAACATTTGAAGTAGATGACGAAAAAATTAAGTTTTAACAACATTCTATAAACTAGTCGAAATTCCGTCCTATGTTAACGAGAGTGCGTTAGGGTAACATAAGCATAATCTGCCTATAGATAATTCTTTACTTAACGCACACAAAATTTCAAAACATATAACAAAAACATATAATTTGACCAACAAGATACCCATACAACAAAACTTTTTCAATTTCCTCACAAACCCGTACATTAAAATAAGACGAGGACTCGTAATGGCTCAGCTCGAAGACGCATAAAGACGCATTCTTCACGTCGCCCTTGTAGAGTTAACGAATTGTTGCCATAAATTTGTGGACCATTCTTGCGAAGCATTTGTCCGAGTGACTGTTGGAATTGCCAACTCTTACTGTTTGCTGGTGGTCCGGCGAAACCTAGTTTGACAGCGGATGGTTTATTATACGTAGTTTATATGGGAATATCTGTGTTTCGGGATCTTTTTATGGAAGGTAAAATCAAGTATTAATAATGATTTTTATTTCGGACCAAAGAATCCATCGAGTATTAGTAACATAATATTAAAACAACTTATTATCTAGTGTTAGTACCAATCATCTTCCATACAAACTGCTTTAGAATTGGAGAGCTGAAACTCTCCGCTACAGTTCTCTGGATGCTGTTGATATTGATCGAATACTTATATGAAAACGTGAATTACAAAGAAAATAATAAGGAGTTTATTTAATAAAGAGAATTGCGGGTGTTAGGTAACTTGACAAGGTCAAGAGCTACTTTTCATCCTGGCGCAATGAAAAGTCACACATTTTTAACTAAAATTAATTAAGAGCGTTTACGTCGTACGGCTTTTCATACAAACTTTCAAGCCCTTATTTTTCAAAATGAATGAACCGATTTTAATGAAACTTCATACGCATAAGCAGGATACCAGGGTCTAAAAAGTTAGTATAAAACATTTTTGAAATGTCTTTTTTTAAAAAAGATAACTGGAAATCTCTGTTTCTATGGAAAATTTAAAATCGGTCTAATTTGGCTGTAACACTATTTTTCGGAAATGTTTTCTACTAACGTTTTAGACCTTCGTATCCTACTTATGCGTATGAAGTTTCATTAAAATCGGTTCATTCATTGCGAAAAATAAGAGCTTGAAAGTTTGTATGAAATGCCGTACGGCGTAAACGCTCTTAAATGTTTTAACTGGTGCGTAAAATAACTATGTATTAGGTATATTTTGTGTTTTTTTTGTGCCCCATTGTAAATTAGAACGTTTTTTACTAACACTTGTTTTCGTACATACTTGCAGCGACTAACATTTATCTACCACAAAGTACAAAGCTCGATGGCTCGCCACTCTACGCTGCTGTCTCAACATGACGCTGCCTGGCAGTATATAATAGTCGACAACGGCATAATTGCCAAGAAAAAAAAATCTACAGCAGGTATAATAACTTAGGACCACCCTTATGTGCTGATGGTGACCACCGAGGTGATTTTAGTGAGTTAAAAATCCTACACACCCCGACCTGGGATCCCCGGAAGTCGGGTGCCTTTTGAAGATTTCCCCCCGACAACAAAAAAAAAAGGTATAATAACTTAGAGTGTCATTTAAACTCGTAGAGCTCCCACAAAATGCTTCACCTAGTTAATTTAATACCGTGTTAACACAATACTTAGATACTTGAACTTTACTTTATGAGGGATAATCTTTGGGATTATCCTGACAGTTAATTTTACGGTATTCAGACAGTAATGGATGTCCACCACCCCGGCTTGGGTGGAGGGGTCTGTCAGACTCTTACTGACTAAAACCACACGGGTGTCCTACTGCTACGTTTAGCCGTTTATGCTTGCGCATTTAACACAATGCCCCTTGGAAAGACATGGTTGTCAAACTTTCGGGCTTCTGACTACCCGTAAGAAGTGTCAAAGCTCTACGAATGACAGCCGGGACCTAACGTGCTTTCTGAGGCACGGAGAGGTCTTGGTATGTTACGGATGGTCACCCATCCACGGACCGACCTCGACAAGCGGTGCTTAACCTTCAAGACCGACCCGTGCGGCTGTTATTATATACAAAGAATATATACAAAGCACATCTACAAAGCATTCTATCATTTTGCGACTGCATATCACATAAAACAAAACTACCCTCAAATTTATTTTACCTAGAAACTATTCTCCACGTATTTCGCTACCCACATTTTAATAGAGTTACTTATCTGTCTCCGAATCACACAATTTCGTACCGCACCACACCTGACGGGGAAATAAATTAAAATATACTCGCACTGCAAGTCTTGCAACGCGAGAATCTTATTTTCTATTTGTGCAAAACAGCATCCAATAAAGTGACAGGACAATTATTATTGTTGAGGAAAATGTATGCGAGGAACTTTGAAATTAATGTGGAAAGACGTGACTATATGAATTATTGAACACATTGTGTGCTGTGGTGATGTTTATTCAGCATATTTTTATAATGTCTTGCCACTTAGGACTTGTAAAACGTATTGGTGAAAACCTCTGTCTGCCGAACATAAAAAAAAAAATGCAGTGTCCTCCTAAAGTTAGCTGACATTTTTTTCTCATCAGCTGCATTATGATTTAAAATGAAAAACTAATCCGGTGGTCTTAAGGCATTATAGTTGGGCCATTTTGAACTGAGTCGTCGGGTCATAAACTTCAGTAGCGAAGATGACAAAAAACAATTATGGCCCGACGACTTAGTTCAATACGGTCTAACTGAAGCTGATTTTTTTTATGATAAGTCATATGCAGATTAATTTGTCAATAAAAACATTATAGTGTACAGTTCAAACATTTCAAACTAGGATGTTAAATCATAATGCAGCTAAAATGGAATAATGTCAACTAGCTTTTGGAGGGCACTGTAAGTACTATAAATCCTACTAATATCCTACTAATATTATAAACGCGAAAGTTTGTGAGGAAGGAAGGATGGATGTTTGTTACTCTTTCAATACCTACTACTAAACGGATTTTTATGAAACCATCAGAGGATACTTTTTATCCCGATATTCCCACGGGATCGACCTATGCGGGTGAAACCGCGACGCAGCTAGTTGTAAATAAAATAAATTATATTGTCTAATTTTGATATTTTTGAAAAAAACTCGGCTCTTTTCCCAGCATAATGCTTCGATATTTAAAAAAATATATATCGCAAAAAGAAGACGCAATACATAATAAAGAGGTAATACTCGTACTTAGACAAAGAAAAGTATAGACGGCGGGTAGCTCCATTTCATTTCCACAAGAAAGGGATAATGTATTGAGTTATTATAAGTAACAGAAAAGGATAAAGCTATACTATTTCCGTCTCTCACTGCGTGCCAGTTTTTTCAAGGCAGCTACTTATGTAGCCTATGTTAGTTAAGTTAGTTTTTTGTCTCATGTGTGGCCACGCTACCCGATGCTCTATAGCTTTCTTACTCTAAGTACTCGTATTATAACTCAAACAAATTCAATATACCTTTACCTATTTCGATTAAATTGCCTACATTTCCTACACAGCAATCGATTTGTGAGTTACCGTAACCGAACGGCCAAATCTAAAGCCTGTTTCGGACTGACCGCAGGAGTTAGGAGCTTGCGACCAAATACCGAGTTACCGAACGGCGACCATGCGACCACAAGACCTGTCAACGTAAAGCAAGTCAATGTCTGGTGGATGGTGGTCGCTGAGGAGTTTAGTTTGAGTGTGATGTTGAAATTTTGATTTAGTGGTACCTACTACCTACGAAATGCTGTGATTGTTGTATAAATGGGTATTCAGGCATTTTCATAAAAAAAAAACAGAATCTAGTAAGTTTTGTTATTTTTTTTTAATGAAAATCGCCTTTACATCGTCGTCGTCATCTTCGTTTACAATGTTTGTAAATCCGTGAGGACCATGTATCTATCGCGTAATTATTTTAGCAGGCTGTCCTGGTTTCATTTTTAATTGTTTTACTTAATGTGGTGTAAGTTGGTAATTTTTTCTAGATGCATCGTCTTCATAATAATGAATGTATGCAAAATATTGCAAAACATTTTAAACGGTGAAGACCCGCGCGTACTACATGTGGCACGATACATCATCATCATCATTTCAGCCGAAAGACGTCCACTGCTGGACACAGGCCTCCCCCAAAAGGGGGGGGGTTTGCCATAATCGCCACGCTTGGCAGGCGGGTTGGCGATCGCAGTATGGTATGGTGATGGAATGCATAGAGAACGCTGCTGCCCATTCTCCGGTACGCCCCTTAGTCGCCTTTTACGACACCCACGGGAAGTATGGGGTGGTGCTATTCTTTAAGTCCGGCACCACACAGACCACGATACAATAGAAAATCAATCGTGTCTCGGATATCTATGATTGTGTATCATTAGCGGAACTCGATATCCGTGGCGGAACTTGAGAGGTCTTAAGAGTAATGGTGGAATTTCTTGCCCATTCTTCTCAATACGACAACTACCTTTTAGAAGGGAGCTCTAGAATCAATTATATTTTATTGTAATTTTTGACATTCAAAAGTGCCTATATGAAATATACGCTTTGACTTTCACAGGATTTTTTTAATATTTGGGAGTCGATTTTAATGCTGTCACTTTAATATTCGTGTGTGAATAAAAATAGTCTCTGTTGGCAAAATACATCACCCAAATCTGGCCAAAGTCTAAAGTCTTACCAACCGTAAATCGATTTGTCTTACACGAGTGGTTATCGCTTACGTTTTGATTTGTAACGACCTACGGATTCTGTCATCCATCAGAAGACTACTGTTCCAGAACTCTAGAGAATGTCAAAGGTCTACGTAATTTGTTTTATTTTATTTCGGTTAGGTTTTCTATTACATTACACCTGGTATGGTTCGTCTCCGCATCACCCTAAGATACACTGGTAGGAAATGCCTAAACTTTTTGCATAGTTATGTTTTACTTGTGCATAAAGTTTTCATAAATAAATCTAAATCTATACAAGGTGTAACGTTAAATGCGCAAAACCTCTTAAGGGATCATTGTACAGTCAACAGCAAAAGTAGATGATCAAAATCAGAATTTCAATACTAGTGAACGGAGCTCGCGTCACAACTGTGTGGCGTCGAAGTGATTTCTGTGTGGCGTTGATGTGGCGTTAAGTGGTTTGAATCACTTCGACGCCACACAGTTCTGACGCGAACTCCGTTCATTAGTATTGAATTTCTGATTTTGATCATCTACTTTTGCTGTTGACTGTACTCATCATTATGAAGAACTTTTACTATGGGACCAAACCTGAAATCGCGAAAAAAAAATCAGCTGTTCCCTACATTTATGCTCGCATAACTCGTCAAAATCTTACTAAACAGCTGATTTTTTTGCGATTTCAAGTTTGGTTCCATAGTAAAAGTTGTTCATAGTGATGAGTACAATGACCTCTTAAGAGGTTTTGTGCATTTAACGTTACACGTATACTAATAATAAAACTGAAGAGTTTGTTTGAACCCGCTAATCTCTTGAACTGCCAGTCGGATTTGAAAATATTTTTGCATTTGATATTTCAATTCTTCAGGAAGACTTATAGGCTACTTAAGAGCGTTTACGCCGAACGGCATTTCATACAAACATTCAAGCCCTTTTTTTTCGAAGAGAATGAACCGGTTTTAATGAGACTTCGTACGTATAAGCAAAATACAAAGATCTAAAAAGTTAGTAGAGAACATTTTAGAAAAATAGTGATACAGCCAAATTAGACCGATTTTAAACTTTCCATAGAAACAGATATTTCCAGTTATCTTTTTTTATATAAGACATTTCGAAAGTGTTCTCTACTAACTTTTTAGACCTTTGTATCCTGCTTATGCTTAGGAAGTTTCATTAAAATCCGTTTATTAATTTCGAAAAACAAGGGCTTGAAAGTTTGTATGAAATACCGTACGGCGTAAACGCTCTTAACACTATGCTAGGGCCCTTAGGAGGCAGGCGATGCGGTGCATGTTGCGACGAAGGGTTGGGGGAACAAGAAATTTCACGCGGACGAAGTCGCGGGTAAAAGCTAGTAAATAATAATTAATGTCATTATTGTTTTCACACACGTCAATTTCCGAATCGTTATGAACCAAGTACTTGAGCAGTTTCTATTCCAGTCCAGAACTCTAAACCGCATTCCCAATAGCCAACAATACAGTATCGTATTACAATTTGTATCTAGAACATTCTGCTTATAAAACGAACCGCGTCCTGTTAACCGTTGGAGGTAGTTTATGGACAACGTGAGAGGAATCCAAGTTGAAGAAAATTCGTTTAGCAATTAACAAGCTATGTTTACTTTAGAAGTCGAATGTTAATGTAATTAAAGGACTTAGGAGTTATGATGGGACGGTATTGGGTGCAGAAGATAGAGGGGGAGGGGGGAGGATGCTTGACTGAATATGAGGAGATACATTTAGGGAAGATGGTCTTGCTAAATAATAATAGCCGCAGAGGTCGATCGATCAGGTTAAGCTACGCTTGCCGCGGTTGGTCTGTGGATAGGTGACCATCTTTACATACCGAGACCCCTCCGTGACTCGGAAAGCACGTTAAGCTGTTGGTCCCGGGTGTCATTCGTGGATCTTTGACAGTCGTTACGGGTAGGTAGAAGCCCGAAGTCTGTCAACCAGTCTTACCAAGGGGTATCGTATTACCCAGTAACTGAGTTGTGGAGGTTAAATAGGGAGTCGCTTCATGTAAAATACTAGTATTCAGCTGCATCCGGTTAGAATGGAAGCCGACCCTAACATAGTTGGGAAAAGGCTAGGCAGATGATGGTCTTAGAGTCTTGACGATTTTGATACAAGACAACTGTCTTTGAAGATCTTTTGGTTGGAGAGAATAGGTTTAACTTTAATGGGATTTAACCTCTAAGTATGTTAACATTTTACAGGCGGCATCCTTGCGTGTTTTTTTTACAAATAAATATTCTATGTTCTTTAAGAACGTTTACGCCGTACGGCATTTCATACAAACTTTCAAGCTCTTACATTTCGAAATGAATGAATTGATTTTAATGAAACTTCATACACATAAGCAGGATACAAAGGTCTAAAAAGTTACTAGAGAATTAGTGTCACAGCCAAATTAGACCGATTTTAAACTTTCCATAGAAACAGATATTTCCAGGTATCTTTTTTTAAATAAGACATTTCGAAAATGTTCTCTACTAACTTTTTAGACCTTTGTATCCTGCTTATGCGTATGAAGTTTCATTAAAATCCGTTCTATCATTTCTAAAAATAAGGGCTTGAAAGTTTGTATGAAATACCGTAAGGCGTAAACGTTTTTAAAGAACATAGAATATTTATTTGTTAAAAAAACACGCAAGGATGCCGCCTGTAAAATGTAAACATACTTAGAGGTTAAATCCCATTAAAGTTGAAAAATAATAACACATTTATTACTCAAAAATTTCATGCAGGGGTTAATTTCAGAAACAGCTTCATACATGCGAGATTTTGATATTTCAAATCATGGAAGTTCCACTTGTTTTAACTGAAAACGTGCCACAAAGTTGTTGGAATCTTTGACCTGCCTTCCTACTTTCACACGCATATGTGTAGAGCAGTCATTTCCACGTAAGTATTTTATATATATTCAAACCAGTGATTGATGTTCCAATAGAGACTATAATAAAGTTTGTAAAGTATGTATCAGAGATTTTATCTAGGTTACCCAACAATTCTGCCGTCCTTTAACTAGAAGGCCGTTAAGCCTAAAAAGTTGTTTCGGAGAAAATGGCAAAAAACGCGGGAATCGTTGTTTCTTAAAAACTATGATACCTAGGTTAATGATTGTTGGACATATCAATTGATATTTCTTTCTGTTTATCCTAAATAACACTTTCTGTCCAATAACTATTATTAATTACTTTTAAAATTAATTTTTCCCATTTTGTTAAGCATGTAACCTAGTTAACGCATCTTATTACTGTACTATAAGGCCGTTAACCATACCTTAGCGGCTTTTTAGTAAAGTAATTTATTTAAAATATTAACCTGCATAATGTTTGTTATATTTTGTTTAGAAATACTTAACTAAAAAGTTGTTAAGAGACATAACTGCTTTATAGTCTTGACATTCGCTGCGATTTCAATTTCAATAACTTTCCTAATTAGCGGTTACGGGGCTTTAGATGCTTTTTAGCTAATTGTTACCAATGTTTAGGGAACTTTTGTAAACTCTTAAATACTTTACTTAACTAAAAGGTGGCTTATAATATTTCACTTGTGGTTAACTTCTTTATAGTTTAGCATTCATATGGAAATATGTGAGTAATTAATTAATAAATACATGTTCTTTTAAAAATCAAAAGTGTGATTCAATATTTTAAAGGTAAAATAAGTAGGTACTTATAATTTTAATAGGCAATAATCAACTAATAACTAATTATGATCTAAATTCTAACAGATCATGAGTTCATTATTTGGCATGGACAATATACTTAATCCATGTTCTTTATTCCATTGATTTAATGGAAAACTTCTTCAGTCTTAATTTATTTAAATATATCACAAATAAAAGTAATAAAATATGTAGTAAAATTGCACACTGAATAAATAATAAAACATAAACAGCACTTTCAAGTCTACAAATTAAATATATCATATCTTAATCATACATATTATACTAAGTATGGATTTGAAAGTCTGTAAGTTTGATGTTTGTTCGCCTCAAAGACTGATCGGATTTGGTTGAAATTTGGCACACTGCAGACATAGAATACTTTTATCCCGGTAGTTCATTCCCATGGATTAATTATTCGAAATGATATCGTTTACAAACCTCCACGCGGATGGATCCATAAGCAAAAGCTTGTAGTTTTAAGTATTTAGGAACATAACAGTATCTAAATTAAACACAGTAATCAATCAACTCAGCCTATCGCAGTCCACTGCTGGACAAAAGCCTCTCCCAGGCTACGCCACAATAACCTGTCCTCCACCTTCCGCAACCAGTTTGTCCCAGCCACTTTCTTTTGGCCGTCGCGTCGGTCCATCTAGCTGGGAGGCGGCCCACACGACATTTGCCGACACATGATCACCACTCCAGGACTCGTCTGCTCCACCGGCCATCGGCTTCGACAAACATGGCCAGCCCACTGCCACTTCAGTTTGCCTACTCTGCAAGTTATGTCTGTAGCTCCGGTTCTATTCCGGATAATTTTATTCCTGATTTTATCCTTCAAAGAGACTCTGAGCGTAGCTAGCTCCATAAAGCGCTGAGCGGCCTTGAATTTGTGGAACAGCCAGACCGTCAGTGTTCTCGTTTCGTCACCGTATATGAAGGGCAGGAAGCACTGGTTGAAGACCTTAGTGTTCAAAAACTGCCGCATTCGCCGGCATAGGCGACGAGAAGACTTGACGAAGTTTTCCAAATGCTGCCCAACCCAACTGGATCCTTCTGTCGGCTTCTTTCTCAAAGTTGTGTCTACTGAGCTGGATCACTTGTTATAGACTTCGAGAAGCGGCCCTTCGATGTGGATTGGATTCGTTAAAATGTGTGAATTGTATTTGAATTTTGTCTTGTCCAAACTGCTGAAGCCAACCCGCCGAGAGGCTTTATTTTGGCTGGAGAGACTCAGCCAGTACGACGATATCATCGCCAAATCGAACAAGACGAACAGACGCTGAAACAGACCAAAGGAGCTAATCTCGTAACTTTAAGAACATTCACATGATCTCAGTCTCAACCTGTCAAAAAATACTTCTAATTTCCCTACATTTTGACAAGTTTTTGATATTTGTTTGTCGCCGAGATGAGACTGCGACTAGATTTTGAACGTTTTAAATTACGAGAATTGGCCTTCAGATGTTGCACGCCTAAACTGAGCCTCCATTTAGGCTGTGCAGCGTCTGGTCTAACTGTTCCCGCGTCTCTGCCACTATGACGATGTCATTGCCAAATTGAAGATGTGAAATGTACTCGCCGTTCATGTTGATACCCTGTTCAGTCCAGTCCAGTTCAGCGGGGCAGCGTCTTGAAGACGTCCTCTAACGCATGGGTGAACAATTTTGGGGATATTACATCCTCTGTCTCACCCCTCTGAGCAGTTGCATAGGATGGTTTTCTGATCCTGGATCTGAACAGTCATCGTGGCAGCATCTTACAAAAATCTCAATGCCGTCACGCGCGCGCGCGCTCTCTCTATCGTCACTCTTCGATGTAGCGCCAATTCGACATCGTTGCAGAAAGGCCAGAACTGCCCATATTTTTATGGAGTGTTTCTTTCTCGATTGGTGGTACTCCGCTGTATTCTGCACAATTTGCCGAACATAGATGTGGTCTATGCCTTTTCGAAAACCGCCTCGATCGGCGGCTTGAACTCGACAAGTCTCTTGGCGAGACGGTCTTGAGATCCCTCGAGAGCAGCTTGTATACGTGGTTAAGAAGTGAGATGGGTCTATAGTTCCTCAGCGAGGATCTGTCACCTTTTAGATGACGGAATTAAAGAGACTCGCTAGATCTTTGATTTTATTATATTTATTTTTTTGGATCGTTTTCTTGAAGTTTTGGGTTTTTCTGTTTCAATTTCTTCATCTGTATCGTCACTTCTTCGATCTTAGTTAGATCTCGTAGTTCTTATCTTTGACAGAGTCACTGTCAGTGGTAGACGGCCCTCCGGGAGGAAAGATTAAGTTCGACGGGACGGCGATTGGCTTGAGCGGGGCACGGGTGCACCTCGCTCACTCCCGGAGTGAACGCAGCGCGAGAGTCGGCTAACTGCCTTTTAGCTAAGTAATGAGGCTTAGCTGCTTTGTAGCTAAGCAAAATTATATTTTTTCTTACCGTTTTCATCAAACAGGCAAGCATTATTTTCATACATTGTTATTGTGGGAATTAAATGCTTAACTAAAATAGCGTTAAGGGCGGGTAACTGCAAATAAGTTAAGTTTTTCACTGAAATTGTTCTTTAAATGCTTAACTATAAAGTAGTTATAGTCCTATAGCGTCTTTATAGTCAAGAAAAATCAGATAACGTACTTGTAGTTAAGCAGAAGGCTAGAAAATAATCATCACATCGGGCAGTTAAGGTATTTTAAAGTACATTAAGCGAAGAAATGTGGGTTAGACGCTTTCAAGTGATGGAATCATCAAATATTATGTTACTTAACGGCCAAAAAGATCTTCATATCTTTGGAACTATTTATATTATAATAATGTTTCTTAGACAGAAAGATAGAGAATTTTGAACTCTGTCACATTCTATTAAAAAGTGTAAATTGACCATTTGAGGGTTAACGGCTTTCTAGTTAAAGGACGGCAGAATTGTTTACACCATACAGTCATCTAAACTAATATTATTAAAAGAAAACATTCGATTTTTTGTATTTTTATGTTGATTTAATTCTAAATAAAGGTACTAGAAGACGAAAAAACGACTATTAATCCCATAACCGTTCAATAACTATACTTGTTACCCTACCTTTCAACAAAAAAGTATTTTCAAGCCCCTATCTCCAATCTCATACATTAATCACTCCCTTACACTTACAAATTCACTCCAATACATCATTGGAGATACAATCTAGCACTCGATGTCACAGTAAATCAAATTGTGGCCGGACAGGCCTCACGTCACCAAACATCGAAATGCAGACAGACGGACGTATCGGAGGCCGAATGACACAATGACAATCGGCTTAGGATTATTCTTGGACTGGAAATATGGTGTGAATTCTCTGGTTTAGACGTGTTGTGGTCTCGTCTTTGTAGTGAATTCAGTGGCGTTGAAGTAGCCGAATTCTGGTCAAAGCTTATTTAAAATCTAGGTAGGTATAAATGGAATCTTCGATACAACAAAGAAGAAGTAGAGTTTTCTAATTAAATGTGTATAATTTACTGCTTGTTCTTTACTTTGATAACAGTATCATAAATAAGGAGAAAATAAAGTTCTAATTTACAGGTTGAAATTAAAAACATTTAACTGTTCCCTACATTTTGACGAGTTAGAACAGCTGATTTTTTTTTCGCTATTTCAGTTGGTTGGTTTGGTCCCATAGTGAAAGTTGTTCATAATGATGAGTACCGATAGTTTGTAGTGATAGTGAGGTATGAACCTGTATAGGTGTGCAATACGCTGCAGTCGTTTGATGTCTAACAACTCACAGTTGCGTATAAATTGCGTCCGCACGCCATAGCTTTGTTGCGGCGGCAACATTGAGTATCCCTCAACTTAGCCCATTACAGTCCACTGCTGGACAAAGGGTCTTAGGCTGCGGCACAACACCATGTCCTCCGCATCCGCAACATTTAGTATGATGATGATAAAAAAATATCTGGTGACGTGGCAGCAGCAGTTGTGTTTCTTAACGATCATCCTGACTTAATGACTAGCTCTCTACCACAAGGTTTGCTGGCACACTTGAGGAGATAATTAAGGACCGCCAAATTTGATGCCTTTGGTATTGCCAAATTTGATGCTCTTTGTATGCCCTCTACCATGAGGTAGATGGTAGACCACGGGTATACCAAGGGCATCGAAATCGGCAGAGGTTTACAAACCAATTAGTGTAATAATATTTTGCCATTATCATGGTTGTTGATAGCACTTACTTGTTTTAGTTGATGGTTGGCATCACAAGGATACTCAATACTCAATCATTTATTGCATTCCACAGTGTATATGCTTAGGTGGTAGGTAACATTTGTTGTATAAATGAATTTGAATTTGTAACAATCGTGGACCCTGTCGGGCACAGAAAAACAAAAAAAAAAATTAGGAAGAGGACTTATGTATACATGCAAACTAACTTAATCTAAGTATAAATTTAAGGTAGCATTTTATTAATTACTAGCTTTTACCCGCGACTTCGTCCGCGTGAAATTTCTTGTTCCCTTAACCCTTCGTCGCAACATCGCACCGCATCGCCTGCCTCCCAAGGGTCCTTTTTTTTTTTTTTTTTTTGAGGATGGGAAATCATCAAATGACTCCTCCCGCTCTGGGTGGAGCGGAAGGGAGTGTCAGACTCTTACTGACTAAAACCCACCCGTGTTCCTTCCTTAGCCCTTTATACTCCGGGCCAGCGGTAACCCTTTCGGACAATCCCGCTGACCCGGCAGGCTTCGGCCCTAAGGGGCCCCTCCTCGATGCTGACATCTCTTTGAGGCGCGCGTGGAACACGTACGCGCCGTCCGGCACGGGCCTGGTCCTGATCGGGCGTTGAGCTACCCATTACTCTCCGCCCGCAGGCCCGCGCCTACGGTGGCCGGGAGTCGTCACGCGGCTCCCGACGCCCGGAGCGTCTCCCGCGGCGGCTGGGACGGGAGGCTCTCTCCCTGAGCCGTTCCGCCACCTCCTTCGCTAGCATGACTGCTTCGCAGAAGGAGGTGACTGCCTCCCACTCCCTCTCGCCCCGGACCATGGCTTGCACCAGGGCCGGACGCGAGAGGTCGCCGTCGCTGCCAATCGCCTCTACGAGGACACGGCGGTGCTCCGCCCAAGCGGGGCAGACCTCCACCGTGTGCTCCACCGTGTCCTCTGGGCGATCCTGGCAATGGTAACACCCGGGCGTTTCCTCCCGCCTGATGATGTGCAGGAACCTCCCGAAACTTCCGTGTCCGGTGAGGACCTGCGTCAGGCGGTAGGTGAGGGCGCCGTGGCGCCTCTCTAGCCACTCCTCAAAGAGGGGTCTTATCGCCGCTATCGCGGCGTGCCCTGCGCTGGGTTGCGACAGTCGCTCTTTCCATGCCGCCATGAGATCGCGCCGGAGATCCGTCCGCTCCGCAGCGATTTGCCGCGGAAGCGGATCCTCCCCCCGGCGTAGTGCCTCCGCGCGCCACTCATACAGGCGCGCGAGGACTATCGCCTCCAGATCCCATGGCGGCAGTCCGGCAAGGAGGCTTGCCGCCTCGCCAGAGATCGTGCGGTAGCCCCGGATAGCCCTTATGGCTACCACCTTCTGGGGCGCGTTCAGGTAGTGGGCGGCTCGCCGCCGCAGTGAACGCGCCCACACCGGGGCCCCGTATATGGCCATGGACCGCACGACCCCCGCGTAAAGCCTCCGGCAGGAGGCGTTTGGCCCCCTCAGGTTGGGCAAGAGCCGCTTGAAGGCGGCCCCGGCCCGTTCCAGTTTGGGGGCCAAACGTCGGAAATGCTCCACGAAGTTCCACCGGCTGTCGAGGACGAGACCCAGGTATTTCATCGTCATCCCGACGCCGATGTGAACCCCTCCTACCGTTAGTTGGGATCCCGATGGCGGCGCGTTCCGGGGCCCATGAAACGACATGGCCTCGGACTTGTGCAATGCCACCTCGAGACCCAACTGCCGGATCCTCTCCACGACTATCGCAACCCCGCGTGTCATCGCGTCGGCCGCCGCCTGATGCGACCTCCCCTGCGCCAGGACCAGCGTGTCGTCAGCGTAGCAAACCACGCTGACGCCATCAGGGAGGTCGGCGCGCAGCACCCAGTCGTACCCGATGTTCCACAGAGGCGGCCCCAGGACCGATCCCTGTGGGACACCGCACGACATCTCTCGCCGGTTCCACTCCCCATCGCGACCGGGGTAGCTGACGGCTCTTTCCGTCAGATACGCCTCGACTATTCGACGGAGGTAGGGCGGCACCCGGTGATACCGGAGTGCCTCCACAATGGTGCTCCAGGGGAGGGTGTTGAACGCGTTGGCGATGTCGAGTGACACCGCCACGACGACCCCACCCCGGGACACCGCGTCCCCCGTCGTGAGGGCTCTCACGCGCATGATGGCGTCCACCGTCGAGCGCCCCTTGCGGAAACCAAACTGGCTGTCCGCAAGATCCGGCCCCGTCCTCACCAGGTGCCCGACGAGGCGGCCCGCAATCACTCTCTCAAAGAGCTTGCCGACCTCGTCGAGCAGCACGATGGGCCGGTATGCGGACGGAGAGTCCGCAGGGCGCCCTGGCTTCCGAATGAGGACCAGCTTCCCCGTCTTCCAACGGCTTGGAAACTGGCCTCTCTCCAAACATGCGCTTAAGAACGCCTCCAGTCGAGGCCCGAGAGCCCTCGAGGCCAGGACCCAGGCTTTACCTGGCAAGCCGTCGGGTCCTGGGGCGGTATTTTTGGCCTTCAGCCTTCCTACCGCCGCTCTCAGTTCTACCCCGGTCACTGCAGGGATGTCGTCGTCGTCCGCGTGGTCCGCTTCGGGCACCGCAATTGGCGGAGCCATGGGCGGGGGAGTGTGCTCCCCCCGTGAAGGGAACAGAGCGCTCACCACCTCCTCCACCAGCTGGGGGCGGAGACTCTGCGTCAGCGGGGGGGCCCAGGTGCGGAGTTTATTCCGCACCATTTTATAAGGGCGCCCCCACGGATCTCTGTTCAGAGACTCCACCATCTCCTCGCGGGCCACATCCTTGGCCCGCTGGACAGCCTCTTGGAGGGCGGTCTTCGCCGCTCTGTACCCCTCGTATAGCTCCGCCTCCGTGGCTTCCGCATCCGGAGGGCGAATGCGGAGCCTGCGGTGCCTGGTGTAAAGGTGTCGCGCATCGACGCACGCCTTGCGTAGCGTCTCTAGCTCCTGCGACCACCAGTACACCTGACGTCGGGCGCGTCCTGGCCGGACTCGGGGCATTGCCACGTCACAAATTTCGGACATGGCCTCCCGGAACCACTCCGCCTCATCGTCGATATCGGCAGGCCTGTCCGGTGATGACACCCAGGCCTGCACGATCGAGGCTTCCAGGAGGAGCTCCCGGTCCAGCTGTTTTAGCGCCCACCGCGGACCACTCGGGGCCTGTTGGACCAGCGCGCTAGAGGTCTGGGCGGAGACGTCGAACCGGATATACCGGTGATCGGAGTAGGTCTCCACCCCCTCCATGACGCGCCAGTCAATGACGCGTTGTGACAGAGCGGGGCTGCCGAACGAGATGTCCACCACGGACTCACCCCGCATCCGCACACACGTGGGAACAGAACCCCGATTTAGGACGACCAGGCCTGTTTCCAGAGCCCAGTCCTCCACCATCCTGCCCCGCACATCCGTGTAACGGGAACCCCAGGCCAAATTCTTGGCATTGAAGTCCCCGAGCACTAGCACGGGGAAGGGATGGTTTCCGGCGACGACGACACTCAACTCTGTTAAAGAGTTGTGGAACTCGGCGAGAGTTCGGTTCGGAGAGAAGTACACCCCCACTACTACCATCTCTCCGAACCGTGCTGCTACGCACCCCTGTCCCTTCGTGACGCATTCGAGGGACGGGGTGCCGGCGGCGGCCGACGAAAGTATGGCCACTGAGCCGCTCAGGTCCTCCACCCAGTCATCCCTGGGCGGGACAAAGTACGGCTCAGCGACCACGGCGATGTTAATCGACCACTGCGCCACGCTCTGGAGCAACAGGTCCTGAGCGCAGGCACAGTGGTTGATGTTCGCCTGGAGGAGGCGAAGGGGAGCCATTACTCCTCCATTTCAGCCCCCTCCCGGGCCCCTTGTGAGGGCCCCTCGACGATGGCGGCGGCGACAGCGGCGGCGGCGGTGGTGGCGGCGGCGGCAGCAGCGGCGTTGGTGGCGGCGGCAGCGGCGGCGGCGACGGTGGTGGTGGCGACGGCGACGGAGGGCCTGCCTTTCCTCCTGGTTCCGGCGGGTGGAGCGCAGGACTTGCTCCCCGCCCGGTGATCGGCCGGCTTGCCAGCAGCCGCACATGCGAAGCAGTGCGGCGCGGCGTTACACGAGCCGGCCTTATGTCCGGGCTGACCGCAGCGGAAGCACAGTGTGCTGCGGTCTACCTCCGAGGTGCACTGGATGCCGACGTGGTGCCCCACAAGGCATCGGTAGCACCTCAGAGGCTTGGGTTCCAGCAGTTTGACCTGCGCTGAAACCCAGCCCACCAGGAGCCTTCGGCCCTCCACAATCGTTCTGGCCGCCGTCACGGGGCAGCTTACCGTTACGGTTCGCATCCCCGCGAAGTCAGGACGTATGGTGCCCGCCTTCACCTGCTCGGCCAGACACCCGCCCGTCCTGACGACGGCGGCCACCACC
This sequence comes from Mesoligia furuncula, assembly GCA_916614155.1. Taxonomy (NCBI): domain Eukaryota; kingdom Metazoa; phylum Arthropoda; class Insecta; order Lepidoptera; family Noctuidae; genus Mesoligia; species Mesoligia furuncula. The sequence continues at coordinate 10,375,933 of OU744808.1, read as the reverse complement.
TCTTCCTCCGTAACGGAGTCATCCAGGCCCAAGATGCGCATGTCCGCGCACTTGACGGGCCTGGAGACCCGAGCCTCGTCCGCATCGAGGGACGCCCTTAACTTCTCAGCTAGGGCGTCAGCGGTGGGGCCACTTGTCGCACCGGGGATCTCCAGCATGCGGGCGCCAGTGGCGGTCACCCTGTGCCGGAGGCCCCCAGTGATCCCCAGCTCCCGGAGGTCCACCGTCTCCCTTGCCTTCGAGAGCACGTCACGGTATGTGACGCCCCTTTTAACCGCGTCTGGCTGTAGTGTTATCACTACAGCCGAGGTCTTCGGGGCGCGGAGCCTAGCCGCGACGGCTCTCTCCTTACGGCGCCGCCTCTGCGCCTTTTTTCTGGCCGCCTTGGCCGCTTTTTTCTTTTCCCCGACCACCTGCCATTCGGCGTCGGTCGTGGGCTCTGGGGCCTTCGCTTCCCGTGCCGGTCTGCCCCTCTTCCGGGCCTGCGCCGGGGTGTTACTGATAGGCGCCAGGGCCCCGCCAGCCGGCGCCGGCGCCGGGGCTCCTCCAGCCGACGCCGGTTTGGCCGACGCCGGCCTGGCCAACGCCGGTTTGGCCGACGCCGGCCCGGCCGACGCCGGTTTGGCCGACGCCGGTTTGGCCGACGCCGGTTTGGCCGACGCCGACCCGGCCGACGCCGGCTTAGCCGGTGCCTGGGCCCGGCCAGACGGCCCGGGTTTAGGGGCAGCAGCTGCCGCAGCGGCCGCATACGACGCCGCCTTCAGCCCTGGAGCCGTCCCGCCCGCCAGGGGGGGGCGCAGAACTATGCCCTCCAGCACGGAGAACCGCGCCTGGAAAGCCGCCAGCTCCTGCCGGACCAGGTTCAGGACCTGGTTCTCCACCGGGACGGGCCGGCTCGGTGGTTGTGCCGGCGCGCTCCCGGTGGCCCGCAGGCCGGCCAGGTCTGCCCGGAGCTCCCCATTCTCCTTTTGGAGAAGCCCCATAGCGGCCGTTAGGCGGGCGACTTCTGCCCGCAGTTCGGCCACTTCGCAGGCCGAGGGGCCGGTGTAATTGGCCGCCTCCGCTGCCGCCATGATGGAGGCCGTCGCCGAGACTATGGCCTTGTTCTTAGAAGCTTGGAGCTTCTTCAAGGACACGTCCCGGATCGCGGCCTCCACGACTGCCGCAAACCTGCGCTTGCAGTCCGCCTCGGGTTCAGGGCCGCTAGCCTCTCCCGCCTCGTCGCTAGAGGGCCCCGAAGCGACCGCGCGACCGGTCCTCCCCTCCTTTGCGGGCTCCTCCGCTCTCTCCGCCGCTTCTCGGGCAGTGAGCCCCCTGCCCTTACCTCGCTCTCGGACCCCACCCCGCTTACTGGTGGGGATCTTTCTGGCCGAGGCCAACTCTTCGTCGGAGGACAACCCCTGACCGTCCTCAGACCTTGGCCGCTTGCTGAACTTCTTAGCAGCAGCGGCCACCTCCTCCGCACGGCACGGGCTCACTGAGCCTCCTGTGTTCGCGCCTCCTGATGCGACGTCGGACTCCGACCCCGCATCACTCCTCCCGTCCTTTTGGTCCTCCCGGGGACAGGAGCCTCCTCGGCTCTTGTTGCCATTGGCAAACGGGTGACAATCGTTGCCCCCCCCAGAATACGAATGGGGGCTTGACGTTCCCAAAGGGAACGTGGCGGATTCTCCGACTGCTGAGCAGCCGGTACCGCCCTGGGGTAGTTTTTTGTCGAGTGTCGTGTCCATTTTTTCTGTTCCTTTTTAAGGGTGAGGTCCCTTGTCGCGCTAACGACCGGATCCCCTCCGGCCATTCATCCCCTCGGCACGCTAGACCTTAGGATTGGGGTAATTTTTTATAGAGGATTTCTTCCTCGCGGCCCGGGCCTCAGTGGCCCGGACCCCCGGTCCTGAGTTCAGGATTACGGGGTGGCCGACGGCTGGGCAAAACCAACCGCCGCCCCGGCGTCCCCACGCTGCCGCCGGATGCCGGACAGACGCAGCGCGGGCATGGGACACCCTCCACCGCCCACACTCTCGTGGGTACCGCGGCACGAACCGCCCTGTGACGGTATGCGCCCACTCACCTTCCTCTGTAAGCAGAGGGGGAGTAGACGCATGACCGTCTATAGCCCAGTTCCCTTCACCGACCATCAAGGATGATCGGTGATTGGAACCATGCTCCCAAGGGTCCTAGCATAGTGTTAAGAGCGTTTACGCCGTACGGCATTTCATACAAACTTTCAAGCCCTTGTTTTTCGAAATTAATAAACGGATTTTAATGAAACTTCCTAAGCATAAGCAGGATACAAAGGTCTAAAAAGTTAGTAGAGAACATTTTCGAAATTTCTTATTTAAAAAAAGATACCTGGAAATATCTGTTTCTATGGAAAGTTTAAAATCGGTCTAATTTGGCTGTAACACTTTTTTTCGAAAATGTTCTCTACTAATTTTTTAGACCTTTGTATTTTGCTTATACGTACGAAGTTTCATTAAAATCGGTTCATTCACTTCGAAAAAAAAGGGCTTGAATATTTGTATGAAATGCCGTTCGGCGTAAACACTCTTAAGTAGCCTATAAGTCTTCCTCAAGAATTGAACTAATGCAAAACTATTTTTTCAAATCCGACTGGTTCAAGACATTAGTGGGTTCAAACAAATTCTTCAGTTTTATTATTAGTATACATGTAACGTTAAATGCACTAAACCTCTTAAGAGGTCATTGTACTCATCATTCTGAACAACTTTTACTAAGGAACCAAACTTGAAATCGCAAAAAAAATCTGCTGTTTAGTAAGATTTTGACGAGTTATGCGAGCATAAATGTAGGGATCAGCTGATTTTTTTTTCGCGATTTCAGCTTGGGTCCCATAATAAAAGTTGTTCATGATGGTCAGTACAATGACCCCTTAAGAGGTTTTGCGCATTTAACGTTACACCTTGTATAGATATAGATTTATTTATGAAAACTTTATGCACAAGTAAAGCATAACTATCCAAAAAGTTTAGGCATTTCCTACCAGTGTATCTTAGAATGATGCGGAGACGAACCATACCAGGTGTAATGTAATAGAAAGCCTAACCGAAATAAAATAAAACAAATTACGTAGACCTTTGACATTCTCTAGAGTTCTGGAACAGTAGTCTTCTGATGTATGACAGAGTCCGTAGGTCGTTACAAATGAAAACTTAAGCGATAACCACTCGTGTTAAACAAATCAAGTTACGGTTGATAAGACTTTAGATATTGACCAGATTTTGGTGATGTTTGCCAACAAAGTCTATTTTTTTTCACACCTGAATATTAAAGTGACAGCATTAAAATCGACTCCCAAATATTAAAAAAATCCTGTCAAAGTCAAAGCGTATATTTGAAATAGGCACTTTTGAATGTCAAAAATTACAATAAAATATAATTGATTCTAGTGCTCCCTTCTAAAAGGTAGTTTGCCTATTGAGAAGAATGGGAAAGAAATTCCACCATTACTCTTATGATAAATGATAAATGATTTATTTTCTGTAAGTAGGTTTTTACAAACACTTTTACACGTCATCATATTTTTTAAACTAGATGTGGTCGGCGTTTCCTATCTGACTACTCTGAGAAGAAAGGCCGAAACAAACTCAGAGGTCACAGTCTCTTTTAAAGTCCAGACAAAATCTTGGTCAGATCGTGTGAAGACCATGTAGATTGATGTCTGAAATGGTCTTTTGAGGAAAGAACCACACAGATTGAGCGGACCTGTCCAATCAGTGCACGCATTTGTCAAAAATCGTGCAGCTCGACTCAGAAATGAGGAGCTCAACGATTCGACGAACAATACCAAAGAAAGGACATTTGGGTAGGCCGCGTAAATTACTCAAACTGCCAGATCAAGATTAAAACTAAGAAGAAAAATAGAAAAAAAAATGACCCACATAGTCCTCACATTCACAATAATTAAATGAAAAGAAAAATAAAAAATACTTTACAAAGTTAATATTCATGTCATTGTCTAAATAAAATTCATCAATGTCAATGTGTATATAAAAATCCGGACATAATCTTTGAGGACCATGTAGATTAGTGTCTGAAAAGATCTTTTGAGGAAAGAACCACACAGATTGAGTGGACCTGTCCAGTCAGTGCACGCATTTGTCAGTAACCGTGCAGCTCAACTCAGAACTTCAGGAGCTCAACGATTCGACGAACAATACCAAAGACAGGACATTTGGGTAGGCCGCATAAACTACTCAAACTGCCAGACCACGATTAAAATGTAAACAATGACCCACATAGTCCTCACATTCACAATAATTAAAATAATATAATACTTTATACAGTAAATGTACATGTCATTGTGTAAGTAAATAGATACTTAAAAAAAAAAGAAAATATTAAAGTGTAAAAATTGCAAAATAACATTCACTGTCTAAACCTATTGGAGCAGCTCAATCCCAAGCCTTTTTGTCCTCAATATAGTCTTTTACAGTATAATAGGCTTTCTGGCATAGTTTTCGCTTTATAAAAGCTTTGAATTTATTTAGGCTTAGTTCTTGAATGTGGCTAGGAAGTTTATTATAAAAATGTATACATTGACATCTCAAGTTCCGCCACGGATATCGAGTTCCGCTAATGATACACAATCATAGATAATTCCGAGACACGATTGATTTTTTATTGTATCGTGGTCTGTGTGGTGCCGGACTTAAAGAATAGCACCACCCCATACTTCCCGAGGGTGTCGTAAAAGGCGACTAAGGGGCGTACCGGAGAATGGGCAGCAGCGTTCTCTATGCATTCCATCACCATACCATACTGCGATCGCCAACCCGCCTGCCAACCTGCCAACCTGCCACGGATTTACAAACATTGTGAACGAAGATGACGACGACGATGAAAAGGTGATTTTCATAAAAAAAAAAAATAACAAAACCTAGTAAGGATACCCACTTATGCAATAATCACAGCATTTCGTAGGTACCAGTAGTACCACTAAATCAAAATTTCAACATCACACTCAAACTAAACTCCTCAGCGACCACCATCCACCAGACATTGACTTGCTTTACGTTGACAGGTCTTGTGGTCGCATGGTCGCCGTTCGGTAACTCGGTATTTGGTCGCAAGCTCCTAACTCCTGCGGTCAGTCCGAAACAGGCTTTAGATTTGGCCGTTCGGTTACGGTTACTCAGAAATCGTTTGCTGTGTAGGAAATGTAGGCAACTTAATCGAAATAGGTAAAGGTATATTGAATTTGTTTGAGTTATAATACGAGTACTTAAGTAAGAAAGCTATAGAGCATCGGGTAGCGTGGCCACACATGAGACAAAAAACTAACTTAACTAACATAGGCTATATAAGTAGCTGCCTTGAAAAAACTGGCACGCAGTGAGAGACGGAAATAGTATAGCTTTATCCTTTTCTGTTATTTATAATAACTCAATACTTTATCCCTTTCTTGTGGAAATGAAATGAAGCTACCCGCCGTCTATACTTTTCTTTGTCTAAGTACGAGTATTACCTCTTTATTATGTATTGCGTCTTCTTTTTGCGGTATATTTTTTTTAAATATCGAAGCATTATACTGGGAAAAGAGATGATTTTTTTTCAAAAATATCAAAATCAGACAATATAATTTATTTTATTTACAACTAACTGCGCCACGCAGTTTCACCCGCATAAGTATTGATCCCGTGGGAATATCAGGATAAAAAAGTATCCTATGTGTTATTCTGATGGTTTCATAAAAATCCGTTCAGTAGTATAACATCCATACATCCATTCTCACAAACTTTCGCGTTTATAATATTAGTAGGATTTAAAGTACTTACAGTGCCCTCCAAGAGCTAGTGGACATTTTTCCGTTTTAGCTGTGGCGTCACATTATGATTTAACATCCTAGTTTCAAATGTTTGAACTGTACACTATAATGTTTTTATTGACTAATTTATCTGCCTAAGACTTATCATAAAAAAGCAGCTATAATTAGGCCATTTTGAACTGAGTCGTCGGGCCATAATTGTTTTTTGTAATTTTTCTCGCTCGCACACATTTGGCTTACGGAGCGCACTGGTGATGTACCTAGTGATTGTTTTGTTACTGAAGTTTATGACCCGACGACTCAGTTCAAAATAGCCCAACAAATCAGGTGATCTTAAGGCATTATGCCTTAAGATCACCTGATTTGTTTTTCATTTTAAATCATAATGCAGCATCACAGCTGATGAGAAAAAAATGTCAGCTAAATTTTGGAGGACACTGTATTATTTTTTTGATCGGCAAGACAGAGGTTTTCACCAATACGTTTTACAAGTCCTAAGTGGCAAGACATTATAAAAATATGCTGAACTAGCTTCTGCCCGCGACTTCGTCCGCGTGAAATTCGCACTTTCCTTTTAAAATTTCGAAAATGTATGTTTATGATCTTATCATTTATTTAGATAAATAAGTATTTGGGCCAATTTTTAAGTTTATAGATCAAAGGGTTTTTGTATTTTGCAAATAAACTGTATCCCCGTTTTTCACTCCAACAGGGATGGAATTTTGAAAAATCGTTTGGGATGTGTTCATAACTTGACTCAAAGACCCATACCCATTTTCGAGTTAATGGAAGCAAGCAGTAAAATCCAACCCTTGAACTTTATAACCCTTTTCCAACTTGGTAGGAGTCAATTTTTGAAAAACCCTAAAACCCCCTTTTTTATTTTTACCGACGTCAAAAAAATCGTCGGAATCTTTTTTTTTTAAGTAAGCTCCCGATTACTCGAAGACGGCTAGACTGATTTGAATGTTTTTTTGTTTGAAAGTGTATTATACTTTCCAGGTAGTCCCATTGTCATCAGGTCAGGATCTGATGATGGGATCCTGGAGAAATCGAAGGAACTCTTCAAATATTATAGGCACACCTATAACAATTTGAGTATTTTTTATAGTAACCCGTGCATTTGCTCTCGAAAAGCACTATTTGGTGAAGTAGAACTTATGATGAAGACTACAGATGGCCACCGGAACTACTCAATAATACGTATTTCACGGGTTGCGATTCGATTACTTTAACATGGTTGATAAGCAATGTATGCTCGTCACAATGCAAATGCACAATGCAATGAAATGGAGCTGATGGTCAAATACCAGGAGAATTCCTCAACAATGAATGTCCCTCACCTCCTTAAAGGTTGAATATCCAAAAACCCTTTCTTAGTGGATACCTACTCTTTACAAAGAACACACCCTCCCAAATTCATATCTCTAGGACCAGCGGTATAAGCTATGGGTTGATATTTCAGTCAGGTCAATGAATTTTATGTAATATAGATTATATAATTAAAAATAAAATGTTATCCCTCTTTTCACCCCCTTAAGGGTTGAAATTCTAACAACACCGTTGCGTTACCTTCCAACCATAAGCCTAGATAATAAACTCAGTGATTTTTACTTCTTGCACAACTTCATCCCCCTTTTTAACTCTTCGGGGGTAGATTTGTCAAAAACGCTGAGACACGTGTAAATTAATTTCCAACCCTCTGCCTAAACACAAAATTTGAAGATCCTAACTTCAAAACTGACGGACTTTCATATAAACTTCTATCCCCTATTTCACCCCTTTAGGGGTGGAATTCCCAAAATCCTTTCTTCGTGGATACTTACTCTTCACAAAGAATACACCCTCCAAGTTTCATGTCTCTAGGACCAGCAGTTTGGGCTGTGTGTTGATAGATTATATAATTAAAAACAAAATTTTATCCCCCTTTTCACCCCCTTAAGGGTTGAAATTCTATAGTCCTCGCGCGCCTGTATGAGTGGCGCGCGGAGGCACTACGCCGGGGGGAGGATCCGCTTCCGCGGCAAATCGCTGCGGAGCGGACGGATCTCCGGCGCGATCTCATGGCGGCATGGAAAGAGCGACTGTCGCAACCCAGCGCAGGGCACGCCGCGATAGCGGCGATAAGACCCCTCTTTGAGGAGTGGCTAGAGAGGCGCCACGGCGCCCTCACCTACCGCCTGACGCAGGTCCTCACCGGACACGGAAGTTCCGGGAGGTTCCTGCAAATCATCAGGCGGGAGGAAACGCCCGGGTGTCACCATTGTCAGGATCGCCCAGAGGACACGGTGGAGCACACGGTGGAGGTCTGCCCCGCTTGGGCGGAGCACCGCCGTGTCCTCGTAGAGGCGATTGGCAGCGACGGCGACCTCTCGCGTCCGGCCCTGGTCCAAGCCATGGTCCGGGGCGAGAGGGAGTGGGAGGCAGTCACCTCCTTCTGCGAAGCAGTCATGCTAGCGAAGGAGGTGGCGGGACGGCTCAGGGAGAGAGCCTCCCGTCCCAGCCGCCGCGGGAGACGCTCCGGGCGTCGGGAGCCGCGTGACGACTCCCGGCCACCGTAGGCGCGGGCCTGCGGGCGGAGAGTAATGGGTAGCTCACCGCCCGATCAGGACCAGGCGCGTACGTGTTCCACGCGCGCCTCAAAGAGATGTCAGCATCGGGGAGGGGCCCCTTAGGGCCGAAGCCTGCCGGGTCAGCGGGATTGTCTGAAAGGGTTACCGCTGGCCCGGAACATAAAGGGCTAAGGAAGGAACACGGGTGGGTTTAAGTCAGTAAGAGTCTGACACTCCCTTCCGCTCCACCCAGAGCGGGAGGAGTCATTTGATGATTTCCCATCGGCAAAAAAAAAAAAAAAAAAGGGTTGAAATTCTAACAACACCGTTGCGTTACCTTCCCATAAGCCTAGATAATAAACTCAGTGATTTTTACTTCTAAAATTAAGGACTTTCCGTACACAACTTCATCCCCCTTTTTAACCCTTCGGGGGCAGATTTGTCAAAAACGCTGAGACAAGTGTAAATTAATTTTCAATCCTCTGCCTAAACACAAAATTTGAAAATCCTGACTTCAAAACTGACGGACTTTCATATAAAGTTCCTTCCCCTATTTCACCCCTTTAGGGGTAGAATTCCCAAAAATCCTTTCTTAGTGGATACTTACTCTTCACAAAGAATACACCCTCCAAGTTTCATGTCTCTAGGACCAGCGGTTTGGGCTGTGCGTTGATATATCAACAATCAGTCAGTTTACCATTTTATATATATATAGAAGAAGACTAGCTTCCACCCGCGGCTTCGCCCGCGAGGTATGTCGATAAAAACTATCCTATATCCTTCCCCGGGATGCAATCTATCTCTCTGCTAAATTTGATCGAAATCCGTTAAAATGGTTTAGGTGTGAAAAGGTAACATACAGACAGACTGACAGACAGAGTTACTTTCGAATTTATAATATTAATGCAATAATGGACTACCCATTATTGCACGCACCTTAACGCGCACTTATGTCACGCTTTTCTGTTTCAAGCGACTGCATGACCTAAAGCCCTGTCTTTGTCGGGCTGCATAGAAAGGAAAGAGAAGCGCGTTGAGACAACCCAGGTAATTTATTGCCAAATATGAAGCAATCACAAGTAACACAAAATCGATATAATGGAAAAAGTGGTGACCAGAAATTTTCTTCTTGCCTCATTAGAGAATTTGAAGGGTTTTAGCAATCTCTTGCTTCTTGTATAGCAGCATTTTATTAACTTTGTAGTTCCTAAAGCTATATAATGCTCTTTTTCAATATTTTGTGCAGCTAAAGGTTTTACGTGAGATATCATTTATGCCCCTGTACAGCTTCTACTACAGAGTACAGCTGTAAGCATTATACAAAAGTGTAAGCCGTATGTAAGCATTAATTACGACTTAGGCTATTATAAAGCATTTTAAAATTCTTTAAAACTGCTCCATGTTTTACAACGACCTTTCGCATGGGTCACAACTGTTAACGGTGTACATTGGTGCTGTTTTAATGCCAGCTGTTTAAAAGCATTTCATCCTAATATTGTATAGCCTTTATCTATACAAACGTATGGTGAGAATAATTTTAACAAGCAATAAGTCGTATACCGGCATCAAATCCAGCCAATAACCAGCTTCTTACAGTTCGTGTAGGTACTCTTGTGTTTTAATCATAATGAACCGAAAACAGTGAAAACATATTAAAAGAAGTGGTGGTGCGAAACGAAAGGTGTTAAGAGAGTATTTAAATATTTCAGAAAGTCAAAATGTATCCGATAATAAACATAATGACATCGATAATGAGCCCGGCGGCTCCGGCTTATGTCAAAGCCAAGTGTTATTGCCGAATAATAAGGAGGGTTCCGTAACTTTAAATGTGATAAATGGACAAAATAAACTGGTTTTTCAAAGAATCGATTGCCACGCAGAGCAATCCCAATGCAGTTCTACAGATTAATTTAATCTAAAATAAAAAAATATATATATACTTACTTACTTTATTAGGGTTCCGTACCCAAAGGGTAAAAACGGGACCCTATTACTAAGACTTCGCTGTCTGTCCGTCTGTCCGTCTGTCCGTCTGTCTGTCTGTCTGTACCTCAAGAACCGCGCTAGCTAGACAGTTGAAATTTTCACAGATGATGTATTGCTGTTGCCGCTATAACAACAAATACTAAAAACAAAATAAAATAAATATTTAAGGGGGGCTCCCATACAACAAACGCGATTTTTTTGCCCTTTTTTGCTCGATATGAAAAATGGCAACGGGTCATCATCTGCCTAGCCTTTTCCCAACTATGTTGGGGTCGGCTTCCAGTCTAACCGGATGCAGCTGAATACCAGTATTTTACATGGAGCGACTGCCTATCTGACCTCCACAACCCAGTTACTGGGTAATACGACACCCCTTGGTAAGACTGATTGTCAGACTTTCGGGCTTCTGACTACCCGTAACGACTGTCAAAGATCCACGAATGACAGCCGGGACCAACGGCTTAACGTGCTTTCCGAGGCACGGAGGGGTCTCGGTATGTAAAGATGGTCACCCATCCACAGACCAACCGCGGCAAGCGTAGCTTAACCTGATCGATCGACCTGTGCGGCTGTTATTACTTAGCCACGGGCCCCTGAAAAAAAAAAAAAAAAAATGGCAACGGGTAGGCACTTGAAATATTCACAAAATACTCAGTTATATTTTAACTTTAATAATAAATAATAAAATTAAAATAAAATAAATATTTAAGGGGGGCTCCAACAAACATGTTTTTTTCGGCGTTTTTGCCTTGTGGTACGGAACCCTTCGTGTGCGAGTCCGACTCGCACTTATAATATACAATATTAAGGGTATTATTTAAATGTACGTTATCAGGACAGGGAGTAAGAATAGAAATATCGTCCGCAAACAAAACGCGTGGTCCGGACTCCTTTATGGTTTTTGGCAGATCGTTGATGTAAATGAGAAAAATAAGACATCCAACAACGCTCCCTTGGGGTATTGAGGCCTTTAATGCCTTGTTGTCGGATCGAAAGTTTTGAAGTTCATTCGTTTTATTATTAAAGAATTCTCCTTCTAATAATTGCGCTCTGTTTTCAAGGTAAGATTTGAACCATTCATATGATTTACCGCGGATTCCCACTCCGTACAGCTTATTTAATAATATTCCATAATGCACTTTATCGTAGGCTTTGGTCATGTCAAGCAGTATACCGATTGCGCATTGTTTAGTATTTATTATATTTAGGGCTTCCTGTATAAATTTGTAAACTGCTAATGATGTGGATCTGTTTCTTCGAAAGCCATTTTGACACTCGTCAAATATTTTATATTTCTCACAGAAAGTGTACACACGATTACACATTGCTTTTTCAAAGATCTTAGAAGCTGTATGCAGAAGAGCTATTGGGCGATAATTATTAAGGTCTGTTTTGCTATTTTTCTTGTGTAAAGGTTTCACTAGTGCGATTTTTAGCTGATCAGGGAATACGCCTTCTTCGAAGGATTGGTTTATTAATTTGAAGAATGGCAAAATGAGTTCGTCTGCACATTGCCTGATTAAACTAGGTGGGAATTCGTCTATTCCATGACTGTTTTTATTTTTTAGGATTATGATTGCTGTTTTAGGGTTCCGTACCCAAAGGACCTAAGACTAAGACTAAGTCTGTCCGTCAGTACTTCTGTCTGTCACCAGGCTGTATCTCAAGAACCGCGATAGCTAGACAAATTATGTGTTTCTGTTGCCGCTATAACAACAAATACTAAAAACAAAATAAAATAAATAAAACCATAAAACAAACGTGTTTTTCGGCGTTTTTGCCTTGTGTTACGGAACTCTTCGTGTGCAAGTCCGACTCGCACTTTGCCAGATTTATTTATTTATTCTTCAGAAAGCTAGCAGTCTAATATCTAAGTAAATAATGTACAACTAGCGCTTACAGTTGCCATTTACAAGCTTCCACAAATTAAGTCTTTCAGTTAAGTTTTTCACACCCTTTACCCTTAACCCTCTTAAGAAACCCTTAAGATCAAGGAGCTTGTCTATTTTTTAGAAATTAAAATTCTACCCAAGAACTAAACGGTATCGGTAAACGGTGAAGATCGCATAAAAGCAAAAATAGACCGTATCGATTGCCTGGCTAACCTTTCAAAGACTGGTGGTATATATATTTTTTTATTTCTACCTTAGAGACTGAAACAGCTTGGACTTTTTTGATCGCCGGGAGGCGAAGGAAGTGCAAGTTAAAAATGGAAGGATCTCTGTCGCAGACAGGTTGTTCAATGTCTACAAAAATGGCGTATACCGTGACGACAAAAGTCGGTTTATTCCAAGTTAGGTAGACAATTTTATAGATAAAAAAACCGGGCAAGAGCAAGTCGGACTCGCGCACCAAGGGTTCCGTAACATCCGGGCTTATGCGTAAGGTTTATGTTAATGAAATTAAATGTTTATTTTTTTTATTTTTATAATAATTGAGTTGATTGAATGAAAGGTAAATTACATTTAAAAAAAAACTACTCTCGTTCAAAGCAATTTTCTGTGGAAGTTTACATGGTAATGTACATCATATATTTTTTTTTAGTTTTATCATTCTCTTATTTTAGAAGTTACAGTGGGGAGGACACACATTTTACCACTTTGGAAGTGTCTCTCGCGCAAACTATTCAGTTTAGAAAAAAATGATATTAGAAACCTCAATATCATTTTTGAAGACCTATCCATAGATACCCCACAGGGTTTGATGAAACAAAAAATTTTGAGTTCTAAGTATGGGGAACCCCAAAATTTATTGTTTTTTTTTTCAATTTTTGTGTGAAAATCTTAATGCGGTTCACAGAATACATCTACTTACCAAGTTTCATCAATATGGTTCTTATAGTTTCAGAAAAAGTGGCTGTGACATACGGACGGACAGACAGACGGACAGACATGACGAATCTATAAGGGTACCGTTTTTTGCCATTTGGCAACGGAACCAAAAAAGGGGAATTTCATAAAGAAAACCAAGGTTTCCAGCCTCACCGATACATCTCTTTGCCACAAACATCAGACAAATTAACCGATATTGTCTCTTCATCGATTTGAAGACATTTTAAATTTTTGATTATATTTGTAACTAAATAACTTATCTTCAGGCTAGCCTTTTCCCAACCACGTTGGGGTTGGCCCCCAGTCTAACTGGATGCAGCTGAATACCAGTATTTTACACGGAGCGACTGCCTATCTGACCTCCATAACCCAGTTATTAGATAACACGAAACCCCTTGGTAAGACTGGTTGGCAGATTTCGCGCTTCTGATGACCCCTAACGACTATCAAAGATCCACGAATGACAGCTGGGATCAATTACATCCACGGACCAGCCGCAGCTAGCGTGGCTTGGCCTGATCGATCGACCCGTTTGACTAATATTACTTAGCTACAAGCATATTATTAACTAAATAATTAACATTTTGAAATTCACGGGAATGGTAAGTTAAAACCCATTTCTACAGGAACGTTTGAAACCAATATTATTATACTAGCTGCGCCCCGCGGTTTCACCCGCATAAGTTTCGATCCCGTGAGAATTTCGGGATAAAAAGTAGCCTATTTGTTAATCCAGGGCATTCCAGGGTGTCAGCTAGCTCCATACAAAATTTTATCAAAACTGAATTGAAGAAGTAACAAATATATAACCACACACACACACTCACAAAGGTTCACCTTTATAATATTAGTGTGATTTGTGCTTGCCGTAACTTATAGCAGGTAGGTAAGTAACAATTAAGTCCCCAACGTCCTTAACTAATGGATTATCATGTTATTTTTAACTAGCTGTTACCCGCGACTTCGTCTGCCATCTGGGATGAAAAGTAAGCTATGCCCTTTTCCAAGTTATGGTCTACCTAAAAACCAAATTTCATCCAAATCTGTTCAGCCGTTTTGGTGTTAAAGCGTAACAAAGAAACATACAGACGTGGAAGTTTACTGCATAGGTACAGGAAAAAATTAGAACATGTCAACGAGGAATAGAGAGCAAAACGTAAACAAATAAAAAAAAATCGACACACAAAAATAGGACAAATTACCAAATCAATAGATGGCCTAGAACAGGCTCGAGCACTAAAATGGTAGTGAGCTGGACATGTGGCGCATCTTCAAGACCAGAGATGGACTAAAAAGGCAAGATAATCTGGAAGGGACCACAGGGTATTTGAAAAAAGGGAGACCTTGCGCCCGAAGGGAAGACGATATCGTAAAAACAAGCGGTTCAAATGGGGTTCAGATAACCCAATCCTGAGAGGACTGGCTATCTTTAGAGGAGGCTTTCACGTGCAGAGAGGTTCTTGCAGATGCCAATTATTATATAAAATTTTATTTTTTAACAAAATAGTGTATTTTCTTTTCTTTTTTGTAGATGTTTAAGTTTTTATTTTGTTGAAATTTCTAAGCATTGCAAGAAATAAAAGGCTTTTTATTTTTAACTTATTTATAATGTCCACGTATTGAAATTTTATTTATTTATTACATCATGGAAGACTTACAGCTAAAAGAAAACAAAAAAAAGAAAACAATAGTCGACAGAAAGCCAATTATAAGTCTTTCTCTTTTCTTTCAATTTTCGGAAAAAGAACCGGAGTTACCGACATAGCTTGCAGATTATGTAAACTGAAGTGGCAGTGGGCTGGCCATGTTTGTCGGAGGACCGATGGCCGGTGGACCAGACGTGTCTTGGAGTGGAGACCGCGTATTGGCTAGCGTAACGTGGTACGCCACCCAGCTAGATGGACTAATGACCTTAAGAAAGTGGCTGGGACAGGCTTGATGCGGATGGCGGAGGACAGGTAAATGATAAATGATTTTATTTTTGTAAGTAGGTTTGTACAAACACTTTTACACGTCAATCATGGTTTTTTAAAACTAGATGAGGTCGGCGTTTCCTATCTGACTACTCTGAGAAGAGAGGCCGAAACAAACTCAGAGGTCACAGTCTCTTTTAAAGGTTTTGCAGGGTTTTGTGACACAGCCTGGGAGAGCCCTATGTCCAGCAGTGGACTGATAGGCTGAGTGGATTGAAAGTTAGGAAAATTATTTGTTAAGCAAATTAATTACCAACTAAAATTGTCCATAATAAAAATCACAGCTGTCATTTTTGACAGTTGTATGAAATGGCTATAAAACGTCAAATTGACGTAATGTGTCACTAATTTGCATCAATTCATTTGTCGGACTGTACATACCTGCGGTTATTAATGGTTGCGTTCTAGAACTGAACCTTCTTGCTGATGTGTTCGTCTAGGGAAATACCATTTATCTATTTCCACAGAAAAGTAAGTAAGCAACATTGTTACATGCGTGGAATAACAGACACAAGGGACTTTTTATCCGCGGAGGTCGTTTATTTTCCTCCGTTGTAGGTATAAATACTCTGTACTTGTAACAATCACCATCTAAGTCTATTAAATCATAGAACACTTAAATGTTCTGTGACACTAATAATAAAGCTGAAGAGTTTTTTTGTTTGAATGAGTTAATCTCTGGAACTACCAGGCGGATTTGAATTTGATAGCCAAATTCTTGAGGCTATATAGGCTATACCTTTAGGAGCCGAGCAAAAAGAATCAAAAGTCAGAAAGAACGCTAAGCGAATACGAAGTAATAGCAGGCGATGCAATGCTACGGGTTAAGTCGTCGAACACGAAATTTCACACGGACGAAGTCTCAGGAAGAAGCTAGTACTAACAATAAATAAAGCTACAGTGTTTGTGGGAGAGCAGTGGTGGCCAAGTGGTAACTGCCGCGACTTACGAGTTGTAGGTCGTAGATTCGAACCCAGACAGGCGTTTTACTTTGTGTAAATTATTTCATCACCACTCCTCTCAAAACGGCGAAGAAAAACATCGTGAGGTAGCCGGCATGTCCTAGAACCAAAAATTCGAAGACATGTGACATCTGCCAATCCGCACTGGGCCCGCTTGATGGATTACCGCCCACTCCCTCTCACCGAGAGGAGGCCTGTGTCCCAGCAGTGGGAACATTATAGGCTGATTATGGTATGGTATGGTACGGTGTTTGTTTGTTTGTTTGAACGCGCTAATCTCTGAAACTACCAGTCGGATTTGAAAAAATATTTTTGTGTTTGATAGCCCAATTCTTGAAGAAGGTTATGGGCTATTTAACATCACGCTACGACCCTTAGAAGCCGAAAAAAAGAATGACAGTCGGAAAACGAAGTAATAGCTCGGGCGGGCGATAGGATGCGACGCAGTGGGTCGGGTCGGGGGCCGAAATTTTACGCGGACGAAGTCGCGGGCACACGCTAGTTATGTAATAAGTTTGATACTTATTAAGTTAGAATAAATCTTACTTACTTATTAAAAAATAAAATTGTTTATTTCTCACCACAATACATTTTTACAATTTCTAGAAATATAATTTCGAAATACTTTTACAAAACCAAAACAATATTTGTATAAGTATACAATAAAATAACTTGGTGGCTCTGATGGTTGCCATGAAGTTTTGACCCTATCCCCTGAACTAGGTGGGAACCTGTATCTCAGGGGGTAGTGTTCAGCCATGGGTTATGCAAATTTTACCGAGTGCCACTACTATTATTTAGAGATTCGATTTATTCATTAGTAACTGGTAAAATTCTGGTTTCAACCAGCCAACGCCAGCCTTGAAACTTCTCAATTTTGAAAGTAAACCCTGCTGGCAAAAAAAGAATTTGCTTTGCAGCTTTCCGAAACCCACAGTAATCAGTAATTCCTGTATTAGTTCCGTAATAAACCTTTGATCTTATTAGCCTCGGGGCACTTGTCAGAAATGACGGATAGAGTGTCTGTACGTGATGAAACACAAACGCCACACATTCGACGTTATTAATATTTAACATCTGCGCCTTTTATTTCTCCCGGATACAATATTCAGCTATTATATTAGGAAGGGAGTACAAATTGCTGGATTACGTTAATTTGTTTTGGTTGTTAGAGGATTAGTTAGTGGTTTTTGGCAAAAATACATCAAGCACTACAAAATAAACAATGGGCGGCCTTATCTATCGCTTTCTGCGACTTCTTCAGGCAATCTTGGAATATACCATGATTTTTTTATATTCAATAAGAGTTTTCGAAGTTCCTTACTTTACTAAGATGATTTCTGTGAGTTTTCGAAGTTCATTGCTGGTTGAAGATTTGTTTTGAATAACAGGCCAGAAAGTAATTTTTAACCTGAGAAAAACACTATGTCTCTGGAGAATAAACGAGCGAACTTATTATGGCACATACAACAACCCCATTTTATGTCCAGGCAAATCACTGTTCACACCCAGGTTGCCTGAAAAAGATCGCTAAAGGTGATAAAGCCGCCCATTGTATATTTTTATTTTGTAGTGTTCGATTTATTTTTTGTGGTGTACAATAACATCAATCGTTTATTAAGTAAATAAACGAACTTGTCATTGAAAAAAACTTGTGTCATAATTATTTGGTCTCAGATTTTGTATTGGAAAAAGAAAGAATAAAGTGAACTAAAAAGAAAAAAATAAATTTGAGTGACATTTTAGAATATACTGTTTAAATAAATTTTAAACGCTTGATGCTCTGATATTGTGTAGTAGGTACACCTGATATGTATAACGGATACCGTGAAACAGTGCCTCAAGCTTTTAAAATTTATGTATGTATATTTTAAAATGTCACTTTTTCTTTTTAGTTCGCGTTATTCTTTCCTTTTTAGGTTACGTTTTTATTTAAATAAAAGCTTGTTTTTAAAAACTTTTCTATTTTAATTTTATTTTGTACTTTTTAGTCTTAAAGATTTATTATTATCATTTTTTTTACCATTTTATGTTTATTTATTTACATTATTTTATTAATTTACACCATTGACATTATTTACCTTATTAGCATTACTTACATCATTGACATTATTTACACTAAGAACATTATTTACACCATTTACTTTATTCATTTTAGATGTTATTTAGGTCCTTTAAATGTTTCCACCTGTTTGTTTTATATTTTAATTGAATTAATCGTTTTGATTGTTAACGTATCGTTTTCTAATCTTCAAGTCCTTTCATTTGATATTCATAATAAGGGGGTTGAGAAAAAAATATGTAAGCCGCTATCTTGGAGCGGCGGCCATGTTGAAATTATTACAATATTCAGTATTGCACATTGTATTGTTACCAGAAAGAAATAAAGGTGTATGCAAAATTTCAGCTCAATCGTATACCAACAAATGGTCGAAAAATGGTTTGCAAATTTTGAACGGACAACTTACATTCATTCATACTCACATACGAACAGTTCAAGTTAAATAAAAGCTTAAAATAAAAAAGAATAATATAGCATAATAAAGTCAAAACATTCCCAACATCCTTTATTTCACGCTCTGATATGTACGTTAAGAACGATACGGTACGGTACGGTACGATACGTTAAGAAATGAGTCTATGTACGTGTTAATATATGGAATGACAAAGTGTAGGAAACGCGTAACAGACAGAGAGTAATGGCGGACCGTTGAAAGCAGTCAAACTCGTGGTTGAACCAGTGAGAGGATCTTTGCTTGAGTATTTTGGTCTATCTTCTGTTTTATTGGTCGGAATTTGTATTTTTAAAATACTGTTTTAAACTTTCACAGTTTAGCACTCCTCTTAAGCTACCACACATAGCGTCCGCAATTTACCGTCGAATGAGCAATTTCGTTTTATACAACCGATGGAAAATTTCACAGCAAGGTAGTTCAGATACCTACTGAATCCATCATGGTTACAAGTTGTGCTTAGATGTTCCTGCCACCCTGAATTTATTTACGTAAAGTGATTCGTGTAAGCTATTTAAGAGGAAATGCGGTCTAAGAGACTTTTGCAAAAGCCTAAGTAAAAGTCATAATTCGAGGTTTGGCTCTCGCCTCTTTCCTCCTCCGATATTGGACCAATTTAAAAGATATTTCATAAACTGAATAAGAGGGATATATATAGTTTCTTTTTTCATTAATAGTTGTCTAATTTGTACACTAGGCCTCTGTTCACAGCGGATTAAATCGGCAATTTTGAGCATTTTTGAGGGTTCTAAGTGCATAAAAAAATAATGTATCATCAAAAAGGAAAACATAGGGTCTACAAAGCGGGCGGAGAGTAATGGGTAGCTCACCGCCCGATCAGGACCAGGCCCGTGCCGGACGGCGCGTACGTGTTCCACGCGCGCCTCAAAGAGATGTCAGCATCGAGGAGGGGCCCCTTAGGGCCGAAGCCTGCTGGGTCAGCGGGATTGTCCGAAAGGGTTACCGCTGGCCCGGAACATAAAGGGCGAAGGAAGGAACACGGGTGGGTTTTAGTCAGTAAGAGTCTGACACTCCCTTCCGCTCCACCCAGAGCGGGAGGAGTCATTTGATGATTTCCCATCCGCAAAAAAAAAAAAAAGGGTCTACAAAGTAGTTAATATTTATTATTCTCTAAAAATCATTGCTATACATTAACCAGAAAGAAAACAGACGAGAGCGTTTCTATGGAGAAAATACCACCCGCATTTCCTCTTAATTCATCCCGCACTGTAAGTACACTAACAACGTCCTGTATGGTAAAACTTGTTTTTCACAATTTGGTGACACTGAAAGTTTTCATTAAATAATTTTCATCAAACGACAATGGCACGTAACTCCACAAACATTTCGTTTGAATCAAACGGGGCGGGCACGTTTAAGATGCGTCCATTCCACTGAATAGTTCCAGAAGTGTTTATTTTCCTCTGTAATAAATTACGTTAAAATGCACTGAAATTCTGAATTTCTAGCGAAAACTGACTCATAACAAAAGCGTATGATGCTTTTCAACGCAACCTCATTGTACTATTGAAGAAAACTACAGAAGGTTCACATGATTGCATGCTTGAAATAGTCAAATATAATCAAAATAAAAAGTACATATTATAAGTGTTTTGTTTTCGTTTTAACTTTTCCTATTGGTTTTTTAGTAAAAGTTTACGATTTTCACCTTCAATCTGTATGATTATAAACTGTAGCGACTTTTGTTACCGTCCATCCTACGCAGATACTATTCACGCAATTATTTCGGTCATAGTTTAAATGAATGCGACTATTTAAAAGACAATTAATTATTATTATGCAATAGGGTCGACTAGCGTCATTGCGTTGGAAGGTCTCCTACAAGGAGGTCCAACGACCTTGTGAAGGCCGCAGGAACCCGTTGGATGCGAGAAGTACAGAACCGGTCGAAGTGGAGGTGCTTGGGGGAGGCCTATGTCCAGCAGTGGACGTCTTTCAGCTGAAATTATGATGATGATGATGATGATGAATAGGACCAACTTAAACATAACTGGCGAATATGGGTACACCTCTGCATAGCCCTTTGGGGAATACAGTCGTGATATTATGTTAGTCGGTTATAAATTTTTTTTTGCTAGCCTATGCTGTGCCACTGCTGGGCAAAGGCCTCCCCGAAATCCTTCCAGGAAATCTTATCCCGCGCCACCTCAAACCAGCCCTCGTGGTACGCGTCCAGGTCATCTCGCCATCTCTTTCTGGGCCGGCCTCTGCGGCGCCGTCCATCTTCAGGCACCCATTGTGTAGAGATTTAATAGGTATATAATAGGTACTGGATAATGTTTGTAACCAAATAAATTAAAATTGTACTTATAAAGCGCGCTTAAGGGGAATGCTCCAACCAGCCCGCGAAATTCAAAATTTCTTGCGTTCTTTGCAATTTGCAGGCCAGTGCTAGGTTGTATGTTGATTAAAATAATATTCGCGGCTGTAAGACGTATGTAGTTACAGAATTATAATCATCAAAATCACCAATACAACCCTCCAACTTCATAAAGGTGTAAGAACAAAAAAAAAAACAGAAAAAGTTATTCCTACAGCTTTATGAACTTAGAGCGTTTTATTGATGATTTTGATGATTATAATTCTGTAACTACATATGTCTTACAGCCGCGAATAATATTTTAATCAACTTACAACCTAGCACTGGCCTGCAAATTGCAAAAAACGTAAGAAAATTTGAATTACGCGGGCTGGTTGGAGCATTCCCCTTAATCGTCGTTTCAGCCGATAGACGTCCACTGCTGGACATAGGCCTCCCCCAATTTTGGGGGGGTTTCCCATAATCGCCACGCTTGGCAGGCGGGTTGGCGATCGCAGTATGGTATGATGGTGGAATAAATAGAGAACGCTGCTGCCCATTCTCCGGTAAGACCCTTAATCGCCTTTTACGACACCCACAGGAAGTAAGGGGTGGTGCAATTCTTTAAGTCCGGCGCCACACAGACAGTATTCCCCTTAATATTACGTGTGAATTTATAAAACAACATTATGAGGAGTAGAACTTCTTTACATATTCTTTACTCTGCAACAATTCCATGAAATTTCAAGCAACGCAGCACCAACTTTGCCATACACTACGCCACACATGTTGAGTCCACACCTGCGTTGCATTATGTTTATACGTTTCATCTAGTGCGATAACCGTCGATGTAAAAACCTTTGTTCGCCTGTGTACGTAATCTGTGTGTTGAGCTGTTGATGAGAAAGTAAGGAGGTGCATAGTGTTGAGTAATTTTCGCTGCACTTTGGTTGGAGCATAAAGTTTTGCACAGAGTTTAAAGTAATGGTTGAGCTTCTTGTGGAAGAGTTAGTACCGGAAAGTACTAGGTACAGTCAGCTTAAAAAAAAGATAGATACTTGGACAAGAATTCATTTGGTTGTATTCTACAATACTGTATCAATGCAAAGCTACAGTACCCAATGTTTTATGTTTTGTGGCTACACATTGATACAATATTATGGAACAGATAACAGGAAATCTCTGTTTCTATGGCAAATTAAAAAACTGGCCAAGTGCGAGTCGGACTCGCACACGAAGGGTTCCGTACCACAAGGCAAAAACGCCGAAAAAAACATGTTTGTTTTATGGGAGTCCCCCTTAAATATTTATTTTATTTTAATTTTATTATTTATTATTAAAGTTAAAATACAACTGAGTATTTTGTGAATATTTCAAGTGCCTACCTGTTGCCAATTTTGATATCGAGCAAAAAAAGCAAAAAAAAGGCGTTTGTTGTTGTAAAACAAAATAAAATAAATATTTAAGGGGAGCTCTTAAATATTTATTTTATTTTGTTTTTAATATTTGTTGTTATAGCGGCAACAGAAATACATAACTTGTGAAAATTTCAATTGTCTAGCTTTCGCGATTCTTGAGATACAGACAGACAGACAGACGGACGGACGGACAGACGGACAGACAGCGAAGTCTTAGTAGGTAATAGGGTTCCGTTTTTACCTTTGGGTACGGAACCCTAAAAACGGTCTAATTTGGCTGTAACACTATTTTTCGAAAATGTTCTCTACTACCTTTTTACCCGACTGCGGCGAAGGCCAAAAGGAGGGTTATGTGTTTGACCTGTATATATGTATGTCCATTTCTTTGTTCCCTCGTAACTTCTAAACGAATGAACGGATTTTGATAAATTTACGTCTGTGTAGTGCCGGACTTAAAGAATACCACCACCCCTTACTTCCCGTGGGTGTCGTAAAAGGCGACTAAGGATCCTACCGGAGAATGGGCAGCAGCGTTCTCTATGTATTCCACCATCATACCATACTGCGATCGCCAACCCGCCTGCCAAGCGTGGTGATTATGGCAAACCCTCCCAAAATTGGGGGAGGCCTATGTCCAGCAGTGGACGACTATCGGCTGAAACGACGATACGTCTTTAGATTTGTCTTAGTAGCACGAGTATCACTGACTATATCAAAATTGAAAAATATAAAATGGCCGATTTTTGGCGCAATATTAGGTGTCTTCAAAAAAAAAAAATTTCTCGAAACCTATCGAGTGGGATATCAAAATAAAGGGTTTTTAAAGGTGATTACAAAAATATATACAACTTATATGGTTAAAAGTAATTCGAAGTGACAAATCGTAAAAAACACGTACCAATAGCTAAATCGTCTGCGAAATATTTCAAATTTGTAAACTAAAAAGCTGGAAATAAAAAACAAGTAATTAAAAAAACTAAAAAACCTGACTGCGGTGAAAGAATTATTAGACTTTTGTATTCTGCTTATGCGTATGAACTTTCATTAAAATCGGTTCATTCATTTCCAAAAATAAGGGCTTAAAAGTTTATATGAAAAACCGTTCTGTGTTCAGAATCATAATTATATTAAATCCTTCTAGCTACCTATTGCTTCTGCCCCGCTAAGCATCAATGCTGTGTTCTGTCACACAGCCTAGTGAGTTCTTGATCTAAATTAATTAAAAAAACGATAACTTAATAAAGTTTCTCAAGCAAAGTTCGAAGCCTATTACGAGACAGTGATTTATAATCTAGTCATCACTGACAAGGGGTGGGGAAAATGCATTGACATAAAGTGGACATTGAAAAACGATAGAATAATTTAGCCTATAATGTTCCCACTGCTGGGGCACTGGTAATGGAGAGGGAGTAGGCCGTTATCCACCACGCGGGCCCAGTGCGGCTTGGTAGATGTCACATGTCTTTGAATTTTTAGTTCTAGGACATGCCGTTTTTCTCACAATGTTTTCCTTCACCGTTTTGAGAGCACTGGTGATGAAATAATTTACAAAAAACAGAGCTCTAGGCTCTCACTGCTCCATCCTTAGAAAACTATAACCACTTCTTAAATCGCCAATATCCACTAAGCAAGGGTAATTATCATCATCATCATACTCGTAAGCATAACATAGCATTATCCGCCTATGATTGACGTGTAAGTGTTTGTGCAACGGGCCTGCTGGCGGAGAGTAATGGGTAGCTCACCGTCCGGTCAGGACCGACGGCGCGTACGTGTTCCACGCGCGCCTCAAAGAGATGTCAGCATAAGGAGGGGCCCCCCTTAGGGCCAAAGCCTGCCGGGACAGCGGGATTGTCCGAAAGGGTTACCACTGGCCCGGAACATAAAGGGCTAAGGAAGGAACACGGGTGGGTTTTAGTCAGTAAGAGTCTGACACTCCCTTCCGCTCCACCCAGAGCGGGAGAGGTCATTTGATGATTTCCCAAACGAAAAAAAAAAGG
The DNA here is from genome assembly GCA_916614155.1 of Mesoligia furuncula. Lineage (NCBI taxonomy): Eukaryota > Metazoa > Arthropoda > Insecta > Lepidoptera > Noctuidae > Mesoligia > Mesoligia furuncula. The sequence goes on along the minus strand of OU744808.1, from coordinate 10,351,593 downwards.
GTGATTAATCAATGATCAATCCTTCATTAAAAGACGCATTTGGACAAAAATGAGCTGGTTTTATTACATTAATACGCAAATAAATGTGCCATAAAACAATAACCAACTCATACTCATAATTAAGGGTCAGTATTACTTTAACCAAAACTATTCGTATACATTGATGCCCCGAGTTCATCGCTAACTGACGGCTTATCTAATTATGCAAAACAACACCGAGTTTGTACGTAGTTTACCGTACACCGACCAAAACTGAGAGGAAACGGTGAAATAATAAACGAGAAGCCAGAACGAAGGTAGAACCACAGAATAGATGGGATACAGAAGGCCGGCTTCTCACAATGAGCGAAATCAGGTGCACACGCACTCTGGCTTAGGCACTTACTTGTACTCAGCGTTTAACAATTTGTCACACTGGATGCGTTCTGCGGTCTGCGGTCAGGTCAAAGTGAACACAGCCCGCATCATGTTTGAACAACACTTCACTTTGACCTGACCGCAGACCGCAGAACGCATCCAGTGTGACAAACCCTTTATCGAGAAGCGAGTAGAGCTAGCAACTAAATACGAGTTGGCGAGCGACAAGCAGCGAATTCGCGACGGCGCGATGAGCGGCGGATACTCACTGGTATGCGTAATGCGTATGGACCAAACGTGAGTGTCTCAGCGAGTACTCTGCCCGCCAAGCGAGCGTCGCCGAGCGAGTACTCTTGTCGTTGCGTTAAAAGAGTACTCACCGACTGTGTACGTGAACATTCAGCGGTCAACAGATTACTATTAATATATAATAAATCTATCTCTTTTACTCACACGGGACCTACAATCTTTTGCACCTTTCTTGAACGATCTGAGAAAATGTTTGATAGATAGTCGCTTCCTCGTTGGCGATGGGACAGGTGCCATAGATATATTTTCCTGTCTCTGTCATGCGCGAACTACTTCACGCACTCTCTTTCATACACCGTTCGACATTTCGCTGTGTGAACAGAGAGCGTGCGAAGTGTAGTTTGCGTTATCGCGACAATGTAGCCGAAGCATCAGCGAGAGATTGAGTGGGGAGCGAAAGGGATCGCGCGAAGGGTAGTTCTCGTTATCGCGACAATTTGGCCGCAGCATGGCGCGTGGCTGTATGTCATGTGCGTGCGCTCCCACGTTGTTTGAAGTCTAACTTCTGTACTTATCTATTCTGTGGTAGAACGTTGGAAAGATCCAAATCAATGAATATTAATGTGAAAACAGAATTTATTTAAAGCTGGGAATAGCTCCTGTTGTTGTGTTTTAAAGTCTGATGAATAGTTTGAGTTTCAACAAATGGCTTGGTAGTGGATTGCCTTTGTGCGGTAAACTTGGAATTGACAAGCTACTACATCATCAGCCTAGCCTTTTCCCAACTATGTTGGGGTCAGCCTCCAGTATTACCGGTTGCAGCTGAATACCAGTATTTTACATGGAGTGACTGCCTATCTGACCTCCACAACCCAGTTACTGGGTAATACGATAGCCCTTATTAAGTCTGGTTTTCAGACTTTCGGGATTCTGACGGCTGGTAACAACTGTCAAAGATGTACGAATGACAGCCGGAACCAACGACTTAACGTGCTTTCCGAGGCACGGAGGATTCTTGGTATGTAGAGATGGTCACCCATCCAAGGACCAACCGCGGCAAGCGTAGCTTAACCTGATTGATCGACCCGTGCGGCTGTTATTACTTAGCCACAAGCCCCTCAAGTGACAAGCTATCATGGATAGAGATACTATTATAATGTCTAATATATATTTCTTAGACTACGGTTTAAACCTTGAGCTCTGATGTCCAGGGGGACAGATTGGGAGCAAAATATAGGTACATGGTTTTAGTCTTCAGGTTCCACTTGAGCAAATAAAATGAAATTGTTTATTCTATAAATGTAATGTGGAGGCACGGCAGTGCCCCCGCCAAGTCGAGCAAAAAGCGGCACGGCCGTACCATCCTTTCCTCGAAGCAGTTCAGGCCATTTTCGACCCCCTATAACTTCGTTGTGGGAAAAACTAGAAGCCTGATAGTGACCATATCAATATTAAAAATCTTTTATGTTTTAAATAGATTGACTTGGCCATCGCATGAAAACACAATGTATCTCACAAGTAATACATAGTATACCTATTAAATTAGATTGTTGTATAAGATGTTTACGGTGGAAGTACTGAGTTGCGAGACTTGGCTTTTTTTACAAGTTATGTTTTTGATGGCATCACTTTTACACGCCATATTATTTAAATAAAATAACATGCTAGATGAAGTCCACATATCCTATCTGAATACCACTTCGAAACAAACTCAGGGGTCAAAGTCTTATAAGTCCAGGCATAATCTTGTTCGGATTATATGAGGACCATATAGTGTTATCTGTCTGAAATTGTATCATGAGGAAATAACCACACAGATTTGATTGGATTTGTCCAGTCAATGCTTGTCCAGTTCTAGTCTGTGTCATTTATGGCCTTTGATAAACGTTATATTCAGTAAAACTAAAAGTTATATTCAGTCTCAAACCATAATAACCATAATGACCTGTAGGCCAATGCCTAGTTTGCGGGTCACCGTCCAATCTAGTCTTGTACAATGATTTTTAATAAATAAAATTGTAATTTGAAATGACTTTCTAAGTCACACATGAATCCTTTAGTTCATCAATACTACACCAAGTTACAATTCTTCACATCAAAAGTTACAAAATCCAACTGAATGTAAAGACACAACCTAAGTTGCGAACTTAATCATCAAGACAGAATCGAACGAAGCCCGCAGTCCTGCACTAGTTTCTTTAATTGTAGGAATTCCCGTCGAGGCACATATAAATTACTTGGCAATTGTGTACTGCATTTGTTCCACTATGTTTCTGGGAAATGGCGGCGTTATTCTGCGAAATACGCAGAAGCGTAAAATATCTTTTGCTCCATGTGTGTTCATACTTGCATTTTCTGTCGTCGTTAAATAATGGGACATGATTTTCGTATATTTTTATTTTATTTATTACAGTTTAATTTGTTTTGGAATGAAGTTTAAGGATATTGAGGGTCCAGTTCAAACCAGCCGTGAGGCACACAATACAATTTTAAGTTTTTTTGTTGTTTTTGTGTGAATATTGTGTGCCTTACTTAACCTGGGTAGGTAAATGATTTATTTTCTGTAAGTAGGTTTTTACAAACACTTTTACACGTCATCATATTTTTAAACTAGATGTGGTCGGCGTTTTCTATCTGACTACTCTGAGAAGAAAGGCCGAAACAAACTCAGAGGTCACAGTCTCTTTTAAAGTCCAGACAAAATCTTGGTCAGATCGTGTGAAGACCATGTAGATTGATGTCTGAAATGGTCTTTTGAGGAAAGAACCACACAGATTGAGCGGACCTGTCCAATCAGTGCACGCATTTGTCAAAAATCGTGCAGCTCTACTCAGAAATTGAGGAGCTCAACGATTCGACGAACAATACCAAAAAAAGGACATTTGGGTAGGCCGCGTAAAATACTCAAACTGTCAGATCATGATTAAAACTAAGAAGGAAAACAGAAAAAAAAAAATGACCCACATAGTCCTCACATTCACAATAATTAAATGAAAAATAAAAAAATACTTTACAAAGTAAATATTCATGTCATTGTCTAAATAAAATTCATCAATGTCAATGTGTATATAAAAAAATCCGGACATAATCTTTGAGGACCATGTAGATTAGTGTCTGAAATGATCTTTTGAGGAAAGAACCACACAGATTGAGTGGACCTGTCCAGTCAGTGCACGCATTTGTCAGTAACCGTGCAGCTCAACTCAGAACTTAAGGAGCTCAACGATTCGACGAACAATACCAAAGACAGGACATTTGGGTAGGCCGCATAAACTACTCAAACTGCCAGACCATGATTAAAATGAAAACAATGACCCACATAGTCCTCACATTCACAATAATTAAAATAATATAATACTTTATACTCTGTCTGTGTGGTGCCGGACTTAAAGAATTGCACCACCCCTTACTTCCCGTGGGTGTCGTAAAAGGCGACTAAGGGTCTTACCGGAGAATGGGCAGCAGCGTTCTCTATTTATTCCACCATCATACCATACTGCGATCGCCAACCCGCCTGCCAAGCGTGGCGATTATGGCAAACCCCCCCCAAAATTGGGGGAGGCCTATGTCCAGCAGTGGACGTCTATCGGCTGAAACGACGACGAATACTTTATACAGTAAATGTACATGTCATTGTTTAAGTAAAGAGATATTAAAAAAAAAAAAAAATTAAAGTGTAAAATAGCAAAATAACATTCACTGTCTAAACCTATTGGAGCAGCTCAATCCCAAGCCTTTTTGTCCTCAATATAGTCTTTTACAGTATAATAGGCTTTCTGGCATAATTTTCGCTTTATATAAGATTTGAATTTATTAAGGCTTAGATCTTGAACGTGGCTTGGTAGCTTATTATAAAAGCGTATACATTGGCATCTAAACGAGCCACCTATTTTCTGGAGCCTTGTTGTAGGAACAACAAATTTGTGTTTGTTCCTTGTATTTATATTATGGATATCACTGTATTTTTTAAACAGATTAATATTTTTATGTGCATACAAAAGATTATCATAAATGTACTGAGAAGGCACAGTCATTATATTAATCTCTTTAAATTTGTCTCTGAGGGAGTGTCTGGGACTTAATTTATAAATGGAACGAATTGCCCTTTTTTGTAAAATAAAAATTATCTGAATATCGGCGGCATTTCCCCACAACAGAATACCGTACGACATCACACTATGAAAATAACTAAAGTAAACTAAACGGGCTGTCTCTAAATCAGTCAAATCACGAATTTTCCTAACGGCGTATGCTGCAGAGCTAAGCTTTTTTGACAATTTATCTATATGGGGGCCCCATTGAAGCTTGGCATCCAACGTTATGCCTAAGAATACTGTGGTATCTTCGGGTTTTAACTCTTCATCCTTAATGAGAACACTAGTTTCTACTTGTCTAACGTGGGGTATCGTAATCTTAATACATTTAGTTTTTTTTCCGTTAAGTAGTAGGTTATTGACATTAAAATAAACTTATTTTCTTTCTTTCATTTGTAAGGTTGAAACCTGGCATACCACGTTCCAAAGCCCGTCGCCACTCATTGGATCCCAAATAGCAGGAAACGACTACGCGGCAGGCCCAGAAAGAGGTAGCGGAATTAGCTGGACCCCTTCTTAAAGAATTGACCAACAATCGCAGTAGACCTGGAAAAGTAGAAAGAGGGAAGGGAGGAAATATAGTTTCATGCATTGTGTTTCATTTTTGGGTCGTCAGAAGCCTGAAAATCTGACAACCAATCTTACCAACGCGTATCGTATTACCAGTAACTAGGTTATGTGGATCAGATACACAGTCTCTCCATATGTAAAATACTGGCATTTAGCGTCATCCGGTTTGACTGGATGCCGACTCCAATATAATTGGGAAAAGGCTAGGCAAATGATGACGATTAAAGTGAATATTAAACTTATTATTTTTTAAAGACGTTATTTTATCAAGATGTTACTGTAAACAGTTGTTGGTGAACCAAATGAAATAAATAAATAAATTATTTATTGAATAGTTAAAAACAAATATCTAATACCTAATTGATAAATCATTTGGTAAGTAAACTTTCGCGATTGTAAGAAAAATGTGCACAAAATCAATTTAAGAGGCCAAGCAGTTGTAGTCTGCTGTGTGTTACAAAACCTGGAACTATGCAATAATTCAATAAATATTCTAATGATAAAACCTACGAATAATAAAAAGTCAGGAAGCGTAACTATGAACAAAATCAACGAGAAATTCGGCTCCAAACTTCACTACATTGACAAAATACCTCGAGTATACAAACGAAAGAACACACATGCAAATAAGCCAATCAGCTGCGCTCGCGTAAAGCGTTGTATTCCGGCAAGCGCCGTGATTGGTTCTAGTGCGCGGTGGCCTTTTCGGCAACGCCCACTGCGGTAAACATTTGCGTGGTGCCGTTTTTGAGCTGGAGTTACATTTCTTTTATTATTCGTAGGGTTAAACATAAGACACAATATTTAAGACTGTACTTACTATTACTTTTGCTAGTTAATGCTACTTAAAAGGAATAAAACTGACATTTAAATATAAGGTCTAACGAGTGTAATAAAAACTAACAGCACTTAGCGCCATTTAAAATAAGTTGAATGTACGTCTCTAAGAGTTGTAAGAGTTTACCTGCTAAGATCAAGTCTAAGTTAAGTGTCATATCCGTCTGCAAGGCTGAGGATTATGAATTACTAGCTGCGCCCCGCGGTTTCACCCGCGTAAATGTCGACCCCGTGGGAATATATAAAAAGGGATAAAAAGTAGCCTATATTTTATTCCAGGGTGTCAGGTACCTCCATGCAAAATTTTATCTAAATTGGTCCTGCCGTTTGAGCGTGAAGAAGTAACAAACATCTAAACACACACACACTCACAAACTTTCGCCTTTATAATATTAGTGTGATAATCCTAACCAATATTATGAATGCGCAAGTGAATTTCATTGTTTGTTACGCTTTCGTGTCAAAACGGCTAAATAGATTTGGATAAAATTTGGCACATGGGTAGACCATGATCTGGAGAAGGACATAATTAATGCTCTTTCCATCTTGGATTGCAGATGAAGTTACGGGCAACAGCTAGTGCCTATTTCCATAAAAGACTGTCAGGTCCTTAGAACTTACTAGGTCTATTTATTCGTATATAAGCGTAAGTCCAGGCGAGTAACATATTTTGAGGTCTCAACATTACATATGTAATACCATAAGGGGAATCAAATCTACATATAAGTAGCGGTATCTACACACACCACACGCCACATGCGAATTACGCGTCATACTGACGTCACGCAAAATTCTGCATCTCGCAAGCAGAGTTTACCGTGCAACTAGCATAGATACAACGTCCCGACATGAATCATCGGGCAGTTGCCCGCTAGACGCAACACCCGTCTGGTCGGAGGACCCTCCCTTTTCTATGGAGGATGAGTGGACTTTACACCCTGTTCCTCATACCTCTATATTCTCTTGATCCAAATCACATGATGGAGTGAGAGAGACATCACCAACAAAAAGTGTTTGCCAACAGAAAGTACAAATGAGCAATAATGTTTAAACATTTAGAACTTTTATATACTCATTGGGTAAACCGAATACCCGAATAAGCCACTGTATATTGGCAGTATATAAACAAGAACAACAGCACTAAAGATTGCAATACACGCGGGAAAAACATGGCCGTACCAGCCCACGGACTGAATTTCAACAACGTAGGAAAATTTGCTTTCATTCTGCCCCAAGCTTCTTTTAAAATCGTAGGAAATAATCTAGGTGAAAAATAGAGAACACTTTTGTAGCCGTTGCACTATTTTATGCAGGTTTTGTCTGAATAGGTATGGTGTCTTCTAAATACTTAGCACAAAACAATGTCGCTTTTCGTGTTTTTCTATGTTTGCAGCGGTGTAAGTAAAAGGTGTTGGTTGCTGATGAGGTGCTGGTAGCGTGGTGCCACGGAAGAATAAGTAAAACGGCGAACCAAATCTATTTACGTGTGTATTGGACCAGTGTCACAGTTGGAAGGGGCGTGTTGCCACAGATAATATAATGAATTACATTTATAATGTTGGTATTGCAATATTAAAATACCCAACACTGTGTGATTGCATTGAACTCAAACTCAAACTCAAAGCATTTATTTCAATTAAACCTTTAACAGGCACTTTTGAATTGTCAAGAAGTCGGTCAGTCATAAAATATGAAGCTAGTTGCCCATTCCAAAGCGTAGGTACCTATGGAGAAGAACGGGCAAGAAACTCCATGGACACTCTTTTTAAATTACATTTTACAAAAACATTTGTTACATCATTTCTTTTGAATTTATGATTATATAATGTGAGAACGATGTAAAAAAAAAATAAAAAGATGTCCGCGTTAAGAGCGTCCAGAATACAACAAATAGTAACAAAACAACAATCCAAAATTAAAACAATTAAAATAAGCCCAGGCGGCTAAGTGATGACCAGTCCCAACTGACGGCGCTCGTTCACGAACATGACGTATATATCAGCACCATTCAGCTCAACCACTTTGAAGGGAGCTAAATGATCCAACATACACGCCACCGCCAGCGAGACATTTGAGTGAGCATGACACACTATCAGCCGCCAGGGAATATTCAAGTCAATGAAAGATATATTATTACCCAGTAAATGGTAGCTATAGATTACATAGAACTCACATCTGTGCTATGCAATTATACAATACAAAGGAAATTGAGTTTATACAATGCAAGGATAGTCTTACAATCTTCAGCAGCTCCAACAGTATTTTCAAGTGTTAGTCAATTAGTTGTGGAGCAGGACTAGCATTGAGCCAGGCATTTTTGTCAGTGATGTAATCCCCTAACTTATAATATGCCTGACTGCATAGTGTGCGTTTTATACAAGATTTAAATTTTGTCTCATTCAGTTGAAGAATGTGGGGAGGTATTTTATTATAACATTTTAGACAGTACCCCATAAAAGATGAATCTACTTTAGCCAGTCTGAAACCTGGTTGCACTAATAGGTCCCTATTTCTAGTACTATAATTATGTCTTTCACCTCTTTTACTAAAAAGATGTAAATTTTTCCTTACATACATGATGTTTTCATAGATATATTGACAAGGCACCGTCATGATGTTAATTTCCTTAAACAGTTCCCTTAGAGAATCGCGCCTGCGGAGATTATATATGGCTCTGATGGCTCTTTTCTGCAGAATAAAAATAGAATCGTTGTCTGCAGCCCGTCCCCAAAGTAAAATACCGTAAGACATGATACTATGAAAGTAACTAAAATAGACTAGTCTCGCGGTATCTACATCAGTAAATTGACGGATTTTTCTGACAGCATAAGCTGCTGAACTTAGCCGTCCTGCAAGAGATTTTAAATGAGGACCCCATTGTAGCCTTGAGTCGAGCGTGATCCCTAGGAAAACAGTTTCATCGACGAATTCTAGTTTCTCTTGATTCAATATTATCTCACAATCACTACCCTTGACATTTGGTAAAGAAAATCTTATGCACTTAGTTTTTTTTCCATTTAATACTAGATTATTAGCAGTGAACCAATTTTGGACCTGCAGTAGGGCGTTATTTACGTCGTCAAAATTTGTAGCACGTCTATTTACCTTAAAAATTAAGGAAGTGTCATCAGCAAATAACACCATTTGTGGTTGATTTTTTAATAAATGGAGTAGATCATTAATATACACTAAAAAGAGGAAAGGACCCAATATCGAGCCTTGTGGCACACCAATTTTTACTATTAAACCAAGTGAATTGACACCATTTATTTGAACTTGTTGTTGTCTATTATTTAAATAAGATCTAACTAAACTGAGCGCAAGTTTTCCAAGTCCGTAATGCTCAAGTTTCAAAAGCAAGGTTTGGTGATCGACGCAATCAAATGCTTTGGAGAGGTCACAAAAGATTCCTATGGCATCTTGGGCCTCTTCCCACGCGTTAAAAATGTGTTTTAATAAAGTTACGCCGGCGTCGGTCGTACAACGTCCTTTGGTGAAACCGTACTGTTGATTGTTCTTTTAAACCTCTCAACGGATTTTGTCGTGGTATTTACCATCATTTAGAGAATTTGTTCCAGAAGGTTTATGTGTATAATACATTAATATTTAACCAAGGTAAAGCACAGAGATCTTAATGTTTGACAAGTCGCCACATCAGTAGATTGCACTTTTGCAAAGCAGTTATGGTTTCCAAAAGTTGATCACAACCTTATTTCGATTTTTTTTAATGCTAGGCTCGTATTTGGCGATCACCTCATTGGTAAGCGATTATTTGGTTGTTGATGGTGCTGGCCTGACTAGAAGTAACATATTAATAGAAGACTCGAAGTCTTCCAGCATCCGCATTTAAGATCAATTATATCATTCATTCATTACAGCCAAAAGACGTCCACTGCTGGACATAGGCCTCCCCAAGCACCGCCACTTTGACCGGTTCTGTGCTGCCCAGATCCAGTGGATTTCTGCGGCCCTCACAAGGTTATCGGTCCACCTTGTGGAAGGCCTTTCAACGCTACGTCTTCAGGTACGCAGTAGCGACTCCAGAACCTTGTTCTAAGAGCAATGTGCCCACACACATAATTGCTATGTGCTATATTCATAATTGGAATCAAGATATTCCGATTTATCCATACTATACTATATAATATAATATTAAAAATTCAAAAGTAACTCTGTATCATGATGTATGATTTAGATAAAAATTGGCAGAAGAACAGACTACTTATATCCCGGGAAAGCACATAGAATAGTTTTTATCCCTATATTCCCACGGGATCAACAGTATGCGGGTAAAACCGCTGGGTACAGCTAGTTTTATCATAGATAAATCCCAAAGAGTTCTATTTCGAAATATAACTACAGTTAATGATATTAGTCGAACGATCAAAGGGGTAATCAGCCGTGGGTGTCTTTCATGACACCCACGTGAAAGGTGCCCTTTCTTTTACGCAGAAAAACCATAAAAGTAATTATTAAAAACAAGCAAACTTTCTAAGAACTAGTAATTAGGTAGCGAGCTTTGGTTCTTAACATTTACATGATATGATTTTATAAATAAATCTAAAAAGAAAGAAACGAAAAGCCTATTTTATTTAAAAAAGTATTCTAAGTAGTTACCGTTTATTCTTAGAAACCTCAAGTTTTACGAGACATTACATTTTGTTGCCATCCTCAACAATTCTCTCTTACATCTAGATCATTAATTTTTGGTAGAGCCCTTTAAAAAGAATCTCTTATTTAATTCTACTGAACAATACAAAAAAAAAAATTGTGCTTACCTAATTATTTCTTAAAAAATACTTCACTTTTCTGAAGTCTGTAAGTCTAAGGGTTAATTAGTAACTAGCTTCTGCCTTCGGTTTCGCCCACGTAAATGTTAGAAAAAATCCCGTTACTGGGACTTAAAGCTAGCTAGCTAGATTTATCAGTAGCTTATGTCTCCTAGGATGCCATCTGTCTTTTTTATCGAGATCCGTTCAGTAGTTTAGGCGTGAAAAGGTAACATAGGCATTTAGGGTATTGTTGCGATTGTCGCGCTTCTGTAGTGCCTCGGCAATGTCTGCAAACGCACGCACTGACGGCTTTGATACTCTGTGGAGTAAGAAATAGCCTCGCAACTCCGCAGGCTGCAATCGATAGGAGCCCGGGCAGACAGCCTGCTAGTGTGGGCGCTCACAAATAGGACCCGATCTGTTTTAGTTATTAAGTACTAACATAGGTTAATAAAAGCTATTTTACTGTACCACATTGTAGTCTGAAAAAATCTACATTTGCCTAGCCTTTTCCCAACTATGTTGAAGTCGGCTTCCAGTGTAATCGGATGCAGCTGAATACAAATATTTTACATGGTGCGAATGCCTATCTAACCTCCACAACCCAGTCACTGGATACCCTTTGGTAAGACTAGTTGTCAGAATTTCGGGCTTGTCACCCGTAAGGACTGTCTAAGATCCACGAATGACAGCCGGGACCAACGGCTTAATTTGCTTTCTGAGGCACGGAGGGGTCTCGGTATGTAAAGATGGTCACCCATCCACAGACCAACCGCGGCAAGCGTAGCTTAACCTGATCGATCGACCTGTGCGGCTGTTATTATTTAGCCACAGCCCTCTTTAGTCTGAACCAATAAAGACTAATTAATTAACTTTTTACGTTACTTTCGTATGGATTGAGACGATGATGAACAAAAATAGGACTACCCTCATTCTTGGGAAAACAAAAACAAAACGAATTAATTAGACTAATCTGGTAGGTAACAGTCTCTGCGATGGCAACCGCCTAATTGGTCTGGTACATATTTACGGTAAACAAAATTCACGTTACATAACGGGCGAAATGTGGGTGGGAGTAATAGGTACACAAAGTCAAAGTCAAAGCATTTATTTCAATTATGCACAGAAAAGGCACTTTAACCGTATAGTTCGGTAGCGCCCCCGAATGGACCCGAACACACGAACCTCCGCCGGCTCGGTACTGGGTCCCATTGGACCCAGGAATTACGACATACGACACCCTTCATTGATTATGTAAATATTTGTTATGCTACCCATCCAATCTAATGAATGTGCGTTAACTGAGAGAGTTGGATAAAAAACTCTTAAGTTAACGCCATTAAATATTTCATATTTATCGCGCAAGCATATTAATTTACCTTTATTAAATTCAAGTCTGTAAATGCGATAATCGCCATTTTGTTGACAGTCGTGGTCGAGGCTAAAAAACATAAAAATTGGGGATTTCGAACATCCAAACTCCACCACAGGGGCAGTGAATAATACATCATTTAATTATTTGACGAATTCATCCATTGTTCAAGTTAAATAAGTAACGGTAATGAAGTTTTTTGATATCTAATGTCGAAGTTTCGCGCCAATCGTGCGTGTTTACATTTAACTTTTCACAAATGTCACGCACACACATGTAGGTAAGATTTAAAATGTGACAAATATTATTGAAAATATTATAAACAACACAAAAATGCCCAAATGTTAACGTAATATTGAAGCACAGGTCAAATAACACGTATTATTCATTACCGCTACTCAATTTGTGTTCAAAATCGCCGTCTATTGTTGTTTTTTTTATAGTAATGATGTGCGAAAGCGATTATGCTAAACGATTTTTTTTTAAATTTCGATTGACATGGATAATACAATGTCGAATTTCTGAAATCGATACTCGGAAACTGAAATAAAATTATTTTAAGCATTAAATAAAATAAGCATTGTTTATAATAATGATTTATGCTTTTCTAATTTTATTCTAACAGTTTTTTGGACCCTATATTGAAACTGAGTCAATAACTGAGGACCTTTGACCATAGTCATTTATTGAATTTCGCGGCGAATTGTTTCTATATTTGAATTTATCTTCGGACTGCGTTCGCCGTTCAAAATTATTTTTATTTATTGTACTTACTATTTATTTTTGATACTTTCTAATAGTTTGGTACAGAATGCCCGGTATACATTTTTTGGTAGGTTTAGCAAAAGTTTGGGAATGATGATAAATTAATGGTATAAATTGGGTATTCCACAATCACTTTACATTTCAATATGTTTTGTTAGTTGTATGAGCTTGGTAGTTTTTGTTCCTATTAGTTTATTTGAGTACCTAATAGATTTTTTTTTGTGGTAGTTTACAACGAAATTTTAAAAAACTGACTATGTTTATGTCGGACCACGCACAGTGAAAGGTTCCGTAGTTAGGTTGAATATTTACGCATGCACAATGCAATCATCAATTTGATCGACTGCAAAAATAATTTTGTATTTCTATTTCTCATCATTCATAAGTTCATAACGTACCCAATAATTAAAGTGCCTGGCAGAAAAGAAAAGTACTTACTGTTTTCTTATGGGGAATAACATCTTGACCATTTCTTACTATTACAGCCAAAGTCTGCAATTAACCCCCTTGACCGCTATTTGAGATTGAAAATGCCAAAAATCTTATTTTTATATCAAGCGTTTTAAGCATAACATTAAAAAAAACCGGTCAAGAGCGAGTCGGACTCGCGCACCAAGGGTTCCGTACCTTCATGTTTTTAATTTTTGATCAGCGCGGGCCTATATTCGTCGGAGAATTTTAGCACTGTGCACTGCGGTGTAGAATATTGCAGTTTTTTGTCGGCGTAATCTCTTGACCGATTAACTTTTGTTGATGATTTCTGAAAAAGTGTGCTATATAAAGACTTTGTTTTATTTTTCCTGTAATCTTTACATAAACTTCTCTATCAATAGAATCATTTCAGATTTTTCTTTTTGCAAACTTCGGAGATAAGGGGGGGACCATATTTTTTTTACACTTTTCATCAAAAGTCGAAAACTATGGCCGGCCTAAAATTAAAAGAAAATTTTTTTGAGAATGTGCAAACTGCGCTCTTTCATGATACCGCACATGCCCTACTATTTTATACTTAGAATTTTTGAGACCCCTTTCAGTCCCTGTTGCAAAAAATATACATATATTTTTATTTCTTTCTTATTTGCAAAATAGTTGGGTAAACGTCATCTAAAACTGTTCCAAATTTCAAGTTGATAGCATTAGGAGTTCTTGAGATATCCAGCTGTGACAGACAGACAGACAGACTGAGTCTCACCATAAGGGTTCCGTTTTACCATTTTGGTACGGAACCCTAATACCGACTAAGTCTATTTTATATAAAAATCAGAGTCCTGACTGACTGATATATCAACGCCTAAGCCGCTGGTCCTAGAGACATGCAATTTGGAGAGTGTGTTCTTTGTGAAGAATAGGCATCCACTAAGAAAGGAGGGTGAAATTTCACGCGGATGAAGTCGCCGGCAGAAGCTAGTTGAATATAACATCCCGAACATATGTGACCCTCACGACAAGCACTTTTATTTGATATATTACACGGTACTGTAGAGGCTTTATGTGTAGCACTACGTTTAGTATGACAGGCTGGTTATAATTGTATGATTATTCCATTCCAACATTCAAATAAATATATGTCAGAGATCTTAAGATGGTGTTTTCGATATAAGACGTCATAATTCATATATTTTCTGTAAAGCTGTAAAGTACTTTTCCAATACAATAATTCAAAGTCTACGGTGTTTTAATTATAAAGTAGAAACCGTAGAGGTCCAGTGCAGACCTCTACATTTGGTGGAGGCGCAAACTTCGAATTTAAATAAAGCGCTTATTTGAAGTACGCACCCCGCGTCATTTTTTTTCAGCGAATATAAAGTAAAGCGCTAAAGTTGCGCACGTATGATATAAAAAGCGAGACCTCTCGCAAAGCCAAACAGTAAAAGCAGTGTAAGTGAGTATAGAACGGGCGCAGAATCGTCGCCGAGGAAAACAAAGCTAAGTGTTTAAATATAATTTTCTTATTGTAAAGAGAGTGAGAGATGGCTCAATTTTTCACGGGCTACAACGGTTGCCTAGAAGAATTCATAAGACAATATAAGGTAGTTGCCGCCTACAATAAATGGCGTGAGAGTGATTGGGCGCTGATATTGAGGGTTTACCTTCAGGGCGCTGCCTTAGCATTATATAATTTTAAGTACCACGAAGGTATTACTTTCGATGATATGTGCGATGTCTTTCGAGAGGAGCTTCCGTGCAGATGTCACAGAGCATTTTATAAGGCACAGAAAGAGGAGATTTTAAAAGATCCGTCTGAAGAATGCGGACAAGATAATGTTATAAATGTAGATGATGATGCTTCTTTATTATTTAGTGGAAAAGAAGATGACCATCTACAAGATGAGCAAAGCTGCCTAGAAAGCAGCGTGGAAGTTGATGGAGATGAAGAAGATGATGACGAGCGCAGCAGCCAAGAGAGCAGCCATGCAGAGGATGAGAAGGAGCTGATGGAAGTGTTCGAGAATGAACACGAGGAAGAAAGTAACGAATCGGGTCAGTTCATTCCAGTTATTGATATATCTAGTTATGTTTCAGAGCCGCAGGAAGAGCATCATGATCACGATGTACAAATCAATACAAATAACATCGCTATTGATCAATTTACTGAGAATAATTTTTCGTTTAATAATTCCAAAATAAAGGAGGATGACCATTTCGATTTTTCGACTACAAAGGACAATGCACAAAACATCGTTTTGTCAGTTGACAATAGTAAGGTGGATAGTGAAATGGAGTTAGTTGAAGGTGATTTAAAGTTGGATGCACTCGGAGATGAAGACATAGAGGTGAAAGACAATTCTGTGCAACTTTTAGACTCATTAAATTTTTCTACAGATGGAGTTGCAGTCTTCAATATTAGTGATTTTGTCATTAATAATAATAATAGTATTTCACAATGTGCAACAATCGATATAAGAAAAGCACGAATAAAGAAAAGAATCCCATTTGCAAGAAAAATACGCATTAAGAAAAGAATCCCTTTTATCAAAAAAGCTAGAACTAAAAACTCTATTCCAAAATGTTTTTCAACTATTCATAATTTTATAAAAACATCTTCTAAAAACATAACCCTCCTTCTGACGCAGTCGGCTAAAATCAACTATCATTTTATAACGAAGTTTTCATTTTTAGAGCATAAATTTATTAAATGGAAGTATAGAGATAAAAACATTTTTAAATTGATTAAAAACTTTTCTTGTTATGACTTAAACTTTTGATTTTTTTTTGGTTGACACTTGTCATGTCATTGTAAATAATAATATGTCAGTTAGATGTAAACATTGATAAGACATTATTTTAATTATTAGTATGTTACATTTTATTAACATGTTTTCTTGTGTATGTTTCATATGCTGGGAAGAGAATATCGGACGCGGCCGGGAGTGTGAGGTGCCATACCTCACAGCTCTCAGAGGCCTGTGAGGCGCAATGCCTCCACCTCTAAGCGGCCGGGAGTGTGAGGTGCCTTGCCTCTCAACTCCAAGAGGCCTGAGGGAGTGAACATATCGTCGTCGTCAATGTTTTCCAAATTCGAATAGGCCGGGATAGAATGAACATGCTCCAGATAATTATGATGCGAGTTATGGGAGGATAATGGTTTAGTAAACTGTGGTCACTCCTACAGGGGGGGTGACAGACACTCAGCTTAAGTTGAAACCAACTTTGCTTACGGGGCATAGCCTTCGCAAAGTGTGTTGAGTTGACACAATTGGTTCAGCTTATGTTTGAGCACCCACAGTTTTGTTGTTGATGTTTCATTGAGTTGTTATTAGATGATGATGGAGTGAATTTTGAATTTTCCCTCTGGAGTATGGGCATGTGTTAGACTTTTTAAATGAACCCTGGCCTCTTAAACTTTTCCCTCCCTCTGGCTCATACCGTCCGATGGGGTAAAAGAGTTTGAAGTTAAGATCTTTTAATTTTTTTTTTTAAGCCTCATCTAGGCCGATGTGAACTCTCACATCAATTGTTTTCCTAGGAGGCCTAGTCGCATCTTTTCCGCCGGTTTTGGTGTGATGAGGTTCAGGCATGACGACGTTAGTGTGTGTTAGTGCACATTGGCACTTATAAATTGTCCTGGCACTTATCGAAGTGTCGGATACGCGGTTCGTTCGTCCTGACTTTAACCTTTCTCTTGCAGGAGATGGTCCTCATCCTGTCTAACTCCGGCGTTAGGTTATTTTTCAGTGTAGGGATAGGTAGGAAGAGTTTGAATGTTCGAATGGTATGAATAAAAGTCTTGTTTGGTGTTTGAGTTATGCCAATACTTTTATTCAAGGGTGGGCGTAGCTGATGTAGAGGCTTTATGTGTAGCACTACGTTTAGTATGACAGGCTGGTTATAATTGTATGATTATTCCATTCCAACATTCAAATAAATATATGTCAGAGATCTTAAGATGGTGTTTTCGATATAAGACGTCATAATTCATATATTTTCTGTAAAGCTGTAAAGTACTTTTCCAATACAATAATTCAAAGTCTACGGTGTTTTAATTATAAAGTAGAAACCGTAGAGGTCCAGTGCAGACCTCTACAGTACCTACGTAAGCAAAGCTTTTTTTAATTTTCTAATGTCACTCCAAAAAGTGACCCCTTTCAAAATTAATTATTTATGTTACACGTCCGTGTTTGAGTCTCAGAAATTTATATGTGTATCAAATTTCAACTTAATCGGTTCAGTAGATTCGAAACAAATCGGTTGTGACAGACCTACAGACAGACACACGAGTGATCCTTCATAAGGGTTCCGTTTTTTCATTCGGACGTAGGGTAGGGAACCATAAAAAGTTACACCCCTATCCACACTGTACGTGTATGTACTTATTAAAATAATTATATTTAAAAAAATAATTACTTCATGAAAAAAAAACCAAAGAGTTTTTATTCAGTTTCTGCAAACATTTTTTTTTTAAACATCGATTATTATCGATTAGGCTTTATGACATTTTTGAATCGAAATAAGAAAATTGGTTGGATGGTCAGCACTAAGAAGTGACATGTCGCATCACATTTTTTAGTAATTTTTATAAGATTTGATCATGTTTTATATGTAGTTTATGTATGAAAAATGGTAAAAGTAAGAATGCAGAGAGAATGACAATATCTTTATTTTTCCCTTTTGCATATTTTCATCAAGAGATTAGGTGGTTTATGTACATATTTTCAGCGAGTTTAAGGTGCCTACCTTTTGGATAGGTGTAGTAATATCTATTTTATAAAACTTTCGCAGTAAAATGACGCGGTTTGACCGACCTCAGCATATAGTTAAAGATATTTGCCACAAACTTATTGTACAAAATAGGCGCGGTAACACATTTTTCTTAATAAATTCGGATGCTGAAAGTTGAAGTAAATTCCTGAATACCATGACGTAATTCGCAACATCCCGTCGAGTCAGCTGGTACGTCATATGTCAAAATCTAGTCGAGCAGAGAGGTTAAAACGTCAGCATTTACGTTAAAAATCTCTAAGTTAAAAAAAATAGAATTGATTCTAGTTGTCCCTTCCAAAAGGTAGTGTTC
Organism: Mesoligia furuncula; assembly: GCA_916614155.1. Classification (NCBI taxonomy): domain Eukaryota; kingdom Metazoa; phylum Arthropoda; class Insecta; order Lepidoptera; family Noctuidae; genus Mesoligia; species Mesoligia furuncula. Next base: position 10,333,065 of record OU744808.1, on the reverse strand, counting down.
GTATAGAGAGGAATGGCCAAGTTCCACAGTTACTCTTTTAAAATGTTTTACAAAAGGTATATTGTTTACGGGATCGGGATAATACTATAACTAGCAGCGCCCCGTGGTTTCACCCGCATAAGTTTCGATCCCGTAGGAATATCGGGATAAAAGCTATCCTATGTTCTTTACCGGGACTCAAAATAATATGTCTATACCAAATTTCATCTAAATCAGTTCAGCGGTTTAAGCGTGAAGAGGTAACAGACACACACTCTCGCATTTATAAAACTAGCAGCGCCTCGCGGTGTCACCCGCATTAATTTCGATCCCGTGGGAACATCGGGATAAAAACTATTCTATGTGCTTTTCCGGGACTCAAGCTATCTCTACACCAAATTTCATCTAAATCGCTTCAGCGGTTTAAGCGTGAAGAGTTAACAGAGAGACAGACACAGTTTCGCATTTATAATACATACTAGCAGCGCCTCGCGGTGTCACCCGCATAAATTTCGATCCCGTGGGAACATCGGGATAAAAACTATTCTATGTGCTTTCCCGGGACTCAAGCTATCTCTACACCAAATTTCATCTAAATCGCTTCAGCGGTTTAAGCGTGAAGAGGTAACAGACAGACAGACACAGTTTCGCATTTATAATACTAGCAGCGCCCCGCGGTTACCCGTGGGAATATCGGGATAAAAACTATCCTATGTCCTTTCCGGGGACTCAAACTATCTCTAGACCAAATTTCATCTAAATCGGTTTAGCGGTTTAAGCGTGAAGAGGTAACAGACAGACAGACAGACAGACAGACAGACAGACACACTTTCGCATTTATGGTACATCAGCCTGTACTGACCCACTGCAGGTCCTTTGACCTCCCATTCCTTTTTATACTCAAGTCGATCCTGAGCCAACATTATGTGTTTAAATAATTGTTGATGCAGACATGATTTGTGTTTATATACGCAACGGCGACAATGAGTATTAAATATTTTTATAGCACTCTGTGACCTAAGCCCGCACTTAAGTCACGCTTATCTGTGACTTATGTAGCCCATTTTTAAGGGGATTACAGGACCTTAACGCAAAAAGGCAAGTTTTAGAAGCAATAAAAGTATATGATCGACTACAGTAAACTAAATCAGAAAAATGTATTATTACGAGCTTCGGGTTCGTGACAATAAAACTGCCGATTTAATAACCAAAAATTGACACTTTAATTAACAACACTAATTACAACTCAAACATACTAATTACAAAACACAATTGCACTACTGATCGCCTTAAGTCGCACTTGAAGATCGCTTCGGATGTTTTCACTTCAATCGCTTATTTAACACTGTCGCTTGCGGCTCACGCCGGCCTTATATAGTCCCGCAGAGAGTTCTAGAACCTTCCATTGTAGAAACATCTAGAATGTTCGAGTACATACAGGCCCCGATCGACCAGATGTCGATAGTTCGGGAAAGTTCTAGAAAGTTCTCGCATCGAAATTTCTAGAAGGGTCTTGACTACTAGTTCCGCTACTCGATACTAGATGGCGCTAGTGGTAACTACTGTCACCATGTACCAGGCGTTAATTGTGGCGCGCAACAGTATTCTTCAGTATACATATATATGTTAGTTATATAGAGTGTTGAAAACGGCTCTCTATTTTGTTACCTAACTTTTTTATCCATAATCTAAAGTGCCATCATTTTTTTTGTCCTAATCATCATTTGTCCGAATGATAGCTTGCCCGAAGTTAATGTCACATAATATCGAATGCCATAATATTTAAATCCCTAAATACAATATGCCCTAAATTTGTTTGTCATAAATATTACAATCAATACAAAGACCTAAAACCGTTTTCAATAAAAGTTACAAGTCATAAATTCAAATTACCTAATGTTTATTTATCCTAATACAAACAGAACAGAACAGGTTTTAATACAAACAGAAAAAAGTAATAGACAAAACAACAAGACTGGATAACATCTTAAAGAAACAAACGGAATACACAAAATGTAATTTTTTGAAGGCAATCGCAGCTTATATGAAATTAGCTTAGAATTTGTCTACAAATTAAAACTAGGCATTATAACCTTATAATTACGACTACAATTAATGTATCTACGTTTAAATAACATTTTTTGTAATTAAAAATTATCTGATTTTGTATTACAATTGTTTATTTTTTGATTTTACCAAATCCAACTGAAACAATACATAAATAGATGCAAAAGCAACATGCTTTTGTCGCGGCTTCGGCAGCACGCATGCAGCATGCAGCATGCAAGCAAGCACGCAGCATGCATCATGCAAGCAAGCATACAGCAAACATGCAGCAGGCATGCAGCAATCATGCAGCAAGCATGCAGCATGCAAGACAGCATGCAGCATGCAAGCGAGCATGCAACCCACCGCGGCTTCGGCTAGCCTCAGCCCGCGGGCTGCCTCACCCCTACGCGCCTACGCGATTTTAAATTACACTCTAGAGGTGAAGGACAAGACTGCGTGGATTCTGATTTACAGTGATTCGTTTCTGTCACTAAAACCCAATTTTTAACCGACTTCAAAAAGGAGGAGGTTCTCAATTCGACGATATGTTTTTTTTTTTTTGTGTGTTTGTTACGCGATTACTCCGCCAACTGTGGACCGATTTTCAAAATTCTTTTTTTGTTTGAAAGGGTATACTCTCGAGGTGGTCCCATTATCATTACGTTGGAATCTGATGAGAGGATCCCATGGAAATCGAGGGAAACCCTCAAATTTTATAGGCAAAGCTATAACGATTTGGGTATTTTTTAAAATAACTTGAGCATTTGCTCTCAGAAATTATCATTTGGTAAAGTGGAGCTGATGAAGAACACCACAGATGGCCATTGGAACTACTCAACGACAAATATTTCACGGGTTGCGATTCGATTACTTTAATATGGTTGCTAAGCAATTTATGCTCGTCACAATGCAAGTGATGAGCAGTTGACATTAGGCTATTGTAACTTAGATAAATTACAAACGGACCCACTAAATGGTGAAAAATAAAAACTTTTTACAAAAAAAAACAACCGACTTCCAAAAAAAACACTACAAATTGAAAAATAACTTTAATTTCGGAAGTCGGTGTCAATAAACGAAAATGCGGAACCAAAGACACCGACTTCCGAAATTAAAGTTATTTTTCAATTTGTAGTGTTTTTTTTGGAAGTCGGTTGTTTTATTTTGTAAAAAGTTGTTTAGCAAATGTTTTAGGGCTAACAATGTTATTATAAATGAACATTCGGAATAATACACATTATATAATACATTACGTTGATTAGAGCGATGTACAGTCGATGCAGTACCCAAGTCCGGTCTACAGTGGGCACTACTGGCAGCTTCGATGTGGCTGTCGGCTTGCACCAGGGTTCAGCACTCAGCCCGTACCTCTTCGTGCTGATAATGGATGCTCTTACATCAGATATCCAAGAAGAGGCTCCCTGGTGTATGCTGTTCGCCGATGACATTGTGCTGGTTGGCGAGAACGGCCTAGAGGTCCAGAGCAGATTGGAGGTGTGGTGGGAAAGACTCGAGACCGTTGGCCTGAGAGTAAGCCGGACCAAAACCGAGTACCTGTTTTGCGATTTTGGCGGTCTCTCCAGTCCTGTGCCCATATCTCTCGCCGGAACGCCCTTACCGATCTGCTCCGACTTTCGGTACCTCGGGTCGCTTGTCCAAGGAGATGGCGAAGTAGACCGAGACGTAACGCACCGGATCAACTCAGGATGGATGAAATGGCGACAGGTCACAGGAACAACTTGCGACCCACGGATGCCCCTCAAGTTAAAGGGGAAAATTTATAAGTCCGTGATAAGGCCTGTCGTACTTTATGGGTCTGAATGCTGGGCCGTAAAGAAGACGGATGAAAAAAGATTGCATGCAGCGGAGATGAGAATGTTGAGATGGATGTGTGGAGTGACGAGAATGGATAAAGTAAGAAATGAGTACATAAGAGGAAGTTTGAAAGTGGCGCCAGTGACAGAAAAGTTGAAAGGAAATCGTTTCCTTACGGTACGGGCATGTGATGAGAAGGGATGAAACGCATGTGACTAAAAGAGTAATGAATATACATGTTGATGGATGGAGAGGGGGAGGAAGGCCGAAGAAAAGATGGATGGATTGTGTGGGGAATGATATGAAAGAGAAGAGAGTGAATGATAGCGTGACGACAGGGGAGAATGGAAGAAGAAAACGTGTTGCGCCGACCCCAAGTAACATGGGATAAGGGCAGGAAGATGATGATATAATACATTACTTTGGACATATGACTTACATTCATGCGAAATTAGGAGATTCAATTATTATAGTAGGTACTCGATATTATGACAGAATAGATTTAGAAGTAAAGATAATTATGTAAAACAAAATTTCGAATTTTTGAACATTATGATCACTGAAGTTTATAGCAAACGTGTTATGGATAATGATTTTCGGACAAACAATTTTAGGGGTTACCGTTGAAAACTTAGTACAACTAATTTGATACAATAGAAAAAAATCGTGAAGGTACCTCTAAAAACTTACTTTTTACAGTAAAAACCATAATAATATACATACAATCATTCTGATTTTTTTGTCAGATTATTCTGCAAGCAACATGCTAAAGCACTAGTGTTTTAATTTTTTAGTCCAAACAATACATTTTTTGTTAATATATAATTGCTTCATATTTTGCAATAAATTACCAGGGTTGTCTCATCGCGCTTCTCTTTCCTTTCTATGCAGTCCGACAAAGACAGGGCTTTAGGTCATGTAGTCCCGTTAAGGTGCGTGCAATAATGGACTACTTAATATTATAAATTCGAAAGTAACTCTGTCTGTCTGTCTGTTACCTTTTCACACCTAAACCATTTAAACGGATTTCGATCAAATTTAGTAGAGCGATAGATTGCATCCCGGGGAAGGATATAGGATAGTTTTTATCGACATACCTCGCGGACGAAGCCGCGGGTGGAAGCTAGTGCACTATATGTGAGACAACTTATAAAACTACGGAAAGCATGTCCAAACAGTTCCATTGTGTGAATTCAATCAAAACATTGATTTCAATCAGTCCCAATCAATTTTAAATAGAGGTTCCGTCGTAAATCATTCAAGATGGAAGAGTTTGATGGCTTCCAATCTGTCTTTATATCAGCTTTCACGATACAAAAGGCGATAACATTTAGTGTTTTCGATAAAACAAGAGCCCTATAGGTAGTTGAACTATGACATTATTTTATGACTTAGGTACTAGGACCTGTAAATACTAGTTTTAGGTCCAGGCGTTGTGTATTTTCTAAGCTAGGTTTATTTTGTACCGTTGTTTATGGATTTTTTTAATTTTTTAGGCTATTAGTCCACCTAATAAAGCAGTTGTAGAGTGCGCGCTGGGCCCTAAGCGATTTTTAGTATGGTTACTCTACACCTCCTTCTGGGTAATTCGTTAAGTGGACTATATCTGCCTCATTTAACTCAGGTTATTTGGCCAAAGAATCAGCATCGCCATACAACGTGGCAATGCTGCCAGCCTTCTGGGCACGTGTCCCGCTGACAGCGATGCGGACGAATTTGTTGTTTTTTGTGAAGTTTTGTTGTATATACACTCAGCTTATTTAAGTACAGACGCCAGCACATCAAGCTACTACAATCTGTCATATTTATTTAATAGATTTTCAACTTTATCGCTAAAGCATAAGGTTCAAAGTTGATTGGGAAAAATTTACAGTTTCGGGTAGCTTGATGTGCGAGCGTCTGTACATTGAATAAACACCTATTTACGACATAACCGCTCGCCAGTATTCCCTGAAGGGTTAGGCAGAGATGTAGTTAAAATACATAAATACCTATAATTTTGCCATTAATGTATTTACTTACCCATTTGCATAGGTACATTTGCATTTGGTGGGATACGTCACTATGTTACCATCGTTCGTCGTCGTTTCAGCCGATAGACGTCCACTGCTGGACATAGGCCTCCCCCAATTTTGGGAAGGTTTGCCATAATCGCCACGCTTGGCAGGCGGGTTGGCGATCGCAGTATGGTATGATGGTGGAATACATAGAGAACGCTGCTGCCCATTCTCCGGTACGACCCTTAGTCGCCTTTTACGACACCCACGGTAAGTAAGGGGTGGTGGTATTCTTTAAGACTTACCACTTACCACACAGACAATACCATCACCTTCAGTTATTATATGGAAGACCTATACTGACAGAGATTAAAACAGAAGAAGAACTAGCAGGGGGTCGAAGGGGTGGAGGGGGGTTCAGGGGATCAGACCGAATAACATGCTGCTGCGTCCAGCAATCCCGACGACGCAGCTGTACGTGTCCAGACTGCATCACTCCACGAAGGTTGAGGAGATTGTGGAGTACTTGCGTGTCAAGACCAACTGGACTTTGAGGGTCGAGAAGTTGGAGTCGCGTCACAACACGAAATTCAAGTCGTTCGTGGTGCGTGTTCCGACACATCATCTTGAGAAGTTCCTCAAAGAAGAGTTCTGGCCGAAGGGTGTTGTGTACCGCCGGTTTCGTGGCCGGCCACATGACACCAGTCAGCGAAACACGACGCAGACACTTCGTGTGTGTTAGTTTTTAGTTGTTAGTTTTTTAGCGTAATTATAATGTTGTATGTATTTATAGTATTTTTAAGTTATATTAATATTGTATTGTATGTGTTTATATGGGCCTTGATGCCTGAAATAAATGGATAAATAAATAAATAAATAAATAACTCATACTTATTGCTGGGCTATTCTGTAAGTGCAGAGGTATTAGGTTTTATCTTTCTCAATTTGTCGCTCGCATGACTAAAAGTCTTATCTCATTATTCTCATTTTTTAGCTGATGAGACATGAGTTAGGACAGCAACATTTTTCTATTCATGATTCTTTACATTTTTCACTAACCGTCATACCTCTATGTTATTTGGATCTCAAAATATAACCATTTTGAAAGGCAGCAAAATGTAAAGAATCACGAATAATAACTCAAATCAGCTAAAAAATTAGATAAGACTTTTAGTCATGCGAGCGACGAATTATCATAAGCATAACATAGCATTATCAGCCTATGATTGACGTGTAAGTGTTTGTGCATACCTACTTACAAAAATAAAATCTTTTATCATATAAAATGTTCCCACTGCTGGGATACAAGTCTCCTCTCGTCGAGAGGAAGTAAATAATAATAATATAATTCATTTATTAGACATCAGAGGTCCATTGGGTTAGTTACAAAACACTTATAAACTATGTTAGTAAAACACACAAAGAATAGAAAAATAAAAACTTAACATTATTCTTGCCTCACCAATATTCGCATAGTGTTGCAAAAAAGGTGAGTCAAGTTTGTTTGTTAACATCCTCAGAATGCTATTTGAGCTCGACCGCGCCCTATGCAAAAGTGAGGCTGTCTTTAGCCTCATCATGGCGTAAAAGTCATGGGTGTGAGCCTGTGCGAACATGCCCGAGGCACTACAGAAACGCGGCAAGCCCAAAAGCATTCTGAAGCTGTTATTGTACTGGATTCGCAGCTTATCCAATACTCCACGCGTATAACTGACCCACAGGCTACTCGTGTAGAAAGTTTGGCAATACGCTTTAAACAAGGTTAGTTTTACCTCTCTACTACAACGAGCAAACCTGCGGACCAACATATTAGCTCTCACAGCAAGAGCTCTGCGTTCCCGCTCAATATCTGCATGATCCTTAAGGTCGTCCGTTACACAGTGTCCTAAGTATTTAGTAAAGAAAAGAAAGAAAGAAAAATTGTTTATTCTGCACAAACAAAAAGCACATTGCAGATAAAAAATATAAAAAATTTAAAAAAAGACAAAAAAAGGTAGGCTGTAATCTACCACGCGGGCCCAGTGCGGGTTGGTAGATGTCACATATCTTCGAATTTTTGGTTGTACGACATGCCGGTTTCCTCACGATGTTTTCCTTCACCGTTTTGAGAGCAGTGATGATTAAATTATTTACACAAAGTAAAGCGCCTACCTGGGTTCGAACGCACGAACTACAACTCGAAAGTCGGGGCCGTTGCTACTGGGTCACCACTGCTCCTACGCCACCACCACCACCACCTCCACCTCCACCTCTGCTCTTCTCAAGTGCCTGCAGTTGATTCGGCGATTTATTCCGGTCTGATCCCTTGAACCCCCCTTCCTCGATCCCCTGCAAGTTCGTCTTCTGTTTGAATCTCTGTCTTATCCACATTATGTAAGTTTATATTTTTGACAGGTAAGTACCACTTGTTTTCAAAAGTAAAATATCTCTGTTACGGAGACACAAACAAACAGCTGATTATAATTTATGTGCAGAAGCCTAACCCTTACAACTGCTGACTGGTGACCTATGAAACGATTTTATGAGCATATAGCTCAATGTATTTAATATTCTTATGTGACGTGGATAAGTCTAGCCTAGCCTTAAACCTAGACATAAACCGGGCTAGACAAAAAGGAACAAAGTAATCTGTTTTAAAGGATATTGTTTTACCCTTTTTACCCACTGATGGCTTTATGGGCGGGTTGGTTCGTTTAGCTAGTGCGGACTAACACTGTGGGTGTCATACGTGTTCAGTTGCACGTGCCACCATTTTCACTGAAAACTTTAACATTTAAAAAAATACGCGTCGACTTGAAACCTCCTCCTTTTTTTCGGTTAAAAATGAAGAATATAAAATTCGACAACTTTTATTACAATTTTTTTGTTGTTTTGCTGTTTTTAGGGTTCCGTACACAAAGGGTAAAAACGGAACCCTATTACTAAGACTTCGCTGTCTGTCAGTCTGTCTGTCACCAGGCTGTATCTCAAGAACCGCGATAGCTAGACTGTTGAAATTTTCACAAATTATGTATTTCTGTTGCCGCTATAACAACAAATACTAAAAACAAGATAAAATAAATATTTTAGGGGGGCTCCCATACAACAAACGCGATTTGGTTTGGATATTCTCGTTTCTCGGTGACGTCCCGGTTTTTTTTTTTTTTTTGGATGGGAAATCATCAAATGACTCCTCCCGCTCTGGGTGGAGCGGAAGGGAGTGTCAGACTCTTACTGACTAAAACCCACCCGTGTTCCTTCCTTAGCCCTTTATGTTCCGGGCCAGCGGTAACCCTTTCGGACAATCCCGCTGACCCGGCAGGCTTCGGCCCTATGGGGCCCCTCCTCGATGCTGACATCTCTTTGAGGCGCGCGTGGAACACGTACGCGCCGTCCGGCACGGGCCTGGTCCTGATCGGACGGTGAGCTACCCATTACTCTCCGCCCGCAGGCCCGCGCCTACGGCCCGGTGACGGCTAATAAACATCCACTACGGACAAGACCAGAGTCTTTGAACAGTACGTAACGACCGCACCACCACTGCATGATTGAAAAACTGGCCAAGTGCGAGTCGGACTCGCACACGAAGGGTTCCGTACCACAAGGCAAAAACGCCGAAAAAAAACATGTTTGTTGTATGGGAGCCCCCCTTAATATTTATTTTATTTTAATTTTATTATTTATTCTTAAAGTTAAAATACAACTGAGTATTTTGTGAATATTTCAAGTGCCTACCTGTTGCCATTTTTGATATCGAGCAAAAAAGGGCAAAAAAATCGCGTTTGTTGTATGGGAGCCCCCCTTAAATATTTATTTTATTTTGATTTTAGTATTTGTTGTTATAGCGGCAACAGAAATACATCATCTGTGAAAATTTCAAATGTCTAGCTATCGCGGTTCTTGAGATACAGCCTGGTGACAGACAGACAGACAGACGGACAGACGGACAGACGGACAGACGGACAGACGGACAGACGGACAGACAGCGAAGTCTCAGTAATAGGGTTCCGTTTTGTACCCATTGGGTACGGAACCCTAAAAAAGTAACCCTATTACGATTCTGAGTCAGTTTTCCGAGATCCGTTTCGCCGATGAACAGTTCTTCTACGAAACGATTCACTTTCTACTCATACGTAACTCACAAAACTCAAAAACGAGAAGTCCTGAACAGTTTCACAAGAGTAGGAATCACAAGTTATACTATGAGACGCACGCAAAACTACCCAGATACTTGAACATTAACATTTCGCGGACAGATGGGATTTTAATGATATTAGTTGTAATCCTACTAATGCCTTTAGTTGAGCATACTAATGGATTAGTTTCCCGCCACTGCACAGTGTCTCATTACTAACAGGATCTGTAAATAATTGTTCTGTACTGAATTTCGATCATCGTTGCGACATAAATTCAAGTAAGTATTTACTATGTGGCATTGTGAAAACTACTGTATTTTCTGAGAGAATGGGTTTGAAATTCTTTGTAAATTTTATTGGTATAGTTGGTTAGAATTCATTTATTTTTAATATTGTGATGATATTCATGATTAGTATAGCGTAATGTGGGACGCCCCCCAGCTAGATGGACGGACGACCTAAAGAAGATGGCTGAGACAGACTGGACTGGACTGGACTGGATGTGGAAGGTGGAGGACAGGGTGTTGTGGAGCAGCCCGGGAGAGGCCTATGTCCAGCAGTGGACTGCGATAGGCTGAGTAGCGAGATAATACCTATATTTATGTTAGAATATAGTATTATAATAATATAGTGGCATTTACTTAGCAAATGCTACTATAAACATTGCGTAATTGTTGATAAACTTATCTACGTATTAATGTTACAAGTACAGTCAACAAAAGAGATAAGTATGCAGGATCGTCGAATATAGTTGAAGTTTAGTAAGAAACCGATGGATTTTGTTGACTGAAATTTAATTTGATATATGAGTTGTTTGTTTTCTATTAACAAAATTAAATTTGATTCGAGAACATCCATCGGTTTCTTACTAAACTTCAACTATATCCGACGATCCTGCATACTTATCGCTTTTGCTGACTGTACTCCTAGGGTCCTAGGAAATCCACTTATACTTTGGTAAGAAGCTTATCTATGAATATTGAAATAATTATTTGTTCTAGGACTTAAATCTAGTGTTCCGTCCTAAGCTTGGGCAATGTTTTGTGATCCCTAACTTAGTGGGTATAAGACCCGAAAGGGTTAAAGGCACTCCTTGACTAAAATTATTTATTTACACACAGTAACATAGATATAGATACGACTTATAACTTTTGAGTACAAATATGATCATTCTATAATGTTCCCACTGCTGGGATACATGCCTTCTCTCGGTGAGAAGGAGTGGGCTGTAATCCGAGCCATAATCCACCACGCAGGTCCAGTGCGGGTTGTCACATGTCTTCGAATTTTTGGTTCTAGGACATGCCCGTTTCCTTACGATGTTATCCTTCACTTTTTGTCCCGGCCAGCACGTTCCCGTGGGATAATTTCCCATATCCATTTTTATACTTTTTCAATAGTGCTAGTCACTCTGAAATCAACTTAATTTTCATTGATATAACGTTGATATTTGTTTAACTTGAAATAGGGTAGGGGTGTGCAGCACTGCGCACTTTTACTTTACACTTATATTGCATAAAAAATACATTTAAGTTTCTTATAGGTTACCTACGTTAAGCTTTTGTTATTACGATTTATAAGTAAGAAAGCCTTCAAAGGTGCTATTCTGTAAAAATCCCACCGTGAAAACTTAGGTGAAATGAGCGTGGAGTGAGCTGTCAATAATGTCAATTCCTAGCAAAAACAAACTCACTTCACCTAAGTTTTCAGGGTGAGATTTTTTACAGAATCGACCGGCTGTTTTCTTAAAATTAACCAAACGTCAGCTTCTTTTCTAGGCTTTGTAATGATCACTTAAAAAACGGTCAATTTAAAAACTGGAATATGTTTCATAGACTTAATATCGTACCAAAAATAAACAAAACATTGAATACATCATGCTTTAACTCATGCTATAACTATAACTCATCATGCTATAAATTGTACTAATTTCAATTTATGACAGCTCAATAATATTTTAAATAATCCGTCAAATAATTTAAATAAAAAACATAAAAGTATGAGTAGAATTCATGAATATTATAGAATTGATGCTACATTGAAATATATTCGTTGATCATTTTACAATCATTTTAAAATGCAATTTATATTTAGAGGAAAATGTTCAGTAAGTGTGAAAATAATATTTACTTAAGGTGAATGGGTATTAGTTGAGACCACGAAATTCAAATTTTCTTACGTTTTTTGCAATTTGCAGGTCAGTGTCAGGTTGTATCTTGATCAGAATACGATTCGCGACAATAACAGGTACATATTTACAGAATTATAATCATTAGAATCATTAATACATCTTTCTAAGTTAGATTTCTACCATTAACACTTTTCCATAAGAGATTGGTGGTTGGTGGTAGAAATCTAACTTAGAAAGATATATTAATGATTGAAAATTTGAATTTCGCGGCCCCAACTGCCCATACACCTTAATCAGTAGTGTTACATATTTCTCCTTTAAACATAGCTTTCATAGAGACGAGCAAGTATAGCAAAATTTATGGCACAAATTAGCCCAACGTCGACTGCGATAAATTTACATATGAAACTCATAAGTTAAAACCCTTGGCTTGTGTGTTTATTACTAGAAACGGTACCCGTGCGCTATAAAGCGTTTACCTGTGCCAAGCATTGCTGAACATTTAACATATTGTGGTAAAAATTACCCATATGAAAATTTTTCATAAATTTTTCTGTACCATAAAAGTGCCTAGAACTACCACTAGTATTTATTTACGTAAATTATTAAATACTAACCCGCATATATCTCGATCCCATGGGAATGTTGGGATAAAAATATCATGTGACCTTCATGGGACCTGGTTTACCCAAGTGCCAAATTTCACCCAAATCCGTTTAGCTGTTTTAGAATGAAAGCATAACAAACATAAAAAACAAATCTTTCTCTATATTATAATTTTATCTGTTGCCTGCGACTTCGTCTGCGAGTAGAAGAAGAAAGAAAGAAGAAGCAAATGTCCGTTTCCAGGTCATGATCTCGGTAACTGTGTTACAAATTTCATCCAAATCCGTTTAGCCAATTTAGCGGGAAGTTTAACAAATAAACTTACCATCGATTTATAATACCTATTAGTTGGGATTAGTTTAGATTTAAATTAATGAAAACGACAATTCCTTAGGTACCTAGGGAATTGTCGTTTGGAATTTAACCAATCTAATAAATACGTATTTATTAGATTGGTTAAATTCTATGTGTGCTTACTAATAGCTGTAAGATACTAACAACAATATGTATTTCATGTACTTTGCGCTTGAATTACACGAATGACCTGTCTTTGAAATTGAATGCAGCAACAGAATTATAAAAAAAAATTTGTGCACAAACATTTTTATTTCCAGAATCAATGCTAAAGAAAATCCATCACTATAGGTACTTTCTACACAGCCCTGAACGAATCACAAAAATAAAAAAAGTGGCAAAAAACTATTCAGTTGACACTCCGACTCCTTCCAGAAATGAAATTGAAGCACAAAATTTCGTTTTCCAAAGTATGACCACTCCAATTCTACTTAAGTAAACCTTTTTTCTCCAGCCTAACAAAAAGTCTATAAATATTTAGAGAAACTGTTTCCAGAATATGGTCTTTATAGCCTGTAAGTCTCATTCTGTGTCATCTACACAATCTACTACTTTACTGTACTCAGTCAACTGGAGCAATATTTCTTTTGCCCAATCAAGGGCGAAAGCTTTCTTACCCTCCCATCTTATTTTGGTTAGAAGCTTTATATATCAAAAGGTGAACAATTTATATCATCTTAAATGCGTTTTACTTTGGGTAAATAATTTCATCGTCGTCGTCGTTTGTCGTCGTTTCAGCCGATAGACGTCCACTGCTGGACATAGGCCTCCCCCAATTTTGGGAGGGTTTGCCATAATCGCCACGCTTGGCAGGCGGGTTGGCGATCGCAGTATGGTATGGTGGTGGAATACATAGAGAACGCTGCTGCCCATTCTCCGATACGATCCTTAGTCGCCTTTTACGACACCCACGGGAAGTAAGGGGTGGTGGTATTCTTTAAGTCCGGCACCACACAGACTAAGTCTGGCACCACACAGACTAATTTCATCACGGTGAAGAAAAACATCGTAAAGAAGGCATGTCCTAGAGACAAAAATTCTAAGACATGTGACATCTACCAATTCGCACTAGGCCCACGTGGTGGATTACGGCCCACTCCTTCTCACCGAGAGGAGCCCTGTGTCCCAGTAAGTGGGAACGTTATTATAGACTGATTGTGAATATTATGTAAATTCTCTTTAACATTAAAATCTTTCTACACATACTTACATTGCAAAACTTGCATCATCATTGTCACCATAGAGGTATGTTATATATGTTTCTTTTAATTTTGAACACTTTATTCGTAAACTATCTGCAGCAACAATTAAAAAAACTATTCTATTCTATTTAGGGATGATTTTTCAAACGACAGATAATTTTTATTCATGGAATAAAATTGACGTCTGACAGTTTTTGTAAGGAACAACTGCCAAAAATTCAAAATTTTTCCTCCCGATAAAATGATCTAGCTTTGGAAAAATCAGCCCTTAAATTGATTAATTTTAGTATAAAATAGAGAGTACTCTTTATTATCCACTCACGACGTAACCTATATTTCCTTTTTTGTTTTGACTTAATTTAAAGTTAGGTACGTCTGAGCTAGAATATATTCGTTTCTTTTATAGTCTTGTGTTACCTAGACAATAGAAAAACATTTAGGCAATCAGACGAATCCTATTAGTTCCAATTTGTCTAGATTGGTCTAGCCGTTTGGTCTAGATTCGGTCTCAAGCTGAAAAAGGCAAGGATTACTACCGATAAATTGGTCGTTTGTTTTTTTTTCATTAGTACTTAATGATCTTATGACTGCCAGTGAGCGGAGTTCGCGTAGCTGAATTTTGGGCCAAAAATATTTAAACTTTTTGCCTTCGATACGCTAAAAAGAAGAATGATAAGTGTATATCTTGCCAACGAATACAACATCGCTGTTAGATTCTCACATCTGTTTGGTTATACCTAATTGCTGAGCAAAATACCTTAGCTGGTGTTTTCATTTCTTTTTTCTTTGAATTTCAATTCACCTTATTGTGAAATTGAGTCGCCAATTAATAATATAAACATAAATACTTAACAAATCTAAATTGTTTGATCAGGATCTCTAGTACAAAATACTATTTCTTATAACGTATAAACCAAAACACTGGCGACATCTACAACGCCACACACGAACTACGCATCAAACATGACGTCACACAAATCGTACATCGCGCAAGCTAAGTTATCCGCGAAATTAGAACGTATAGGTCTACAACAGCCTGACAACAACAATTGGGCAGTAGCCCATGTTATACTGCAATCATTTATAATCGAAAAATATAATAATTTAAATGTAATAATAAATGAGGGCCTGGGTAACTTAATTTAAAAATATGGGTCTACAAACCCTATATAAAATATATAAACAATCTTATACGCGACATCGACGCGCAAACTGAAATCATGAATTCAGCACATGATTCTAGACTCTCTAGCGGAGAAGTTTATTGTACATTAGCTGCGCCCCGCGATTTCACCCGCATAAGGGTCAATCCCGTGAGAATATCGGGATAAAAAGTAGCCTATATGTTAATCCAGGGTGTCAGCTACCTCCATAGAAAATTTTATCAAAATTGATCCAGCCATTTGAGCGTGAAGAAGTAACAAACATATAAAAACACCCGCAAAAACTTTCGCCTTTATAATATTAGTGTGATTATCAAAAAAAATCTGCTGCTTCAAAAAGAGCAGTACCTACTACCTACGCGGTCAAAATATATGGAACAACTTTTTTTTTATTAAGTACTAATTTATTGGAACAATAACGAAGGTGATTTCATACAAACCCTAACAAGATCTCTCTTAATTCATAAAAAAAATGTTTATTTGTAAGCTTTAATAAATAACGTCAAAACCAAACCGTATGAACAACAAGCTTAAAGAATAACGTTATTTGCAAGACATGTTTAAATTTACGAATACTCAAACATCATGTGAATACATAGGGTAACAAGATTTCTCCCCTGAAATTACATTCATGTCATAAACGTCAACTCTAAGGAGGAAAGAGCCACATGTACCTATGTATACACCTTTAGACACACGTACATTTTCTTTCTAAATATCCCCAAGGGGCGGCACGGTACAAATATGGAACATTTCCAGTTAAACATTACCTCTTTGTTACAAGCCTTATGTAATCACATGCTTACGGTGCGAGCCATATTGCAATTTCGGTGTCGCCGGCGCATTTTCCTACGTGGCAACCCTGACGCAATATGTGCCGCTGAGCACATGCGATAGTGGTGTGTCGATCTATCGATAGTTGTGTTAATGTGTGAATTTGTAGTGAGGCGGCTGGTCAGGCCTCCTTTCTTCGAGAGGTAGTGGGCTGTAATCTACTACGTGGGCCTAGAACGGGCTGTTGTCATTTACTAGTTGAGATTTGCGAATTCAATGTCAGTTTGACATAATGGTTAGAGAAAAACAATACACCATGGACTGAGAGTGATTGCAAAAAAATATTGCACAATATTTTTTCCCATAGGCACCTAAGAGTATTAACAAGTAAAGATAGATAATTACTAAAACTATATCTACCTAATACAAAATGATTTGCGTATATTATCCTTCTCACAAAACATCTTTAGAACTTTTGCTTTCAGTTACAAACACACACATGTCATAATATGTACATCTTCCTAGCCTTTTCCCAAATATGTTGGGGTCGGCTTTCAGTCTAACCGGATGCAGCTGAGTACCAGTATTTTACATGGAGCGACTGCTTATCTGACTTCCACAACCCAGTAACTGGGTCATACGTAAGCCCTTGTTATGACTAGTTGGCAGACACAAACTTAATGATTAATTTTTAGTTTTGATTCAGAGAATCGTTTGAAACGTGCTAAGAGCATTATCACATTTTGTCGATTGATTGCAACTACTCGATAACTCCTTTCAAATACACCACAATCGATACAACGCCCAACACTAAATGCTAATAGTTGACATGAAAACAAGGGTCCACACGTGAGTGCTTGAGCTATTAATGGCTCCATAAAACTATATTAGTCGAGTAACCAGCTTTATTTCTCTAATTGCTTATTTTGCGACCAACTTGTAAGCGTGGTCAGCAGCTGAATAGGATTAGATTGGATTTGTTTTGTTTCTGCTTAGATTTGTGTTTTTGATTTTTTTTTGTCGTGTCACTGTTGTTTTTGGATCTTTTTTTTAAGATTATAATTGGATTTATTTAAGGCTATGTTTCTCTCTCTGCCTAGCCTTTACCATTGCATTTGGGGTCAGAACTATTCAAATAATTCTATATAAATTCTGTTCCAGTGTGGTACAGTCACGGGCATGAATGACTTACATTTACGGCAAATTCAAAAGCGATTTTCTAATCGATATTTGTTGTGTTACGAACATGATATTTTCGAAACCATACTAATATTGTGTTTTCTGATAGTAGCAATGATAATTTCACGAGAAAAATGCTTTGAGTGTTGCGTAACTGCAAAAAATTTATGCTCGTAATTAGCAGACCCTTCGAAAAGTAAACAGATGCATTTAATTTTATCAACAATCTCTACTACTTACGTCAATACAATATACCTTGCAAGCCTTGCCCCATCTGCCAGCATTGGCGCACCTGCTACGGCTGCCGAAACCATCAAGCGCCACAAATACTATAACCTTATGAGAAACTACAGTTTTGAGCCCTTTGGGGTCGCAACTCTTAGGTCATGGGGCTCGAGTGCGCGTCTTTATCGCCGACTGGTCGACTTTTCACGTAATCAACGACCGTGAAATACATAATTAGCATTGCCAACCCACGTGGCAATGCTGCCAGTCTTCTGGGCACATTTTCGGATGGCACGGCAGCAATGCAGACGAGTACTTCGACACCTAAGTGACAAAAAAACAAAACGGATTTTTTGTGTTCATTAAATGTTTAGTTAGTTAGTCATTTAATTCAGTCATCATCATCATTTCAGCTGAAAGACGTCCACTGCCGCCGGACATAGGCCTCCCCCAAAAGGCGGGGTTTGCCATAATCGCCACGCTTGGCAGGCGGGTTGGCGATGATCGCAGTATGGTATGGTGGTGGAATGCATAGAGAACGCTGCTGCCCATTCTCCGGTACGCCCCTTAGTCGGGACCAACGGGAAGTATGGGGTGGTACTATTCTTTAAGTCTGGCACCATACAGACAGTACCAGTTATAAATACAATTAACCTCTCGCATAAAGCTACCCAATAAGCTTATGTAAGGGGCAGTCGGCCACAATAGCTCTATTGACTATCATGAACCCGAGTGTCGTGACCGCTTAGCTGATTAGGGATTGTCCTACACTGAATAATTAATTGACAGATCTGGGATGTATTACAAGGTTATACCTTGTGTGTTTGTATGGTAATCCGTTAAGTCGGTCTATTTGAGGGGTCAATATTAATGTATGTTGTATTTGTTGGGAACAAGATGACGAGAATTGCAAATATCTGTGGGTAGATGGGTAAGGCCGCGGATTTTGCCACTTTTTGAAAAAAAAATATGTCCCAAATTTTGACTGCTCATAAAAAATAAAATGCTTGGCAAATTGCAATGAAAATATCATAATAGATTAGATCATTCATAAACTTTTAGGATCTATTCTCAAACTGAATGTAAGTCATACAGTTTATAAAATACAATGACTTAAATCAGTTCGCACCCCCAAATTTCGTCAAAAACACCGTGTCTTTTTGGTTCGGCCACACATTTGAAGCCATAAAACTTTTTTTCCTTCTAAGAAAAGTCTAATTATTTGTGAAAATCTGAAATATCTAAAAGTTAAGCTGCTATAACTTGGTTTTCATATCGTTAATTATGCGATTTTCGTTTAATTATCACTATTCAAACATTTGTCTCCATACTTTTACTTGTATGTTACTATTTTCTATGTTACCAAAGTTTGGCTTCTAGTTATTTAAAACAGATAGTGACAGTTTTTAGTAATTTTACTGGCAATACTGACTGTGCAGGCAACGGATTTTAAAAAAAAAAGACGCAATTTTGTCGTCTCTGGAGTGTTGTCAAAGTGTACACGTGTGTTTCGGCAGCGGATTTTTATTGTGAATTTTGGCGATTTCAAAGGTAAATAACAGATTTTATTACACACATCTTACAAATTACTATGCGCGAGTGACTTAGAAGTGAGTGATTATGTGTCTTTGTTTCAAATTCGGCTCGGTTTTGAAATTATGCTTATTTATAACCTCGAAAATTGCGCTTACACGTTACTTCTATGTTGCTTCTATGTTACTAGTAACGTTGATTGTATGTTACGGTAACGTTGAAGTGTTGTAAAGGTTTGTGCATATCGTTGATTATTATATTTTACCTTTTACACGGCAAGGTAACTCTTGTAAAAAAAACTTCCCTACTTAATATTTGCTCGAGGTTTTCACCAAGTAGAGTAGCGTTTTCTGAAGTTCAAGATGGCTAATACTTCACTTACTGGCACATAAAATACATAATCACTTAACGGTTGAGTAACACATTTGCCACCTTATTTGTAATTTAGGAGCCAGCGTTTCTAATCGCAGGTCTAAAGAAAAACAAAATTACGCGCACCCGTACGTACTTACGCCTTCTTCAGCATCCGCACCTCAAGTGGTATTATCTTTCCAGCAAATGAAGTCATTTAGCGTTAACAAGAGAGATACGAAAATACGTGTTGCGAAACGAGTAGTCTGACTGAATTAGTGCCTTTAACCTTAACTTTTTTGATTCAGTTCACTTTTCTAATTGACGTCTAACCAATATAAACTTTTTCACAGGTGCCGTTGACTGCGACTGAAAGATAAAAAAAATACAGAGACAACATATAAACCGAAAATCCTCAAAAATATGAAGAAATACGAAGAACAGCTATAAGAAAGATCTGCACGAATTAATAGATTTGTTATTATTCCTGTGATTTAATCATTTAATTACCTACCTACTTTCTAATTAAGAAAGACATGACTATTTTAAATTTCTTAGAAGACTTTTTAATAAACAGTAATTATTAATATGTTATTGTTATAATTAAAAGATAATGAATGTGTGATTCCAAAAAAATGCTAATTTCTGATAACTTTATCTAAATAGATATTTTATGTTCCTAGGTACAGCACATCAAGCTGTTACAATTTTTAATATTTCTTTAATAGATTTTCAACTTTATTGCTAAAGCATTAGGTTCAAGGTTGATTGGGATTTGACAGTTTCGGGTAGCTTGATGTGCTGGCGTCTACGTCTGTACCTATTTTATAAGATTGTTCTCATTTTTGTTATTTTGTTATACACCATTGATCTCATTGTGTGTAGCTTAGTTTCTAGGTTTAAAACATAATATTATCTCTAATAAATGTTATTTAGTGCCTTTTATTGCAAGAAGAGTTTTTGATAAATATATCACAATAAATATCTTGTTACTACACTTACATAAATCAATGTTTTTGTTTTCCTGATAATGTTCCCTTAATTTGGTAAGTGGTCAAATTGTCATGGCTGTGATAATTGCGAACACCTTTTTCTGATCACGCGTACTTAGCATATTTTTCTGTTAACATCGAAACTTTCACAGTTGGTTATCAAAATGTATTAAGTAAAAAATTTCGGAAGCTTTTGGTCCTAGCACATCGCAGAACTTACTCCTTTTTTTTGAAGTCGGTTAAAAATACGACATTATGCAATAAGCCTTACAAATATTATGAGTTACTTTCGCGTTGTTTCTACGTTACTGTAACATAGAAGTTGTATGTTACAAAGTGGCAAAATCCGCGGCCTTACCCAGATAGATGCTAAGAGGATGAAATTTCGGATGTCGTTTTCTTTAGTATTTGATTTAAAATTTGGAATAATGACAAACGGAAATGATAGTGAGTGACTGGCTTCAAAACAATGTATTTTATAGACAGATCTTTATACAAAAATATACAGGGTGGCTCGATTCAGGTGTCCGGGAAGGAAGTTGCTGTACAAAAAAAACTGGCCAAGTGCGAGTCGGACTCGCACACGATGGGTTCCGTACCACAAGGCCGAAAAACGCCGAAAAAAACACGTTTGTTGTATGGGAGCCCCCCTAAAACATTTATTGTATTCTGTTTTTAGTATTTGTTATTATAGCGGCAACAGAAATACATCATCTGTGAAAATTTTAACTGTCTAGCTATCGTGGTTCATGAGATACAGCCTGGTGATTGACGGACAGACGGACAGTGGAGTCTTTGTAATAGGGTCCCGTTTTCACCCTTTTGGTACGGAACCCTAAAAACACGATACTTGACGATATGTCATTAAGACGTACTTATAATTTATATCAGAGCTAGCGCAGATTTATTAAATATGCTCAATATACCTAGTCATTGCGGCAAGCCAGGGATCATTCCCAGAATACTCAGTCTTGTAAAGTTTAGTTTCTTTCGGTCGGAACCCCTTTTATTCTATGAGGCCGACTCCCTCTTGGTCGATTCTTGATTTTTCTCTTTTGAGATCTCAACTGGTTAAGATTATCATCCATAATATTTGTTTCTATTAAACATAGTTTTATTTTATCTATTATTAGCCCGCGGTTTCACCCGCGTCAATGTCGATCCCGTGGGAATATCGGGATAAAAAGTAGCCTAAATCTTAATCCAGGGTGTCAGCTACCTCCATAATTTTTTATCGAAATTGGTCTAGCCGGTTGAGCATGAAGAAGTAACAAGCATATAAACACACACACTCACAAACCTTCGCCTTTATAATATTAGTGTGATAAAAAAAACTTGACACGTATCATGCGAGATTTTCTGCGCAGAATTTTAGACCTATTCAGAGTGCCCTAACACATAGGCTCGCTTGCATCGTTAATCACTAGGCAAAAGGTCCAGCGTCGCAAAATCCAAACGTTTTTTTGCAAATCTCATCATCCGCCTAGCCTTTTCCCAACTATGTTGGGGTCGGGTCGGCTTCCAGTCTAATCGGATGCAGCTGAATACCAGTATTTTACATGGAGCGAATGCCTATCTGACACAACCCATTTACCATGATACCCCTTGGTAAGACGTATTGTCAGATTTTCGGACCGAATGACAGCCGGGACCAACGGCTTAACGTGCTTTGGAGGTACGGAGGGGTCTTGGTATGTAAAAATGTTCACCCATCCACGGTCCAACCTCGGCAAGCGTAGCTTAACCTGATCGATCGACCCGTGCGGCGGATACTTAGCCACAACAAGACGCTCTTTTTTTTTTTAGTTTTTGCAAATGCCAGATATCAAGTATGATTTTCGAGGTCGACAACTGTTTGACCGGATTAAACGGATGCCAGATTGACCGCCTAAAGTCATCATCATTCTCTTGCCCTTATCCCAATTTGTTTGGGGTCGGCGCAACATATCTTTTTCTTCCATACTTCTCTATTAACCCCTTGTATGTCGTAATTACAGACACAATTAAAAAGTCATTGTGTCTCACGTAGATCTACGTTCCGGCAGACTAAGGGTTAATCGACATCTACGTAGTCACCTTCCAGCCATATCATCTATCAATCGTCTTTCACACAGTCTATCCATCGTTTTTTTGGTCTTCCTCCACTCTTATAGCCAACATTCATAGTCAAAACTTTCCTCACGACATTTTCCTCATTCCTCCGCATCACTCATGCCCTAAAAAGATCGTCTAAAGAAAAACCCTTAATAAACAAATTGCCAGTCTGTACAGAGCCTAAGGTCTTAACGTTAAACTAAATTCCAACAATTAATTCTATTGCTTTTTAACCCTTAATGTTCTTAGAACATCAAGGGCGTCATAAACTTTGTGTCGTGCTATACAAATAGAGTTCATATTGGCCTTGTAATAAAGATGTCATTAGTACAACAGCTAGAAACAATTGGCTTAATCAACATTATCTGCGAAAGTATGACGTTTATTAGCAATATTTTAGACTACACAACCATCTATTTATTTAGTCTTATAAAAGAGCTCTTTAGATTAAGACATACATATTAATAATGCCTGTCGCATCAATTAAATAGATGGACAAACTTTTAGAAATCATTCAGGCCACCAAAATAAGGACGATGGTAAAAAAATATATAAGAAAACGCATAGATACTTACAAGAAAAATAATCAGCTAACGAAAATACACTAATGTGGCCGGCAATTTATTATTTCAGGTCAAAATAAAATCACTTTAATCAGTGTTTTTTTTTTGGCTATCTTTAGTTAGACGTAGGTACTGAGCGCCGATTGTCTGTGTGGTGCCGGACTTAAAGAATTGCACCACCCCTTACTTCCCGTGGGTGTCGTAAGAGGCGACTAAGGATCTTACCGGAGAATGGGCAGCAGCGTTCTCTATTCATTCCACCATAATACCATACTGCGATCGCCAACCCGCCTGCCAAGCGTGGCGATTATGGCAAACCCCCCCCCAAAATTGGGGGAGGCCTATGTCCAGCAGTGGACGTCTATCGGCTGGAACGACGACGACGACTGAGCGCTGTGTTAAAATTTGACCATCTATTTTAATGGGACCCTGTATAAGTAATGAATTGCCAACTATTTCTGAAGACCAATTTCCGTAATTTAAAGCGTTCAAAATCTAATCGCAATCTCATCTCAGAGACAATCAATGTCAGAAACTTGTCAAAAATTTAAGGAGATGAGGGGTATTTTTGACAGATTGAGAGTGAGATCAGTGAACGTTCTTAAGATTACGAGGGTCATGACGTATCTAAGTAATTGCTTTTAGTGCCTCGTTGGTCTAGAGGTCGGAAGCGCTACTGCTGGGAATGAGGACCTGGTTTCGCTTACCGGGTCGGGCAAAGTGTTAGTTTTTTAGGGTTCCGCAGTTCTGACAGGGAACCCTTATAGTTTCGTCATGTCCGTCTGTCTGTCTGTCCGAGGTTTTGCTAAGAGACCGTTAGTACTAGAAAGCTGAAATTTTGTAGGAGTGTGTATATCAATTACGCCGACAATGTGGTAAATAAAATTTTGTAAAAGATATTTTTTTTAGGTTAGCTTCCCTACATGTCAAGTGGGAATGAATATTTTTTTCGTTGTCTACCCTATCGTGTGGGGTATCGTTGAATAGGTCTTCTAAAATGAGTTTGGGGCTGCTAAAATTATTTTTCGATTTAATGCTTCATTTACGAAATATTACACACTACACACACACACACACTATATTACTTTACAGTGCAATTTTTTGTTCCAGTAGGGCGTCCCCCCCTCTAAAAGCTAAACTGCTGGATGGAAAAATCTGGAAAATTCACGATGATAGTGCATTTCATGAACTTTAAAGGAACATTTAGATTAGCAGTAATGGTCGTTGAACTTGGGTGTTGGTTAATTTTGTACTAAATACGAAATCCTTAGCATAATACCTTTAAAGTGACTAAGATGAAGTAGTTGCTTGTTTATAACGGGTAAAGACTTGCATTGAAAAACAAAATATAACATAACGGGCTGCTACCTTACACTGTGCGTGGCCCGACACGCCCTTGGCCGGTTTTTTTGTTTGTTTTTGTTTTCGGGGGGAAACCTTCAACAGGTACCCGACGTCCGGGAATGGAGGTCGGGGAGTGTGGGATTTTTCACCTCACTAAAACCACCCCGGTGATCACCATCAGCAAATAGGGGTGGTCCCAGTTCCTCTTAAAAGACCAATTCCGGAACCCCCCCCCCCCCCCCCCCCCCGCAAAGCCTGTAAGGCACATCTCTGGGGAGACTGTAAAGGGGCCTCCCCTGAGCCTGGACCGCACGTGACAACTGTGCCACCGTCTTCCCTGGGGTCACTTGGTTGGCGGACAGAGTCCCAACTCGGATGACCTAAAGTAGGAAGGCATCTCACAAGGTGAACCGATGACCTGGTGGAGGCCACAGGAATCTACTGGATGTGAGAAGCACCGAACCAGTTGCAGTTGCGCTGCTTTGGGGGGGAGGCTTTTGTTCAGCAGTGGACTCGGCAGAAAGGATGATTTGATTCTTCATGGTTTTCCGTATTTAAATTAGCTTGAGCTGTACTGATTAACTTTTACTGAATTGGTAGACATGTGTCTGCCCTGCATTGGACATACTAATTTCTCACAGACCACCATAAAGGTCCCCGCAGACACGACGTGACAGTTCGACGCAACTCTAGTAGAATAATGTCTATAAAAACTTCATGGGAATTTTTCTACCAGACTCGCATCGCACCGCCGCCGCGCCGCCGTCGCGCCTTTCTGCTGATATGTGTGTTGATTGTTGAACAATTATGCCTACTTGACGGACAGTAAACCCGTTAAGTATCGACCCGACAACTCTTTCTGACTGGCCTTTGAAACTGAAAAAGGTTTCTAAAACCATTTTTTAGGCAAGTGCATGATATTTTTTATTCCTCAAACCAAATTATCATAACCCTTCAAGCATTCACTAGGTATGTGCACTCACGTAACCAATTCAACTCGTCGTAGCAGTCGTTTTGGAGACAAAATTCAAAACTCCTGCATCAATTACAAACTCTCCCTATTTTGGTACTATCACTACTCCGTTCCCCCCCTCCCCCTTGTGACGTAACAGTAACGGACGGTACTTATTTCATTAATCCAACCGTCCGCGGTCACTAACTAGCCGAAGGTAGAGGAAACTTCGAGAAGTTTGTTTTTTGTTAGTTAATTAGTACTAAAGACAACCAACGAGTGGCGCTAGTTAGGCGAACTTCTTCTGTACTTGTGTTGGGACGTTGCGGGAATGTTAATGGCTGGTTTTTTGAAAAAGTCAGTTTTCGAGGATAAAAATCAGGTAGGTCAGCAATGACAGGCGATTACCACTCCAGGTCTCACATATCCTTTAACATCGTAATCTATGTATATCTCATATAATAAAATAACGAACGAAGTATCGAAGTCAAAACTGTTCATTGAATATTTTTGAATGGTGCTGAAAATATATGGCACTGATTTAAAGAGGCAGTTGTAAATAGCGGTTTTGGTAAGTTAAAAATTATAAATGGCACGTTTAATAACTTGTTCAGCAGTTAAACTATAGCAATAAAGTAAACAAAAATGAGTAATAAAAAATAATGAAATGGATCAGTGAATATATAATTGAGTGGGAAAATAATTAAATGGGCGGTAAAAATTATTGAACGAGCAGTTACGTGTGGGCAGTAATAAATCGGAATTTGTCGGTAATAAATCTCATTCTAAGCAATTCTATAAACAATGAGGTGGTAAAGTAGTTTTGGGTGTGTAGTCGACGGAGCCCCGCTTCGCGGGGCCCCTATTTCTGTCTACAGGGTTTAAAGGAACCTAACACGAAGGGGATGACGGGGGCTCGTTCGCTCGCTTTGCTCGCTCACTCGAGCCCCCGTCATCCCCTTCGAACCTAACCTGTCCGAGTCGGGGTGCCCCAAGTCCCGAGCTCGCTTCGCTCGCTCTTGCTTCCGCTATGATCTGCCGAACTATTTAGCGAACCGCCCATTCCATCATTTTTACCGCTCATTTAGTTATTGGACTGCTCAATTATTTTTAGAATTGACATTGTATGATAAAATAACAGTCTAATTGATCTTTTATTACTGTCCATGTTTTACTGTCGCAATAATTAATCAACCGCCATTAAATTAAATAACTGCTCAATATGTTTTTCAATTGATCATAATAACATCTCGAATATTTAAATAACAGCTCAAAAAATTAGTTCCCAAAATATATTATTTGGAATTTTTATCTGTTTGCTTGGATGGATGGTGTTCCGGATTGGCGCAAAAACGGCTGATTTGGTGAAACACGTATTATTGAAACGTAACTTAAAAACCACTCACCAGAGCTTGACCAAATTTATAATGAACTACCTCGAGGAGTATGCCCTTTCAAACAAAATGAATAGGAGTTATGCCCGATTTTTAAACAAAAAGAATAAGAGTTATTTTTTTTGGAACGAAGTTCTATACCGGTGCTTGCGGTAGGAGTAAACTGGGAGAAATCGTCACGTAACAAAAAAGCGCCATGCCCCCTCCACGTGACTTTTTATTAAAATATTTATAATAGAGAGAGTCTGAAAGAGCGTGAGATAGTTTCATGGTTTTAGAAGGTACTAAAGCCAACAGTGATGTAAAAATAAAAATCTAAGATGGCAGGTGCGAATTCTTTTTTAAATTTTTCGTAATGGCTATCGTTTTCATGGTTTTCGAGGGAGCTGATGTTGATAATGAGGTCAAAATAAAAATTCAAGATGGCGGATGCAAATTATTTTTAAATTTTTCGTAATGGCTATCGTTTTCATGGTTTTCGAGGGAGCTGATGTTGATAATGAGGTCAAAATAAAAATTCAAGATGGCGGATGCAAATTATTTTTAAATTTTTCGTCATGGGTATCGTTTTCATGGTTTTCTAGGGAGCTGAAGTCGATAGTGAGGTCAAAATGAAACGGCTGCGAATATTTTCAAATTTTGCTGCCGTCATCTTGGGTTTTCATTATGAACTTCCTCTTCCCCCTCGGACTCTGTGCAGTGCAGACGTGTTTACGCAAATACTCTGTCAATTTTTAATTAAAAAAAGTCAAAAAATTGTAGTTTAATAAATCAAGTGTAGTACCAGGAGCGCATAGCATCGTGGATACTGAGCGCCCAGCGAGCGAGAACACACCGCGCAGGACAAAGACCGATATAGTAATACGTCGTGTGATTTGTCTTCACTGTGACCGCATAACTCACGCCCAAGGACGCATACTTTCACCACTGGCGAGCGAGAACACCCGCGCAGGACGAAGACACATATATTTCACGTGAGTAGTCTTAACTGTGACAGCACAGCTCACGCTTAAGGACACACCCTATTACTGCTGCGCCCACGCAAGTCGCTCCCTCTCGTGGGTATCGTTATTTCAACATACTCGTATATACGCTACGGCTGCGCGCAGTATCTCACATTTCTAGCCACATTAAGATTACACCGCCGCGGCCGAAACACAGCTACACGCTTGCGACTGCGCTTTTACGGTATAAGCAGCGCACGGCTTGAGTTTTCGATCCATATAAGCTCTGATTGCTTCGTACCTAATATGAATTCACAGTTGAACAAATCGCTATCGGATACGGAAATTAGCAGTGCGGGAATGGACAAAACACCACCAGGCTATGTATTTCAGCGAGCTAAAAGAGGCAGGGAGTACATGGAGGTTTCTATAGGTCAACAACTGGACGATTTCAAAGAAGAAATGAAAAAAATGTTATCGTCCTTCACTGAAAAACAGGGAAAAGATATACAAATAATAAATACAACACTACAGGAGATTCAACAATCGAATATAAATATAGAAAGTTCAATTACATTTCTTACTGCACAAAATGAGGAGTTACGAGAGAAAGTTGCCCAGCTTGAAAGACAGACTAGAGAAGATAATAAATATATAACTATCCTGGAGAACAAGATTGAGGACATGCAAATGGGAAGCCGAAAAAGTAATTTAATGATAAAAAACGTACCTAGAAAACAAGGCGAGACTAAAGAAGATCTTATTGAAATGACCATGTGTCTTTTCCAAAACATGGAGTGCAGCATCAAAAAATACGATATAAAGGACATTTATAGAGTACGCGGAAACACAGCAGATAAACAAAACGCGCCTATTGTGTTAGAAACGGGCTCCACAATCTTGAAGACTGAGATTCTGAAAACAGCAAAGGCATTTAACTTAAAGCATAAAAACAAATTATCCTGTAAACATATGGGTTTTAAGACTCAAGAAGACACTCCTGTCTTTATATCAGAACACCTGACCGCCAAAGGTTCCCGTCTCCATTTCCTGGCACGTGATCTAACCAAGTCTGGAACCTACAAGTTTTGCTGGACAGCCTACGGCAAAGTCTACATCAAGAAGGATGAAAATTCTGCCACTATTGTTATTAGAAGTGAAGAACAGGTACACAAACTCTTGCTAGAAAAATGACTATTTTTCTGTAATTCTCTAATTTTCCTTCTTGTTACTGTTAAATTATTAATAATATTGCTTACTCTAGATATGCCTGCTAACCTACTTTTGGTGTTGTTTTGCCAATTTTCGTACAATGTTTTGCCTAGTCCTATAAGCTTTTTTGTTAATGTTCTAATTTACCTTCTTGTTGCTGTTAAATTATTAATATTATTGCTTACTCTAGATATGCCTGCTAACCTACTTTTGGTGTTGTTTTGCCAATTTTCGTACAATGTTTTGCCTAGTCTTTTAAGCTTTTTTGTTAATGTCGTTAATACACATATTTACTCAGTACACAACCTAATCATATCCTTATATACAAACACTCAAACACACAGTAAATTCCTACACCTGTACCCATTAGGTTACTCAAACACCAGAACTTGCACAAAAAAAACATACTCCTCACATATAACTCATATTTCAATCATTATTGCAGTAAATAGTATTCTACTATATAATATGTATATTGAAATATACACTTCCTTGAAAAATACAGTCATCCTGAATTCACACTGTTTTAATGGATAATACTTTACAAACTGTATCTGAGTTAGACAACATTGAAATTGCCCGTTCTATCGCTTGCGATTACTCAGATCTACACGAACACGTTTTAATAAACAAAAATGACCTTACTATCATTTCTCAAAATATAAGAAGTATATATCGTAACTTTGACGATTTTATTATCAATCTGTCTACACTCAATCTCGAACTAGATATCATTATCCTGACGGAATGCAGACTAAGCTCTAATAAGCCTATTCCGCAGATAAACAATTACCAGTCTTATATGACAACTCGACAACTTAACCAGAATGATGGTGTAGTGGTATATGTCAAATGTTCTATAAAGCACAAAGTCGAGGAAATACAACTCGACCAAGCGTCCTGTCTACGGCTTGATGTTCTGGGCAATGACGTGTATTGTATATACCGTTCGCCTTCAAATTCTAATGTTGATAGATTCATTGACTCTCTTAGCATACAACTTAACATGAGATCGTCACAGAAAAACACTATTATAGCTGGAGATATTAACATCAACATCAAGGCTAGAGAGACTGAATTATCCCATGATCACAAGAATAGAGTTAGTTACCTAAATATGCTATCTCTTTTCGGTATACTGCCTGGACATACACTTGCCACCAGAGAACAAAACTGCCTCGACCACTTCATGTTAAATATAAACAAAAAGAAGTTCTCTGCCTTTATTGCTGTCTTACACTCTACTGTCACTGACCACTACACCACATTCCTATCTCTAACAAAATTAAAAAAAATATATACGGCAAGCAAAACTACGACTACACTAAATTACGAGCAAGCTCTAAAAAACCTGCAGGAAAATAAATTATCTGATCTACTATTTTGTGATGACCCAGACTTATTAATTACTAGCTTTATAAATACCTTAACTTCTATTATAAATTGCAACACGATCACGAAAAAAATTCCGAATAGTAAACGGATCATCAAGCCATGGATCACTATGAGTATACTGCGCTGTATTCAAAAAAAAAAAAAAAACAATATAATAAAAAAATTAAAAAGGAAATATGAAAGAGATTTACTTGCAAATTCTGTAACTAATAATAAAATACTATGGAAAAACATAAAAAATGTAACATACTCTAACAAAATAAAAAGTCAAAACTTAGAATTGTTAAATATAAAACCTACCTCTCATGACTCAATAAATTATATTAATGATTTCTTTGCCAACATCGGAAAACATCTGGCCTGTCAAATTCACCCAAGTTTAAAACCAGTCTCTATCCCTGTTCATCCAGATACATCTCCGCTAAACACTTTCGCTCTAATGGACACTGACGAAACTGAAGTGAACGGTATATTGACGAATTTAAAAACTGATAGTGCCCCGGATTGGGACAACATCTCAACAAAACTCCTAAAGTTTGTAAGAAAGGAAGTCGTTCCTGTGATAACCCACCTCGCAAATCTCTGCCTCCAGCAAGGTGTATTTCCGGCTTCCCTAAAGCAGTCTATTATAACCCCAGTACACAAGGGGGGGGACAGAGACGATGTCAATAACTATAGGCCTATCTCGGTCTTACCAGCCATTTCAAAAATTCTCGAAAAGATAATAAATTCTAGACTTACTCAATTCCTTAATAAATTCAACTTACTATCTCCTTCACAATTTGGCTTCAGACAGGCAGTAAGTACCGAAGATGCTGTAACTGCATTAACCTCTCATATAATCGAGCGACTTGATAAGGGAAATAAATGCCTGTCCGTTTTCTTAGACCTTAAAAAAGCATTTGACACCGTCTCTGTCCCTATCCTTGTGGACAAATTACAAAAAGTCGGAATAAGAGGTACTGCGCTCAGCTTACTCAAGGATTACCTCTCTAACAGAAAGCAAAAAGTAAAAATAGGACAATACACTAGCAACGAAGCAGAGATAACATACGGCGTACCACAGGGTAGTGTTCTGGGTCCTACCCTCTTTTTAATATATATCAATGATTTGTGCAACATTAAATTACCAAATGCCAGGATATTTTCATACGCTGATGATACTGCTGTTGTATTTGCTGGTAACTCTTGGAAAGATGTTAAGCTGAGTGCAGAGGTAGGGATCACCCACATTGCCGAATGGCTGAAAAACAACCTACTAACACTAAACACCACCAAGACTAACTACATATGTTTTAGTATTAGTAACCGGACACAGCCCAATGAAGACCTGCAACTGAAAGTACACTCATGTGGAGATATAAACAGCATATGCTGCAACTGTCCATGCCTAAACAGAGTCTCTAAGACGAAATACTTAGGCGTGATGGTTGACCAGTTTCTATCTTGGTACCCTCACCTTGAACAGGTGATTGGCAGGGTTAGAAAGCTCACTTGGATTTTCAAATCACTGAGACATGTTGCCCCGACTAAAATGTTGAGGAGTGATAAGCGACCTAGAAACCTGCTTAACGAAATTTATATTGCTCTAGCACAGTCCGTCCTCCTGTACTGTATCCCCATTTGGGGTGGCGCAGCTAAGACTAGATTTATGGACGTGGAACGTGCACAACGAGCACTTCTAAAAGTTATGTATTTTAAAAACAAAAGATACTCTACTAAAAACATAAATACGAAATTAGTAATTTGCTCTCGGTCAGAAAACTGTACATAACCCAAACGGTTCTAAAAAAACATAAAACCCTCCCATATCAATTGAATAAGAAACATAAAAGGAGAAAGGATTTAATTGCAGAAGTTCCCCAATGTAAAACCAAATTCGCAACCAGACATTTTTACTATCTTTCAGCTCAATTATACAATAGGATTAATAAAAACATATATCTACACAATAGAAACTATTATGATTGTAAAAAAATGATAACAAACTGGATTAAGTCTCTTACTTATGAGGATACGGAAGCTCTTCTGGTATATCATGAGTAATATAATCACACACCATAACGTTTCACACCTCAATCTACTCCACACACTACACTACTGTACACTACAACTTGCTACACAACACCACACTACATCACACCACAACACACATCGCACCACATCACATCAGATCTCATCAAACCACATTATATCTTACACACACACAACACCCAACTAAGGCACACCACGCTTCTTATCACATGATACATACTCAAGATGTTAGTACCTATATTGATGATGATTACTATGATATTTAATTGTAACACTACATCTAAGATATGGAAGAGCGGAGTCTCCTAACACAGGCATTGTTTGCCTAAAAGGAGGCTCCAAACACAATTCATTGTTCATGAAGCTTTTTGTGAAATAAAAAATATTTGATTTGATTTTGATTTGATTTGAACTTCGTTCCTGCCGTGGGTTTTTTTTAAAATAACAGACGAATTGAGAACCTCCTCATTTTTTGAAGTCGGTTAAAAATGTCGACGAAAGACGTTCTTGTCAAAGTAAACAATACAACTTTTCAGCAGCAGTTTCATCGCTTTGATGACCAAACTTTTGACAAGTTACCTACACTAACAGTCTAGTAACGTTCGTCTGAGTCTGAAGTTGAAGTTTTAACGTTGCAAATTAGTAAAGGCGAGGTCGACACTATATTCCGAAAAAAAATTAACACGAATGTGACATAAACCTAGTTGTGTGGAAATCAGTTGTCCTGGTATATGGTATGTGGTAGGGAAGGATGACGAAAATGTCGTGAGAAAAGTTTTGAGTTTGAATGTCGATGGCTATAAGAGTAGGGAAAGACCAAAGCAGCGATGGATGGACTGTGTGAATGATGATAATTATGATTAGAAAGGGGTGACTACCGAGATGATAACTAAAAGAGAATTAAGGAAAAAGAAATGGATTGGGATAAGGACAGGAGAATGATGAAGCTATGTGATATTATACCTAATAAGAAAGTTTATTTAATAAGCTATACTCTAATATAATTAAGTATGACTTTTTTGGCACACTTCAAAAAAAAAAACATAAAAATCATTCGATTTTATGCAAAATCCTTACTATTTATTATCCAGACTAATATTATAAATTCGAAAGTAACTCTGTCTGCCTGTATGTTACCTTTTCACGCCTAAACCACTGAACGGATTTCGCAAAAATTTGGCAGAGAGATAGATTGCATCCCGGGGAAGGACATGGGATAGTTTTTATCGACATACCTCGCGGGCGAAGCCGCGGGCGGAAGCTAGTAATATTATAAATGCGAAAGTGTGTCTGTCTGTCTGTCTGTATGTTACCTCTTCACGCTTATACCGCTGAACCGATTTAGATGAAATTTGGTATAGAGATAGTTTGACTTCCGGGAAAGGACATAGGATACTTTTTATCCCGATATTACCACGGGATCGACACTTATGCGGGTGAAACCGCGGGGCGCTGCTAGTAATTCATAAATGAAGTTGCCGTTTCTATTAAATACTTTTTATGTTTATTAGAACTCTAGCTGCAGCTCCGTGCAATTAAAAAAAAATATATTGATTATCGTGATAATGCAATATCAAAACGTGCCTAAAAATGGTCAAATCCGTATACGCCAGATGGACGTTGACAATGTCACGATCTGATCAATCGGACAGCTGTTCTATTGTATTGAAAATATGACATGGCAAACTGCAATTTTTATTTCTCTGATAAAATTTAGCCGAAGGGAAATTCGGTCTTAAATCTTTGTAATCTTCAATGCTTCCAAGGTTATCAAAACAAAGTGATCCTTTAAGCTTTTAAAAGAAACTAAAATGTACAACGAGTTGAATCAATCATTTGGCACATAACGATAAGATTCAGTTTATCGTTTCACAGTTTTTTAGGCCCTGTAATGTTAACTTTTGTACTGTTTAGCAATTGCGTATTACAAAGAAAGAAAAGTTTAATCTAATTTATATTTCTTATTGAAATAGTTTTGAAAGAAAATCCGAAGTTTATCTTGAAAACACTAGGTATTATAAATCTTGAGAGGCCCTGTTTAAATTTGCTGTTAAGATTAAAACGGCATTTCAAATAAATTGTACACATTAGTAGTTAGTTTACACTCAGCGTACCTACAATAAAAATGAAGTAGGTTTTTTTAACATTTTCTCCAAAAAACTAAATGTTATTTTTTTAGTTTGTTGCGTGAAATCTTTTGCGCGAAACGCGACTCTTTTGTAAGACGATAATGCTATTTAAATGTAAATTAATTTATTCAAAATAAGGTTCTAGGTACGTCTACGAAGTCAGTTTTATTTGTTTTTAACTCCCAATAGATGAAAATTACACTTCATTTTAAATAAATCTTCCAAGAAATCCAGCTTCGGACGATTTATGAAATAGTGCAGTTATTTGTTTCTCAAATGAATTAAAACTGGTGATATTTAAAGGCGTCGGTTTTTAACTATTTTTTTCTAGTGTTATTGTATACAAATAAAAAAGCTGAAGAGTTCGTTTGTTTGAACACGCTAATCTCTGAAACTAACGGTCGTAGTCAGATTCGAAAAATTATTTTTACATTAGATAGAACAATTCTTGAGGAAGGCTATAGGCTATTTAACGTCCAACGCCCTAAATGCGTAACACACTATTACCCTCAATTTGAATAATTTTGAAGCATATTGCTAATCCATTGCTCCTTATGTACGAAAATTGTGTCTGCTCAACAACGTAAATATAACGCAATGTATGTTGTTGAACTGTCAAAAAGAAACTCATTGCTACTGATACTCTGTGAGTACCTAAAAGAAACGAGACAGATGCGCGCGCGAGCGAGATAGCACTAACGTAAATATAACGCGTTCGCAGCGCGGGCGGTCTTCATTTCTATGCGATGCGTGGCTTGAGGATGATGTAGCAATGCGTACAGTTACCGGCACGTAACTCCCCCCCCGACCCATCACCATATTCGGCAAGCCCTTGGGAAAAGCGAGCCAAATACCTAGGTGTAGTCCTCGACAGGCACCTCTCCTTCGCAGAGCATATAAAGACGGTCCGTTCGCGCGCCGCCTTCGCTCTCGGCAGACTCCACTCCGTTCTCAATGCACGCAGCAAATTGTCACTAAGGTGCAAATTGCGCAACTACATAGCGTGCATTCGACCAATAATGACCTATGCCTGTGTAGTCTTCGCTCACGCAAAGCCCCACCATATCCATAGGATGCAGACCCTCCAAAACCGTTTCCTCCGAAAGGCTACAGGATCCTCATGGTTCGTCCGTAATGAGATCCTTCATCTTGACCTCAAAATCCCCACTATCCATCAATTCATGAAACGCCTCTCCAAGCGCTTCTTCGATACCGCCGCCAAACATCGCAACCCTCTGGTTGTCGAGGCCGCCAGTTATACTCCCTCCAAAATCAGTAAATGTCGCCGTCCAAGGCATGTTCTCACCGACCCTGATGACCCCATAACCCTCCTCCAGGAGAGCAATAGGGCAACCAGTACAGTACACAAATACAAAAACAAAAAACCGTCATACAGACCTCGCCGACGAGGTCCCTCGCGATGCTCCCAAGTAAATGCCTCCCACCGACCCTTGCTCGATGTAGTGCTAGCCCGCGCCGCAGCTGAGCCTGTAGAACAAAATTCCCGACTGTGATCTCTGAGTTTGTTTCGGCCTTTCTTCTCAGAGTAGTCAGATAGGAAAAGCCGATCTCATCAAGCTTAAATAATAATAATCTGCTCCAGCCTGTCCCATCTTGCTGCCCTCTGCCCAGCGACGCCCTAAGCCGAGGTTCGTACCCCACAGGGGGTGCCCTTAGCGTGTAGTCGCTTAGTATAGTAGATAATTGCCCCTGGCTGGAGGCTTTGAGTTTACTTAAGGCAACCACAGGATAGTCCGGTTAAGTAGTCACGACCTCTCAAGGTCAACTACGAGATGCCATAGTCTAAAAAAAAAACAAAAGTGCCGGCAACTGTACCTCACAGTGTGTTATGCAATAAATTACCCAACAGCTATGACCCTTAGGAGCCGAGCGAAAAGAAAAAAGTCAGAAAGAACGCTAAACGTAAGCAAAGTAATGGCGGGAGTGCAGTTGATACGTCTGGGGTGGGTAGGGGCGTACAAGAAATATCACGAAGACGAAGTCGTGGGCAGAAGCCAGTCTATTACGCCGTACGGCATTTCATACAAACTTTCAAGCTCTTATTTTTCGCAATGAATGAACCGATTTTAATGAAACTTGATACGCATAAGCAGGATACGAAGGTCTAAAAAGTTAGTAGAAAACATTTTCGGAAATTAGTGTTACAGGCAAATTAGACCGATATTAAATTTTCCATAGAAATAGAGATTTCCATTTATCTTTTTTTAAATAAGACATTTCAAAAATGTTTTCTACTAACTTTTTAGACCCTGGTATCCTGCTTATGCGTATGAAGTTTCATTAAAATCGGTCCATTCATTTCGAAAAATAAGGGCTTGAAAGTTTGTATGAAATGCCTTACGGCGTAAACGCTCTTAATATATATAATACTTCTGTAAGTGTGTTTGTCACTTAGCTCATCCTAAACGGCTGGACCGATTTGGATGACATTTTGTGTGTATATTTCAATGGGTTCCTGGATGGTTTGAAAACACAATTGGACCCGGAGGTGGCGCTTTTCGGGGAGGACAACGTCTGCCAGGACCGCTAGTAGGTATATAAAAATCAGTTGCCGTGTGCATGTCTCGCAAAAACGACCGGTTGTGATGAAACTTTGGGAAGTTGTCGTGTGCGTAGCGGAGAAGATTCATATAAAAAAAAAAGTAAAAGCATTTAACTAATTTGAATAAAAAATGAAACTCGACTTATGTTTACACAAATAAATGAATTGAATTGAATTGAATGTTATTCTAGTTAGAAAAAAAAACATTCAAACTTTTGATTGGTTGGAACTCACCAAAAATTTTAAGCCCACTCATTTTCTAGCTTTATTTTCTCTCTTGCACGTAAAATTCCTCCAATTTGAGTCTAAAAACTTAGTGATAGTTAATGCAGATCACAAAATAAATACAGAAAATAACAATAAAATTAAAAATCAAATGCATTTAAGCAACTTTATTAAAAAGGCAAATCAACAGAGCATCTTTTAAAACGCAATCGTTTCTTTAATTCAGACTAGACGTCGTTTAAACTTGGCAGTACATAAAAAATAAATGAAAGACATGCGGCTTATTACCCGAATCGCACGAATTTATTCGCCCGAAACGGGCGAATCGTCACTTTAAAATAATTAACACAATTCTATAGGCGACTCTGCCGAAGTTAATTTATTTGTGGGCGAGTTGACAAATCCAGAAATATGGCAATTACACATATTGAATTTTATGAAGTTTAGATATAATAAAACGTTTTATAATATTTAACTCGTATCACTTCTGTGCCCTAGTGTCCTGTTTTCTATACTTACCTACTTTATTGCATAAAATTCAAAATGTGCCAACTGCCTAAAACATATTTCTGGAGTTAATTAATTAATTAATTTAACAAATAAACTTACGAGACTTGTCTAGAATATAATTCTTCATATGATGCTGCCAGTACTTATGAAAACTGTTAATTATGTGCCATATATTTTTATAACATGTATAAATTCGCAAAAAATTGAAACTCATCTATCTCTATTTTCTGAAGAGAACTTAAAAATCGCTTAATTCGGAGGTAATTGGCTTTACACACAACTGAATAAAAAGGCACCGTCTAATCTTGACAATAGAATAATTATCTGATTTTGATAATTAGTTAAAGTTCTGTTGATTTTTATAAGTTAGTTTTTTCTTTCTGGAGTTGTCGACTCGCCCACAAATAAATTAACTTCGTGCGAGTCACCTATAGAAAAAATTGTGTATATTATTTAGTGACGATTCGCCCGTTTCGGCGGAGTAAATTCTTGCGAATCGACTAATAAACCCGAAATGCATCTAATATTGATTCGACATATAAAAAGCCAAGAGTACTAACTTATGGGCGACTAAAATCAATTCTATTTAGTTGTAATTTTTGACGTTCAAAAGTGCCTTTAATGTGCCTATTTGAAATAAATGATTTGACTTTGACTTAGCGTCGCAACACATCTGCCAAAATTACGCGACAGAAAGTTCAGTGTGTTTACGTCTGCAATGCTTTTAAATTACCTACCATCAGAAGGCTGAAATAACGTTACGTAATTTTCATAGCAACAATTTACACGCTGTTATCGCGTAATTCTCATAGCAATCATAGCAAACTTTAAGAGCGTTTTCGCCGAACGGCATTTTGAATACAAGTTTTGAAGCCCTTGTTTTTCGAAATGAATGAACCGATTTTAATGAAACTTCATACGCATAAGCAGGATACAAAGGTCTAAAAAGTTAGTAGAGAACATTTTCGAAAAATAGTGTTACAGCCAAATTAGACCGATTTTAAACTTTCTATAGAAACAGAGATTTTCATTTA
The DNA here is from genome assembly GCA_916614155.1 of Mesoligia furuncula. NCBI lineage: Eukaryota > Metazoa > Arthropoda > Insecta > Lepidoptera > Noctuidae > Mesoligia > Mesoligia furuncula. Next base: position 10,294,207 of record OU744808.1, on the reverse strand, counting down.
TCTTTAAGACATTTCGAAAATGTTTTCTACTAACTTTTTAGACCTTCGCGATTTCAGGGTTAATCCCATATTAAAAGTTGTTCATTTTCATGAGTACTAACATAACTCCCCTCAAAGTATGTCCCTCGTTTAACCTAACGCGTTATAGTCGCGAATCATATTTGATCAAGATGCAACCAGATACTGACCTGCACGCGTAGCATGAACACTTCTATCTCTACGAAGAGTAGACGCATTGCTTTCTATACAAAGTGACATTTGTTTTCTTCATTTTTGACATACCGCCTAGAAATCTTTCTACAATCTGTCATTTTGTCTTTCATTTCCAACCATCTTTGTCTAGGTCCTTTTATATGTAGACTATTTCAGAAGAAAGTTTTCTATCCCAAATGTCAAAATCACACTGACAACTGTCAGTTGTCTAAGGTAGTGAAGCGATTTTGTAATCGCTAAAGACAGTAGAAAACTTTCTACTCGACGACCACAAAGTATATACGGTTATCTACAAAATCTCACGAAAAAAAACACAATTCCCAAAATTCCAATGGCTTAACGTGCTTTCCGAGGCACGGAGGGGTCTCGGTATGTGATGTGTGTGTGTAAAGATGGTCACCCATCCACGGACCAACCGCGGCAAGCGTAGCTTAACCTGATCGATCAACTTGTGCGGCTGTTATTATTTAGCCACGGACCCCTCCTTATAATGTAACTTAATATAAGAATCAAAAAGAAAATAAAATCGTATTACAAAACAAAGAACTTTGAGTCGAATTATGAGAGTGAATTTCGTAAAAAGTACAGTTGACTCTTTCTACTTCGCTGCCGTCGTACTGTCTACACGGAACGTCATCTTTGTCTACTCTTCCGTCGACAAGCCGGTGCTCATGCTACGCGTGCTGCAAATTACAAAAAACGTAAGAAAATTTTAATTATCCACCTAAAATTGTCCGTGGTCCCTACCCGAAACCAAACGGAAAAGACCCTGACTGGCGTTCTATCATTGCGGATTCTCACTGAACTAACGTAGGTATATTTCTCTATGCCAATAGTACTTTCTAATTCCATACTAACTAAACTACAATTGTTTTTTTTTTTTGCAATTGTTTATACATGCTCTGTGGTCAGTGCTTTTATTTACATTTGCGCGCGCATTGCTAGTGCTGGCTATGCGGAAAGACAAAACCAGCGCGCCGTTTTCCATACAAGTTAATATTTAACAATACAAGTCTGCTTTTTGCCTCGCAAGTGTGTTGAAAAACGTCGTATGAAACGCGTGTGCATCGATCATTGGACTCTCGGCTTTCCTATCGCACTCGCCTGCGGCTCGCGCGAATAATACCGCCTCGAGCATAATGATCAACATAGCACACATGTATCCTAATGTACAGTTGCCAGCACATCAACTTACCCCACTTTGACCTTGAACGCTTTATGAGCAACAACAGCGAGAATCGTGCGAAAGAGATATATAGCTTTTTGTCTGTCCTTACTTGTAATGTTTCGTGCTGCAGTCGGTGACCAACATTGTCTTAGTCAAGTCGGCATATCTTGTTAAGCCATTTTAATCATTATCTTCTTGTCGTTAAAGTTGAAAAGCTTTTAAGTAACACGGCAAAAACAAGTGGGTAAATTAAAAAAAAACTATAAGTCCTCAAATGAGTAGGTCGAAGTAAAAGTTTACTTCGTGGGGTAGATGGATATTAAATTGATCTAAGTGACAAAAGTCAGTCTACCTACGCCTAAACAGCGACTGCGGCGCACAAACATTTCTAAAACGTTCGAAGTAAATCGTGAAAAGCATTTTTAATGAATTTGGTGAAATCAAAGCGTCATGTCGCAACTTAATAACTATACAAAACATTGCTGGCTGGATGTTGTCTATAATATTAGTCAGTATTTGGAGATTCTGCGTGACGTCATGCTGCCGACTGTGCGAATTGCTTATCTATCCTAACACTGATATTTACTTCGTGCAAGATAACTGCCCGATCCACCATGCAGGCATTGTGAAGAATTGGTTGGCTGCTCAAGAAGGTTTAACTATTATTTACTGGCCATCTAAAACTCCCGATTTGAACCATACTTATAGAAAATCTATGGGGTCAAATCTTTTTAAATTGGGACAAATCCGAAGTGCGAAATAAAAACAATTTGGCTGAGGTCGTGTCATCGACATGGGAGCACATGAGAGATTGAGAGGAAAAGATTTGTGTTGGAACATGGTGTGCGGTATGCGTAGCCGCTTACACAAGCTAAAGAAGAAGACGGTGCGCCACTCCGCTACTAACTAATCTACTTATAAGTATTTTAAAACACACTATGTAAGTAAATGCTCAATTGAATGAATGCTAAACCATTAATGGCTAATGTTGCAGATTATGTGGTAATGTTATTGTTATAAATGGAAATGCATTTTTCTATTTAAATAACATGTTGATTCACTACACATAATTATACTTAGCTATAAATCTGTAAAACATAACAACAACAACAATCGATAACAAACTTCCAAGCATTAGCAATGACTTTTTTTAAATGTTTATAAATGGTTAGGTTTGGATATGATATTATAAAATGTAATAATTTTGAACTATGAGCATTTAGTTACTTTATCTTACTTTAATGAAATAATAAACATTTTTATTGCTTGCAATGATTTTGTTTCATTTCTATACAAACTACCCATTTAAAAAGATATTTCCCGACTTCGTTCGTTAAAAAAAAAAGAAAAAAAAAAAACATAATATTTAATTAAAAACAAAACATTGCTTACAAAAAGCTGTATCTATGTTTCTCCTGGTTTCGAACGCAGATAACAATGATTATCGATCTGCCTTAGTGACCATGAGACCAACCCAACTCTTGTAATATGTTTTGAAATTCGACCTTAGTTGGGATGATACGCGCAATATTCTAAAGAATTTAAACCATATGGCACATTTTCATAAAGTTCATTATCGCACAATCACAACCAGCTATTTAGATAATGAATCATGTAATTTAGATATTAACAGTAGACAACTTTAAAATGTTACTGATGGGCGATATTTCTTTTTATTCATCCACCCTCGCCTTGGTTTTTTTTTTAGTAGTCGTGAACATGATAATTGGTTGCCAATTATTAGTATGGCTGCGATTGGGTGATTTTAGAAACGTTGAAAACTCCACCAATCATACCAAGGATACTTTCTTTCTAACACTATACAGCGCGTCGTAGTTATAGATATGTATAGAGTTTACATTGATGTGCTGCAGTCTGTACTATTATCGAACATTTATTTAATTAAAGTTTAACTGCTGATCCTTGTAAGTAGTTATTTTATTAAACGTTTTATATTTACCATAGGGTCTAAATAGAAGAAAAAAAATTATATTTCCAAGAGTTTATTTATTTGCTTTTGGAATGATGAATATAGCATTATGTATAAATTATAATATAGTCATTTTGTAACATTTGAACTATTTTCAAAATAATTTTGTTTAAAAAAGTAATAACTTAATATTTTATAATTTTGCTAGTAGCCTTACAATATTCCTTTTTTGTTTTAGAGAAATTACCTACTGTGAGTCGGAGGGTCAAAAGATATAAGGAAGAGTCTGTCAGTGAATAAGAAACAAGTGGTTTCAACCAACCAGTTACCTACCAGATGAAGTTGCATTGCAAGGAAATATGAAGATATATGTTTAAACATTATAGGATCCATACGCCAGCGTTTACTTGATAGCATGGATAATAATGGGGGTTACAAATTGATTTTAGTTATATTAAAATATTATTGTGTCGGATATGACGTAATAAGGATTATTTTGAGGTTTATAGTTTCAATCTTCTTTTCAAAATGAATTTTGAAAATGAATACTTAAGCTATATCCGCAATTAAAGCACAATATTATTTTATTACTAAGATAGTTACAATATTTTAAGTCTAATGGTCGTAGCTCACTGATTACCTGCTTATTTCAATAAATTGTTCTTTATGAGAAAATAAACTGTTTTAAAAGTTTATTTATCAAATTATAACGAATAAAAATTTTGAAATCACTTAAAAACTTTTTTATTTTTACCCCCATATTTCAATGATAATATAATAATACAAATAAAATAAATATTACATTATTATTCTCGTGTATTAATTTATCGAATAATAAAAAAAGATAAGATTATTGTTGAAAAGATAAATCAAAGTTTCATCTCGAAATTCGAACCCAGGCCTGCGTTTACTAATCCTATACGCTACGTTATCCGCTAGCAGTACTTGTTATGAAGTTGTGAATTTTAACAGTGGTTTGAACCAACGAAGGTCATACGTAATTACGCGTGTGAAAAAGCGACGACAGTATGTTTTTGTTTCGTTCGACTAGTTAGCCAGTGTACACACACAGATGTAAATATGGGCCTGCGGCGCGGGCGCGGGGACGGCGCGAAGCATGTTCACAGAAATTTCAACCATAGCGTGCCTATGCAGAATTCTTGCATACTGTACCTACTATATTTGCCAGAAAAAAAAAAGTACTATTTTCTTACGGGAAATAACATCTTGAGCATGTTTTACTATTACAGCGAAAGTCTAGAATTAACCCCTCAGCTACTATTTGAGATTTAAAATGCCAAAAATCACTTTTTTATAACTTGTCTGTATAAACACAATGTGGGGATGTGTGTGTGTGTGAGTGTTAGAGAAAAAGCTGATGCATAAACCGAATAAAACCACCTTTGCTTAATCAAAATCAGATAATTATTCTATTGTCAAGATTTATTCTTATTCAGTTGTGTGTAAGGTCAATGACCTCCGAATTAAGCCATTTATGATAAATTCTCTTCAGAAAATAGAGATAGGTAGATGGATTTCAGTTGTTTGCGAATTTATACATGTTATAAAGATATATGGCACATAATTAACATTCCTCATTAGTACTGGCAGCATCTTAAGAAGAATGATATTCTGGACAAGTCTCATAAGTTTATTTGTCTATAAAGTTTATTTAAACCCTCGTTTATTATGCAAGCTTATTAAGTTCGGTAACAATAGATAAAAAGTTATTGTGTATCATTAGTGACAGTTGAGGGGCCGTGGCTAAATAATAACAGCCGCACAGGTCCATTGATCAGGTTAAGCTACGCTTGCCGCGGTTAGTCTGTGGATGGGTGACCATCTTTACATACCGAGACACCTCCGTGCCTCGGAAAGCACGTTAAGCCGTTGGTCCCGGCTGGCATACGTGGATCTTTGACAGTCGTTACGGGTCGTCAGAAGCCCGAACATTTATTTATTTATTTATTAACTCAACATCATTAACATTACAAGAATTTCCTATTTCAATAGTGTAGCCGTAATTACAGTTCGGACAACCAGTCTTACCAAGGTATATCGTATTACCCAGTAACGGTTGTGGAGGTGTGGAGGTCAGATAGGCAGTCGCTCCATGTAAAATACTGGTATTCAGCTGCATTCGGTTAAACTGGAAGCCGACCCCAACATAGTTGGGAAAAGGCGAGGCAGATGATGTAGTATCTCGTCATTTCCAAGTTCACCGCATAAACGCGAACTACTATCAAGCCATTTGTATATTAGAAATAACACCTAGATACTCATCTAAGTGTTATTTCTAATGTTCCTATACAAATATTATAGGTGTACATACCGGACTTAAAGAATAGCACCACCCCATACTTCCCGTGGGTGTCGTAAAAGGCGACTAAGGGGCGTAACGGAGAATGGGCAGCAGCGTTCTCTATGCATTCCATCACCATACCATATTGCGATCGCCAACCCGCCTGCCAAGCGTGGCGATTATGGCAAACCCCCCCCTTTTGGGGGAGGCCTATGTCCAGCAGTGGACGTCTTTCGGCTGAAATGATGATAATGAACATACCATTCAAAGATAAATAGACATTGGAAAGAATGTGCTTACTAAACTAGTAGTAAGTAACACTTGTTACTGAAGAGCACTGTGGACAAAAATGTCATGAGACAGTAAGTTGTCGGTGACTGGTCGGTTTCGTTTTTGGAAAGAGTCTACGGCCAAAAATTGCTAGAAAAATACTAATAATATTTAAAGAAAATATGAAAATATCTGGGGCTTTAAAGTTCTAGTTCTAGAACTTTACTATAATGTTTATTTTGCATCACAGTATTACACTGAATATTATTAGCAATATTTATCCAAATTTTTATGTTTTTTTGCATACAACAGTCTTAAATATAGCGTTGTATGTTTTGTGAAACTTTCCACCCTTGATTTTCAACTGTCCATATCCATACTAATATTATAAATGCGAAAGTGTGAATGTCTGTTACCTCTTCACGCATAAACCGCTGAACCGATTTAGATGAAATTTGGTTCAGAGATAGTTTGAGTCCCGGGAAAGGACATAGGCTAGTTTTTATCCCGATATTCCCACGAGATCGACACTTATGCGGGTGAAACCGCGGGGCGCTGCTAGTTGGCATATAACTGACCACTACTAAATGTAGCAGTAGTAATCACAGCAAAACAAACAGCACACCACGTAGTACCAAGTCCGGTGATACTAATCCTCTAATTACACAATATAAACCGAGCTAGGCTAAGTTTAATCCGCCCCTTTGTTCCAAGTGAGAGTTTCACAAAGGAGTTTCTGGATGCACGTGTATGTGGTCAGTTTCTTCAACTTCAACTTACCGAGTTTAGAACTTCGTGTAAAGGACAAACCGACGGGGAATTTATTTTGTCTGTTTTGTTAAAGAAGGTTTTGCTTCTGCGGTTTTTAGGTGTTCTTGTTTTGGATTTCTCGTCTGTTTTGTGTTTTTGGAAGGAGTGAAATGGCGGTGACAGAATATCCGGTAGGTAGGTCCTTTCACAGTTATTTTACCTCTGATTTTGTCAGGAGCTCGACAAATGGATGTGCGAATAACGCTTGTGCGACAAAACTGTACTGCGACTCACCATAGTTCTTTGCATCACTGTCCAAATCTCAGTAGATTTGGACAGTGATGCAAAGAACTATGGTGAGTCATTCTTATAAGGATTTTGTTAGGTTGCTGCCATTAACAAGTCTTTCAAATTCATTGTGATCTTTATTCTCGCTACAATCAGGTTGTTGTTGAGTTGCTGCCATTAACAAGTCTGTCAAAATCATTGTGATCTTTATTCTCTTTACAATAAGGTTTCTGTCACAATAAGGTGGCTCTCAGAAGTAAAATTACTGCGAACGGACACACTGCTACAAGGATCAGAACGCTGTTGGTAAACATTTTGTGCAATTGGATTTGCGCCATCTTGTATTTCAAATGCATGTGTGTAAAAAACCTAACAGTTAGGTAGGTATAACTCAATACATTCCACGGTTAACTTTGGTTATATCCAAAATACATATACCTACCTAAATATAAAATAAAATAGACACACGAATTTACAGCATCATTAAAACTTCTGCGTACTAATAAGATAATGTTACCCTCCCAAAATTGGGGGAGGCCTATGTCCAGCAGTGGACGTCGATCGGCTGAAACGACGACGACGACGACGACCCAATGTTTCGTCGGATACGGAACACTTGTACCTACACCACCCTGACTTTAACAAGTCTTAACCACACAGTACCTACACGAACACACCATACTTTACATCCATATGTCGTCCCTCGCATGACTAAAAGTCCTATCTCATTTTTGGACTGATTTGGATTGAGACAGCTACATTTTCCTATTCATGATTCTTTACACTTTTCACTAACCGTCGTACCTCTATGATATTTGTATCTCAAAATATAACCATTTTGAAAGGCAACACAATGTAAAGAATCACGAATGGAAGGGTGTAGTTGTCCTGACTCAAATCGGCTGAAAAATGAGATAGGACTTTTAGTCATGCGAGCAACGATGTTACCTGATCTTCATAACGTTTCTGTCGGTCCTGTACCATGTCCGACACGGTATCACAACGTAATATCGTCAAAAGTTAGTTTGCTAGAGGTGCATAACTTGCTCGTATTAATAAGGCCTGTAGTTTGAAACTACAGGCCGTGGAGGAAACTGTTCGTCTAATTAATAATTGTCCGCGTGTATGGTATGTGTCATAAATTGGGTAGAAGCAGAAGGTCGACTCGTTATAGTAGCTATTAGGTAAAATAATAACACCAGCCTGCTATGTTTCACTGCTGCTTATATGTTTTTTTTTTCTTCACCGACACTGACCTCTTTAAACAAATATGCTGGACTAAATCATCATCATCTGCCTAGCCTTTTCCCAACTATGTTGGGGTCGGCTTCCAGTCTAACCGGATGCAGCTGAATACCAGTATTTTACATGGAGCGACTGCCTATCTGACCTCAACAACCCAGTTACTGGATAATACGACCCCTTGGTAAGACTGCATGGTTGTCAGACTTTCGGACTTCTGACTACCCGTAACGACTGTCAAAGATCCACGAATGATAGCCGGGACCAATGGATTAACCTGATTTCCGAGGCACGGAGGGGTCACGGTATGTAAAGAAAGTTACCCATCCACAGGCCAATCGCGGCAAGCGTAGCTGAACCTGATCGATCGACCTGTGCGGTTGTTATTATTTAGCCACGGGCCTTTTGGGTACGCTGGACTAAATTCAAAGAGGAAACGGATTTAAAGAGCCTCGCTCGAGGTTCTCAGGAACTAAAATCCAAATAAATAAAGTTGTGTTTTATTTATTGTCCGATGTCAATTGCACTCTCATCTTGAATATTACTAACGTCATATACGTGATAAGCTCAGAGTTGTGATGGCCTCGCCCCTAATGCACGAGTTTGTGGGTTCAAATCCGGTAAAGAATCAATGCGACTTTTTCAAAATACGCTATTTTGAGTTGAAATATCTCTATTATTGTTAAGTTATCATATTTGTTACGTCTTTTAAGTTTTGATTTTTATTTACTGGTATTTAGAAGCCAAAGCTGCAACAAAAAATCGAATATGCATATTATCGCCAACTTCAATCCCAAGTCCATACAGGACTACTCTGAACGAAAATTTGCACCAATATTGGTGGCATAATTTGCAATAGACAGACAGGCGGCCGAGCAACCCGTCAAATGTCAAAATTGTATTTGTTATGGACGGTGAATGGGTAGTGGTAGACCGCGAAATTTAAATTTTCTTAGGTTTTTTGCAATGTGCAGGTCAGTGTCAGGTTGTATCTTGGTCAAAATATGATTCGCGACAATAACAGGTACATATTTAGAGAATTATAATCATTAGAATCATAATATATCTTTCTAAGTTAGATTTGAACCATAAGAACCAATCTCTTATGGAAAAGTGCTTATGGTAGAAATCTAACTGACCTGCGAATTGCAAAAAACGTAAGAAAATTTGAAATTTGCGGTCTACCACTACACTACTCATTCACCTTAAGAGTGACAAGTGATCATAATACCATGCTTTGTTTCCCCGACGTTTTGGTCAGAGGTGAACCTATGGTACACCCATAATTCGCAAATATCATGTAAGGGGCAAGCCTCTTGCCATCAACCGGGAACAAATCCAGACTCCGCGCTAGTGACAGATATGAACACTTTGTATGACCTGGGAGTCGAACCCAGGACCTCAACCTCAGTTACTACTGAGGTTAGCGCTACTGCGCTTGCGACCAATAGATCAACGAGGCAGTCTGACAAGGTGCTCCTTGTTGTGATTTCACATTTTATTCAATGTTTATGACCCAGTAACTTCAAGTTCCGATTAAAGAAAAAATGCAATAGGTAAGGAAGACTATATTAAATAGGTACCTAACCAAGTAAATAATACACAGTTTTGATTTCACAAGGTTTATTTGTCTGTCACCTTCCGTATACCCATAAAATTATGTTCTTACTATCTCTTCATGACTACCAGAGCTTTTGAAATCCCATATATTATTACTCACGCATTGGCTTACCAGGGATAAGTCAAACCCTTGGCGTATGAATAAAATAGCAGCTATAGAGCGCATATAGCGTCTTACCGGTCTATTCTGCAAACATCTCAAGGCGAAAACTTAAGTGAAGCGAGCTGACAATATTGACAATACCGAGCCTCTGGGGGCCTCAAAAGGCCACTTTGACAGAATCATAAAAGGATAACATTATGGATCATAATGGACAGTTAACTGTTAAGTTAATCGTATCAAATCCCCTTGGTGAAGAATTTTTCTTTTTTTTTTTGTCTGTGCTAAAATACCAATCAATACAATCCAAATCCAATCACAATCTCTTTGATTATACCCACGTCAATCCAATCCAAATCCAATCACAATCTCTTTGATTCTACCCACGTAGTGCAGTGAAGAAAAGAAAAAAACGGACTGTCTTTGCCATATTATGATTGATAATGTTATCCCTTTATGATTCTGTCAAAGTGGCCTTTTTAGGCTCCATGGTGAAAGAAAACAAGTGCGAGTCGGACTCACACACAAAGGGTTCCGTACCACAAGCCAAAAACGCCGAAAAAAATATGTTTGTTGTATGGGAGCCCCCCTTAAATATTTATTTTATTTTAATTTTATTATTTATTATTAAAGTTAATATACAATTGAGTATTTTGTGAATATTTCAAGTGCCTACCTGTTGCCATTTTTGATATCGAGCAAAAAAGGGCAAAAAAATCGCGTTTGTGGTATGGGAGCCCCCCTTAAATATTTATTTTATTTTGTTTTTAACCCCCGACGCAAAAACGACGGGGTGTTATAAGTTTGACGTGTCTGTGTGTGTGTGTGTGTGTGTGTGTCTGTCTGTGGCATCATAGCTCCCGAATGGATGAACCGATTTTGCTTTTGTTTTTTTTGTCTGAAAAGTGAATTAGTCGGGAGTGTTCTTAGCTATGTTTGATGAAAATCGGTCCAAGATGGCCGCCGCCACAAAATGGCGGATTACATATTTTTTCACAACTGCCTTAATATGGGTATCAAATGAAAGGGCTTGAATAGTAGAATACTATACACTATTATAAATTTCAAATCCAAGATGGCCGCCACCACAAAGTGGCGAATTACATTTTTTTTCACAATTCCCTCAATATGGATATCAAATAAAAGGGCTTGACTAGTAGAATACTATACGCTATTACTAATTTCAAATCCAAGATGGCCGCCAGCACAAAATGGCGAATTATTTTTTTTTTCACAACTCCTTCAATATAGGCATCAAATGCAAGGGCTTGACAAGTAGAATAATGCACACTATATTGAAAGGGAATGAGTAATATTAACTAATGAAATGAAAACTAAAAATTTGAAAATATTTTTTTGTCTGATCAATGCTCTAGAATGATGAGGAAAGTGGGGTGATGACTGGCACCACTGAGTTTGACTATTTTTATTACGAATAGAATTATCCTACTGAAAAAGCGTAGGTATTTCTACATCAGATAGTGTCGCAGTCCCATTTTATAAACTAGATCTGAAATACCTAAGATATCTAATGCTATGAAATACTTGCACGAAAGTTGAATAACTAAAGGAAGAACTAGAAAAATGATATAATTAAACAAAAAAATCTGTTTACGTAGTCTTAAAAATTATTCTTCAACTATAAATTAATAATTATTTTTTGACGGATAAGAAATTTGATTAAACACCAAATTACCTGAATCTTAAAACGCAAGAAAATAAAATAAAGAAAATAGAAAAATTAAGGAGTCCCTACAAAAAGCATGAAATAAAAAATTAAATTAAAAATTTAAAAAACCCCCGACACAAAAAAATAATAAAATTAAATGTAAGTAATTAAAAAAGGATCAAATAATTTGAAAACCCCCAACTTAAAGAATCTAGGTAACGAGACTAAAACAGATAAATTCATATGGAAGTCGGGGGACCGTTCTGTGGAACACCTTCCTATGCTAACTGGTCCCCCGACTTCCATATGAATTTATCTGTTTTAGTCTCGTTACCTAGATTCTTTAAGTTGGGGGTTTTCAAATTATTTGATCCTTTTTTAATTACTTACATTTAATTTTATTATTTTTTTGTGTCGGGGGTTTTTTAAATTTTTAATTTAATTTTTTATTAGTATTTGTTGTTATAGCGGCAACAGAAATATATAATTTGTGAAAATTTCAACTGTCTAGCTATTGCGATTCTTGAGATACAGCCTGGTGACAGACAGACAGACAGACAGACGGACAGACGGACAGACAGCGAAGTCTTAGTAATAGGGTTCCGTTTTTACCCTTTAGGTACGGAACCCTAAAAAAGAAAGAAAATTCGTTTATTTGCGGCAAACATGACGCATAAAAATAAAAACAAACAAAAATCAATGAATGGTGGAATGATAGCTCACTTCAAGCTAACTTCACTTATGTTTTCATGTTGAGATTTTTGCAGAATAGATCGTCTGAGGGTCTAGATGAAGTGACATTTCAGCGATAGCGATGATTGAAAAGTCAAAAATGTATTGGATTGACTTATGCCAATGAAAAGCTTAAGTGAATCTTATTGAAAGTCGTTGTAAAAATACGAAACGCTTGGAAAGCGATAACTCTTGTCTAGAAAGAAAGAGCAAAAAGAAAGAACAAAAAGAAAGAACGTAAGTTTATTTGCGGTAAATATTATGACGCATAAAAAGAACAGACACAAAAAACAAAAAAATATGTTGGAAGAAAACGCGTCACATCCACGCAAAACGGCCATCGCTCAGCATAATGCTAAGACAACCGGCAAATGTCAACCGGTGCAGCATACGATTAGACATAAATAAAAACAACAATTAAAATAAGAAAGACCATGTTATCTACTTGTTGAAATCATACCTGGCATTAGAGTATTAATTTTATGACTAGTTTATTTAGGCCTCTGGATCTACATCCATACTAATATTATAAATTCGAAAGTAACTCTGTCTGTCTGTCTGTCTGTATGTTACCTTTTCACGCCTAAACCACTGAACGGATTTCGAAAAAAATTGACAGAGAAATAGATTGCATCCCGGGGAAGGACATAGGATAGTTTTTATCGACATACCTCGCGGGCAAAGCCGGGGGCGGAAGCTAATAATATATTAAATTGCAATAGGGATGATAGAAAGAAAAGAAAAATTTAAAGGAGAAAAATATCCGTATGTGTAGCGTTGGCGCTATTAAGCTTTCCTTATTCATACTCTAATGGCTACACGTTTTTGAAAAGTCGTATTTTTAGGTGTTTGGCGCTGTCTGACTTCTGATAGAGTTTCCACATATATTATCCAGCCTTTGGTTAAAAGGTTTACATCTATATTAATATTATAAAGAGGTAAAAATTGGGAATTTTTTGTAGGAGGTAATCTTCGGAACTACTGTACGATAATTCCTAACTTTTAGTAAGCTTTACACATCAATTATACATGAAGAACCACACGGACCCCTAAGAATCTATTAAACATTTTATAGAGTGGTATCAAATTAATTTCACGTGCATGCCAAAATAATAATAATATTTTAATCCTTATATATTTAAATTTATATTTTGCTTGTAAACATATCCTATCCTACTTCCTATCCTATAATTAGTTTATTTGTTCAAACATAGTTATATCAACAGATTTTTTTTTGTTTAGTTGAAATCCGAAGCATAACGTAGAAATCATTTCGTACGCCAAAATGATACCTACGCGTAGGTATCATTTTGGCGTACGAAATGATTTTTATTATTAGTATAAAGGATGATTAATTTTTAAGAATGCGTGTTTTTGGAAACTTCTTTTAAGTACCTATTTATTATGATTAATCTTTTTTAGCCTTTTTTTTTTTGCGTAAGGGAAATCATCAAATGACTTCTCCCGCTCTGGGTGGAGCGGAAGGGAGTGTCAGACTCTTACTGACTAAAACCCACGCAGGTATCGGTTGTGGGGCCGCTCCTGTGAAACATCGGCTACGACTAGGTGCTGCGGGCCGACCTCCCTGATGGCGTCAGCGTAGTTTGCTACGCTGACGACACGCTGGTCCTGGCGCAGGGGAGGTCGCATCAGGAGGCGGCCGACGCGATGACACGCGGTGTTGCGATTAATACTTAGTCTTAAGTTATGGTATACAATGTAACACTTACTTTGGAAATAAATTCTATTCTATACTATCCCTATCCTACTCCCTACTAATATTATAAGGGGAATTTTTAACTGCACCTCTATTTAGAAATTTAAGCAAACAAAATTTCTCCACCAATAACCTACTGCATATCAAATAAATGACTGTACTACAAATTAACTACACTACTCACTAAACCAATATAATATACAAAAGTAACACATTTGTAATGACAATTTAGGATGCAAGAGCGAGCGAAGCGAGCTCGGGACTTGGGGCACCCCGACTCGGACAGGTTAGGTTCGAAGGGGATGACGGGGGCTCGAGTGAGCCAGCAAAGCGAGCGAACGAGCCCCCGTCATCCCCTTCGTGTTAGTTTCATTTAAACCCTGTAGACAGAAATAGGGGCCCCGCGAAGCGGGGCTCCGTCGACTACGCCTAACTACATATTTTTGTAGATTAAAAAAAACTTTGGGATTTTTTTTCTCGGCCACTATGATTTACTTTTAGTTAACAGATAGTCATTCAGTAAAACAGTTAAGCTTTAAAGATCTAACCTGACTTCCACAATCTAGTAACTGGGTAATACCATACCCTTTGGTAAGACTGGTTGTCAGACTTTCGGGCTACTGACTACCCGTAACGACTGTAAAAGATCCAGGATTGACAGCCGGGACCAACGGCTTAACGTGCTTTCCGAGGCACGGAGGGGTAACGGTATGTAAAGATGGTCACCCATCCACAGACCAACTGCGGCAAGCGTAGCTTAACCTGATCGATCGACCTGTGCGGCTGTTATTATTTAGCCACGGGTCCCTCTAAAACATTTAGACGAATCAAAGTTTAAAAACATAATTTAAAAAAAATCAGCCACGTATTTTAAGACTTTCTATGTTCTTATTGGACGAGTTTTTTTGGTTCTTACGATAAAAATGTATGGTGTTTTTTTATTTCCAAAACTGAAATAAAGTCCGTTAGCGTCCTGAACACATCATCCCTTTCGAAATTTACGCAAACAGAGTCGCAGGTAAAACGCTAGTACTTAGTCAAATATAATAATTAAATAAAGATTTTATACAATGTTATCGATACAAATGCCACACACGCCAAGGTTACTTAACTATTACGGTGTCCGCATGTATATTGTCAATTTAAACAGTTTAGACTTTTTTTTTCAAAACGGTTTTTTTCGGGTTCCGTACCCAAAGGTAAAAACGGGACACTATTACTAAGACTCCACTGTCCGTCTGTCTGTCTATCTGTCACCAGGCTGTATCTCATGAATCGTGATAGCTAAACAGTTGAAATTTTCACAGATGATGTATTTCTGTAGCCGCTATAACAGCAAATAATAAAAATAAAATAAAGTTAAAATTGACAGGGGTATAAAAGAAACGTTTTTTTTGGCGTTTTATGCCTTGTGATACGAAACCCTTAGTCTGTGTGGTGCCGGACTTAAAGAATTGCACCACCCCTTACTTCCCATGGGTGTCGTAAAAGGCGACTAAGGGTCTTACCGGAGAATGGGCAGCAGCGTTCTCTATTTATTCCACCATCATACCATACTGCGATCGCCAGCCAAGCGTGGCGATTATGGCAAACCCCCCCAAAATTGGGGGAGGCCTATGTCCAGCAGTGGACGTCTATCGGCTGAAACGACGACGAACGACGGAACCCTTCGTGTGAGTCTGACTCGCACTTGGCTGGTTTTTTTTGGAAACTTGTCACGTAAACATTCAAATTGTTCGCCGCTTGTTTTTGCATTATTTCGTTAAATTATACTCCCTCCTTCTCCAAGACATTAACACTTGTAGTTACGCTGGTATGAGCCAGCGCCATCACAATTATTTCAAAGCTAAAAAAAAAATATTAGTTCTCTCGTCTGACAACCCTGCAATGTCATTGCGTTTTTTTGTGCGAGCGCTGTCACTTCGTTCTCTCGACAAAATATAAATAAATTGATTCTAAAGTGTAATATTGTGTAAAATCACTGTAAAATGAATAAATACATGAAGTGTGATATCGTTTTCGAAGTGCGATACGCCGGAGCGGTGAAAGTGATTCCTGTGAAAGTGTTCTTTCTTTTTAACCTAAAAACATGCAAAAGTTTTTTCGGTAAGTTTGTTTCCGATTATCCCTTCACATGTCGCGTGTACAGGGTATGTACCAATAACAATAGAATTTTTTATTGTGTCCGCTTTTAGTTTAATTTATTTTTCATAATGGTTCCTACGGAACTCGTAAATAATCAAGTGAGAAACTTTTAAAACAAATAACAATAAATCAAGTGACTACTTCCGGTCAGTTCCGGTTGTAGTAGACTAATAATTTAACAATTTGAAAAACTTCGTTCTTGAACTCATTCAATTTCGAAACAGTTCGGTTTTTACTGACTTTCTCATTACGTTTCATTCTTTAACGTTTTTTTCTGATTATTCGCGGCAAATCTTACTTT
Organism: Mesoligia furuncula; assembly: GCA_916614155.1. Taxonomy (NCBI): domain Eukaryota; kingdom Metazoa; phylum Arthropoda; class Insecta; order Lepidoptera; family Noctuidae; genus Mesoligia; species Mesoligia furuncula. Next base: position 10,277,760 of record OU744808.1, on the reverse strand, counting down.
CCGTTGCGTGATCGTTGCCACAAGTTTATTAGACAGTTTATATAAATGGGAAAAAGAAAGAACCAAGATAAGAAATACATTATGAAGAAGATACGAAAACTCGAACGAAAGTTGGAAAAAATACCCGAAGAAATAAATTCAGGAGATTCGTCGCCATCAACTCCCCGAATGCCAGGAGAATCTCAAAGGTTATAGGTCCATTGTCTCCAGTGCCGCAAAACCCACAGACACCTACTGTGCACCTTCAACCTCCTTTAAATGATTTGGATCAAGATGTTACCTCAGGTTTGTGGAACACTCGTAATATTGTAATTAATCTTCAAACGCCTGGGTAATGTACCAATGACACTTAGGCGCCACCACATGCGGGTGGACACTTTGTCAAGGGTCTCTTATGTACCCATGGGGCAAGTGCTATCACACTGCGGATAGACAATGCTATTATGAAAAACTCATTGACTTTAGCGCTATCACTTAGTGGATAGACATGTCATGCATATATATTTTTTAATTTATAAATAGTATTTGCGATTGGTTTGATATATCATGTATAAATATACTAAATTTGAGTATATCATGTTCCAGAGAATGATCAGCTCCCAGAGGAATATTTATTGGCACTTGGGAATGAGGGAGCGGAAAAGGAAGAAATTGGTGAGCCTATCAGACCTGAACTAGCCCTTCGCTAGTCTAAAATTATGTCTGATGGACTCGACAAAGAGGCCAGAAGTTCACTAATGGACAAATACCCTACTCCTAGTAATTTTCAAAATGCTGTTGCTCCAGTTATGAATGCTGAAATAATGGCAACACTTTCAGAACCGTCAGTGAAGAGGGATAAGCGAATTGTCATCAGACAAACCCTCACAGGCAAATTAATGACTTGTTTGGGCCGATCTTTAACAAATATTATGAAAGGCAACATTAATAGTAAGCTGCTTATTGAACAAATAAATGATGCAGCAAAAATTGCAGCTGAAATTCACCACCAAGACTCATCATCCAGGCAATTTTTCGCTTTGTCAGGTGCAAGCAAAATCATACAGGAGGCTGTCAAGACTTCAAAAGTTGACAAGTTTTTATTTGGTGCAGATTGTGCTGACAATATCAAAGCAGCACAGTCAATTCAAAGGACAAGTTCACAAATTTCTGAAAATATGAAGAAACACAGACAGCCCACAGTAACCAAGAAGAATTTAAACTGGAGAGGCCCACCGCGATATCATCAAACCACCGACCCCAAAGTATAACTTAACTTGGGACCCAGGAGTGGTACTAACATATTTATCTAGTTTTTACCCAAATGAGGATATAAGTTTAGAGAAACTCACGAAAAAAGTAGTAACAATTTTGGCTCTAACAACTGGACATAGAGTCCAAACCTTATCATTAATAAATGTTAAAAATATTAAATTCACTAATGAGGGCGTTCAGATATACATTCCTGACATAATAAAAACTTCAAAAGTCAGAAGCCTACAACCATTACTACATCTTAAAATGTATAAAAATAAAATAGAGATTTGCCCTATCACTGCTATCAAATGTTACATGAATAGAACAGAATTATTAAGAAAAGAGACAGAAAAATTAATATTAACCTTTAAAAAGCCACACCACAGTGCCACAACTCAGACAATCAGTCGCTGGATTAAAGAAATCTTACATGAGTCAGGAATTGACGTGACCTTTACAGCCCACAGTACAAGACATGCGTCTACATCAGCGGCAAAAAGACATGGAGTCGGCATAGATCACATACAAAGAACTGCTGGCTAGACCCAAAACTCTGCCACTTTTGCTAGACATTATAATAGGCCAGTTATTGAAGACCCAACTGTGTTCAGTGACACAATTTGTAGCACTGTAAACAATTGATTGTTTGATATAAAATTAATAGAAATTGTTCTGAAATATAATTAGAGGATATGTTTTTTCTTTGTTTTTATGATTATTATGTCTTTATTAAATACTTTATTACTTTAATAACTTGAGTATAATTCACAACCCCAGCTTTAAACATCTACAAGTGTTAATGTCTTGGAGAAGGAGGGAGTATAATTATGTGATTAAACGAACTTACCAAGTGAAGTTCTATCATAATTATACGAAGCTCCTTCTCCAAGACATGTACTCCCAACCCTTCCCCACACATAAGTGTTTCCCTATGTAGGGTTGTTCATGTACTTACCTTTAAACGAAATGACATTGCAGGGTTGTCAGACGAGAGAACTAATATTTTTTTTTTAGCTTTGAAATAATTGTGATGGCGCTGGCTCATACCAGCGTAACTACAAGTGTTAATGTCTTGGAGAAGGAGCTTCGTATAATTATGATAGAACTTCACTTGGTAAGTTCGTTTAATCACATAATTATTACTAGATTGTGTGGTCGAGTATGAATGTAGGTACGAATTATGCTTATCCACACGACGCCAGATTTTTATACATACCACGACTAAGTAAGTAAGGGGTATCGCATTGCCCAGTAACTGGGTTGTGGACGCCAGATAGGCAGTCGCTCCATGTAAAATACTGGTACTGGTACCCCATACTTCCCGTGGGTGTCGTAAAAGGCGACTAAGGGAGACCGGAGAATGGGCAGCAGCGTTCTCTATGCAGTACACCATCATACCATACTGCGATCGCCAACCCGCCTGCCAAGCGTGGCGATTATGGCAAACCCCCCCCAAAATTGGAGGAGGCCTATGTCCAGCAGTGGACGTCTTTCGGCTGCAATGATGATGATGATGAAAATACTGGTATTCAGCTGCTTCTGGTTAGACTGGAAGCCGACCCCAACATAGTTGGGAAAAGGCTAGGCAGATGATGAGCACGACTAGGTAAGTATATCTACAGGGTGGCAGGACGCGCCACCGAACACCATGGATCCAGTAAGTACATGATTTTGAAAATTTTCGACGGTCGAAATGTATGGAACAACATTTTTTTTATTGGTATTTCCATATATTTTGACCGCGTAGGTTTTTCTATTAGGACACTTTTCTATGAAACAGCTGTTTTTTTTTTTGTTAACCTACGAAATATTTCTACTGAAGAATCATGTTCATTCATGGTTTCAATTGATAGGCGCCGCTTCACAGTTGCTACGCTCGTTTCGTTTCGTATTAATGTATAAAACAAATATCAACTTTATTATAATGGTAATTAACTTGATTTCAGAGTGACTAGCACTATTGAAAAAGTTTAGTATAAAAATGTTTGAAGTTATAGCGTAAATTTACTTTATTGCGTAGGAATTAAAGTTATTTTTCCATAAACTCATATTTGTTTTCATTTTTGGCTGACTGATTTTTCCAACACCAGATAATTTTATCCGAGGTATATTTTGAATTTTTGTCAGTTCTTCCTTACAGATTCTGTCAGACGTCAATTTTATTCCACGAATAAGAATTTTCTGTAGAATGAAAAATAATGCCTATTGATTATTTTTTTGAGGTGGTTAGACCTTACGGTCTATGATTTCTACACCCACGAAACTCTATCAAACAAATTCTAGGTCAAGTTGTAAATCAAACAACATCCCACGCTTTTATTTATTAAAAATATTAATTGGCCACTATTCAAACTTTCATCAATATTAGAATCTATTCAGCATAATTTATACATCCGTAATTGTGAACCTTTCGGCCCCATCGGCCATCTGTTGTGCCCTGCCCACTGCCACTTAAGTTTGGCAATTCTTCGGGCTATGTCGGTAAACTTGGTTCTCTTGCGGATCTCCTCATTCCTGATTAGATCACGCAGGGAAACTCCAAACATAGCCCTCTGCATTGCCCTTTGGGTGACTTTAAGCCTTCTTACGACCGCGTACCGGAAGACGTAGCGTTGGAAGGCCTCCCACAAGGTGGTCCGACGACCTTGTGAAGGCCGCAGGGACCCGTTGGATGCGAGAAGCACAGAACCGGTCGAAGTGGAGGTGCTTGGGGGAGGCCTATGTCCAGCAGTGGACGTCTTTCGGCTGAAATGATGATGATGAACTGGGACTGCCCCGTTGGTGATTACAAACATTACTGCTGACTGAGCATGTGGATATGACCCAGATCGGGAAAAGTGTTATTGGGTTTTACTACCTTCAGGAAATCAGTAGGATCCCGGAGTCTAGACTTGTGCCCGAGCCTCCCAATTGCGTAACACACTATTAATCTCAATCTGAATAATTTAGAAGGATATTGTTAATCCATTGCTTCATATGTTCGAAAAATTTGTCAGCTCAACGTCGTAAATAACGCAATAAATGTTGTTGAACTGTCAAAATGAAAGCCTACTGATAGTGTGTTATGCAATTATTCTGCGGGTTATGGCAAAAGGCTCGTTCCTAATATGTTTAGACGCCAGCACATCAAGCTACTACAGTCTGTCAAATTTATTTCGGAATTCCCGGCTGTTCTTCGTGGATCTTTGACAGTCGTTACGGGCCGAAAATCAAGACAACCAGTCTTACCAAGGGGTATCGTATTACCCAGTAACTGGGTTGTGGAGGTCAGATTGGCAGTCGCTCCATGTTAAAAACTGGTATTCTGCTGCATCCGGTTAGACTGGAAACCGACCCCAACATAGTTGGGAAAAGGCTAGACAGATAATAATAATAATATATTTATTCAAAATTATAAGGCATGAAAATTAGTACAGTTTTGCTTAAATAAAAATTATATGGCTTAGACTTACGTGCCTGAACTAGGTAGTCCTGTGTTTCAGGCGAGAAGAGCTAAAATAGTCTTTTAAAATTAATAAATAATCGAAAGTTGACAATAGACATATAATTATATGTTGAGTAGCTTAACACTTAGTTTCTAAACTTGATAAATATTTAACATAAGTGAAATTTGTATATATTTACTTTAATACAGTTAGTAAATTTTCTGTTTCTTCATAAGACATAATTTGGAGAGCATCCTTGAGGATTCTCTTACAATTTGTATAGTTCACAGAATAAATGTTTGCTTTCGAGTTTAGTCTATTATATAGGAGAGGTCCAAGGTACAGGTAAAATTTGGATATAAAAGCATGCTTTGTTGAAATTTGTGGACAAACTATATCTTTACGTCTTTTAATACAATGCCCATAATAAATAGCTGTCGAACTGTTAATAGGGAAAAGGAAAGGGCGGAAAGTAGAGACTTTGAGAATCGCCTTCTGCCAGATGATGATACACAGCTTATATTTAATACTAGCTTCCGCCCGCGGCTTTGCCCGCGAGGTATGTCGATAAAAACTATCCTATGTGCTTCGCCGGGATGCAATCTATCTCTCTGCCAAATTTTATCGAAATCCGTTTAGTGGTTTAGGCGTGAAAAGTTAACATACAGACAGACAGACAGAGTTACTTTCGAATTTATAATATTAGTATGCATAAGCTAACGAACTAAAAAAAAAAAAGCCGAAAATTGACAATTCTCACATAAATTTGACTGTTTATTGTAGAAATTGGCACCGTTTGGTGCTCACAAGTCACTGACTGGCGTGTTCGTTCAACTACGGCGACCAAAATGATCATTATGTTTGAATTAATGATGGAGCTTGTTATAGATGATATATTAGATATTATGTTCTCTAAGGCTCATTTGTGTTAATTGTCGTGTGTCTTGTGGATAAAACTTTCATAGTGTAGGTCTAATTTATTACCTTTCGGTGATTTGTGTGTTGTGTTTTGGTTTGAAAGATAGGTTATGATAAGATAATATGTATTAGCTAATATATGTATATCTAAATATATATATAAACATGCAGAATAACATCATAAAGCACCATACATGTTTGCCACATACTATGGCGTGCAAATATTATGAATATTATCTAATGGTTTTCAATTATTAATAGGTAACAAGTCAAAATAATTATTGTTGTTGTTGTGCTGTTGTTGTTATTAATTAATTTGGTTATGTTGTGTTTGTTTAAGGTAGGGATTTTGGCAAAATTAAAGGTGTGACACACGACACTTTAGTTTTACTTCAAAATCGGGCGCGTCCTTTGTTTTGCAGGTCGCTATAAGCACTAGAAATTCCTTTCCATAACCTTTAGGTTCCTCAAAACATTTCCGACATGGTAACATAAAAAAGTCATAGTACAGACGCCAGCACATCAAGCTACCCGAAACTGTCATATTTTCCCAATCAACATGGAACCTTATGCTTTAGCAATAAAGTTAAAAATCTATGAAAGAAATTTGACACATTGTAGTAGCTTGATGTGCTGGCGTCTGTACAATAAAAAGTACATGGGGTTATGAAAATTTTATTGCACTAGGACTTTTTTACCTTTAAATAAAAAGAAAAGAAACAAAGAAATATAAGTTTATTTGTCACAGAAACACGTGCATACAAAAAGATAATTAACTCTAATAATAGAGTATATGCTTCCATCCAAATGTATTTGAGCCTAAATATAAGAAGCTAAGATATTTAGTAGTACATCGTTTGAAATATTGAATGCAATAATTTGCTCCGCTGTATGTTCAGACGCCAGCACATCAAGCTACCCGAAATTGTCACATTTTCCCAATCAACTTTGAACCTTATGCTTTAGCGATAAAGTTGAAAATCTATTAAAGTATTTTGACAGATTGTAGTAACTTGATGTGCTGGCGTCTGTACCTTTTACTTGGTAATACCAAATAATAGAGTTTTAAGATTGGGTTAATCGCTATTCGCAAAGAGCAGTGGTGGTGCAGTGGTGACGGCCCCAACTTATGTGTTAGGTCGTGGGTTTGAACCCAAGCAGGCTCTTTACTTTGTGTAAATAATTTCATCACCATTGCTCTGAAAACGGTGAAAGAAAACATCGTGGGGAAACCGGCATGCCCTAGAACCAAAAAATCGAAGACATGTAAGAAAAGAAAGAAAGAAAAACTGTTTTTTCTGCACAAACAAAACTCACATTGCAAATAAAAAAAAAATAAAAGCTTACAAAATATACACACACAACGCAGTCAAAAGCCTCGTACTCAAGCTTAAAAAATGTTGTCAATTTTGTCCATTGCTTGATGTCAGGGCCAGGAACCAAAGACAACACACATTTGACAATACAAGTCAATCCGTGATGCGCCCGCGTCACTGGCTTTTAAATGACAACAAAACAAAGTAAAAACAACAACTATCATAACAAAAACAAAATGCCAATTGCAGAGTGGAAAAATAACTACTTTTGTAACAAACAACAATAATAAGGACAAATTAAGCCATGTGGCATCTATCAACCCTCACCCTGGGCCCGCGTGGTGGATTACGGCCCATTCCCTCTCAAAAAGAGGAGAGGCCTTTGTCCCATCAGTGCGAACATTATAGACCTATTATGCTTAAGCTTATCGCTATTCCAAAATTGGATCTTACAATCAACCCCCATTAAAAACGATAGTCCCAATGTCATCAATTAAACTTTCATCATTAACAATTGCTCCAATAAAATTAAATCCAGCCACATCAATAAACTCTTGAATTGCACCTATAAACTAAAGCGAATGGCAATTACAAAGAAAAACTATCAAAGTGCCGGCGAGCTGAATACTAATCTAGAACCATTTAGAAACCATTAGAAGTATTGGACTCTTAAGAAATACGAGCATAAATGTCACAGATCTACACATTGATTAATTTATAGATAAGAAGAGTTAGGCCATGTACCCATCTGGGTTTTATGACGCCGGATACTAAATGTTACAAAGAAGAAAAATCAATAGGCAACTTAATCCTAGTGTCAAAAGGTACAAATTGCCTAATGCCAAAATGTCATTTTGCCATTTGTTTTTTTTTTTGGCCGCTATGACATGACAGAATACATTAAAGCTATTTTAGTGTACGGTTATATCAAAAAATCAGTCAAGTTGTATAGCGCAAAACTAAGACTCAACCAAGGTGACATAAGCTAAGCTTTCTTAAGACAATTACATCCGCAATTTATCGCCGCAAGATGTCACTAATGCGTCATTTACAAAAGTAAGTTGAGGGCTTTATAATAAGTTACCGAAAGAAATAAGAGACTCTTCATCAGAGAACATTTTCAAAAATAAGTTAAAGTTGCATTTGGCTAACCAAAAGAATAAATCAATAGTCACTGTGTATACCTACTCGATAGATCGAAAGACGATTTTGTTTATTACCTACATAAGATAATTTGGTCTGTGTGGTGCCGGAGGTCTGTGTGGTGCCGGAGGTCTGTGTGGTGCCGGAGGTCTGTGTGGTGCCGGACTTAAAGAATACCACCACTCCTTACTTCCCGTGGGTGTCGTAAAAGGCGACTAAGGATCGTACCGGAGAATGGGCAGCAGCGTTCTCTATGTATTCCACCATCATACCATACTGCGATCGCCAACCCGCCTGCCAAGCGTGGCGATTATGGCAAACCCTCCCAAAATTGGGGGAGGCCTATGTCCAGCAGTGGACGTCTATCGGCTGAAACGACGAAGATAATTTGGTAAGTTTCTTGTTAAGTTTTTATATTTAGGTGAAGAATCTGTAATTTTCTTTTTGAGAAACTTATTTCTTACCGAAGTTAGTGTTTTCCTAGAGAGCAACGTACGGCATTTCATACAAACTTTCAAGCCCTTGTTTTTCGAAATGAACGAACCGATTTTAATGATACTTCATACGCATAAGCAAGATACAAAGGTCTCTTAAGAGCAAAGTCTCTTAAGAGCATTTTCGAAAAATAGTGTTACAGCCAAATGGGACCGATTTTAAAATTTCTTTAGAAACAGTGATTTCCAGTTACCTTACAAACTTTTATGTATTAACTATTACCATCCGCACGCGAAATACGCGCATTGACGTCACCTTACCGGCCAATACCTTACACTCACTTCATTCTTCAAAATCTATGTCTGAGTATCAAAATAATTAGATTTCAAGCTTCAGGTGAGCGTTTATTCATTGTTTTCAATTTAAAAACAAGGTACAGACGCCAGCACATCATTTAATTAAACTAATGAGCAATTTAAATCTAACAGAATTTTTTACGTGATACTTATTTTAAAACTTAGAATAAATAGTGTTGATTTTACAGACGCCAGCTGCACATCAAGCTACCCGAAACTGTCAAATTTTCTCAATCAACTTTGAACCTTATGCTTAAGCGATAAAGTTGAAAATCTATTAAAGAAATTTGACAGATTGTAGTGGCTTGATATGCTGGCGTCTGTACAAGAGGTAGGTATGATTAAACTTGAATGATGGACAGCTGACCGCACTTCAGTGACTTGGTGGAACACTGACCTTGAGCTGGCCTAGGATTATCAGCCTATGGACGTCCCCACTGCTGGGACAAAGGCCTCCTCTCTGTGAGAGGGAGTGGGTCGTAATCCACCACGCAGGGCCATTGCGGGTTGGTAGATGTCACATGTCTTCGAATTTTTGGTTCTAGGACAGGCCGGTTTCCTCGCGATGTTTTCCTTCACCGTCGTGAGAGCTGCGGTGATGAAATAATTTACACAAAGTAAAGCGCCTGTCAAGGTTCGAACATACGACCTACAACCCGGGCCACCACTGCTCTTACTGGCCGCTGGAGCTGGCCCAGCGTAGTACGGAATTTCAATAGAATTAGAGGCCAGTTTATACAGGTTTTGTTAAGGGGCTTATAGGACCTAAACACAAAAAACGCAAGTTTTAGAAACAATAAAAGTATAAGACCGACTACATTACTACTGATATTCTTCAGGATATATGGCTAGGTAGGTAGTGTGTTGAAAACATAATACAACTAATTTGATACGATAGAAAAAAATCATGATGATACCTTTAAAAACTTTAATTTTACAATAAAAACCATACTAATGTATTACAGATTATATTATTCTACAAGCAACATACTAAAATACTAGTGTTTTAATTTTTTTGTCAAAACAATAGATTTTTTTGTAATTAAATAATTGCTTCATATTTTGCATTAAATTACCAAGGTTGTGCCATCGCGCTTCTCTTTCTTTTCTATGCAGTCCAACAGTGACTGCGCTTTAGGTCATTTAAGCCCCTCAACAAGTATGTCTGTTTTGATACGTTTATGAGCAGACGAAACAACTCTTCAATGCTGATTAATTTATAGACCATAATCGTAGTAAGGCCATGTAACTGTCGACATTTTATTGAAGACTAGCTTCTGCCCGCGACTTCGTACGCGGATCCTGTTGCCAGCGACAACGGGGTCGTCAAAATTGAAGATCTGAAACGTCTGATGTCGAATTCTAAGAGCCCGGGGACGGGACGGGTTGTAGTGTCAGCGAGACACCACAACCCGTTAGAATTTCCGCCTCAATGATATTTCTCTGCAGCGAGACGACTTTGAGCCGGGTCCCATTGTACAGTTTCGGCGGAGTGAGTTTCCGAAGAAGCATAATTGGGACACCGACCTTTAACTTAATGGTGTGCACTGGTAGTCCACTTGCACTGAGGGAATTGAGAAATTCTACGGGGTAATGTGTGGCGTCATCTTGGTCGACAACAGTGTTTATTGAAGTGCAATTTCCCTCAATTTCCGCGAGAATGCATTGATTGATCGCTGAAGCTTGGTCGTTTCTGGGTGTTAAAATGGCTCGTTCACACACCCAAGAATTATGTTGGTGTGGTATCCTATTGATGTCCCCGTACACCAGGCGAATCAAATCTTCTAAGGTAGACACCACTCTCCCAAGTATTTCAGGTAGAACCACCTGGCCACCGTCTACTGGTAGCGTTCCCTCACTCAATTTTAAGAGAACATCAGAAAATTCTTGGGCGTGTACATTCCCGCCAAGATGTGCTCTCATATTCATCGTTAAGCGCAACCTATGAATATGTGGCCATAAGAAAGAGTATTTCAACAAAGCATTCACCTCATCAGCCCTAGTTCCTCGCGTCACCACAGGCAGCGTATGTCGGAAATCGCCGCTAAGCAGAACTGTAACGCCACCCATCATTTGCTGGTTCCTGCGGATGTCATGCAAAGTCCTGTTTACCGCCTCTACTGCTTTTCTGTTTTCCATAATGCATTCATCCCACACGATTAAACAGCAGTCTTTAAGCACGCGCCCTTTGTCACTGTTGCGTGACACTCCACAAACAGGTGTTTCATTACTCTTTAAATCTATGGGAATCTTAAACATTGCGTGCGCTGTTTTGCCACCAGGAAGCAGTGTTGCGGCGATTCCTGACGATGCTACTGCAATGGCAATCTTGTCTTGCCTCCTGACCTCTGCGAGAATGCCAGTGGTGACAAATATTCTCCCTGTTCCACCAGGAGCATCCAAAAAAAACATTTACCTTGGCCGAGCCGAGTCAAGGATGGTGTCGAAAATTTGCTTTTGCTCTGAGGTAAACTTAGAGACATGGTCATTGACGACGGTACTCATAGCTCTTGGATCATAATTTATTTCAGAGTTGTACTCTCTGTTTCCAAGCTCTTGTACATACAGATGTTGTGGAGTCGGTAGCCCATAATCCACCAGAGAACTGCCGCAGATCGAAATGACCATATCTTGAAGTGAACTAAGGCAACTGTTTAGAACGCGCTCATCAGTTGCCTCAGTATTATCTTCAGTAGTGCGTCTCAGACCTCTTAGGAAGTCTTCGGACAGAAGATGCCGATATTTCTCTCTCAACAAAAGCGGATTTGCAATACCGCAGAACACCAACATGACGACAAACAGATGTCGCAAACGACTGAGATTGTCACTAATGCTGGCCTCCTCAAGTGCGTTGTCCCAGTGCTGATCACCGTCGAGAAGGTGGCATACTACGCAAGCAGCGCGGTATGTGGGATACAAATGATGTTGGGCTGTGCACTGTGTGCAGTAACATTCGCAAATAATAGCACTCGCCAGTATTTGGGTGCACAGTGTAAACCCGTCCCAATGCGGTATCCTTAAAAAATCCCGGAAACCCGTCCATGGCGTGTCCGCATCGACGTCGATTAAATACACCTCTTTGCTTGTAGTACGACGGCACCTCATCATAGGTGAGTGATCTAGCAAAGTTGTCCCCTTCACAGAGTCTGCAAAAGGCCAATTTCAGTCTATCAAAAAGTAATCTGTGAAGGCCAACAGGAAAATTAAACACATCAACCAACACAGACAACAAAGGTAACCCCCGTTTTTATAGCATGAGAGCGGCACATCGGCACCTATAATATCACTTTTTGGGAACAAAACCAAGCCGCGATCTAACTCGACGCCAACGCCATCCATCTAGTTAGAAAACGGAAACTACATAAATTATTTACCCAAATTAATTAAATTATGAATAAAACTAAATTGTCGTTAATTTAACAGACAACTATATTAGTTTTGCATTACAAAAAAATATGGTAACAGCAGCAAGGATCAAAACTAAGAATTACATACTTAAATACAAATAGTAAATTACCTACAACAAATGTGCTTGGTAAGATAATATAGCTTAGAACCAAAAGTTTGACAAACTCTCCATACAATTAGATATAACATGTGAAGTTCTCAGATTTCATAACAGTATCGTTCCTAATACACACAAAAAATGCAAAATCTAAAAAAAAAGAATTTTACGATTTTTTAAAACAATATTATGGGATTTGAACTCGCACCATTTAGTACGGTAAACGGTCGCCTGACCTTACCGCTAAATTCCCCGTTGACATATTGTTGAAATAGCTATATAATAATAATAATAATCTTTATTTCAACAAACAACTTCAAGTACAGGGTAACTTAGATACTACATCATGAGCGACGTATAGGAATATCATGGTGGATAGCGAGGCAAACCCAGTTCCGTGCTAGGAATTAACCTGTGTTACGGACACTAGGGCCGCTCCACCATCTCACTAGAAACATAACCACAAACGTCCGTAGTAAAAAAATTATTGAGTTACTGGATTCCCAATTTAGGCATGCCTGTATATAGGGAATCCATATAAAATTAGGTACTAAAATACAAGAATATAAAAAGAATGAATGTGCCACATTCACGACGTGCAGGGGTATGTGTGTCGGTGTGAACCACGGGTGTACTAAGTGTGAGAGAGTTAGTGCAGGTGAGGGTGTGCTGTTATGAGTGTGTTTGTGTTATGTGTTTGTAACAGAAGACGATTAATTCAATTCGGCTATTATTTAATGTAGAGGGCGCGTTTTTTTTTTTTTCATACTTTTTAATATTTTGTTATGGTAGAATTAGCGATTGATTCCTTAAAATTGTATTAGTGTTGGTTAAGGAGGTCCTCAGTAGCTGTGTAATTTAGCTTTAGTAGCCATGATTTTAATTTTCTTTTTGACTCCATTTTTCTTAAGGGGTACAGTTTTAGTTTTAGCTGTTCCCTTGCAATTTATAATATTACTGCCCCGCTCCTTTATAAAAATAGCGTGATTATTATGTTCCCAGAGTTAAAGTTTTATTTTTAACTAAATAAATAAATAAACATGTCATTTTGTGCATTCAATTATTTTGTGCATTCAATTACGAACAAACACATTTTGAAATCAATATTGCTTACCTCCCATAACATACGGCGTGTTAATATGTAGCCTAAAGCCTTCCTTGGTTTACTAAGAACATTTTTGCTGAATTTCAATTAAATCTATCCAGTAGTTTTGGCGTGAAGCTGTACCATACACACAGACAAACAGACAAACAGACAAAAATTCTAAAAATTCACTTTTTGTCATCAGTTACGTTTTTCTAACAAAAGCCACTTATTTTTTCTCGAAAATTCACAATGTACAGTTTTTCTTTCGTTACTGTTTTATTATATGTATAGATAAACTACATGTTGCGTCCAATAACATCGTGTTTGGTCGTGATAATTATTATAACTATTGGTAGGTAGTCGCAAACCCGTTAAAGCTTACTAATGGGTAAGTACTTATAGTGAAGATCCTCAAAACAAACAAGTTAGTTAAAGGACAGTCCTAATAGCGAAGTTATTGAGCGTGAAGTCGTAAATTATATTACAACTTCGTTTCATTATATTAACCCTTGATTACTGAGCTATCCTGCAGGTGACCTTGTGGCGGCATCTACATCGCCACATCGAACTACGCATCACTCTGACGTCACGAAAAATCCTGCATCGCGCAAGCAAAGTTTACCGCGCAGCTAGCATAATACGTCAACATCCCGACAACATTCGTCCGGCAGTTGCCCACCAGACACAACACCCGTTTGGTCGGAGGATCCTCCCTTTTCTACGGAGGATGAGTGAATTTTACACCCTGTGATTTTTTTCATGATTCCGAACCCAACCGCATATGGCTGCAGCAGCTGATGGCAGCGCCGTATTCCAGTTAGTTCTAAATGTTCCGTGAGACCAGAGGGGCAATTCTCGTAATTTTAAGAGCATTCTCAGTCTCATCTCAGTCTCAATCTGTCAAAATTGCCTTTAATTTCCCTACATTTTGACAACTTTTTGACATTTGTTTGTCGCCGAGATGAGACTGAGACTAGATTTTGAACGTTTTAAATTAGTAGAATTGGCCTTCTGATATCTGATCTGTTTGGGAACTACAATAAATATAAACAATACAGGTACTTACCACTTTTATTCAACCCCTGTCCTATATTTTTAACCGACTTTGTTTGTATTTTTCCAAATATTATCTTTTACGACACCGTTTATATAGTTTATGTGAGATGCATCGTACAGTGCAGGATATATGGCCAGCTGGTTTATCAGTTTTTTCTTCCTCGAAATCGGAAAAACTCATTTTTTTTAACTGACTTCTAAAAAAGGAGGAGGTTCTCAATTCGGATGTTTGTATTTTTTTTATGTTTGTTCGCGCATAACTCCATCGCTTGGCAACCGATTTAAAAAATACTTTTTCATCTCTCATACTCGGAAAGTAGTGTTTGTTTGATCCGAATAGCGGGTGGAAAACGCTGCTTCCCACCCTTGGGCGGGAAAGTCTCATAGTAATTGCTTCCCTCCCTAGGGCGGGAATGAAATTTAAAAATAGAACTAAATTTTGTTAGGTAGTCAGCTTAGTCAGACATACGACACCCTTAATTGATTATGTAAATATGTATTATGCTACCCATCAAATCTTATGAATGTGCGTTAATTAGGAGAGTTGGATAAAAAGCTCATATGTTAACGCCATTAAATCTTTCAGATTAAGCGCACAAGTTAATAATTTACCTTGAATAAATTCAACATACATAGGTACGATAATCACCATTTTGATGTCAGTCCTAATTTGCAGTCTTGTTGAGAACGGACGTGTCGAAGATTTATTAAAATAAATAAATAATCACTTGCTGAGTCGTGACCTAGATCTACCAAATATCCGGTAGTAAAGCAAACTGTTGTCGTAGGCATAATATGTGTAAATCGTTTGTGAAAATGTGTAATAAGTGATTAACAAGTGCATAACTTGTATCACAATGGCATCCAGTCCCTTCAGCCGGGGTGGCAGATGTCCTCGGAGCCCACCTCCTACACCTGTGCCCGCACCACCACCGGCACCTGCACCTGCACCCGAGCCCGTACCCGCACCTCACCCTCAACCGCCCAGCCAGAGAGACGACGTCATGATGCAAGCGATATCGACGCCGGAAATACAGAACTGGATGTCGTCTATTGAGCAGTGCCTAAGTGAAGTGTGCTCTATAGCAGCAGAGGGCAAATTAAACATGGAGCAAAAACTGCGTGTAAGTACCCTATGCCGAAAAGTTAGTCACGGCACATCGCAGATGGCCGTTCAGTATCAGTCCCTGAAGATGAATGCTGTCCGGGCCCACACCACCGTCCAAACACTCGAAGACCAAATTGATCTGTCGCAGCAACTGCAAGACCTTAAGCTGACAATCGGAGCTTCTATCAAACTAAAAACCGGAACTTCCTTTGCTGATATGGTTAAAAAAGGTACCAACAATTACATACAGCCAATAAATTTAAGCTCAGTGGCGATATACCCTAACGACAAACTAAAGTCGAGTGAGGAGACAAAAACACTTGTCCAAAAAATTATATGCCCAGAGCAAATGAAGCTTCAGGTAAGAGGACTGCGTAAGACGAAAAATGGCGGTGTCATTATCAGCACTGAAACAAAAGACGACATTGAGAAGGTGAAAAAATCGATGCAGTTATCAAATTCAGGCCTTACTGTAGACGAGCCCCCAAAAAGGAAGCCTAGAGTAGTGGTTATCGGAGTGCCCTCGTCCATGCAAGAAAAGGAAGTTTTTACTTGTTTGTTCCACCAGAATTTAGCCGAGAACCTACAGGACTACAGCCTCGAGACCTTTTTGACCTCCATTAAGTTAAGCCATAAATCAGGTAAGAAGGACGCGGTAGTTTACGCAAGAAACCATCTCAATGTATCTGTCGAGGAACCAAATATGCACGACTGTAACAGATTGTTAATTAAAATTGGGTCAGAATTAGCGATACTTGCCTTATATCGACCTCCCTCTTTTAGAAATATAAACAATTTCACCGACTCTCTAAACGACACCTTGCAGAACCTATCATCTTTCAAAAATACAATTCTAATTGGAGATATTAATATCAACATTCTTCCAGAAAGTGCTGACGCATCCGCTGAGGAATACCTTAACCTATGCGCTTTCCATGGCTTGCTTCCCGCTCACACGCTTCCTATACATCAAAGTGGATCCTGTTTGGACCATATATTACTCAAGTCGAATTTCCCCGCACTTGCCCTTGTAACTAATTCAACAATAACCGATGACAGTGCTAACCTACTTATTTTAAATTGTAAATTACCAAAAGTAGTCACTCGCACAACTTCGCGTTTAAATGTAAACAAACTTGAAGAAGACTTACGCAATATCGAATTTGACCCAGTCTACGATTCCGCTGATCCGCAGTTTTGTATGTTATACTTAATCAAACATGTACAATATGCAATTCAGAAGAATACTGTCATATCTCGGCTAAAAAACAAAGAATACAATATAAAACCATGGATCACGACAGGACTCATTCGCTGTATGAAAAATAGAGATAAACTGCATATTAAAGCTAAATCCAATCCAGATAATTTAATTTTGCAACTGTCGTATAAACGATATCGTAACTTTTGTAATGATCTTCTAAAAAAAGTAAAAAACAACTACGATAAAACTGCACTAGAAAAGGCTGGTACAAATAGTAAAAAAATCTGGAATTTTATTAAAAGTGTAACGTTTAATTCGAAACAAAATCAGTCATCTTCAGGTTTGTTACAAGCACACTCATCACAGCTAACATCTGCCAACATTGCAAATCATTTCTTTGTTAACGTGGGAAAGTGTTTGGCTGAAAAAGTTCGGGGACAATCACAATATTTAACAAGCACACCATTTACGTGTAGCACTATTTTATCATCCTTTGCATTGCTAGACACTGACGAGACTGAGGTAGAAATGATAATTATGAGTTTGAAAGACGACTGTGCAGTTGGCTGGGATAACATATCAAATAAAATTATTAAACAGTTCAAGCACATTTTGGTACCGCCACTAACTTATATTTTCCAAAAATGTTTATCTGCAGGTGTTTTTCCTGAGTGCCTAAAAAAAGCTGTTGTTGTCCCCGTTTATAAATCAGGCAGTAAAGATCAAGTCACAAATTATAGACCTATTTCGTTACTGCCTTCTATGTCTAAAATATTAGAAAAAATTATAAATAAAAGGCTTTACAAATACTTGGAGGATAAATTAATTTTGTCTCAGCGGCAGTTTGGTTTTAGGCCTAAAATGTCAACAGACGATGCCGTACATCATCTGACTAACTATCTAGGACAAGAACTTGATAATGGTAACCACACAGTAGGAATCTTCCTGGACCTCGCCAAAGCTTTTGACACGGTTTCTATTCCTATTCTGTTGCACAAGCTTGAAACCATAGGTATCAGAGGCACCCAGCTGAAACTATTTAAAAGCTATCTAGAAGATCGTACCCAATGTGTAAGAATTGGAGATGTTATCAGCGAGGATAAAAAAAACACGTCCCTCGGAGTCCCTCAAGGAAGTATTTTAGGGCCTACATTATTTCTGATATACATAAACGATCTTTGTAATCTAAGCCTAGATCATGGCCAAATTGTTTCTTATGCCGACGACACTGCCCTTCTATTCTCGGCTGACTCAGAAGAAAATGTGTACAAAGTTGCGCAACACGGATTTAATATTGTTAATAAATGGCTTCAACTTAATTCACTAACACTAAATGCAGACAAGACAAATTATATTAAGTTTTCGATGCGCAAGCAAACATCAACTGGCTCTACCTCGACGTTATATGCTCATTATTGCACAATTCCAACAGATAACCAATGTGTTTGTCCTAAAATTAAAATGGCAAATACAACAAAATACCTTGGTGTTATAATAGATGACACACTTTCGTTTAAACAACATATAGAAGCTTTAAATAACAGAATTCGCAAGTTGATATTTGTTTTTAAAAAGTTACGCTGTATTGCTGACCCAAAATTAGTTAGACAAGTTTACTTTGCTCTATGTCAATCGATTTTAACTTACTGTATTACCACTTGGGGTGGAGCGGGTAAAACAAAGTTACTAACCATCGAGAGAGCTCAGAGGGCGATTCTCAAAGTCTCTACTTTCCGCCCTTTCCTTTTCCCTACTAACCTCCTGTACAAATCTTGTGAAGTATTAACAGTTCGACAGCTATTTATTATGGGCATTGTATTAAAACAACACAAAGCTCTACCCTACAGCGCTAGATATACTAATAAAAGACGTAAAGATATAGTTTGTCCACAAATTTCAACAAAGCATGCTTTTATATCCAAATTTTACCTGTACCTTGGACCTCTCCTATATAATAGACTAAACTCGAAAGCAAACATTTATTCTGTGAACTATACAAATTGTAAGAGAATCCTCAAGGATGCTCTCCAAAGTATGTCTTATGAAGAAACAGAAAATTTACTAACTGTATTAAAGTAAATATAGGTATACTTTCACTTATGTTAAATATTTATCAAGTTTAGAAACTAAGTGTTAAGCTACTCAACATATAATTATTTGTCTATTGTCAACTTTCGATTATTTATTAATTTTAAAAGACTATTTTAGCTCTTCTCGCCTGAAACACAGGACTACCTAGTTCAGGCACGTAAGTCTTAGCAATATAATTTTTATTTAAGCAAAACTGTACTAATTTTCATGCCTTATAATTTTGAATAAATATATTATTATTATTATTAGTTGTGGTCGAGGCTAAAAAACATAAAAATTGAGGATTTCGAACATCCATTTCGAACACTTTACCATAATGGGGCTGTGAATATACATCACTTAATTATTTGACGAATTTATCCATAGTTTAAGGTAAATAAGTAGTGGTAATGAACTTTTTTTGATATCTAATGTCGAAGTTTCGCGCCAATCGTATGTGTTTACATTTTTACTTTTCACAAATTTCACACACACAGATGTAGATAAGATTTAAAATGTTATTGATAATATTATAAACAACACGAAAATGCCCAGGTTTTAACGTAATATTCAAACACAGGTTCAATAATACGTATTAATCATTACCACTACTCAATTTGTGTTCAAAATCGCCGACCATTATTTTTTTTTTTATTGCAGTGATGTGTGAAAGTGATTATTCCAAACATTTTTTTTTTTAAATTTCGATTGACTCGAGTAATTAATATGACGAATGTAATCGATATTTGAAAATAAAATAAAATTATTTTAAGCAATAAATACAATAAGCATTGTTTATAATAATTATTTATGCTTTTCTAATATCATTTCAATCTCTTCTAATATCATGTCAATAACAGACAGGCCAATAGGTACCTCATTTACTGAATTTCGCGCCGAAATGCTTCTATAATTGAATTTATATTCGGAATGCGACCGCTGTTTAAAATTATTTTAATTTATTGGACAATTATTCATTGTGGATTTTATTTTTGATACTTTCTAATAGTTTACTACAGAATTCCAAAAACATTATTTAGGTAGGCTTACCAGAAGTTTTTTTGAGAATGATGATAATTAATTAATTCTACAGATTGGTTATTCTGCAGACACTTTACATTTCAATACATTTTGTTAGTTTAAAGAGTTTTTATTCAGTTTCTACAATTTTTTTTCATTTTTTTATTGCGAGTATCGATTAGGCTGTATGCAAGTTTTGAATCGAAATATGAAAGTTGGGTCAGCACTAAAAAGTGTCACGTCGCAAGTCGCAACACAATTTTTATTAATTTTTATCAAGATTATCGTTTTTTCTAAGTACCTAATTTATGAAAAATGGTAAAAGTAAGAATGCAGACAGAATGATAATAATACGGGCCCTAGTAAGCGGAACGGCCTGCGGTCGTGACACAGATTCTACTCATGTGGCGGTGACGTGGTGTGTTCCATACTTCAAATTTAAAAAATTAATAGGTACCTATTATTCATGTAATTGTAATCAATAAATATTTTAGAAAAACTACTACATATTTTTTACTTTCCTTAAATTCGAAATGAAAAGTAGAGTGTTTAACGCGGGTGAAGTCATCAATTCCCACTCGGACTATAGCCGCCCTCGCTGCGCTCGGGCGTCTAAATGCCTCGTATGGGAATTGATTCCTTCCGACCCTTGTATAACAATCTACTATTTTTAAAGTAACTTGAGCTCTCGGAAATCATCATTTGGTAAAGTGGAGCTGATGATAAAGACCACAGATGGCCATCGGAACTACTCAATGACAAACATTTCACGGGTTGCGATTCGATTACTTTAATATGGTTGCTAAGCAATTTATGCTCGTTACAATGCGTATGGTGAAATGAAGCTGATGGTGACTTCTCAATCAGCTCCAGTTCTCCAGTTCTTATTAGAGGAACTCCTCAACAATTAACGCCCCTGCATCGGGTAAAGCA
Organism: Mesoligia furuncula; assembly: GCA_916614155.1. Taxonomy (NCBI): domain Eukaryota; kingdom Metazoa; phylum Arthropoda; class Insecta; order Lepidoptera; family Noctuidae; genus Mesoligia; species Mesoligia furuncula. The sequence goes on along the minus strand of OU744808.1, from coordinate 10,256,948 downwards.
ATATTTTGTAAAAGGTGATGAGAAGTTAACATTAGGCTGCCACGAACTCGTAAGTGAATTGTACTCAAAGTTAGTACCTACTCTAAGTTTATTGAACTCACCACTTTCACAATAATAATTAAGGCCATTCAAATCAATAAATCATCGAATTCAGTGTAACATACATCGAGTGAGTTATAACAATATTTTATAAGTAATTTTGTAGCTTTTATGGTGAAAGTGAATTGAGTTCACTGTCAACTTGATTGATGTTTCTATGATTGACTCACTGGATCTGACATAATTTATCCAATTTATTTATTTTAGTATTTTAAGCGGTTTATTTGCAAATGCTGGTGGACTAATTGAAGAAATATTTTTATTTACTTTTTTTAAGCATGTGAACTTTTTTTTGTACGAACAATTAAGTACCTAGGACAGTACGTAATAATCAGCCTATAATGTTCGCACTGCTGGGACACAGCCTCCTATCTGAGACGCACTCCCTGTGCGCCATAGTCCACCACGCGGGTCCGGATGGCAGATGTCACATGTGTTCGAAAACTCTTGGTTCTACTAGGACATGTCCGGTTTCCTCATGATGTTTTCCATCACTGTTTTGAGAGCAGTAATCAGTTCAGTTGATAAAAGTTTGAAAGAATCTGGACAAAATATTGTTGTTCTATTAAAACATTTTTTTAAATTATCCTACTTAGATTAAGAGCGTTTACGCCGTACGGCATTTCATACAAACTTTCAAGCCCTTGTTTTTCGAAATTAATGAACGGATATTAATGAAACTTCGTACGTATAAGCAAAATACACAGGTCTAAAAAGTTAGTAGAGAACATTTTCGAAATGTCTTTTATAAAAAAAGATAACTGGAAATATCTGTTTTTATAGAAAGTTTAAAATCAGTCTAATTTGGCTGTAACACTATTTTTCGAAAATGTTCTCTGCTAACTTTTTAGACCTTTGTATTTTGCTTATACGTACGAAGTTTCATTAAAATCGGTTGATTCACTTCGAAAAAAAAGGGCTTGAAAGTTTGTATGAAATGCCGTTTGGCGTAAACGCTCTTAAGGGCGCGATTGCCTATAACTTGATTATAAACCTTATCTTTCAAACAAAATGTATATCGTTTGCAATACCTATATGTACACTTTGATTGAAAAGCAAACGTATCTATAATATAATAAAAACTGGCCAAGTGCGAGTCGGACTCGCACACGAAGGGTTCCGTACCACAAGGCAAAAACGCCGAAAAAAACATGTTTGTTGTATGGGAGCCCCCCTTAAATATTTATTTTATTTTAATTTTATTATTTATTATTAAAGTTAAAATACAACTGAGTATTTTGTGAATATTTCAAGTGCCTACCTGTTGCCATTTTTGATATCGAGCAAAAAAGGGCAAAAAAATCGCGTTTGTTGTATGGGAGCCCCCCTTAAATATTTATTTTATTTTGTTTTTAGTATTTGTTGTTATAGCGGCAATAGAAATACATTATTTGTGAAAATTTCAACTGTCTAGCTATCACGGTTCTTGAGATACAGCCTGGTGACAGACAGACAGACAGACGGACAGACGGACAGACGGACAGACGGACAGACGGACAGACAGCGAAGTCTTAGTAATAGGGTCCCGTTTTTACCCTTTGGGTACGGAACCCTAAAAATGAATCGCTGAATGTGTTGCTAAGCGCAAATCTCGAGAACAGCTGAACCGATTTCGCTAATTCTTTTTTTAGAATATTCCTTGAAGTACGAGGATGGTTCTTACTCAGAGAAAAATTTAATATATCTTTGGGAGTAGGGTAGAAGTAGGGTAGGGGTAGGGTAGGAGTAGGGTAGAAGAAGAGTAGGAGTAGGGTAGGAGTAGTGTAGGAGTAGGTTAGGAGTAGGGTAGGAGTAGGATAGAAGTAGGGTAGGAGTAGGGTAGGAGTAGGGTAGGAGTAGTGTAGGAGTAGGGTAGGAGTAGGGTAGGAGTAGGGTAGGAGTAGTGTAGGAGTAGGCTGGGAGTAGTGTAGGAGTAGGGGAGTAGGGTAGGGGTAGGGTAGGGTAAGGGGTAGGACACCACGCAAACGAAGTAGCGCCGGGCAGCTAGAAATAATTTATATGGCAAAACAACGTTTGCCGGGTCAGCTAGTTTTTAATATAAAACAAAAATATTTATGGTAAAATAATTTCTAAGTAATTTGGTTGAAAAAACAATGTCAATATCTTATTTAAGAACACAACATTATTTTTGTGGTCTTATTTTTCCGGCCGTTTTTGATGCGCTCATCGGAAATCTTGTCTGTACTATCGTAGATCGAAGAAATTATCGAATTTTATTAAGCAGTCATTATCATTAGAAATAATCTGTAATTAAACTCCTTGGAAAATTATACATATATAAATATTGTGACATCTCCGTCACTTCTAATTCTGTGAACCACACTAGGGGCCTTGCAAACGACTCTGACCTAGTCCTAAAGAATTTGTGAGAACTAAATTACGGTGACCGTCCACCTTCTGATTACACACACAATTTATACCTTAGGCTGAAATTCTAGAAATCCATATAAATGTACATTCGTGTTAGCACTTAACGAATATACGAAGTGTTTTACTGGCATACCCAACACACCTGAAAATTAGCATAAGCAATAAAACTTTATGTTGAAACACCGCGGGTAGAATAACGTGGAATATTTTGGGGAATATGGTAGGACTCGCCACTGTTATGTTCTCGAAATATTGTTTGATGTACTCGCTCATTTCTATTGCTTAAATTATAAGTTAGCACATTTTTTATTCTTATGTGAACATAAGGCTCAAATGGGATGAGACCGGTCACATTATCCGCATGAAAAATTCGCAAACGGTGAACGAAAATATCGTGAGGGAACTTTTCGTTCTAGAATAAAAAAATCCAATACATGTAACGTCTACCAAACCGCACTAGGCCTGCGTGGTGGGTTACGGCCCACTTTCTCTCACCGAGGAAAGGAGACCTGGCAAAAGTCTCCATACAATGCGTACGTACCTGAAGATGGACGGCGCCGCAGAGGCGGGCCCGGAAAGTGGTGGATATATGACCTGGACGCGTACTGCGAAGGCTTGTTCGAGGTGGCGCGGGAAAAGAGTTGTTGGAAGGACGTCGGCGAGGCCTTTGCCCAACAGTGGCACAGTATAGGCTAGAAAAAAGGGAACGTAAGTGGAACAATATTAAACATTTAAGAAGCAAAGCTTACATATTTCACCAAGAGTTTTAAAGGCCCGGGTGTCACCATTGCCAGGATCGCCCAGAGGACACGGTAGAGCACATGGTGGAGGTCTGCCCCGCTTAGGCGGAGCACCGCCGTGTCCTCGTAGAAGCGATCGGCAGCGGCTATGACCTCTCGCGTCCGGCCCTGGTGCAAGCCATGAGAGGGAGTGGGAGGCAGTCACCTCCTTCTGCGAAGCAGTCATGCTAGCGAAGGAAGTGGCGGGATGGATGAGGGAGAGAGCCACCAGTCCCAGCCGCCGCGGGAGACGCTCCGGGCGTCGGGAGTCACGGGACGACTCCCGGCCACCGTAGGCGCGGGCCTGCGGACGGAGAGTAATGGGTCGCTCACCATCCGATGAGGACCAGGCCCGTGCCGGACGGCGCGTATGTGTTTCACGCGCGCCTTAAAGAGATGTCAGCATCATCTGAAGGGGCCCGTTGGGGCCGAAGCGTGCCGGGTCAGCGGGATTGTCCGAATGGGTTACCGCTGCCCCGGAACATAAAGGGCTAAGAAAGGAACACGGGTGGGTCTTAGTCAGTAAGAGTCTGACACTCCCTTCCGCTCCACGCAGAGCGGGAGGGGTCATTTGATGATTTTGAAGGATATTGCTAATCCATTGCTTCATATTGTTCGAACAATGTGTTGCAATACAATCTGTCAAATTTCTTTAATAGATTTCCAACTTTATCACTAAAGCATAAGGTTCAAAGTTGATTGAGAAAATTTGACAGTTTCGGGTAGCTTAATGTGCTGGCGTCTGTACCCAAAACAAATAGGTACCTATAACTTCCTACTTCAAAATCGAAATAGATTACAACCTTAACATACCTAGAGGAATCACGGTTGTCAAAAACAAGCTGATAATATAATAATTAATGATATTCCTGCAGTATTAATTAAATAGGTAATACTCGTGCTCGGTTGACCTAAATTTTTCGATTAGGTGACTATTGGCAAATTAATTGGCACCTATTCAAAATGCAACTAATTAATTGGTTTACCCGTAAAAATTTGTTGTTATCAATTTGAATTGTATGGACGTCATTGACAGTTAATATCATATTCATATAAATTCATACCTATATTTGTAACCAATTTAGGTAACATTGTGTTTGTCGTTTAAAACTGATGGATCCTTCTTAGGGGGCTTACATGACCTAAAGCGCGGTCACTGTCGGACTGCATAGAAAAGAAAGAGAAGCGCGATGACACAGCGCTGGTAATTTATTGCAAAATATGAAGCTATTATTTAATTACAAAAAATCAATTGTTCAGACTAAAAAAATATAACACTAGTATTTTAGTATGTTGCTTGTAGAATTACCTGACAAAAAATCAGAATGATTGTATGCTTATATCAGTATGGTTTTTATTGTAAAAAGAAACTTTTTAGAGGTATCTTCATGATTTTTTTATTGTATTATGTTTCAACACATTAATTAATTAGACACGAGACAAAGCACGTCATGCCGTTGGTCCTGGCTGTCATTTGTAAGTCTTCGACAGTCGCTCTTGTATTTTTAGGGTTCCGTACCCAAAGGGTAAAAACGGAATCCTATTACTAAGACTTCGCTGTCTGTCCGTCTGTCCGTCTGGCCGTCTGTCCGTCTGTCCGTCTGTCCGTCTGTCCGTCTGTCCGTCTGTCCGTCTGTCCGTCTGTCCGTCTGTCTGGCACCAGGCTGTATCTCAAGAACCGCGATAGCTAGATAGTTGAAATTTTCACAAATTATGTATTTCTGTTGCCGCTATAACAACAAATACTAAAAACAAAATAAATTAAATATTTAAGGGGGGCTCCCATACAACAAACGCGATTTTTTTGCCCTTTTTTGCTCGATATCAAAAATGGCAACAGGTAGGCACTCTCACCGAGAGGAGGCCTGTGTCCCAGCAGTGGGAACATTATAGGCTGATTTTATGGAACAGGTAGGCACTTGAAATATACACAAAATACTCAGTTGTATTTTAACTTTAATAATAAATAATAAAATAAAATAAATATTTAAGGCTCCCATACAACAAACATGTTTTTTTGGCGTTTAGCCTTGTGGTACGGAACCCTTCGTGTGCGAGTCCGACTCGCACTTGGCCAGTTTTTAAAATTTGGGATCCAACGGAAATACATAATAATGTTTTGGGGGATCCAACGCCAAAAATATTAAACTGGGATTCAAAAGTGGGATCCAACGAAAATAATCCGTTACGGGTACCTAGTCAGAAGCCGAAAAGTTTGACAACCACTCTTACCAAGGGATATTGTGTTAACTAGTAACTGGGTTGTGGAGTTTAGATAGGCAGTCACTCCATTCAAAATTCCGGTATTGGAAGACGATCGAAACAAAGGTGGAAAAAGGTTTATTTTTTATTTCTTACTAGCTGTGCCCGCGACTTCGTCCGCGTGGAATAGTGACTTTTCGGGCAGCATATTTTAAATTACATATACTGTCTACAGACCGGGCATTTGCTGTCCGAACCCTCTGAGAACTCAGGCGAATTTCAGTGAAAGTCTCAGACTCTAGTGCTTGAGCTTCACGATCGGCAGAAAGACGTATTTCTCGTTCTTCCTGTGTTTCCTGAGACCGAACATTTGCTGTCCGAACCCTCTGAGAACTCAGACGAATTTCCCTATCAGTGAAAGTCTCAGACTTACGCGATAGTGTATGAGCTTCACGATCGGCAGCGAGACGTATTTCCCGGTCGTCCTGTGTCTCCTGGGATCGAGCATTTGTTGTCCGTACTCTCTGGGAGCTCAGGCGGGTTTCCCTGACAGCAAAAGTCTCAGACTCACGCGATAGCGCGTGAGCTTCGCGATGGACAGATAAACGTGCCTTTCGTTGTTCCCCGTTTTCCCTATTTCGAGTTGTCATCATTCGAGAACGATTTGAACTCAGTCGAGATTCTCGCTGAGTCGAAGTTTCTGCAGCACGAAACCTAGCCTGGTGCAGAGAGCCTTTTGCCTCACGACCTTCCTCAGATTCCTGTGATCGAACTAATCTCATCCTTTTAGCATTTCTGCTACATTGGGAGAGGTTGGATCTTCTTCGAGGCATTCTTACAATAAATTAGTACTTACTACTTAACACACAGTTATTTAGTAAACACGTACTATCGTAAACAATTAAATTATAAATAGCCTGGTGCAGAGAGCCTTTTGCCTCACGACCTTCCTCAGATTCCTGTGATCGAACTAATCTCATCCTTTTGGCATTTCTGCTACATTGGGAGAGGTTGGATCTTCTTCGAGGCATTCTTACAATAAATTAGTACTTACTACTTAACACACAGTTATTTAGTAAACACGTACTATCGTAAACAATTAAATCTAAATATATAAAACTCAAAGGTGACTGACTGACATAGTGATCTATCAACGCACAGCCCAAACCACTGGAGGGATCGGGCTGAAATTTGGCATGCAGGTAGATGTTACGACGTAGGCATCCGCTAAGAAAGGATTTTGATAAATTCTACCCCCAAGGGGATAAAATAGGGGATGAAAATTTGTATGAAACTTTGTCAATTTTAAACCGATCGGGCTGAGACTTCGCATGCATATAGCTACTATAACGTAGGCATCCCCTAAGAAAGGATTTTGATAAATTCAACCCCCATGGGGATAAAATAAGGGATGATGGAGGATGTAAATGTATTAGTTTTTTTTAATAATACTTAACGCGAGCGAAGCCGCGGGCAAAAGCTAGTTATAAATACTTACAGATTATTATACAGTCTGAAATTATCACAGTTTAAGTAATAAGTGTTAAGACGTGTAAACCAAACGTCATTATCATCATCATTTCAGCCGATAGACGTCCACTGCTGGACATAGGCCTCCCCCAATTTTGGGGGGGGTTTGCCATAATCGCCACGCTTGGCAGGCGGGTTGGCGATCGCAGTATGGTATGGTGGTGGAATGCATAGAGAACACCCACGGGAAGTAAGGGGTGGTGCTATTCTTCTACACAGACAAACGTACTAACTTTATAAAACAAAAGAATTGCTAGAAAAAATAATTACTCACCTAAGCTAATGAACTTATACTTAATAAAGAAAATCAAGAAAAGAAATGCCTAACCTATACCAAATACTTATAATATTTATATACAAACCCTAAATACAAATTAAGATAAGTATACCGAAAATCAGGTAAAGAAATGCCTAACCAATAATAAATGCTTACAATATTTATTTACAAAACCCTAAATTTTTTTTTTTTTTTTTTTTTTTTTTTTTGTTATTAATAAGAACTAAAGTTCTTAGTAATTGATTACAATCTAGCCTAAATAGACTAATAAGCAATTTAACTCTAACTTAATATTTTACAAGACTTATGTTATAACTAAGAATAGTGTCAATTTGCACTTTTACACAGTTTCGTAGCACTTTCTTAGGGTCTGATAAATATATGAAACACTTTGTTCATGTGTTACGTGTATAGCACCATTAGCACCGCACTATTATTCATTCACTATATAAATACTACACTAACTCAAATGGTTTAGTTCTTTTTAGCCTACGCACTATGTCCGTGTTGTCTAGCAGCTGAATTGCCTCTACATTCACATGTCGGTGGAGTCTGTGTTCGTGGGCTTCAGCAAATTTTTGAATGATGGTTGTGACGAGTTCCATTTTAAGGTCACGGTGGAGGTCGTCATTTCTAATGTACCATGGAGCATTTACAGCATCCCTGAGTACTTTATTTTGGAATTGTTGGATTATCTTAACGTTACTTCGTTTAGTACAGCCCCAAAGTTGGATGCCATACGTCCAAATTGGCATAAGAATATGCTTGTATAATATAATTTTATTATGTATTGATAGGCAGGATTTCCTTCCGAGTAACCAATTCATACTTTTATAACGTATGTCGAGTTCCTGTCTTTTCTTTTTGACGTGAGATTTCCAACGCAGTTTGGCGTCAAGAGTTATGCCAAGGTATTTGGCTGTGTTAGCATAAGGCACTTGCATGCCGTTTATGTAGATTGGGTGGTAATCGCAGTGTTTGTTAGTGAAGTCAATATGAATTGATTTTGACTCATTCAGTTTGATCTTCCACTTTTGTGTCCAGTCATAAACTTTATTCACAGCTAGCTGAACTTTTTCTACTGCTTCTTTGTGGCTTGATCCAGTAGCCATAATAGCAGTGTCATCTGCAAAGGTCGCTATGGTGTTGTTTTCCAGCTCTGGAATGTCACATGTGTATAGCAAGTAAAGCAATGGGCCTAACACACTTCCTTGTGGCACCCCAGCTTTTATAGTTTTTAGCTCAGAATATGCATCCTCTTGCCTTATTCTAAACATTCTGTTACTGATATATGATTCTAGAATGTCTGCAAATTCTGGAGGTAGCATGCGTCTGAGTTTAGATACCAGACCCTCATGCCAAACTTTATCAAAAGCTTGCGCGACATCTAGGAATACGGTGGCGCAGACCTGCTTGTTTTCGAGTGTTCTTTCAATGATGTTAGTTATTCTGTGTACCTGGTCTATCGTAGAGTGTTTGTCTCTGAAGCCAAATTGATGGTTTGGTATTAGCTCTTTTTCTTCTATTATTGGTTTTAACCGTTTTAATAGCAGTTTCTCGAAAAGTTTTGATAATACTGGCAACAGGGAAATGGGTCTATATGATGATGCTTCATAGGGCGGTTTCCCAGGCTTCGCAATCATAATGACTTCAGCAACCTTCCATGACTCAGGCACATATTTTAGCATAAATGCAGCATTAATAAGTCTGGTCAGCTTTACAATGGCTTTGCGCGGTAGGTGTTTTAGTATTTCTCCTGTTATGAGATCGTAACCCGGAGATTTCTTCGAACTTATGTTATGTTGAATTTCTCTCAGAACTTCTTTAGGAGTAACAAGTCGAATTCTTTGACTTTGTGATAACTTTTCACTCTCAAGCATTTCTATGGAGCTCTCATTGGGTTGAAAAGTGTTTTCTAAGTATTGGGCAAACCTAAACGCTTTTTGTTCATTGCTTATGGCCCATTTTCCGTCGCTATTTCTGATGGGCGGAATTTGCATAATCGGCCTTTTAAGTTTCCTTGTAGCTTTCCAAAGAGAGAAATCTGTTGATTGGTCATTGGTGAGCTGTACAAGGTGAGTGTTAAGACAGTCATCCTCAAATTGTAGAATTTTCCTCTTTAGTCGTTTAGTTAGGTTATTTAATAATGTTTTATCCCGTGGGCATCTAGTTTGCTGCCACCGCTTTCTTTGCTTTCTTTTATCAGATAGTAAACCTACAATTTCCTTGGGATAGATATGTCCTTTATATTTGCGTCCTAGCTGTGGTGTGTTGTTCCACGCACATTGCTGGATATTAACAACGTATTTGTTTACTTCTGAGTCCAGCTGATCCTGATTATTTAACGGAGTTTTTAGGTCGATAATATTATCTAGATCAAGGGCAAAACCGTCCCAATCTGTAGATTTATTAACCAGGGTTAAATGGCTTTCTCTTAATAGGATTTTTTGACTGAGTCTTAGGATAATCGGGGAGTGGTCCGAATTCATGTGAAAATCTTCCTCCAGATTAACGTAATTGGTGGATATATTTTTTATTATAAAAAAGTCTATAAGATCCGGTATTTTCTGGTGGTCAGTGGGCCAGTATGTCGGTTTGCCTGTGCTCATAACTTCACAATCTGTGTCTTTAACTGCATTTAAAAGCTGCCTTCCCTTTGTTGTAGTAAGCCTTGATCCCCAGTGCGTATGCTTGGCATTGAAATCACCGCCTAGGATGAATCTCTGGCCTAGAAGTTCAAAGAATTCCAAGTATCGCTCTTTTCTTATCATATGCCTTGGAGGACAGTACACGGCTGCTATGGAAACGTGACAAAATCGGGTTTTAACTGATACTGCCACGGCTTGAATGTCTGGTTCTTCAAATTTGCTCTGCTCATAATGGTTGATGTTTTCTTTGATTATAACCGCGCTACCTCCTCTGGCCGAGTTGTCAGGGTGGAGCGAATTATATACCTTGTATCCTCTAAATTTGATGAAAGATTGTTTAGTGAAGTGCGTTTCGGAGATCAAACACACGTCTATATTTTCTGTCTCTAAGACTGCCTGTAACTCATTCTGATGTTTGAGGAGCCCATTGGAGTTCCATGCCATTATTTTTAGCGTGTTGCTCATTTTTGGTTATTAAAAGCAGCTGTTTTGGTGCTGGATTCTAGCTTCTCTAACCTTTTGTCAAAAGTAGTAATACACTTCAAGATTTGATTTATCTTATCTTCCAGATTCAAAGGTTGTGTGCCTTGTTTTGCAGCTTGTGCATAGGAAAACGCTTGAACAGGTTTTGCAGTTGTCTGTAAACCTTCTTTCCGTGCCTGTTTGTGAGGATTTATTATCGAAGGAAACTGTTGGGCAGTGGGCACAACAAGTTTCTTTTTGATGTTTTTATTTTTCATCATTTGCATCTCCTTGGCTACTTCACACCCTCTATAGTTGGCAGGGTGGGGTAAGCCACAGTGGACGCATTTTGGTTTCTCTTGCGGAGATTTAGTACAGCTGGCTGTAAGATGCTTGCCAGTGCATTTGACACACCTTGGCTCTTTTCTGCAGTATTTATGAGTATGTCCATATGCCTGGCATCTCTTACACTGAGGAATGAGTTTCGGATTTTTGAGAGGGTGTATTTCAATTTTACACCCTAAAATGTACTTTATGCCATAGATTTTGTTGACATTTTCGTCATTGTTAAATGATAAGACAAACATATTGAGTGGTTCTTTGGTCTTCCAGCTCAACTTGTTGTCAACTTTTTCTATTTTCAAACCTTGCGATATTAAATCATCTTTGATTCGATCTGGCTGGCAAGAGGAATGTATTTTTTTCACTACAACTCTTATTGGTCGAGCCTGTTTGTTCTCGTATGAATGCCAGAGATATTCTTTTTCTGACAAAAACCTAGCAATCGCTCTATAAGAGTCTTCGGTTTTGGCGTTGATCTTCACACAATCTCCGTTCATCATTTTTGCGGTGAATGATTCAGTTGGTTGAGTTACAGTTAGTGAGTCGTAGAACATTTGGTAGTTCTTAACTCCGTCTATTATGATTGGCGGTGGTGGAGACACTTTTTTGACTAAAGTCTGTTCTTTCTCACATTTCTGTTGTTGTTGGGCGCTTGTTCCAGGTTGTTGTGGTGGAGAGAGGGAGATGTTAAGCTTCCTTTTCTTCCTACTTTTAGCCCTAATCCACTCAGTCTCTTTAGCGAGTTCTTCCTCGTCTGTACAGTACTCGAAATTTCCCTTTTCAGATTGAGCAAATTGTATGTTGCTCTTAGCTTCCAACTCCTGGTTATTATTTCCTTGTCCCTTGGAGCTGGGATTTGCTTTTTGGAGGCTTTGCAGTTGTTGCTGGAGGCCTTCTATTTGGATCTTCAGATCATTAACAAGAAGTTCCAGCTGCTCTCTTTCCGATTTTTCTTGGATGTAACTGTCATACAACAGCTTTTCCAGATCAGTTTTAATTTTTACCTTTTTTGACGACATATTAAAGTAAGTAAAACTTCACCTTCACCTTTATTTAATTGCACTGTTTACACTATAATTAATAACTGGGTCATCGTGGCGATGTTCATAAACCGATTTCGCAACGCGGCGATGACGGTGTTATTGTGATGCGCCAGCGTATTACTCTAAAGTAGAGCACCCGCGCGCGAATGGTATACGTCTGTTCTCGATAGAAGCCAAACACGGAACGACCCTAAATACAAATTAAGATAAGTATACCGAAAATCAGGTAAAGAAATGCCTAACCAATAATAAATGCTTACAATATTTATTTACAAAACCCTAAATAAAAATTAAGATAATTAAATACCCAAAAATCAAGGAAAGAACCACCAAACCTATACCAAATACTTACAAAATTTTAAAGAAAATTAAGAAAAAGAACCTAACCTACAAACCCTAAAATATAAATAAATGAAATATGCAAACAGTCAGTATTCAAGTGAATCGCAATAATCGAATCCAACTATTCGCCTATACTCTCCAGGATACATGCGTTCGCTACGAATAACTGAATCCTTACGGCAGCGGCGCGTTTTCTTTTGAAATGGTCATCTCGCAGTTCAACCTGAGGGGTTGTCGACTGCTTAACCTGGCTTTGCTGTGGATGCCTCAATAAATTAAGGCCTCCAGCCAGGGCATAATACACTTATAAACTTAACTACACAATATAAACTTAAAAACTAAGCGACTACACGCTAAGGGCACCCCCTGTGGGGTACGGACCTCGGCTTAGGGCGTCGCTGGGAGAGGGCAGCAAGGGACAGGCTAGATCGGAATTATGGCAGCGGCGTGGTTCTCAGCGCGCTTTTTATAGTCACGGACGCGCAGGTGCGAGGCGTGAATGTACTCTGATAGAATACCTTAACAAATGTTTGCCGTGATTCTTTAAATTGACATAACTTTTTTATTTATGAACCGATTGACATGAAATAAACACTAAATGTTAAGTGAAGCTTACTACAATATATTAGTGAAAACCGCATCTAAATCGAATAAGCCGTTTCTGATATTAGCGTGCACAAACACAGCAGACAAACAGACAAACAGACACACAGACAAACAGACAAACAGACAAAAAAAAATTTAATTACAATTTCGGGTTCGGCATCGATATAATAACAACCCCTGCTACTTTTTTTTAATATATTTCCATTGTACAGACACCACTTTTCTACAATTTTATTATATGTATAGAAGATAAGTTCACATCTTACAAAAACCTTACAAACTAAACCCCACAAAACCGTAATAATGGTTTGACTGTGGGGTCTGCCGAGTCTTTATACACACTTAAAAATTCATAATTTAGACTTAGATAGCACTTTATAACATTTCTAAGTAACATCTTTTTTAATTTATTTTTTAATCTGCTTTTATTGGTTTCATTCCTTAATATGTCCTAAATATCCTCCTAAATATGGTATTCGTTAGGCAGATGGCTTTTGGATCCTTTTTTCCCCAACTCCCAACCCTTCCCGTCGTCTTTTTTTTTTTTTTTGCTTAGCGTTCTTTCTGACTTTTTTCTTTTAGCTCGGCTCCTAAGGGTCATAGACTCATCGCCTGATGTAAAATAGTCTTCCTCAAGAACCGGTAAGGTAACAAACATAGCCCGAAGCATTGCCAAGGGCAGGGCACATTGCTCGCAGAACAGATGGCCGATGGGGCCGAAAGGTTCTGGAGTGGCGACCGCGTAGCGACCGACGTAGCGTTGGAAGACCTCCCACAAGGTGGCCCGACGACCTTGTGAAGGCCGCAGGAACCCGTTGGATGCGAGAAGCACAGCGCCGGTCGAAGTGGAGGTGCTTTGGGGAGGCCTATGTCCAGCAGTGGAGACGTCTACTGCTGGACAGACCGGTAGTTTCAGAGATTAGCGCGTACAAACAGACAAACAAACTATTCAGCTTTATTATTAACACAGTATAGTAGATTATTCAGTACAATAATCTCACAAATAAATCTACGCCAACCATGCGTCATCAATTTTAAGAATAATCAGGACACAGTCAGTCATTTTAATTATAAATAAACTAATCAAAATATTTAGGTTGCGATAACAGTTGACGTTTAACTTGATTACTGTTAAAGGTATATCATGACATCACACGTCATAATGTTAATAAGAACTGTCATCGCTTGACTGATGAACTCGATACTAGAACAAATTAATTAATTTAACCCTGAATTTGTATTTTTTTTTTATTGTTCTACACCGAACACATTTCTTGTTTTTTTCATGTGGCATATTATTCATTTTGACCTATTTCAGATTGACCCAATTTTTTATTTGACTGCAAAATATTTTGCAGAAATGAATCGTCATTATCTATAATCTGTGATAAATGAAATTTTGATTCGCATAAATTATTTCGTAAATGCAATTTCGTAAATGTTCTGCAGTTCAGTTTTGATGATAAAGAATTAACGTTTGTAATGCATGTGATGTTCCGCGAAATTTTATTTTCGCTGCAGTATTCAAATTTATCTCCTTTTATGGTTAAAATTACCAATAAATAAAATATTTTTAAAAGTACTTTTTTTGTATCAATTAACTTGAGCTGACTGAAAGAATAATTATAAAACTCTTGTTTTGTGACATCGAACTTGTTTTGTGACATTTTTGTCCTTATATTCCTCAATCTAAACCACAGTGCATCGCGTCATTCATATTCTGATACTTGACAAACACGTGTCCTATCTCTGCTAACCGTGCTAGTAGTAACATCTATTTATTACCTAAATTACCGTTAAATAATTGATGACCGCATCAATTTCATGGGACACTATATTTACCTACCATTATTAGACAATGCAATAAACATGATGTCATTTGAAAACAATAACTTTGTCACATTCTTAGCGTTTGACTCACTGAAACCTTTTTGTGGTTTACGTTTCTAATTAAAGTGCCATTTATACGATGTAAGTTACCTGCCTGTGGCATTATAAAATTGAATCAACTTAATTGACTAGCACCGTCTAAACACTGTGTGCAGCTAAACGATGATGCTTTTAATGTTTCTTCAATTTAATTTGCCACTGGCAATAAATTAAACTTATTTCCGTGTAAGTCGGACTTTAGACTTTATTTGCATAATAATTATTCATTGAAGATTTGGCATTTAGAATAACAGTTAAACAACTTTGACGGTTTTATCAGTGTGCATTTTGGTTTGTTCTTGTGCATTCAGCGTTGTCGATTTTTAATTTGGTAACAAAGGCAAATTAGATTAAAGTACTTACTTGTATTATTTATTCTGTGATTAAAGTAACATGAAGATAGTCAAAGAACAGCTTCTAAAATTAAGTTGTTCTACATTATAATAGCCTCCCCGACCGTTTTCGGTCACGGTGACCAATCTCAATGGAGATTAGCCAGGTACGCAGGAGATATTATAGTGCACAAGTGTGTGCGCAAACACAGGTGCACTCTCTGTTCCTTTACTCTCATAATCTGATAGGACGGCAATCCGACACGACCGGGGAGAGTTCAGGCGCAGGACCAACGGCTTTACGTGTTAATGGAAAACCCAATAACACTTTGTCCGACCCGGGAATCGAACCCAGGACCCCACGCTCAGCAGTCGCGCTTGCAACAACGAGACCAACGGGGCAGTTCTACATTACACAACTGCATAGATCCAGTTAAACCACAAAAAGTTTGTGCTTCAGTAATCTTCGGGTTTTCGAACGTCGCGCCACAGAATAACCCCCCCCCCCCCCCCCCACAGAGGCAAAGCATCTAATTTTTGTCCCGCGGCAGAGCAAAACTTAGAAGCAATGCCTGTTTGTGGTCTGTTGTGACCTATCATCGGGCGTTTGCATGAAGTTTTCTCTCTGTAAGGTTAACTTCTCCGGTCGCAGATCATCATTATGTCACACATATTGTTATATTTCCAGTGAGACTAGATCTTTATTCAGTCGCAAAAAATACGAAAGAATACTGTCTATCTCAGAATACTATAAGTTTTCCTATCCTTTGAAGAGAATAGGCCGGTCTATAAATACTGCCGATGCTATACCCATACACAATCAAGGCCAGATATAAAAGTGTTCTCAGTTCTGTCGGTTGAGGCGAAGTCATAAAATGCAGCCATAATTCAATTTTAAAACACAATTCAATTGTTTATTAGCTCTAAAGAAATAACGGCTACATGTGGATGGTAGTTTAAGAGGCAATGCAGGTGGTATTTTCTCCAAAGAAACGCTCTCGCCTGTGTTCTTTCTGGGTTATGAACATAAAGCAATGATTTTTTACGGAATAATACCTAAACATTAACTACTTGTATGTCCCAAAATTTTGATGATCATCATTTCAGCCGAAAGACGTCCACTGCTGGACATGGCTCTACCTACTGCGCTGGCCACGCTTCAGTAAATTTATAAGGTATATAATCGGTTAGGGAAAGATTAAATTAAACAAGTACCTAATTACACAATACAAAGTTTATTGTAACAATACACAAATGAAGGTACATAAATAAAGTATGTGGCGAGCCACCAAAGTAATAACTATCTTTCCCCAAACACCTGGGCATTCACTTCCATACAACCAGTCTCCGTACCTGGTCGTACCGGAGTGTACGCCTGCATGAGACAATGACAAATTCTCAGAATCGCTATATCGAGTCCGTGAGATGAACCACTTAATAACTTTAGCTCAACCGTACAAGTATCAACCTATTGGATTGTGCTCATATAGGGAAAATAAAGATTAGGCAAAGCAAACCC
Organism: Mesoligia furuncula; assembly: GCA_916614155.1. Classification (NCBI taxonomy): domain Eukaryota; kingdom Metazoa; phylum Arthropoda; class Insecta; order Lepidoptera; family Noctuidae; genus Mesoligia; species Mesoligia furuncula. The sequence goes on along the minus strand of OU744808.1, from coordinate 10,240,468 downwards.
GAGACACAATACTTTATAACAACTGGTCTTATCACCTAGTTCCTACAAAAGGCCTAACTCTCTCATAGATTAAATTATGACACTATAGATCAACTAAATGTTCTCTCGGTATAAATAAAACCGTCAGTTAACGTACTCAGACCCCCTCAGTTGACGGCTTTCCGGCCCTTAGCGTCGCTCGCAGGATAAACCTGCGAACACACGTAGAACGTGGCCTACGGGCATAAATGGTGACGCTTGCGTTACCTGGAGCGGCGAACTTCCCTCATCACCCGGATTCGGCTAGGTAAGGCCTTCTTCGTCAACAGAGGCCACACCACAAGGGACAACCTTAAAGTTGCCGGCGCCCGGATCAATTTACAATCTCCTGATCTCAGGGCTGCTCCAAGGCTTCACGACTTAGTCGCGCATAGCCCCGACCGGAAAATTAAAAGGCTAGCTTAACAGCCAGACAGGATTCAGCTTCAAGCACTCCTAACAAAACCCCATCGGGTTATTTGGGAACGTTCAGGTTCCACCAGGAATAAGTCCCGCTCAATTGGCTCAATCAGCCTTTTCGCTCGAGTAAAGAGTCGCCAATCACGGAAACCTCCTTTTGCTTTTCAAACCTATCTGTCAGTTCGAACTCCAGAATATTCCTCCACAGACTCAATAAATCTTATCGATTTGTGACTTTACTATAAATGTTCATGATACACCACGACCCTAACGCCATCTAGTGACGAAGCGTAGCATGAACTCAGCCCATGATTGTAGACCCTCTACCACAGAAATTTTCCGTAGGTACGTTGTCAAAAAAAATAAAAATCTGCTGTTTCATAGAAAAGTGCAATACCGACACGGTCAAAATGTGTGAAACAGTATTTAAAAAAAAAACCTACTTTTTTTTTTAAGCACCGTTGTTCAGAATCATGTAGGTAGGTACTAACTACTGAAGTTATGAGAACAGGGGGCCTAAAAAAGCCACTTTGGAGAATCATAAATGGATAACATTATGAATTATAATATGGCGAAGACAGTCCGTGTTTTTCTTTTTTTCGCTGCACTACGTAGGTACAATCAAAGAGATTGTGATTGATTGTGATTAGTATTTCAGCACAGACAAAAAAAACTGAAAAATGCTTTACCAATGGGATTTGATATTACATACTCCTTACTTTAGTATTTCCATATAATTATGTATGTCCGTTTCATTTGTGCAGAATAAACAATTTTTCTTTATTTTTTTCTTTATAGTCATGAATATTATAAAAAAATTAAATCAACAAACATAAACTAAACAGCTCAATTCACAACCTCATCAGGTAAAAGAATACCGTTATAATATATCAAATTCACAACAGGAAGCTAATAGCCACCGCCATTAATGCATTATCACTTCCGGTGTGCTGGAGTTTCACGTTATTTGCTTCGCCCGCACATTTAATTTTGCAAACTAAACTTTGTCGAGTGAAAATAGCACAACACAATATGCCATTACTGAGTTTGTTCTACTTTAATGTTTTTGGAAGGACTGAAATGTGGACTGGACGGTGTGTTTACTAAAGGATCACTTTGGCAGTCAACTCCTTCTGCGAAGCAGTCATGCTAGCGAAGGAGGTGGCGGGATGGTTGAGGGACAGAGCCTCACGTCCCAGCCGCCGCGCCGCGGGAGACGCGCCGGTCGTCGGGAGCTCACCGTCCGATCAGGACCAGGCCCGTGCCGGATGGCGCGTACGTGTTCCACGCGCGCCTCAAGGATATGTCAGCATCAATGAAGAGGCTTGTTAGGGCCAAAGCCTGCCGGGGCAGCGGGATTGTCCGAAAGAGTTACCGCTGCCTTGGAACATAAAGGGCTGATGAAGGAACACGGGTGGGTTTTGGTCAGTAAGAGTCTGACACTAAGTCTGAGTCTAATGACCCCTCCCGCTCTGGGAGGAGTGGAAGGGATTCCGCTCCTCCCAGAGCGGGAGGGGTCATTTGATGATTTCCCACCCAAAAATAGTAGGTGTTTCTAGTAAACTTGCCACCTAAATCGCCACCACTTAAGTAGACCTTTGTTTTGACATGGCAAAGTTTTTGTAATTAGTAATTAGCGGTACCCGTTAACACTGTAATTTGAAAGCATCGTCAAAGCGATTTTTTTTTTTTTATAATATTCGTGGCGTTTCATGTCGGCTCTTCTCCATAGGAAACGATCAATTAGAACCGTGCACCTAGCTTCTGACGTTTCATAAGTGTCCATGTAGGTTTATGTGAAACAAAGAAAGTACCTGGTACTTGTGTGTTTTATTCCACAGAATCAGCCCTTAGTACCTATAAACCTACATAAATAAAATAAAAAAAGCCTTTCTTTTCCAGTTTTTAACATGAAGAATGTTGTATCTACCTAGTTAACAAAAGATTTAGAAAAATAGAGAAATTAATATCTATGAAACTTAAATTTTCTTAATATATATATACCTAATTATTATTAATATAAAAAACGTAAGCCTACATACCTACCTGCAATATTTATGATGTACACTAGCTGCGCCCCGCGATTTCACTCGCGTAAATGTCGATCCCGTGGGAATATCGGGATAAAAAGTAGCCTATATGTTAATCCAGGGTGTCAGCTACCTCCATAAATTTTTTATCACAATTGGTCCAGCCGTTTGAGCGTGAAGAAGTAACAAACACACACACACACACACACACACACCCTCACCGCCTCACAAACTTTCGTATTTATAATACATACATACATACATGATCAGCCTATAACGTTCCCACTGCTGGGACAGAGGCCTGCTCTCGGTGAGAGGGAGTGGGCCATAATCACCACGCGGGCCCAGTGCGGGTTGGCAGATGTCACATGTCTTCGAATTCATTTATAATATTAGTGTGATAATAAAGAGTATTCTATCTGTCTATCGAATCTATAATTACGAGCACAGAACAGAAATTGTCGGCAGCTGCACTGCACGTCGTAACTGTGCCCAGAAGGCTCCCACTCAGCATAATGCTATGCTATTCCCACACAGCAAAGCGCTGATTTTCAGTGGTCACCCGAAAATGTCGTACGGAAAACAAGACGACGCCACACGACGCCACAGCCTGACTGATAAACCATTAAACAGATGAAAAGGCTTTTTAACCGACTTCACAAAAGGAGGAGGTTCTCAATTTGTTTTTTTTTTTCACGTCTGTTCGAGCCTAACTGTATACAGACGGATTTGCAATTTTTTTAATAGATTTGTTATGCCTCAGGGGTGGTCGCAATATATTAAATTTTCTTGGGTAGTCTTTGAGTTAGCTTCAATAATAGGATTTTTACCATTTTGTTTATATTGATGATGCTTTAATAACATTCTGTCACTGATATTTACATTACAAGTAGTGTTGTATGAATTTGTGTGGGGTAGGTAGGTACAACTAAACAAGTAAACAGTAATAAAAAAACATTTAAAAAAAAAAAAACACACTTGTAGTGAAAAATAACTTTAATTTTGGAAGTCAGTGTCAAATACGAAAATGCGGAACCAACGACACCGACTTCCGAAATTAAATTAAAGTTAATTTTTACTTAGTAGTGTTTTTTTTGGAAGTCAATTGTTTTTTTTTGGGAACAAATTTAAGAAATCTCTCAATCCCTCTTTCGTATCCAGAGCAGATAAGGCAAAAGATTCCTAAAAGACTAAAAGAACTGCTTCCTACGGTAAATTATTCCCCATAGCTCAGCACTCAATCCTTCCCTCAGATCTGAAGATAACCCTCAAGTTGCTCCTCCCGAAATATTCGTACATTGTCTTTGACAAAATTACATCACACTACAAGTTACTATGTAACAAACTTCGTCGCCTTTGTCTGGATAAACTTTGTTCTGTTTATACCTTTCGCTTTGATCTTATTCGCTGGAGCGGATTCAGGAAGTGGAAGCGTTTTATAATATTGTTTTGTTGAATTTTAAAGTTGTAAAATTTTAGAGTTGTATGTGGGTACTTTGTGGTTGAATGTATTGAGAAATATTTGTTAAGTGATTGTGTCAATTAGTTTCATGAAGACCATCATCCATCTGCCTAGCCTTTTCCCAATTATGTTGGGGTCGGCTTCCAGTCTAACCGGATGCAGCTGAATACCAGTATTTTACATGGAGCGACTGCCTATCTGATCTCCACACCCCAATTACTAGGTAATACGATACCTCTTGGTAAGACTGAACTTGGTAAGAAGGTTTCCAAGTATGATCCAATACAAAAAGACGATTACAATGACGACGAGTACAAGTGACTCTAGGCTTCGTTCAGTGTCTTTTTACACATGTGTCTACTGTTTTCAACAATTTTCACAAAATGAAGTCGGAATTTTCCTGCCCTTACCCCAATATAATTGCAGTCGGCGCAACATGTCTTTTACGTCCATACTTCTCTATTAGTCTTCATCACGGTAGCCACCCCTTTCTAATCCAAACTAATATTATAAATTCAAAAGTAACACTCTCTGTCTGTCTGTATGTTACATTTTCATGCCTAAACCACTGAACGGATTTAGATAAAATTTTCCAAAGAGATAGTTAAATCTCCGAAACAGCTGAACCGATTAACGTGACTTAACAGGCAGATAGTTGTTATAAAGAGTAACTAAGGCTACTATTATTTTAGATTTTTTTTCTAAAATAATTGTTGCCTTAGTTCGCCTTTTTTGCGCGGAACCCTGATTCTTATTAGAGTTTCGCGTAAAAAATAAAACTCTTGAAATCCAATTTGTTTTCACGCGAACAAGTCGCGAGCACAGCTAGTAAATAATAAAAAAGAATTAAAAAAAATAATTTACAAAAAGTTTTCTAACGTAAATAACTCTTCATAATAGGTACAGTTTCACAGTCATTTATCTCATCTCTAAACTCAAATACAACAGACCTAGATATTGGCGATGCAGCCGATAATGTGGTTAATTCACGATCCTTCCTAAGCGCTTGATTTTGATGTAGTACAGCGCTTTCTGATTTATAAGCTGCTGAAGCTCGATGAACAGTTAACAGCCAGTACTACGGAGTTATTGGGAGACAGAATTAATCTAGATCCAGGAAATAATCTAGATTTAGCATTATCTCTTTACAGGATAAAACACTAAGGATTGATTTTTCAATCGACAGATATTTTTTATTCGTAGAATAAAATTGACGTCTGACAGTTTTAGTATCGAAAAAACCGGCCAAGTGCGTGTCGGGCCACGCACAGTGTAGGGTTCCGTAGTAGCCCGTTATCATAATGTAGTACGATTCTGTTGTTCTTTATTCTGAATAGGTAAAAAAAAAAACATATTTTGGTTTTCAATGCAAGTCTTTACCCATTATAAACAAGCAACTACTTCATCTTTGTATTTGGTACAAAATTATCCAACACCCAAGTTCAACGACTATTACTGCTAAACTAATAAAGTTGTCTTAACCGCTATACTTTTCCTTTTAAGTTCATGAAATGCACTATCATCGAGAAGTTTTCCAGATTTTTCAAGCTAGTAGTTTAGCTTTTAGAGGGGGGGGACGCCCTACTGGAACAAAAATTTGCACTTTAAACTTTAATATTTCGTAAATCGAGCATTAAATCGAAAAATAATTTTAGCAACCCCAAAGCCATTATAGAAGACCTATTCAACGATACCGCACACGATGGGGTAGATGATGAAAAAAATATTCATCCCCACTTCACATGTAGGGGAGCTACCCTAAAAAAAAATATTTTCCAAAATTTTATTTTACCACTTTGTCGGCGTAACTGATATACGTACTCCTACAAAATTTCAGTTATCTAGTGCTAACGGTCACAGAGATTAAGCGAGGACGGACAGACAGACAGACGGACGGACAGACAGACATGGCGAAACTATAAGGGTTCCTAGTTGACTACGGAACCCTAAAAACTGTCAAAAATTTGAAAATTATTCCTCTGATAAAATTATCTGGGGTTGGAAAAATCGGCCCTAAATCATCATCTGCCTAGCCTTTTCCCAACTATGTTGGGGTTGGCTTCCAGTCTAACCGGATGCAGCTGAATACCAGTATTTTACATGGAGCGACTGGGTAATACGATACCCCTTAGTAAGACTGGTTGTCAGACTTTCGGGCTTCTGATTACCCGTAGCGACTGTCAAAGATCCACGAATGACAGCCGGGACCAACGGCTTAACGTGCTTTCCGAGGCACGGAGGGGTCTCGGTATGTAAAGATGGTCACCCATCCACAGAACAACCGCGGCAAGCGTAGCTTAACCTGATCGATCGACCTGTGCGGCTGTTATTATTTAGCCACGGGCTCCTCGGCCCTAAATGTACTAGTTTATTTGTCGAAGTGTTCGTAATAGATTGGCCAGAAAAGATAATTAACTAATTAAATAGAGAAGCGTGGAAGCTTAACAGAATCAGCCTTTAATGTTCCCACTGCTGGAACAAGGCTGGAGGGGGGCCTCCTCTTGGTGAGAGGGAGTGGACTGTTAGCCACCACGCGGGCCCAGTGCGAGTTGGTAGAAGTCACATGTCTCAGATTTTTTTATTCTAGGATATGCCGGTTTTCTCACGATGTTTTCTTTCACCGTTTTGAGAGCAGCGGTGATGAACAACAGTGGGACACTAGGTATACTGTTGTATTTTCCATAAAAAAGCAGGTTTATTTGTTGTCGTTAAATGATAAATGATTTATTTTCTGTAAGTAGGTTTTTACAAACACTTTTACACGTCATCATATTTTTTAAACTAGATGTGGTCGGCGTTTCCTATCTGACTACTCTGAGAAGAAAGGCCGAAACAAACTCAGAGGTCACAGTCTCTTTTAAAGTCCAAACAAAATCTTGGTCAGATCGTGTGAAGACCATGTAGATTGATGTCTGAAATGGTCTTTTGAGGAAAGAACCACACAGATTGAGCGGACCTGTCCAATCAGTGCACGCATTTGTCAAAAATCGTGCAGCTCGACTCAGAAATGAGGAGCTCAACGATTCGACGAACAATACCAAAGAAAGGACATTTGGGTAGGCCGCGTAAATTACTCAAACTGCCAGATCATGATTAAAACTAAGAAGGAAAACAGAAAAAAAAAATGACCCACATAGTCCTCACATTCACAATAATTAAATGAAAAGAAAAAAAAAATACTTTACAAAGTAAATATTCATGTCATTGTCTAAATGTCGTTTTTTTTTTTATTTATTTATAACCTACTAGCTGCGCCCCGCGGCTTCACCCGCATAAATCTCGATCCCGTGATTTCTAATATAATTCAATCATGATTCGAAAGACACGTAGCGCCATCTATTATCATAATAACATTATTGTTGTTTTTCTCGGGAACAGCACTTTTTTTCGGGATAAAGGTGCCCTATGCCCGTCTCTGTACACCTGACAACGTATACGCAAAATTTCAGGATGATCGGTTTAGTTGTTTAGGCGTGAAAAGGTAACAAACAAACTTACTTTTGCATTTATAATATTAGTTAGGATTAGGAAGTTAAGGGAGGCCCTAACGTCCCTTGGGGGATTAGGGGAGAACTCCCTTTCTTCATTTCAGTCCTCCCATGTCTTGAGCTAGTACGGAAGTAATTAAAAAAAAATAAAGTATATGTTGAGATGATGAACTCACGTATATTAAAATCAAGATAAATACAACTTTACTTTAACCAAATCCAAAAATAACAAAATTAAATCCTAACTTAACTAAAACTATACAGAAACTAAAAAATAGCGTCAAAAAATTCATCCGCATCGCTGTCGACTGGTAATGTACCCAAGAGACTGGCGGCATTGTTTGTATAAAATGCTTATGTCATGCAGAGAAATCTCGCTACACATCACACACACACATAATTATCATCATCATCACATGTAGCGTTGACCTAACTTTTCTATCTTACCATCAGTACCTACTTTTGCGCCTTCTAGCTATACTTGTAGATATAGGTATACGGACCGGGCGAGTTATGAGTAGGGAACAATATGGACGAAGCCAATAAATTGGGATAAGGGCAGCGAGAATGATGATGCAGAGTAATCTTTTTTTTGGGATATATGAAGAAGCCTCCTCGTGTAGCGCAGTTTATTCCACCAGTTACTCAACTGAACCGAGCGCTCGGCGCATCCTGGACATTCATGCCCAACACCTTATTTGACTGGCCATTTCTTCCCTCGCGGTGGTAGAGCTGACGCCCGCCTGGTTTGCGACCACCCCCCCACTGGACTCCGCCTGCTGTTTCGTCGATGCATGGGAGTTCCAGTGCCTTAGGCATCTTCTGGGCACACTCGTTCCAACATAGACCTAACCATCGCTTTCCATCAGGCGTGATCAAGGTCAAGAACGAGCCATCAGCAATAAAAAAAATTGATTATTTTTAGTCTGTAAAACCATAAGTTATGATTGGATGTAGTCATCAAAAACATTAAAAATAAATAAGTAGGTATACATTTTCAATTATAAGTTACGACTCTGTAATAACACTAAAGATTGAATCGTGGTTGTTAAATGATAAGTAATATAAACAAACTTGAGTTGTCTTGAACATTTTAAGAGCTGTCATAAAAGCTATTTCTAACATTTATGTATGCTGTGATCCAAACAATAACACATCATAATTATTATCGATTTGGTCGATAATAATTATAGGTTTTCTAGTATTAGATGGCTTCATCCAAGAGTCTTCACAATAGCAAGATCTAAGAATCCGGCGAAAATATCCTGTTTATTATCAGATTTTTTGGATAAATCCAAATCGGTGATCCTAAATCTTACAAAAAAACATAACATCACGTCTATATGCCCCGAAAGCTTAGCCCAGATGGAGAACAGATATTAGTCCATAGTCCATTGAGTTCCTTGCTCGTTCCCCGCCATAGAAATCTACGTTTTGAAACGGACAACCAGCTTCAACTTTGTAACTAATTAACCGACTCCTTGTCGACATAGTTTACAGAATAAGCAAGCTGAAGTGGCAATGGGCCGGCCAAATTAGCCGCAGAATCGATAGCCGCTGGGGTAGACGTGTTCTTGAGAGGAGATTGCGAATTGTCAAACGTAAGGCCCTCAGGCTGGCCCTCAGGCAGCTGGATGAGAGTTGCCGAGAACAGAGCTGAATGGTGCACAATTGGAGAGGCCTATGTCTAGCGGTGGACTGCTGTAGGCTGACGATGATGCTGATGACCGAAACCTTGACAGTTCCTGTAGCGGGTTAATTTTAAATAAAATAAATGCTTTATGGCGGTCGGTCAGGTATTAATCATAACTTAGCCGGTGCCTGTCAAAAATATTTACGAGTGCATTCTCAGCGGTCAGCTCAAATAAAAGAATCGTTTACAAAATAATTAAAATTTCTTTAAATAACACTTTATAACCATTTCTCCACCGATGTAAACAAATGACTGGGCGGACAGCTGGTTATTTTATACCTTATGCTACATTGTTATTAATGATTCTAGAATTAGACAATAATTGGTCTTTGTGATTCTCATAAAGATTTGTTGCTCGTTTTGACGAAAAACAGCAGTTAGTCTCTTTGAGAATTTAATGCATTGGAGTATTAGGGTTGTCGAAATTAATTTATTAAATAATAGTTGTTGCCTGCGACTTCATCTACGGTCCAGGATGAAAAGTAGCCTATGTCCTTTTCCAGGTCATGGTCTATCCATGTGTCATCCAAATCCGTTCAGCCGTTTAAGCACCAAAGCGTCGTCGCCTAGCGTAACAAAAAACATATAAAAACCAGCTAAAAACATATAAAAAACATATAAAAATTAGTTTAGACTTATGGCCGTTTCTTATAATTTACGGACCGTTATTGGATAATATTAAGACTCTTGTATGTTTACTAATAATGAAGCAAAGACCTCATAGCTTTGCATAGTAGACCCTCCTATATAGTAGTAGCTATCACAGGTAAAAATAGATTACGAATATATTTAAATGCAATTATGTTTTAAGCCATGCAATTCTGTAAAAATTTCACCGTGAAAACTTGGGTGAAGTGAGCTTCAAGTGAGCTGTCTTCGACCTGATGCTGATGCAGCTCACTTCAATTTCACTTCACATAAGTTTTAAAAATCTCATTTAAAGAATAGCACTACAGTTTGGCAATAAAAAATGCTACAATTGGTGAGCAAAATGATTCGTTTTTGTTTACAGGAACCAAGCACTATAGTCCGCGCAGAACTAGTTGGCCGCGCCTTAGGTGGGGACGGGGGTGAGGGCGGCGGGGTTGCCTAGTGTTCGCCACGCACGTACTAAGTAATAACAAAGCGCCCCACCCCTCCGTCCCACCGCTTACATACCTAAGGCGCGCCCAACTAGTTCCGCGCGGACTATAGTTTGAACACGCCCATCATTATTTAAAAAACCAGACCAGACTAGAACTAGAGAACAAGATACCTACATAGTTCTTATGGATCAGAGGCGGTATTAATTTAAAAAAAAAAGACAAAGAACTAGTAACACGAGTTTTAATTTCTTACAAAATGATTTAATTTTAATAAAGAAAGTAACAAAGCAACAATCACTTAACTCTATTACACAAACTACTCTTAAACTCCTGCTAAAGTACATAAACCGACACAAAATGATACAGCGAAACGTCCGTTGCGTCCGAAAGCCAAGCACAGAATGACCCTCGTCCCTTTTTTTTTTTTTTTTTTTTTTTTTTTTTTTTGAAATGGGCATCTCGCAGTTCAACCAGAGGGGTTGTCGACTGCTTAACCGGGCGATCCTGTGGATGCCTCAATAAATTAAGGCCTCCAGCCAGGGCTTAAAAACTAATTACAAACTAAGCGACTACACGCTAAGGGCACCCCCTGTGGGGTACGGACCTCGGCTTAGGGCGTCGCTGGGAGAGGGCAGCAAGAGGGACAGGCTGGATCAGGTTGTTATTATTTAACGATTGATGAGACCGGCTTTTCCTAGCAGACTGCTCTGAGAAGAAAAGCCGAAACAAACTCAGAGGTCACAGTCGGGAATTTAAATCTACAGGCTCAGCTGCGGCGCGGGCTGGCACTACATCGAGCAAGGGTCGGGGCGGTGACCCTCGTCCCACGTGCGCGACGCCTTTTATACACTTCCACTTGTATCGAATGTGTGGGTAGGAGAAATATCTAACCCAACCAATTAATGTGTTCGCTAACTAATCGACCGTGCCGTTTTTTGAAAGTAGTCGTTCTTGTTATTAAATTATTATTCTCACATAATTTTCCATTACATAATTCTTTAATAAAGTTATGGACATTTTTATTACAATAATATCAAAGAATTTCATTACCAAGTTTATTAATTATAAAAAGATTGATAAAATTACGAAGTATCTGTCAGACTACATACTTAAGTTTGTACATAGATTTAATAGGATGATAAATTTTATTCCTTTGTCCTTTCCCGGGACTCAAACTAGTTCAACGGCTTAAGCGTGAAGAAGTTACATACAGACAGACAGACACACTTTTGCATTTATAATATTAGTATGGATTTCCGCAATTTCTAGGCCGTTTTCCTCAATTTCCTACAAAGAAATAGCGTTCGTTGAAATATAAAACTGCATTCAATAAGATATTGCACACTCACGCAATCTTCCGGAATAACAAACTTGACGATAATCCTAGTAAGAAAACTGATTTGGACTGAGCCATTACCTGAGGAAAACCTACACTGAATTTCCAACCTTAACAACAAAATCTTAAAGTCAGTTTTTGAATGAACGGTGCTCCCAAAAGTCGTGTGTAACAGCTGTTCCAAGTCGTTGACCTGACCTAAAGAAGATTCATTCATATTTAATACCTTCAGGAGATACGGTCTCACTTTTACTTGATTCAGGGACGTTATACACAAAGTGAACAAAAATGATGTTTGATTTAACCGATTGCAATAAAGGAGGTTCCTAAATAGACTTTTGTGTTCTTGTTATTTCAGACGTTAGCGTACGAATTTTTCTGGTTGTTTTTACATGCGGTATCAAATTTTTCCCCAAAAATAAAATGTAACAAGGGACATCACATGATTTGATACAGTCAGAAGTCTAAAAGTTTGACAACAAGTCTTACTAAGGGGTGTCATGTTACCCAGTAACTGGGTTATAGAGTTCAGATGGGCAGTCGCTCCATGTAAAATACTGATATTCAGCTGCGTCTGGTCTGAAAGCCGACCCCAACATAATTGGAAAAAGGCTAGGCAGATCGAATGACGTGATTTGATAAAGAGCTTTATTCGTCATAAAATTTTAACCAGTGCGCAAACTGTAAGAATGAATACAGCACATGATCCTAGACACCCTAGCGTAGAAATTTTTCGTCAGTTATAAAAGAACTGCTATTTCAAAGAAAATTGTTATACCTACGAGGACAAAATTTATAGGTACAAAGTTCAACAAGGCGCTTTACTTTGTGTTAATTTATTTCATCACCATTCATTACCGCTCTCAAAAACGGTGAAGGAAAACATCGTGAGGAAGTGCATGTCCTAGAACCAAAAATTCGACGACATGTGACATCTACCAACCCGCACTGGGCCCGCGTGATAGATTTCGGCCCATTTCCTCTCACAGAGAGGAGGCCTGTATCCCAGTAGTGGGAACATTATAGGCTGATTATGTTATTGGTAAAACATTAACAACCTCTTAAGAGGTCATTGTACTCATGATTATGAACAACTTTTACTATGGGACCAAGCCTGAAATCGCGAAAAAAAATTTGCTGTTCCCTACATTTTGACGAGCTATACGAACATAAATGTAGGGAACAGCTGTTTTTTTCGCGATGTCAGATCTGGTTCCATAGTAAAAGTTGTTCATAATGTTGAGTACAATGACCTCTTAAGAGGTTGTTAATGTTTTATCAATAACCCTGTATAATAAGTTTCTACGCAACGGTCTTGAATGTTAACAATATGCTAAATTCATGATTACACTTTGCGCACTGGTTAATTTTTTTTCAATGTATGACTGCAAGTCATCGGCGAATGCTACAAACGTTTGTCCGTGTAATGTTTACTCCACTGAAAAATAAAAATAAAATAAAAGTTTATTAAAAAAAAAAATGTTATGGCTGGTCATAGCAGACACATACGTTCCATAAAAGTTCCTAAAGCCTATAAAAGGTCTGTTAAAATTTTACGTGTACCGTTTCTGTTTTACTTTTGTATTTTGATAGTTTGATTTTTTTATAACCTGATTTTTTGTATAAAAATATTCTGTCGATAACAGTCTGGTTTACTATATTGCAATTTTGCTGGAAAATATAGGTAACATACTGCTAACGTAAAACATCAATCAACTGTATTTGATTGACATAGTATCATGCTTGTCAGGGCGGAAGAAATGGACTTTTTCTTTTACACATTAAGATTTAAAAAAGAGGGTGCAATTAAATGTGTAATGGTGTGACTGAAAACTTACGGCTGGAGCCGAGTATACGTGATTCAGCGTCACTGACTGACGGGAGCCGAATATACGCGATTCAGCATAACCGACTGACGGGAGCCGAATATACACATTCAGCGTCATCGACCGATTGGAGCCAAGCATACCCGATTCGTCATTCGGTTTCGTTCACTGTTCAGAAAGAGTGCAAAGTGCGCAGAAGTTATCATTTCAGAAAATTTGTTGATTATTTAAAATCTGACATAATATCGTACATCAGGGGCAATCTACGAGCAATCCACACCTCATATTAATGCTGATAACGATCATTGGTTTTAGTCGAATGAAGTCCTATTCTCATCATCAGCCTACACCAGGCCACTGTTGTTCATAGGCCTCTCGAATTGCATGCATTTCAGCTGGATTGTCGACAACTCTCATCAAGCTGCTACCAGTCACCCTGCGAAGATCATCGCTCCAACTAGCCTGAGGGCGTCCTACCTTACGTTTACGATAAAACCTATACCTCCCCACCAATCATAGCATAGCATATCATCACCTGCCTAGCCTTTTCCCAACTATGTTGGGGTCAGCCTCCAGTCTAACCGGATGCAGCTGAATACCAGTATTTTACATGGAGCGACTGCCTATCTGACCTCCACAACCCAGTTACTGGGTATTACGATACCCCTTGGTAAGACTGGTTTTTAGACTTTCAGGCTTCTGGCTACCCGTAACGACTGTCAAAGATCCAAGAATGACAGCCGGGACCAACGGCATAACGTGCTTTCCGAGGCACGGAGGGGTCACGGTATGTAAAGATGGTCACCCAACCACAGACCAACCGCGGCAAGCGTAGCGTAACCTGATCGATGGACCTGTGCGGCTGTTATTATTTATCCACGGGCCCCTCGCACAAGCATAACATAATCTGCCTATATTATTCCCACTGCTGGGATACAGAACTCGTGGTCCATAATGCACCACGCGGGCCCAGTGCGGGTTGGAAGATGTCACATGTCCTCGAATTTTTGGTTCTGGGACATGCCGGTTTTCTCACGATGTTATCCTTCACCGTTTCGAGAGCAGTGGTGATGAAATAATTTCCACAAAGTAAAGTTCCTGCTTGGGTTCGAACCCACAACCTAGAACTCGTAAGTTGCGGCCGTGACCACTGGGCCGCCGCCGCTCCTCCCCGCTCCCCACCAATAATAATGACGAAACCAAGGGAAAACTTATCACGTCAAATATAGTTCCAAGAATTCATACAACCTTATCAAAATTAGCCATTACTGACCAAATTGCCCATTTACCAGTACTTATTGACAAGTGTTTCATAAACATTTTAGCAGTAACTACTTCACTAAATACGTTAATTTATTGCCGTGTAACTACTCGTACCGAGGCTAAGCTGGTTCACGTGGGCTGGACATAAAACCTGAACTAGTTCCAAGTTCCAATATATTGTAATATAGTGGTTTTACGCGTGGCTTTGGTCGAGTTGTTTTCTTGTCTTGTCAATTTCATTCGAGGATGAATTATTAACTTTTTTTTTCCGTAACGTGATAGTGGAGGTAGGACGGGTACTGGTGTGTCCTTCTGAATCTAGAGGCGAAACTAACCTGTAATCTTTACACGCCTTAACGTCTGAACGGATTTCGATGAAATTTGGCACAAAGGTAGACCATGACTTAGGTAGTCACAACGTATCCACAAAGTATCCTTTGTTCTAACAAAGGATACTTTTAAGCCTAGAAGTACGTTTCTGTGGCATAATTTATGACTTCCACGGAGGCGATACCGTGAGCAAATGCTAATAGTAGCAGCACTATAAGTCCTCAGAGATGATGTTTATGACGATCACCCGAATCATACAAATCAAGTGAAACGATGTTACTTTCAGAGCAACAATGTACAGACGCCAGCACATCAAGCTACTACAATCTGTTAAATTTCTTTAATAGATTTTCAACTTTATCGCTAAAGCATAAGGTTCATAGTTGATTGGGAAAATTTGACAGTTTCGGGTAGCTTGATATTTTTTCCGCATGGTATGCCTCAAAGCGTTTTATTGTGATTTCCCAAATGAAAATATTCAGAATATCGAACGCAAGTTGTATGTAATTATTTATAGCTAAGATAGGTATAGTTCAGCAGAGGACCAGGCTCGAGGTTTTATTTGAGTTCGACTTACCGACCAGCGGGGTAATTGGGTAACACACTATCTGTAGCAATGGGTTTCATTTTGACAGGTCAACAACATTCATTGCGTTATTTACGCTGTTGAGTAGACACACTTTTCGAACATATGGAGCAATGGATTAGCAATAGGCTTCAAAATGATTCAAATCGGGAGTAATAGTGTGTTACGCAATTCGGGTGCGGATACGGAACATGATACTGCGCTCTAAGATATAAATCACAGGCGTCACCCAAAAAGCAGTCATGCTCAACTGGGACTGGGTCGGACACGTTTTCCGCATGTCGGATGCATTGTGGACTAAAACCATCACATCATGGGTTCTTGAAAACGTCCAACGGCATCGCGCCAGACCCAGGCGAAGATGGTGGGACAAACTTCATACCTATATCAGGGATTGGCCCATATTGGCTCAGGGTTGAGCTGTGTAGAAAAATGAAAAAGAAGTCTTTGCCCTGCAGTGGGGACAATACTGGCTAATTATTTTTACGTATACGTACCTACAATGTAAAACAGTTTATAACTAACCAGTATTTCTGCCGTAAAGACAAGTGTTGCACTAGAAATAATTTGCCTATTTATAAAGCAGGTAACTTATAAGGAAAATAATTATTGGCAACACGCAGATAAGAAGTTATTAAGACCTCAAGTGACTAGTTCTATAAACAGTCACATGAATAAAACAAGTAAAATACTAAATGACATGTTTTGTATGATAATAGTACACATATATAACACACGCCTTCTTTTCATGAGGGTAGTGTTACAAATTAAAATTTGTTGCCTCTGATGGCAACCTATGCAGGTGGTTTGGTGTTGGAGGTAGAGTGAAACAACAAACTATCTCAAACACTTTATAATTTAAAATATAAAAGTATCCATATAACTAATTTATGTAATTAAATATATGAGTATATTAGATAATTTTCTAAATTTTACACTAATAATGCCAGCCAGCTAAAATTTCAGCAGAAAGAGCTATGGGTGTGGGGAGTTGGTGATAAACCCAGTACTTTTC
Source organism: Mesoligia furuncula (assembly GCA_916614155.1). Classification (NCBI taxonomy): domain Eukaryota; kingdom Metazoa; phylum Arthropoda; class Insecta; order Lepidoptera; family Noctuidae; genus Mesoligia; species Mesoligia furuncula. The sequence goes on along the minus strand of OU744808.1, from coordinate 10,223,916 downwards.
CGATTAACTAAGTTATTTTAAATAAAATATTATTAATCTCACAGTAAAGATTTTAAATAAGTAACCTTCCAGTTATTAATAAGATTAAATAATAAATGGGCGCCAGGGACAATAAAGGTCCCGGATCCTGGAGCCGACGAAGGTGTCCAATATTCTTCCGGAGGAACAAATAATGTCGAACCCAAGATCCTCAATTTAAATGAGGTTGAAGACCGGTTTCCAGGGTGGAAAACCGGATTAAGGTAACTAACCGGTTCTTATAGAAGCCGTATTAAATTGATTAATAAATTCTTAGGAATAATAAAAAAAAACCGTCCCGCCTGCGCTATCGCAAGACGGACTCAGCCAGCCGCACAGTCGTCTCCGCAGGAGGCTTCAAGCGTGCTCGAGGAACGGGTCTCGCGTCCAGGCCCCAGACGTTCCGCTAGATCCTGGCGGCGAGACGAATCTCTCGAGGTGCCTCTCCTGGAAACGACAATACGGAGACCCAATGATATACAACATAAACTAATTAACATTCCTTGAGGTGACCGAGCTTGGAAATCTAGAAGGCTAAAACATTAGCCGGTTAACATGGCCTTCTGACACTAGGAATCTGGATTACCCACGTGGCGTTCATCAACTCCGCGACAAGGGCTCGTTCCCTCAAACAATAATTGAATACTGTGGTTAACACTGAGGAATCAATGATCAATAGTCAGCGGATGAAATACTCACGGTTGAATTAGGGACAAAACACTTGACTGCAAGTTCCTTGGCCGGCTGTAATGTTGTCTGCGTATGCGCAAATTGGAATCCTGTAATTAATATTCAGGGATCACGACAATATCCTTTTAACAACCAGGGAAGGCTCACAGACCACTTCCAAACACTATTACCACAAAATCCTTACCTTTTAAAACAAGATACAAGCTAAGTGTTTTCACTCCTGCGTGTCAAGGGCGAAAGGGACGCTAACATGATTCCTTATTATTGTCATCGATTGCAGACCGGAACTCGACGGAGCATTTCGAAAACCTCCCGTAATGCAGGTAAAATGATTATAAGATCACGGAAGATAAACATTACACCAAGATACTTTAATTCTTGAAAATCACTAATAACTACACAACGTGACGTTCAAACGCTGAAACTATAAGAATCATCATGATCCAGACCAACAAACAAATTATTTGTAATATCTAATTCTAAATCTAGTTTAATTTGGGGTAATTATCTTGGAATAGCTAGTCGGGAAATTTCTAATCTATCACCTGGCCACATTATGTCAAAGACTATGCACAGATTAAAATCGGAATCCTAGACAAAGAAGTTTCTAGAAATAAGTCCCTAATGATAAAATTACTTTCATTTCCGTTTACGGTTATTTAGTTTATTATGAATTTTTACTGAAAGCTGAAAATAATGAAGTAGTGCTCCATACGATATTATTTCGATGGTTATAAATCAATATGTTAAAATATCGATTAGACTACAACTCTTAATCGGCGACCACCAGATGTCGCACTAACTGTCAGAAACTGACGTTCGACTGAATGACATTTGAAGTGTAAATAAACAATATTTGTTCTAATTTGTTTCAGAATAGTAATTTATTGTGATTAAGTGATAACTAAAAAGTCCAGTGACAAAATACAGTTGAAGGAATGAGTTCTTCTATCAAGTGCAGTACAAAGTCAAACTACAATGAAATATATTACTCGGTAACCTCAAAATGTTCTACAATATGTTTTCAGGTAAATGCTACCTTACTTATTAGTAACGCAGCTGTATAGGTATAAAAAAACAACGTAACAGTAGGCAGAAATCACTAAACGCAAAAATACAAAACAAAGGAAAGATACACGAATACAGAACAAACAGAATTTAGGAATCATAAATTTAGACACTACTTACGAGGGGCTTGTGGCTAAATAGTAACAGTCGCACGGGTCGATCTATCAGGTTAAGCTACGCTTGCTGCAGTTGGTTCATGGATGGGTGACCATCTTCACATACAAAAAAAAAGTACTGTACTGGTATTCAGCTGCTTCCGGTTAGACTGGAAGCCGACCCCAAAGTAGTTGGGAAAAGGCTGGGCAGATGATGATGATGATGTTTACATCTCTTTCAGACAAATGAAGATATCAAGGATTTCATGAAATCTCTGGAGTTACCACGACATCACTCAAATATCTATGACTCAAATATTTAAAAATTAAACTCGAAATATTGTCAAATATATGTATATTAAGTATGTAAATCAATTACCTTCAAACCTCGTCATTCAAAGTTGGTTTACTTCTGACACAGATTTCGCAGCTTTGCTAAGCCATCAAATATGTCAGAAATCGACATATAGTATTTACGACATCTTCCGTGATTTTATAGATTTCTCAAATCCTCATATCTTTGTAACCTAAAGTTGTACACAAACAAAATTATTAAATTTCTCCCAACACTCTAGCCTAGTAATTACTCCCTAAAGAGTGAAAGAAAAAAACTGACATATTTTTTGCGATCTTCTTCTTCTCCAGTATAGCTTAATGCTCAGATCATACGGTGGTAAAAATACTATCCCACTATGAGCCAACCAGTAAGGTGGTAGCAAAACTGACTACCCTGGTTTGGTCGGGTACCATTATCATCATAATTTCAACCGAAAGACGTCCACTATTGGACATAGGCCTCCCGACAGCCGACTGCCACTTCGACCAGTTCTGTGCTACGCGGTATATATGCGTTTATATATGCATTTACCTAAGCATATGTTACTTAGGTAAATGCATTCTGGAATCCGCTGGATTCCAGAGAGCATTTACCAAAGTATCGCAACTCGTAAAGGCTATTTCAATACCCAGCTATTTAAGCGAATACTACGTACTAATCCTTCTTTTTTTTTCGTTGGGATACTTTCATAAGGCGCTCGGTCTTTAGGGATAAAACTAGAGAGTGTGGGATTTTTACCTCACTAAAACCACCTCTCACGATCCCGCTCGGAAGCCAGCTTCTGGACCATCACAGGCTCACAGAATGAGGCCATTTCCCATCAGTTCTCCGATTCCACCGGCATAGACTCCACTACTGCTGGTAGTGACAAATCTCGACCGATCGTGGGGACCAGGGCTCGTCTTTCAGAAGCCCACGCAGGGCACTTCTCGTGTGTATACTGTGCAGAATACAAACTGCCTCCGCTCCCACTCCTCAACTCTTTCGTCTGCCTATCAACTCAAGATATTTGTCGGACAGTAAAACTATTTAATAATTACTCATACCGCAAGAATAAACCATTGCAACAGCTCCTTTCGTGTAGAAAACTTTAGTATTCTCGTGGTGAAGTTTTATTACAAACGTTCTCTCATAAAACTAATGAGCTAACAGCACAGACATTACCACATAAACGTTAAATATAGAATCTGTTAATCATTCTGGTACCAAAAGTAACCATTACCTTCAAGCAATTTTGATTTAGCTTGTTGCACCTACACGAAGTGACATTCCCTGCTTGATATTGCCAAAACGTTACACTCTAAAATCAAACCTATTGCCTTGTTATATGTATGATTTTAGCAGTTCCTGATTGTTCTAAATCCTATCTCATAATAATCTACCAACTTGATCTTAGTAACCCTAAATAATTACTATCTAAATCTCTTTAATAGCTTCATTAATGAATACTGGCTATATTTTATTTACAGTTACCATTATGTAAATTAAATAGGCTTTTAAGCCGCGTGTAATAATCGTTCAATAGTGTAATTATCGTAGAGAATAACAATTTGCCCAACATGAGCTTCAATTGCGATAGAAATCGACGCGAAATTATGTAGCGGGTTATAATGTGTGACGCAATCAAAAGTCAATCAATATATACTGATATGTAGGCTTATGACTAAATAATAACAGATGCACAGGTCAATCGAAGGTTAAGCCAAGGTTTCCGCGGTTGGTTCATGGATGGGTGCCCATCCATTATACATCAACCCCCTCGCTCGTTGATCCCAGCTGTCATTCATAGATCTTTGACAGTCGTTACGGGAAGTCAGAAACCCAAAAGTCTGACAACCAGTCTTACCAAGGGGTATCGTGTTACCCAGTAGGTAACTGGGCTGTGGAGGTCAGAGAGGTAGTCGCTCCTTGTAAAATACTGGTATTCAGCTGCATCCTGTTAGACTGGAAGCCAACCCCAACATAGTTGGGAAAAGGCTAGTCAAATTGGTTGAAGTAGCAGAATGCAGTGGCGATCTATGACGACTACACCTTCCAAAAGATGATCTGAATAATTATGTAACTTTTACACCTACGCACTGTACACACGATTTGGACACAAGTAGACACATAACACGATTTATTCCGGTCTGATCCCCTGAAACCCCCTCCTCGACCCCTGTTAGTTCGTCTTCTGTTTTAATCTCTGTCTTATCCACTTTATCTAGGTTTACTCTTTTTGACAGGTAAGTACAGATAAATAAATAGATAACTAGATAGACTCCAACGATCACAGTTTCATTTATCTCATCCAATTGCTTGGATATTTGAGCTCAAAAAGGTGGTCACCTTTTTGAGCTTCGGCTTCGGTCTTTTGCCCTTTGTTTTTCCAGTCACCATTAAACGTTCCATGTTGTCCACCTCTTCTGGCAATGTGGCCGAAGTATCTTACAACACGTTGCAGAAAGGTTGAAGAGTTGTACTTTCTCTAACTTGAGTTGTTTAACCTTTTGAATGTCTTAAGTTACACAGTTCGACATAAGCAATTGTCTTTCTATTGTGTCTCTAATTACGGCATTCGATGAGTTATGGGGCTTACATGTCCTAAAGCGCGGTCTCTGTCGGACTGCATAGAGAAGAAAGAGAAGCGCGATGACACAACGCTGGTAATTTATTGCAAAATATGAAGCAATTATCTATTTACAAAAAATCTATTGTTGGGACGAAAAATGAAAACACTAGTGCTTTAAGTATGTTCTTTGTAGAATAATGTGACAAAACATCAGAATGATTGTATGTATTACGGTTTTTATTGTAAAAATAAAGTTTTTAGAGGTATCTTCATGATTTTTTTCTATCGTATCAAATTAGTTTTATTATGTTTTCTCCACAGTATCTACCTAGCATATATCCTGAATTATATCATATATTTTTCTGATTTTGTTTACTGCAATCGATCTTATAGTTTTATTACTTCTAAAACTTGCGCTTTTTGCGTTTAGGTCCTGTCCCTTAAAGATCGAGGCATTTGTGAGATGGGCTGTCCATAGTATTAAACTCGATGTCGGCTGCGTGTTGTTACGCAGAGATTAGCTGCACATTATCGGCTTAAACAATGCCAATAATGTGCTTAGTAATTACCGCTTCCTATTTAAGGGGGGTTTACGGGACCTAAACACAAAAAACGCAAGTTTTAGAAACAATGAAAGTATATGATCAACTACAGTAAACAAATACAGGAAAATATTATGATATTCTTCAGGATATATGCAAGGTAGATAGTGTTTTGGAAACATAATACAACTAATTTGATACGATAGAAAAAAATCATGAAGATACTCGTACCTCTTAAAACATTATTTTTAAAAACAAAACTAATAAACATACAATAATTCTGATTTTTTGTCAGATTATTCTACAAGCAACATACTAAAATACTAGTGTATTAATTTTTTAGTCCAAACAATATATTTTTTGTAGTTAAAAATTGCTTCATATTTTGCAATAAATTATTATGAAGTTCCTATGTTTGAGTACGCGTACGCCGCGCCCGTCCCGCGCCCGCGTTCTTTTGGCCAAGCACAAGTATTTATGCTCGTGACTGTACCATCGTGGTGGTAAGATTTGTCAGCTAGACTCTGCGTTACCAAGTGCCAAGTCCGAATTTGATTTTATATCTTAACTAGCAGCGCCCCGCGGTTTCACCCGCATAAGTTTCGATCCCGTAAGAATATCGGGATAAAAAGTATCCTATGTGTTAATGCTGGTTATAAATTATCTGTTTGCCAAATTTTATCCAAATCCGTTTAGTAGTTTTTGCGTGAAAGAGTAACAAACATCCATCCATCCATCCTCACAAACTTTCGCGTTTATAATCTACACTAATATTATAAAGAGGAAAAATTTGTATTTTTGTTTGTTTGTTTGTAATGGATAAACTCAAAAACTACTGGACCGATTTTAAAAATTCTTTCACCATTAGAAAGCTACATTATCTGCATTGCTGGCACGACTGTTTTTTATTAAATCTTGTTTTCCGATAACTTTGCCACTTCCACGGCGTTGTCGGTGGCTGCGCAGAAGTAAAATTGACTGCATGTTTTGGGACACAGAACAGCAGCAGCAGGCAGGTTAGGTTAGGTTAGGAGCATGGTTTGTCCTTCTGCGAACACGTCATGTCCCAGAAGGAGGCGGCGGAGCGCGTGAGGGAGAAAGACCCTCTCGCCGCGCCGCTCCGAAGGCGGAGGAGGGGTCGAAGAAGACGTCAGTATGACAGTCATCTCCGACTCCTCCCAGGTGGAAGCCAGCAGGCGACGGGTGCGGGGACACCCTCACCTGTATTGCACAGGCTTCCACCAGTGCCGGACGGGAATGGCCAGGTGTTCCCGGCCATTCCCGTAGCCCTCCAGCCGGGGGGACATGCGGGGCCCGCCGGCTAGGCGGGCATGCGCCGCGAGGGTTGTGGACGCAAAGGCTGAGCCGGATTCCCATGACGCCCCCATCGAGGCGATGAGGGAACACCGCTGAGTTTTAGAGGGTATACTGCCACTCTGGCAGGGAGTCCTACATACTCCGTCTCGTCCCCCGACGAGCGGAGATGCGTAATGTCATTTCTCAGGGACAAAAAAAAAGACGGAGCATGGTTTGTGACATAGCTCCATAATCCCGCCCTACTGTCGTTCCATCAAGGTAGCCCCACTTTACCAGGTTGGACTTACATTTTCCCACTTGTGTCCGGCGATGCTTCAGAGACTTCCAAGTGGACCACGGAAGGTCACCCTGCAGTGAGATCCTCCTTTGGTGGTACGTAGTAAGTAGGAGGGGGAAGAGTATCCTGCCACAGTTTGCAACGGGCGTCGGGGTCACAGGCCTTCTCTCTGTGAGAGGGAGCGAGCTGTTATTCAACACGCGGGCCCAGTGCGCCAGAGACGCTGTCGATTTTAAGAAGCTGTGTCTGCTTTTTTGGTAACAGAATCGGCGCCACTATCAGCCTGAATGTGTCTTGATTGTACCAACAAGCAAGAAAAAATTAAGAAACTCCATAGATAACTTTAGACGAGATTAAAAAATTGGCTATTAAAAATACGCCAATTTACGTCAGGCGCTGACTAATTTGACAGGACTAAACTAATATTTATCTTCTGTCCTTTTTTTAATGAAAGAAAAAGATGCACTGAACTAAATTTTGTTTAGTTTGTGAACAACAGATTGGGCTATTGTATTAATTAACACAGCTAGTTTATAGGCAAATAATAGGTAATAAGTAGGTACTTATCTACTTTATTACTATAACCATTAGTATAATTATACAGCTAATACAGCACCTAGTTATGAATCACAGCCCACTATCAAGCTGAATGGAAGTAAACTGCAACTATATTGAATGCAGGAAACATGAATGATCTCAATACATTACAATATTATGACTAATTACGATGAAACTCAGCCGTTTTAGCTAATACGACTGATATTACGTGAATAGTTGTGGTCACGCGACTATTTTGTACTCTTGTTACTAATAGTTACATGAAAATAAATGACTAGGCAAATAGATTATTTAAATATAGACAGGTCAAAGGTCAAGACACGCTTCATATGAAATTCAGATGCGAATTCATTGATAGTTTCACGTGTAAATACACACATCTCCTTTTCATGTCGTTTTTTCAGTAGATTTTCGAGTTATTTCGTAACGTAAATCCGGCTTTAGTTGGTGATTTAATTAAAAATGCAGGATTATTAATCCATATATCGGCCCGTAGCTAAATAATAACAGCAGCACAGGTCGATCGATCAGGTTAAGCTACGCTTGCCGCGGTTGGTCTGTGGATGGGGTGACCATCTTTACATACTGTGACCCCTCCGTGCCTCGAAAAGCAAGTTAAGCCGTTGTTCCCGGCTGTAATTCGTGGATCTTTGACAGTCGTTACGGGTAGTCAGAAGCCCGAAAGTCTAACAACCAGTCTTACCCAAGGGTCATCGTATTTCCCAGTAACTGGGTTGTGGAGGTCAGATAGGCAGTCGCTCCATGTAAAATACTGGTATTCAGCTGCATCCGATTGGACTGGAAGCCGACCCCAACATAGTTGGGAAAAGACTAGGCAGATGATGATGATTTTCAACTTTATTGCTAAAGCATAAGGTTCAAAGTTGATTGGGAAAATTTGACAGTTTCGGATAGCTTGATGACGTCTGTACTTACTGAATCCGTGGTAGGAGGTTGCGCGTCGATGTGCCTGCCACCCTGCAGATAATTGCGTAACACACTACCCAGTAACTGGGTTGTAGAGGTCAGATAGTCAGACGCTTCATGTGAAATACTGATATTCAGCTGCATCCGGTGAGACTGGATGCTGACCCCAACATAGTTGGGAAAAGATTAGGTAGATGATGATACAAGCTTACACAATTATTCTGCGGTGCCGTGTACTTTGGGCCTAATGACATTTCATTTAACTGTGACTTTGATTGCGTAGAATTATTTCCTGCTGTCCTGGAAAATGTAAATGCCAAGCCAGTTGGTGAAGAAGCGGTTCAAACCGGTATGAGAAAGTTTTTAGTGGATAAGACAGAGATTAAAACAGAAGACGATCTAGGAGGGGATCGAGGCGGGGAGGTGGAGGGGGGGTTCAGGGGATCAGAACGGAATAATTCGATCAGTGAACTAACCAAGAAACAAATGAACATATTGGCACGTGAACGATGATTGTGGTTCGTCATTGATTCTGGAATTCATATAATTAATTTACTCAGTTTGAATTTCCGCGCATTATTTTAAAAAGAGAAGATACTATACAAGCCTTGGCCACAACTAGGCTTTGATGGACACTTACACGTTCGTCCATCAATGCCTCTTTTGCTGGCCGCTGCAGTAATGTACTATTCAGCCTATGTATAAGCGCCAACACCGTTCTAACGACGATCGCCAGCTGACTGGATTGCCCTTAGATCCGGCAATGCTGCAGCAGACATATTGTTACCTTGTGAGTGTTCGTTGCGTTGCGTCGCGTTGTCTGTGCTGATATCCTGTTTGAATCCTTTTATGTATCTGTTTGTTTGTGAGTCTTGTTACTTGAATTAAACTAATTTTATTTTTTTACTAGTTGCGCCCCGTGGTTTCACCCGCGCAAATGTCGATCTTGTGGGAATATCGGGATAAAAAGTAGCCTATATGTTAATCCAGGGCATCAGCTACCTCCATACAAAATTTTATCAAGCCTGAAGAAGTAACAAACATATAAACACACACACACACTCACAAACTTTCGCCTTTATAAGTGTGATGTGATTAGTGTGATTATGTTGTCCCACTGCAGCACAAGGCATAGTTTCTTTTTTCCACTCCTCTCGCATTAGCCTTCAGAAAAACAACAAACTCGTGGCTTAATAACCTGAAAGATATGATTCTGTAACCATAAATCCCAATCTTATGGCATTAGAGTTGAGCAAAATTGATCAAGTCTGACAAAATTCTTGCAGACAGAATTTTCTTTTGAAAAAGTTAAAAAAAAAATTTCGAGAAATTTTTTTTTTGAGAATTTTCTTAGTATTTATCTAGACAAATACTAAGAAAATTCTATCTCCTACTTCTAGCTACTTTTTCAAAAAAATTATGTAGGAATAAAAATGCAATACAATTATGATAACAGGACGTAGTGCGATATAAACGCATTGCTGGCACAGCCTCAAAGAACATTAGATTATAATACTTTATTTGAAAGACGAAAAAATACGACTAATAATCAAAAAGTTAATAGAATCAATGCACTTGCCTATAAATCAATGACTCTGAGTATGAAAATAGCGATTATCTTTTTTTAGTTCTTGATATATAAAATTTTTAATTTGAACTTTGCGCATCCCCCATGCGCAAGGTAGCCCGAAATTAAAGTTTGCTTAAGTTTTTTGCAAATTGCAAAAAACGTGTCATATTTAATGTTGAATAAAATATGATTCGCGAGCGTAAAAAATATGATTTTACAGAATTATAAATCATTAAAATTATCAATACACTTTTCTTAGCTGATATAAGAAATTCTATTGATTGATATCTTCATGAAATAGTCATTCTAATAGCCAGCGAACGAAGCGAAAGCACTAGGAAGTGGTGAAGGGCGGGCGTTTTGGGGGACTGTCTTTTGTAATTTTGACTTTCGAAAAGTGCTGACTCTCAGCCTAGTTTGAATAAATGACTTCTGCATTGATTAAAAACAATTGAAAAAAAAAATCTCGAGGTACTTTGGCGCTTTTTTTCATCTCAATCTCCTTCTATTTCTTTTTAGTGTGATAAACAGTTTAATTTATTTGTTTTAAATAATCAAGATATATACAACTTTACTTTAACCAAATCTAAAAAAACAAAATTAAATCCTAACTTGACTAAAACTATACAGAAACTAAAAAATAGCGTCGAAAAATTCATCCGCATCTTTTTAGTTAACTAACAACATACAATCAATCAATCTTACTATATCAACTTAAAAATACGAGTATTTGCCAAAACCGTTTAAAATGTTGTCTTCCGCAGAAGTTAGATGAATCACGATAAACTGATGTTTTAAATACACTTTCGTTAAGCAAGCGTAACTTAATCTTCAAGCAATTCACTTAATTGCTGTGTACAACTAACAAGGAAAACCAAATCACTATCCCACGTATTAATCTTTTGCTCCTAACAATTATTTTCCCTCGCAAATCTCACACGCAACTAAACAGCTCTATCTATTTACTTATGTTTATCACAACCAGAAAAGAAGTATAGGAAGGTCCAATCCACACAGAAAGCACGACGAACTTTTATTTGGGAAATATGAAACTGACCCTCTGAAAACTTAGTTACCTACCAATGATGAACGCTTTTTAATATTAAAGAACCTCTAAAACTTTTTGGGCTTCTAATGATGCACACGTTTTTTTTCAATAAACTAACCTCTTTTTATCTCTCTGGCCCTTGCTCACAGTTGGTCTCATTCAAATAGGTTAAAGTAAAATTAAGAAAGGTATTCATGAAGTGATCGTTAAAATATTTTGTTTAATAAAACAAATGCAACCAATTCAATCTTTGCTTTCAGCTCAAACTTGGTCAACGTGTAAATATCTTGGTGACCACATTTTATTCAGCACTCACTTCGCTTTTATTTCTTAACCCCTTTTTAGCTAAAGGCCTGAGGGGGATACGGACCTCAGCGTAAGGCACCGCTGGGAGAGGGCTGCAATGGACAGGCTGGATCGGTTTATACTGAACCTTTTATTTTTTGGGGGGAATGGCATCTCGCAGTTCAACCTATGAGGTTGTCATCTGCTTAAGCGGACTTGCCTGTGGATGCCTCAATAAATTAAGGCCTCCAGCCAGGGCTTAAACAAAACTTAAAAACCAAGCGACTACACGCTAAGGACACCCCCTCTAGGGTTCGGGCCTCGGCTTAGGGCGTCGCTGGGAGAGGACAGCAAGGGACAGGCTGGATCGGAATTATTTAGGGACGCATTTAACACTACAGGCTCAGCGGCGCGGCTGGCTCGAGCAAGGGTCGGAGAACTGAACCTTCTGCTCTCACCTTTCTATTTATATTTCGTTCCAGTCACGCAACAGTGTCAGCTAGATCACTTGCGATAGACGTAACGTGCCTACGCTTTGTTAGCTAGAGGAAATCACTTCAGTAATGGAATAGCTTGCCTATATTATGCGTTCGATGTCGAGCGTGTTGTACACAGTTTAGTCGTGATTTTATCGATGTTTGCAGTGATTGCTGTTTGAGTATGGGGGATTCTGTTGGCTATAATATTCTCTAAGGTATCGATGAAGGTTTTAGAGAAAAAGCTAAACTTAAACACCTGTCCTACCGCTAATGAGGAAGCAACTAGCTATCAACGACTTTCTCGCTCAGATTGTGGGTAACGTGGAAGTAAAAGAGATACATAATATAAAAAATTGATCACTGACTATTCACACCGCCCCGGCGAGTACTCGTTTTTCGTAGCGACAAGAGATACAAAGAGAGTATCGCTCAGCGACGCTCGCTTGGTAGGCAGAGCACTCGCTGTGAGACTGACGCTTGGTACAGAAGAAAGAAAGAAAAAAAGTTATTTGGACACAGTTCGTGAAACACAAAATACAAAATTAACAAAATAAAATTATGTTTCAGCAACAATAGTGTGTGCCTCACGGCTGCGCCACAAAGGTTCATTTCAGCATTAATGCCAGACAGATATGCATACCAGCGAGTAATCGCTCATCACCGTCGTGAACTCGCTGCTCGTTGCTCGCCAACTCGTTTTGAGTTGCTAGCTCTACTCGCTTCTCACTAATCGTCGGCGATAGAAGCGGCCTAAGAAGACCACTTAGGCAGAATCATAAAAGGATAACATTATGAATCCTAATATAGCGAAGACCATAGATATATGAAAGAAGTTTCGTGGGGCGAAGACAGTCCAGGTTATTCTTTTTTGCGCTGCACTACGTAGGTATAATCAAAGAGATTGGAATTGGATTTGGATTAGATTGATTGATATTTTAGCACAGACAAAAAAAAAATAACTGAAAAATCCTTCACCAATGGGATTTGATACGATTAACTTAACAGTTGACTGTCCATTATGATTCATAATGTTATCCTTTTATCATTCTGCCAAAGCGGCCTTTTTAGGAAATAGATGAAAGTTATGACACGTCTGTCACTGACGCCTGTACAGTCAACAAGAAAAGTAGATGATCAATTTGAATCACTTCGACGCCACACAGTTCTGACGCGAACTCCATTCATTGAATTTCTGATTTTGATCATCTACTTTTGCTGTTGACTGTACGTTGAAATGTTATTGTGTCTGCATAATCTAAATAAGATCCCTTCATATAATCAATTATGAAGCCTCGCTGAATCAGAGGTTAAAGTCGTTTCGGCAAATTGAAAAAATTTATAAGATGTCAATCATCTTGGCCATCACTTGATACTGGATATCCTCCTCACTTCTAAGCTTGACTTGAAGAGATTTGCTTTTCTTCAAATCTTTAAATATTATTAAATAGATAGAAATATTTTTATCACCACTGCTCTCGTGAGTCAGTGTAGTGTAAAAATGTGTAGAAATAATAGTGATAATAACACACATATAACACATAAACAAAATATATAGGTACCTACTAGCTGCGCCCCGCGGTTTCACCCGCGTAAATGTCGATGCCGTGGGAATATCGGGATAAAAAATAGCCTATATGTTAATCCAGGGTGTCAGCTTTTAACATATAGGCTATTTTTTTATCCAGGGTGTCAGCTGGTCAGCGGGATTGTCCGAAAGGGTTACCGCTGGCCCGGAACATAAAGGGCTAAGGAAGGAACACGGGTGGGTTTTAGTCAGTAAAAGTCTGACACTCCCTTCCGCTCCACCCATAGCGGGAGGAGTCATTTGATGATTTCCCATCCTCAAAAAAAAAAAAAAAAAAAAGGGTGTCAGCTACCTCCATACAAAATGTTATTAAAATTGGTTGGAACAAACATATAAACACACACACACACACCCACTCACAAACTTTCGCCTTTATAATATTAAGTGTGATATACAGGGTGGCAAAAATCAATGGGCCCTGGAGGAAAACTACTTTAAATCCTTAAGATAATTATATTACTTTACTTAAAGGAAACATTCCTTTATTTTTTAAAAGAAACAAAACTGCTTTGACAGATTTCTCGACAAGCTTACCTAAACCGGGAATGGAACCAGCTAAGAATAAAAAAAAAAACATTCGCTATTTTTTTTTATTGGTATGTATATCTAGACTTGTATTCTACAAAATAATCTTATTGCCAATAGTACCTATTTAGGATTCCGTAAGTTCTTGAGCCATAAATAAGTTACTACCTACTTAAAATGATATGAGTTTTGCATAAATAGGCTTAAATACGCCTTATTTAGTGAATATCAATGAGACATAAAAATGTTCTAAGATTGTGTTTAGAAGTTTAATGAAGACCTCCATGTGTAGGCATGAATATTTTTGTTGGTTGATTATGCTGGTCCGCTTATGAATAACCATAGAATATCGAAACTAAAGCTTTGTATGCAACGGACCCTCCGTTGCATACCTAATGTCCACCATTTTGTTTTTTTTTTATAATGGCGGCCACGCTTGAATCCTATTATATATCGATTTATGACATCAATGCAAAAAAAAAACATAATAGAAATAAATGTCGTAAAGCACCAAGTTTTGAAAAAACACAAAATGGCGGACGCTGTAGGCATGCCAGGCTCCAAATAAAACTCTTCAATTCCCTTAGTGATTTGTTGGGCGAATTTCACCAATGAAACTGAATGAGATCAGCACATCTGTACAGCTTTCAAGAGCTGTCAGTGTCATCATTGTGTTTGAATATTGACACTCAACAGTAACTCACACAACAACACAACACAACTCAACAACTCACTCAACACACACACAACACACACTCACTCGCTCACTTACTCAACTCGTCATCATCTGCCTAGCCTTTTCCCAACTATGTTGGGGTCGGCTTCCAGTCTAACCGGATGCAGCTAAATACCAGTATTTTACATGGAGCGACTGCCTAGCTGACCACCATAACCCAGTTACTGGGTGGGTCACTTACTCAACTCGTGAACGTGGTTATTTAGAGCCCGACTCACGAAAGAAGTCCCGCGTTAGCAACATTTCTGCAACAACCCTCCTACCTCACACACTTTTCTCTATTTAAGATTGTGCATTTTATTAACAAGTGCCTGATAAATAAATAACTATTTATGTCTTCGTCTGATGCGTGTCGCGCCGCGTCTGCGAGACTTCTTTCGTAAAACGGACTCTACTTATTTCCGATCGCTTAAAAGTACCTAAGTACTACTTATTTCCTTACTAAGTGCCTAACCTACTTCTAATTCCATAACTTTATCATTTATTACCTTTTATTATTTTTTCAGATTTATTTAGTTAAAAGAACCGGTCTTGGAGAACAAGATTTTTTCCCTAGAGAACCGAAACGTTAATGGAACTTAAAAATTTAATTATTTAATTTATTATTTCTAAATGGCGTTTGACAGTTAGTTTTCGAGATATCTAGGTCTCCCACTGTGCCGTTAAAGCCGCCAAAGCTGTCAACTTTAATAAAAGTTTAAAACTTCGCAGAAAAATGTAATTCGGTCTCAACAGTTAGGTCGGAACTAATTTTGATTATTAGTTTTAATATCCGATGACAACCGCAAAATTGGGACGATTAGAATTAATTTGTTTTTTTTCTGCCTTTTGATCTTCTTTCGGACTGAGATCTTATCTTTATTAAGTACAAGCTTCTGCCTACGACTTCGCCTGCGTTGTAGTCAACTATACTATAAAATGTACTCGCCGTAACGTAACGGCAACGGTGTAGCTTTCTGTCATAGAAAGTATTTTAGAAATCGGCTCAAACTTCTAGAGATTACCTCCTACATCCAAACTTATAAACTTTAGCTCTATTTTGATGCTAAATAATAGTGTGGATAACAGAAAGACAGCTGTTTTATGT
Source organism: Mesoligia furuncula (assembly GCA_916614155.1). Taxonomy (NCBI): domain Eukaryota; kingdom Metazoa; phylum Arthropoda; class Insecta; order Lepidoptera; family Noctuidae; genus Mesoligia; species Mesoligia furuncula. The sequence goes on along the minus strand of OU744808.1, from coordinate 10,208,221 downwards.
TTGAAGTACAAAATTTGTAAGGTAAACGTGTTCTTGAGTGGAGACTGCGAATCGGCAAACATAAGGTAGGACGGCCTCAGGCTAGTTGGAGCGGCGATCTATCTTCGCTGGGTGGCTGGTACGAGTAGCAGCTGGATCAGAATCGAGCTGAATGGCGTGCAATTGGAAAGGCCTATGTCCAGCAGTAGACTGCTGTAGGCTGATGATGATGAAGGACTAATAGAAACGCAACAAAATACCGTTCCGTATATTATTACTTTTAGGTAAACTCACTTTTATTTAGGTACCAAATGTCAGGTAGTTTGGTGCCTGTTCTAATATTTTATTCTTTTTTTCTTAGATAACTATTTAATTCTGTCTGAAATAAACGAAAAGTAAACACATGAAAATAATAAAATCACCTACCTACCATCAATCTTTGCATGACCACCGAATGTATATTTTCACTTGTCATGCTCTAAAAGTTCGCCTTTATGTGGTGCGTAGGCGACATAGTCGCTTTTTATGCTGTAGTGCATAAAGTATTTTTTTTTCTAAGACTAAGATAATCAGGCCCAACAGCAACACGCACAATAAAACGTCGCAGATTATAGTCGTTATTTTATTTCATTTGCTTTAATTTATATCACTTCAGTGTTTTCTATCGTTAATTTAATAAAACCAGATAAATTAGTTATAATTTATTATTTAAAAACGCAAAGAAACTTGTTTATAACTTGGCAGTATGAAGTACACAAGCCGAATGACACACGTTGAAAATTAAAAAAGAACTTTTAAAAAGTTTCGTGGCGGGAATTAGCTATTCTCGTCTTCAATGTTGCAACATTTTTGAACAGTGAAAAGTGATTAAACTAAAACAATGGAATATTCAAGTAACGAAGAAATCATACTCTCGCCTAATGGAGCAGAATGCTAAAAACGTGGTTGAACTGTTATACACGTTATGCCCGTGTCATTTTCTCGCAATCGAAGTGAAAAGCAGTGTTTATAACTCACGCATGAACGAGTCATTTATGCATTAGTTGTACAATGTACTAAAATTTATTTTTTATTATATCATACGTAATTATTTTAATTGATACCACTATTTCAATAACGATTTCTCAATTAATTTTACCTCTCTAATTGGGCAATCATCATACAGTTTTATTTTTATTTATGATAGCCCTGTTTCCTTTAATTATGTAGGTAGTATAAGACACCTTTCCCACCGCTGCACTGCTGGCGATTAAAGAGAAACGAGTAGAACTAGCAACCAAAAACGAGTTGGTGAGCAGCGAGTGCGCGACGGTGACGAACAAGTATGGACACAGCTCATTTTATTTCGATAACCGACAAAAATTTCTACCCTAGAGGGTTTAGAATCATGTGCCGAGTTCGTGGTTTCAGTTTGCGCGTCGATGTCCTTGCCACCCTGTTTAATGTACAGACTCTAGCACATCAAGCTACCCAAAACTGTCAAATGTTCCCAATCAACATTGAACCTTATGCTTTAGCGGTAAAGTTGAAAATCTATTAAAGAAATTTGACAGATTGTAGTAGCTTGATGTGCTGGCGTCGGTACCAAGCGTGAATCTCCCAGAGAGGGTTCTGCTTGCCAAGACAGCGTCGCTAAGCGAGTTCTATCTTTGGTTGTTACAGGTCTAGTCGCTGCGACAAACGAATATTTACCCCGCGGTGTGAACAGTGAGCGATCAACTATGAACCCCTCAAGCGTCAAGTGTACACCAAGTGTTCATAAGAAAAAGTGCTCGAAATGTCAATGGTACACCAAGTGTACACAACAGTGTCATTGTTCTATTGTCATTGTTAAATCAATGACTTTACTGTCCCCATTGAACTACTCCGCGTTTCGACAGGTAGGCGGGCAAACGTGTGAGAGGTTTATGTATATTATGTATCTCTTTTACTGACACGGGACCTACAATTTTGTGTACGGTCACCAAAGGAGATAAGTAACCAGGGTCGTCGGATATGTACAACGTGTAACGGAAGGGGGGTGGGTATCAACCCTGAAGGAGGTGAATGTGCTCATGAAACTGAACAACTTTCCCCAAAGAACATAGGTCGAAATATGAAAAAAATTGTTGTACCTCCCATAGTAATAGTAAATCATTGATTTACTGTTACTACGGGAGGTCCATCAATTTTTTTTTTCATATTTTGACCTATGTTCTAAAACGAAATATGAAAAAAATTGTTGGACCTCCCATAGTAATAGTAAATCATTGATTTACTGTTACTATGGGAGGTCCAACAATTTTTTTTTTCATATTTCGACCTATGTTCTTTGGGGAAAGTTGTTCAGTTTCATGAGCACATTCACCTCCTTCAGGATTGATACCCACCCCCCTTCCGTTACACGTTGTATAGTTGAAATTTAGTAAGAAGCTGATGGATGTTTCCAATGAAAACTTATTTAAAAGAAAACAAACAGTTCGTTTATCAAATTAAATTTCATTCGAAAACATCCATCGGTTTCTTACTAAACTTCAACTATATTCGACGACTCCTGGTTACTTATCTCTTTTGGTGACTTCTTGTATCTCTTCTAAAATAGTTGATAGCAAGTCGCTTCCTCGTCGGGACTAAGCACATCTGTTTATAACGAGCAATGTAAATTCTCACGTTTGTAAGTTTTATAGGAAAACATTTATTCACGACCGGTTGCCGGTGTTGCAACCGTTCACTGTGAATAACGTTACTGGTCGGGCCGCAAATATCATGCAGTACCTAAGCGGATTGGTGTAATACAATAGTATAATAATAATATACTTTTACTTATGTAAATATTAACATAATCGGCTAAGGCTTGGAATAAATCCAAGATTATTTTATCAAGATTGGTTTAGAGAATGAAATGAAAATGTTCCCGAATATAGAGCGTGAAGATTTAGAAATTATTATATTTTTTGCTATTCCTATTGTCGATACCTATTCGAACTGCTACTGAGAAATTCTGATGGCAAAACCCGACCTGGGAATCGAACTCAGAACATCATGCCCAGTAGTAGCGCTTACGACTACTAGACAAAAAAGGAAAAAAAAATGTAGGTCAATTCTAAACTTTTTGTTTTCTAATAGCTCAAGAATTAAGTGCTAACGTCTTGACATGTATTAGAACAGATGTTAAATGCCAACCGTCTTCCAAATTGGTTAATTGCCATAATCGAGTGTCCGTTATTTGGAACAAAAAACTATAAGACATTTATCTCATTTCTCATTTATCTCTGTCCTCTTTATTATGGTTGTCCCAATATAGTATCTAGTTACTTTTAAAATTTTACAATCCTTAGTTTTCGTCTGGAATAGCTACTGATTAAAGATGCTAATCAAGGGTAATCTGCCGATCTCCCTGTCTATCCTACCCATTCTAACCTACGGTGGTCAGACCTGGTCGCTCACTGAGTCGCAAAAGTTCAACCTTAGACCTTGACAAAGAGCGATGGAACGCAGCATTCTGGGTGTAAAAAGAAAGGACAGAATTGGGAACACCACGCTGCGTTCCAAAATGGATGTAGCAAAGAAGGCTGCCAGGCTCAAATGCAATTAGGCGGGTCACATCATGGATGCACGATAATCGCTGAGCAAAATTCTCCACACAATTGGTGCCCGATGGACGGCGCCACCGAGGCCGGCCCAGAAAAAGATGGCGAAGAGACCTGGACCCGTCTCTCTAGGAAAATTTTTGGGGAGATCTTTGCCCAGCAGTGGGACAGTAAAGGCCAACAAAACAAAAGTTTACAAGTTCCAGCGGGATTGTCCGAAAGGGTTACCGCTGGCCCGGAACATAAAGGGCTAAGGAAGGAACACGGGTGGGTTTTAGTCAGTAAGAGTCTGACACTCCCTTCCGCTCCACCCAGAGCGGAAGGAGTCGTTTGATGATTTCAAACCCAAAAAAAAAAGACGTTGTCTTCTCCGGCCAATCTTCCATAAACAGATTATCGTCACACCAGCGTTATCTAAGCCTAAAGCTATGGAAGACTACCCAGCAGTGAGTCCCTGCAGGTAGAAAAAAGTTTACAAATAGATGAAACACTTGACACCTGGCATAATAGCAAAAACCTTGAGGAAATTGAACGATGAGATCAGACTTTTGTACTGGGCCTACTTTCACCTTTAAGACCTCGTGGGCTGATATTCCTACTTAATCTGACAAACGGGCACCTCTCAGAGACGAGCTGATAAAAAAATTGTACCGCTTGTGGTACACATGTGTACCAGCTAGTCCTAATGAAGTTAAGATATCTGTAAAATCTAACATTTTCCTTGTTTTCGGCACTATTGATGTCAATTTCAAATTCAAACAAAATCACTGGTGACTTCCACAGTGAACCATAAAAAACAGTAGTTACATCGAAAACAGTAGTTCCAAAGAACAATTACTCAATAATGTGGTCATAAAACAAAAATAGACATAATGACAATCACCAAAAATTACATCATCAAAACGTGAGGAGACGCCGAAGTTGCAAATACACTGTCATGTGATTATGTCATTGCGCCATCTATTAACATTATCCTTTATCCTCCATTGCTGTTTGTCGTCTATTAGGGACAGCAGAATCTATGGTAGCCAACCATAGCAAGAGTGAAAAAATAGTACATTACGATAAATGTGATTAAAGTAGACCATTATTGCACGGCGTGCAATTGTTAAACGCCGTAACGTAAGTCACACGTATCGTATACTATTATATAGCTCGTGTGAGGTAAACCCTCACTTAAATCATGCTTTTCTGTGTAAAAATGGACTACATAAGTCACAGAAAAGCGTGATTCAAGGCGACTACATGTCCTAAAGTGCGGTCTTTTTTGGACTGCATAGAAAAGAAAGAGAAGCGCGATGACACAAGGCTAGTAATTTATTGCAAATTATGAAACAATTATCTATTTACAAAAAATCTATTGTTTGGACTTAATATAATTAAAGCACTAGTGGTATGTTGCCTTTAAAATAATGTGAAAAAAATCAGAATGATTGTATGTATATTAGTATGGTTTTTATGACTTATTTTCGTTGGATCCCACATTTTAATCCCATTTTTTAGGTATTAACGATGGGTCCCATTTGCTATTTCCATTGAATCCCATGTTATAAAGAACATGTGTACTTTTCAAAAGAAAATGTTTTACCTTTATCAAACATTTTGTAAAAAGAAAGTTTTTAGAAGTATCTTCATGATTTTTTTCCGTATCAAATTTTTTGTATTATGTTTTCAACACACTATCTACCTAGCATATATCCTGAATAATATCATATATTTTTCTGATTTTGTTTACTGGAGTCGATCATATACTTTTATTGTTTGTAAAACTTGCGTTTTTTGCGTTTAGGTCCTGTAAGCCCCTTAAGTGCGGGTTTGGGTCACGCAGTGCTATAAACAAGTCTTTTGTCACAATTAAATATCAAGCTTCCACACTACATTTCCAGTTTTAGCTGACCTCGCATTGTATAGGCTTTTCGTGCAGTTAGAAGTCAGCTTATACTGGTATAGGTTAATATTATTAGGTCGTCGTGCGTACAATTACCGCTCACAATTGCCATTTACTTACCTTTATGGATATTAGATGGTAAGCTTTTAAAAAAATAAAAAACCTAAATAAATAAATTATCACGGTACAAAGCCCATAATAATAGAACGGTAAAAAAACGGGCCAAGAGTGTCAGACCACGCACAATGAAGGAATTCCGTGGTTGCGGTGGATTTATCTTAAGAACAAAATTAACATTATAGTTGTAAAACATCCTTTCAATTCCAACTTCAATTTTCACTAACCGTCTCCCGACGCGACAACGCTTGGATCAAAATATTATCTTTTTTGTCAAGATTTACTCAAAAAAGGAACTCTAAAATTATACTTACATCCTATAAATAAGACGGCAGAAGTAGGCAGGAACCTCTAGTAGTAAACAAAGATACACTCTTTAATGAAGTGTCACCCCTCCTCGCGACCGTGCTTTAGCGTGCAGCTTGGGGACATTATCCTGATGCCATTCTCCGCACACTATTAATTATTAGATATTAATAATATACGAGTTGCTATGGGAGTTTAAAAATAATTGACGTTGCCCTTTACCAGAATTGTCTCCTAAATGATGGGTGCGTTTAAAGTCACAAATCTTACAATGACAAACATTAAATCATGGAACAAACATCTGTGGCCATTTTTTTGTTCTTTTTCGAACCCGCAACTTGAACTGCTAGCCATTACGTCAAACACGCATTCAAATGCCTAGCTGCTTATCACTCATTTCTGGTATTTATTTAAACAAAAAACTATAGTTTTTTGTGTAGTTTTAGTAGTATTTGTTAATTTAGAGCATTCACAAATTTTTTGACATAGGTACAGCTCTTAAGCTTATAATACTTTAACCACGATAAAATAAAATTGATCACACTACTTTTTAGAACATGCATATTAATTCAGAAACAAAACAATATTCCCATCCAAAACTGTCAAATGTGTTGCTGCCTTTGACATCTTGACCCATTTACAATGTCCCTACCTACGTCTTTGTCAAAAAACAAAAAGTCGACAGCCCTAGTCTCGGACGAGGATTTGTCGTACGTGCAAAATTTTAATGAAGACATGTCATGTCAATTACACGGCCCAATTTTTTGACGTTGATTGCAGCTTTAATTAGAACTCGACACTTGATGGATTATTTTTTTAATAGAAACAGGTCAAGGCTTTATACAGCCTGGGAGTGCGGTTTTCAATTAATTTGCGAGATCATGTTTGAAGGGAGCCATTACAGGTGCCGATTCCCTTGTTCACAAACTAAACTAAATTTGAGTTCAGTGCATCTTTTACTTTCTATTTCATTAGAAAAGGACAGAAGACGAATTTTAGTTTAGTCCTGTCAAATTAACAAGCGCCTGACACTACTCCATACAAGTTTAGACGTGATTAAAAACTTGCCTACTAAAATTACGTCAGACACTGAATAATTTGACAGGACTAAACTATATTTTAAACTACAACAACTAAACTATAATTTATCTTCTCATTTTCTTAAGGAAATAGAAAGGAAAAAATGCACTGAACTTAAAGGACTACATGACCTAAAGCACGGTCGCTGTCGGACTGCATAGAAAAGAAAGAGAAGCGCGATGACACAACCCTGGTGATTTATTGCAAAATATGAAGCAATTATCTATTTACAAAAAATCTATTATTTGGAATAAAAAATAAAGCACTAGACAAACGCTGCTTTAGTATGTTGCTTGAAAAATAATCTGACAAAAAATCATAATGATTGTATGTTATATTAGTATGGTTTTTATTGTAAAAAGAAAGTTTTGAGAGGTATCTTCATGATTTTTTCTGTCGTATCAAATTAGTTGTATTATGTTTTCAACACACTATCTACCTAGCCTTGGGCCTTATAAGAAGGCTAAAAGTATCCCAAAGGGCAATGGAGAGGGCTATGCTTGGAGTTTCCCTGCGTGATCGAATCAGGAATGAGGAGATCTGCAGGAGATCCAAGGTAACCGACATAGCCCGAAGAATTGCCAAACTTGTGGCAGTGGTACATTGCTCGCAGAATAGATGGCCGATGGGCCGAAAGGTTCTGAAGTGGCGACCGCGTACCGGAAGACGTAGCGTTGGAAGACCTCCAACAAGGTGGAACCGACGACCTTGTGAAGGCCGCAGGAACCCGTTGCATGCGAGAAGCACAGAACCGGTTGAAGTGGAGGTGCTTGGGGGAGGCCTATGTCCAGCAGTGGACGTCTTTCGGCTGAAATGATGATGATGATGATCTACCTAGCATATATGCTGAAGAATATCATATATTTTTCTGATTTTGTTTACTGTAGTCGATCATATACTTTTAGTGCTTCTAAAACTTGCGTTTTTTGCGTTTAGGTCCTGTAATCGCCTTAAATTTAGTTTAGTTTGTGGACAATAGAATTGCCAACATTGTTTTGTGTAAAGGGTCCAATGTAATGAGTTACGAGTGTAATATTATTAATTACGAATCAAATTACTGTAATGTTTTGATTAACATGCGGTTATTTTTTGGAACGAAGTTATAATTATATCGCACGTTATACTCTCGACAGTTGGCGATGAGCTAGACCGAAAAAGTGTGACATTTTGACCGTCAAGACACTTTTGCTATGGTATGTGTGTCTACAAGCATAATATGTCTATGTATATAGGTAAAGGCTTCCAAAAGCAAGTTGACATTTTTCCACTTCAGATGTGATGCCACATTATGATTAAAAAATAAAAATAATCAGGTACTCCTGATGGGACTTGATTATGTTTTATGATAACCATTTTTTATTTTATTTATTAATCATTTTATTTTATGATTTTAATATATTTTTATAAATATTATTTTATTAATTATTTTTGTGTACAGTATTTATTGTGATTAAAATATTAATTTTATTTCAAATAAAGAACATGATCATAAAATGGATTGAAATAATTTTTATTTTTATTTAAATTTGAATAAGCCAAAGGTAATTGAATTAGTCAATAAAAACGATAAAGCAGTTCAAACAATTGGATCACTGAAATTTTAAATCATAATGAAGTCACAGCTGAAGCGGACAAATGTTAACTTACTTTTGGAGGTCACTGCACTGAAAAAAATAAGCAGTAAATACAAATGAAAAAACAATGATCGGAACTGCTTTTAACCAGTAAAGCTCCACGCGTGACCGATGGGTCACGAAACAATAGAAAATCAATTGTGTCTCATTAGCAGAGCTTTAGGGGTTAAACAGTTCCCTAAGAACCTAACGTTCAAAGCAGTATTTTTACTGATCCGAAAACAGTTAAAGCTTGAGGCAAAATGTTACCGTCATGACAGTAAACTTTAACGTTTTAAGTAGCTAGAAGGTCACAAAATTAACTATTTTATTCATTTGGTGATATCGTTCAAACCATTTCCTTTTTTTTTTTGTTGTTTTTTTTTTTCAGTAATAATAGTATGTTCAATAATTAAAACTTACTGTTTTGTCTTTTCAAACATTAAACAATTAAACATTTCTTCTTACTGTTTAGAGTTAGTAAGTTATAATGAAATCGCTTTAATGTGCTGTAGTAATTTTTTTTTTGTGTTATTATTACTGTAGTATAGACGTACGTTACTCTCAAACGTTTTTAATTATTCTATTGTGACTGTTATTTAATTCATAATAATTATACACCGAAAGGAACTTCGTTCCAACCAGGTGTTCCACGACAACTATCGACTATTTATTTTTAACTATTGACCCGGCAAACTTCGTACGGCAAGCTGTTCCATAGTTACAAAATGTATCAGAAAAAGAAATATCTCCATTATTTTTTAAATCGTGAATTTTTTCAAGGTTCAAAATCAAAATCAAAATATTTTATTTCACATAAACCTACATGGGCACTTATGAAACGTCAGAAGCTAGGTGCACGGTTCCAATTGGTCGTTTCCTATGGAGAAGAACCGGCAAGAAACTCCACGGTTTCTCTTTTTAAAAATAATTGACTTTTACAATGTTTCCAAATTACAGTAGGAGGACAGCGTAGGCCTGTCAACAGGTACCAGGCACTTGATAACATAAAAAATAGTCTACAGATCTAAAGTCTACAAGGCCTACAAAGTCCTCACATTTACAAAATAAGAATCTATCAAAAGGATAAATAAAAAATAAAAACCTACTAAACCCAAGTGACATGATTCCCATTACAACCACTAACAGGTTTTAATAGCTAATCTGCTATTCGGGACAGAGAAAATTCAAACAAATCAAAGATCATAAAAATCGGTCCAGCCTTTCTGGGTTATAAGTGGTGTAACTAACCCGACTTTGTTTTATTTATATAGATAGATAGATGTATTGACATGACGCAAGCTGGGAATAACCCATCTGAGTGTCGTAAGTTGTTTGCCGAAGGAAGAATTAAGGGGAGTTGATATCAAGAATTGGTCATGATTGATGGCGTTCCATTTCAAGGTAAATAAATGAACTGTATGAAGTCCTTTAGTGCATGTGCCCAAAAAGAGTAGGATGTATGTTGTGAAATGCAGTTTCATTTCAAATTCAAAATCATTTATTTGCTAATATGGGTAATTACATAGAGTTGTTAAAAAATATATAGCATAGTTCAAACATATTACGCCTTGGGGTCAGCGGGATTGTCCGAAAGGGTTACCGCTGGCCCGGAACATCAAGGACTAAGGAAGGAACACGGGTGGGTTTTAGTCAGTAAGAGTCTGACACTCCCTCCCGCTCCACCCAGAGCGGGAGGAGTAATTTGATGAGTTCCCATCCAAAAAAAAAAAGGCAAGCAAATGTCAAGCTTTTACTGGGTCACAATCACAACATTGATACAATTACTTGCAACAATAATTTTAAATAATTGTAAACAAATTATTAATTTAATAATTATTAACACAATTTTGGTAATTAAACCGTGGCAAATAACTATGACATATCAGCAAATATTAATATCACAAGAATAAATACAGATTAAAATGTCATGTATTAAATGAAATTGTCAAGATATATTTGTAAATAAATGTTTAAGTAATAATAATAGATAATTATTTAGTACAATAATCACATGTCATGGTTGACAACATACATCCTACCTTTTTGGGTGAGGAAACCCTTTCAAAAGGCGAACGCAGGCGGGCAAACTGGCGCGACGCGACATACTCTTACAGCGCGATGAGTTTCTATGAAAACTTCTTGGAAATTCTCCTACCAGAATCGCGTCACATCGTCGCGACGCGCCTGTTTATGGGAGGAGCCTTAAAGGTCCGTCGTTTCCCGGAAGTCACTCAAAGGGCGTTGAAATTATTGAACTCGAAAAATTTTGCGGCCTTGGGAATTTTGGTCCTTCTAAATTTTGCGATCAATGCTAAAAATGTGATATAAAACTTTTACACACTCTTTACTGTAATTAATTTGCAAGTCAATAGCAGTAGTCACTGGAAAAACTGTTTGATAACGAGGTCTCATCATAATGGTTCCGCAACGTTTGATTGCAATGTGTCATTCGAGGCTTAGTGTATCGCCGCTTTGTAACCAAGCTACAAAGCGGCGATACACTAAATATGGCGAACGCTCGCTTTGAGAACTTGATTCAAGCGTGCTCCATTTTTATTCAAAATGGCGGACATAGAGGTAGCGTGTGCTTCATTAATTTAATTTTGTTATTGTTATTGCAAGAAGAATAAGAAAACAAAACTATATTGCAGGACCTGTAGGTACTGACTTGTTTGTAAGCATGCGCTCGCAATGCTTGCATGGAGCGGCTCGGCTCGCTGCACTGACTACTGTAACGCGTTTCAAAGGCATTCACGAAAAAGCCGACATTCGAGTAAAGGATCCGGCCCTCCCATCAAGCGGCTTGGCTCACTGACTACTATAACGCGTTACAAAAACTCGATACATTACAAACAAACGTTGCAAGTCAGTCTCCGCCTTTAGGGACCTACTGAACCCTATCAAGTAATCCTTCATGTAATTGTTCCGATCTAATACAGTCATTGACCTCATTCCCAATAATCATCATTCCTCGTAACCATTCCACACCTTAATCTTTTCAAAAATTAATACGTCACAATTATCACTAACTATGTTCGATAGACCGAGTCGGGATCATTCGTCGATACTCGGCACGGAAGCAAGGGCCATTGGTTTCTATTAATGCGCTCAAAATTGAGGTTGTAGATGAATTCTCGCGTGACGTAAGCAGGGACTACGGTTGGATAAAGCTCGTTACCCGGGAATGGACGGGGAATTATTTTTGACACGAGAAATTTATATGGAGTTTCCACTGCTGGGATGTGTCCCAGCAGTGAAAACTCCTGGCCTCACGATGTTTTCCTTCACCGTTTTGAGAGCAGTGGTGCTGAAATAAATTACACAAAGTAGCACGTCTGAGTTTGACCTATGACGTGCAACTTGTAAGTCGGAGTCGTTACTACTAGGCCACCACTGCTCTCATTTATTGTATGGGTGTCGAAAATAGGCTAATTAGAGGTTTTGTCAAAAGTACAAAGGTTTCAAAGTGCGGTCTTCAAGTAATATTATTAGTCGAAGCTGCTAAATAACAAAATAATGCTATTTTCATCGGAAAACGTACTAGTTTTTAACCGACTTCAAAAAAAGGAGGAGGTTTCTCAATTCGACCGTATATATATATTTTTTTTTATGTGTGTTCGCGGATAACTTCGTCGTTTATGAACCGATTTTGATTATTCTTTTTTTGTTGGAAAGGAGATATGCCAAGGGTGGTCCCATGATAAGGAAACCAGGATCTAATGATGGCATCCCAGTGAAATCGAGGGGAACATTCGAAAATCGTAGGAGCGACTAGTGCGTTTGTTATTTTTTTCATTAAGTATTTTAAAGCACTACAATTTAATGAAGGTCAGGAGTCGATCTGATGATGGAGCCGAAAGACAGTCGAGGGGACTCCTCAACGATTTACAGCAGTTACCTTGTGTTTGGGCTTGATTAATTTGTATTGATGTGAACATTACACCTAGATAGGTTGTGACTGTCATTAAGGGTCTGATGATGAAGACGAAGGACAGTTAAGGGAACTACCTCAACAGTTTACAGTAGCTACCTTGTGTATGTTCACCGATTACTCGAAGACGGATGGACCGATTCCAAAAGTTCTTTTCTTATTTGAAAGGGTATACTCTCGAGGTAGTCTCATTATCATCAAGTTGGAATCTCATGAGAGGATCCCATGGAAATCGAGGGAAACCCTCAAATTTTATAGGCAAACCTATAGCGATTTGGGTATTTTTTAAAGTAACTTGAGCATTTGCTCTCGGAAATCATCATTTGGTAAAATGGAGCTGATAATGAAGACCACAGATGGCCATCGGAACAACTCAATGACAAATATTTCACGGGTTGCGATTCGATTACTTTAATATGGTTGCTAAGCAATTTATGCTCGTCACAATGCGTATGATGAGTGATTGTTGAGGAGTTCTCCTGGTTCTTACCGGGAGAACTCCTCAACAATAAATAAACTCCTCAACAAGAAAAGCAATATTTTGTAAAAGGTGATGAACAGTTGGCATTAGGCTATTGTAAGTTAGATAAATTACAAAGTGACCCACTAAAAAGTGAAAAATAAAAACATTTTTACAAAAATAAACAACCGACTTCCAAAAAAACACTACAAATTGAAAAATAACTTTTATTTCGGAAGTCGGTGTCAATAAACGAAAATGCGGAACCAAAGACACCGACTTCCGAAATAAAAGTTATTTTTCAATTTGTAGTGTTTTTTTTGGAAGTCGGTTGTTTATTTTTGTAAAAATGTTTTTTTGTTCAATAGCCTACAGGTTGCTTAATAAATTAATAATTGCCTACCTACCCATAAATAAATATTTGCGGCTTATTCCGTTTATCCACCCTAAAACAGCCACCCTAAGGTGGATACGCGGAAAACAATGTCCGAGAATCCACCCTAGGCCTAATTGCATAAAAAAAATTTATAGGCTTAGGGTGGATTCTCGGACATGCGTTTCCGAGTATCCACCTTAGGGTGGATAAACGGAATAATCCATATTTGCGATGTCTCTAGTATTGCAGATGGATGTCGATAGGCGGCAATGGGCATGTTCAGTCACGAGCACTAATATGTCAACACTTGGCAACTTTCAGTTACGATTTTTTCGTGAAATAACGAATGTCTAACGTTGAAATACGACACTTTACACAAACCTATGGGTTCTAAAATACTTTGTTCGTAATAACATATAATTTCATTCAAATCTGAAGGAGAAAATCGTCTTTGAATAAAGTCAAGTGTATACATACTTTTGCTCGTGATTGTACTATCACGTACCTATGTAATGTATTATGCTTTTGAATTCTTAAGGTTAAGCGCGCACTACGATTTTAATCGTTGCGATTTAGTTATAAAATCGCAAACGCAAAAAAATTTTCAAGCGGTTTTTTTCCGCAGTGTGCGGACTCTAGTAGGTACCTATATTAGTATTGTCTACAGATTGACGATTATTTATCGCAACAATTAAAATTCGTAGTGCGCGATTAGCCTAAGGCTCCCACAGAAGCGCGACGCGACTCTGGTAGACAATTTCTATGAAACATAATCAGCCTATGGTTCCACTGACACAGGCCTCCTCTCTATTTGAGAGGGAGTGGGCCATCAACCACCTCGCGAACCCAGTGCGGGTTGGCAAATGTCACAATATGTCTTCGAATTTTTGGTTCTTTTTGTGTGTTGTTTTCCTTCGCCATTTTGAGTGGAGATGAAATAAATTACACAAAATAACGTGCCTCGCTGGCTTTGAACCCGTGACGTACAACTCGTAAGTCGTGGCTGTTACCACGGGGTCACCAATGCCTCATGGAAATTGTTCTATCAGAATCGCGTGGCACCGTCGCGTCACGTCAGCTCGCCTTTAGTCGGCTCTCTTATCAGAAGTAGGTATGTTATGTTTTTCAAACATGATGTCTCGCGCCACAATTAATGCCTGGTACATGGTGACATTAGTTACCACTAGCTCCATCTAGTATCGAGTAGCGAAACTAGTAGTCAAGATCCTTCTAGAAATTTCGATGCGAGAACTTTATAGAACTTTCTCGAACTATCGACATCTGGTCAGTCGGGACCGACATGTACTCGAACATTCTAGATGTTTCTACAATGGAAGGTTCTAGAACTATCTTCGGCGCTATATAAGGCCGAGACGCGCCACGACCGACACAGTTTGGATACAGGCGATACGAGCGATTACATCGAAAGCCATGTTCTAGTATGACTTAAAGCGATCAGTAGTGCAATTGTGTTTCATAATTAGTGTGTTTGAGTTGTAATTAGTGTTGTTGATTAAAGTGTAATTTTTTGTTATTAAATCGGCAGTTTTTATTGTCACGAACCTGAAGCTCGTAACAATAACATAATACGGACCAGACCAATCAGTTTCAATTTTATTATTAACACCACTTTGAATGCGAAAACTGACCTCTCGTGTCCACTTACGCACATAATTCACACAATTAAATTATTGGATGACAACATTTCGACACCAACTGACTATTATTACAACATTTATTAATAAAGTAATCCCATCTCAAAATTATGGCGAATTTACGAAATTTTCACATCATGTAAATATTTATGACATGGTCACATTATTGTTGTGTCATTAATTAAAATGTCATAACGGAACTTCAATCTTAGCGTGTGGATTGTTAATTGAATGTTAGCTTTATTTGATATTCAAGGCTTCGGTATCGATATTGGTAATTATACGGGAAAATTGAATCGTTGAGTGTAGTTCGATACGCTATTAAAACGAGGGCAGGGAAGTGTTTACTCTGTGGTAGTATGTGCAAGAATAACTGCTGTTTAGGTAGCTTGTGTGAGTGTTAATTTTTAGCCAGCAAATGAAAAGTTAACGCATATTTTCAATATAGGTATCAATAATCTCAGCCTGGACCGACGACCTTGTGAAGGCCGCAGGGACCCGTTGGATGCGGGAAGCACAGAACTTGGGGGAGGCCTATGTCCAGCAGTGGACGTCTTTCGGCTGAAATGATGATGATGATGAATCTCAGCCTATCGCAGTCAACAGCTGGACATGCAGGTCCCAGGCTGCGCCACAAATCAAATCAAATCAAATCAAATCATTTATTTTTGCCAACATGGGTAGGGGTATAGAAGTTATTATAATGTTTTAATAATGTTCTCCATGCTCTGCCGTCACATGGGCATGCAAAATTTACACATACATTACAATCAGATTTCAAAATAATATTACAAAATTATCAAATTGGAAAATCATTTACAATACCCCGTCCTCCGTCTTCCGCATCTAGTCTATCCCAGACACCTTTTTAAGGTCGTCGGTCCACATCTAGCTAAGTATAACAACATATACCTATTATCCGTCTCCCCCCAACGCTACCTTTTTTTTTGGTGCCCGTGGAAATCCTCATGGACTTCATCGTAGGGGTGACAGAGAGGCATACAAACAAACAACATTTGACTCTTACTGGCAAAGACCACCACGGTGTTCCACCTCTGCCGAAGGCCGGGGGTGCGGAACTCGCAGAAGCATTCACCGCTCCCCTAACAGGCCTCGACCGGCTGTCCCTCAGCGGGTCCCACCTCCCCGTGCGGCCATGATATAAAATAATCATTATACAGTTAAGGACACCCTACACCTACATCAATGTGCCGTGTTAATAGCCTTTTCAAACAACTGTCAAAGGGTGGCAGTTGTGATTTGAATACACGAACAATAATTAAACTTGGTAGACAATGTGCTCCCCAATTAATTTCCATGGCCTTACATTAGTAAACTATAGATGACGTGTACTGACTATGGTTTGTGTAACCTTGTTACTTCTAGCCTTAAGAGGAAATGCGGTCGGAGAGACTTGAAAAATCCTAAGTAAAAAGTCGTAATTCGAGGTTTGGCTCTCGCCTATTTCTTCCTCCAATATTAGACCAATTTAAAAGTTATTTCATAAACTTAATCAGAAGGATATATAAGCAACCTGTTCAGTACTACACTGCCAGGAGTACACCTATATACGCATGTTTTTTAGACCTTTCAAAGGCTTTTGATATGGTGTGCTATGATAAGTTATGGCATATGTTGCGTTACGAGACGGAATTGTCACCAGATATTATATCGCTGTTTGAATACTGGTACAGTCATCAGCAGAACAGTGTCAGATGGGCAGGGTCGCATTCGGATGTATACAGGTTGGAGTGTGGCGTGAGGCAGGGGGGGTTAACCTCGCCGCGTCTCTTCAACCTGTATATGAATCAGTTGATCGGGGAGCTCAGCAGCACTAAAGTCGGTTGTTCTATTGATGGGGTTTGTG
This sequence comes from Mesoligia furuncula, assembly GCA_916614155.1. Taxonomy (NCBI): domain Eukaryota; kingdom Metazoa; phylum Arthropoda; class Insecta; order Lepidoptera; family Noctuidae; genus Mesoligia; species Mesoligia furuncula. Next base: position 10,191,377 of record OU744808.1, on the reverse strand, counting down.
TGAACAACATCAGTTATGCGGATGACATGGTGCTGCTGAGCCCTTCGCTCTCTGCATTGCGTAAACTGTTAAGAGTTTGTGAATCTTACGCGGAGGCCCATGGGCTCAGATACAATCCAAAGAAGAGTGAATACATGATCTTTAAAGCGGGTGCTAAAAGTTACTCAACTGTGCCTCCTGTCACTCTTTGCGGATCACTTTTGAACAGGGTAAATCAGTTCAAGTATCTGGGTCACTGGGTCACTGAGGATTTGTCTGACAATGCGGACATTGAGAGGGAACGTAGGGCGTTGTCTGTCCGGTGCAACATGTTGGTTCGCAGGTTTGCGCGTTGTTCTTCGCAGGTGAAGGTAACCCTGTTCAAGGCGTACTGTCAGACCTTCTACACGTGTAGCCTGTGGACCAACTTCACTCAGCGGGCGTACAACGCTCTACGTGTCCAGTACAACAACGCCTTTAGGATTCTGTTGGGGCGGCCACGGTTTTGTAGCGCGTCAGCGATGTTCACTGAGGCTAGAACCGATGATTTCCACGGTATAATTAGAAAAAGGAGTTGCCGTGGCAGCTCGAACGGGCTCCTAAGTGTGTTGTCCGAGCGGTGGGACTCGCCTTTTTTGCGGAGGTGGCTGCAGCTGCATGCCAGCGCCTGCGATTATTATTTAATGTAAAGTGTATACATTTTTAATGTTGATTTTAATTTTATTGTTTTAATTTTATTTTAATTTATGAGCTTAATTTTGATTTTAATTTTGATTTTAATTTTGGTTTTAATTTTGATTTTAATTTTGATTTTAATTTAGGTTTTTTTTTTAATTTAGATTTTAATTTTTATTTTAATATCTGATTTTAATTTTATAAGTGTGCAATTTTATTTTTGATTTGATTTGTATGGATATTTATCTGAAATAAATGATTTGAATTTGAATTTGAATTTGAATATACTGTGTACCTATGTTTTTCTTTTTCCATTAATAGTTGTCAAATTTGTACACTAGGCCTCTAAGTCTGTTGACAGCGGTTTAAAACGGCATTTTTTGAGGGTTCTAGTGCATAAAATTAATGTATCTTCAAAATGGAAAACATAGGTACAGTCAACAAAGGAGATAAGTATAAAGTAGCGTCGGACATAGTTGAAGTTTACTAAGAAACCGATGGATGTTCTCAAATAAAATTTAATTTTACTAATAGAAAACAAACAGCTCATTAATTAAATTAAATTTCAGTCCAGAACATCCATCGGTTTCTTAGTAAACTTCAACTATATCCGACGCTCCTGTATACTTATCTCCTTTGTTGACTGTACCTACGTAAAAGTAGCTAATATTTATTATTCGTTAAAAAATCATTGCCTTCTGGTCATCAACCAGAAAGAAAACAAGCACCCGCATGTCCTCTTGTTTTTTTGCAGCCTATACTTTCCTACTGTTGGGCAAAGTCCTCCTCCAAATTCTTCCAGGAACTCTTTTCCCACACCACATCGAACCAGCCTTTGCGGTACGTGTCCAGGTCATCTCGCCATCTCTTTATGGGCATCGGCGGCGCCATCCATCTTCAGGCACCATTGTGAGGAGACTTTAGCCCAGCGGTCATCGAGCATGCGGCTGATGTGACCCCCCCAATACCATTGGACCGATGTTATCTATTGTTTATTGCCGCGATCAACTTTGCCTACAAAATTCGGTCGTGCAGCCATTAGGGACCGACAAACACGATTTTTGGAGGGCGATGCTATTAATGTTGGTACTTATAAGTAGATACGACTTTTGCGACTGCGCAGATAGTGCCAAGGGTGAAGTCACGAAGTGCATGGCTGAAATAGACTTCAGAGCGAAGCGCCTGCTAAGGGAAGGCCACTCTCCCTCACTAATATCTATTCATGTGAAGTTTCGCTACTTTTCTACATATTATAGTGTCTTCATTAAATCTAAAATTTAACAATTAGTTAGGAAGGAAATCGCCGTCGAGGTAGACCACAGTGAAGGTGATGTGCAATCTGATAAGGTTTGCAGGGTCAACATGGCCAGACGTCGTACAAGACCCCTGTCTTGGGCAAAGGCTTTTTCTTCCAACCCTCTCTAGGTTTGGAAGGAAAACAGCTGTGGGATAAAATAACATAGGCTAAAAAGTAATTTAAAAAAATAAAAAAACCCGACTGCGAAACTGAAAAGCTACAAACAAGCCCATTTTAAATTAAATAAAAGTTGGAAGCAGGCGGGACCCATTTGAATTTGAAAATATAATAATTATGATATGGGTCCCGCCTGCTTCCAACTTTTATTTAATTTAAAATGGGCTTGTTTGTAGCTTTTCAGTTTCGCAGTCGGGTTTTTTTATTTTTTAAATTACTTTTTTTATTTCCTACTTTTTAGTTTACAAATGTGAAAGATTTCGCAAACGATTTAGTTCTTGGTACGTGTTTTTTTACGATTTGTCACTTCGGATTACTTTTAAGCATATATTTTTGTAATCACCTTTTAAAACCCTTTATTTTGATACCCCACTCGATAGGTTTCGAGAAATTTTTATTTTTTTTTTTTTAACATTTTGCGCCAAAAATCGGCCATTTTAATTTTTTTTTCAATTTTAATATACCCAGTGTCACTCTCACAATTAAGACGAATCTATCGGCACCTCTCAAGCTGAAATCGATCAAGCCGTTTAGGCTGCAGAGCGTGCCAAAGAAATATACATACATACATACACCCCTGTTTGTACAGACACCCTTACGAGGACCTTGTTAGTCCTAGAACAAACCGAGGACCCTCCAAAAAACTGGTTTAAACACCTCGTGGGCCTTTTAGAATAAGATAGAAAGAGACAGGTGAATAAATCTATAGTGATGAGCTTATTGGGATAATGCTATCTCAACATTTTTCTGTATGAATTTTGGCTATCATACTGAGGACCTGAAATACACAGCTAAATGTGACCAGCGATGCAACTACGAGGACTTTGTGTGAGCAAACCGAGGACCTCTTACGTAAGCCCTGGGACGTCCTTCCGAGGACGTATTTTTACACAATATTTCTTATAGTTTGTACAAAGTGCGGACGTTGTGTTAGACTTTATATCACTAAACCGAGGACAGTTTTTCGCGTAGAACTTGTACAAACCGAGGACCTGGAAAATCTACCTACCTAAAACATGTTACGTGTAAGATAATAATTATATCAATGTAAGTAGAATGTTCCGATTTATTTCTTACACACTTTTTCTAAAATGAAGTACTAAGCGAGGACGAGTCGATGTCTTTACCTTTGTCGGCGCTTCTCAAAGGATTATTATTTTAGTATTAGATGCTGCAGCCAGAGTCGTCTCTTCATGACGGTACTCCTCAGCACTTGATAGCATCGTCTTCAAATTTGGCATAGGCATTAGGTCTAATTAGTAAAACTAAAATAATTACCAGTTTGTACTGATGCTGCAGCCAGGGTCATTTCTTTATGAGGGAACTCCTCAACAGTTGATAGCATAGACTTAAAATTTGGCAAACGTGAGGTTTATCTAGCAAAATGAAATAATTACCAGTTTGTTCTGATGCTGCAGCTAGGGTCGTTTCTTCATGGGAGAACTCCTCAATAGATCGTATTCAAATTTGGCATATTCGTTAGGTTTATGTAGCAAAATTTAATAATTACCCGTTTGTGCTGATGCTGCAGCCAAGGTCATTTCTTTATGAGGGAACTCCTCAACAGGTAATAGCACCGTCTTCAAATTTGGCATACGCCTTATGTTTATCCAGTAACATCAAAATAATTACCAGTTTGTGCTGATGCTGCAGCCAGGGTCATTTCATTATGAGGGAACTCCTCAACAGTTGATAGCACCGTCTTCAAATGATGCACATGCCTTATGTTTATCTAGTAACACCAAAATAATTACCAGTTTGTGCTGATGCTGCAGCCAAGGTCGTTCTTCATGAGGGAACTCCTCAACAGTTGATAGCACCGTCTTCAAATTTGGCACACTCGTTATGTTTATCTAGTGAAACCAAAATAATTACCGGTTTCTACTGATGCTGCAGCCAGGGTCATTTCTTTATGAGGGAACTCCTCAACAGTTGATAGCATCGTGTTCAAATTTGGCACTCGCGTTGTGTTTATCTAGTAACACCAAAATAATTACCAGTTTATACTGATGCTTCAGCCAAGGTCGTTTCTTCATGAGGGAACTCCTTAACAGTTGATAGCACCATCTCCAAATTTCGCACACGCGTTATGTTTATCCAGTAACACCAAAATAATTACGAGTTTGTGCTGATGCTGCAATCAAGGTCGTTTCTTCATGAGGGAACTCTTCCACAGTTAATAGCATCGTCTTCAAATTTAGCATACGCATTAAGTTTAAGTTGTAAAATTATTTTTGTTATCAGTTTCCATGATCCCGCAATGTATTAATTAGCAAAAAAAAAAGCAATAAATCGTCGTAATCGTCTAAACTTGCTGTGGAGTATCTTAATTTGACAGGACTAAACTAATATTTATCTTCTGTCCTTTTCTTAATGAAATAGAAAGGAAAGATGCACTGAACATAAATTTTGTTTAGTTTGTTAACAAGGGAATCGGCGCCATTAAGTTATTAAGTTTTCATGCTTCCCAAATAATGTTGATCTCACTTAATAATATTTCTTTGTTTTCTAACTAAGCATTGTGTTATGTAATTTTATGTCAAGTTTTTAGCCCAAATTATGTCGATCTCTTTTAATTACGGTTTCTATAAGTCTTTTTGTTTAAGTCGTTTTCTAATAACTGTTATGTAAGTTTTCTAATCCTGCTTCTCAAAGATGTTACTGCAACTTGATGATTATTTCTATAAGTAGATCATGTAAAGTTTATGTGGTTTTCTTTATTACGTTCATGTTCTATATTTCTTTGTTCGCGTGGCGTCCTACCATACCGGAGGAGGAGTAGGGTAGGCCCTACTCCTACCCTACTACTACACTACTCCTACCCTTCTCCTAGCCTACTCCTACCCTACTCCTAGCCTACTCCTACCCTACTTCTAACCTACTCTTACCCTACTCCTACCCAACTTAACCTACTCCCACCCTACTCCTATGAGTAAATAAAAGTATTAAAAAAGAGTATCCTATATCCGACTCCTGGTTCTATGCTATCTCCCCACCAATTTTCAGCCAAATCTGTTTAGCCGTTCTTGAGTTATAAATAGTGTAACTAACACGACTTTCTTTTATATACATATAGATAAGCGAGCCTAGGTCTTAGCACATACTGCAGAAGAAGCCTGATTATTCCTCGTGCACCTAGTAGCTACTAACAATCTGTTTAAGGATTCAGTCTACCTTCGATTTCCTCCTTCATAATTTTATTTAAATTATAGAATATTTGTCTTCTACACACGAGGAAAACTGTCGAAACGAGGACTAGAATACACACTGTTCGGAAAATCTACAAACCGAGGTCTTAAATACACATTGTCTGGAAAAGCTACCTAACCGAGGACTTCTGTGTTAAAGTTAACACACAGGTCCTCGGATAATACAACAAAAGTGAAATGAGTGTAAAGAGTCTGTGTATGAGGCGACAGTGGCATCATCTGGTGGATACACAATGTTTGTGTAAGATTATGAATAATCTTGATCAAACCGAGGTTCAGACAACTTTTTCGTATTAAGTATATAGGAAGACGCAAAATCGCTTGCAGAATGCGAATCCTTGGTCAAGTCAAACCGAGGACCCTCGAAAAGGTCCTCGCTTTGAAAAGGTCCTCGGTCGTGCCTTGTGTATTCATACGCACGTCCTCGGATGGTACTTAAAACAAACACATACATACATACATACATACACTCGAAAAACATAACCCTCCTTCTGACGCAGTCGGGTAAAAATCTAAATTAAAAACCTATAGTAGGTAGGTTTGTACTGTTACGTAATCTAGCTACTTATAAACAATGCCACCTATAGGTGTACTCTAAAGGTCATAACGTATCGAATTCCTATAACATAACACACGTTGACATATTTATTTGCATACAATGTTATTGTTTTGATTAACTGACCTATAGATAATTTAATAACAATGGTATGACGTATAGGGGAAGGGAATACAACTGATTACTACTTACTGTCACTAGACTAATGTTCTAATTACTTTCATAGCTGCTGTGTGCGCTGTTATCTTCAAAGGGAAAGCGACAGTCGTAAGCCTACTTCATCATCATCATTTCGAAATACGTCCACTGCTGGACATAGGCCTCCCCCAAGCACCTCCACTTCGACCGATTCTGTGCTTCTCGCATCCAACGGGTTCCTACGGCCTTCACAAGGTCGTCGGACCACCTTGTGGGAGGCCTTCCAGCGCTAAGTCTTCCGGTACGCGGTCGCCACTCCAGAACCTTTCGGCTCCATCGGGCATCTGTTCTGCGAGCAATGTGCCCTGCCCACTGCCATTTAAGTTTGGCAATTCTTCGGGCTATGTCGGTTACCTTGGTTCTCCTGCGGATCTCCTCATTCCTAATTCGATCACGCAGGAAAACTCCAAGCATAGCCCTCTCCATTGCTCTTTGGGTGACTTTTAGCCTTCTTATAAGGACCATTGTGAGCGACCACGTTTCAGTGCCATAAGTCATCACTAGCAGCACGCACTGGTCAAAGACATTCGTCTTGAGACACTGCGGTATGAGGGACGAGAAGATATATGTAAGCCTACTTCATCACTTCAGCCGAAAGACGTCCACTGCTTGACATAGGCCTCCCCCAAAAGGGGAGGGTTTGCCATAATCGCCACGCTTGGCAGGCGAGTTAGCGATCGCAGTATGGTATGGTGGTGGAATGCATAGAGAACTCTGCTGCCCATTCTTCGGTACGCCCCTTAGTCGACTTTTACGACACCCACGGGAAGTATGGGCTGGTGCTCTTCTTTAAGTCCGGCACCACACAGACAAACCTACTTGCTGATAACAAATTACTAGGAGTCACTAGAAGAAACCTTATTTCCCATACAAAATTCTAACGCGCTGGCAATCGAACGTGAGTCGAAAAAACTCACACTAAGGCCTTGGATCCAATTTCGAAAATTCTTTGACTTCTACGCGGACGCGAGCGAGCGCGAGCGAGTTGAAGACATAATAAAATGAAGGGATTCTCTTAATTACTTCTAAGTTTAGCTGCTGTCTTATAACCAATATTGTCTGACGCTTAACAAACAAATAAATACATATGCTTAGTCAGCCTATAATGTCAGGAAATCTATGTTCTCACTGCTAGGATACAGGCTTCCTCTCATCGAGAGGGACTGGGCTGTAATTTACCACGCGGCCCCAGTGCGGATTAATATAATTATGTCACATGTCTTCGAATTTTTGATTCTAGGACATGCCGGTTTCCTTACGATGTTTTTCTTCGCTGTTTTGAAAGCAGTGGTGATGAAATTGTTTACACAATGTGTAGCGCCTAACTGGGTTCAAACAGACGACCTACGACTCGTAAGTCGGGCTACTGAGCCACCACTGATGATGATGATGATGGGACTCCCTTTTCCACACTAAGACTCCCATTCGGTCCGTCGTGCGTGGGGATTCTGGCTAACAGAGCCAGCCTAGCTCCGCCCAAAAGCACAAAACCTCCTGGGAGCTTCACAGGGTTCGCGGAGCGACCGCATTGTTCCGAGGATTTCCGCACATTGAGAAGCCACGGCCTCGCATTCCTGGATGACGTGGGCGGCTGATTCCTCGGCGTCAAAGCAGCAAAGGGGGCTATCTGTGAGCCACCACTGCTCGCAATGAATGACCAAATGATCAGATTCACGTGTAGCTGCCGTTGATCAAAGAAAAGATAAAAGTACGATGACACATAAAGCAATTTCCAGTATAAGTTGACCTCTCATAGTGAAGAACGAAAAGTCTATGCGACATCAAATTATACTGGAAATGTATAGGCTAAAAATATTTCGTCGTGTGTACACCCATGAACTCAGACAAAGATGAAAACTTAAAACAAATGACGGCGCAGCAAATGGCGCCGTCATATTTTGTCGCGAAATTACTATACAATCATCGAAAAGATGATAGTTTCCAGCCAGCTTTACTCTCGTCCAGAGTAACGCTGGCTGGAAACTATCACTCTAGTAGAGCGTCGACGCATCGATGGTTGCGTGGCGGCTGACTTCTGATGCCAGATGATGCCAGGTAGCCGCTGTCGTACCACGTCCATGACGTACTGCTATAATATATTCCGGCACAATCCTGATGATATTCAAGCTACTGAACCCTCGTACGATGACCACTTCTTGTGAAGGCTACCGCGTGGGAAAATCAACATCAAATTAAGAAAATTACAAACCTTGATGTTTATTTAATAATAACCGAGACGGTTAACATGGAAAGTTTCGTAATATTACCGTGCTAACATTATTAGGTCAATTTGTCAAACGAAAACAGCGGGAAGTCACAACGAGGTGATTTATATTACAGTACCGGTTAATAATAAGTGTTTAGTTTCCTAATAGGTACCTTGAGAAACCAGATTGTTGTATACGAATTGGTATCAGAAATAAGAGACGCAACGGCTATGAGATCCGAATAAAAAAAAAGAAAATATATTTATTTGCGGTAAACATGATGCAGCAAAAGAACACAAACACAAAAAAGAATATTTAAAAAAATAATAGGAAAAAGGAAAATAGACAAGGAATTAGGTAGGAAATTGAAATGTAGCAAGGCTTATATCTGCAGTGAGCACCGGTGGCCCAGAAGACGAGCAGTGGTGGCGCAGTGGCAATGGCTCCGAGTTACAAGTTGTATGCCGTGGGTACGAAACCTCTCAGGCGCTTTACTTTGTGTAAGAAACTTCATCACCACTGCGTCCCAAAACGGTGAAGGAAAACATCGTGAGGAAACCGGCATGTCCTAGAACCAAAAAAATCGAAGACATGTGACACCTACCAACCACACTGGGCCCGCGTGGTTGATTACGGCCCACTCCCTCTCACAAAGAGGAGGCCTGTGCAATGGAGAGGGATGCTTGGAGGTTCCCTGCGTGATCGAATCAGAAAGGAGGAGATCCGCAGGAGAACCAAGGTAACCGACATAGCCCGAAGAATTGCCAAACTTAAGTGGCAGTGGGCAGAGCACATTACTCGCAGAACAGATGGCCGATGGGGCTGAAAGGTTCTGGAGTGGTGACCGCGTACCGGAAGACGTAGCGTTGAAAGGCCTCCCATAAGATGGTCCGACGACCTTGTGAAGGCCGTCGGTGCAGGGGTTCCTGCACCGACGGCCAGCAGTGGACGTCTTTCGGCTGAAATGATGATGATGATGATGACGTACACACATACACGGCCGGTAATAAAAACCGCAAAGCAATTGATACCGACTGCTGCAGCAGCAAGCAGGCAGGTATCAATTGCAGCTTCAAGAGGTTTTAACTGCACGAGCAGTCCGTGTATGTTGGTCACTGGCTTACTGCTCGAGCAGTCCGTGTTGGGCCAGCCTAAGCCATTGGGTATTAAAATGCGATAGATAAAACACCGGAATATTTTCATAATACCGGAAAATTCCTACCAATGTAATCATTACCTAAGTTTATCGAACTAATAACATTTAAAGCCAGTGACAGGTTTTCGATAGGTTGTATCGGCCATTTTGACCTATGACACTTCGGCGCCTATTAAGATGCAACAACCATTCGATTACGTTTAAATTTATAGCTTTTGAGAGATAACGTAAAGACTTTTAATTAGATATGTTAGACAATGTGGAGACCACAATACTACAATACATGAGAACACTGGCAACACTAATGGTTAGTCTGCCGGCAGACTTATGGAGTGAAACCAATAAAAACATTTAAAAATAAATTAGTAAAAAGATATTATTTAGATATGTGTTAAAGTGCTACCTAAGTGTTGAGAGTAAACTAGTCGCGAGCTCGTACTCACTCACTGGTGGTCGTGGCCGAAAAGCACGCTGTCCATCTGGCTTCGTGTCCGACAGAGCTAGTATCAGTGATGAGCAACTGCTCATCCCTTAACGACGTATGACGTTTTATGACGTTTTTCGCGTAGACTAGGGCCTAACTAGGCGCTAGTCTACGCGAAAAACGTCTAGTACTCACGCACAGAAACACTGTTCCGAAATGATAAGCGCGTAAAAAAAATCGAAAAGTGCTTCGGAAAATCGAGTTTTTTGAAAAAACTACTGCATAAATCAATTACAAATAAAATTTATTGAACTTTTCGATAACTGAGACTTGTCGGCACGGAGTTGATTTTGAAGGTTTATTACTTACCTATTTACATCCAAAGTTACGTTAAAAATATCAAGAAAAACGAATCTTTCTTGGCTCATAACTTTTTAATGGCTTTTTATTTAACTATTCTGTTTCCGTACAGACAACATTCATAATAAGACAAAACAATATCATGTTTAACTTTGGATGAACAATGTCAAACAGTGGATTAATACCCTCCCGAAATTTGTATGGAAAAAATATCGACTAGTGGCACCTTAAGTATGAAGTTTAAGTAGTGTATAAAGACTCGTCAGACCCCACAGGCAAACAATTACTACGGTTTTGTGGGGCTTAGTTTATAAGTTATTTAGCTGTGAACTTATAATAAAGGAAGTACCAAATAAGTCCTAGCTTCAAAATTAAAAACATGATATAACAAACTAAATAGTAGTAACTAATCTTTGACTATACTCCATTTATTATAGCATTAGAAAAAAGAGGCTCGTAGAAGCAGGAATGCAAAACATTTTATTTCATAGTTAAGATAACTGATAGATCTAAGACAGTACCTACTAAATACCTACTTAGATAAACGAAATAAAAGATTTTTTTTTTAATTATGCTTTATTTATTAACAATATCTTCATCACACATACTTCCAATTTACACCAAAACGACTGAATGAGACACAGACGACGTAAACCGATAAAATTAGAAAAACCCGGCTGTCAGAGCTTATGAAGTGATTATTAGACATTTTAGATTTGGTAGGATTATAGTAAAACGAAAAACGTTCCAGTAATGTTCATCTCTGCTTCTTTTAGGTTTTTAGCATTGACACTGTCATTTTAAATTGGAATGAAATAATATAGCTAAATGAAAGCCACTTAATTTCAAATTGTTGAAATGATTACAATTAAGCGTGAAAGCTATATAAATCGATTTTAATAAATTTGGCGTCAATCGTAACTGTAACAAGTTTATTGTACTTTTGCTATAAAGTGTGCATTAAAAATAACCTTTTTTAACTTCTGTCTAATGCTATTACAAATGGAGTATAGCTATAGTGACTAAACTATTGGATATATTTGATTGAATTTTCGTATGCAGACTGGAAACGTCATTAGATATAAGCAGTTTAATGTATTGTTGTATTGTCTTCTCCACTTTGTATTATATTGCTATTCCTATTAATAATGACCACTGTCTCTGAAATGTAATTGTGAACCAATTGTTCCACAGTTGAATTTCCTTCCATTTGATTTTTTTACTTTTGATTTTCCTTCATCCGTTTTCTTTTCACGGAGTCTGAATTTGTGTCCGAATGATGACAATAGTCTCGCCCCCGTATAGGCGTGATGATATTTTATGTGTTAAATTTCTTTTTGCATGGTTAAAGTATTAATTTCTCAGAGTACATTTAAACACTGTTCTACAAGAATAGAATAGAATGACATCTTAATATCAATTTGGTTACAAAAATACTACTATTATCAAAACGGTGAAGGAAAACATCGTGAGGAAACCAGCATGTCCTAGAACCAAAAAATTCGAAGACATGTGACATCTACAGGCCTCCTCTCTGTGGGAGGGAGTGGGCCGTAACCCATCACGCGGGTGCACTGAGCCCGCGTGGTCGATTACGGCCCACTCCCTCCCACAGAGAGGAGGCCTGTGTCCCAGCAGTGGGAACATTATAGGCTGATTATGAGTTACCAAAATAGTTCGTGAACCATCGCGAATCTTCGTGTGGAGTCTGTCACCAATCGTGATAAATTGTTTCTATTATTCGCGGGCGCGCACAACTAGGTGACGTATTTTTTATATTTTTGTCGATGATGTTACAGTTTCAGAAAGTAATTTAATATCAAACAACACATCACATAACATCACCACTGTAATCCCTGAAGGGTAAGGCAGAGATGTACCTACATGGGTACCTACACCTCACGTAAATGTAGATGTACTATGGTGTACAGTCACGAGCACTAATATGTGAACACTTGGCAACTTTCAATTGCGATTTTTTCGTGAAATGACGAATGCAACGTTGAAATACGACACTTTACATAAACCTATGGGTTCGAAAATACTATGTTCGTAATAACATAAAATTTCATTCAAAAATAAAGGAGGAAATTGCCTTTGAATAAAGCCAAGTGTATACATACTTATGCTCGTGACTGTACACTCACATTTCACCAGTTATGTTTAAGTCTCATGTAATAGGGGGGCGAGCACAGATATCAGACACCTAGATAAAGCAAGAGCAACTACTTCGCGTGCGCAGCTTACGTACAAAAAAACTCGTACCACGAGGCAAAAACGCCAAAAAAACACGTTTGTTGTATTGGAGCCCCCCCTTAAATATCAATTTAATTTTGTTTTTAGTATTTGTTGTTACCCCATACTCCCCGTGGGGGTCGTAAAAGGCGACTAAGGGGCGTACCGGAGAATGGGCAGCAGCGTTCTCTATGCATTCCACCACCATACCATACTGCGATCGTCAAGCCGCCTGGGCGCCTGCCAAGCGTGGCGATTATGGCAAACCGGGGGGGGTTTCCCCTTTTGGGGGAGGCCTATGTCCAGTAGTGGACGTCTTTCGGCTGAAATGATGATGATGATGATGATTTGTTGTTATAGCGGCAACAGAAATACATAATTTGTGAAAATTTCAACTGTCTAGCTATCGCGGTTCTTGAGATACAGCCTGGTGACAGGCAGACGGATGGACGGACAGACGGACGGACAGACAGCGAAGTCTTAGTAATAGGGTCCCGTTTTTACCCTTTGGGTACGGGACCCTAAAAACGTAAGCCGCCACTTTCGTACTCAGTCCTGTGTACTGCTGGCTGGGAGAGCCTGAGCGCTGCGCTGGCGCTAGGCCCCGGGGGTGGGGCGAGACGGGTGCCGCACGCTGCGGTGTCTTTGAATCAATTTATTTTCCCATCACTAAATGGTGCTTGTGACGTCATAGTCACCATCATCATCATCATCATTTCAGCCGAAAGTCGTCCACTGCTGGACATAGGCCTCCCCCAATTTTGGGGGGGTTTGCCATAATCGCCACGCTTGGCAGGCGGGTTGGCGATCGCAGTATGGTATGATGGTGTAATGCATAGAGAACGCTGCTGCCCATTCTCCGGTCTCCCTTAGTCAGTCGCCTTTTACGACACCCATGGGAAGTATGGGAAGTGTGACGTCATAGTAGGTAGTCAAAAAATGGCACGCTTATCTTTCATACAGATCGTGATACTTGCGTTATCTAGGTCTATCTATATCTGTGGGGGCGAGCTTATTGCCATCAACAGCGTACAAATCCTGACTCCGGGCTACTACTGCGAAATTCCAAACAAAGAATATCAAAGAGTTATTTATAAAAACAAACGAATAAAAGCATAATTTAAAGATTCCATTAATCTGTCAACTAGTACAATATAAAGACGAATCAAGTTACTAATAATTTCTTTTGATTAACTATCTCTACATGTGTGGGCCAATGGGCAATTTAAATTCTATAATATGTTCATTCTAAGAACTTTACTATTATTAAAAAAATTTGTTCCACGCAATTTATAAAGAAAAATCTTGAACAAGACATTTATTTAATGACGTCAACATTACCCTTAGGTAATGTTGACGTACTAATTATTTAATACAAATTGCTTAATACTTTATAAAAACTGTCCAAGTGCGAGTCGGACTCGCACACGATGGTTTCCGTACCACAAGGCAAAAGCACCGAAAAAAACAAGTTTGTTGTATGAGAGCCCCCTTAAATATTCATTTTATTCTGTTTTTAGTATTTGTTGATAGAGTGGCAACAGAAATACATCATCTGTGAAAATTTCAACTATCTAGCTATCACGGTTCATGAGATACAGCCTGGTGACAGACAGACAGACGGACAGTGGAGTCTTAGTAATAGGGTCCCCGTTTTCACCCTTTGGGTACGGAACCCTAAAAAACTATTTCAAATATTTCTATTATTTATCTGGTTCATTAAAAAAAGTAGTAGACAACTTTTTTTAATGAACCAGATCTATATTTATCAACATTTAAATCATTCTTATAAAACATTACCAGTCGCAGATAAAATCTACCCTAGAGGCAGTTATAAGTTCACGCGATTTTCAAATAATTATAAATCACTTTAACATATTCCTCGTTAGCTTTGACACATGTTATGGACGACCGTCGCTCGCGCACGTGGTTGTGTCCGATTCTAGATCTACAATTAGAGATCCGCAAGATTACGCAGAAACACAAAAAAAAATACATGTTCATATTATAAAACAATTATAATAGACAAATGTTTTTTTAGTTAAATAAATGCCTTTGAGGACAAAGGCATTATTTAGCTAAATAAAAATAGGAAGTCATACTAATACTTTATTATTAATATTAATTACTATTATTAATTATTCTCTCTGTCTGTCTGTTTGTTACCTTTTCACGCTAACCACTGAACTGATTTCGATAAAATTTGGCAGAGAGATAGATTGCATCCCGAGGAAGGACATAGGATAGTTTTTATCCCGATATTCCCACGGGATCAACACTAATGCGGGTGAAACCGCGGGGCGCTGCTAGTTATCAAATAATTTTGTATTTTGAACAGGTACATTTCCAGTTTTAGCTGACCTCGCATTGTATAGATTTTTCGTACAATCAGAAGTCAACTTATTCTGGTAAATTATAGTTTGATGTGTAGCCGTGCGTGCCTACCTACCTACTACCCACCTAAGTACAGACGCCAGCACATCAAGCTACACGAAACTGACAAATCCCAATCAACTTTGAATCTTATGCTTTAGCGATAACGTTGAAAATGTACCTATTAAAGAAATTTGACAGATTGTAGTACCTTGATGTGCTGGCGTCTGTACCTACCATTATTTGTCAAGCAGAGACAGTTGCAAAATGCCTTGTAACACCACCCCACTAAATTAATGACGTAGAGTTAATAAAATACTAATCCCAAGGACAGAAATTTAAGTTAATTTAATCTGATTTACCTACTAAAGGAACGAATTCATTTGAAACCCAATTTTATCCTTAAAATTCATAATAAAGATTGATCTACTTCAGTTAATAATAGGTATAGGTAATTTAATTATAAGGAAAATATTTAAAAATTAATGTACTTTATTTAGTACTTTAGGGGTTTCAAATTAAAAAAAAATCAATTATTATATTTCTGCTTGTGATAGCTGATATAAAAATAATGGACCACCTAATAAGTCTTATCAAATAAAAACTCAAATTTCTATTTCTGCTCGCATTAAAAATAATGCAGCTATTGACTCAGGAAATAGAAAAAAACTGGCCAAGTGCGAGTCGGACTCGCACACAAAGGGTTCCGTACCACAAGGCAAAAACGCCGAAAAAAACATGTTTGTTGTATGGGAGCCCCCCTTAAATATTTATTTTATTTTAATTTTATTATTTATTATTAAAGTTAAAATATAACTGAGTATTTTGTGAATATTTCAAGTGCCTACTTAATGCCATTTTTGATATCGAGCAATAAATGGCAAAAAAATCGCGTTTGTTGTATGGGAGCCCCCTTAAATATTTATTTTATTTTATTTTTAGTATTTGTTGTTATAGCGGCAACAGAAATACATACTTTGTGAAAATTTCAACAGCCTAGCTATCGCGGTTCTTGAGATACAGCCTGGTGACAGACAGACGGACAGACGGACAGACAGCGAAGTCTTAGTAATAGGGTTCCGTTTTTACCCTTTGGGTACGGAACCCTAAAAAGAAGGGTTTTTCATTGTGATATGGCAAATAGGTCTCTTTATAAGCCTTATTTTATGTAAATTATTTCATCGCCATTGCTCTCCAAACGGTGAAGGAAAACATCGTGAGGAAACCGGCATGTCCTAGAACCAAAAATTCGAAGACTGTGACATCTACTAACCCGCATTGGGCCGCGTGGTGGATTACGGCCCACTCCCTCTCACAGAGAAGAGGCCTGAGTCCCAGCAGTGGGAACATTAGGTATAGGCTGATTATGTATAAGCCTTATCCTTCTTTCGAGCCTTGTTCACACTATCAATCAATCAACTCGGCCTATCGCAGTCCACTGCTGGACATAGGCCCATCCCAGACTGCGCCACAGCACCCTGTCCTCCGCCTTCCGCATTCAGTCTACCCCAGCCACCTTCTTTAGGTCGTCCGTCCATCTAGCTGGGGGGCGTCTCGCACTACGCTTGCCAATACGCGGTCTCCACTCCAGGACTATTCTGCCCCACCGGCCATCGGTCCTTCGACAGATATGGCCAGCCCACTGCCACTTCAGTTTGCTTACTCTGCTAGCTATGTCGGTAACTCCGGTTCTTTTCCGGATAATTTCATTCCGACTAACACCAAGATTATCTAAAAAATATTTCTGAAACATTTAAGCGTTGGTTTCCTAAGAAAGTGGTGAAAGATCACACAATAACTACTGTCCAAATACAGAGCGTTTTTGACACCTTAATGTCAAATATACTGTTAAAAATGACAGAATTTCGTGACAACCGTTATACTCGTAATATGACGGTAACCGCAATTCTAGCCTAGTAATAGTATATCTAATGCTAAAACTGTTTCAGATTGATAGGAAGTTCCTCTAAGTGAATGGCACATTTTTTAAAATGCCCGTATTCACTAACACTAAGCGACACCTACATGAATGCCTAAAGAGTCTGCTGTTGTATTTTCAGTTTTCGAAACAGTAGCATTATTTCTACTTTCACATTCATATATACTAACGTAAAATATAATAGTAAAACCTACAAAACCATACATTATTAGAATACTAGTCGGCACACACGACTTGACACGACCGTTTATCTACCGCAGCTTCTTAGTCATAAGCTCACGCACGACGCTGCCTCCACAAAAAAGGACAAAAGGTTCACGCTAAAAAGTATGCAAAAATAAAACACTGGCAGGAAGCGCTCAAAAAAAAAACGAATCGAAAACGAACCAATCCGATTACGAGTTTTCGTGTCATAGTAAAAAATTAACTTAAAGGCACTCCTTCACCGGGAGCATTCGCTTGTAATGTAACAATCTAAGATTCGATTTTGAGTATTACTATATTACTATTACCTCGATTCTCCGCCCTCACTGGTGTAATTTTAGAATCTGAACTGACATTAGAGGCAAATGCTGCTGTTGAGGGAGCGCCTTTACCAACAACATCATGCCTGATATTCCCCGAAGGATTAGGATTTTTTTTTTATCGCCAGTTATGTTTAAGTCCCATGTATATGTGTGTAGAAATAGTCATAACAATTAGATATTACGACCATATTAGTAACTCCAACAATTTATCGTCAAGCACAAAATCGCTACAACCGCCATAAATTATGTACTAAGATTAAAATAAAAAAACAAACAGCGAGTCGAACTCTAAATCAATCATTCAGAAATTCTGAATCGGAGGCAGCAGTGATTGAATCGATTTTTGACACAATTGTCTAGTCTAGTAGATAATATAAGCATAAATAATGAACATATGCTCTAGGCATAAAGAATAAAGATTGATTTTATTTTTATTATGTTGTGTAACATAAACTTTTGTAATATAACACATTTAAAACATTCCTTTGTATATACGCGAACACACCTTTACAATTATTTTAACATAATTGCGCGAAGTGGGCCTTCTGTATAATTTCATTTCATTTTGTCGCACGGCCGTCTCTGGCGCAGGCGCTAAGCCAGTCTCAGACTTCCCGCGCCAACGCATAGATGCGCGGGCGCTTCCAAAAGTGCCAATAATTCTAAATTACGATCTTTTTCTGTGAAAAATGTGATACAAAGTTTTATAAATTAATTTATTATAATTCGGTGATGGTGATTATGCCTTTATTAAATTAGTGTTGTGTTTTTTAATAGTGATTAATTGGAATTCAAAAGTTCAACATGAAAATAATTTTGTGAGTATTTTTATATTTTATATTATCAGTTTTATTTCCATATAAATATATAATATTTCCATATATTATTATATAAATGGAACTTGTTTTGCGGGTTATTTTTTTACGTTCGTAAATTTTCATATTTTATTAATTTTGTTTTATGAATTCTTCAAGAATTATATATTGTGTCCTATTTTTTGGCTCGCGTAACATCAGTATGTAAAATCATTGCATGTAAGCTATTAAGCGAGATACATAATATTAAAATAATATATTTCGAATATCATGCGTTGTCCAGTTAGTTACATTAGTATCTAGAATTTTAAGATAACATGTGACTCAGACTAACATCATAACTGCATAATATAATAAAAACTATTTGCACGTAGACAATAATTTCTGAGGTCTGTATAGGCCATCTGTTTAAATTGCTTAAATAATCTCAAATGGAGGTAAAAACGAATAAAACCTCCATACACGATAAACAAAAGAACAACATTAATTGTAGTGTTCATTAAGTTAAGTATAATAAACTGAATAAGGATTCGCTTTCATTCAGTTTATATCCACCAAACTTTTATACCTAGAATATCTAAGTCTTATCCTGAACATAAGTTTTGAGTTTTTGACAGTTCGTCCCTCATACTAAAACTGTCAGACGTCAATTTTAATCCGCGCATAAAAGATATCTGACTTTGGTAACATCAGCCCTTAGAACTAAAATGACGGTAGGTATATTACCTAGACTTACATTAATTTGATATCATCGATCCATATTGCTGCTCAACTGATAATATTAGGTATCAGAAATAGATAGATACCAAGCAACATACAATATCATTAACTGAGCATATTGCTCAATTTTATGTAGAAGTTTGATAATTTCGTCTTATGCTTTCGATAGGTACGGTCAGTAACAAAAGTCGTTTAACACTTCAGTTATTTTAATCTCAGTTATTGAGCAAAATATTTGTTGAAAATTGCAGCAGAAGTACAATGCAATTTTGAACAAATATTTAGCCTAATATCTGAGATTAAAAAAAATGAAGTGTTAATATTTTGTTCAATAACTGAGATTAATAAAACTGAAGTCTTAATCGACTTTTGTTGCTGACTGTACCTATTTTCATGATTATTAATTTGACATGACTTCGAGTCAGTAGAAGTCCAGTGGTAATGTCTCCGACTTACCAATTGCAGGATGTGGGTTCGAACACAGATAGGTAATTTACCACTGCTCTCAAAACGGTGAAGGAAAACATCGTGAGGAAACCGACATGTCCTAGAACGTGGACCCAGTGCGGGTTGGTCATTTACACCAACCCGCACAGGGTCCACGTGGTGGATTACGGCCCACTCCCTCTAACCGAGAGAAGGCCTTTTTTTTTTTTGAGGATGGGAAATCATCGAATGACTCCTCCCGCTCTGGGTGGAGCGGAAGGGAGTGTCAGACTCTTACTGACTAAAACCCACCCGTGTTCCTTCCTTAGCCCTTTATGTTCCGGGCCAGCGGTAACCCTTTCGGACAATCCCGCTGACCCGGCAGGCTTCGGCCCTAAGGGGCCCCTCCTCGATGCTGACATCTCTTTGAGGCGCGCGTGGAACACGTACGCGCCGTCCGGCACGGGCCTGGTCCTGATCGGGCGGTGAGCTACCCATTACTCTCCGCCCGCAGGCCCGCGCCTACGGTGGCCGGGAGTCGTCACGCGGCTCCCGACGCCCGGAGCGTCTCCCGCGGCGGCTGGGACGGGAGTCTCTCTCCCTGAGCCGTTCCGCCACCTCCTTCGCTAGCATGACTGCTTCGCAGAAGGAGGTGACTGCCTCCCACTCCCTCTCGCCCCGGACCATGGCTTGCACCAGGGCCGGACGCGAGAGGTCGCCGTCGCTGCCAATCGCCTCTACGAGGACACGGCGGTGCTCCGCCCAAGCGGGGCAGACCTCCACCGTGTGCTCCACCGTGTCCTCTGGGCGATCCTGGCAATGGTGACACCCGGGCGTTTCCTCCCGCCTGATGATGTGCAGGAACCTCCCGAAACTTCCGTGTCCGGTGAGGACCTGCGTCAGGCGGTAGGTGAGGGCGCCGTGGCGCCTCTCTAGCCACTCCTCAAAGAGGGGTCTTATCGCCGCTATCGCGGCGTGCCCTGCGCTGGGTTGCGACAGTCGCTCTTTCCATGCCGCCATGAGTTCGCGCCGGAGATCCGTCCGCTCCGCAGCGATTTGCCGCGGAAGCGGATCCTCCCCCCGGCGTAGTGCCTCCGCGCGCCACTCATACAGGCGCGCGAGGACTATCGCCTCCAGATCCCATGGCGGCAGTCCGGCAAGGAGGCTTGCCGCCTCGCCAGAGATCGTGCGGTAGCCCCGGATAGCCCTTATGGCTACCACCTTCTGGGGCGCGTTCAGGTAGTGGGCGGCTCGCCGCCGCAGTGAACGCGCCCACACCGGGGCCCCGTATATGGCCATGGACCGCACGACCCCCGCGTAAAGCCTCCGGCAGGAGGCGTTTGGCCCCCCCAGGTTGGGCAAGAGCCGCTTGAAGGCGGCCCCGGCCCGTTCCAGTTTGGGGGCCAAACGTCGGAAATGCTCTACGAAGTTCCACCGGCTGTCGAGGACGAGACCCAGGTATTTCATCGTCATCCCGACGCCGATGTGAACCCCTCCTACCGTTAGTTGGGATCCCGATGGCGGCGCGTTCCGGGGCCCATGAAACGACATGGTCTCGGACTTGTGCAATGCCACCTCGAGACCCAACTGCCGGATCCTCTCCACGACTATCGCAACCCCGCGTGTCATCGCGTCGGTCGCCGCCTGATGCGACCTCCCCTGCGCCAGGACCAGCGTGTCGTCAGCGTAGCAAACCACGCTGACGCCATCAGGGAGGTCGGCGCGCAGCACCCAGTCGTACCCGATGTTCCACAGAGGCGGCCCCAGGACCGATCCCTGTGGGACACCGCACGACATCTCTCGCCGGTTCCACTCCCCATCGCGACCGGGGTAGCTGACGGCTCTTTCCGTCAGATACGCCTCGACTATTCGACGGAGGTAGGGCGGCACCCGGTGATACCGGAGTGCCTCCACAATGGTGCTCCAGGGCAGGGTGTTAAACGCGTTGGCGATGTCGAGTGACACCGCCACGACGACCCCACCCCGGGACACCGCGTCCCCCGTCGTGAGGGCTTTCACGCGCATGATGGCGTCCACCGTCGAGCGCCCCTTGCGGAAACCGAACTGGCTGTCCGCAAGATCCGGCCCCGTCCTCACCAGGTGCCCGACGAGGCGGCCCGCAATCACTCTCTCAAAGAGCTTGCCGACCTCGTCGAGCAGCACGATGGGCCGGAATGCGGACGGAGAGTCCGCAGGGCGCCCTGGCTTCCGAATGAGGACCAGCTTCCCCGTCTTCCAACGGCGTGGAAACTGGCCTCTCTCCAAACATGCGCTTAAGAACGCCTCCAGTCGAGGCCCGAGAGCCCCCGAGGCCAGGACTCAGGCTTTACCTGGCAAGCCGTCGGGTCCTGGGGCGGTATTTTTGGCCTTCAGCCTTCCTACCGCCGCTCTCAGTTCTACCCCGGTCACAGCAAGGATGTCGTCGTCGTCCGCGTGGTCCGCTTCGGGCACCGCAATTGGCGGAGCCATGGGCGGGGGAGTGTGCTCCCCCCGTGAAGGGAACAGAGCGCTCACCACCTCCTCCACCAGCTGGGGGCGGAGACTCTGCGTCAGCGGGGGGGCCCAGGTGCGGAGTTTATTCCGCACCATTTTATAAGGGCGCCCCCACGGATCTCTGTTCAGAGTCTCCACCATCTCCTCGCGGGCCACATCCTTGGCCCGCTGGACAGCCTCTTGGAGGGCGGTCTTCGCCGCTCTGTACCCCTCGTACAGCTCCGCCTCCGTGGCTTCCGCATCCGGAGGGCGAATGCGGAGCCTGCGGTGCCTGGTGTACAGGTGTCGCGCATCGACGCACGCCTTGCGTAGCGTCTCCAACTCCTGCGACCACCAGTACACCTGACGTCGGGCGCGTCCTGGCCGGACTCGGGACATTGCCACGTCACAGATCTCGGACATGGCCTCCCGGAACCACTCCGCCTCATCGTCGATGTTGGCAGGCCTGTCCGGTGATGACACCCAGGCCTGCACGATCGAGGCTTCCAGGAGGAGCTCCCGGTCCAGCTGCTTCAGCGCCCACCGCGGACCACTCGGGGTCTGTTGGACCAGCGCGCTAGAGGTCTGGGCGGAGACGTCGAACCGGATATACCGGTGATCGGAGTAGGTCTCCACCCCCTCCATGACGCGCCAGTCAATGACGCGTTGTGACAGAGCGGGGCTGCCGAACGAGATGTCCACCACGGACTCACCCCGCATCCGCACACACGTGGGAACAGAACCCCGATTTAGGACGACCAGGCCTGTTTCCAGAGCCCAGTCCTCCACCATCCTGCCCCGCACATCCGTGTAACGGGAACCCCAGGCCAAATTCTTGGCATTGAAGTCCCCGAGCACTAGCACGGGGAAGGGATGGTTTCCGGCGACGACGACACTCAACTCTGTTAAAGAGTTGTGGAACTCGGCGAGAGTTCGGTTCGGAGAGAAGTACACCCCCACTACTACTATCTCTCCGAACCGTGCTGCTACGCACCCCTGTCCCTTCGTGACGCATTCGAGGGACGGGGTGCCGGCGGCGGCCGACGAAAGTATGGCCACTGAGCCGCTCAGGTCCTCCACCCAGTCATCCCTGGGCGGGACAAAGTACGGCTCAGCGACCACGGCGATGTTAATCGACCACTGCGCCACGCTCTGGAGCAACAGGTCCTGAGCGCAGGCGCAGTGGTTGATGTTCGCCTGGAGGAGGCGTAGGGGAACCGAGAGAAGGCCTGTGTTATTTAATTTTGTAAAACGTAAAACGTTTATTTTCTCTTGACTGTACTTAACTGTCAAAAAGAGTAACCTAGAAAGTGGATAATACAGAGAGAAGACGAACTAACCGGGGATCGAGGAGGGGGGCGGGGGTGGGAGGGGGGATTCATGGGATCAGACCGGAATAAATCGTCCCAGCAGTGGGACATTTTAGGCTGATTATGTTATGTACCTGCAGTATAACTAAAGCAATACAAGTGCAGTTCTCACTACAAACATAGGAATAGAGTTACGCTGACTGTGTGAAAGTAAATCAATTCAAAGCCTTACAACCACATAACTTCTTCTTTATCGTTGTTTTATCGCTAGACTTTGGTTTTGTAGAGAACTGGGCGTGTAGATTGTAGATGCCCATGTATTTTTCTTAATGTGTAGAAACATATCTACTGTTTTAATTATTGTGTGTAGTGAAGGTTCTATTGACGACTACAAGACTTAAAAAGAAATTTAAAATGAATGATTTCTCCTTTTTTTTAAAGTCGGTAAAAATTAAATCGACTTCAAAAATAAATTAGGTAACTCAAAATTATGAAATAACTTTAATTTCATAATCGCCACGCTTGGCAGGCGGGTTGGCGATCGCAGTGTGGTATGGTGGTGGAATACATAGAGAACGCTGCTGCCCATTCTCCGGTAAGTTCCTTAGTCGCCTTTTACGACACCCACGGGAAGTAAGGGGTGGTGGTATTCTTTAAGTCCGGCACCACACAGACCCGCACGCAGTTTATAATAATAAATCAGAATTCACGTGAAAACATATAGGTAATTTAATGACTTAAATATAATCTTTGATATCAAACAATATTATGTTTTATTCTGTCAAAATCACAGTGATCTTTATTCTCGTAACTATAAGGCTGCTGTTGGGTTGTTCTTGTCAGAGGCAAATTAACTATGAAAGGACTCTGAACACTGTAAGGCTCAGTAGTCCAACTCGTAATGACTTTACGACCCTAAGGTTGAATGTCACTTGCACATCATGAAAAGATAGGTCTAGGTATTTGACTATTTGAAAGTTAAATATAGTTTCAACCTTCAATTTTCAATTTAGTGAGAATTGTTGTCAAAAGTAATAATGCAAATAGTGGTCTTCAAATACATATTAGCCAGTTTTCAACTGCCCCGTTGATCTCGTGGTTGCAGGCGCGACTGCTGAGCGTGGGGAGGACCCAGAGACTGGACCC
This sequence comes from Mesoligia furuncula, assembly GCA_916614155.1. Classification (NCBI taxonomy): domain Eukaryota; kingdom Metazoa; phylum Arthropoda; class Insecta; order Lepidoptera; family Noctuidae; genus Mesoligia; species Mesoligia furuncula. Next base: position 10,167,176 of record OU744808.1, on the reverse strand, counting down.
AGGAGGGTTCAGTTCCCAAGTAGGACAAAGTGTTATTTGGGTTTTCCATTAGGAATTTCTTAGTAACAGCCCGGAGTTTTGAAGTTGGAGGTTTAATACCCCCGTGCCTCCGAATGCACGTAAAGCCGTTGGTCCTGCGCCTGATCTCTCCCCGGTCGTATCGGATTGCCGTCCCATCGGACGATGAGAGTAAAGGAACAGAGAGTGCACCTGTGTTTACGCACACACTTGTGCACTATAATATCTCCTGCGTACCTGGCTAATCTCCGTTGAGATTGGCCATCGTGACCGAAATCGGGCGGGAGGCTATTATTTTTTATTATCCGGGTTTAAAAATAAATGAGAGGGTCCCACGAGACACCAGGTTCGAATGAAGTTCCTTTTGCTTCAAGGGTTTGATTTTACACTTTTTTCGGTTTAGCTCTCATTCTCCAAGATCTTGAAATAAGGAACTTCGTTCCAAAAAGCGACTTATAAACAAACATCCCACGACTATTCGTAAATATTATTCGCATGACATAATTTGTAACCTCGAATCCAGTCCAAGCATAATAAAATTACGACAGCAAAACAATCAAATGGCGACACCTTTCTTTTCTACACGTCAGGGTCTAAAAAGAAAATTGGCGTCATCGTGTGATTACATACCTAATTTTCACGAGACTTGCCAAATTTTGCACAGCCGCCAACATCAATGTGTGTAGAAGCTAAAACTGTTTGTGCTACATTAAAATCACCTGAACTCCTGAAGTTACGTGACAAGTTGCAATTGAAGGCTTAAAGTTATACGGCCCCAAAGGTCGTCGAACTTGCCAGCTACCTTGGGTGTTATTTTGGTCTTTGTTAATACTGATTCATATGATGCACCTACGCAGGTGAATTGCTGTAATTTGCTTGATATAAATTAAGAGGAGTTTTCCTCTTTCTGACAATAATTTACTTACAACACTTATATTAAAATAGTCTTCGTGACTGGCGTCACTTAAATGTACTGTCAGGGAAGTTAATTGTTGGACAGTGTCACTCTGTCCACTGTGCCAAGTTGTCATAGCCACGTCCTAATGATTAAAGTGCGCGCAAAATAAGTCTGCGCGCGGGAATAATCGTTTGCCGCTATATGGACGTTTATTTCAGGTGTCAAAAGAGTGTGCTATGTTCCGTGTTTTCCAAAGTAAATAATTTCCATCATTACACCGAAAATTATTAAAAGTTCTGGCAGGGATATAATCTTGAAGTCAAACGTCGCGCGCAGATATATCTTGCGGGCACTCTATCCAAGATGAACAGTTGTGATTTAAATTAACGAACAATTTAAATTGATGGTCAATTTGATTTAAAATTTGTTTATCAATCAATTTTCCTAACTTGTATCCCTTGGGGGTCTAGACAAAGTGACCTTCTATCAGCGATAACGATAATGGAAAAGTCAAAAATGTACGAGTTGAACGTAAGCTACCGAAAAATGTATGTCAATCCTGTTAAAAGTCGTTTTAAATACGAAACGCTTTGAAAGCGATTGTCATTTGTTTCGGCTCTGCACCTTAATTGTGTAACACTCGATTAATCTCAATGTGAATTATTGTGAAGGATATTGCTAATCCATTTCTTCATATGTTCATTAAATATGTCTGCTTAACAATAAAAATAACGCAATGTATGCTGTTGAACTGTCAAAAATGAAATTTATTGCTAATGATAGTGTATTACGCAATTACTCCACTAGTTTGATACGAATCAAGCGAAAGTCATGGTTTATATTTTTATCTTCTACTTACAGCATCTTTGATAGACTGTATTTTTACAGGGTCAAATTAAATTAGCTAGCGAAACTGATATCAGACTAATATTATAAAGGCGAAAGTTTGTGAGTGTGTGTGTATTTATATGTTTGTTACTTCTTCACGCTCAAATGGCTGGACCAATTTTGATAAAATTTTATATGGATGTAGCTGATACCTTGGATTTAACATAAAGACTTATTTTTATCCCGATATTCCCACGGGATCGACATTAACGCGGGTGAAACCGCGGGGCGCAGCTAGTCGATTTCTAAAAACGATAAAATAAAAATACAAAATATTTTATTTTTTTATTTGGGGGTCATTGACCGCAATTAATGTAGTTACTGGAAACAGTTTGAATATCTGTTTTTTTTTTTTGTGTATACTGAAGAAGTATCTATATCCCAACACGATAAAACAAAAGAAAACAGATTTTCTCAACTCATACCTACTTGAAGTTACAACACTCCCAGCGGTCGTTGGTTCCCAAAAAAAACCCATCAAAAGTTTAATATTTTTATTTTATGGTAATTAGTTATCGATACGCATTCCGTCTGCGGAGTTCTGCTATAATAATTTAATTTAATTTGACCCTGCATAAAATCATTCCCAAATGTATCGTGATCTCTGGTTCCATCTGAAATAATTCTTTGTGATAGAAGTTTATGTAAAGATTACAGGAAAAATAAAACGAAGTCTCTAAATAGCACACTTTTTCATAAATCATCAACAAAACTTACATTAGTTCCACTATCGGTCAAGAGATGGCGCTGACATAGAACTGCAATATTCTACACCGCAGTGCACAGTGTTAAAATTATCTGACGAGTATAGGCCTCACCGATGAAAATTCAAAAACATGATGGTACGGAACCCTCGGTGCGCGAGTCGGACTCGCTCTTGCCCGGTTCTTTTTTGTCTGGCTGTGTTTTTTAAAAATCAAAGCCGCTGCTGACAAGAACCCTTCAGCAAATTTGGGCAAAAAATGGGCAATTTCAGCAGAGTTTTTATTACCCTTAACCAGTACTCGTTGAGGAAATTTTAAAGGACGTAAACGAAAACCCGTAAGTCTTTACCGTTTTTAAATCGCCTTTCCTGACTTGGTAAGCTCGTAAAATCCGAGTTTAACTATAATGTGTTCGGGTCCTGAATAAAATTTGTCGCTTGTTTTGTATTAAATCGTTCCTTCAGACGTAAGAGATGTTGAACTTTATGACGTCATACGGTTTAGTGTTTGTTTAATTACTAGGAAGGTCTAAGATGGGTTCATTGGGACCTTACATTATCTCCTTAAAATTCCCTATCGTCAACTTTAAACTCTTTACAGCACTGTAAAATTTGAGTTGGTACAACGTTACAGTGTGACATTTCTATAAAAATATTGCAGTTGATTTAAAGTATTGCTTTATTCTAATATCTTACCTACTATTTTTAGAATACAGGAAAAAAAATACCGGACGGACAAAAATTCCCCCGACAAAACTACTTTTATTACTCAATGTACGGAAAATTATGATACGAAAAATACGTTACGTTATAATTAATCAAAGTCACGTGTAGGTATTTCCCAGGTAGAACTAAAAATAGACATCCATTACAACATAATAATTATAACGGGAATACCTTTACCTAAATTATTTATATTTTTATCTCGTAATTACTGCCCGACAGCCTGACTTCTTCAAAACCAACCAGTATTACTGATATTTCAAACAACTTTTTTTTGCTTTATTTTCATTTATCTTAAAACTTACCCTGTCTGTACACTGGCCTTGTAACTGTCCGACTGCGGGACTCCAGACACATCTTATTAAGATAACAAACGTCATTAAAATTCACGCTTTCTCACTGAATATCGGCGATAGGACATTTACATTACAAGTCCAGTTTTCCTCACTCAGGTTTTCTTCATCGTGAATGGATGGATGAGGGATGACAATTTAACAATTATTTTTTCTGAAGTAACTTTATAAAACTGCTAGCATAAGCATAATCAGCTAATAGGTATAGTTCCCACTGCGGGGGAAAATCAGCTGTTCCCTACATTTATGTTAGTATAACTCGTCAAAATGTAGGGACAGCTCACTTTTTTTGCAAATTCGGGTTTGGTCCCATAGTAAAAGTTGTTCATAATGATGAGTACAATGACCTCTTAAGAGGTTGTTAATGTTTTACCAATAACCCTGTATAATTAATGTATGCAAAATATTGTAAAACATTTTAAAAGAGTAACGGTGGAGTTTCTTGCCCATTCTTCGCCGTACGAAAACTACATTTTGGAATGGGCGACTAGAATCAATTCTATTTTATCGTAATTTTTGACGTTCAAAAGTGCCTTTTATGTGCCTATTTGAAATAAATGTTTTGACTTTGACTTTAAGTCCCCAGTACCACGTACTCTAGCCCATAAGTGCGGCTAGAGTACCTACTAGTCTCTTGGACTCTAATCCAACAAACGATCTGTTTGCGGACGAGTGGAAGAAGATTTTGTCAGCATGTCAGAAGTACTGTGAGAGGGATGTATGAAAGTGTTGTTAACTTTTTACTTGATTTTATATTTAATCTTTTATGTGTATGTATAAACTGTCTTTAATATCTGTAATTGGTTGTAAACCGTTTTAATTAAAGAATAAACAAATAAATACAGTACTTAAAGACACTGTGGTATCAAAGCTACACAATAGATCAATTATTATCTGACCTCCTAACATAGTAAAGTAAAAACAAATGAATAATTAGGTACTATTAGGTACATATTTTTATCAGACACCTCTATTATCAAAACTTGTAGTTAAGACAATGTTAACAAAAACAATACGATCTTTATAATAACCTACTTCTTTTATTATTAATCAGTTTATTATTTTCCTGACTACTATTCATTATTTTGGTATGTTTTGAACCTTGAAATGATCAAAGTAATTACCTAAACGTTTTTGCTTTTTTTTTTTATATTTTCCCCATTATTATTGTGGCGCATTTGATTTATATCTATCTATTCAAATAAATTAAATTGAAGTGTCTGTTTGTAATGTCAAAATAACAGCATTTACTTAATACAATTGAAGGTATATAAGGTAAAGACTCCAGCACATCAAGCTACCCAAAACTGTCAAATTTTCCCAATCAACTTTGAACCTTATGCTTTAGCGATAAGGTTAAAAATCTATTAAAGAAATTTGACATATTGTAGTAGCTTGATTTGCTGGCACCTGTACTTGTAACAAAATAACAATTTTTAAATTTCTTGTCAGCTGTCTGTTTGTAATCTCCGAAACGGCTGGACCGATTTTGACGGGTTTTCACTGTCAGATACCTGATAATAAAAAGAGTAAATTAGGCTTCTTTTATTTGACTAAAATACCGCATTCCGAGCATTTTGTTTTCTGACAGCCACGCGAACACAGCTAGTTTGTCAAATTATCGACTATAATCTTATGCTAGAATCACACGGATGGTTTGCAAATTATAATAACACTAGTGACACAGAAATTCCCAGTCGTCTGTCGATTTAGTTTATGTATCCAACATATGGGATTCCCGGGGTTTATTGCCAGAGACATTCTTGCATATAACAGTCTGCTGCTGACATTATTAGTAGGACACCGTATGGAGTAATGCTAGCTAAAGTGTTGCTGAAAATATCCTGGCCCGGGAATTTGGGATGTGCAGATTACCGAAAATGTTAAATTAAAAAAAACTTTTTTACAAAAAAACAACCGACTCCAAAAAAAACACTACATAGTAGTGATAAATGACTTTAATTTCGGAAGTCGGTGTCGTTAGTTCCGCATTTTCGTTTTTTTGACACCGACTTTCGAAATTGAAGTTATTTATTTGGACTTTTTAGTTGTACCTACCCTACACAAATTCAATTAACACTAGTGCATTGAAGAATTGAAGACCCCGACTAGAAGAATCATCAAAATTCGCATAGAAATGCCGGAGATGCAGTACATTTATGCATACAACTTCGTACATAAGAATAATTACCTAATGTATTATATACAACAACCTTCCTGAAAGTATGTAGATCACAATAATGAAAGAGTTATCAAAATTGGTTTTTGAGAAAATCGCGGACATACATACATACATACATATGGGTCGAATACAGAACCTCATTTTTTTAAGTCGGTTAAAAAAGTCAGGATGTGCTTCTTGGATTTGTTAATAAGTGACAACCATAGATATCCGTTAAATAAGATAAGACGGTAGGTTCGTCTAATACTTTAAGTATCTACATGGCTATACTAATAATAGTTAACATACGGTTTCAAATATGTATCCTAATTTGAGTGAAGGTGCAGTCCACTCAAAAAACATGCGTCTTTTCGCATCTTCTTGAAAGTGATAAGAACAAATAACAGTTTGGTTTCAGGGACACCAATTATTTTCCCTGCGTGTTGCAAGTATCCATTTATTTTTAATTTCTGGATCTTTCGGGAAACTTAAATAAACTGTATTAATTTTTGTAAAACAGGTTCACATTCTCTGAAGTATAAGTACTCACATTTCGCCAGTTATGTTTTAGTCCCATTAGGGTCTATTACTTGGGACTTAAACATAACTATTCATAATCCTAATAATATAAATGTGAAAGTTAGTGAAGATGTTTGTTTGTTTGCTTTTGTTTGTTTTTGTTTACTCAATCACGTGTAAGCTGTTGAACAGATTTGAATGAAAATTGGCATATAGATAGACCATTTCCTGGATTTACACATAAGATACATATAACGGGTGAAACCGCGGGGCACTGCTAGTAAATTATATAATACTTATATATTTTTATATCGGTGACATCCTTTTTACTACAATCACACATCATTTTTAAAGTACCCTTCATTTTTTTAAAGTTGGCTTTCCTTCTCTTCAGTGTGTCTCGTGACTAGGTTTTCGCGTTACACCGAACATTTTCAATATCGCTCGTGTTGACACCTATGAATGTTACCTGTATGAAACGTGACTAGAACCTGCCTTCTGATGCCAATGTAAACTTTAAAGAAAATTGGAATGGCAATACCCCAGCTGAGATTCTTGGTTGACACCATTTTCATACTTTAAACTGCATAAGATTAGCTACAGATAAGAGATATTAATCATGCATTTTTTTAATAAAAATAAATAAATGCTGTTTTGAATTTACTTATTCATTTATTTCTACTTTATGACTGATAGCGAGTCCATCCTACGTGAGCTCAGAATAAAGACCAGACACTCTATGACCTGTCTCCGCAGAGTTTTGAAATGTTTCGGCCATATAGCGAGAAAAGATGACAATAACCTTGAACAACTAATGGTTACCAAAAAGGTGGATGGTAAACGACCAAGAGGTCGCAGCCCTTTGCGATGGTCCGACCAGATAAGCTCTTCTCTTGACACGAAATTTCATGATGCGTTTCTCCTGGCCAAGGATAGACAGAGATGGCGAAACATCGTCCGGGAAAAGATGTTTTCAAGGGAGGATCACGACCCTCAGCAACGAGGAGTGCGACTTAAGGAGGGGAGGATGACTGATATAGGGAAAAAAAAATACGTACATTATTTCGTTTGCAAAACAGTCAAACACTTTCAAAATTCACGTCTCTAGTTATGAACTGTTTATTTCTTGCATATAAACTAAACAAACTGTCTAGTTTGATTTACTTTCATATCATACTCCTTCCTATTTACAACTAACGATAATTTAAATCGAAACCAGTTGAGTTAAAGCTACCAGAAATCCAATCTAGCATAAATTCTGCGCGTGTCAATTTTAAGATAAGAATAGTTTAAGTACTTAAATGCCCACTAGATCACGCCCACGGATACCTTTAACCTGTTTCCTTTATGGCCGACTGTCCATTTAAATTTTGCAATTAAACTATGCGGAATTCCTCCAATAAGAATGCTTTATTTTGCAGTCCACGCAAAACGCAGCACTGGTATTGGTGGGTTTTCCTCTGTCACACGATTCTGGTCGATAGGCCCAAAGTTTTAAACTTGTCGAGAGGTTCTAGTAAAAGTAACATTCTATTAGCGATATAATAACGATGATGGAAAAGTCAAAAATGTATTGAAATGACTTATGCTATCGAAAACTTAATAAGTATGTAGCCTATATCAGCGAATAATGTTGCCACTGCTGAGACACAGGCCTCCTCTCAGTGAGGGGAGTAGGCCGTAATCTACAATGCCGGTTGGCAGATGCCATATGTCTTCTAAGACATGCCGGTTTCCTCACGATGTTTTTTTTTATAGAGGTATGAGGAACAGGGTGTAAAGCTCACTCATAGTCTATAGAAAAGGGAGGATCCTGCGACCAGACGGGTGTTGTGTCTGGCGGGCAACTGCCCGATAATTTTATCCGTTGTATCTATGCTAGTTGCGCGGTAAACTCTGCTTGCGAGATGCAGGATTTTGCGTGACGTCAGTATGACGCGTTGTTCGCATGTGGCGTTGTAAATACCGCTACACCTTCACCGTTTTGAGAGCAGTGGTGATGAAATTTTTTACACAAAGAAAGCCCCTGTCTGGGTTCGACGGAGTTCGACCCTACGACCTACAACTCGTAAGTCGCGGCCGTTACTACTGGGCCACCACTGCTTATGTTGTAGATTATAAGCAAATCGTCTTGCAATATGTAAATGTCTATTGATGCCTGACAGTTGTCAATAAATTCACACTATATGCCGCTGACAGTTTATGGCAAGAATGCCTCTGAGTTTCACTTCTTCTTTTTAGCGTGTCAATAGCAATCTAAATGGACTCGGCCCAGAATTCAGCTACTTGTTTGGCGCCTTCACCAGCGCCCATCAGTACCTGTAACATGCAGCTGACAGGACACGCAGGACACGATATTAAGTGTCCCATCGTTTGTGAAACAGCACCACATTTACACTCCTAGGCGGAGTCATCTATGAATCTCCACCTGAACAGGTTTTCCCTGCTTCGGCCAACCTGGGTCCGGAGTCTAAAGACTTCCAGGTTACCCAAGGTAACTCATGTCCAGGTGGGAGGTCTTCAGCGGGTGGGACGAACGGATTGGGTCAGGAAGCACTGCCTCGCCACAGCTTCAGTCTCTCTTTTGATGGTTCGCCAGTGAGAGAAACGACACACTTTAAAAAACCGTTTCGGCTTTTCAGCCTACTTATGCATGTCATAATAATAATTGAATTGGTTATTATGAGGATAAAACTGACTACCTTATTGGTCTAGTGGCGGCTAGCGCTACTGCTGAGCATAAAGTCAAGGGTTCGATTCCCGGGTCGGGCAAAGTGGTTTTTGCATCTGAAATTTCACAGTAGCAGCCCGGAGTCGATAGGCTCGCTCCCTATTGCATGGGTCTGTAGCGGTATCTACAACGCCACATGCGAACTACGCGTCACACTGACGTCATGCAAAATCCTGCATCGCGCAAGGCAGAGTTTACCGCTCAACTACCAACTAGCATAGGTGAAATTTGGGTGTAGGTATTATTGGTACGCCTCTACCTAACCCTCCCCATTACAGGCGTGATGTTATGTTATGTTTGTAAAACTAAAAAATGGACAGGCTTCTAAAATTTTATTATTGTCATGTTGCCAAATACGTTTCTGTCAAAAAAGTACTTTCTACTTTCGTCAAATCCTAAATCCGCGTAGAGATAAGTTAGTCTTTGGAGGTCATAAAAACTTGTTTGTAGGCGTTAATCGTACAACAGTAAAAGGTGCGTGTGTTGTCAATTAGACCCCATAAACACATCGTGAAGAACAGTTGGACAACTTTGTTGTAGTTTGTCATATAATGCTATTGATGTCTTTGTCTATTCGTTATCTTGACTCCATTGATACTCTGTATTCACTGTTTTGTAAGATATTGTTGGGCCCTTTGTCTAGAGCTTATACGTACTTATTAAAATAATATATCTTTGTATTACAACAAGCCAATGCTAATTATATGTACAGTCAGCAACAAAAGTTCAAGCAAAATATTTGCTCAGTAACTGACATTAAAAAAACTGAAGTGTTAATCGACTTTTGTTGCTGACTGTACATCATCTTTCATGATAAACTCCTACATTATCTTGCGTTTTTTTATAAACAACGTGCCTAACCATCACGCCTCAATTCCCCAAAGGGTTGGGCAGAGGTTATTTTTTGTTTAAGTCCCATGTGACATATCACATAGAACTTAAACATAACATAACCTCTGCAACGACGACGACGACGAGCCTATTGCCATCAACCGGTCATAAATCTAGGCTACTTCTGAGGAATTTCGACCACCCTCCCACCGGCGTCTGCGGCGGCGAATCCGGCGTCAAGCAGCCTGCTGTGTTTAATCGATGCGTGGGAGTTCCAATGCCTTAGGTATCTTCTGGGCACGCTCGTTCCATCATAGACCTCATCCATCGCTTTCCATCAGGCGCGATCGAGGTCAAGAGCGCCCCATTAAGCAATAATTAAAAAAGAGACAGAAAAATCCAATAACACTTTACACGACCTTGGAATCGAAACCAAGGACCTCATACACAGCAGTAGCTGGGCTTGCGACCAATAGACTAACGATGCAGTATTTTTTTTTATCAAAACAAAGAATTAGCATCGCCATACAACGTGGCAATGCTGCCAGCCTTTTGGGCACTGTTCCTGTTGACAGCGATGCGGACGAATTTTTTGATGACATATGATTATTTTGTTTATTTTTTCACATATTATTATTATTATTTTAAATATTAGCATAGATTATGTTAATATTATCCTATTCAAAACAATAATTATCTTCTGTGGCCTTAGAAATGTATTCTGGTGTCACTAGCACCTTTTCTATCTCCAATAGAATTTCTAAAGTTAAAAGTCAGGAACGTTATTATCAAAATCGTTATCAAGTCTATCCGACTATCAAAATAGATAGGAAAACGCTTATCTACGTACGGAAGTGGATAGTTGAGAATGTCTGCGAAAAACAGGTTACTTCAGTGCAATTACCTCAAGACATGCTAATTACTAGTGTAATCGGTGTCTAAATGATCAGTTATAGTAGATACCTATGTTATTTCATATTGACCTCCTTTTTTAACCGACTTTTAAACAGGTGGTTCTGTATGCGACCCGTATGTAGGTATGTATATACATATATGTTTGTATGTCCGCGATTTTCTCATAAAGTAATGAAGCAATTTTAATAATTCTTTCATTAATGTGCTTTACATACTTTCAGGAAGGTTTAAGTCTATAATACATTAGGTAATTATTCTTATGTACGAAGTTATATGCAGAAATGTACTGCATCTCTGGCATTTCTATGCGAATTTTGATGATTCTTCTAGTTGGTGTCTTCAATACTTCAATGCACTAGTGTTATTTGAATTTGTGTGGGGTAGGTACAACTAAAAAGTGAAAAATAAAAACTTTTTCAAAAAAAAAAACAACCTAGTTCCGAAATTAAAGCGATTTATCACTTTGTAGTGTTTTTTTTGAAGTCGGTTGTTTTTTTTGTAAAAAAGTTTTTATCTATACCTAAGAGTCATACATAATACCTATAGAGATATTATGACTCCCAGTTTGATAAGATCGCTAATGAATAGTTCTGTAATACTTAGGTACTCTAATGAGGCTAAATGATTTTGGTGTCATGGCTCACGGCAGATATAAAGAATCAGGGGGCTTACTCTCTAAGTCCGTCAACGAAAATACGGGTGCGTCTTAAATTAGTTGATCCGTCAAAACATGTAACAAATCTTAATGTCGGACGGGAAAAATTACATCGGTATTAGGAACTGTCAAAGCGTGTGTATATTGAGTTTGAAACGCCCGCAATTTCGGACGAAACTACGAATTTCGTGCTAAGGGCACTTCCTTAGCACGAAATTCCCCCTGGATTGACAGTCTGATGACTTCTGAGGACTAAATTCCCAGAGATACTAAACATCAATCAACTGCCACTGCCCTAGGAACTTCCAAACACAATATGTTCAGAAATACAAAAAATAAAAACAAACATCACCGTATAATTCATGTGGTGATTTGCACAAATGTCAAGCCCAATCACCATAGATACGCCATAGATGACAGCCCAAAACGACAAATCATAGTTCTGATCGATTAGTAAACATTTACCTATCACCATGTCAATATTGGCTAACCTCAATAATTCAATAACTGATCTGAAATGAGTCCTAGCGGTATAGTAAACTCCAAATCTCTTTGGTAGATATTATGTTGAACTGTGGCAAGCGTAGGTCATTGTGTACACTCAATCGCTCCTATGGGAGCCATTATAACTGGTGGGACCATACAATTGATAATAACCTCTCGCATTCCGAATACGGAAATAATTTCAACCTGACATGTAAACTCCACAGCTATAATTTAAAATACATCACAACACCACACAACACTACACAACAACACACACACACAACAACACGCAACATAACATCACGCCTTGTTTCCTCGAAGGGTTGGGCGAGGTTTACTATAGTACCTACACCTAAATTTCGCCAGGTACGTTTCAGTCCCATATAAATGGGGGCAAGCCTATCGCCATCAACCGGCAATAAATCCAGACTCTGGGTTGCTACTGAAAAATTCCAAATAGAAAAATCCAATAACACTTTAATCGCACTAATATTACAAAGGCGAAAGTTTGTGAGTGTGTAGGTATAGTGTGTGTGTGTGTATATATGTTTGTTAATTCTTCACGCTCAAACGGCTGAACCAATTTTGATAAAATTTTGTACGGAGGTAGCTGACACCTTGGATTAACATATCCGCTACTTTTTATCCCGATATTCTCACGGGACCGACATTTACGCGGGTGAAACCGCGGGGCGCAGCTATAGTAAATAATAATAATAATTTTTATTCATTTCAAACATAATTATAGTCCATAGTTCTACACTCATACATTTAAATTATAAACTACCTATTTTAAATTCTAAACAGATAAAAACCCAAAATAAAATTGTGATTAATTTGTTGTGACTTTGTCTGATTTAAGAATGAAACCCAACACCCCATGCTCGGCAGTAGCGCTTGCGACCACTAGACCATCGAAGCAGTCAGTATAATTTAAAAGTACAATTCAAAAACCTGTTTCACAAATATTTAAACGTAGAAACCGAAAACAATAAGAACATTAAGTCTGTAAGAAATGCCGACTTACCTAAAGAACCGACAAAGTATAAGAAAAGCATTGGACTGTTTATGTTTACCTTACATTGTGTATTAAAGAGAAACCGATTGGTCTCCGAAACTCCCCAAACGGGTTGTGTTTCTGCTTTTACAAAAACATTGTGAGTACTCAGTAGGTACTGTAGTTTGCATAAGCAAATTCAGGGGAGTCGAATCAGGTCTCTTACCCCATAAATGGATGCCGCTGAGTACTGGTCACTTTCAAGGAACGGTTAAAAGCATGTTTGAAGGTGCATATTATCTTAACAACTAATTGAACGTGTAAGACGTGAGAGACATTTTAAAAATAAGTATTAATGGTGCGTATCGTAAAGGAGCGGAACTCCTTGTCGGAGTATGTTTCTTTAAGAGGTTTTTTTAAGCTCCCTCTTAAAAAAACCTCTTAAAGAAACAGAAGAAACAGAGACGGAGAGTCTTCAAGTTTTGAGTTGATAAGTAAGAATGCACCATCTTTGTACGCATCATTTCTTTCTATCAGGTAAGATGCATCGGATCATTTCTTACTATCAGGTAAGATGCTTATCTAAAGTGATTCTAACAAAAAAGAATAAATAAATATAGGAGCATGTCCTCAAGCCGAATCTTTGATCTATCTCATAGGCGGTGAAAGTAAAGACCGTGGATATAATCGGGATAGTTTTTAGAAAATTCCAGAACAAAACGTCGTAATAGCGGAACAGAAATCAAAGGCCTATTTAATCAATGACAAACTTTCCAAGTACCTACCAATATCAACGTTATCAGCCACGATAATCGCAGTTCAATGACTCTGAATGACGACTTTGTCCTAGATATTATTACCACGAATTTTTTTCCTATCTGATTAATCGCCTAAGTAAACAAAGAAATGCGAAACTATTATCACGGTGCCCATATAAAACATATCGTTTCTGTCACCAAAGATGTTAAGTTAGTAAGCAAACAGTGTTCAGTGGCAACTTTTCCCTTGTAAACACTGATTCTACTAGTGCTTTAGAATGCAAAACCAAAAATAGCCAATTCTCGTAAAAACGTTCAAAATCTAGTCGCAATCTCATATCAGCTACAGTCAATGTCAAAAACTGGTCAAAAATTTAGGGCTTTTAGGGGTAATTTTGACAGATTGAGAGGTAACTCAGACTGTGAACGTTCTTAAAATTAAGCATTTGTAGATGAAATCAGAGAGGTCTGACTTCATCTACAAATGCTTTAAAATTATGGCAAGGTTTTGAAAGCCATTCATCGAGACAAAATTCAAGAATTATAGTAAAATTTCAATATAGTAGAGATTCTTTACTATCCATATTAACCAAATATGGTCTGTGAGATATTGGTACAGCATCAAGACAATGATTTATTAAAACATTATCGTTAAATGGTGTTAGATTTCTACATACTGATACGCCTTGTATTAAATAGATGGAGCATGCGTTTGATAGTAATGAGGTGGAACCTGTTTTAAGTGACTTTATTAATCATCTGAGAGTGGATAGCTTACATGTTGTGCAAAGTAATATGCTACAGCCACTTTTTTTTCTCGCGTTTGATTATCATGTTGATCATCAGATGATGCGGCTGCTGATGTTGCACGCTTGCCTAAAATCTACATATTCAAGTTCAATTTATGCTACAAATTGTAATTGAGTTCATTTAAGAGCAATTCTGAAATCAAATATTAGATTCTCTTGAAAAAGTCATAACTGTAGTTTTAAAATTATTTAACCAAACACATATAATTTGTTTACACTTTTTGGTAATTAAGTTTCGAGCGCAGAATATAAGTAACCTATTCACTAGAGACTTAAAGACACAGGTGATTTCCTTCTGGAAACATAGACCACGACAACGACCCCAACTTCCTCCTAAATATATTGTTGCTATCACAAGAAGGGGATTGGTCTAGCTAGACATATCTGCCACAATATGTCAGACGACCAATGCGTCAAAGTTACGACCCAATAGGTCCCTCTTAATGGCAAGCGACATTGCGGCAGGCCCAGACGGAGATGGCGGGACTTCTTCGACAAGAACCTTAGCAGCTTTAAACAGAGAGAAGTGGAAAGAGAGTAGGGAGGCCTTTGCCCTGCTGTGGGACATCACAGGCTTTTAATATTTATATATATCACAAGAAGCTTTCCTTGTGATAGCAATCTTTCTTTTCTTTTTTTAAAACATTGCCCCACACTAGGAATTTCTCCTGTATTGTAAGTGCGTTTACAAACATTTAAACTCACATACACAAATAGCCAGATCCGGAACAACTACTTATAGGTCATACAAATATTTGTTACGTGCGGTAATCGAACCCGCAACACCCAGCTGCTGCGCTGGGTGATTTCCTTCTGGAAACATAGACCACGACAACGACCCCAACTTCCTCCTAAATATATTGTTGCTGTCACAAGAAGGGGATTGGTCTAGCTAGACATATCTGCCACAATATGTCAGACGACCAATGCGTCAAAGTTACGACCCAATAGGTCCCTCTTAATGGCAAGCGACATTGCGGCAGGCCCAGACGGAGATGGCGGGACTTCTTCGACAAGAACCTTAGCAGCTTTACACAGAGAGAAGTGGAAAGAGAGTAGGGAGGCCTTTGCCCTGCTGTGGGACATCACAGGCTTTTAATATTTATATATATCACAAGAAGCTTTCCTTGTGATAGCAATCTTTCTTTTCTTTTTTTAAAACATTGCCCCACACTAGGAATTTCTCCTGTATTGTAAGTGCGTTTACAAACATTTAAACTCACATACACAAATAGCCAGATCCGGAACAACTACTTATAGGTCATACAAATATTTGTTACGTGCGGTAATCGAACCCGCAACACCCAGCGCAGCAGTCAATCGCTTAACCACTGCGCCTACCGAATCAATGGTTTTGTCAGCTCTTAGTTAAGGGCATAATCTTAAAATGTGCGAATTCGTTACTATCGAGCCTAAAATTTAGAAGCTAATCGTTGTGACAATAGATTTTTGCAATAGATATGAGATCGTCTATATGTGTTATTTTATTTATTTCCTATCTGACAATAAATAAAATAGCAGTTTAATGATGCGTTTTTTTAGCTCAGAAAAAATTGCAGTATATTATGGTTTTGGTATCTCTATCTAGGTAGGTACATATGATAGTTTGTAACGTGTGTGAATCATATTTTACCTTATTATCATATTCACAGAATATGAGGAAGCTTGTAAGTAAATATATACAGGATTACAAAACTTGTTTGTTATAATAACAGTGCGTAAAATTTAGTGTAGGCTTCTTGAAATTATTTAACTTTGAATTTGAATAACTGATTTTCTCTTCATTGTTTATTTAGACAACAAGTGTATGCTTTAGCATACACTTGTTCAATCAACTTGGCAGATATAATTTTAATATGGGATTAGAGAAAAAAAAAAACATCGTCTTCCTGCCTGTCAACCATATTACTTGGGGTCGGCACAACACGTTAGAAAAAAAAAAATACACCTTGTATAAACCATACAGAACCGTATTTTTTTTTATCAGCGCAGTCTGATCAAATATGTGCGCTCAATCTTCGCAATGTAAATAAAGCGATTAAAAATAATCAGTTAACAGATTAGAAGAAAAATCACAGAAAATAAAATATTATAAGATGACGACATAATTTTGGCACGCTTCCATGCGGAGTATACATATAACAGATACTTACTTCGAGGAAATTGATAATTAAACTACTAATTAGAACAACAGTAATCATTACGCCCGTAGAAAATGAGACGTTCATAAAAACTAGCCACTGTCGACATGAAAATAAAACAAACATTTCTTACGACATCTCCCGCTAAATATCAGCAGTGTAATATTTGCTAAGTTCATTCACGGGCTAGTCTGGTCTATCAATCTTGTACCGCGTCGAGAGCTATACAAACATTTATTTTATACCTCACAGCACCAACACCAATTCTATTCCCTCACTCTTAAGAATCAATTTCGCTCAAACTCTATTTTCCCGTGTACTCTTTCGAGGGATCATCGTCATTGTTCGCTTTCCTAGATTTCGAGCTCGAACACCTTAGTAACTCTTCCTAACCGTTTGAACTAGAACCGTTTCCAATATATCTTGGCCGTCTTCGAAGAAGACAAATGAAAGTGTCGTTTGAATAATGGTTTTCGATATGAACATTTTAGGAAAGTTTTTATTGTGCTGAAGTATTTACGAGCAGAAAAATACATATAAGGCTGGAAATACTGTTACGCCGAAATCGGTCGCTGACTTCAATCGCGTACCGATTTACGAGTATATGGACTCGCACGCACTCGCTGATCATCGGTGCTACAGTAAACACGTCCATTTACACATACAGACGGAACTCGTACATGGTGAGAGCGAGTCGTATGTACAACGCAACCTGCCAGGAAGCTGATATCGACATTTTCAATACTAGTGTTGCTAAATTGAAGAAAATTTTATCTAATTGCTTCTTTGAGCGTAAATAGTAGTTTTTTTTTCTGTTTTGCCATAGAGTTTATTATGTTTTTTTTTTCTGTTTCATAATGATTTAAATATTACATGTGGAAACTTGTAATTGGCCTTATTTTGTATAAATTATTACTTACTGTATTTGTTTAGCTGTAAGTTTTCCTAAAATAAATAAAATAAAATAAAATAAATAAATTTATCGTCAGCGTCTTGGTACGCGTGTGCGACGATACGCGACCGACGTCGCGAAGTCAGCGTAAGAGGAATTCCGGCCTAAGTAAACACACTATGCCGAAGTTACACGACCGAAATTCGGCAAGATTACGCCCGCAATGCTATTTCAATGCCATTTAACGCAACGTAATTTCGGCATAATGTGTCGTGAGTAATTCAAATAGCATTGCAGGCGTAATCATGCCGAACTTCGGTCGCGTAACTTCGGCATAGTGTGTTTAGACACTTAGTTTACACTTTGGACAAAAGTAGGATTTTAATAAGATAATAATATGCTTACCGCAAATGTTACTGGCAAGTATTCAAACCCAGTTTACAAGAAAAAAAAAACAGTAATAGTAAATATTTCTACAAGCAATGAATATCATTTCAAAGATAAGATGGGCTTACAACCTGTTACCATTTAAACACCTTCATGAATCTCTATAAAATATTGCAATACTTTGCTTCCGATAGTGTCAAGAAAACTTATACACTGATGCCGCTTGTAACTCGACTTGTCTAAGTGAATGATAAAGTGTTAGAAGCCAATAAATAAGTGGACTCAGTAGCAGCGCATGCATGCATAAATGGAACTGGTAATAGAAATGAAGTACACCATATTATTATTTTGATATAGAGTTGGAGGGCCCCGTGGCTAAATAATAACAGCCGCACAGGTCGATCGATCAGGTTAAGCTACGTTTGCCGCGGTTGGTCTGTGAATGGGTGTCTATCTCTGAGGTACGGAGGGGTCTTGGTATTTACATACCGTACCCCCCCTTACCTCGGAAAGCCCGTTAAGCCGTTGGTCCCGGTTGTAATTCGTGGATCTTTGACAGTCGTTACGGCCCGAAAGTCTGACAACCAGTCTAACCATGGGTTATCGTATTACCCAGTAACTGGGATATGGAGGTCAGATAGGCAGTCGCTCCATGTAAAATACTGGTATTCAGCTGCATCCGGTTAGACTCGAAGTCGACCCCAACATAGTTGGGAAAAGGCTAGGCTTAGGCTTTCTTGGTATGTAAAGATGGTCACCCATCCACGGACCAACCGCGGCAAGCGTAGCTTAACCTGACTGATCCACCCGTGCGACTGATATTACTTAGCCACAATATATTATTATTGTGAATAACAACTGCTTGGTTGTAATTTTGCTGTTGAACCGTTTATTGAAAACCAAAATAAAAGTTATCCCAAAAATTACACATAATCCAAATCCCAAAACCATTTAAATAATCATTAGTCCGATTTGAAAAAAGTTAATATTAAAATTTCATCGAAATAAAATTTTTCGCTTTTAATACCTAATCGAGACTTTTATGATAACGAATGGGTTGCATAAAATCCAGCACTTTCAATTCGCGGTGTCATATCCACAACTGGTTGAATAGTGGTCCAAAAGAAAAAAAAAACAAAAAGGAATTCTCTGCAACAATTCTGTTTGTTAAAATTGTTGTTATCAATGCAGCTCTAATAAAATTTTGTAACATTGTAGTGTTAATATAAACTGTGTGCGCTGAGAAAGGCGTTCCCTTCACTATCACAACTGCCGCGAGCAAGACTCACCTCCACGGCTCCACCTGTATCGTGCAAAATTAATTGTTAAAGCAAGCGTTAAACGTGGCAAATAGGTTACGGAAAGCCAGACTCAACTTTTCAATTTGATGTAGAAAATGAAATGTAGGAAAGAAGCCCGGTCTTGGTTCAAAACTATATTAATATTGGGATTGCAATCAATGTTGCTGATGGATACAATACAATATATGGATACGTGAGTATTTTTACGCACTGTAGGTTACGTTTATATTTCTTGTATTCACCACCTGATATTAAATTTAAACACAAACGAAATGCAAGACTTTGTATGTAAAGCGACATGCTGCAGCTATATTATTGTAACCATTTTATAGTTCTTGTCTTATCGCGTCTCTACGATGTTTATGTAACAGGACTCTAAAGGACTGGATGCCATTTAACTTTGTCTTACTGCTACGTTTTTGCTGACTTACATTTTGTTCCATCTGCCATTTATGCACGTTCTGTGACTGTGAGTAGGGTTGATATCTCCTTACCTCCGGCTTTAATCTTGACATCGGTATGTTATTTTCTTGCTATGGGATTTCAAGATTATTTTCCTTTTAAAATTATATTGGCAGCAGTACTTGCAGACGTCAACGTCAAATTTTAATTGTAAAAAGAGACGAAGGTGTTTTAGTAGAATTTAAATTTAGTATTGCATCGTTTTAAGGGCAACCCAAAGGGTGCCAACCGGAATCTATTACTAAGCCTCCGCTGTCTGCCCGTCCGCCCGTCCGTCCATCCGTCCGTCTGACCGTCAGTGAGCTGTATCTAATATCTATCTGTAACCGTAATAGGTTGACAGTTGAAATTTTACAGAATGTGTAATAGTGTAAATAAAATAATCTAAACAAGAATCGTGTTTTTTTCGGTGTATTTTGCCTTGTAGTACGCCGTACAAAACCCTTCATGTGCGGGTCCGACTCGCACTTGGCCTCTTTTTTTAAGTCGTCATTCAAGTTAGCAGAACAGGTATATATCACACACACTATGCCTTTCTTCAATCAAGGCAGAAAATATGAATCACAAATGTCGAGCCAGGAATTTCATATGAAGAGCAAACCAAATTGACAACGAATGTTGTGCCACTGAATAAGTAAACGTAGAATGTAGTCGGCTGGATTTTAGATCCATATATTGAACTAAGAATTATAGTATGGATTAAGGTCTAGTGTACAGTATATTATAAATGAGCTGTTGGGTCTTGTGTGTAAACCTTCAAATAATTGAAATATGGTAATTATATTTGTAAGCAAAGCCAAGTTCAATAAGGTTCAATATTACTCATACAACTTTCGCTTCCTTTCATAACGGTAGCACATCTTATAATCTTGTTTGCTGCCTAGCATGTGGCGACATTAAATACGGCATAAGCAATAACTTTCCTCAGACGATGCAAAAGACAGAATATGTTTAGGGCCATTTGTGAATGCATGTCGTCGACAATTCTTCTTATAGTTGCATCATCACAAATTACTAATTCAGGAAATAACGGGAGATGCAAGCCACGGAATTTAAAGAAAACATTAACATAAAGTTGCAAACGCTGTTCAATAGCCGATGGTCGAAGAATTTATATTGACACAAATTTATTCAGTGAGTGAAGTTAATTGAATGGAACACGATGTTATAGATAACCGCAAAGATATAAATTCTATCATTAAATTACTTGCCCGAGTGCGGGTGCCATCCACTGCAGTCACAGCTAAAGATTTTATTCCATGCGATTGGAAAAGAAGGGGACTGTGAAGGATGGGTATTGCAAAATGATATTGGGAATCTACCCATAGCATAGTTCAAGCATAAATATAAAAATTAGGAGTAGCCAGTGATGCTGTTGTTATGAAGATTTTTTAATATTAATTTAATGGAGTAAGCCCTGATCTCTTTTTTATCAAATATAATAATTATGGAACCGGCATGTCGTTCGACCCAAAAAATTCGAAGACTTGTGACATCCACTGATCCGCACTGGGCCCGCGTAGTAGATTATGGCCCATTCTCTCTCACAGAGGAGGCCTAGTGTTCTAGCAGTGGGACAATTATGTGCTGATTATGCCTGTTATAATATGAAACGTATTTTCATTTGAATCCATTTTAAGTATTGTTTTAACCAACATTATTTTCGGTTATTTAACCATTTATGAATAAACAGCCGTAGATTACCCAAAAGTTACATAAATATACCACAATTGTGTTCGTCCTCCATAGCCTTTGATGGAGTTACACCTTACTTGACTCCATGCCAACTGTTTCTGCATTCAGTGAGTCATCAATCAAACCGTGGTGCAGGTTCTTGTTTATAAATATCTGTTCGCTTGTTAGTGTGGGCTTACTTGCAAATTATGCTGTCAAAATCGTCAGTCTTTTTTGTTCACAGCTTTTTAAATTTTGAAGGATAATTGCATGTATTATGTTCCTTTTTTGTACTGATTTTCGGTTTAGAGCTGAGTGAAAGTAAAGCAACTGTAAAAATTTTACTTATTGGTATTATGTATGTACACACGCCAGCACACCAAGCTACTACAATCTGTCAAATTTTTGTAATAGATTTTCAATTTTATCCCTAAAGCATTATGGTCCAAAGTTGATTGAGAAAATTTGACAGTTTCGGGTAGCGTGATGTGCTGGCGTCTGTACGATATTGGTTTATTATTCAGGTAATTGTTTTTGAAATAGAAGCATTGTATTAGTTTCACTCTCTAATTCACAATTATTGGAAACTATTTTTACTTATTTCTTCTGGTGTTGCCAACGCACCAGCTTTATCGCCACTTATTTTTATTATTGAATCTAAATATAAACTAATATATTCCAGTATTTCCCACCTTAGATTCTCCTGCCAAGCGATGCGAATAGATGGTGTTCACAATAATCAGGTAGTAGCTATTCTGACCATGCCCCCATCACCCTTTGGCGCCTTATTTCATTTAGCTGGAATTTTAGTCTCAATTGTGAATTCTCACTTTCGCGAATAAATTCAACATTTACACCTTCCCCCTGAAGGCTATTTCCGAAATTGGATTCGGAACAAAGTAAGCTTTACAGAATGCTGCGAATGAATTCGCGGAAGTAAAATACAAGAGGTAGGAGCAGCTCGCGTTGTGTACGATAATGCTGGCCTTATCCAATCTAAATCCGATCTCGATAACATTCGAGATTAGAACGGATGATCGCACCTCTGAATAGAAACTGAAAAGACTTTCATATAAGTAACACAAATTGTTATCAAACCGGTGAAAAAAAGAAGAACTTGTTTGTTTTGATCATTGTTATGCTATAGGTGCCTTATATTATTTGCAACCGTAACGTTTGTTGGCGATCGGCGACATAGTAAAAGCAAAAATATATATACGATAAATGTGTCGAAAGATTAAGATTAATAAATTACTATAGTACTTGGCCTTTATGATGATAGGAAAGTTATAAAGGTTATATTTGAAAAGTTGCATTAAAGATTATCAAATAGCTTTGAAAATCCCCAAGGGAACAATTTCTTGACTTACGGACATACAGAAAATGATGACTAACAAGATCCTAGCGTCTCACATTTATTATAATTTGATCCGTACGCTAGTTACGTGAGCGTTATAAATAAAATAAATATAATATTTTTTACGTTTATTGAAGACTTGGCACCATTCCAACGTTTCATTCGATATGTCACCGTTTTATAGTGATATTATTTTTCAAGCGCCAATATAAACTCGAATTTACAAGAATTTGTGTTATTTTTGACATTTCATTAGAGTTCATGTGACGATTAATTGAATGGCCTTGGACGAAAGATGGCGCTTATTTTCTATATTATCACAATATTGGTTTCTAGTGATCAAACGTATCGATATCCATTTAGAATAAATCCATAGTTATTATTGTATTATAATATGTTGTTTGTTCCATATTATTAGTATGCAGGAGTGAGACTATCATTACTGTATTAATATCTTATTGGATTGATGTTATTCAACGTATATTATAGAATCAGGTAATCATAGCATCGCTGAGAGATTTAATACAATATAAAATAATAATTTAAAAACAACAGACAGCATTGCAATAAGGAAAAACTATGCTGACTAAGGTCTTGACAAGTATTTCCACGTTGAATGTACATTTAGATTTTTCAACTTAAAGTAATAATTTGAGTAGTTATAAAGCAATTGTTTGAAGCAGAATATGACACCAAGCTTGTTCTTCTCGAAGGGATAGTAACCTACACCCACATTTCACCAAATGACGATGTCGACGACGAAGCATGTAGGTTTGAATTTCAGAGATCACATTAGCGAACCTATTTATAAAATTTTATAGAAACCAAGTGACAGTTTTGCTATTATAAAATAGTTTAGTAGATCACAAATAGACCACCCATGGAAGTGCCAGGGAACAAAATGTTCGCATTACGATTTTGTATTAAAAACAGAAACTTATCATTGAGACAGATCATTAGTTATCATGAGATTATAACAGTCTTACTTTCTGTATTGCCTCGGAGCTTTAATTTATAAACGATGTTTTTAACAAAGCTATCATGGAGAAGAGATCATTTCGTAACACCAAAAAACATCGTTTTCAAAGAAAAACCAAATGCATCGTTTTTCTAACATAGTGATCAGAAAATATCTACAGTACAGATTTACAAAATGATAAAAACCAGAATCAATATATCAACGTAAAAAAATAAAATTGTCTCCAATTTACAAATCTGTTTCCAATACTTATATGAAATTCTTGCTGAAGCACACATACGAATTTTAGATGTATTTTGTCTCGTCTGCTTTTTGCTTAGTTCTCAATTCGGTTTTATTTTCTCGGAGCCTTTTTTCAGGTTATTGCCAAGGTCTATTTTATATTGAGAAATTACGTCTAACAATATTATAGATATTATAGTCATGCTTTTACAACGTGTGTTCTCTACGACTCCTGTAAATATAACAACTAAATTATCTATTTATACATATAATAAAATAGTAACGAAGTAAAAACTATACATCAATGTACAGTTTCATATTTAAAAAAAAGTAATTTCTACGAGGTGATGCCGAAAATATATTCTGTTGAGCTTTTCGTCCGTTTGTGTGTGAGTCTGATTATCTGCAAAACGCTGTACGGATTTGGATGAAAGGCAGACAGATAGTTCATAACCTGGCACATATGGTATTTTTAATCCCGGTAGCACGTTCCCGTGGGATATTTTTCGATAACCATGCGGGCGAAACCACGGCCAAAAGCTAGTCTAAAATAATATTATAAAAAGGTAAAAAATATTTCTTTAAAGGAGATAATCTCTTGAAGTGTACCTACTTCACAGATTATAAAAAAATCTGTCACGGATAGAAAGCTACACTATAATGCCGAGTGCCATAGTAATAATATGTTGTATGGTCTGTGGGTGTAGCTAACTTCCAGACGGCCGAAGTCGCAGGCAGATGCTAGTTGTGTAGTACCGCTCCGTCTAAAAAAGTCTTCGCAAACCTATTTCTGTAGGTAAGTATTTAGTAACGGTAATGTATTTACTCAGCCATCCATCACCGACTAATAATGTTTATGTTACCTCTCATGACAGCTACTGGAAGACATGGTGCCTATTCTTAGGCAAAAACCCAGTGTTGCCAACCCTACTGTCTTAACGGTAGATCTACTGTTTTTGTTTTCTGTTTAGGTCCATATTTCTACTGCTTTTTGTATCTACTTTAGCCATCTGAAGCAAAAATACAAAAGGCTTGTTTCTTGCTTTTCGTGTGTGTACAAACAAGGTCTACCGTCTACTGATTCTGGTGTGTGACCTGTCAAGCTCCACTAATGAGACACAATTGATTTTCTATTGTATTGTATTACTTAGAATACGGGTTACTTGACGGGTTAACTCATTTTTTTAAAGTAAGTGCTATATTTCTCATCCTGTGTTAGACAGTAGAATAACAGTTCTGAAATGAGTATTTATGGTTTTGTACTGTGTATTTATAGTTAATTTGCTCTTTTTTGGTTGGCAACACTGCCAAGACCACACAGCATGCGTCTAGACTGGCCCAGACACATTACCTCTGGTAAAGCTTCACATTTGCAAATCATTGAACTAAGAGACACATTTGCTTTCGAGCCAAACCATCATGTAAAACAGCGGAACATATCCTTTTGATTCTGTTCCAAAAGTCATCCGTCTGTTTCGACTTGCAAAGATCACCAATAATAAATTGATGTTCCGAACGGGTCTACAAGGTGTTGTTAATACAGGGTTATTTATTTTTAAATCAGTTGCCTTGTTGGTGCAGAAGCAATATTGCTAATTATAAACCGCAGTGGTGACTCAGTTGTAGGTTGATTCGAATTCGAACCCAAGCAGGCCCTTTAATTTGTGTAAATTATTTCATCACCACTGCTCTCAAAACGGTGAAGGAAAACATCGTGAGGATAGGAGGCATGTCCTAGAACCAAAACACAGACATATGACATCCACGAACCCGCACTGAGCCCCTGTGGTGGTTTATGACCCACTCCTCACGCAGAGGACGCCTGTGTCCCAACAGTGGAAATATTATAGGATAATTATTAGGCTAAATACAAATAACTATTGAAAGACCAGCGGTGGTATTCTGTAAAAAACTTAGGTGAAGTGAGCGTGGAGTGAGCTGTCAATAGTGTCAATTCCTAGCAAAAACAAACTCACTTCACTTAAGTTTTCACGGTGAGATTTTTACAGAATCGATCGGCAGAAATCAGACTTTTGTTGGTCGCAATCGCAAACATTTTATTTATATAAACGCAAACATGCACCAGGTAATAGACATGTCGAAAACACAGTATTAAAACCCCTGAAATATATGCTCATGATGTTGTTTTTTCAAGAGATATCTGTAAAACTATTAATGTAAAAATTTTGGTTTTAACATGGTCACATTCTGATCTCAGTCTATCAAAAATTCCTCTACATTTTTGACAAGTTTTTGACATTGATTGCCGCTAAGATGAGAATGCGACTTGAATTTAAGCGTGAAAAACGCTTAAATTCGGGTATTAAAAAAAAGGAGAATTGACCTGGAATTGGATTGATACCTACTATTGATTCAGCTCACTCCAAGCACACTTCTCTTAAGTTTTCACGGTGAGATTCTTACAGACAAATCGGGAGTTATAAATAATGGAATGTGAATGATTCCGGGATCCATAAATTTGGTCCATAAATTCAAGGTCGCTCAGCGAGCTATAGCACTGGCTATGCTTAGAGTCTCTCTGAGGGATCGA
This sequence comes from Mesoligia furuncula, assembly GCA_916614155.1. NCBI lineage: Eukaryota > Metazoa > Arthropoda > Insecta > Lepidoptera > Noctuidae > Mesoligia > Mesoligia furuncula. The sequence goes on along the minus strand of OU744808.1, from coordinate 10,140,765 downwards.
ATCCGCAACGAGGTGATCCGACAGAGCCAAAGTTGTCGACATAACTCACAGAATAAGCAAGCTGAAGTGGCAATGGGCCGGCCATATTAACCGTAGAACCGATGACCTTTGGGGTTGACGTGTTCTTGAGTGGAGACCGCGAATCGGTAAAGACGCCCTCAGGCTAGGTGGAGCGACGATCTTCGCAGGATGACTGGTAGCAGCTGGATGAGAGTTGCCGAAAATCGAGTTGACTGGCGTGTAATAGGAGAGGCCTATGTCCAGCAGTGGACTGAATGATTGAATGATAAATGATTGCGGGATCTATTTACCTATTCGACGAAGATCAATGAACTGTGTCTAACCTGTGTGAAAAACAGACTCTTTGTTATTAAAAAAAAAATAGAAGAAACTATAAACATTCGATGTTTGTAGTTTCATCGAAAAACCTGTCTAGATCAGACTTTTAAATGAACAAAATACTAAACTATTCCAATTGCAATTGAACCGGAAATATAAAACACATTTTATTTTCCCGATAACAGCCGCACATAGATAGTTAGCAGAGATTTTTATTTAAATAAACTCAGACTACATATCGGAACACCATAAAAAATTTAATGTAGGTGACCTGCATTAGTTTTTGCAAACTATAAACTGTTTATAGTAGAAGCACAGGAAGAATAACAGATAAAAATACTGAATGGAGCTAAAAATAGTTGTCTATTTCCGCGTTGATATAGTGTAGGTACTATTGGTATCCAGTCTGACCATGGACCTATATGGCTCTGGTTATCATTTTCTAGTTTGAAGCAATGTCGTGGGAATATCGTGAGAAGAACTGACAGAGCATACAGGTGAGCATAGACTAGAGCATTTACTTATAACAGAACATCTAGCATTCGCCATTTTTAAGTTTTATCGAACCGCACTTCGAACACGGTGCTCGATGTTTTGTTACAAGTGTTACAACCTGATTTTAAAAACATACGAGCGTATTTGTTTAACATATTATCGAGCAAACGCACGAGCGGTACCTATAAGTCCGATATTTCTACAATGAACGCAAGGTAGAAAGAAATGTTACAGGCTCACCCGCCGTGAGCATGACGTCGAACGCAGTAAGTAACTAACATTCGCAGAAACGTTAAATTACATGGAAATGCTCGAGAAAATGCTGTAGTGTATGTATACTCATCTTTAGGCCCAGTTTACACCAACACATACAGCATCATAATTGCGTAACACACTATTAATCCCAATTTGAATCATATTTCTAATCCATTGCTCCATATGTTCGAAAAAATGTCTGCTCAACAACGCAAATAACGCAATGAATACTGTTATTTGTCGAGTCTTATGTAAATGATTTCAATAACCTTGAACTTCCATAGAAATAGCAACAAAGCTGCAATCTGTCATTCTTATTATGGCGCCTACGAGCTGAGCACCGACAAACTTTGCCAAGATTCTTACGCATACATTGTTGATACAAAACATTGAAGAAAATAAAAACAGTCGAGAGGTGTCTTGGGACAACCGGTAAGAACGAAAAAAGTGTAACATTTTTACGGTCAAAATGTTACACTTTCAAAGTGTCGTAACGTCAAAGTGTCATGTGTGCAAAGTATGACGTGCGATAAGGAACTTTGCTCCAATACATAATGGCATGAATCCTTTAATCACTTATCAGAGTCAAGGGCGCTTATTTTGCGATAGGATTTTTTTTATTCAGGATTGGAAATCATCAAATGACTCGCTCCCGCTCTAGGTGGAGCGAAAGGGAGTGTCAGACTCTTACTGACTAAAACCCACCCGTGTTCCTTCCTTAGCCCTTTATGTTCCGAACTAGCGGTAACCCTTTCGCACAATCCCGCTGACCCGGCAGGCCCTAAGGGGGGCCCTCCTCGATGCTTTCATCTCTTTGAGGCGCGCGTGGAACACGTACGCGTCGTCCGCTGATCGGACGGTGAGCTACCCAATATTTGCGATAGGCTTTTGTTTACATTTAGTATGATTGCATTGAGATATCACACGTTGACTTAATTTAACGTAATGTAAATATTAGGATTGAGATGTGAAAAATTGAAGCTAATAATTCTTTACGACTTGTCTACTGTTTAATTTGTCAGAACTAAGATAAGTATCAAGAAATGTTAATGTCAACATTTATTAAATCACAAAACACAGAGACTACTCTGACTTATGATAGTGATATTGATTTTTAGGGTTCCGTACCCAATGGGTACAAAACGGAACCCTATTACTAAGACTTCGCTGTCTGTCCGTCTGTCCGTCTGTCCGTCTGTCTGTCTGTCTGTCACCAGGCTGTATCTCAAGTACCGCGATAGCTAGACATTTGAAATTTTCACAGATGATGTATTTCTGTTGCCGCTATAACATCAAATACTAAAAACAAAATAAAATAAATATTTAAGGGGGGCTCCCATACAACAAACGCGATTTTTTTGCCCTTTTTTGCTCGATATCAAAAATGGCAACAGGTAGGCACTTGAAATATTCACAAAATACTCAGTTGTATTTTAACTTTAATAATAAATAATAAAATTAAAATAAAATAAATATTTAAGGGGGGCTCCCATACAACAAACATGTTTTTTTTTTGCGTTTTTGCCTTGTGGTACGGAACCCTTCGTGTGCGAGTCCGACTCGCACTTGGCCAGTTTTTTATTTTGATTTTGTTTTCCCTTCTACATAATCCGTCAGCATTCAAAAGCAAGAGTGAGCAGGCATCTTCTGGGCATGCTCGATCCATCGTAGACCTCAACCATCGCCACCAGGCGAGATCAAGGTCAAAACCAGGACCACCGCAAAAAAAAAGTATAATTATACATTTTTACCCGACTGCGGCGAAGCCCAAAAGGAGGGTTATGTGTTTGACCTGTATGTATGTATGTATGTCCGTTTCTTTGTTCCCTCGTAACTTCTAAACGAATGAATGGATTTTGATAAATTATACGTCTTTAGATTTGTCTTGGTAGCGCGAGTATCACTGGATATATCAAAATTGAAAAAATATAAAATGGCCGATTTTTGGCGCAATATTATGTCTTCAAAAAAAATTTTTTTTCTCGAAACCTATCGAGTGGGGTATCAAAATAAAGGGTTTTTTAAAGGTGATTACAAAAATATATACAACTTATATGGTTAAAAGTAATTCGAAGTGACAAATCGTAAAAAACACGTACCAGTAGCTAAATCGTCTGCGAAATCTTTCAAATTTGTAAACTAAAAAGCTGGAAATAAAAAACAAGTATTTAAAAAAACTAAAAAACCCGACTGCGGTTAAAAAAATAAGTTAAAAAAAAACTGAAAAGCTAAAAACAAGGCCATTTTAAATTAAATAAAAGTTGGAAGCAGGCGGGACCCATTAATTTGAGTTTGGAAATGTAATAAAAAAATGGTATGGGTCCCGCCTGCTTTCAACTTTTATTTAATTTAAAATGTCCTTGTTTTTAGCTTTTCAGTTTTTTTTAACTTAATTTTTTAACCGCAGTCGGGTTTTTTTAGTTTTTTTAATTAGATACTTCAGTATCGTGAGACGTTCTCGTGTGTTCTATAATTTTTAGTTTTTCTTGAAATAAAACCCTTCTTCAAATGTTATTCATCTCACTTGCTACAGTTGCTACCTACTAAATTAAAATACTCTAGTCACCGAGTTATTTATATCAGTTACCACGTGCTAAAAATAAAGTTGTTCCAACTACTAAAATAATAACATAAAAGCGAAAAGTTCTCATTAACATTTTAAAATTATAAACAAGTCAATAATAAAGTTCCTGTTTTAATTTACGATGACCAGTCGTAACAGGCGTGAACGTACCAAAACTGTTTTAGACGATTTTGATCCTTTTTGCGTGGAAATAAACACTATTGAATTTGATCCAAATCGAGCCGACGTGATACTATTATTACATTCAAACCTGCCTACCTCAACATTTATTGAAGGTTGCTCTTATTAAATAAGTCAACAAGTTGATTAAGTATATTTATTACCGTTCTAAATCTAAAACAATAAAAACTTAACTGGACTTAATCGTTGGAATATAACTTGCCTGATTTTTTCTTGACTAAGAATATTGGTCAAGGTTTTTAAAAGCTTTTTCGAGTATCGTTCCTAACGGCGCCGGCGCAGCTTTATCAATAGATAAGTAATAATGACAAATAGGTAGGTACTTTCATTCAAGTATTTATATCTTTTTTTTTCTCTTTATCAAGTCAGGAATTCAAGACACGTGAAACCTTTTGAAGTTACGGCAGACTATTGCATCGAAAATTATATTTTATTACTTGATGACAAAGTTCAATATAGCATACAGCTTGGACTACATATTTTGTTAAGGAAATTGTTGTCTGCTCTATTTTTGTACTGTAAGACCTTTTTATACCATGTTTTACGCAAATATATATAAGTATTACTATTACTAGCTGTGCCCGCGACTTCGTCCGCGTGGAATAGTGACTTTTCGGGCAGCATATTTTAAATTACATATACCGTCTACAGACCGGGCATTTGATGTCCGAACCCTCTGAGAACTCAGGCGAATTTCAGTGAAAGTCTCAGACTCTAGTGCTTGAGCTTCACGATCGGCAGTGAGACGTATTTCTCGTTCTTCCTGTGTTTCCTGAGACCGAACATTTGCTGTCCGAACCCTCTGAGAACTCAGACGAATTTCCCTATCAGTGAAAGTCTCAGACTCACGCGATAGTGTATGAGCTTCACGATCGGCAGTGAGACGTATTTCCCGTTCGTCCTGTGTCTCCTGGGATCGAGCATTTGTTGTCCGTACTCTCTGGGAGCTCAGGCGGGTTTCCCTGACAGCAAAAATCTCAGACTCACGCGATAGCGCGTGAGATTCGCGATCGACAGATAAACGTGCCTTTCGTTGTTCCCCGTTTTCCCTATTTCGAGCTGTCATCATTCGAGAACGATTTGAACTCAGTCGAGATTCTCGCTGAGTCGAAGTTTCTGCAGCACGAAACCTAGCCTGGTTCAGAGAGCCTTTTGCCTCACGACCTTCCTCAGATTCCTGTGATCGAACTAATCTCATCCTTTTAGCATTTCTGCTACATTGGGAGAGGTTGGATCTTCTTCGAGGCATTCTTACAATAAAATAGTACTTACTACTTAACACACAGTTATTTAGTAAACACGTACTATCGTAAACAATTAAATTATAAATACTTACAGATTATTATACAGTCTGAAATTATCACAGTTTAAGTAATAAGTGTTAAGACGTGTAAACCAAACGTCATTATCATCATCATTTCAGCCGATAGACGTCCACTGCTGGACATAGGCCTCCCCCAATTTTGGGGGGGTTTGCCATAATTGCCACGCTTGGCAGGCGGGTTGGCGATCGCAGTGTGGCATGGTGGTGGAATGCATAGAGAACGCTGCTGCCCATTCTCCGGCGAGACCCTTAAAGTGTATTTCAAATAAACTTGCGATAAATGTCATTCAACCACCCTGTACCAAAAAGTCCAAATAACTTACGATAGATATCGTTCGTCATACAAAATTGTCGCTAACATTGCATCGGTTGAGTTTCATAATACCAAACACGGAGTAAGTCAATGTTTTGATCGTGTTACCGACACTGCCCATACATTTTTTTCGTATGGTTTGGAAATATTGGGATACATTAGTAGAAGGAGGTGAACAAACTTTATCGCAAGTTTATTTGAAATGAACTTTAGTCGCCTTTTACGACACCCACGGGAAGTAAGGGGTGGTGCTATTCTTCTACACAGACAATCGTAATAACTTTATAAAACAAAAGAATTGCTAGGAAAAATAAATACTAACCTAAGCTAATGAACTTATACTTAATAAAGAAAATCAAGAAAAGAAATGCCTAACCTATACCAAATACTTATAATAATTATATAAAAACCCTAAATACAAATTAAGATAAGTATACCGAAAATCAGGGAAAGAAATGCCTAACCAATAATAAATGCTTACAATAATTATTTACAAAACCCTAAATAAAAATTAAGATAAGTAAATACCCAAAAATCAAGGAAAGAACCGCCTAACCTATACCAAATACTTACAAAATTTTAAATAAAATTAAGAAAAAGAACCTAACCTACAAACCCTAAAATATAAATAAATGAAATATGCAAACAGTCAGTATTCAAGTGAATCGCAATAATCGAATCCAACTATCTATATATATAAAATTCAAAGTCCTGACTGACTGATTGACTGACTGACTGATATATCAACGCACAGCCCAAACCGCTGGACCTAGAGACTTGAAACTTAGAAGGTGTGTTCTTTGTGAAGAGTAAGTATCCACTAAGAAAGGATTTTTGGGAATTCAACCCCTAAAGGGTTAAAATAGGGGATGGAAGTTTATATGAAAGTCCGACAGTTTTGAAGTTAGGACCTTCTAATTTTGTATTTAGGCTGACAATTGAAAATTAATTTATACGTGTCTCAGCGTTTTTGATAATTCCACCCCCGAAGGGTTAAAAAGTGGGATGAAGTTGTGTATAGAAAGTCATTAATTTTCGACGTAAAAATCACTAAATTTACTATCTAGGCTTATGATTGGAAGCTAACACAACGGCGTTGTTAGAATTTCATCCATTAAGGGGGTGAAAAGGGGGATGAAATTTTGTCCTGACTGACTGATATATCAACGCACAGCCTAAAACGCTGGTCGGTACCGCTGGGTAGAGAAATTAATTTTGGAGGGTGTGTTCTTTGTGAAGAGTAGATATCCACTAAGAAGGGGTTTTTGGAAATTTAACCTTTAAGGGGTGAAAAGAGGGGATTTTGTTTGTATGAAAAATCTTATTCCTTGAGTTAATAACCATGAAACTTGGCACGAATACTTATCTAAATAAATTATGAAGTGTGCCTTTTTTTTATAAACTACCCCCTTAAGGGGGATTGGGAGGTGTCAAAGTTTGTATGGAAGAATTTTAAGGCGTGGTCCGATTAACTCGAAACTCAGTATTTATACTTTAGACCGAAAATAAAGAACGTGTATCATCGTTTTTCGAAAATTTACCCCTAACGGGGTGAAAAGTTAATTTTATAGGGGAAGTCTTTACTGCGTGGCTTGATTAACTCGAAAATTGGTATAAACAATCTTTGAGTCGAGTAATGAACACATCCCAAACAATTTTATGAAATTCCACCCCTGTGGGGGTGAAAAACGGGGATACAGTTTATAAGAAAAATCTTATTCATTTGGTTAATAAATTTGGCAAGAATACTTGCCTAAGCAAGTAATAAAGTTTATCACTATTCGTTTTTCAAAACACCCCAACACCCCTTGTGTTGGGGTGTTAAAGTTTGTGTGGAAGAATTTTAACGCGCGGTCCGATTTACTCGAAACTCAGTATTAATACTTTTGACAGAAAATAATCAATAATAACAGCCGCACAGATCGATTGATCAGGTTACGCAGGCTACGCTTGCCGCGGTTGATCTGTGGATACGTGTCCATCTTTACATACCGTGACTTCTCCGTGCCTCGGTACTAAGCCGTTGGTCCCGGCTATCATTCGTGGATCTTTAACAGTCGCTAGGGGTGGTCAGAAGCCCGAAAGTTTGACAACCAGTCTTATCAAGGGGTATCGTATTTGGGTTGTGGAGGTCAGATAGGCAGTCGCTCCATGTAAAATACTGGTACTCAGCTGCATCCCGTTGGACTGGACGCCGACCCCAACATAGTTGGGAAAAGGCTAGGCAGATGAAGAATCAATAGTAATGTATGGGGTTTTCGAAAATTATTGACCCCTGACGGGACAAAAAGTGGTAATGCGATTTATAAGGGGATTTTAATGAGTGCCTTGATAAAGAAAACAAATAAATTTTGACTTGAAACTTGGCACAAATAATTATAAAGTTCGAATTTTTTTGGAATTCTAAACTAACCCAAAGGGGAGATTGGGGGTGTCAAATTTAGTATGGAAAAATTTTAATGCGCGGTCCCATTAACTCGAAACTCAGTACCTATCTAAGACCAAAATAAATAATAAAGTGGTTCAGGGTTTTTCGAAAATCTACCGCTAATGGGGTGAAGAGGGGTAGTCAATTTCACAGGGCAGAATTTTATTACGAGGCTTGATTAACTGGAAAATTGGTATAAATAATCTAGATTATGTTTCGAAATTCCACCTCTATGGGAATAGAAAGAGGGGAGACAGTTTATATGAAAAATCTTATTCATTTGGTTAATAAATTAGAAACTTGGCAATATTTGGGTCAGTAAATAATAAAGATTGTCACTTTTAGTTTAAAAAATCCCTCACAGAGGATTTGGGGGGTGACAAAGTTGATGGATTAGTAAAATAATATTTAACCCCTGTCGCTGTAAAACAAAAAATACTTAAAAAAGTGATTTAGTGTTTTTCAAAAATTGACTCCTAGGAAGGTGGAAAATTCTACTGCTTGCTTCAATTAACTCGAAAATGGGTATGGGTCTTCGAGTCAAGTTATGAACACATCCCAAACGATTTTTCAATTTTACTCTCTTGGGGGAGTAAAAAGCTGGGATACAGTTTATTTGAAAAATCTGATCCCTTTGAGCTATAAACTAAAAAATTGGCCCGAATACTTATTTATATCTAAATAAATGATAAAAATCATAAACATACATTTTCGAAATTATAAGAGGAAAGTACGAATTTCACGCGGACGAAGTCGCGGGCAGAAGCTAGTTCGCCTATACTCTCCAGGATACGTGCGTTCGCTACGAATAACTGAATCCTTATGGCAGCGGCGCGTTTTCTTTTGAAATGGTCATCTCGCAGTTCAACCTGAGGGGTTGTCGACTGCTTAACCTGGCTTTCCTGTGGATACCTCAATAAATTAAGGCCTCCAGCCAGGGCATAATACACAACTTAACTACACAATATAAACTTAAAAACTAAGCGACTACACGCTAAGGGCACCCCCTGTGGGGTACGGACCTCGGCTTAGGGCGTCGCTGGGAGAGGGCAGCAAGGGACAGGCTGGATCGGAATTATGGCAGCAACGCGGCTCTCAGCGCGCTTTATACAAGGTGTAACGGAAAAGGGGTATCAACCCTGAAGGAGGTGAATGTGCTCATGAAACTGAACAAATTTCCCCAAAGAACATAGGTCGAAATATGAAAAAAATTTTGGACCTCCCATAGTAATAGTAAATCATTGATGTGCTATTACTATGGGAGGTCCAAATTTTTTTTTTTCACCGTCTTTCACCTCCTTTAGGGTTGATACCCCCTTTCCGTTACACCTTGTATATTATAGCCACGGACGCGCAGGCGCGAGGCGTTTACGTACTCTGATAGAATACCTTAACAAATGTTCGCCGTGATTCTTTAAATTGACATAACTTTTTTATTTATGAACCGATTGACATGAAATAAACACTAAATGTTAAGTGAAGCTTACTACAATATATTAGTGAAAACCGCATCTAAATCGAATAAGCCGTTTCTGATATTAGCGTGCACAAACACAGCAGACAAACAGACAAACAGACAAAAAAAAAATTAATTACAATTTCGGGTTCGGCATCGATATAATAACAACCCCTGCTACTTTTTTTTTAAAATATTTCCATTGTTCAGACACCACTTTTCTACAATTTTATTATATGTATAGACTAGCTTCTGCCCGCGACTTCGTCCGCGTGAAATTCGTACTTTCCTCTTATAATTTCGAAAATGTATGTTTATGATTTTTATCATTTATTTAGATATAAATAAGTATTCGGGCCAATTTTTTAGTTTATAGCTCAAAGGGATCAGATTTTTCAAATAAACTGTATCCCAGCTTTTTACTCCCCCAAGAGAGTAAAATTGAAAAATCGTTTGGGATGTGTTCATAACTTGACTCGAAGACCCATACCCATTTTCGAGTTAATTGAAGCAAGCAGTAGAATTTTCCACCTTCCTAGGAGTCAATTTTTGAAAAACACTAAATCACTTTTTTAAGTATTTTTTGTTTTACAGCGACAGGGGTTAAATATTATTTTACTAATCCATCAACTTTGTCACCCCCCAAATCCTCTGTGAGGGATTTTTTAAACTAAAAGTGACAATCTTTATTATTTACTGACCCAAATATTGCCAAGTTTCTAATTTATTAACCAAATGAATAAGATTTTTCATATAAACTGTCTCCCCTCTTTCTATTCCCATAGAGGTGGAATTTCGAAACATAATCTAGATTATTTATACCAATTTTCCAGTTAATCAAGCCTCGTAATAAAATTCTGCCCTGTGAAATTGACTACCCCTCTTCACCCCATTAGCGGTAGATTTTCGAAAAACCCTGAACCACTTTATTATTTATTTTGGTCTTAGATAGGTACTGAGTTTCGAGTTAATGGGACCGCGCATTAAAATTTTTCCATACTAAATTTGACACCCCCAATCTCCCCTTTGGGTTAGTTTAGAATTCCAAAAAAATTCGAACTTTATAATTATTTGTGCCAAGTTTCAAGTCAAAATTTATTTGTTTTCTTTATCAAGGCACTCATTAAAATCCCCTTATAAATCGCATTACCACTTTTTGTCCCGTCAGGGGTCAATAATTTTCGAAAACCCCATACATTACTATTGATTCTTCATCTGCCTAGCCTTTTCCCAACTATGTTGGGGTCGGCGTCCAGTCCAACGGGATGCAGCTGAGTACCAGTATTTTACATGGAGCGACTGCCTATCTGACCTCCACAACCCAAATACGATACCCCTTGATAAGACTGGTTGTCAAACTTTCGGGCTTCTGACCACCCCTAGCGACTGTTAAAGATCCACGAATGATAGCCGGGACCAACGGCTTAGTACCGAGGCACGGAGAAGTCACGGTATGTAAAGATGGACACGTATCCACAGATCAACCGCGGCAAGCGTAGCCTGCGTAACCTGATCAATCGATCTGTGCGGCTGTTATTATTGATTATTTTCTGTCAAAAGTATTAATACTGAGTTTCGAGTAAATCGGACCGCGCGTTAAAATTCTTCCACACAAACTTTAACACCCCAACACAAGGGGTGTTGGGGTGTTTTGAAAAACGAATAGTGATAAACTTTATTACTTGCTTAGGCAAGTATTCTTGCCAAATTTATTAACCAAATGAATAAGATTTTTCTTATAAACTGTATCCCCGTTTTTCACCCCCACAGGGGTGGAATTTCATAAAATTGTTTGGGATGTGTTCATTACTCGACTCAAAGATTGTTTATACCAATTTTCGAGTTAATCAAGCCACGCAGTAAAGACTTCCCCTATAAAATTAACTTTTCACCCCGTTAGGGGTAAATTTTCGAAAAACGATGATACACGTTCTTTATTTTCGGTCTAAAGTATAAATACTGAGTTTCGAGTTAATCGGACCACGCCTTAAAATTCTTCCATACAAACTTTGACACCTCCCAATCCCCCTTAAGGGGGTAGTTTATAAAAAAAAGGCACACTTCATAATTTATTTAGATAAGTATTCGTGCCAAGTTTCATGGTTATTAACTCAAGGAATAAGATTTTTCATACAAACAAAATCCCCTCTTTTCACCCCTTAAAGGTTAAATTTCCAAAAACCCCTTCTTAGTGGATATCTACTCTTCACAAAGAACACACCCTCCAAAATTAATTTCTCTACCCAGCGGTACCGACCAGCGTTTTAGGCTGTGCGTTGATATATCAGTCAGTCAGGACAAAATTTCATCCCCCTTTTCACCCCCTTAATGGATGAAATTCTAACAACGCCGTTGTGTTAGCTTCCAATCATAAGCCTAGATAGTAAATTTAGTGATTTTTACGTCGAAAATTAATGACTTTCTATACACAACTTCATCCCACTTTTTAACCCTTCGGGGGTGGAATTATCAAAAACGCTGAGACACGTATAAATTAATTTTCAATTGTCAGCCTAAATACAAAATTAGAAGGTCCTAACTTCAAAACTGTCGGACTTTCATATAAACTTCCATCCCCTATTTTAACCCTTTAGGGGTTGAATTCCCAAAAATCCTTTCTTAGTGGATACTTACTCTTCACAAAGAACACACCTTCTAAGTTTCAAGTCTCTAGGTCCAGCGGTTTGGGCTGTGCGTTGATATATCAGTCAGTCAGTCAATCAGTCAGTCAGGACTTTGAATTTTATATATATAGATTACTAATATTGAATTGCCATTAGGGTTTGCGTACAAAGCTCAAACAAAAGGTTACGAACATTTTTTTTTGTTTTTTAAACGTAGGCATCGTTTACACACGCACACTAGGAGTTTCTCCTGTATTGTGGGTGCGTTTACAGACATTTAAACTCACAAACACAAACAGCCAGACCCGGAACAACTACTTGTAGGTCATACAAATATTTGTTCCGTGCAGGAATCGAACCCGCGACACGCGGCGCAGCTGTCAATCGCTTAACCACTGCGCCAACCGTGCCGTCCGCCTTATTGTAGATGTGACAACAGAATAGGCATGACGAATGATTTTCAAATCCTCTTCCGTAATGTACGTACACATTTACTATTTACGAAAACACCTATATTTCGGTAATAAACTAAAGTTTAACGAAGTTTGAAGCCATTTTTCTAATATTTTTTCAATAGGGCGCGAAAACAGCTCACAGTGTCATGGCGTCGGCCTACGTCACGCCTAGGTAAACATCAAATGTTGTCAGTATACTATCTATAGTGTACTCTAGGCGTGACTTCATGCGCTGTGATTGGTGTTTCAGTCAAAATGGCCGACTGCAGTATTTTAATCTTTTATTTTAGTGAAAATCCGATTAATCTCAAGTTTTTAAATTAAACTAAATCAATGTTTTAAATCCTTTTAATATGTATTTTCCCCTAACATCATTAAATTTTTGATTATTTGATACTGTCATCACGCCTATTACCTAAAACAGTAAACCTCTAATCGTAATGATAAAGCTACAATCTACAAGTATGAAACCGTTAATGTTATGCATGGGGATAACATGACCGTTCCTCCGTTCGTACCATTAGTTATTCTGTGCCGTTACAAAGCTCGGCCATAGGAGATTGTTGTCTCATCTCTAAATATAAACGTACTCAGGTAATCAAAATTCTTTTTATGAAATTTTGAATAAGACCGCCAAAATATAGAACACAAAATTTTGTTTAGGCGAACCATAGAATAAACTGGCCAAGTGCGTGTCGGACTCGCACACGAAGGGTTCCGTACCATAAGGCAAAAACGCCGAAAAAAACACGTTTGTTGTATGGGTGCCCCCCCCCCCCCCCTTAAATATTTATTTATTCTGTTTTTAGTATTTGTTGTTATAACGGCAACAGAAATACATCATCTGTGAAAATTTCAACTGCCTAGCTATCACAGTTCATCAGATTCAGCCTGGTGGCAGACGGACAGACGGACAGTGGAGCCTTATATAAAGGGCAAAGGAAGGAACACGGGTGGGTTTTAGTCAGTAAGAGTCTGACACTCCCTTCCGCTCCACCTAGAGCGGGAGGAGTCATTTGATGATTTACCATCCAAAAAAAAACCTTAGTAATAGGGTCCCGTTTTTACCCCTTGGGTGCGGAACCCTAAAAAAGACCATAAAAACTTATTTATGGTCTCTTTACTAGTAGGTTAAAATAATACAAAATGCACAATATTGGTTTTTATAAGCTTGCGGAATGACGGTTTTTTATCCAGTGTTGCCAGCTAGGTATCGGAAGTTCAATGCCCGAACTTGGTGCTTTAATCAACAATTTTGTCGCTAGAAAAATAAGTCATCGAAACATAGGTGGTAGCAAACTGTTGTGATTAGCTCACCAAGATTCAATGTTACAGTGCGGCCGACGAGAGAATACGTTCTTGACACCTGTCAGTTTCATACAAACGAAAAACGTGTTATTAGCTACTAACTGTGCCTCGCTGTTTCACTCGCATAAGTGTCGATCCCGTAGGAATATCGGGATAAAAAGTAGCCTATATTTTTAATCCAATGTGTCAGCTACTTCCATACAAAATCTTATCAAAATTGGTACAGCGGTTTGATCGCGAAAAAATAACACACATATAAACATACACACACACTCACAAACTTTCGCCTTTATAATATTAGTGTGACTAGAAATCTCGCACTGACAGGTGTCTGTAGTTGGCAGTTGTACCAATAAAAATCTCACATAGATTTGTTAGCATGCAAAAGCTTAGCTGCTATGGGCTTTGGGCATTGGCATTTGAAACTATGCAGTATTTTGCACCTAACACTACTTGCATGGCTAAACAGAGAAAGTATGTACAGACGCCAGCATATCAAGCTACCCGCAACTGTCAAATTTTCCCAATCAACTTTGAACCTTATGGTCTAGCGATAAAGTTGACAATCTATTAAAGAAATTTGACAGATTGTAGTAACTTGATGTGCTGGCATCTGTACCCACACGATACCAAGTTAATTTAACCAGCAAGCAATACTTACCACATACATAAATAATGCAAATGAATCCAATAACAAATATTTGGTACCAACATTAATGATGAAAGTGGCCCTCTAAGATCTAACACCAATATTCGGTCACGGCTGACGATCATGAGTTATTTTCCTAAAGTCATGTCAAGGAAGTTCAATAAATAAATAATCACCGTATTGGCCAACAATTGATTAAGTTTATTAGGAAATATCGCTAGTATATCATTTGAATGATCAGCCGGAGTGTGGGGTACCAACCAGCGGATTTCTTAATACATCATCATCATCATTATCATTTCAGTCGAAAGACGTCCACTGCTGGACATAGGCCTCCCCCAAGCACCTCCACTTCGACCGGTTCTGTGCTTCTTGCATCCAACGGGTTCCTGCGGCCTACACAAGGTCGTCGGACCACCTTGTGGGAGGCCTTCCAACGCTACGTCTTCCGGTACGCGGTCGCCACTCCAGAACCTTTCGGCCCCTTCGGCCTACTGTTCTGCGAGCAATGTGCCCTGCCCACTGCCACTTAAGCTTGGCAATTCTTCGGGCTATGTCGGTTACCTTGGTTCTCCTGCGGATCTCCTCATTCCTGATTTGATCACGCAGAGAAACTCCAAGCATAGCCCTCTCCATTGACCTTTGGCTGACTTTTAGCCTTATTATAAGGCCATTCTTAATACGGCATGAAGATATTTCGTTCATCTGTTCCTAAGCGTAAACATCACATTTATTTATTTAAACTTTTCGCACAAAAAGGTACAAAGGCGGACTTAATGCCTTAGGCATTCTCTACCAGTCAACCAAGGGTGGTGAAGATATTGGATGGCAGGTGCTTTGGTTGAGAGGAACAATGATTAAAAAAAATTAAAACTAAGTACACAAATACATAAATAGGTTATATACAGATACATACTATTGACTATAATACATACTTATAATATATATATACATAAAAATTAAAGGGAGAGAGGTGTTGAGATGACTGACTCTACGCTATTTGTTTTGAAAATAACTCTGCAATTTCCGCTTAAAAGCATACCGACTGGTGGCCGTCCTGATATCAAGAGGAAGTGCATTCCAAAGAAGAATGGACTGAATATGAAAGGAAGAATGAACAAAGTCAGAAGTATGAGAAGGACAGAGTAAGAGAAGATTGTTAGAAGAACGCAGATTCTTAGCGTGAGAAGAACATAGAAATTGGAAGTGAGACACGAGATAAGAAGGAGGAGTGGGAGAGTTGAGAAGGGAGAAAAGCGTGGTCAAGGCGCGCAAACTTCTTCTTTGGCGAATGGACATCCATTTGAGCTCAGACCTATAACTCGACACATGGTCATATTTCCTCAGGTTGAATATGAACCGGATACCATTGTTGAGCAATCTGTCGAGCTTATCCAGCAAAACCGCGTTCAAATCAAAGTAGCACACGTCACCATAGTTGATAATAGGGAAAATCAAAGTCTGCACAAGCATGGTTTTCGTCTTAGCGGGCAAAAAGTTCCTCAGACGATACAGGGACCGCAGAGTACCGTTGACCCTTTGACTAACACTAGAGACCTGACGTTGCCAGCTAAGTGTAGAGTTATTCATCGGCATCATCATCACTTTAACCGAAAAACGCTCAGCACTGGACATAGGCCTGCCCCAAGCATCGCCATTTTCACCGGTTTGGTGTATCTTGCAGCCAGCGGATTCTTGCAGCCTTCTTCAAGTCATCGGTCTACCTCGTGGGAGGTCTTCTAACGCTATGTGCTTAAACAAGTTGACTCGCGGGCGCGGTGGCAGGTGCGGTCACGAAATATCAAACACACAGCATAGTATTCGAGTATTCACGTACAAAACGCAGGTGCTGCGAACCAAGTCGGTTTCCTACGTGAACAAGCACTAAGTCTTCTGGTACGCGATCCGGATCAATCAATCAAATTAAAATATTTTATTTCACATTTTAAACCTACATGGGCAGTTATGAAACGTCAGAAGCTAGGTGCATGGTTCCAATTGGACGTTTAAAAATAATTGGCTTTTACAATGTTTTCAAATTACAGTAAGTAATTATCAAAACGAAAAATAAAATATAAAAACCTACCCTATTCATAATGTTATCCTTTTATGATTCTGCCAAAGTGGCCTTTGTTCTGCGAGCAATGTGCCCTGCCCACTGCCTCTTATGTTTGGCAATTCTTTGAACTATGACAGTTACTACCTAATGTAGTACAGAGTTTTAATAGAATAAAAGCTTAGCTTGTACTAATTTCGTTACCACTGCTGTACGTATACTATTCGCAGTTCCTGATTTGAAACTAAACATGAAATGGTTGATGCTAAGGTCGCGTCCGCGAAGCGACCGTTCTGCTTCAATTAATATATCTACCTATTATTTAAATGCAGTTTATTAATGATACAGCTTTAGAACCAATTATAATATGTCAGCAATATAATTTATTATGTCTTTAAGGACTGGTTCTCCTCCAGAAGTCTAGACGTAAATGAAAAAGAAACAGACAACACGCAATGTTTTGGCTTATGCTACGATAGTAGAATATCACACTTAATATTATAAAGGCGAAAGTTTGTGAGTGCGTGTGTGTGTGTTTATATGTTTGTTACTTCTTCACGCTGAAACGGCTGGACCAATTTTGATAAAATTTTGTACGGAGGTAGCTGACACCCTGGATTAACACATAGGCTACTTTTTATTCCGATATTCCCACGCGATCGAAACTTATGCGGGTGAAACCGCGGGGCGCAGCTAGTAATATCCACAGAACTAGACTTTCTAGTTCTGTGTTTTGAAAATACTTATTTTTTTAATTTTTATTTATAAATAACGTTGCCCCACACTAGGAATTATGATTATTCGCCAACCCGTCTTGATCAAGCGTGATGATCAATGCTCGTGCCTTCTCTGAATGAGAAGAGACCATGGCAACCCTAATTGCGTAACATATTATCAATCTCAATCTCAATCATTTTGAAGGATGTTGCTAATCCATTGCTCCATTGGTTCGAAAAATCAAAACAACGTAAATAACGCAATGTATGCTGTTGAACTGTCAAAATGAAATTCATTGCTACTGATAGTGTGGTACGCAATTCCCCCCCTACAGTGGGATAATAATAGGCGAGTATTATTATTATTACTTTATCAAGTGCTTCGAGGGGCCCGTGGCTAAATAATAACAGCCGCACAGGTCGATCGATCAGGTTAAGCTACGTTTGCCGCGGTTGGTCTGTGGATCTACGTTTTGGAATGGGCAACTAGCTTCAACTTTCGGACTAACTGACAGACTATTTAATTTTGACAATTCAAAAGTGCCTGTACAAGGTCTAATTGAAATAAATGCTTTGAATTTGAATTTGAATTTGGATGGGTGACCAGCTTTACATACCGTGACCCCTCCGTGCCTCGGAAAGCACGATAAGCCGTTGGTCCCGGCTGTCATTCGTGGATCTTTGACAGTCGTTACGGGTAGTCAGAAGCCCGAAAGTCTGACAACCAGTCTTACCAAGGGGTATCGTATTACCCAGTAACTGGGTTGTGAAGGTCAGATAGGCAGTCGCTCCATGTAAAACTCTGGTATTCAGCTGCATCCGGTTAGACTGGAAGCCGACCCCACCACAGTTGGGAAAAGGCTAGGCAGATAATGACTTTATCAAGTGCTGAAGATGATGTCTACAAATACTGTAGTGTAGTCTATTGTTCACTTCAAAACTTGGATATCGACAATTTGTAAGTTTGAAAACAGAGCCAACGCTTCTGAAAGTTCAACCCTAACTAGTTTCTATCAATAATTAATGTCCCTTTACGGTGATTCTCCTCTCTCCTTTGTAATTAACAATAAATAATTTAAAGATTTGAATTCACACATTGCAAAGACTATTCTCTATGACACAGTGTCAATGCATAAGTCTGACAATCAGTCTTACCGAGGGGAATCGTATTACCCAGTCACTGGGTTGTGGAGGTCAGATAGGCAGTCGCTCCATGTAAAATACTGGTATTCAGCTGCATCCGATTAGACTAAAAGCCGACCCCAACATAGTTGGGAAATGGCTAACCTTTTCCCAACTATGTTGGGGTCAGCTTCCAGTGACAGATGGGGATGTGGGCAGATGACAGTGTTAATAAATAATGAGTTATTTTTCCTAGGCACTTTGCTTTGTGTAAATTATTTCATCACCACTGCTCTCAAAACGGTGAAGCGAAACATCGTAAGGAAACCGGCATGTCCTAGAATCAAAAATTTGAAGACATGTGACATCCGCCACCCCGCAATGGGCCCGCGTCGTGGATTATGGCCCACTCCCTCTCACAGACTCCGAGCAGTGGGAACAATATACGGCGATTATGCGTATGCTTATATTATATATTATCCATTCGTGCATTATACATAGCTATCGAAGGTTCCCGGGTTAATCTCCGACGGGAACCATTACGATTATCCGCCCCGGTTATCTCATAACTTGCAGAAAGATAAGTGCTTTATCCTCGTACAGTATTAACATTATTATGTAAAATATTTACTTTTATTATAGCTCTGTTTTATGGAAGTGGCGAAATGTTAAAACATAAAGATTTATCTGTATGATTATATTGATTAAATCTTCAACAATGGCCGCCGAACTGAATCAGCTTCCATGATGGATATTAAGATTTTATTCAGATAGGTATGTCTGTAAAAATAAATGACAAACGAAAATAGATAGAAACCCGCATTTTATTTATTAAGTACTAATAATTAATAATACTTTTGGGCATGTTTCCTATTTATGGCGATGCGAACGAATTTTTTGAGGCCCTTTGATTGTTTCGCCTCATTTTTATATCCACGCCAAAAGTCCATACGCAACTTCAAAACTAATTGCTTAACGTTTAGTTTGACTTACGACCTTCTTTTAATGAGTAATTTGACACACACACCCGCATATTACTCGAATAATCACGCTTTTGAATATAGTTCCGTGTCATGTTCGTCTTGTTCACATAATTCGTAAAACTTTTGAGTATACCCACAGAAATCTAAATAAATAAATTAGGTATGGTAGACAGATGCAGGTAACTTACGGCTCATTCACCGCGCCTAATAGAATGTTGTTCGTTCTTGATTGGTTTTTGATATTGTGGGTTAGTGACGTGTGTTTAATCTATTATAATAGCTGTGTAATAGTTCATTTTGAAATGTAAGCTTTGAGATGAAAGCGGATATTATCGCGCAGCGTAAAAGTGGTTTTAATATAATATATTATTATATCACAAATAATTGATGAAACCGGACTGACTGTGAGTATTATGATTTAATTATTTTATCTAACATTTAGCTAATTAAAGTTTAACTGCTGATCCTTGTAGTTATTTTATTAAACGTTTTGTATTTACCATAGGGTCTAAATAGAAGAAAAAAATAATATTTCCAAGAGTTTATTTATTTACTTTTGGAATGATGAATATAGCATTATGTATAAATTATAATATAATTATTTTGTAACATTTGAACTATTTTCAAAATAATTTTGTTTAAAAAAGTAATAAGTAGGTATCTACTTAATATTTTATAATTTTGCTAGTAGCCTTACAATATTCCTTTTTTGTTTTAGAGAAATTACCTACTGTGAGTCGGAGGGTCAAAAGATATAAGGAAGAGTACAGTCAGTGAATAAGAAACAAGTGGTTTTAACCAACCAGTGACCTACCAGATGAAGTTGCATTGCAAGGAAATATGAAGATATATGTTTAAACATTACAGGATCCATACGCCAGCGTTTACTTGATAGCATGGATAATAATGGGGGTTATACAACGTATTAAGTTATAAATTACAAATTGATTTTAGTAATATTAAATAAAATATTATTGTGTCATATCCGTAATAAGGATTATTTTGAGGTTTATAGTTTCAATCTTCTTTTCAAAATGAATTTTGAAAATGAATACTTAAGCTATATCCGCAATTAAAGCACAATATTAGTTTATTACTAAGATAGTTACAATATTTTAAGTCTAATGGTCGTAGCTCACCGATTACCTGCTTTACTTCAATAAATTGTTCTTTATGAGAAAATAAACTGTTTTAGAAGTTTATTTATCAAATTATAACGAATAAAATTTTTGAAATCACTTATTATTTTTTATTTTTTTTTACCCCGCATATTTCAATAACAATATAATAATACAAATAAAACAAATATTACATTATTATTCTCGTGTATTAATTTATCGAATAATAAAAAAAAGATAAGATTATTGTTGAAAAGATATTTCAAAGTTCCATCTCAAGATTCGAACCCAGGCCTACGTGTTTACTAATCCTATACGCTACGTTATCCGCTAGCAGCACTTGTTATGAAGTTGTGAATTTTAGCAGTGGTATGAACCAACCAAGGTCATACGTAATTACGCCGCGCGTAATTACGTATGACCTATGCGTTTTGTTTCGTTTGACGTTAGCAAGTGTACACGCACAGATGTAAATACGGGCCTGCGGCGCGGGCGCGGGGACGGCGCGAAGCATGTTCACAGAAATTTCAACCATAGCGCGCCTAAGCACTTTTGAGGCGTACTGTACCTACATGCTTGTACATATTATTATTATTATTTTAAGACTGTTAGCTTTTTCAAATAACTAATAAATAACTGTTTCTCACGACTGATATCAAAACTTTCAGCGTTTAGACAACCAAACAGATGAACTAAAAACAACACACAATTTGTTTTGTTAGAAAGATAATTGTGCTATAGACAATTTACAAATAAAATTCCATCGGGAAATACTCCACATAGTTAGAAGGCAATTACAAGCTTGTTTGCTTAAAATTGTAATTTCTTATCAATTTATGTAAGCCAAAAAACAGAAATCCTACAAAACAATAAAGATAAGACTGGCTAAATTTCGTTTGTGACTGTCAATTAAGTAGTTATTATCTTAACGTCATGTATTAATTTGTAAACATTATTAAGACAGTTCAAATGGTCACAGAACGATAAAATATTATATCATCGTGGGAAAACCAATGTACATGCGCATAGGAACACAAGTTTATTTTATTTATTTATTCATTTATTTCAGGCGACGCAGGCCCATAGATACCTTAACCTAAACATACAGATTTTTATTGTAAAATAGTACTTTACTAGCTTTTTCTCCACCACATAAACATAGTTTAGCATATTGGGTCCCACACTGTTCCAAATTTATGTCAATGACCTTTGCAAGATGATGCTACCAAATTGCAAGATCTACGCATACGCTGACGATACTGCAATTATCATTTATGGTGCTACTTGGGAAGAGATTAAAACTAAGGCAGAAATAGCACTAAATATTATTATGGACTGGTTCCACCAAAATCTACTAACTTTAAATGTGGATAAATCGTGCTATATTCCCTTCTCAATCCGACGAAACACCAAGCCTCCGCATAGCTTTGTTGTAACTGCTCACACCTGCAAGAACTCGTCAACACCTTGTTCATGTCCTTCACTAGCAAGAAGCGACTGTGTTAAATATCTAGGTCTTCAAATAGATGACGGCCTACGGTGGGACAAACAGCTAGATATGATAACTAGCAGGACAATGCGTCTTATATATGTTTTTAAATCCCTTAGAGAATCGGCTGACATAGATACATTAAAAATGGTTTATTTTGCACTATGTCAGTCGATTATCGGATATTGCATTACTGCATGGGGTGGTGCTATTAAAACAAATTTCCTGAGGGCAGAGCGAGCTCAAAGAGCCGTACTTAAAGTTATGTCTAAGAAACCGTATTTATACCCAACCAAACAACTTTATGATGAATGTAAGGTATTAACAGTTAGACAGCTGTTCATCTTGCAGTCTGTCCTCAGAACTCATAGAGTCATGCCAAGATCTAACCCAAAAAAACGCATAAATGTCCCATCAGGTGTATCACACAAAACTACCTTTGCCCAGCGCCAATATTACGTCATAGGTACTTACATATATAAGAAACTTCACAAAATACTGAACATACTTGATTTGAACAGACACACTCTAAAACAAAAAATTACCCAATGGCTACTACAACAGGACTACCTCACAACAGAAAATCTTCTAGCATACATCTCATAAAAATACATTCACAAAATTCACGCACATATACACACACATGCACGCACTTACTCACCCTTGCACACACACACACACACACACACACATCCACTAACTCTCACTCACATACACAGCACACTAAGTAACCTACCTACACTTATTTCATAGAATAACTTTACCATATCGACGCTGCTTCACTTGTTACAGAATGTGAATTATTTACTGTACCCATTCGGCTGAACCCTATCTCTTAAGACACAGGCTAGACCTAGTTTAAGGGATAGAGTCTATTCAATTGTGCTTATAGTGTGACAAATGTATAATCTACAATGTATACAGTGCAATGTGTTTCTTGTTTTATGAAATAAATATTTTTATTATTATTATTAGTTAGAAGACTAAAAAGAACAAAACCGTTCGAGCTAGTGTTTAGTGTTAGTTAATAGTGTAAATTACAAAAGTGCCAAACAAACACAAGAACGAAGTGTATTCGCCTTAATAGAGACAATAAGAAAAGTGCTATTGGACACATTCTTACTAAAGACAATTTTTAATAGTTTAGGTTATAATTAAATTACTTATTAGTCTATCTAAAAGGCTAGATTGTAATTAGATTAGGGTCCATCCTATTTTTGAACCCTAGGACAAGGGAAAAAAAAAAACTCGTTTTTCTTGCGCTGGTCTGTGGTACTTGTCCGTGGGAGCGACGGAACACCACGTCCGGCGGCCAGAAGTCTTCTTCCATGACGACGGGCAGATAACAATACGGTACGCGCACCACGAACGCCTTGAAGTTGACGTTGCGGTGCGACTCCAGTAACAGTAATATATATGTCAGTGAACAGCACCCTCGGCGTGTACCTCGTCTTCTGGCGCACGTACTCCACGATGTCCTAGTGGTGTTGCGTAGGCGGGAGCTTTTCAAGATTATATTAAATCAACTGCTAAACTAAGTACTTATATTAGGTACGGTAAAGCTTTGGATAAGCTGTCACACAAATGACATAACATCGCGCCTGTATTCCCTACAGAAGTGTACCTACAGTACTGTAGGAGAGGTACATCAATAAATCAATATCTGTCAGATAAAATAATAATTATTATGGAATCGTTTCATGTTTTTTTACAACTTTTTCCTTCTCACTCTGATTGTCAGCCGAATCTGACGCCTACTGTTTTTTTGCCTTCTTAATTGGCCTTTATCTTACACTGATAAGCCATCATCTCATAATTACCCTAAAGGTTGCATGCCACAAACCATGCAGTTCATAATCTGTACAGTACATTCACCTTTTGGCAGTTATGTATGCCCAATGAAAAAAAAAAAAATGAAAAAGAAATGTGTGTGTGCCCCATGTCGGCTGTCGCTAAAAACCAGCGCTGGGGCTCTGTCTTGTATAGGGTTTTAGCATTATGCTGAGCGATGGCCGTTTTGCGTAGATGTGACGCATACTTTCTCCCAAATTGTTATTTTGTTTTATTTTCTGTTTGTGTTTTTATTTTTATGCGTCATGTTTGCCGCAAATAAACGTATTTTCTTTCTTTCTTTCTATGTAACAGGGGGCGAGCCTATTGCCATCAATCAGGCACAAATCAGACTCTGCGCTGCTACTGAAAAATTCTATCTAGATAAACCTCATAACTAACTAACTTTGGATAAAAAATATGCTTTAAAACTAACCTTACAAAACAATATTGTAACTCATACATATTTGTAACCAGCTGCGCCCAGCGGTTTCACCCGCGTAAATGTCGATCCCGTGGGAATATCAGGATAAAAAGTAGTCTATATGTTAATCCAGGGTGTCAACTACCTCCACACCAAATTTTATCAAAATTGGTTCAGCCGTTTGAGCGTGAAGAAGTAACAAACATATAAACACACACACACTAACACACTCACAAACTTTCGCCTTTATAATATTAGTGTGATTTCTGTGATATGCAATTTTTCTACAATTTAACTATTTGAATTGTAGACTTATAATCGTGCGGATCGAATCACCCTCTGCGGCCGTTACGTATGCAGTTCCCTGTGATATCTATAATCAGTATTCCCACTGCTGGGACCCAGCCTCCTCTCTATGAGAAGAAGAGAAACCTATTCCACAATGTAGACTGGTACAAGACAGTGGATGTCACATGTTTTTGAATGTTTGGTTTTGGGACATGCAAACTGAAAGCCGACACCAACATATTATGTAGGAAAAAGCTAGATAGATTAATTTGTCAGTCAGGCTGAAAGATGCACTACACTGAACACCAAAAGAACTATGATAAAAAGCTGTTATATAAGAAGGTTACTGAGAGAGCAAATTTTATGAATTACTAGCTTCTGCCCGCGGCTTCGCCCGCGTGGTATGTCGATAAATACTATAATATGTCCTGCCCCGGGATGCAATCTATCTCTCTGCCAAATGTTGTCGAAATCCGTTCAGTACTAAAAACAAATACATATTATAATTAGTAATTAGTAAACTATAAAAAGGCCATAAAATATATCACTTGGGTGGTCCATCTTCAACTATTTACGAGCTGATATGAAAAGAAACAAAAACAACACTTTATTCGTAGCCTACAATATTTACAAACGAGTAATATAAATAATTATGTATCATTATTCGATTAATAGACAATCGTAGCGGAACTGTGGCGCCTTATGACATCTATTATATTATAATAATTATAGAATAATAAAACATATGTACGTTGATAAACAATGTGTCGATAACGCGGACAATATGTACCTAATTACCTATAATTCATGTAGCAGAAACTGAGGCTTTTGATTTCGATATTTTGTTGTATGTTACCATGCATAGTATCAGTTTTCTATAATGTGTTTTGACTAACAGAAGCCCAAAGGTAATCAGTAAAAATACTATACAGGGTGGCATCGACACGCAAACTGTAATCACGTTCAGCACATGATTATTGACCACCTTTTTTAGGGTTCCGTACCCAAAGGGTAAAAACGGGACCCTATTACTAAGACTTCGCTGTCTGTCCGTCTGTCCGTCTGTCTGTCTGTCTGTCACCAGGCTGTATCTCAAGAACCGCGATAGCTAGACAGTTGAAATTTTCACACATGATGTATTTCTGTTGCCACGATAACAACAAATACTAAAAACAAAATAAAATAAATATTTAAGGGGGCTCCCATACAACAAACGCGATTTTTTTGCCCTTTTTTGCTCGATATCAAAAATGGCAACAGGTAGGCACTTGAAATATTCACAAAATACTCAGTTGTATTTTAACTTTAGTAATAAAAATAAAATTAAAATAAAATAAATATTTAAGGGGGGCTCCCATACAACAAATATGTTTTTTTCGGCGTTTTTGCCTTGTGGTACGGAACCCTTCGTGTGCGAGTCCGACTCGCACTTGGCCAGTTTTTTTTTTTGTTTTCGGGGGAAAATTTTATCTTAATTGTAATCTTAATATTATTATTTATTTATTGCATAATTTAAGTAAATGAAATTGTTCCTAATCTGGTTTGTATTTGTAGCTATAGCTAGCATTATAGTAACTTATTTATTTGTTTTAAAATATTTTTGATAATTTTGGTAATGCTCGTCTAGTTGCAACCTGTGATCTTTTAATATGTCCTATCTGCGGATAATGTAGTGAACTGCAACATTGCTTCCTATACTTTTGTTAACCTTATGTATTATAGTGTATGTTGTAGTAAAATAACATAAAACCTTCAAAAGGCACCCGACCTTCGGGGATCGAGGTCGGGGAGTGTGGGATTTTTACCTCACTAAAACCACCCCGGTGATCACCATCAGCATATAGGGGTGATCGTGGTTCCTCTTAAAATACCAATTCCGGAACCCGCCCGTGCAACGCCTGTAAGGCACATCCCTGGGAAGACTGTAAAGGGGCCTCCCCTGAGCCTCGCTATGCACGGCAGCTCGTGACCACTGTGCCACCGTCTTCCCTGGAGTCACTTGGTGGGCGGACAGAGTCCCCACTCTGTGCGCCCGCGACCCCAAAGGTCCACCTACCTAGCATTGACATTTTTCGCCGTTGATCAAAAAATAATCTGCTGTTTTATAGGAAAGTGCGATACCTACATTCTACGCGGTCAAAATGTATGTAACATATTTTTTTTTTAATAACTGGTAAGATCATGTACTGTATACATGGTAACAGGCTGCGCATCAATGTCCCTGCCTGCCTGCCTGTATAAAGTGCTGAGTCATACCATGACTGTTACCACCCATGGAAGTAAATAATCTTTTATCACATCTATTCAAAAAGCGCTAATGTATTCAAAATCAAAAATCAAAATATTTTATTTCTCATAAACCTACATGGGCACATATGAAACGTCAGAAGATTGGTGCACGGTTCCAATTGGTCGTTTCCTATAGAGAAGAACCTTACTCTTTTTAAAAAAACGAATAATACGAATAATATTTAATTTAAAAAAAATATACCTATATTATTCGTAAACAGGGACAAAAATAGCTATTTAATCCCTGGGGACTAAAAGTGATTTGAATTTGGAATGTGGGATATTGTTAGTAAAAATTCCAATCACCAATGAGATCAATCACGAACATTGTATGAATAAGTAACAGGCTGTGTGATAAAGAAAAAACGCGCGCAAACCAAATTAAAAAAAAAGTTTGTGATAAATAAAAAACGCGCGAAAAGCATTCTGACTTCGTTCGTAATTGTTTACTCAAATTAGGATTTTATTTAATTTCATAAAAAAATGAGTATGTCTTCCTCAAGTAAATAAAAATGCAAATAAATAAACGTACTATTCTTATGCATAAGTTGCACTTACTTATTTTTTCATAGAGGGTGATAAAAAGTAGAGTGTCTACCTCGGGAGCAACACTATTTTAAGCTCGAGTGAGGTGCTTTGAATCCCTCGCTGGGCTCAGGATTCTACTAAGCACTTTCGCCTATAAAATACTTGTTTGCGCCCTTGGTAAACAATCTACTATTAAAAGCTTATTCAGTAAATGCTCTCCAGTTGATCAAGCAAGGGTTTTGACTAATGAGACCACAGAAATTACCCAGTTAGGTCCAGTCAATTCTGCTTGAACAAAAATATATCAGTAGATTAAAAGAATAGGTAATGAAAATAATGTATAATAAACTTACGAAAATGTTAAATATCCCAGTATTGCATGTGCGGTACAAATGCAGCGTCATTTCAATTTCTAAAATAAAATATCCTTGAGTTTTGTCAGCGATTTATGCGCGCCAACAAAACACTGGCAAAGATAATGTTCAAGTCCAGCAAATGCAAGAAATGTAATTAATTTTATGACAGCTCACAAATGTTTTATCTTAGCGTTAGCATGTGTCCGACCTCCTTCAAGGAGGATTACCGCAGCTTTTCAGTCATGAACCATTGCAAAATGTGACTTAAGTCATTACCTATTTAATTTTATTTGATTATAACATTATTTTTAAATGCTGCAGTGTCTAGATATGTACATTAATGTCATCTTTATGGCTTGCCTTATCACCGCAATGCAATCAATCAACTCAGCCTATCGCAGTCCACTGCTGGACATTGGCCCACCCTACAACACCCTCTCCTTCGCCTTCCGCATCCCGTCTGTCTCAGCCACCTTTTGCACGTCATCGTTCTATCTAGCTGGGAGGCATCTTAGGTAGACATATTCCTCCACAACTTCGAGAAGCGATCCTACAATGTTGATGGACTTTGCAAGACATGAGAATGACGATGCAATACTTATTTACAACGGAACGAATTTTGATAGACACTATTGCCTACAATTACACGTATTTGGGTACCAAGATAGAATTACTACTTTTGTCATTCAATTGACCTTTAGATGCACAAAAAGTGTTGGAGCAGTAAAGCGTATGTTCTACGGGTTATCGGCTCTATTCCCACAGCTCAATAAATATTAGCAAGCCGGTCATTTATCATTGTAAATCATGACTTAACTTAAGAGAACAAATCGATCGTGATACATTAATATATCTAAAGGCAGACGTATTAAATTGGAAAAGGACCGGCAAAATATCGCCTTTCGCCTCGCCGTCAAACAGGCGTCAACCTAACGTAAGCACGTAACCAAAGCGGATCAGAAGCTCCGGTAAGTCGACTCGGCTACGACTAGGCGAGCGACGCCGCGCTTACGACTCGCCGACCGCTGAGGCAGGCCGGAGGGGTGAGAGAGGCAAGGGTGGGCGAAGAGGTGTAAGCTCGGGTACGACGAGCCGTAACGCACCGCACCGCGGTTCGTGAGCTTGTCCCGAGGCAAGGCGATTACATTACGATTCCGATTAGTGTGCGTTGCATTATGGAGTTTCATACAAAGAATACTGAACGGCTCGAGTTGATACGGTGCCGATCCCTTACTGGTTTTATACATGTGCTTATGACCTTAAGTACCTATCGTAGGCATAGTAACAGTAGTTTCTATCTAGATTTAATTATAAGATACGTATGGCTATTTTAAGGCAATGAAAACTGTTACAATCTTCGTACAAATTGCAATAGTAAGGTTAGAGACACGGAGAATTCGTAGACGGTTGACTAGCCACCTGGTGTAGCTAGTGCAGTACCTATAATTAGTAGTACCTGCATATGCGAGTGTTTACAAACATTGAACCTAGATATTATTAAGATTTTCTATATTGTTTTTAGGGTTTTTTGTACGTGTAGTGTTATATAATACAATTTTGCCCTACCGATTTTGCGGTGATGGTCTCTAGGTAAATCAGCTGATCTATGGAATCACATCATACTAATATTATAAAGGCGAAAGTTTGTGAGTGTGTGTGTTTACATGTTTGTTACTTCTTCACGCTCTACCGGCGGGACCAATTTTGATAAAATTTCGTCTGGAGGTAGCGGACACCCTGGATTAACATATAGGCTACTTTTTATTCCGATATTCCCACGGGATCAAAACTTTCGCGGGTGAAACCGCGGGGCGCAGCTAGTTTATTTGTCGTTTCAGCCGATAGACGTCCACTGCTGGAAATAGGCCTCCCCCAATTTTGGGAGGGTTTGCCATAATCGCCACGCTTGGCAGGCGGGTTGGCGATCGCAGTATGGTATCATGGTGGAATACATAGAGAACGCTGCTGCCCATTCTCCGGTACGACCATTAGTCGCCTTTTACGACACCCACGGGAAGTAAGGGGTGGTGGTATTCTTTAAGTCCGGCACCACACAGACATTATACACAGTTTATTATAAATCTATAATATAAAAGGTTGGTCCATGAAACAACGTCCAAAAGTAAATTTTAGAATTCTCTATTGAAGGGCTTCTCGAAACATCCCCTTGTTGTTCAGCAATCATTTATAGTTTAAGAACGGTAATTCCCATCTGACTTCAGACTTTTTCATTTTTCGATGACCCTTTTTTATGCATTTTTTTTATGGTTTTATTGTGTTTAAATATCGATACAGGATCGAGTTTCACTAACTAATTTAATTTGACTCTGTATAATTATGTTTTCGAAACGCGTTCTCACTTCTCAAGGTTCACGATGCAACTCAACAGTCTCACTCTCAACGCAAATAATGTACGGTATGACTCACCGAGTCACAGCCTCTTTATGACATTTAAACTGTTAGTTTATCGCTTTTACGCTAAAACTCGACTTTACGAGCGTACTACAATCTTTCAGACAGTTATAGAGTTAGCTTTTAGAATAATAGCGATGCAAATCCGGATGCGTATATTTGCATTATTAAAATGAACGAACATTAAATGTTCGTTGATTTTAAAGAGACCGAACTATTAAATTTTAATAGCTCGGTCCTGGAAGGTTCAATATGATTCCCATCCTGAAGCGGCGTTTTTAATATTATCACGATATCACGATACGATTCCCAAGCGAGCGCGCTTGGGAATCATCCTAAGATTAATTCAAGCAGCACAAATATCGAAACCTAATAAAGTTTTTTATTCCATGTATAGATACCTAACTATTAACTCCAGGTACGTACATTTATATGAAAAAATAAGTAAAATAATCATAGGGCATCATAAAATTCGTCCGCATCGCTGTCAGCAGGAACAGTGCCCAAAAGGCTAGCAGCATTGCCACGTTGAATGGCAATGCTAATTCTTTGGCCAAGAAATAGGCCAGCCCTCTGGTCACGTGAAGAGTCGACTAACCGCTTGGCGATACCTCGAAAAACCAAGTGGGTACTCGGATCCCATGGCCCTATGTTTCAACCCCAAACGGCTCGAACATATAACTCCCAATGAGGTTGGAATATTTTCGCCGTTTGAGGTTTTCTGCACCTGCAGCAGCCGCCCGAGCACAGCCCACCGTGCTATGTAGATGGGATGGCGCAAGGGTGTCGACACAAGTTGCATCCCACAGCAAAGGTCTGCCTAACTTCCAGGGCATTATGGTCATCCCGTCTAGTCTCTTCCCATCGTCGCGTGCCAGACCGTTGGGTTCTAAAACAGCTGGCACGCCGGCGGTGACAAGAGCACGACGGATGATGTCATTAATGCTGGCGTGCCGTGCTATCCGGCCTGCGCTCCTAATGCAAGATAGGCCATGGTGTCCGAGACAGTCGACAGCTTCACCGCAATGACAGCGATGCGGAGCCCCGCAAGGAGCGCCCAAACGCAGACAGGTAGCGAGCCGGAAGGTGCTGTCACCCAGCATAGTGCCTATGTTGGGTGACGGGAATGCTTGAAGCCAGAGCCCCGACTCCCACTCTCCCACAGCCAGCAGGCGGGCACGCTCAGCAGAATTGGTGGACATATTAATAAGATTATTCCGTACCAACCTGCAGAGCGGCTCATCCCATTGTCTCTGGGAAGATGGGTTTACGGGTCGATCTGTATCTGGGCAAGCCGCTTTCCAGGCGTTCACCGCGTCGGTCAAGCACGGCACTTCAGAGTCAACCAGGCAAGGGGCTAACATTTTCCTGGTCAACTTTTCAGTGCTGTGGACAGAAGACAGGAACGCCGGTAAGCTAATACTGGTAATTTTGCGGACGCCGAGCAGGTACTAAATTAAATGACTAACAATACAAATAAATTCAAAAATAAAAGGACACTTAGGCGTCGAAGTACTCGTCCGCATCGATGTAATCCGGAAACGTGCCCAGAAGACTGGCAGCATTTCCACGTTGAATGGCAATGCTAATTCTTTGGTTAAAAAAAAACCGGCCAAGTGTAGGGTTCCGTAGTAGCACGTTATCACAATGTAGTACGATTCTGTTGTCCTATAGTCTAAATACAAAAAAAAAATCATAATTATTTTGTTTTTCAATGCAAGTCTTTACCCGTTATAAACAAGCAACTACATCATCTTAGTCACTTTAAAGGATTAATGCTAAGGATTTTGTATTTGGTACAAAATTATCCAACACCCAACGAATATTACTGCTAAACTAATAAAGTTATCTTAACCGCTATACTTTTCTTTTAAAGTTCATGAAATGCACTATCATCGTGAATTTTTCCAAATTTTCAAGCCAGCAATTTAGGTTTTAGAGGGAAGACTGGAACAAAAATTTGCACTTTAAAGTTTAATATTTCGTAAATGGAGAATTAAATCGAAAAATAATTTAAGCAACCCCCAAGTCATTTTAGAAGACCTATTCAACGATTTCCCACACGATGGGGTAGACGACGAAAAAAATATTTATCCCCACTTCACATATAGGGGAGCTACCCTAAAAAAAATAATTTCCAAAATTTTATTTTACCACTTTATCGGCGTGATTGATATACGTACTCCTACAAAATTACAGCTTTCTAGTACTAACGGTCTCTTAGCAAAACCTCGGACAGACAGACAGACAGACAGACGGACATGACGAAACTATAAAGGTTCCTTGTAGGAACTACGGAACCCTAAAAAACGACCCAGCCCGACACGTGAATTGTCGACTAGCCGGCGAGAAATTACTTAAAAAAGGAGACGCGCACTCGGGCTCTATAATCCGAACCTTTCGACCCCAAACCGCTCAAAGCTGTAGTTAATAAAGTTGAATATGACGACATAACCGATTACTATACGGACCTAAAACCGTAATAATGTTTTTACATAGGTACAAATTATTATTAAGCATCTTATAATATCCCAGTGATCATTATGGTAATCTGAAGTACTAAAATTCTCGAAGTGATCAATCGACTCAACCGGTTGTCAAATGTTTAAAAAGGTTGTATTCGAAATGTCACGGATTTTGCATTTCTATCAACGATTTTTATAATAATACCAGCCTCTTATTGTCCTACTGCAGGGCAAAAGCATCTTATGAGAGAAGGCACGAGCATTATTCACCACGCTTGTTCAAGACTGGTTGGCTGTTTCAGACTTATGTATAACTAGCTGCGCCCCGCGGTTTCATCCGCGTAAATGTCGATCCCGTGGGAATAAAAAGTAGCGTATATGTTAATCCAGGGTGTCAGCTACCTCCATACAAAATTTTATCAAAATTGGTCCAGCCGTTTGAGCATGAAGTACTAACAAACATATAAACACACACACGCACAAATTTTCGCCTCTATAATATGAGTCTACCCTGAGTTCGTGGGAGTTGACGAGAGTTAGACAGAACGATGTGGAGCTTGGACATTGGGCATCGGACGGACAACATGTACTCAGAAACTGTCCCGCGTTCCGTATTCTGTCGTGTACCGCAGTGTGTCATTTGCCGATGTGATTAAATTGTTTGTGTAATTATAATCAGATTTGAACTGCAAAACGGTTTTTCTATTGCG
This sequence comes from Mesoligia furuncula, assembly GCA_916614155.1. NCBI lineage: Eukaryota > Metazoa > Arthropoda > Insecta > Lepidoptera > Noctuidae > Mesoligia > Mesoligia furuncula. The sequence continues at coordinate 10,107,569 of OU744808.1, read as the reverse complement.
CAATAACCAACACTACCCACAGTATGCCCACAGTAATTAAAATATGGCTGATGATAACGAGACACACATACCTTGACTTGCCCGTGTCGGTAAAGCGTGCTCAATCTTTGACCACTTTTAAAATTATAATAAAAAAGCACTTCCTCTCTCCTTAAACATCATCATTATATTTTCTTTGCTCCTGTTTCATGTTTATTATTATGTATATATTTATTTAGATTACTATAATAAACTTTATGTATGTATTTATTGTATTATGTAAATGGTACACCACAGACCTACAGTATTTGTCTGTCCTTCCCCTTTGTAATCCATCCAAAGGTTGTCTTTAAAATATCGCTCTTAGCGATAAGACCGCCCATTGTGTCACCCTTTGTACAGTTTCTATATTTATGTCTGTAATTTATATGGTGTACATAATAAAGAGTATTCTATTCTATACCTTCTCCGTCATATATTACCTTTAAGTCCAGGTTTCCTCGCTATGTTTTCCTTTATTGATGTCAGTAAGGCCAAGATAATCTCAGAATGCACGTATGAATTGCAAAAGTCAGATTAGGACTTCGCTGAATTTAAAACCACAACCCCAATAGAGTCTTAAAACCACGACGATCTACGATTTCTGTAAAAGAAAATAACAGGTTGTAAGCACCCGGCAGCAAGTCGTCGGACCAGTTGCGTGTTATCAAAATAAAGTTTTATTTTTACACCAAAACACACACACACACACACAGTTACAGTTTTATTTTTAGTCCAAAAATGAGCCAAGAATAATTAAGTTACTTAATAATTATGGGCTGTATTTTCTATAGTTAATAACTTTTGTCAGAAGACTCAATTATAATGACAGTTTGACATAATAATTATTGTCTATAGAAAAGCTGTCAAATAGCAGTATTTATTCTACAGACTAAAGTTATCTGCACGCTACTATAACACACATACTACAAATATCTTTTGTAAAATGTCATAAGTAGTTTTTTTATCACATTTAGCCTACCTAAGAAAGAGCGACGTCTTCTAACACAGGCATTTATATCTGCTTAAAAGGAGGCGCTATTCACCAACAAAATCTGAACAACTATGGTCAAGAAATAAACATATTATTATTTGTATTTGTATGAATAATGAGCCTTAGTAAAATGATAATTATGAACTTTAGATCAATTTCATAATGCGCACTTCACAATCATAATCAAGTAGCCTGAAATAATTGCCTATCAAAACTTCAGGGGGCCCAAAAAGGCCACTTTGGCAGAATCATAAAGGGATAACATTATGAATCATAATATGTTTCGACTTATAAAAAAAGAAAAAAATGGACTGTCTTCGGAAAGTCCGTGTTTTTCTTTTTTTCGCTGCACTTCTTAGGTATAATCAAAAAGATTGTGATTGGATTTGGATTGGATTGATTGGTATTTTCGCACAGATTAAAAAAAATAATTGAAAAATACTTCACTAATGGGATTTGATTCGATTAACTTAACAGTTAACTGTCCATCATGTTTCATAATGTTATCCTTTCATGATTCTGCCAAAGTGGCCTTTTTAGGCCCCCAGATGGTGTGTTGGTCCAATTTTTGAACTTTCTTTCTTTTTTAGTCCAACACTTAATACTTACAGGGTGTATTAAGTAAATTCTGTCTAATAAAGCCTTGACTAAACGCAGTTTTTAATTGAAAGTTGACAAAAATACCTTTTAACAGACTAAGCAAAGATTGTTTGGTCTTTTTCTAGCCCTTAAGCCTACAACTATCAGAGTTGTGTAGGTTAAAAGTGTCACGGCTCACGATTGTCGTGACGATTGAATGTTTAGATATCGTTATAATAGGTACCTACTCAGATTTATCTGCTTTTATTTTCATTGTTGATATTCATCGTGACTTACTTGATGAGGGCAATGACAATCGAGAAAATAAAGGTAGAGATCTGGGTGTAAGCTTAACTTGTAGCTTTTAGGTAGTTAGGTACTTATTAGCATAGTCATATACAGGGTTATTGGTAAAACATTAACAACCTCTTAAGAGGTCATTGTACTCATCATTATGAACATCTTTTACTATGGAACCAAAGCTGAAATCGCGAAAAAAATCAGCTGTTCCCTACATTTTGACGAGTTAATATATGAGTATGAACATAATAAAAGTTGTCCCATAGTAAAAGTTGTTCATAATATTAAGTATAATGACCTCTTAAGAGGTTGTTAATGTTTTACCAATAACCCTGTATATAGTAGTTATCGGACTAGGTACTCATTTGCCAAGGAGTGTCGTATTACCCAGTTACTGGGTTGTGGAAGTCAGATAGGCAGCCGCTCTATGTAAAATACTGGTATTCAACTGCTTCTGCCGACCCCAACATACTCTTAGCAACATAGTAGCATTCTAGTGACATTTATTTTAGAAGTATGTATGTATGTTTATTTGTATGTACTTATGTAAATATAATTATTCTCTTAGTACAATTTTTTTTTTTGTTTTATTAAGTGAATTGTTTTTTTTTTTATTTTAGATTTTTTTTTCTCCTTTACTCTTTCACACGCTGTCTAAATCTCTCTATTTATTGTCCTATCGCAGGTATTCTAGAAGAGATTTCTTATGAAATAAGCATCACCTTTGTACTTATTTTTCTGTTCTGTTTTTTTTCTTGTATGTTTATATATGTGTGTACATAAACGGTAAAATAAAAAGTAGTTGGGGAAAGGCTAGGCAGATGATCGAACTACTCAAAAATAAAGTTTAATGAATACCAGAAAATACCTTTAAAAATAGATAAAACTAAAAAGTAGGTCTAAAAAATAGGACTCAAGTAAAAAATATCAATACCTACAATATCACATGCACGAAAATAGTGTAAGTGCTCAAAAACAAAACTTATTAACAAGATACTCGATAAAAATGATCACTTTTATAAGTAGCAGTGTCATACACTGTGTCAACACAAAAGCGAAACAGTAAAAAATTAACAACTACAGAAAATACTTAAACATTTTCTGTCCACCATTTATTTATAATTTCCACGTTGCTAATAAAAGTCCCGTGCTTTCACGGTACAAGCTATGAACACGGGAAATTCGTCAAAGTACTCATTTTGAAATTGATATCGTAACTGAATCGAAAAGGTTGCACACTATACGACTTTTAGTCGAGAAAAATACTGTTTTCATTTACAAATATGAAACCCTTTCCGTTTCTTCTACAGTCAGTGTGAATGGAACGCCGTATTCAATTAGTTTTATTTTTGTCGTGTGCTCTACTAATGCCATTTTTCAGAATGTAGGTATATTAGTCGAACCCGCAATTTCGTACCGAAGAATAAGTTATAGTATAAAAAAAAAATACAATGAATCCGATCAGAAGTCTCTAATTCTTATTTAAACAATTTGGCTAATTAGCTTGGTATTACATTTTTTTTTTTTAAATGCAACAATTATTAAATCGTTGATTTATTTCACGAAATATTAACAATCAGATTTTATTATTCAAATTAATTAAGGGCTGATTTTTGAATCGACAGAATTTTTTTTTTCGTGGATATAAATTGACGTCTGACAGTTTTCGTATTGAAGAACTGTCAAAAATTCAAAATTATTCCTCGGATAAAATTATCTGGCGTAGGAAAAACAAGCCCTTAATTAAACGAGACAAACTGGATGCTAAGTTACCTGCCTATAATAATCAGGAATAGCTCAGTGCCTTATCAACACTCATTATTTCCAACAACAACTGCACTTGCAATTAAAAAAGCACTCAACAGATAAACTCTGAAAAATATGTGCGTCTAAAACGTGCGACTAAAAATCGCCCCACCACACCTTGTTAACGGCACAGACGTGAAGTCAAATGCGATAATTACGCGATAGGCCCACAGTTATGCTAATGCCTACGTAGGGTCGCCATAATTGTGCATTCGTGTGTAACTCACCTTTGAAATATTAATGTAATTATTTATCAGAGTGTGAGAGGCACGTAATGTGATACATTTATGTGCGGGTGTTTGAAAACATACTGTTGTAGTGTGAAAATTTGTTAGGTAAGTGGAAATGAGAACGAAAATTCACAAAAGTACAGACGCCAGCACATCAAACTACCTGAAACTGTCAAATTTTCCCAACCAACTTTGAACATTACGCTTTAGTGATAAAGTTGTAAATCTATTAAAGAAATTTGACAGGTTGTAGTAGCTTGATGTGCTGGCGTCTGTACCTATATTAGTAATTTTGGAAAAAAACTGTATAATAATACCAGCCTGTTACTGTCCTTCTGCAGGGCAAAGGTATATTCTCATACAAATAAGTATGGTAAATGTAAATTGTAGAAAAATAAATCAACGAACCAAGGAGTTATTACATATTTTTCTACGTCTTCAAATACATCATACATTATCAGCCTAACATGTTCCCACTGCTGGGACACCAACCTCCTCTCTTCGAGAGGGAGTGAGCTTCAATACATCAACGAAAAAATAATTGCTGACGTCACACTTCCCTTGTAACCCTCTTGTTTTCAAATTACAATACACGTACACCAAAATCTAAATAAACTGAGACCACTTTTTTCAATCCTTAACTCATCTTAGGCCATAGTTTAATTAACTACATTTCCTCAACTAATTTAATTTACCCGGAAAATCAAATTTCCTAAATCTATATCCCAGTTAATTCACCCGGAACTCCAATCAGTGTCTCTAATTGGGATTACACAACTCTAAAACAAGTGAAGCTATAATACTATATCTTTTCCAAATATGGAATACACTTGCAGCAGTATCTAGCTTTCCTATTCAGGCTAAATTGAAGCTCATACGGCTATCCGCGTTACTTAGCACTCCGATTTAACACATTTACTGCGGTATTAAGTTGGAATGGACCTATGCATAATTATTTCAGTACATAGCAGTAGCTGTGTAGAAGTATATTACTAACGGTTAGAGCGAAATGCTGAATGTAATATGCATTTATATACGATAAAATACTTTTACAAAAAACCACCGCACACCAAATGGATTAAATAACTACGGATGCGGATACTATGGATTTAGTAACTATTTTAAAGCTGACTAAAAAACTAGCCAAGCAAAATGTTATCTATTTATTTATATTTATTTATTACTTCAAGCACATAAATGTATAGGCATTTTCTACCATTTTCTAAATTGTGGAATAAATATCTATACATATAATAAAATTGTAGAAAAGTGGTGTCTGTACAATGGAAATATATTTAAAAAAAGTAGCAGGGGTTGTTATTATATCGATGCCGAACCCGAAATTGTAATTAATTTTTTTTTTGTCTGTTTGTCTGTTTATCTGTTTGTCTGTTTGTCTGCTGTGTTTGTGCACGCTAATATCAGAAACGGCTTATTCGATTTAGATGCGGTTTTCACTAATATATTGTAGTAAGCTTCACTTAACATTTAGTGTTTATTTCATGTCAATCGGTTCATAAATAAAAAAGTTATGTCAATTTAAAGAATCACGGCGAACATTTGTTAAGGTATTCAGCGAACGCACGTATCCTGGAGAGTATAGGCGAATAGTTGCTTTCGATTATTGCGATTCACTTGAATACTGACTTAGGCGGTTCTTTCCTGGATTTTTGGGTATTTACTTATCATAATTTTTATTCAGGGTTTGTTAATAAATATTGTAAGCATTTATTATAGGTTAGGCACTTATTTCCCTGATTTTCGGTATACTTATCTTAATTAATATTTAGGGTATGTATATAAATATTATAAGTATTATATTTGGTATAGGTTAGGCATTTCTTTTCTCGATTTTCTTTATCTTCTATATATATAAAATGGTAAACTGACTGACTGTTGATATATCAACACACAGCCCAAACCGCTGGTCCTAGAGACATGAAACTTGGAGGGTTTGTTCTTTGTAAGGAGTAAGTATCCACTAAGAAAGGATTTTTGGGAATTCTACCCCTAAAGGGGTGAAATAGGGGATGGAAGTTTATATGAAAGTCTGTCAGTTTTGAAGTTAGGATCTTCAAGTTTTGTGTTTAGGCTGAGGATTTAAAATTAATTAACAAGTGTCTCAGCGTTGTGTATGGAAAGTCCTTAATTTTCGAAGTAAAAATCACAAAATTCAATCTAGGCTTATGGTTGGAAGGTAACGCAACGCAACGTAAAAATGTAACGCAACGTAAAGGTAACGCAACGGTATTGTTAGAATTTCAACCCTTAAGAGCGTTTAACGCCGTACGGCATTTCATACAAACTTTCAAGCCCTTATTTTTCGAAATGAATGAACCGATTTTAATGAAACTTTGTACGCATATGCAAAATACATAGGTCTAAAAAGTTAGTAGAGAACATTTTTCAAAAATAGTGTTACAGCCAAATTAGACCGATTTTAAATTTTCAATAGAAACAGAGATTTCCAGTTATCTTTTTTTAAATAAGACATTTTGAAAATGTTCTCTACTAACTTTTTGGACCTTTGTATCCTGCTAATGCGTATGAAGTTTAATTAACATCGGTTCATTAATTTCGAATAATAGGGGCTTGAAAGTTTGCATGAAATGCCGTACGGCGTAAACGCTCTTAAGGGGGTGAAAAGGGGAATGAAATTTTGTTTTTAATTATATTATATAATCTATCAACGCACAGCCTGCACTGCTGGTCCTAGAGATATGAATTTTGGAGGGTGTGTTTTTTGTGAAGAGTAGATATCCACTAAGAAGGGGTTTTTGGAAATTCAACCTTTAAGGAGGTGGAAAAGGGGGGATTTTGTTTGTATGAAACATCTTATTCCTTGAGTTAATAACCTTGAAACTTGGCACGAACACTTATCTAAGTAAATTATGAAGTTTGGCAATTTTTGTTTTTCTAAATTACTCTCTAAAAAGGGATGGGGGTTTGGGGGGTGTCAAAATTTGTATGGAAGAATTTTAACGCGCTGTCCGATTAGCTCGAAACTGAGTATGTATACTTAAAACTAAAAATAAAGACTAATGTGTATCAAGGTTTTTCGAAAATCTACCCCTAACTGCGTGAAAAAGGGTAGTCAATTTCACAGGGGAGTATTTTATTACGTGGCATGATTAGCTCGAAAATTGGTATAAATAATGTTTGAGTCGAGTCATCGAAACATCCTGCCGGGTCAGCGGGATTGTCCGAAAGGGTTACCGCTGGTCCGGAACATAAAAGGCTAAGGAAAGAACATGGCTGGGTTTTAGTCAGTAAGAGTTTGACACTCCCTTCTGCTCCACCCAGAGCGGGAGGGGTCATTTGATGATTTGCCACACGAAAAAAAAAAGTCATCGAAACATCCCAGACGATTGTTCAAAATTCCATCCTTATGGGGATAAAAAGAGGGGACACTGTTTATATGAAAAATCTTATTTATTTGGTTTATAAACTTTATAGACTTCCAGAAATAGTAACTTTAATTTCGGAAATCGGTGTCTTTGGATCTGTATTTAAGTTTTTTGCCACCGACTTCCGAAATTAAAGTTATTTTTCACTTTGTAGTGTTTTTTTGGAGGTCGGTTTTTTTTTTGTTATAACGTTTTTATTTCTCACTTTTTAGTGGGTCTGTTTATAATGTATCTAAGTTAAAACATCCTAATATGAACTTGCTCATCGCCTTTACCAAAATATTGCTTTTCCCGATGCATGACTGACATTAATTGTTGAGGAATTCTCCTGGTATATCACCATCAGCTCCATTTCACCATTCGCATTGTGACGAGCATAAATTACTTAGCAACCATGTTAAAGTAATCGAATCGCAACCCGTGAAATACTTATTATGGAGTAGTTCCGGTGGCCATCTGTGGTCTTCATCATCGGTTCCACTTCACCAAATAGTGCTTTCGAGAGCAAATGCACGAGTTACTGTAAAAATTGCCCAAATCGCTATAGGTGTGCCTATAATATTTAAAGAGTTCCTTCGATTTCTCCATTATCCCTTCATCAGATCCTGACCTGATGACAATGGGACCACCTGGAAAGTATACCCTGAAAACAAAAAAAAAAATCAAATCGGTCTAGCCGTCTTCGAGTAATCGGGAACGTACATAAAAAAAAAAGATTCCGACGAATTGAGAACCTCCTGCTTTTGTTGACGTCGGTTAAAAATAAAAAAGTGTGTTTTAGGTAGGAGTCGATTTTTGAAAAATCAAAAATCGACTCCTACCAAGTTGGAAAAGAGTAATAAAGTTTATGGGTTGGATTTTACTGCTTGCTTCCATTAACTCGAAAATGGGTATGGGCCTTTGAGTCAAGTTATGAACACATGCATCCCAAACGATTTTTCAAAATTCCATCCCTGTTGGAGTGAAAAGCGGGGATATAGTTTATTTGAAAAGTACAAAAACTCTTTGTTCTATAAACTTAAAAATTGGCCCGAATACTTATTTATCTAAATAAATGTTAAGATCATAAACATAAATTTTCGAAATATTAGGAGGAAAGTACGAATTTCACGCGGACGAAGTCGCGGGCAGAAGCTAGTTTTAAATATAAAGATACGCATAAGGCTGCGTTTCCACCAGAGATGTGCGAACATGAAATGAATGATGATGGGATGTGTGTGAAACAAACCAATAACATCGCTTCATTTTCATAGTTTGAACTAAGTTAGCGTTGTTATTGGTTAGTTTTACACACATTCCTCGCTACACATCCTCGCTCATCTCTGGTGGAAACGCAGCCTAAACCGATTAAAACCTACTTATTACCTATTTACCTTTTGTAATCTATGGGAACACCGCCCCAGCTTCCTCTACTTAATGAAAAATAATCACGTAAATCGGCCCAGTTATCCCGGAATAATCGGTGTACAGTCACCAAAAGAGATAAGTAACCAAGGTCGTCGGATATACTAGAAGTTTAGTAAAAAAGCGATGAATGTTTTCGAATTTTTAATTTGATAAATTAACCGTTTGTTTTTTATTGACTAAATTAAATTTTATTCGAAAATATCCATCGGTAAATCGGTTTCTTACTAAACTTCAACCATATCCGACGAGCTGGTTACTTATCTCCTTTGGTGACCGTTCATACCTAGGTACATGAAAACCCCCTTTTTTGAAGTCGATTGAAAAACGGGCCAATCTTTTTTCCAAATTGCTTAGAATTCATGAAAACAGAACTGATTCATAATAACACCACAAATATATAGGATGGTATTTAAACGTACTTCAATTTATTCCCATTTCATTTACCTAATTTTACCTGTGTTCCACCAAATATACTGAATGTGCACCAAAATATGTTCATTAAAATATGTCATAACGAGCATCTATTTAACAACTGGTGCAAATTTGTAAAAATAGTAATACACCTAATTTTAAAAACAAGCATTTATTTTTTTAGTTTTATTTCAGATAATGCACTGCAAAATGTATTTGAATCAAACACCAATTAATGTCCAATGTAGCTTTATTGGAGTTTCATGGGAGTGGTACCAGCCCCGTTCCCCCTGGTACCATTCCCATGAAACGAGGACGCACCATTCTTGAGAAAAACAAATTATTGTAACCTAACCTCAAAAGTTTTCAATACAAAGTTGCTTCTGCACGTCTCCGGCGCTGCGGGAAGTCCAGCCCCATCGCCCTTACGTAACAAAGGATAGGCACCCATGCTCACCTCCGCAGCTTCGGCTTACTGGTCGCCTCCGGCGACCAGCCTCAGGCGCTACGGCTCGCACGGGTGCCTATGCTTTGTTACAGCGGGCGGGGGCTGCACTCCCTCCGCGCCTCCGGATTTTTAAATACACCCTCGGGGTAGCAGCCAAAAGACTACGTGGAGTCAGGGTGCCCCGATTCGGTTTTGGGACAGATTCGACCTATTTCAACCAGAAAGTGGGGTACGCTAACTTCCTTCTGAACAGAATTTCTAGGTACATGATTCCCAACGAGCGTCAGGTACACTCCCGCGCTTGTGTTGCAAACTTTCACGAAAAAAGAATATGATTTATTAATTTAGTTGTTGAATGAAAAACATTCAGGAATATTTGGTGCACGATCAGTATTTTTCGGGGAAGAATAAAATAGTTATTGTTACAATAGAATATTTGCAGCGCACTACAATAAAAAAGTGTTATATCTTGGTGTTAATTTGGAATTTGTTTGATGTAACATATTTTGTTGGCCGAGTAGTTTAATTATAGTAAAACAAATAAACGGGTTAAAGATCAATATTTTAGAAATGCATACATAGATGTACCTTTAGATTTTTGGTGAACACAAAAATATTATCCAAATATATATACGTTGCCTACTTACGCTTTTAATCCTATTTCAAGCTTTTTGTATCTTGAGTGCAATGTAGTAGTAAAGTAAGTTCTAACAGAACAAACGCTGAAAAACGCTAAAAGCTGTGCTGCTGGGGAGTTTGTTGCGCCACTTCTTCTCCCCAGCAACAGCACTGGGAAGTGGTGAAGGGCGGGCGTTTTGGGGGACTGTCTTTCCTAATTTTGACGTTCGAAAAGTGCTGATTCTCAGCCTAGTTTGAATAAATGACTTTTGATTTCGATTTTGAATGCTTTATTCTGTGAGTTGGTTCTTCTAACTTAATTTCTTACGTTGCTAACGATTGAGAGTCTTCAATCAAAGTTTTGTCTGGTTCTACGACGAACCTCATATAATTATGTCTCGACTTCAAAAGAGACTGTGACCTGTGACTTTGTTTCGGCCTTTCTTCTTACAGTAGTTAGTCAGATAGGAAACGCCGACCTCATCTAGTTTTTAAAATATGATTAACGTATGAAAGTTTTTGTGCAAACCTACTTACAGAAATAAAATAATTTATTATGGTCTGCCCTCTGTCATCTTAGCTGGATGGGTCTGTAAAACCAACAAGCTCTAATCTTACTAGGTAGATGATTCTCATGATTTTTCCTGTTTAAAAGTTTTGTATCTTACTTGCGTGCGGCGATATCTTCTGTTCGTCAGTTCATCTAGCTTAATTTCATACTTTGCTACCGATTGAAAGTCTTCAACCAATGAAGAATTGTCTGCTTCTACGACAGACATCATAGGTCTGCAAAGCCAATAAGAAAAAAAAAGAAAATCATCAGAGCCATCGGCCAATAAGACATTGCAATTGGCTCTAATGATTTTTTTTTACATAGAGGCTGTTTTCTCTCGTTATGAGTTGCTTACAAATAGAAAAGATTATTTAAATTTAAGAGATTATGTGCATTCTAAATAAAAAACCATACTAAAAAGACTAGAATCAATGAGGGATTTTCTTTTTCTTTTTTTTTTGACGCTTCTCTAGCCGCTGGATAGATGGCGCTGAACTTGGTAAGTTACTGCAAGGAACGGAAACTCACATAATTTTTCTATTAATTCACTTGGAGGTAATTTTGAGATCGTAAAACGAAAGCAAACGAAACTGTCACTCAACAAGCGTATATGACGTGACGCAATGTTTTTTTTTCCAAGCGTTTTGACTTTGGCACCTAGTAACGTAGTCAGTTCAACGCCATCTTCAGGGTTCTTGGAAACTATGTTTTTTTTTTAATACTCAAAAGAAAAACTTCTCATTCTATTTTATTGTAATTTTTGACGTTCAAAATCATCTTTTATGTGCCTATTTGAAAAAAAGCTTTGACTTTGACATTTGAAGAACTCGTAGCTAAATAATAACAGCCGCTCGCTTGCCGCGGTCGGTATTCAGATGGGTCCATTACATACCGAGACCCTTCCGTTCCTCAGTCAGCCACGTTTTGGTCTCGATGTTGTTCGTAGATCTTTGAAATGGTAGTCAGAACCCTAAAAGTCTGATAACCAGTCTAAGGGGTATCGTATTACCCAGTAACTAGGTTTTGGAGGTCAGATAGGTAGTATACTTGTATTCATCTGCATCCGTTTAAACTGGAATTAAATAGAAATACATTTGTGTTCACCTAATCAGGTCGCACGTATCACACAAGTCTTAATTCTAAAGAAACCTGCCTACCCTAGTCTGAACAGCCATACAGCTAACGTGTTAAACTGCATTATCGTTTGAAACTTGCGCCACTTTTATCTCGTATCTCACTCCGTAATTGCATGCTCTATGTAATGATTTTCTAACAGCCGTAGCTACTAATGATTATGCTTTTTGCACTAACAAGCATTGCGAATGGTTCTCGTATTAAGCTTGTCATTATAACTCGTTTAGCATTAAATAAATAAGGTTTTGAAACGCTTATTAGAGAACTAACCAAAATCTAGCTTAAAATTATTCAATTTTTCGCATTTATATATATTTTTTTTTTCGCATTCGCATTCGCATTTTTTTTTTTCGTATTAAGATTTTGGTGCCAACATACTTATCGTGTCAGCACCTGAGTGAATGTGCTGCTGTGTCTCAGGTGCATTCACTCAGGTGCCATTTAAGCGGGTGCCCAATGTGGAATACGTTCTTATCGTGAGACCTATTGACATTTTAATGCAAGTCTAAAAGACGACGACTGTCGGAGGCCAGGTGAAAAGACACTGGCTTTAGAGAACGACTTCATATTGCGTTCTCGTTAAAAGGTATCGTAAAGACTGTGTCAAGCAAGGGGTTGTTGGCGAAATTTGCCAACGAAACTGAACGTGATCAAGACCGCGTTCAAGGGCTGTTATTATTGTTGTGGAATTTTGACACTGACAGCTCTTGAACGTGGTTTGGATGTGCTGATGTTCTGGGGGCCTAAAAAGGCCACTTTGGCAGAATCATAAAAGGATAACATTAAGAATCATAATGGACAGTTCATTGTTAAGTTAATCGTATCAAATCCCATTGGTGAAGGATTTTTCAGTTATTTTTTTTTGTCTGTGCTAAAATACCAATCAATCCGATCCAAATACAATCCCAATATCTTTGATTATACCTACGTAGTGTAGCGAAAAAAAGAAAAACACGGACTGTCTTCGCCATATTACGATTCATAATGTTATGTTTTTATGATTCCCCAAAGTGGCCTTTTTAGGCCCCCTGATCGTGTTCATTTACATTGGTGAAATTCGCGCTAAATCGACTCCCTAAGTAAAGGTTATCAGTCTAAGTTTTCGGTTGGTTAGAATTGCATGCTAATAAATGAATTTGAAATTGACTCGGTGTAAACATCAATTCATGTGCTAAACGTGGTGATTAACTACTTATTATCTTCATGACGTTGTGTTCAGTGAATACAAGCTAATTCTTTAAGGACATGAGCGTGTATTTTGCATTATCTTCATCATCCATCACAAATGTCTATTTCAGCTAATTATATATCTTTAAACGGTTAACACCAATCCTTTCCGGTCCTCCAGGCGGGTATCATAAAGGAATACGAGTAGGTATTCGTTTGAATAAATTATAATGATTTTTATCTGTTTTCATTTGCAAAAGGACGTGGAGGGACGCACCTACCAATATTTTATCTTTTTAATTACATTTACTGCTCATTTTCATACGAAACTTAACAAGATTGCTGAACATAAGTTTAAAATTATTACTGCAAAAAGGCAATGCACAGTGTTATGAAACCTCATTACTTGAAAATGTATTTTCCTAAAATGTAGGTAAGGTCCTGAAATCTTCGAATCTAAAAAATGGACAAGCATACAGGTGGCGAGTGTGAGGACGTCAATACGACAATAAATTAGACTTTGTGGGGTTTATTCATAAACTTTGCTTAAGGTTAATAGACGTATAAGGTTACGGATATGAAATCCGGGGGCGCGGGGCGGCGGCGGCGGTTGAATTTGTGTCTTTGTTCGCGAACGAAATGTCTAAACAGCGACGACATCATCTTTTTAATACAACATTTTGAAACGTCAGTCGTAAAAAGCAAAAAATAAAATGCACAACCCCCTACGGCTCCGACGCAGAATGTCCACTTCTCAAAATGTCCACTGGTCGCAAAATGTCCTTTTCTCAGAATGTCTCTTTCGCAAAATGTCTCTTTCGCAGAATGTCCACTTCGCAAAATGTCCCTTTCGCATATTGTCCCCTTTTCATTTCTGACTTACTTTAATTATCAACTAGCCAACACTACGTCAATGTACGCGCGGGCACCGCTAGACTGGTGCGCATCGCTCGAACGCCGCACCCCGCTCCGCTGCCTTCGAGGCCAGTTGCATATAAATCTCTGCATTGAAACGCGGCGCACCTCGCGCCGCCGCCGCCGCCCGCCCCGCGCCCGCTGACTTCGTGTCCATAGCCTTAATGTCAAAAATATATGGCTAAACAGACTTACTTACCCCATACTTCCCGTGGGTGTCGTAAAAGGCGACTACGCAGAGTTCTCTATGCATTCCACCACCATACTATACTGCGATCGCCAACCCGCCTGCCAAGCGTGGCGATTATGGCAAACCCCCCCCCAACTTGGTGGAGGCTTGGTGTGTGTGTGGTTTTGTTTTCCCAATTTCATGTTTGGTCCCGTAGTAAAAGTTGTTCATAACGATGAGTACAATGACCTCTTAAGAGGTTGTTAATGTTTTACCAATGACCCTGTATAAATAAAGGGGTATATCTAACTAATGACGTTCCCAGTTTACAATCAAATACAATATTATATCAAACTAGCTTCTGTCCGCGACTTCGTTCGCGTGTCGTCATAATGCACTACAGTATACTAAAATAACAGCCACTTTTCCCACCCGCACTATTACTTCGTTTCTATTCGAGTTTTTTCTGATTTTTTTATTCTTTCTTCTCGGCTCCGAAGGGAGTAGAGTGGTGTTACATAGCCTTCCTCAAAAATTGAAGTTTAGTCGTTATAACTTTTCGACTGATTGATAACACCCATAGGCGGTTTCACTGGAAACCTAAGGTCCATCATTAATCATTTACAGTTCAGCTCGGTCGAATCACTGTCTCCTAAGAAACAGGCCTACTTTAGCCTAATTTATTTAAATTCATATTTTATGTAGAAGAGGTATGGCCACGTTTTAGTTTATTTTTAATTTAATTATGATATAATTTGATTTTGTTTTAATTGTTATTGAAATTTTGATTTACTTAATTGATTTGATCGTGATTTAATTTAAGTAAATTTTCAATTAATTTTGATTGAATGTTGATTGTGATTTGATTTTAATTTTGATTTTAATATTTATTTTAACTTTGATTTTAAGTTCAAGTTTAATTTTAAATTTGATTCTAACACTAACATAGTTTGGTTCTAATACTAACTAATACAATATGGATGATTTCCGAATTAAATGATTTGAATTGAATTGAATTTAGGAGACAGGATTAAATTTTTTGTTATTATAGATAATTATTTTTCTCCCCTTGTGTCCATTGTTAGTTGATTAAGTCATAGCATATAACTAGTATACAACCTGTGTCTGTGTATGTCTTTAGATGAATAAACTTATTATTATTTTTACTACTACCTATTTAGCTCGTTTGAAACAATATTTTTTTAGATTTCTACGCACTAATATCGCCAATGTTTTTAATTGTTTCGTACCCACTTGGTATACCGCAGCCATAGGTACGCTGGCACTCTTCGTTTTATAAATGTTTGACAAACAGGCGCGACACGCGATAGGTATAATCGCGCGCGACACAAGGCACCGCCCGTTGCGCGACTTGCGCTGCTTTGTGTCGCGCGCGATTTAATCGCGTGTCGCGCCTGTTTGAAGGAGCCTTTATGGGTATATGGCGATTTTTTTGCCCTTTTTTGCTCGATATCAAAAATGGCAACAGGTAGGCACTTGAAATATTCACAAAATACTCAGTTGTATTTTTACTATAATAATAAAAAATAAAAATAAAATAAATATTTAAGAGGGACTCCCATACAACAAACATGTTTTTTGGCGTTTTTGCCTTGTGGTACGGAACCCTTCGTGTGCGAGTCCAACTCGCACTTGGTCATTTTTTATTTCATTTAACATGCCACATTTTGAAACCGTAGCAAACCTTCGAGACACTCCAACAAACCACAATTACATTCAACCTCTTTTATTCCAATCTATGCATCAAATAATAATAACTTGTTGCACACAAATAATTCAAATAGAACGGAATCACTATAAAGATAGCTCTGAAAGGATCGCAGCCCCATTGTCATATCTCTCCTTCCATCCAAGACTAATGTTTTTCCGATATCCTTATACTTTAAAGTGCATTTCGTTTCCGTATAAAGAAGTTCGATGCTTTATTTCGATACGTTACCGGGTTTGATTCTGCTTCTCGTTCAGATTTTCTGTTAAGAGTTCATGGCTGGGTTGTTATAATAATGGGTTTTCGAATAGATGAGTAAAGACGATAGAAGTGAGTATAAAAGCTATGTTTAATAACTTTCCCTGCAGGTTGGAGTCCGGAAAATTACATCATTTTCAAAAACGCAAGGGAAGTTAGTACCGGTTTAAAACGCATCTAATATATTTACAAATCATTACCGTCCAACGGTTGCAAATGAAACTATTAAACTTAGCCACTTTTAAGTTTACCCACGAAAAGAAATGGCTAACATTGGCTCACTATTAATTACAACTTGCGGAACCCAGGAGGCCTAAAAAGGCCACTTTGGCAGAATCATAAAAGGATTAACATAATGG
Organism: Mesoligia furuncula; assembly: GCA_916614155.1. Taxonomy (NCBI): domain Eukaryota; kingdom Metazoa; phylum Arthropoda; class Insecta; order Lepidoptera; family Noctuidae; genus Mesoligia; species Mesoligia furuncula. Next base: position 10,091,067 of record OU744808.1, on the reverse strand, counting down.
ACAGTTAACTGTTAAGTTTATCCACAGATAATATAATACTAGCGTAGTTTATCGTATCAAATCCCATTGGTGAAGCATTTTTCAGTTATTTTTTTTTTGTCTGTGCTAAAATACCAATCAATCCAATCCCAATGTCTTTGATTGTACCTACGTAGTGCAGCGAAGAAAGAAAAACACGTACTATCTTCGCCATATTATAATTTATAATGTTATCCTTTCATGATTCTCCAAAGTGGCCTTTCTAGGCCCCCACATGATAGAAAGGTAACAGCTGCAACATTGACAGCTCTCGCTGCCACAGTTAGGCTGTGTTCACACTAAATGGCTAGCTAATGGCTTTAGTGTACTTTAGCTATTTTCATAGTGTAATGTCGTACGGTATTCTATTGTGGGGAAATGCCGCCGATATTCAGACTATCTTTGTTTTACAGAAGCGAGCTGTTCGATCAATTTATAAATTAAGTCCGAGACACTCTCTCAGAGACAAATTTAAAGAGATTAATGTAATGACTGTGCCTTCTCAGTATATTTATGAAAATCTTTTATATGCCCATAAAAACATAAAATTGTTTAAAAAATACAGTGATATCCATAATATAAATACTAGAAATAAACACAAATTTGTTGTACCTACAACAAGGCTCAAAAAAATAGGTGGCTCGTTCAGATGCCAATGTATACGCTTTTATAATAAGCTACCAAGCCACGTTCAAGATCTAAGCCTCAATAAATTCAAATCATTCATTAAACGTAAGTTGTGCCAGAAAGCCTTTTATACCGTTAAAGATTATATTGAGGACAAAAAGGCTTGGGATTGAGCTGCTTCAAATTTCTGCATTTTGAATGACTTTTTTTTTTTTATATACACATTGACATTAATGATTTTTTTTAAACAATGACATTTACTTACTTTGTAAAGTATTATATATATAATTTTTTTTTTTTTTTTTTTTTTTACATTGTGATTTGTGAATGTGAAGACGATGTGGGTCATTTTATTAATTTTTTATGTTTTATTTTTCTCTCTGTTCTATTACTTGTTTTTTTTTTTTTTTTTTTTTTTTTTTTTTTTTTTTTTCTCTCATGGTCTGGCAGTTTGAGTAATTTATGTGGCCTACCCAAATGTCCTTTCTTTGGTATTGTTCGTCGAATCGTTGAGCTCCTTAAGTCTTGAGTTGAGCTGCACGATTTCTGACAAATGCGTGCACTGACTGGACAGGTCCTCTCAATCTGTGTGGTTCTTTCCTCAAAAGACCATCTCAGACATCGATCTACATGGTCTTCATATAACCTGACCAAGATTATGTCTGGACTTTAAAAGAGACTGTGACCTCTGAGTTTGTTTCGGCCTTTCTTCTCAGAGTAGTCAGATAGGAAACGCCGACCTCATCTAGTTTAAAAAAAACATGATTGACGTGTAAAAGTGTTTGTACAAACCTACTTACAAAAATAAAATCATTTATCATTTATCATTTAATGTGCTGTCAGCCGCCAAATGTGAGTGCGTCACACAGTTTACTGGTTTTCCATACATATTTAACTTTTCGTTCACACCGAACCGACACTACTCTATTGTTCACAATCAATGGCTGACTATAAGTTTGTTGTGACAAGTCATTCGATTTCCAGTTCTATGTTAATAAAAATAGAAAACGATTTGTAATTCTCACGAGATAATAATCTCAAACTGGTCTATTATAACAAGTTCCACAAAAATATTATCTTACTTGCTTTTGACCGCGGCTTGGGGGGAACATCATCATCTCCCTAGCCTTTTCCCAACTATGTTGGGGTGGGCTTCCAGTCTAACCGGATGCAGCTGAATACCAGTATTTTACATGGAGCGACTGCCTATCTGACCTCCACAACCCAGTAACTGTGTAATACGATACCTCTTGGTGAGGCTGGTTGTCAGACTTTCGGGCTTCTGACTACGGGGGGAACATAGTGCCAGATTAATTAAAAGTCCTATGTATTAATCCAGGTTATAAACCATATGTGTGCAAATTTCATCCAAATCCGTTTAGCATTTTTGCGTGATAGAGTAACAAACATCCAAACATAAAACTTTCACATTTATAATATTAGTGTGTAGGAAGTAGCATAATAAAATGAGTGAAATGAATGCATTCGACGAAATGAATTATATTATGTGTTTTAATTATTTATTTTCCCACGCATTTGGTAAGTGGAGAAAAATGTTTTGACTCTAATAGGAGAGCGAAAAAATTACGATCTCCGGTAAGCTCCACGCGTATCTATGTAACACGATACAATAGAAAATCAATTGTGTCTCATTAGCGGAGCTTGAGAGCTCAAACTTGTGAAACGTATAAATCATCGTGTTTTACCTACTTTTGTAAATACGTTTGTAGGTAGAATACATTTACAGAGCTTTAAAAATAGTGGCTTTAGTGAATTGGTAGCATTTCAAATGGATTTTCGCAGAATTCAATTCGGACAAAAGTTTTCGAGTGAAGTTATCTTGTTGCTAACCAACATAAAATTTTTGCGTGTGAAAAACGAGTAGAGCATACTAGTACCGGTTTTATTTACTTATAGCATTGATGAATTTGATACTTGTGCTAAGTTTAAGCAGCAGTGTGAGAAATTACGAGTTGTAGGTCGTAGGTTCGAACCCAGAGAGGCGATTTACTTTGTGTAAATTATTTCATCACCACTGCTCACAAAACGGTAAAGGAAAACATCGTGAGGAAACCGGCATGTTCTAAAAACATAAATTCGACGACATGTGACATCTACCAACCCGCACTGGGCCCGCGTGGTAGATTACGGCCCACTCCCTCTCACAGATACAGGCCTGAGTCCCAGCAGTGCGAATATTATTGACTGATTATGTTAAGCTTTAGTGTCCCACTTTAGGCGCGATGAAGACTGACCCTGATGGCATTGACTGGACGTAGTCGTGGCAATAATTTGAGGACTCCATCAAAGCTTAGCTTATTTCCCCCCGTCCGCGGGGAGTGGCTGTTCCATCTTCCACAGTTGGCCGCCACGTCGCCGCCACAAAGTTATCTGAACCAGTGGCCAAAAGTGGAACTAACGAAATCCATGACCGTAATTTAAAAAATGTTACTTGCTTGCAACGTAATGTAATGGGCTTGCATTATTCTTATCACTGTCAAATAAAGTAGACTATATAGAACAAGCACATTGTTTTTTTCAATTATCACCATAAGAGCGTTTACGCCGTACGGCATTTCATATAAATTTTCAAGCCGTAATTTTTCAAAATGAATGAACCGATTTTATTGAAACTTCAGACGCATAAACAGGATACAAAGGTCTAAAAAGTTAGTAGAGAACATTTTCGAAAAATAGTGTTACAGCCAAATTAGACCGATTTTAAATTTTCCATAGAAACAGAGACTTCCATGTTTATCTTTTTCTAAATAATTTCGAAAATTTGGTTTGGTTGGAAATTTGGTTCGAACCCACGACCGACAACTCGTTAGTCGCGACCATCACTATTGGGCCACCAGTGCTATAGTCTGGAGAGTAAGTTTTAAAATACACGGAAGTAATCCAATCATACTTCATCATTACAAATGGCGCCACGTCGGTTTACGCATTTATAAAAATTCTTTCACCACTCATTACATTTTTGCACTCATGCCAGACTGATTGATCACCGTCATTATCTAGGGCTGTCTCATTCATCATATTGTCACTTTATTATTATCTCTTTAAAGCTATATTCTGTAATTATTTATACACGGTTATTGGTAAAACATTAACAACCTCTTAAGAGGGCATTGTACTCATCATTATGAACAACTTTTACTATGGGACCAAACCTGAAATCGCGAAAGACAAATCAGCTGTTCCCTACATTAATGTTCGTATAACTCGTCAAAATGTAAGCTGATTTTTTTTAAAGATTTTTTACTAAAAACATATTATTATTATGGATTTTAATCTGAAATAAATTTATTATTATTATATCTGTGGTTCTATCTAATCTAATTAGCCTGTACTGTCCCGCTGCAGAGCAAAGGTCTCACTCTCTCCTTTCCACACAATTCTTTCTTTTGCCAGTGCTTTCGGTAGGAGTCAAGCTTGTCCCGCAATCTTCGTCTCGGCGTGCAGCGATGGCATCGTGCATTTCTGGAACCCAATCGGTGGTTCTCTTAGCCAATTTATCATCACACTTATCACACTAATATTATAAACGCAAAAGTTTGTGAGTGTGTGTGTGCGTGTTTATATGTTTGTTACTTCTTCACGCTCAAACGGCTAGATCAATTTTGATAAAATTTGGTATGTAGGTAACTGACACCCTGGATTAACATATAGGCTACTTTTTATCCCGATATTCCCACGGGACCGACATAAAATTGACTTGAACAGTCTTTTTAACCAGATTAGAAGCACTCTTGTTTTACCTATTGTGGTACAGTAATTTTATTTTAGGTGCATCGTCTTCACATATATATTATATAATTAATGTACATGCAAAATATTGTAAAACATTTTAAAAGAGTAACGGTGGAGTTTCTTGCCCATTCTTCTCCATACGAAAACTACCTTTTGGAATGGGCGACTAGAATCAATTCTATTTTAGTAATTTTTGACGTTCAAAAGTGCCTGTTAAGTGCCTATTTGAAATAAACGCTTTGACTTTGACTTTGACTTGTTTTCGCTAATAATTGCACTGAAATTTACAGTGAAAAAGAAAATTATATTCACGATCAGCACTAAAATAATTACTTATTCCTAGTAGATTTTAATGACAGCACAGTCAAACCTCAATATTATTTTGCTAACGCAAGATACTAAAGTACTCTTTGTCGCAAAAAAACGAGTATTGTACGTCAATCAGATCACAGATTGATCTCATTTCTGAGAGAACCTGATGTCAATCAGTGAGCTTACTGATTGATTGATATACTCGTATTTTGTTCACAATACTCGCAAGCACGATTTCTTCGAAATACTTTATTGATTCGCCTTATAAGCGACAACCTTATTCCCACCATTGTCAATCAATGACATAATTGCGAGTCATACATATAAAAGCTTATAAAACCTTATACGGCACAAGTCCGTTCGACTTATTTTATTTACTTCTGATTTTGCATTGCAGTGACCTTTATTCTCTTCACCGTAAGGTTGATGTCAGAGGTAAAATAACTGTGAATGGACTGTAGCCATTCCTTATAGAACTTTATATTAGTCTCAAAATCGTAAATAGGTTGTTATAAAGGGCTATTATTTTTAATAATGTTCGTTCGAGTTGATATATTAAATTGCTAATTCGTGATCGCCTTGCCAGGGCCCTACTCGGAGCGTCGGCAATTAATTAAATTGCGTAGGAAAATTGAAGTGGTGTTACACGAGTATGGAAAATTTCGTAAATTAATGAGCACTCTCTTTTGTTTCTTAATAAGCGTTCTGACAGATAAATTCTATGTTGAATAAACTTCGTAATAAACACAGGCGAAAAGTCGTCAAGTAATCAAAGGAAATGGGATGCTTTGATCAAGGAATGAATAATAAATATCTCATGTAGGTAGGGATAAGTCTTAGGAACGGGTCGTGGGTGGTACGATTTTTTATTACGAAAACAAAAATTGACTCTCATGTTTGCTGGTTAGAAGTCCCTATGAAAATGGATGATCTTTTTTTTCTTATGATTGCAATCAATTAATAATATTATCATGCAGGAAGCGCCAATGTCACATTTATAAATTACTAACAGCGCCCTGCGGTTTCACCCGCGTTAGTTTCGAACCCGTGGGAATATCGGGATTTTGTATTCTATGTGTTAATCCAGGAAATGGTCTATCTATGTGCTAATTGTCATCCAAATCTATTCAACGGTTTACGTGTGATTGAGTAACAAACATCCAAACATCTTCACAAATTTTCGTCTGTATAATATTAGTGTGATATTAGTAGTATTGATTAAAGCTTCTTAGCGTTAAAAACATCTGACACTGAGTACCTTTATATAAATACAAGTACAATTTGATATAGTGGAATGGAGCTATTTATGGTCAACACCAATATTACCATAGGTATCCGTGAATATTACCTAAAACATTCGGTGTCACTTCGTACTTGGTTCTCACATGAATAATTTCAACACGAATGATATACTTAACCAATATTTTGTATAACAATACTATTTTGATTTAAAAGAGTGCCCGCGGAGTTTGTTGTCCGTTCTCCATAGGAACGCTTTGGACTGGGCAACTAGCTTCATCTTTCTGTCTGATCTACTCCTTGACAATTCAAAAGTGCCTGTAATTGGTTTATCCTACTTTGTACTTCCTACTAATATTAGAAACATGAAAGTTTGTGAGGATATCCTGAAAGAAATAAGCAGTAAATAAAAATGGAAAAACATTAATCTGAACTGCTTTAAACAGTTCCATATGAGCCTAACGTTAAAACAGTATATTTTACTGATCCGAAAACAGTTAAAGCTTGAGGCAAAATGTTACCGTCATGACAGTAAACTTTAACGTTTTATGTAGCTAAAGGTCACAAAATTAACTATTTTATTCATTGGTGATATTTCAACCTTCTTCTTTTTTTGTCTGTGTGGTGCTGGACTTAAAGAATAGCACCACCCCATACTTCCCGTGGGTGTCGTAAAAGGCGACTAAGGGGCGTACCGGAGAATGGGCAGCAGCGTTCTCTATGCATTCTCTATGCATACCATACTGCGATCGCTAACCCGCCTGCCAAGCGTACCGATTATGGCAAACCCCACCCTTTTGGGGGAGGCCTATGTCCAGCAGTGGACGTCTTTCGGCTGAAATGATGATGATGATGATCTTTCAAACCATTTTTACTTACATTACAGTAATGGTGGTTTTCCTATTTTTTGTTATTTTTTTCAGTGAATTGTACATGATTGTGCAATCATTAAAAGTTACTGTTTTACAAACATTTCTTCTTACTATAAAGTCAGTAAGTCTTAATAAAATCGCTTTAATGTGTAGACAGCACACAGGAAGAAATTATTTTTTTCAGTGTAGATGGATGGATGTTTGTTACTCTTTCACACAAAAACTACAGAACAGATTTTGATGAAACTTAGCAGTCAGAATAACACATCGGATACTTTTTATCCCGATATTCTAACGGGATCGACACGTATGCGGGTGAAACCGCAGGGCGCTTCTAGTTTGAAATAAATTCCTTGAGTTTGACTTCTGTTTCTTGTTCCAGATTTAGTTTTCTACTGTCATAATACAATAAAAAATCCGGAGCAACAATTATTGCTCATCAACAATCAATAGTTAAGTATTCAGTGTCTGCAAACAATAGGTGTGTAGGTGTAAAGGTTGAAGTTAAGTCAATTAATTTAATTACATCATTGACATTGGAAATTAGGTCACAATTCCATGTGAGTCAGACAGTTAAAAGGTAAATAGTAATTGTGTTATTTTTAGTACACCTAGTCATTATCAAAGACATAAATTATTATTAATAATAAAGCTGAAGAGTTTATTTGTTTATTTTGTCTGTTTGTTTGAACGTGCTTATCTCTGAAACTACCTACTACTTGAAAAATTATTTTTGTATTTGATACTCATATAGTGGTATGAGGAACAGGGTGTAAAGTTCACTCATACTCTATAGAAAAGGTAGGATCCTCCGACCAGACGGGTGTTGTGTCTAGCGGGCAACTGCCCGATGATTCACGTCGGGCCGTTGTATCTATGCTAGTTGCGCGGTAAACTCTGCTTGCGAGATGCAGGATTTTGCGCGACGTCAGCGTGACGCGTTGTTCTCATGTGGCGTTGTAGATACCGCTACACTTAGCCCAATTCATGAGAAAGGCGAAGGAGGAGCCAAACAAAAAGCAAAAAGTCGGGAAGAACGCTAAGCGAAAACGAAGTAATAGCGTGGGCAGGCGATGCGATGTACGGGGAGGGTTGGGGAACAAGAATTACATGCGGACGAAGTCGTGGGCAGAGGCTTATCAAATTATTAAAGAATTCGCTTTTTGTGTCTGCCCGTATGGACATCTTAGACACAAAATTCAGAGAGTACAGAAGGCAATCACATTGTACTTCACTTTTCATACCTACGCTCGGCGGTTGTCAACTTTGGCTTATGCACAAAAAGCTAACGTGGTAGTGGCACTCGTATCTAGTTGTTTGATTTATTGTTGAGCTTATTCTACAATATTAAAACAAAACAATAAACATAGTATTACAATACAAAAAGACATTTGTCAATTTTCACTATCGAAATCCCTAATATCTTCAAAATTTCTGTACAGTCAACAAAGGAGATAAGTATACAGGAGTGTCGGATATAGTTGAAGTTTACTAAGAAACCGATGGATGTTCTGGACTGAAATTTAATTTAATAAATGAGCTGTTTGTTGTGTCTCGAATAAAATTTGATTTTAAAATAAAATTTAATTTTATTCGAGACAAAACTTTAATAAAATTTTATTTTATTAATAGAAATTAATAAAATTAAATTTTATTCGAGAACATCCTCTTCTTTTTCTTTCTTAGTAAACTTGAACTATATCTGACGCTCATGTATACTTACCTCCTTTGTTGACTGTACATTATATATACACATACCTATACATTTTTAGCAAGTGTACGCCATCATTTTTTTGAACATAAAGTCCGGCTAAAGACAGTGTTTGTATGTGGTTAGTACTCAGCCTAAACCCATGTTCGTACGGACGAAAATATATCGCGACGGGATTTTATCGCGCATTGGATTTTAAACCCTCGGTGTAGAGCCGAACGTCAAGAATCAAACAGAGTGCACCCCAGCGCGTCGAAAAAACACACTCAACTCGGTTTTTCAACTCTCTTCTGTGCGAACAGGCCAGGTTAAAAACTTCGTTATCCTCCTCTGACGTCACTCTTTTTCATGATAATGATACAAATTAATCCTCTGTCTCTATGGCAATAATTCCTTAATTCCTGCAAACGTTTTCTTGATGTTTTTTTCAGAGAACTTGTTAGGTCCTACCCTCTACACAATCCAATTGTAATTAAACCTGACCAAATTATACCAAAAAAATTAACTTAAAACTTATTCATACCCACACAACCACCCACGATGAACAATCAAGATAATTTGTTCCCAAAACTGTCTCAAACGTGTGCTCATAATTTGATTAAAATACTTTTAATGGAGCCTAAAATTACTTTAATCAAGTATCGTACACCTGCCTTAATATGTCGTAATTGCATTTTAAAGCATAAATTTAATTTTCTTGACATTCTCAACGGTTTGATAGAAGTTAATTTTCAAAAATTACTATGATTTTGGAGAAAGTTATCTCTTGTAATAGTTTTATTATTTTTGGATCTTCTCGGATATTAAGTTTTAAATCTCATGCTTCTTAATCCGGCACTGTAAAACGTTTGACAAAACGCCATTGAAATTCGTACCCTATCACGCTTAACTTTAAGCAAATATTTGTGAAGCAGCCATCAGTTGGAGTCACTTATTGAATGTCCATTTATGAAAAACACCTGATTTCCATTCGATTAAGACTCGTGTCGCCGACAGAGGCTGTCATTACTAGCCTGATTGCGTTCAAGACACCTTGGATACGCGTTAATGAAAGGGTGTAAGTGCCATTCACCGGTCATTGCATTTATGCTAAAAACGTGTTGCGGTCAGAACTAATTTGCATTAACGATTATTCAAGTGTCGCCCGAAGCGAGGTGTAGAGGTAACATGATTGGTCCGCAGGATCATAAACTGTTGGGCATTTGGTTAATTTGATTGATTACTGCTTCATTGATCTACGGGACGCAAGCGCAGGTTGGTGAGCGTCGGGAATCGATTACCAACTGGAGCTAGGTGCTTAGGTCCTTTTCACATAAAATAAATCCTAGAAATGCAGCTGCGAAGAGCCTGTCAAATAAAAATCATTGTTAAAAAAACATTTCCCACAATATTTATTTACTTTCAAATCGTGAGTAAGTTTGCAGACACAAATTCTACATACAAATACGCAGTCCCAGAACAACTATCTGTGGGCCATATTAATATTAAGAGTAGTTCCGTGAGAGAAAAGAAGCGATGGTACCAATTCTTCTGCCTTTGCGACGGTGGACCGTCACATTGTATTAATATAGACAAGTTAGAAACATTTTTGATGGGCCCGTGGCTAAATAATAACAGCCGCACAGGTCGATCGATCAGGTTAAGCTACGTTTGCCGCGGTTGGTCTGTAGATGGGTGTCCATCTTTACATACCGTAACCCCTCCGTGCCTCGGAAAGCACGTTGAGCCGTTGATCCTGGCTATCATTCGTGGATCTTTGACAGTCGTTACGGGTAGCCAAAAGCCCGAAAGTCTGACAACCAGTCTTACAGTATTACCCAGTGAATAGGTTGTGGAGGTCAGATAGGCAGTCGCTCCAAGTAAAATACTGTATCCAGCTGCATCCGGTTAGACTGGAAGCCGACCTCAATATAGTTGGGAAAAGGCCGAGCAGATGATGAAGTTAGAAACATTTTTATTACCTACTAGCTCCGCCTCGTGGTTTCACCCGCATAAGTCTCTATCCCGTGGGTATATCAGGATAAAAAGTATTCTATGTTCTTATCCCGGGTCATGGTTTACCCATGTGTAAAATTACATTCTAATCCATTCAGCTATTTTAGCGTGAAAGCAAACAAAAAATTAAATCTTTTCTCTTTATAATATTATTACACTAATATTATAAAGGCGAAAGCTTGTGAGTGGGGGTGTGTTTATATGTTTGTTACTACTTCACGCCCAAACGGCTGGACCAATTTTGATAAAATTTTGTATGGAGATACCTGACACCCTGGATTAACATATAGGCTACTTTTATCTCAATATTCTCAAGGGATCGACATTTACGCAGGTGAAACCGCGGGGCGGAGCTAGTTATAATGTAAAACTAGCTGCACCCCGCAGTTTCGCCACATAAGTTTCGATCCCGTAGGAATATCGGAATAAAAAGTATCTTATGTGTTAATCCTGGTTATAAACTATCAGTATCCCAAATTTCATCTAAATTCGTTCAGTAGTTTTTGCGTGAAAGAGTCACAAACATCCATCCATCCATCCTCACAAACTTTCGCGTTTATGATATTAGTAGGAAGTAGGATTAGTAGGATTCCCTATGTCAGGCTTACGTTTAATCGTACGGTAAGTGAAAATGCGGAACGACGGTGCCCATAATCTTTGGCGATATTACTTATTCATATGTAAGACTCTACTGGCAGACAGATTGACATAATGTTTCTTAGGGCTGATTTTTCCAACGCCAGATAATTTTATCGGAGGAATAATTTTGAATTTTTGAGTTCTTCTATACAAAAACTGTCAGACGTCAATTTTATTCCAGGAATAAAATTGACCATCTTTACATACCGTGACCCCTCCGTGCCTTGGAAAGCACGTTAAGCCGTTGGTCCCGGCTGTCATTCGTGGATCTTTGACAGTCGTTACGGGTAGTCAGAAGCCCGAAAGTCTGACAACCAGTCTTACCAAGGGGTATCGTATTACCCAGTAACTGGGTTGTGGAGGTCAGATAGGCAGTCGCTCCATGTAAAATACTGGTATTCAGCTGCATCCGGTTAGACTGGAAGCCGACCCCAACATAGTTGGGAAAAGGCTAGGCAGATGATGATGATGATGATGATGATTGAAAAATCAGCCCTTAGAGGTTTTAGAGGTAGGACTAAGGACACCCACATTTTGCCAGTTATGTTTGAGTCCTATCAACTGGGCATAAATCCAGGCTTCGGGCTGCTACGGAGAAATTCCCACAAAAACCCAATAACAAAAAAAAAAGTATCACTGTTGTACGTATTTTTCTGTTCCTTTCTTGTGTGTACAGACGCCAGCACATCAAGCTACCCGAAACTGTAAAATTTTCCCAATCAACCTACTATTAATGCTTACCGAACACTACGAGCTGCCTAGCCTTCAAGATCTTTACACACTAAATGCGAACACACATTTGCGTGGGCATACCCTAAAGCTATGGGAAAACTCATCAAAAAAAAACCCTTGAAGCAATTCTTGTCTAACCGAGTTGTAGCAGCATGGAATAGGCTCCCGGAAAATGTTGTGACGGCTCCCACACTGAACTGCTTCAATAATCGACTGGACAGATTAAATATCTCCAAGCTATACGATACACAAGCATCAGCTAATTAGCTGCTAGTGTGACTAACCTAATAATAATATGTATATAATGAAATAAAGAAAATAATAATATACCTCGAACCATAGGCTATAGCGATAAATTTGAAAATCTATTAAAGTTTGACAGATAGCTTGATGTGCTGGCGTCTTTACATAAATGGTTTAATAAATAAATAAATAACACTTTGCCTGACTTGGGAATTAAATCCAGTACCTCATGAGCAGCAGTAGCATTAGGCGAACGAATTAGCCATAGCAGCTATCACACTAACATTATAAAGGCGAAAGTTTGTGAGTGTGTGGGGGTGTGTGTGTTTATATGTTTGTTACTTCTTCACGCTCAAACGGCTAGACCAATTTTGATAAAATTTTGTACGGAAGTAGCCGACACCCAGGATTCACATATAGGCTACTTTTTATTCCGATATTCCCACGGGATCGATATTTACGCGGGTGAAACCTCGGGGCGCAGCTAGTTAAAAACTAAATGAGATTCCTTGCCACGTAGAGCCTCGATTAAACTTAAGACTTCAAGACTCATCAAGTGAATCACACTTCTAAGCACATAATACACGTTTCCTAAGTTATAATTCTATAACAAGTTACCTACCTAGCTCAGTCTAACCTGCTTAGAGCGAGTTACTAACTATATGACGCGTTAAGTCATATAATTACGTAATCCTTTAGAGAATCCCCTATAAAGCGCTGCTGCTAAACCTGGACTAGATTTAAATGTTAAGGTGTTTTGAAACTGTTTATGACGTGAACGCTGCCGCCATTTTGTAAGTGGTGTGTGGGAAACGGGAAAGCTTGGTTAAGTTAACGATACGGTGCGATCTACCTCGTTTAGTTTACCTCTATTATTTGCAGTGCCTTAAAAAGATGGATAGCAAGCAGTTACTAAATTGGCATTAGTAATTATAAAATAACTATGTAAACACTAAGGCCTGGCTTAAATCTTTCAATCCAACTTCTAACAGTTTTTGGTTAAACAGTTAGAAGTTGGATTTAAAGGTTAACACATCTAAAATAATATTATAAAGAGAGAGACAAAGATTTGAGTTTTTTTTTCAAAATTGCCGTTCAGCTGTTTTAGCGTAAAAGCTAAACAAACATACAAATGTTTGCTTCGGCAATTTAAAAAAAAATGACACATGGGTAGACCATGCCCTGGATACTTTTATCCCGATATTCTCACGGGACCGAGACTTATTTGGGTAAAGCCACGGGGCGCAGCTAGTGTGATTTTCGGTATTGTCTGACAAGTAAATCGAGTACCTCGTCTTATTTCAGAAAATGTCAAACATTATGAGTTTGACATTATCTGGAACATATATAAAAGTCGAACAAAAAAAATATTATAAAGACTACTTATGAATATTCAAGTTATAACTTAGTAGTAGGAAGGTAAATAGCTCAAGCTTACCTAATTATTTGTATTTCATGGCTAATTACTAAACGCAATAAAAAACTCAGTCTTGTTGACGTGCTATATGTATGAGTGTATCACTATTTATTTCATCAACAAATTACTTCAGTGCAGAACCTTGGATACATTACCTTAGTCATCACGTTACTATGTAACTGGCACAACTTTATAATACAGATTTTTATTGTAAATCAATGTTAAGTTTTACTTTAACCAAATCTAAAAATAACAAAATTAAATCCTTACTTAACTATAACTATACAGAAACTAAAAAATAGCGTCGAAATATACATCCGCATCGCTGTCGACTGGTAATGTACCCAAAAGACTGGCGGCATTACCACGTTGTATGGCGATGCTTTGCCTCTGGTAGAGGTAAAAGCCGGCCCTTGGGTCACAGGATGAGTCAACCAGCCGTTTTGAAATTTCTGTAAATAGACCATGACTTTATAATACTAATCTGACCATTAACTTACGTAACTCTGAAACCATAATTATTAAATTTATACGGACTACTCTCTGCGGCAAGGCAATTGCAGAAGACATGTATTTATTTATTTATTTATCCACTTATTTCAAGCATTAAAGCCCATATAAAACACATGCAATACAATATTAATAACTTAAAAATACTACATTATAATTACACTAAAAAACTAACAAGCTAACGAACACGAAATGTCTGCGTCGTGTTACGCTGACTGGTGACATGTATCCGGCCACGAAAACGGCGGTACACCACACCCTTCGGCCAGAACTCGAAGTATCGGGTACCCGGGGCTCGGGTATTTAATCGAACCACAAATACTTAATTCCCATTTTGCTTTCCTGAAAATATTATTGAACTTTATAATACAGGGTTATTTTAAATTAACTCGATAAACTCCGTACACGCGATGGTTTTAATATCTAACCACGATAAAATAAAAATAAAACATTTTGATGCTTTTGGGAGGTCAATGACCACTGTTAGTGTTGTTAATTGAAGTATGAGTGTGTCTTTAAAATATCGCTTTTAGCGATAAGACCGCCCATTGTGTCACCCTTTGTACAGTTTCCACACCTTATGTCTGTAATTAATGTGGTGTACATAATAAAGAGTATTCTATTCTATTCTATTCTATGAGTTGAGAAAACTGTGTTTTAGGGTTCCGCCCCAAAAGATAAAAACGGGACCCTATTACTAAGACTCCACTATCCGTCTGTATGTCTGTCTGTCACTAGGCTGTATCTCATGAACTGTGATAGCTAGACCGTTGAAATTTTCATAGATGATGTATTTCTGTTGCCGTTATAACAACAAATACTAAAAACAGAATAAAATAAATATTTAAGGGGGCTCCCATACAACAAACGTGTTTTTTTCGGCGTTTCTGCCTTGTGGTACGGAACCCTTCGTGTGCGAGTCTGACTCGCACTTGGCCAGTTTTTTATGTTTTATCTTGTTTGGATCGATTCATCATATCTGTAATGTTTAAAAAAAAAACAGATTTTTGAAACTGATGTTTCAAGTAACAACACTAACAGATGTCGTTGACCTCCAAATTAGCTATCCAATTCAAAATAATCCTGTAAATATAATTAATTCTCCTTTTGTGAACCTTAAATAAACCAAACCTAAGTGAACCAAATAATGCCTATTTTGGGGTCCTAAAAAGACAAAATAGCTGTAACTGCGACCAACTTGGATGTGACGCGGTTTGTCAATGTTCTAACCTTTCAAACTACCTTTTGTTTAATTTGTAAAAGAATCATAAATTACTTCAGAAATGATGGTAAGCTATTGTATTTCATTTGGGAACTTTGGAAGGTTCTAGCTTCGGGTCCAACGATACTTTAAATTAAGTATTAAAATGGCTCTTGATTATTTGTAAAGTTTCAATCTTCTCAAAATATTTCGGAAAAAGTAATGATCATAAATCCAAATCACTTTGCCAATAAAACGCATGCTACAACCAAAACAAAAAAATTGATAGTAATGAAGACCGCTGACGGAAGTGAAAACATCGTCGTTTCAGCCGATAGACGTCCACTGCTGGACATAGGCCTCCCCCAATTTTGGGAGGGTTTGCCATAATCGCCACGCTTGGCAGGCGGGTTGGCGATCGCAGTATGATATGATGGTGGAATACATAGAGAACGCTGCTGTCCATTCTCCGGTACGACCCTTAGTCGCCTTTTACGACACCCACGGGAAGTAAGGGATGGTGGTATTCTTTAAGTCCGGCACCACACAGACAAAACATAAAAACAAGTGAATAAACATAAGTGAAAACATAAAACTATGTAATAACCCTTTTGGCTACAGATATACTGTTGACATTAGTATGTGAGTGACGCGAATCCATAAGATTTTCTCCTACCAAAAATCGCACAACGTGTCTAAAGAAGTTTTACCTTTAAAAACCTTCAAACTCATGCAATAGTTGTCAAAACAGACGCGTAAGTTCATAAACCACTCGTTCGAATAAACAGAAAGGCCTTCTAAAAATAAAAATCCATTCATTCATTCGTGTCGTACAAAGTCGTTGGGTTCCAGTACTCGGCGAATGCTGACAGCGGAAAACTATTCTGGGTCGCGAATAAAACTGACCCAGTTACAAATGATCTGAGCGTGGTGCCACTCGTAACCTAACCAGAATAAAAACACGGTATTAGGTTTTCCGGTTCGTGCAACTTACCGTCCGCTCCCGGTTAAATTATCGACAAGTTACCTTCGTTGAAAATGACACGTTTTATCTACGTCGGAAGCCCTATCATTCATTAGTTAACATTTCTACTAAACCAGACAAAAATCATTTAAACAAAATTAATTCAGATACCAGAAGGCGAATTCTTTTAATTTAAAACACGACAAAGAAATTTCAAAAAGTTGTCAAAAATGTGGGTAAATCAGAGGAGGAGAGATGATCTCATTCTCAATATTTTTGACAGATTGAGAATGAGATCAGGCTGTGAACGTTCTTAAAATTACGAGAATTGCCCCTTAGATATCGAACCAATAACCCGGACATATTGAGATTCGATATTGAACATTTTACAATAGGCAAGAAAAAACAACACATTATTCGAAATAGGAACTGGGATATTTTCAGTGACATTCTGACGTAGTATTGGCGGTCGCATAAAGTCACCCCCGTAAATGAACACTGTTGTACGCGTATGTACATACATTCAAGATGTGGTAACTTTTACTGGCCGTTTTTATGCCACAGCCCTAATGAGTAGTCGTGAACACTTACGTTATGCCGTCATACGGTAATATGGTTAATTACAGAGTTGAGAATAGAAAAATATATCGTAAAAGCTTAGGAACACGACATTCTGTATGCCAATCAACAGTTTGGTAGTTGCTGCTATGTTCCAATTGTTTACATGCAATTTGACAGTAGATTTTCAGGTCAGAGACCTCAGGCTTTCAAAAATACACCTATTTATACAACTTCATCAATCACAAAACTCTTTCTTATCAAAAAATAGTAGGTGACATATCATCAATCACAAAACTCGATCATTGTTGTCAAGCTGTTGGATTTATATCAGAGGGGCAATCCTGGTAATTTCAAGAATGTTCACATTCTGCTCTCAGTCTCAATCTGTCAAAATAACCTCGAATTTCCCTACATTTTGACAAGTTTTTGACATTTGACAAGTTTTTGACATGAGTCTGCGACTAGATTTTGAACGTTTTAAACTTAGACAAAGAAAAGTATAGACGGCGGGTAGCTCCATTTCATTTCCACAAGAAAGGAATTATTATAAGTAACAGAAAAGGATAAAGCTATACTATTTCCGTCTCTCAGTGCATACCAATTTTTTCAAAGCAGCTACTTATGTAGCTCACGTTAGTTAGGTTAGTTTTTTGTCTCATGTGTCCCACGCTATGCTCTATAGCTTTCTTACTCTAAGGTTTTAAATTACGAGGATTGGCTTTCTGGGCTTAAGACGAGTTTGCTTGTTTCGGCTAACATTTATGAATGGCTCATCACAGGTAACCCTGCTAGCGTTTGGTTTGAGTTGACGACTAGATAAGGGAAACTCCAAATGGTCAACAAAAACTTTGCAATACAAAACAATGTATGACAATGACAATTTTGCAGATGATAAGATAAGAAAGAAGGAAAGGAAGAAAGAATTTTTATTTGCTAGAACATGTCATACAGAATTAAATTAATACATGCATGCAAGATCTTAAAATAAAAGTGGCTCGACGACATGTCTGCCATATTTCATGGCGTGCAAATGTTTTAGGTAAGTACAATTATGATTACTCAATCAATGATTTTTACTTTTACACTTATAACATTAAATATCAGTCACACATTCTTATATTCAATTATTTAAATTATCCAATTAATTACATTATGATAATGATTAGTTCTTAAGAAACAAAATGCATTTTTGAAATTAAAACTGTATTACGATCGATTTTTAAAAAAATTTTTTTTTTTTTTAATTCCGCGTTTCAATAAAATTTACTACGATTAATCGTAGTAAATTTTATTGAAATGCGGAATTTCCGAAGAAACCTCTCAAAATTTTTTGGGACAGTTCAATAATTTATTATTGACAATTTACCAAAGCGTAATCAATGAATAAAAAAAAAAATTCTAAAAAAGTTTGTTGACGTCAACCCAAAAGTTTAACGCAGCCACTTATAACATTCTCAAGCTGGTTACATCTCAAGCTATGTGCAACCGCACGTATTGTCTCGATCTGTCTGTAGCTCTAGGTTTAATTAGGGTTGTAACGGAAGTTCGCCTCCGCCTCCGCAAATGCGGAACTTTCGCAAAAATTCATACCTCTGCATCCACATCCACCTCTGAAAGTTCTAAACGGAGTTACATAACAGAAAAAATATCGGCTTCAACTATAGAAATATTCTTATATCTATGGCTCCAACAAAGCGAAGACCCTTTAATTTGGTCCAATATTTGCTCCCACGTCAACAGTTTACTGGTGCCGGTTTAATTTATAAACCTCTAAAAAATCGCCTCGCAGGTGAAAAAGCATTCTTGTAAAATAAAGTTTGCCCCTTCTAAATTTTGATTTTTCTCGTTTTCCTTTATCTGGTCTTGTTTTTCAACCTTATGCACCACCAGAGGTCAAGCACTGTACCTCCGCCTCCGCATCTGCTAAGATAGCGTCCGTTACATCCCTACTCTAGATGGCTCGAGCCACAGCTCTAGATAGCTCGAGCCCTTACAAAATACAGACGGCTAATTGCGAAGCCGCGAGGCCAAGCCACTGGGCCGAGGCCAACACTATTGACATAGAGACTCCTAGTGTTGAGCTAAGACTGTAAGCGTCTTTGAACTTGTGAACATTTTCACCTGGTTCTTGCGTCTTGCTTGAACCTTTATCTTGTACGTGTACTTGTCGTAAACGTTGCAAGACTTTGACTCAAGTTTTCTTAACCAATTTCCTATGGATATGTAGATTGTTAACGTTTGTTGAACTTAAGTGGCGGTGGGCAGGGCACATTGCTCGCAGAACAGATGGCCGATCTCCCTGCCAAATTTTATCGAAATCCGTTCAGTGGTTTAGGCGTGAAAAGGTAACCTACAGACAGACAGACAGACAGATAGATAGACAGAGTTACTTTCTCATTCATAATAATAGTTTGATGGCTAACATTCGGCTATACTGCGTCTTGATAATAATTGTAGTAGTTGCCATTGCATCAACAATAACATTCTCCTACCTGAAGATAATGGTATGTTTTAAGGCTTAATCCTACCTATCTTACAGGTGAGTTTTAAAGGTGCCTAAAGATAAGCTCGAATCATCGCTCATTTGAAACTGGTCTGCCTCCGGTCTAGTAGACGCAAGCGCTACTGCTGAACATGAGGTCCTGCGTTCGACTCGGTCGGGCAAAGTGTTATTAGGTTTTCCATCTAGAATTTCTCAGTAGCAGCCCAGAGTTTGGATTTATGCCCGTTTAATGGCAATAGGCTCGCCCTATTACATGGAACTTCAACATAACTGACAAAATGTGGGTGTACAGACGCCAGCACATCAAGCTACTACAATCTGTCAAATTTCTTTAATAGATTTTCAACTTTATCGCTAAAGCATAAGGTTCAAAGTTGATTGGGAAAATTTGACAGTTTCGGGTAGCTTGATGTGCTGGCGTCTGTACTATAGTGTTGGAAGTTGCAACATTTTAGTTAATATTTACACATTATAACATTGTACTACCGTCACCTTGACAGATCATCTGTCAGTTGTATTGTGACACTCCTTTGACAAGTGCGAATGCGAAATGTCTTCGGATTTGCATTCAAGGTAACAAGTGCGTGTTATTTATCGTTCTTCCTATCCCTCATCTCCTGGAAATCAAACCAACCTACAGTTCACGATAACAAAAAGGGAGTCGAGCGGGAATGCTGAGTAGTGCCACACCCCATCACATAACACCGCCGATCCTCCTAACACATATAGCTAAACCTCTGCCTTACCCTTCGGGGAATACAGGCGTGATATTATGTTGTCATTTGAAACTAAATAGTAAAAACTAATCATTCTGCAGATATTTGTTATTTCCTAAACAAATTCCAAAAGCATTTACAGTTTCAACCCAGTTTTCGCGCAAACTTTCAGAAACAACATTTCTACCACTTTCAGTAACTAGTCTTTAAACTTTTCGATCGTTCGGGTAATACATTTCTCCCTTCGCAAATATTTAAACAGAGAGAGAACCAAGAATAATAAAAATATTCAGGTAGGCTTTGATTTAAAACTCGTTACGACGGACGGTCCTAGTTTGTTTTTGTGGGCCTTAATGATCTTTTTTGGCCTGGATTTAAACCTAATTTAAGTAAAATAAAGAAGACTGGAGTGGCATTCCTAAGATACATATTTTTTTGAAGCAATATTTGTTTGTTTCACTTTGTAAACGTGAATAAAATTGTGAAGATTATCTTTGTTTGGTTAAGATGGTGGTGTTGTTTTTTTAAATAAAGCAGAAATCAAAAATATTTACTACGCCTTGTATACATTTCACTTACCATAGAAATACTAATCAAAGAATGAAAAAATTTACTGCCCGAAATTATCCAAAAAGGTAAAATATTTTAGATCATTTAATTAAATAGCTATTGAATTTTAATCGCCATACTAAAACGTCTTCAAAGGATATTTTGCCTATTCCCTTTTCATTAAAGACTACTAGACTTTTCATCAAAGAGAGTTTCGTTATCAAGTATAATGTTCAATACAAAACACTTCAATCGCTCCACGTTACCAAAATACCACTACAATACAGCTCACTCATGATTGTATTGATTATGAAAGCACATGAAACGAAATTAACACCGTACGCCGTGACGTCATCCATACAAATACTTACACATGCCTCAATTAATACCTGCCCCGTCTCAGCCCTCATCAAAGCTCATACGAATATCTAATTTAATTTAACATGAAAGCAATTTCATGTAAAATATAAGCACACGTGTATAAGTCAAAACATGTCGGTAAAATCGACTCAGAAAATGTCACAGTGTAAAATTTCACAAAGAATTTTCCGCGAAAATTTTCAGTGTACCAAGAAGTGTCGAATATGATGTGTTAGTCTGTATCAGGAAATATGATATTACACCACTGAGTAAATTGAACGCTAACGACTTCGTTGAAGATAAGACAGTTGACGGTGTTACTAATTTTGACATTCGTACCACGTTTTAATTGAATGCGGGCGTAGTTAGGAACGGTAGTGATTTACGTAATGCCCTTGGTATTTATGTATTCCTGGTACAGAAATTGTAATGATACTTACTTTGACTGACTATATAATTTCGTTTTATTTATAACTGTTATTTGGCATTCACAGTAATTGAGGTTTACTCTAAATCTGATTTAAAGTAATTTTAGTATTTCTTAACACGTGATACAATTTCCAGGATATAAAAATATTGGTTTTAGACCAACTTAGCAATGGAAAGTGTTACGATACTTTATTATTATCAACAATATCATCATCCACATTCCGACTTCACAAAATGCTCTTTGGTTTTGCCACTCTCCATGCTCTAACTCTTGTCTCATCATTATGGTATACCTATATGAAATCGTATCAAATTTCATCGAAGGTTAAGCTACGCTTCCGAGATCGATCCGTGGGTGGGTGACCATCCATTACATATCGAGACTCCTCCAAGTCTCGGAAAGAACGCTAAGCCGTTGGTCCCGGTTGTCTTAAGTAGATCTTCGACAGTCGTTACGGGTGGCAGTCAGAAGCCCGAAAGTCTGACAACCAGGCTTACCAAGGGGTATCATCATTTACCCAGTAACTGGGTTGTGGAGGTCAGATAGGCAGCCGCTCCATGTAAAGTACTGGTATTCAGTTGTATCCGGTTAGACTGGAAGCTGACCCAACATAGTTGGTTTAAACTAGGCAGATGATTACCTGTGACAGTCCCTCTTAGGGCCTGCGACACACCACGTTTTTTAAACGCGCCGTTGACGAGCGTTTGTAGCGATACAGACGCGATACGCACGCGAGTCAGACGCAGCCTGTAGACCTTCTGTAGGATAAAAGCGCGCCGTCGACACACGTTTCTAAAACGCGCGTCAACGGCGTGTTTAAAAAACGTGGTGTGCACAGGCCCTTAGGAAAATCTCTACAAATATGTAAAAGCGTTTCATTTACCTAAAATATACAATATATGCATGTTCCACAAACATTTTGTGCCTAAAAATTCATTGAGTAGACCAGTTGTTTTATTTTCCTAGTCTGAAAGTGATATATCATTTTGACAGCTGTACAGCTGTATATATTTTTCGAAGACCGAAGTGGTCTAGATAAAAGCTTCCTGCGATACATTTTTCAGTCACACATTAACTCGTAAAAAATATTAAGATCTACGCTAATTCTAGACCGGAATACTGTTTTATTTATGAAGGCAGTTGGTTACTGTATTGTCTTGCTTAATTTATTAGATAATTACAAGTTACCCTTCATTTTCGGAGGCAATTCATTCATAATGTTTGAAATTGCTGTACCTAAATAATTATTTTATTTTGTCTTTGCTCAATTATGAAACTCCCACTCTTTTAGTTTACGCGTGGGAAAAAGTGATTTCCTTTTTAAGCTTCTAAAATTAACCTAAATACTATTTAATTATAAAACAACATTACGGCAGTATTCTTCCAAGGGGTTCAGGGAGAAGTGTTAATAAAACGCACAGTCATTTCGCCTGTTATGTTCAAATGAGTCTAAACTAACATCATAAAGAAATAAAATTATTTGTTTGTAAAAGGTAATCTCTGGAAATTCTGATACGATTCCGAAAATTCTTTCACGGTCAGGAAGCTACACTACTGCCAAATGCACTTGCATATGTTTTAAGACATATTTGACTTCCAAGACACGGGCAGAAGGTACGGGCCAAAACTAGTTACCGCATTATCCATACTAATTATAAATACGAAAGTAACACTGTCTGTCTATCTGTATGTTTCCTTTTCACGCCTAAACCACTAAACGGATTTCGTTAAAATTTGTCTGAGAGATAGATTGCATCCCGGGGAAGGACCTAGGATAGTTTTTATCGACATAACTCGCGGGCGAAACGGCGGGTGGAAGCTAGTATATTATATAATGTGGGCCTTTGGCATATACTAAGCTCAAACCTAAGCCCCGACTGCTACTGAGAAAACAACCATCATTCAGCAAGCACTTTATTTATAATCAGATCTAAGCTGAACTATTCCGAATGGTGATTATTATTTGTATTGAAAATCAATTGAACAGGTGGGCGTTGGCACACTTATCGAGTAACTTATTGAACTGACCGCGGCTAGCGAGCGCTTTTGCAAGACTAGCATTAAATCATGATTGAGTTTATCGAGGTATCAAACTTGTATGGCAGCTATTGGTCAACTAACAATTATAATTATGAAAGTAAATAAAACGAGTAGCGAAAAAGTAGGTCGCGGCGTTAGCAATTTGCCTGTACGTGAACCGTACATGCTCCCGAGGGAAAAGTGGGATGAGCATCCATTACAAAGTAAATACTTAAAGTTAAATAGTAAACAATAGCACACGTGTAAAAGTATAAATGTAAGAGTAATAGGTTTAACACTCAATTTAATTCGTCAAAGTGAAATGCTTTCTTCGGCTGTCTTGCTTCGCTGTAAACGGGCTCCGCTGCTGTCGAATGTATTTCTTGTAGCTCGATGTCCCCTCCAAAGTTATCTCTTCCTCCAGGTGTCACCCCTGTTTTGGCAGAGAGCGTTTTGACGCCTTTCTTTATTTTGCACCATCGTTTAATGATAATATAGAGGGTAAGCACAGCGATTCCTCCCAACAACAAAGAAGTGACCGAGTAGAGATAGATGTCGTGACTTGACATGTCAGATGCCTTCGGTAATGTTTCTCTGTTTTTCTGGAATTCCAACTGCTGGTCTATTTTTCTTATTTCTACTGCAGTTGGCGCTTCTTGTTCTGTTTTTATATTTAATTTTGCATTCTTCCAGCCGAGGTCAAATATGTTGTTAATTGTTGAATTTGTGGTTGGTATTTCTATCTCTGGTTCCATGTTAAAATTACTTCCCAGCTGATTGTGTGTAAATATCGTGGCGTCCTTTTTCTGTAGTAAGCACTTTGATTTCAACGTAATCACTCCAGTCCCGTCAATGACCGCTGGCGTAACTTGATCGTTACATATGACGCGCATCAGCTGTTTCCCGCACAGTGTAAATAGCCACATGTTCGATTTGTGAAGCTTTGTCCAGGTTTCTTTGCATGTTACGTCATTCAGGACGCATGATAAAGACTCTTGTTGGTTGAAGACTTGGGCCTCACATGGTGCGTCTTTACCGTGCATGTTGTAGACAGGATTTCGTGAGACACAAATGAATTCGTCTTCTCCGTATGAAATACATTGGCGCATGTCTTCGTCTTCCATTGTTATGTAAGAGTTTTTTCCAAAGTTGATTGCGATGAAGCTTGAACTTGGTTGTACGAGCTTTAACTGTCCTTGTCTAAGGAGTGGTATTGGTATGACTCGATATATCTTGTAGTCTTCATCGCTCAGCAAGGGAATGTGTATTTCAAAGAGCATATAGTTGTTTGTAATTCGAGCCTTTACATGGATGACGTCATAGATATTTTTCAAATCCCTTTGGATGTTCTTTACAGGTAACGACAGTCCCTGTGGCAACCTTCCGGATATTATGTTCAGCTGTTCGATCAGTTGGTTAGCCGGAAATAGATGGGTATCTAAATGTCCTCTGTAAATGTTGGCGAGTGCATTGATCAGCATTTCCAATATTCGATTTAAATCACTTATGATCAGAGTTGACGTCACGGCAGCGGAATTTATGTCATTCATCGTGAATAGCATTTGCGCCTTGTTCACAATTTTGTGATTTCGCTGCAAGTTTGGTTCATGTAGACGCTCAATGTTTTGAATTGTTCATCCATAAAGGCAGTGTTTCTTTTTATAATGTTGTTTTCAGCCTCTACAATTATTGTTTGGTTTTTCATAAGTTGTAGTAGGTAGTCATCATTTGACTGTAGATTCTGTATGTCTCTTTCGTACTTTTCGGCAAAGTCTGCGTCGAGTACTCCGAAAAGAGTTCTTGATAATTTCCCAACTCCATCAAAGTAACCTCGTTTTGATCTTGAGTGTTGAGTAAGCAGCATAGAGTTGTAGTCTGCTAGATGACTCAGTTCATGACGTAGGTGGCCGACAATTGTTTCGCAAGGCGTGTACTCATGTGATATTCTTTGGCATAGTTTATCTATTTGGTTCACATAATCATTGATCCGATCCGTTGCTTGCCAGTATGACGTTAAGTTATAGTAAACCAGTAGGGTCCATTCGTCATGTATTAGTTGTATTTTCCCAGCTTCATCGAAGTAAATCGGATGGTTGCTCGGGATAGGTGTAACCTTCCAGTTATTTGTCGTTGGCGCTGATTGTGCAAATCCCGTCATTGCTAGCATAGTTAAGAGAACAAGTGACAGCCAATTGTTCTTGTTTCTTGTTGTGCCTCCCCGGTTTTTAGTTTCCGGAGTAGGTATCCGCTTCTCTTCTTCTTCGTTTATTCTTGGTTCTTCGAGTTTCAGCGGTAACGGTGACAGCTTCGTTATTGGTCGTTTAAGTGACCCTTTCCTAGTTCTCAAGGTAACAACCCGTACTCGACCATCGGCGCCTGGATGTAGTTCCTGGACTCTTCCTACAGCCCAGCGGCCAGGAGGTAAGTGCTCCTCTTTTACTAATACTAGGCTTCCTTCTTTCAGGTTTTCTTTTGGGTGCTGCCATTTGCTTCGGATTTGCAGTTGATGTAGATATTCGTTCGACCAGCGCTTCCAGATGTGCACGTTCATTTGTTCAACAAGCCTCCATCTGTTTCTTAGATCGTGCTCAGCAAAATCTTGCTCTTCTTGTGGTAGTGACAGTAGGGGGCCACCAATGAGAAAGTGACCGGGAGTTAGATATTCCAGGTCTTCAACATCCTCTGTTAATGGGCACAGCGGTCGAGAGTTAAGACAGGCTTCAATTTGATTTAGTAAAGTAGTGAATTGTTCGAAAGTAAGCTTCTGTTCCCCCAGTACTCGATGCAGGTGATATTTCATAGCTTTTTCATTTTGAACGTTCTTGATGACCAATTCTGTTGCTCCCATAATGTCTTGTGGTGACAAACACATAACCACCTTTTTGTTACCGCAGTCGGCTAAGTTATTGGTTGAGTTTAGTGTTCGTTTTTGCTTACGAATGTTGCTCAGTCGTAAAATCCATGCAAGCACTCGTATTACGCGTTTATAATTACTGTTTTTATTCAGTAATGTATCAATTATTTCACAATTCTTGTTTGTGACTGCGCAGCAATTTATTTCTTGCAACTCTGTGTTTGTTGTGTAGGTCAGGCGATTGTCTTGATGGATTTTTGGCATGTTTTTTTTCAACCAATCTGGTCCATTCCACCAAAGTTTGAACTCTAGGAGTTGAAAAGGTGTGAGCCCTCTAGTTGCACAGTCAGCCGGATTTTCATCTGACTTCACATAGTTCCAGCAGTTTGCTGAGATAATACTGTTTATTTGTTTCACTCTGTTAGCTACATATTTTTCCCATCGGTTTATGTCGCCCTGCAACCAGGCTAAAACGACCTTGGAGTCACTCCAGCACTTTAAATGTAGGTTTTTATTGCAGAGAGTGTTCTGAACCTTTTCTAGCAGTTTGGCTAGTAAAACGGCCCCGCAAAGTTCCATTCTTGGTACAGTTACCCTATTGCTAATTGGTGCAACCTTTGTTTTTGCCGTAATTAGTGTAGTCTTGTATTCACCGGCTTGATCTTTCACTCGGCTGTAAATGACGCACGCGTAAGCTTTTTCGCTTGCGTCGCAAAACCCGTGTATCTCTAGGTTGTTTTCTTGACATTGTAACCATCGTGGTATGGAAAGTTTGTTTAGCAACGGGATATCTTTTCTTATAGTTTCCCACTCCGTAGCGAGATCGTCGGGTAAGCATTCATCCCAGTTGGTTTTGCTTATCCAGATTTTTTGGAACAGAAGTTTGGTTTTTATTGTAAGCGGCGACAGTAATCCAAGTGGGTCGTATAGCTTGCTTATTTCGCTCAGTAGTACGCGTTTTGTCAGTTTTTTCTTGATTGGTAGATCCCATTGATATGTGAAGCTATCGTTGTCTTGATTCCACCTCATGCCCAACATTTTTGAGTTTGTTGTTTGTTCTGGGCTGAAATCGACGTTCGTATTGCGGCTCTTTTGATCATCTCGCAAGTCTTCCAAGATAATCGGTTCGTTCGTTTTCCATTTTCTCAAGTTAAATCCTCCTTTTTTCAGCAACTCAATTAGCTGTGTGACCAGTGTTTTCGATGCGTCGACAGTATCCTGCCCGTAAACCAAATCATCCATGTAGAAGTAGTTTTTCAGGATGTGTCCAGCTTCCTGACAGGTATCTTTTTCATCTTCTGCGAGTTTATGTAGAGTGCGCATTGCCAGATATGGTGCGCTTTTCGTTCCATAAGTTACTGTGCCCAACTGCCAATCTTGTAGAGGTTCGTTAGGGGAAGATCTCCAGATTATAGTTTGCAGATGTTGCTGTTTTTCGTTCAGCCAGATAAACCGATAAAGTTTTTCTACATCTGCCGTAAAGACGTATCTGTACGTTCTCCAATTAATTAGTAGCGTCAGTATATCCTTTTGTAAGTTCGGACCGCAGTACATGTGATCGTTGAGACTGCTGTCTCCTCTTTTCTTGTACGAGGCGTTGAACACTACTCTTAGTTTTGTTGTAGTGGACTCAGCTCTCAACACGCCATGGTGAGGTAGGTAGACTTGTCCCCTACTTTCTCCTGTGACAGGTTTCATGTGTCCCATAGCGATGTATTCGTTCATAAAACGCTTGTACTCGTAACTGAGTTCTTTGTTTTTTAGCATTTTCCTTTCCAGTTGAAGGAACTGTGCTAATGCTTGTGACCTTGCATTTTTTAAGTTTGTTTCAAAGTTAGGCTTCATAGGCATTTGTACCACATATTGCCCGTTCGCCAATCTTGTAGTAGTTGTGTTGTAATATTCCTCACAGTGCTGTTCCTCACTAGTTGATGATGATTTGTCTGGAATTTCCTCGGTTTCCCAAAATCTTGCCATGTTTTCAAAATCGTTAAGTGTCACCAAGCAGTTAAATGTCTTTACATTTCCGCATAGAATCCAGCCCACCCTGGTTTGTTGAGCTACTGGGTATTTCTTTTCACTCCTGATGACGCCGTTTAGGATAAGTTCTGAGTAGATGTCCGCGCCCAAGAGCAGATCGATCGGGCCTGACAGGTTGAACTGTGGATCCGCTAGTTTTAAGTTTTCTAAATAGTCCCAGTTGCTGATTGAAAATGATGCGGTAGGTAAGTTGCTTATGAGTTTTCTCATTATTAATGCTTCAAAGTTGAATTTATAGTCTGAGTGTATCGACTGGCATTCTAAGTTCATTGCCCCTTTGCAGTTGCCGCTAAGGGTTCCAACACCCGATACAACAGCGCTTACTTTATGCCGCTGTAATCGGAGGCGCTGTGCCGCGTTTTCCGTTATTAGGCTCACTTGGGAGCCTTGGTCAAGTAGACCTCTCAAGTTGATGAAGTTTCCATCAATTGTTTTGACTTTCAGAAGTACAGTTGTCAGCAACACTTCCTTTTCTTCGTGCGTTATGTTGTTGACCCCATAGGAAGTCGAAGGGGTCAACGATGGGTTTTCCTCCCTTGTTGCTTGTTTGTTACTAGCTAATTCAGTTTCAGCTTCATGCATAAGTGTGTGGTGTGCCTTATGACACAATTTACACGTCTTTCGTGATTTGCATTGTTTTTCTCCGTGGCTGAATAGGCAGTTTTTACAAATATGCAAACTGCGAACTGCGTCATTTCGTTTGTTTGTGTTCATAGCCAAGAATTGTTCGCAATTCATCAAAACGTGGTTAGTTTTGCATATTGGGCATGTTTTTGCTGTCGTGAAGAAGGCTTTTGGGGAATTTTGTGACTTGTTAAAGTACGATGACCCCTGCGTTTTATTCTTGCAGTTATTATTTCGGTTTTCTGATCCCTTATGAGGCTGCTTTTCCGATTTCCATGGTTTGTTTGATGACGATAATTTTTGGCTGCTTCCCTGCAAAGCTTCCAGTGACATGAATTTTGATTCTAAAAACTCGGCGAACTCTTCCAGGTCTGGAAATTCCCTGGGATGTTTGACCTCCTTTATATATTCGTTATACGTAACGCTATCTAGTTTTTGAATCAATAGGTGAACCACGATCGGATCCCAGTTGGTGGTGTCTAGCCCGATGTTTTTGAGCCCGTTCAAGCACTCCATCATGACGTCGTGAAGCTTCCGTATGCTTGCAGCAGTTGGTTGCTGAATACTAGGTTGATTCAGAAGCGTGTTCATGTATGATGTGAATAACAGCCGTTTGTTATCGTAGCGGTGGTTCAGCAGCTCCCAGCAAGATGCATAGTTCTCAGCACTGATGCCTAGGTGCTGAACCAGTTTCTCCGCCTCACCCTTCAGTTTTGTTTTCAAGTGTTGCATTTTTTGAGCTTTCGAAAGTGTCGGATTGTTGTGTACACTTTCGAGGTAGAGATCTCTAAAAGCCAACCACTGATCATAGTTTCCATGAAAATCCGGTATTTGAATTTTTGGCGTAGATTTCTCATAATGTGCATTGTTCCAGATGTTGTGTTGTAGTTTCCTTTTCAGGTGATCATAAAGTTTTTCTGCGGTATTGTATTTCTGTTGATAAATTGAATCCTCATCTTGAAGTATGTAGTCTAGTTCCCAATTTGCCTTTTCGATATGCTCCCATTTAGTTTTCAGGGTGCTTAAGTTGTCTTCCAATTCCCATCTTTCCATCGGTACCGCCAACGCTATGCTTATCTTCTCCACATTGCGTTCGAACGCTCTAAAGTTGCAGTATTGTTGACGCAAAAGATCGTGTTGCTTTTCCGTCGACTCGCTTGTTCCCCGAGGAGGTATGTGGAATTTGATATCGTCGAAAGTAAATTCCGATTGTCCCTTACCTTGCTTAGGCGTCGCAGGTGGTTGTTCCGTCTTACTAGTAGATGTAGACGGCAATTCAGATTTACGTTTCAACATGTCTTGCAACACTTCTTCATACATCTTCTTCGTACTGTTGAAAATGCCGTCGTTGAAGTATTGAAGGTCTGTTGTTCCAGAGTCTTCCAGTAGTTGATGGTTGTGAACAAACTTCTCCCAGTTATTGTTCAGCCGAGAAAGACGCTCCTCCAGGTACGCCAAGTTCTTCCTGGTGGGACTGTCCTTCTTGTAGTTGGTGCAAATAAGCTTCAAGTCTCTGAAGATAGTTTCTTGACGGCTTATCAGTTCCGTTACACTCTGAACCATTGTTATTAGTTATTGGTTTGACCGTTGGTGGAGTAGAGTTGTATCACCGCAGGTACTAGTTCACCAAAGTTGCGAAGTTTCCGCAAGTTTCGGATATTAAGTGCGTCGGCACCTCACTAACGCGTTCCGCTCTTCTGTGACATCAGCTAGACCGATTCGCTAACGCCACACGACACACGATAACAGACACTCCGCACGTTAAATCCGGCTCGAAGGACCACTTTTATGTATGGCAGCTATTGGTCAACTAACAATTATAATTATGAAAGTAAATAAAACGAGTAGCGAAAAAGTAGGTCGCGGCGTTAGCAATTTGCCTGTACGTGAACCGTACAAAACTGTATCCCAATTTAGTACACGGCGTGATAAATATGGACAGTGCGGGAGCTGCAACGTCCTAAGGAAATAGATAATCACACTAAAGGCGAAAGTTTGTGAGTGTGTGTTTATATGTTTGTTACTTTTTCACGCTCAAACGGCTGGACCAATTTTGATAACATTTTGTAGGGAGGTAGCTGATACTCTGGATTAACACATAGACTACATTTTATTCCGATATTCCCACGGGACCGACATTAAGGTTTCTGGGTGACGACTCTGAGTGTGAAAATTGTGTCTATATGTTATATTGGGTCCCACCTGTAAACACAATTGTAAGTGCTAATCACACTAATATTATAAAGGCGAAAGTTTGTGAGTGTGTGTGGGGGAGTGTGTGTGGGGGAGTGTGTGTGGGGGAGTGTGTGTGGGGGAGTGTGTGTGGGGGTGTGTGTGTGTGAGTGTGTGTGTGTTTGTTACTTCTTCACGCTCAAACGGCTGGACCAATTTTGATAAAATTTTGTATGGAGATAGCTGAAGCTCTGGATTAATACATAGGCTACATTTATTCCGATATTCCCACGGGACCGACATTTACGCGGGTAAAACCGCGGGGCGTAGCTAGTTGGTTATAATATGTAAATAGGGGCCCGTGGCTAAATAATAATAGTCGCACAGGTCGATCGATCAGCTTGAGCTACGCTTGCCGCGGTTGATATGTGGATGGGTGACCATATTTACATACCGAGACCCCTCCGTATGTAAAGATGGTA
Source organism: Mesoligia furuncula (assembly GCA_916614155.1). Classification (NCBI taxonomy): domain Eukaryota; kingdom Metazoa; phylum Arthropoda; class Insecta; order Lepidoptera; family Noctuidae; genus Mesoligia; species Mesoligia furuncula. The sequence goes on along the minus strand of OU744808.1, from coordinate 10,059,524 downwards.
TCCGGCTGTAATTTGTGGGTCTTTGACAGTCGTTACGGGTAGTCGAGCCCGAAAGTCTGGTAACCAGTCTTACCAAGGGTTATCGTATTACCCAGTAACTGGGTTGTGGAGGTCAGATAGGCAGTCGCTCCATGTAAAATACTGGTATTCAGCTGCATCCGGTTAGACTGGAAGCCGACCCCAAGGTAGTTGGGAAAAGGCTTGGCAGATGATGAAGTAAAAGAGAATAGATACCAGGTGATCATATGAATTAAAATCGTTATTCATGTCAGTGTAACCGCGTTGTTCTATCAAACTCCGCAACGGATTTTGATGCGGTTTTCCCCAAAATTTAGACAATTTATTCTGAAAGATTTATGTGTATATTATTATTAAACTTGCTTGGAGTAGAGACATCTCGATGTTTTGTAAAGTCGTAAAAAACGTGCGAAGCAGGGGCGGGTTGCTAGTTACATACGAGTGTATACCTAATGTAGTTTTTCTTAACCCTAAAACCGGCGACGTTTTTCCTCGAGGTTCTACTTTTCGTATAGTTTCTGACACACACACACAGGCCTATCTCAGTGCTTTCAAAAACATAGGCCTGAATGATCCTTTAAGTAAATACTAGGGAGTAAGGCTATTGCAGCATTTAGCTTGCCAAAGTTTCAGCCCAAAAACAAGTGACTAGATTTACTTGTTTCAGGTTAAGAATAATTTGGCCATCCAGAATGAGTAGGTATTTTAAATAGCCAAATTATTCTCAACCTAAAACAAGTGAATCCTGCTGAGTACTTAGCAGCACAAACTTGAGCCTACCAAGGGAGAGCTAAGCTACTCGATTCAAAACTTTTTCGTGTTTTTGAGAGTCATCATTATCGTCCCGTCCTTGTCCCATGTTACTAGGGATCGGCGCAACACGTTTTTTTCCCATTCTTCCCTATCAACCGTCACGTTATCAATGATTCCCTTTTCTTGAATATTCATTTCTCACACAATCCATCCATCTTTTCTTTGGCCTCCCTGTCCGTTTGCATCCATCAAAATGTATTTCATCACTCTTTTAGTGTAAATTAATTACAATAGCCATTAAACAAACCAGTAAATCATCATCTGCCTAGCCTTTTCCCAACAAAGTTGAAATCGGGTTCCAGTTTAACCGGACGAAGTTGAATACCAGTATTTTACATGGAGCCACTGCCTATCTGACCTCCACAATCCGTGGCACTTACTGACGTGACAATCACTGGGTGACAAGACGCCCTTAGGTAAGACTGATTGTCAGACTACCCGTAACGACTGTCATAGATTTTGCGAATGAGAGCAGGAGCAACGGCAATATGGTTTCTGTGGATTGCAGAGATTTTGTATGTGTAATGGATAGTCACTCATCCACGGACAACGGCAAGCGTAGCTTAAGAGGAGACGGGGCCTGCGAGGAATTTTAAAAATAGGTATTTGAAGAAACTATTGCCGTTGCCTTACCTCAAGTCTGCCCCGTAGTGTGTGATTGGGACGGAGCTGCAGCTCAGACCGAAATTATCACAAACAATTTGACAAGATCGACGTTCCCCCCATTCCCCTTTTCCCTTATTCTCCTTTTTGAGAACTGTGCCGATTCAATTATTTTTACATTAACATTAATTATGAAAGAGTATGTTTATGTTCCTATAATTTTTTTTTATGTTAAAAACTTTTCTAAATTGTCTGGTAGTCCTCAAATTACGGCGGTAAAAATAGGGCAATTTTGTTATTTTAGAGGGTCATATTTTCTTTACTAATTAGTTGCTGCAAAAAAGAAAATGACAGGGGCGTGTTTACAGCCGACCTTGATTTTATGAATATAAAATTTTGCTCTAGAGGCATTATTCAGGAAGGAAAAAGGGGAATACGTTTGTATGGAGAATCGCACGCCCTGTTCCTCCTTAAACGTTGGGTCGAACCGTGCGGCTGTTTTTACTTTGCCACGACCCCTAATGAAATAAACCTGTAAGTAAATTAACCATTAAAACCACATCGTTTACGGCGAAGAGACCATCACAGTAACGAAGTTAACGTTGTGAACTTAATTTTCTCCGTCGTCGTTTGGGCGCGCCTTTTTAAAATAAACAATGAAATTATATTAAGTTTTGATGAATGGGAATTTTGAATGAATATTTTTAGGGTAGCAAAATAAATGTTTATTTATTTATTTATATATACTTTATTGTACACCACAAAAATACACCAAACCATACGAAATATATAATGTAATCCTTTATGGTGCTTAAAAAAACAATACAAGTAGGTATATGATTGATTATAGTAAACAAAATCAGAAAAATATATGATATTCTTCAGGATATAACGTTAGGTTGATAGTGTGTTGAAAACATAATAAAACTAGTTTGATATTCTAGGAAAAAATCATGAAGATACGTCTAAAAACTTTCATTTTAAAATAAAAACCATACTAATATACATACCATCATTCTGATTTTTTGTCAGATTATTCTATAAGCAACATACTAAAATACTAGTATTTTAATTTTTAAGTCCAAACAATAGATTTTTTATAATTAAATAATTGCTTCCATTTTGCAATAAACTACCAGCGGCAGCGTTGTGTCATCGCGCTTCTCTTTCTTTTCTATGCAGTCCAACAGTGACGGCGCTTTAGGTCAAGTAAATCTGAAGTAATTTTGAACGTCATGCATGACCTAACCAAGTCCGAATGACCTCAGGAAACTAAAATAAAAAAAAGCTACCATGATTGGTTTTTAGTCTGTAGAAGTTCCAAGTGTTACTTAATCTTCTACGTTTTTCACCATGATAATGAATTAAAGTAAGCCAAGAGGAAAATGAATCAAGAAACAAAAACTAAAACACGTATCATCACACGCACAATAATAAAATAATAAAAATAAAATAAAAACTTTTTATTTCAGACTTTTTTAAAAATCCATAGTGTTAGTACAAAAGAACTTAAATGGTAGTGTTAGTACAATAGAACTTATATGTTAGTGTTAATAATAAGAAAACGAATTTATTTTTTAATATGGGTACTAACCCAATGCTGGATATAGCGTGAGTCCAGCCTATCCGCTATAACCGCTATAAGCGCTTCTCTCCGTCACAGAACATGCGTCAGCTCCCATAGTATGTTGAGGGCATTGAGTGACCGGTGGGATTGCCCTATGCTTGGCCGGTGGGTGAGACTGCGCACACAGGTCGGCGATAGGTAGTTTATTTATGTTTTTTTTCTTATTTATATTATTTTTTGTTTGTGATTGTATGTGTTACTAACAATAGTTCATTAAGTAATTTTATGTAAATACTAACATTATGGACTGTAAGGTCTGCAAATAAAAGTTTATTATTATTATTATAACCGCTAGGATGCTGTTAGTGCTGGCGCGCAGCCTGCAGAGCACTAACAGCATCCTAGCGGTGGTCACAATGGTCCACTTGAAGGACTAAGTATATGTAAATACTAACATTATGGACTGTAAGGTCTGCAAATAAAAGTTTATTATTATTATTATAACCGCTAGGATGCTGTTAGTGCTGGCGCGCAGCCTGCAGAGCACTAACAGCATCCTAGCGGTGGTTACAATGGTCCACTTGAAGGACTAAGTACGGAAACCAAACCCCATAACATAGAACACGAAACTTCAAAATCTGTAAACAATAAAACAATGTAAAAAAAAAGGCGCGGATGACCATGTCCGCGGTAGTAGACTCATTAAAAAAAAAAAAAAAAACATAGAACACGTATCATCACACCTTGTTTCCCTCAAGGGTTGGGCGGATGCGTACTTATTACACATTACACACCCACATTTCGCCAGTTATGTTAAGTCCCATGTAATAATGCATTCAGAAAACTGATAGGTTTGTCATGGCATTGCAGTGCGTCAAGGATGTTTACGGCGGCGCGTGTAGACTGTTTATACACAATAATACGCAAACGCGCAGCACCGATGGTGGCTCGAGTCATGGCCAGCCCCAACAGGGTTCTGAAAATGGTTGATGACAGAGTGGACTGTCCGTATATAATCCACTGCTGTCAGTTACATGTGCCATCGTATCGTGTTGTTTACTAACACTTAGTTATAAGAACAATGTTACTAACCCTATAAGAGTCTTCGCTTGAATTAAAGTTTTTTGAATTTGAATATAGGGGGCGATTGCCATCAACCGGGCAGAAAACTAAAATTAGGACCAAATACCTACCCCTTAGCAATCTATCAGTGGTGCAGTGGTGGCCCAGTGGTAACGGCCCCGACTAAGGCTGCGGACACGAAGTCAGAGGGCGCGACGCGGCGGCGGCGGCTGCGCGGGGAGCGCCGCGTTTGAATGCATCTATACATATAAAATTCAAAGTCCTGACTGACTGACTGATATATCAACGCACAGCCTAAACCACTGGTCCTAGAGACATGAAATTTGGAGTGTATGTTCTTTGTGAACAGTAGGTATCCACTAAGAAAGGGTTTTTCGAAATTTCACCCCTAAGAGGGTGAATGGGCGGGGCGGGGTGAAATTTCACGCGGACTAAGTCGCGGGCAGAAGCTAGTTGATTTATAAGGAAATAGCCTCGCAGGCAGCGGTGCGGCGCGATGCAAGGAGCGGCGTACGAGCGGTGTGCACCAGTCTAGCGGTGCCCACGCGTCTGCATTGACGTGGTGCTGTGTATTTTGTTTTATGCTTTTTAACGACCGACGTTTCAAAATGTTGTATCAAAAATATGTTGTCATCGCTGTTTAGACATTTCATTCGCGAAAAAATACACAAATTTCTCATAATACGACACTACGCCGTTCTAGCGCCGCGCGATATGCCCGCTAGCTTCGAGACCAGGTCTGCGTCACAGCTCCCCGCGCCGCCGCCGCCGCCCCGCAATCTAAAAAAACTAGCCAAGTGCGGGTCGGACTCACACACGGAGGGTTCCGTACCACAAGGCAAAAACGCCGAAAAAAACACGTTTGTTGTATGGGAGCCCCCCTTAGATATTTATTTTATTTCGTTTTTGTATTTGTTGTTATAGCGGCAACAGAAATACATCATTTGTGAAAATTTCAGCTGTCTAGCGGTCGCGGTTCTTGAGATACAGCCTGGTGACAAACAGACGGACGGACAGACAGCGAAGTCTTAGTAATAGGGTCCCGTTTTTACCCTATGGGTACGGTACCTAAAAACTAGCCTAACTTCGTAGACCATCCCACATATTTATCTCCACATTCCCCTCTAAGGTACTGTCCGTCTTAACAAACAACCAAGGTGACGTTGTTCTAGTACTTAGCCAAAATAAACACATTTGTCTTGGTCTAAACCCCCAAACCCTTTGCGTGACACGCTAGGCGAGTCAGCTATGTGGCCACGTCAGCTGTGCTGTGACGTTTATTTATAGCCGTTGTATACTACCCCTGTATAGTACAGTCTGGGACAGTTGGATTGTGATGTTGTTATGGATCAATGTTTTGGAAATTAAATGTTAAGAGCGTTTACGCCATACGGCATTTCATACAAACTTTCAAGCCCTTACTTTCTGAAATAAATAATAAAATAATAATAAATGTTTTATTCAGTATTAAAATTGGTAAAATTATTACATAAAGTCTTAGAAATGAATAAACCGATTTTAATGAAACTTCCTAGGCATATAAGCAGGATACAAAGGTCTAAAAAGTTAGTAGAGAACATTTTCGAAATGTCTTCTTTAAAAAAAGATAACTGGAAATCTCTGTTTCTATGGAAAATTTAAAATCGGTCTAATTTGGCTGTAACACAATTTTTCGAAAATCTTCTCTACTAACTTTTTAGGCCTTTGTATCCTGCTTATGTGTATAAATTTTCATTAAAATCGGTTCATTCATTTCGAAAAATAAGAGTTTGAAAGTTTGTATGAAATGTCGTACGACGTAAACGCCCTTAAAGTATCATTATTCAGAATATTTTTACAAGTCATCGTATTCATCTGCCTGGCCTTTTCCAAGCTATGTTGAGGTCAGCTTCCAGTCTATCAGGATGTAGCTAAATACCAGTATTTCACATGGAGCTACTGCTTAGCTGACCTCCACAACCCAATAGCTGGATAACACAATAGGTCCCCCTGGGTAAGACTGGTTGTCAGACTTAATGGCTTACTGCCCGTAACGACTATCAAATATCTACGAGTAACAGCCAGGACCGAAGGCTTCACGTGTTTCGTGATTTTTTCTGACTAACCAAGACTAATCTCCATTCCTTCTTTCCCCCTTTTTTTTTGAGAGATGATTAATATCCAATCCTGTTTAATTAGATATTTGTCACATTCAGATACAAAACAAAAAGGGGAAGGAAGGAAAAAAAAGGGGAAAGCAGGAATGGAAGAATTGTATCTTGGTTAGTCAGAAAATAATTAAATGTTATTTCTTTTTTGAGAGGCGAATATCCAATCCTGTTAATTAGATATTCGTCTCTCAAAAAAGAAATAACATTTAATTCAACTGGACAAAATAATTTCAAAACACCCACATCACAAGACGTTAGTCTAATATCACTGACATCGAGTGTACCCAAGCAATCGCTTTGGAACCACAAACTATTTCAATTCCAAAAGTTTTCACCCCCCATTTTTCATTACTTCAGGGATTAGGAGCTTTAGTGAGTGTCGACTGTCGCACTAAAAGGTTAACAGTGTGAACGTTTAGAGTTAGGTCCTTAATAGATGGTAGCTAATTCAGTGAGTAAGTATGTCTTCGATGCGATGTATGGCGATGGTCAGAGGGGCAATTCTCGTAATTTTAACAGCGTTCACAGTTGGGGGGCCTAAAAAGGACACTTTGGAGAATCATAAAAGGATAACATTATTAATTATAATATGGCGAAGACAGTCCGTGTTTTTCTTTTTTTTGCTGCATTACGTAGGTACAGTCAAAGAGATTGGGATTGGATTTGGATCGGATTGATTGGTATTTTAGCACAGACAAAAAAAATAACTGAAAAATGCTTTACCAATGGGATTTGATACGATTAACTTAACGGTTTACTGTCCATTATGTTATCCTTTTATGATTCTGCCAAAGTGGTATTTTTAAGCCCCCTGATCTAAGTCTCCATCTTTCAAAAATTCCTGTAATTTCCCTACATTTTTGACAAGTTTTTGACATTAATTGTCGCTGAGATGAGACTGCGAAGTGATTTTGAACATTTTTAATTTTCAGACTTCAGTTGTTTTAATTTGTGTTTCGGGGCAATAGGTTCCTGGGGAATCGTTTTTCATTTAAAATAGGGATGAAATGGGAACACGCGGTCTATTCTGTAAAAATCTCACTGTGAAAACTTAGAAAGAAGAAGAAGGAAAGAAAGAAAGAAAATACGTGTATTTGCGGTGAACATGACGCAAAAAAGAACATAACCACAAAAAAAATAAGGAAAGCTTGATTGCGCGTCACATCCACGCAAAACGGCGATTGCTCAGGATTATGCTGCGATGTATGCTGAAGGGCGGGCGTTTTGGGGGACTGTCTTTTGTAATTTTGTAGTTCGAAAAGTGCTGATTGTCAGCCTAGTTTGAACTGACTTTTCATTTTGACCCTATGCAAGACAGCCCCAGCGCTGGTTTTCAGCGACAGCCGCCGCTGATGTAATGACGTCCTCCGGTGCAGCAAACAATTATTGTTGAGATTTTTACAGAATACATAGATTAGCTGGGATACATTGTACAAAATTGAGTGACAAGCATATAAAATAAGCGCATTAAACGTAAAACTTGATCTATTTTAAAATTAGTTTGGTAACTTAAGTTAAGGCTGATTTTTCAATCGACAGATAATTTTTATTCGTGGAATAAAATTGACGTCTGACAGATTTTGTATGGAAGAACTGTCAAAAATTCAAAATTATTCCACGGGTGAAATTATTATAGTATCTGGCGTTGGAAAAATCTGCCCTTAGTTAGTGGTAATATTGTAGTAAGTTTTGTATCCGAATGTTTATATTTGTTTTGTTTTTGTTTCAGATATATTGCAATAACTGCATTCGTCTTATATAGGACTACTAACGCATTCGGTAAGTTCTCTTTTTTATTTCGTAATTTTTAGTTTTAGTTGTTTGTAATAAGTAGGTAGTCTGTGTGGTGCCGGACTTAAAGAATACCACCACCCCTTACTTCCCGTGGGTGTCGTAAAAGGCGACTAAGGATCGTACCGGAGAATGGGCAGCAGCGTTCTCTATGTATTCCACCATCATACCATACTGCGATCGCCAACCCGCCTGCCAAGCGTGGCGATTATGGCAAACCCTCCCAAAATTGGGGGAGGCCTGTATCCAGCAGTGGACGTCTATCGGCTGAAACGACGAATAAGTAGGTAATTGTTTTGTTGTAAATATTGCACTAGAATTTGACCAAGGTTTTGAAATGTTTTCCCTTTGACACTACACCCGTAGCTCGTATCAATAAGCCAGGCCGTCACACTTACACGTTTTAGTCCATATCTTGAAAATTACAAAATCGATTTTGATGAAACTTGCACTGTTCTCTAAGTTGAAGTAAATGTAAGCCAGTAAAAAAAATGGTCACAATCCGATTTATAGTTGCGGAGAAATGCGATGACAAACATACATACATCTAAAAAAAAATGTATATTTGTTTGGAAGCCCTAATAGATTGTCATATGTGAATTTAAGCAGTTCCAATAATATTACATACATACGTGTCGAATTGATAATCTACTTTTTTTGAAGTTGGTAATAAAATCGCAGTAAGTAATATGAACATTTCAATTATTGTTGCCAAAAGGATCGAAGTGTCATGTGAAGTGAACTTTGTAGGCTCTAGTCAAATGCTAGCATACAAAGCTCGTGGTTGGATGCACCTTAAGGGGCTTACAAGACCTAAACACAAAAACGCAAGTTTTAGAAACAATAAAAGTTTATGATCGACTACACTAAACAAAATCAGAAAAATATATGATATTCTTCTGGATATATGCTAGATATATAGTGTGTTGAAAACAATACAACTTTGATACGATAGAAAAAAATCATGAAGATATCTATAAAAACTTTCTTTTTACAATAAAAACCATACTAAATATACATACAATCATTCTGATTTTTTGTCAGATTATTCTACAAGTAGCGGAGAATGGGCAGCAGCGTTCTCTATACATTCCACCACCATACCATACTGCGATCGCCAACCCGCCTGCCAAGCGTGGCGAGTATGGCAACCCCCCGCCCATTTGGGGGAGGCCTATGTCCAGCAGTAGACGTCTTTCGGCTGAAATGATGATTCTACAAGCAACATACTAAAATATTAGTGTTTTACTTTTTTAGTCCAAAAAAAAATCTGTAATTAAATAATTGCTTCATATTTTGCAATAAATTACCAGCGTTGTGTCATCGCGCTTCTCTTTCTTTTGTATGCAGTCCGACTGTGACCGCGCTTTAGGTCATGTAAGCCCTTTAAAGCTAAGCTCACATTACAGCCGCGGCGGGCCGCAGTGCGCCGCATTGCAAAAATGGGCCAAAGCACGGGCCGCACCGCAGCAGAGTCACTATTTCAGATTCAAATTTCGAATTTGAATTTGAACTGTTTCCACTCCAGTGCAATGAAGCTCACGCACACATGAGCGGGCCGTGGAACGCAACGCATTGAAAAAATTCTCCCAGATCACTTTCGTACATTTTATTTTATGTAATGTTTTCTACAGGCGAGGCGCATTGCAAAGCAAAACAGTAGCCCAAAAAATACGCCTGGCGAGGGATCAGCCAGTGTGTTGTACTGACGGTCGGACTGGTACACAAATGCAAGGTCGCTCAGCGCGCTATGGAGCGAGCTATGCTCGGAGTCTCTTTAAAGGAAAAAATCAGGAATGAAATTATCCGGAAAAGAACCGGAGTTACCGACATAGCTTGCAGAGTAAGCAAACTGAAGTGGCGGTGGGCTGGCCATGTCTGTCGAAGGACCGATGGCCGGTGGAGCAGACGAGTCCTGGAGTGGAGACCGCGTATCGGCAAGCGTAGTGTGGGACGCCCCCCAGCTAGATGGACGGACGACCTAAAGAAGGTGGCTGGGGTAGACTGGATGCGGAAGGCGGAGGACAGGGTTTGGCGCAGTCTGGGAGAGGCCTATGTCCAGCAGTGGACTGCGATAGGCTGAGTTGATGGTTGCGCTGCAGCCCGGTGCGGCCCGCCTGTAGTATACGATCGTTCACACAAAATTACTTACTAGAGTGATGCAGGAGGATTTTTCCAATGCGTTGCGATGCGGCACGGCCTGCCCAAATGTGCGCGAGCCTTTACAATTCTGTTCATGTTGTTCCAAACAATACCCACCCGCCGTATTGCTGGCCAGTAAATTAAAGTGAAACAATTCTTTACGTTAGTTAAGATACTGTATTTTATACCAATTGGCACCAAAAAGCTCCCGTGACGGTCGCCATTAGTTCATGATCAAGATTAGTGTAAACGCCAGCCTGCTTTGAGGGAGCGTCTTTGTGCCTCGTTTAAACGATTCATATTAATACTAGCTTCGGCCCGCGACGTCGTCTGCGTGAAATTTCTTGTTCCCCTGTACCCCATCGCATCGCATCGCCTGCCCGCGCTATCACTTCGTTTTCGCTTATCGTACTTTCTTACTATTTTTCTTTTTGCTCGGCTCCTTAAAATCCTAGCGTAATGTTAAATATCCCATAGCATTTCTCGAGTATTGGGCTTCCAAATGCGAAAAGATTTTTTCAAATCCGACTAACAGTTCCAGGGTTTAGGGTGTTCAAACAAACAAACTCATAAGCTTTATTAGTACGAGTATAACATATATATAGATATTTAAACATAGTATTGATAAACAGCGGTCTTATTACAAAACAAGATTTATCTTTAGACCCAGGTTTAAACCATCCAGCCATTTTTAAATTTCGAACTATAATCCAATGAAGCTAATGTTCTTATTACAAAAACTGACGTTAAACCAAAGTCTAAGTTGTCAATTTTGCATTAAGAACTTTACGTTTGTCGGAATAAAGTTCAAAATAGAGTAACTGGCTCGAAGGTTTGGGCTAGGTCTAAAATTAGATCTTGTTTTGTAATAAGACGGTTGATTTTTCGTAGGCTGTGCGCTGACTGCAGACTAAGTCTATACTGTCAGTAGGCAATCATGAAAACCATGATGACGACCACTTGAACCAATATTTTCAGCGAAGTCGGGGGATCTGTAAAAAACTGTTCCAGGGAACCGTCTCTCGACTGCAATGAATAGATTGGTTATTCAGTTTTACACTTTGATAATTGCCATCTTGATATACAGGGTTATTGGTAAAACATTAGCAAAGCAGTCTCATCGCCACAGACTAGTTTACAAAAAGAACCCACCTTCCAAACAGACAAGACCTTAAAATATATACTCCTAAGTCATCATCATCAGCCGAAAGATGTCCACTGCTGGACATAGGCCTCCCCCAAACACCTCCACTTCGACCGGTTCTGTGCTTCTCGCATCCAACGGGTTCCTGGAATTTAACCCTAAGTACCTACAGCTTTTTGAAGTGAAGCTTCCAAAGCAGTTGTCCAAACAAAATTGGAGCTAGTGATTGACTATTCTCATCAGTGTAAACGAGGCACAACTGGTAGATGGGGTGTTACTAATTCAGCTATTTGTTTGTTTCCACTTTGACAAATAGTCATAGATAAGAAATTCGTGTTAACTGAGATGTTTATGGTTTAAAACGTAACCTCCTTAGTTTTAGTTATGTAACCACTAATATAGGGTCAAATTAAATTAGCCAGAAAAACTGCAGTCGTGGTGGTTATCAATATCGAACCATAAAAAAAAAAAAAAACTCGCAGCCTTACAAAAATAGAATTAAAAGATTAAAAACAAGCTAAATGATTTTAGTGCTCAATGGGCACAAGGTAAGTACTAACTAGACTATAGTAGGTATTTACTGTGCAAATAAACCGCCATTGTGTCCAAAAGTGGAAAACTGAAAACCAATCTTTTCAGCGAAGTCGGGGGGACCTGTAAAGAACTGTTTCAAGAAACCGTCCCTCGACTGCTATGAAAAGATTGGTTTCAGTTTTTTACTTTGATATTTTCCATCTTGATATACAGGGTTATTGGTAAAACATTAACAACCTCTTAAGAGGTCATTGTACTCATCATTATGAACAACTTTTACTATGGGACCTAACCTCAAATCGAGAAAAAAAAATTTCCTGTTCCCTAGATGACGAGTTATACGAACATAAATGTAGGGAACAGCTGATTTTTTTTCGCAATTTTAGGTTTGGTCCCATAGTAAATTTCTGTGTAAAGGATTTAAAGTAACCTAACCAAACCGAACCTAGGGGTGCCCTTCGCTCGCTCTTGCATCCTACGTATGTCGACGTAGCCCCACTTCGCGGGGCGCCTATTTCTGTATAACAGTGTGTGGGTTTCAAGTAACCTAAGCCGAAGCCACGAAGGCATTGTAACCTAACCTATCCGAGTCGTAATTACACATTTTAAACGATATACCTAATGATTTTCGATTAAATAAACGGTATATCCAATAACGTTATACGAAATAAGTTTTAGAGTCTAGAAATGTTATATGTAAAGAAATTATATCAACAGTTGGTATATCTCACGTTTATTATAATTATCTTGTGAACGTTATTGAAATGAAAATTTACCAAATAACTTTATATGATTTAAGGGACGCACCCAAAAACTAAGTATACTATGTCCTTTCCCGGGACTCAAACTATCTCTATACCAAATTTAATTTAAATCGGTTCAGCGGTTTAAGCGTGAAGAGGTAACAGATAGACAGACACACTTTCGCATGTGTAATCTTAGTATGGATTTAAAAATAATCGTTTTTTTTTTCAGATGAAAAACACACACTACTTATACCACCGCCTGACACAGAAATAGTGGACGAAGCGCAGACTCCTGGTATTTCTTCGTCATACAAGTTTGACAGTGGAACGCCTGTTTACGTAAATCCCAGTGACACACATCTTATTGGCCTAAACTTAACAGCTCCATTCATGGTGACGGCCATTTTCAAATCCACCAACGGAAAATCATCATGTCTGTTCTCTATAACACAGAACGAACGCATAGTCATGAGCCTATGCATCCAACCTGCTGAACAACATGTTTCAAGAGTAACTCTGCTTACGGAATTGTATTCGCCAAGCGATTCAATTTCTTATTTATTCAATGAGAACTTCAAAGACCAATGGATCAAAATCGTGATTTTTGTCAGAGATGACACAGCGGATTTGTACGTGAACTGTAGTAAGGCACCAGATAGGTTGACTTTGCTGAAAAATAGAAATGTGGTGCTGACGCAAGATATGAAGCTTAAACTGGCTTATACAACGTCGACGAGGTACAAGTTTGAGGTGAGTGAATGTTTAAATTTTATTCTAGCTCTTAAGGTCGTCGTCGTCGTTCGTCGTTTCAGCCGAGAGACGTCCACTGCTGGACATAGGCCTCTCCCAATTTTGGGAGGGTTTGCCATAATCGCCACGCTTGGCAGGCGGGTTGGCGATCGCAGTATGGTATGATGGTGGAATACATAGAGAACGCTGCTGCCCATTCTCCGGTACGATCCTTAGTCGCCTTTTACGACACCCACGGGAAGTAAGGGGTGGTGATATTCTTTAAGTCCGGCACCACACAGACAAGCTCTTAAGGTGTTTTCTGAATAATAGCGATGTGTGTCTTCGCTGGAGTAGTCCTCCAGACTAACCTTCGGTGCGGGAGATATTATAGCACAAGTGTATGCTCACTCTCATAGTCCGATGGGACGGCACTTATTCCGACACGACCGGAGAGAGATCAGGCGCAGGACGAAGGCCTGAACGTTCTTTCTGAGGCCACTGGGGTATCACACCGCCAACTTCCAAACTCCGGGCTGTTAGTAAGAAATATTTAATGGAAAAGCCCATTAACACTTTGCCCGACTGAGGAATCGAATCCAGGACCCCATGCTCAATAGTTGTGTTTGCGACCACGAGACTAACGGGGCAGTCAACTGCTGGATTGGCCACGGCACTGGATCAACGCCGTTCACGATAATCCTTTATTAAGGGGCTTATTACAGGACCTAAACGCAAGTTTTAGAAACAATAAAAGTATATGATCAACTACTGTATAGAAAATCAGAAAAATATATGATATTCTTCAGGATGTTTGCTAGGTACATAGTGTGTTGAAAACATAATACAACTAATTTGATACGATAGACAAAAAAACATGAAGATACCTCTGAAAACTTTATTTTTACATTTATTGTAAAAATAAAGTTTTCAGAGGTATCTTCATGTTTTTTTGTACCATATAATATACATACAATCATTCTGATTTTTTGTCCGATTATTCTACAAACAACGTACTAAAACACTAGTGTTTTAATTTTTTAGTCCAAAAAATAGATTTTTTGTAATTAAATAATTGCTTCATATTTTGCAATAAATTATCAGCGTTGTGTCATCGCGCTTCTCTTACTTGTCTATGCAGTCCGACAGTGACCGCGCTTTAGGTCATCTAAGCCCCTTAATCCAATGTCACTTGATTTCAGTGCTAGATTAAACTACTAGATAAATGTAAATCAGTCATTACGTTGTCACCATCGGGTATTCTTTCCCACTATATAGAACATATTTTTAATATTATGCAGTTATTTACTAAGCAGAAAGTTCTTTTTTACTGTCATAAATTTTCGCACGTATTTTCTCGTACGTGTTTGAAAGCTTTTCTGAGCCTTTTAGCGAATGTCCGTTTTCATACAAACGAATTTTTATCAAAATAATTATAAACTCTGGTAATAACGCTCAAAATCGCTTGCCATGGCCCAATGTTTACTGGGCTATGTTATTTATTTTGAACATACCCAACACATTCTTCCCACCTACGATCCCTCCTATAAGCCAGAATCTACAGCGGCAACCATAAAAACCACTGACAAAATGTCACTTGACAAGTCATAGGGAAAGAAATGACTCAACTGCCTTTTTAAAATTGCAACAAAATTAATGAGAAATAATTTCTAGGGGAATAAAATAACAATATGGTCATACCCACAGATAATAGATACACCTAGATAACGCAAGAGCAACTACTTCGCGTGCCCAGCTTACGTTCAAAAATCGTAAGCTGCCACTTTCGCGCTTAGTCCTGTGTACTGCTGCTAGGCCCCGGGGGAGGGGCGAGACGGGTGCCGCACGCGGCGGCGTCTTTGAATCGATTTAGTTTTCCCATCACTAAATAGTGAACACGAATATGGTACACCACAGACTATCTACAGTATTTGTCTGTTCTTCCCCTTTTTAATCAATCCAAAGGTTGTCCTTAAAAGATCGCTCTTAGCGATAAGTAAGACCGCCCATTGTGTCACCCTTTAAACAGTTTCTTTATTTATGTCTGAAATTTATATGGTGTACATACGATAGAGTGTTCTATTCTATACTAGTGCTTGTGACGTCATAGTAGGTAGTCAAAAATGGCACGCTTGGTTTTCATACAGATCGTGATACTTGCGTTATCTAGGTCTATCTATATCTGTGGCCAAACCAATTATCTACTGTTTTGTTTGTAAAGACTCCAGCACATCAAGCTACTACAATCTGTCAAATTTCTTTAATAGATTTTTCAACTTTATCGCTAAAGTATTAAGGTTCAAAGTTGATTGGGGAGACAGTTTCGGGAGCTTGATGTGCTGGCGTCTGTATATACAGCTCGTCATCATTCTCCTGCACTTATCCCAATTTATTTGGGGTCGGCGCAACATGTTTTCTTTCATACTTCTTTATTGGTCGTTATCTCACCCCTTTCTAGCCATATCATATACTAGCTTCTACCCACAACATCGTCCTCATGAAATTTCCGTCGCATTGCATCGTCCGCCCCCGCTTGCTTCAGTTTTGCTTAGCGTTCTTTCTGACTGTTTTTCCTTTTACTCGACTCCTAAGGATGCAAGCGTGATGATAAAAAGCCTACAGCTTTCCTCAAACATTGAGCTATCAGATGCAAAAGTTTTTTCAATTTCGACGAGTATTTCTAGAGATTAGCGCATTCAAACAAACAAAAAAAAACAAACGAACTCTTCAACTTTACTATTAGAATTAGGTAGATGTACACCGTATCTATTTTATATAAATGATAAATGATTTATTTTCTGTAAGTAGGTTTGTACTTTTACACGTCTCTATATTTTTTTAAACCAGATGAGGTCGGCGTTTCCTATCTGACTATTCTGAAAAGAAAGGCCGAAACAAACTCAGAGGTCAACTCATAGTATCTTATAAAGTCCAGACAAAATCTTGGTTAGATCATGTAGGTTGGTGTCTGAAATGGTATTTTGAGGAAAGAACCACACAGATTAAGCGGTCCTGTCCAGTCAGTGTACGCATTTGTCAAAAATCGTGCAGCTCAACTCAGAATTTGAGGAGCTCAACGATCCATAAGTGTCTCTCTCATAAGTGTCGGTATGTTTCAAATTTTCCAAGCAACAGTTGACACTTGACCTATGCTATCTTTGTGAAGCCAGGTTTTCCCAGTAGGGGATTAACGATTGAGCAGAAAGCGTTTGAATGCCTCCAACAAGGTGGACCGATGACCTGGTGAAGGCCGCAGGAATCTTCTGGATGCGGTCACAGAGCACAGAACAGGTCGAAGTGGTGGTGCTTGCAAGAAGCCTATGTAACGCAGTGGACGTTTTTTCGGCAGAAAGGCAGTTTTTTAAAAGAAACTTCTTTTAGCCATTATTTCCTAGAGAGAGTGTCTATAAAGCTGTCGTATTAACTACAATGTATGTATGTCTTCACGCTATCAAAGGGGTCATGAGTTTCCTTGCCCTCATAACAATTATGAACATACATAAATAACGGTGACTAACAAGACGAGGAAGTTTGGATTTGTGATAATAATGATGAATGTTGAGCTAGATAAGTCAAATAGGTCACTAGTCATTGTATCTAACGTCTTACAATGTCTTCTAGTGTTTGGTAAAATGTTACTACGAGCGTTTACGCCGTACCGCATTTCATACAAATTTTCAAGCCCTTATTTTTCGAAATGAATTAACCGATTTTAATGAAACTTCATACGCTTAAGCAGGATACAAATTTATAAAAAGTTAGTAGAGAACATTTTCGAAAAAAAGTGTTACAGCCAAATTAGACCGATTTTAAATTTTCCATAGAATCAGAGATTTCCAGTTATCTTTTTTTAAATGAGATGAGAGAATGATCTTTTTACCCGACTTTGCGACGCAAAGGAGTGGTAATTACCCGACTTCGCGACGCAAAGGAGTGGTAATGTGTTCATCAGCCTATGTATGTATGTATGTATGTATGTTTATATGTTCCTTTGAAGCACTATACAGACCAAACGCCTGGGCCGATTTTTATGATTCACACGTTAATCGATTCGTCTTAGTCCGGCGAGTGTCACTAAAGACATGACGTTAGTGAAAATTCAATATGGCGACTACTCGACGCCATATTAATTTTTTTTTTAATTTTTTTTTTCAAAACCTATCGAGTGGGGTATCAAAATAAAGGGTTTTATAAGGTGATTACAAAAATATATACAACATATATACTTAAAAGCAATTCGAAGTGACAAATCACAAAAAAACGCCTACCAAGAACTAAATCGTCTGCGAAATATTTCATATTTGTAAACTAAAAAGCTGGAAATAAAAACAGTTATTTAAAAAAATCAAAAAACCCGACTGCGGTAAAAAACTTAGGTAAGTTAAAAGAAACTGAAAAGCTAAAAACAAGCTCATTTTAAATTAAATAAAAGTTGGAAGCAGGCGGGACCCATTTGAATTTGAAAATATAATAAAAAAAATGATGTGGGTCCCGCCTGCTTCCAACTTTTATTTAATATAAAATTAGCTTGTTTTTAGCTTTTCAGTTTCTTTTAACTTACCTAAGTTTTTACCGCAGTCGGGTTTTTTGCATTTTTTTAAATAACTTTTTTTTTAGACATTTGTATCCTGCTTATGCGTATAAAGTTTCATTAAAATCGGTTCATTAATTTCGAAAAATAAGGGCTTGAAAGTTTGTATGAAATGTCAGGGTTTGTTGTTAAGCGAATTGACTTCCGACTTACATTCTCTTTATGGTTCCCTATCCATTTGCATAAAATTTTAAGACCTAATATAACTTAGCATAATTTTGTTTGGCACAATTATATTTTCGCATAATATAATTACGCATAACAGCTTACGCATAATTTTTTTAAGCATAATTTCTCTAACTATAATAATGATTAAGCATAATATTCTAAAGCATAAATTTATTAAGCATAAAGTTCTAAAGCATAACTTTTTTAAGCATAATATCCTAAAGCATAAATTTGCCCGAAGAGGATATACCAATTTATTTCGACGATTGGAAAAAAGCCATATCTCCTGAATCAGGTAATATATAACATATTAATATAATATAACGTATATGTATATTGAACAATTTTGAAGCATGAAGCAAGCAAGCATACAGCATGCAAGCACGCATACAGCATGCAAGCAAGCATGCAGCAAACAAGCAAGCATGCAGCATGCAAGCAATCATGCAGCATGCAAGCAAGCATGCAGCATGCAAGCAAGCATGCGGCATGCAGCATTCAAGCGAGCATGCAACATGCAGCAGGCAGGGTTTCTGTCACGGCTCCGGCGCTGCGGGCCTCCGGCGGCCCCACGCGTGCTAATCGTCGCAGACGGCTTTCGCTCACCACCGCAGCTTCGGCTTGTTGGCCGGCTTCGCCGGCCAGCCTCAGCCGCGGCGGCTCGCTCGCAGCCGCCTGCTCCTCAGCCCGCGGGCCGCCTCAACCCTACGCGCCTACGCGATTTTAAATTACACTCTAGGGGTAGGACAAACAAGACTACGTGGAGTCGGTTTTGCAGCAATTCGGTTCTGTCACTAACTTTTGTTGCACAGCATATTAAATTTAATTAATTGTATCCCTAAATATTATTATGCTAATAGTCATTAGGCCTACTAACGTTATGCGAATCAAATTTATGTCAAAACAAATTAGTCTTTAAGATGATTATGCCAACATAAAATGTATGCCTAAAAAAATTATGCCGAAGTATTATTATGCCAAAACAAATTGTGCCAAAATCGTTATGCCGAAGTATATTAGGACAAAGAATATTATGCGAAAAGAAGGGATCCCTCTCTTTATATTCAAACTAGCTGCACCCCGCGGTTTCACCCGCGTAAATGTCGATCCCGTGGGAATATTGGGATAAAAAATAGCTTATATGTTAATCCAGGGTGTCAGCTACCTCCATATTCATCCAAATTTCATCCAAATTGGTCCAGCCCTTTGAGCGTGAAGAAGTAACAAACATATAAACACACACACACACTCACACACACACTCACAAACTTTCGCCTTTATAATATTAGTGTGATCACAAATGTAATTGGTGGCTAAGTACTAACAGCCGCACGGGTCGATCGGTCAGGTTAAGCTACTCTTGCCGCGGTTGGTCCGTGGATTGGTGACCATCTTTACATACCAAGATCCATCCGTGCCTCGGAAACCACGTAAAGACGTTGGTCCCGGCCGTCATTCGTGGATCTTTGACAGTCGTTACGGGTCGTCAGAAGCCTGAAAGTCAGACAACTAGTCTTCAGTCCCAGTAACTGGGTTGTGGTGGTCAGATAGGCAGTAGCTCCATGTAAAATACTTGTATTCAGCTGTATCCGGTTAGACTGAAAGCTGACCCCAACGTAGTTGGGTTATGAACTGTAATTTTTTGTCAATTCTATAGTCTTTCAGACCGTAAATGATAAATGGTTTATTTTCTGTAAGTAGGTTTGTACAAACACTTTTACACGTCAATCATATTTTTTTTTAAACTAGATGAAGTCGGCGTTTCCTATCTGACTATTCTGAGAAGAAAGGCCGAACTCAGAAGTCACAGTCTCTTTTAAAGTCCAGACAAAATCTTGGTCAGATCGTGTGAAGACCATGTAGATTGTTGTCTGAAATGGTGTTTTGAGGAAAGAACCACACAGATTGAGCGGACATGTCCAATCAGTGCACGCATTTGTCAAAAATCGTGCAGCTCAACTGAGAACTTGAGGAGCTCAACGATTCGACGAACAATACCAAAGAAAGGACATTTGGGTAGGCCGCGTAAATTACTCAAACTGCCAGATCATGATTAAAACTAAGAAGGAAAACAGATAAAGAAAGAAGAAATGACCCACATAGTCCTCACATTCACAATAATTAAATAAAAAATAAAAAAATAATAATACTTTACAAAGTAAATATTCATGTCATTGTCTAAATAAAATTCATCAATGTGTATATAAAAAAAAATTGGAACATAATCTTTGAGGACCATGTAGATTAGTGTCTGGAATGATCTTTTGAGAAAAGAACCACACAGATTGAGTGGACCTGTCCAGTCAGTATTTGAGCCATGGTGGCCAATCGCAACGGAATCTATCCTTCGGCGTTGGAGATATTATTGTCGACAAGTGTGTGTGCAGATACAGGTTCACTCTCTCTCTTTCCTCACTAACATAGTCCGATGGGGGGACCCCATCGCCATCTTCTACTCTTCTAACTCCGGACTGTTAGGTAGTCGTAATGGAAAAACCCAATAACACTGCCCGACCCGGAAATCGAACCCGTAAAAGAGCGATCTTCCCACGCTCAGCAGTCGTGCTTGCGACCACGAGGCCACCGGGGCAGTTGATAGTTGTACGAATTTGGTAGAACACGGCAAATAGGCAAATTCGAAAAAAAAAAACATTTTCCGCACAAGACAGCGGAGCTACACTGTTACTAAAATCGATTTTGAAAGCCTAGACAAATCTTTCGAACAGATGGATTTCACCCCTATTCTATCAATAAAGGACGCAAATGCTGCTACTGATAAATTGGTAAACTTAGTGTCAAAAGCCATATCGGAGAACTCAACCAACTCAATACAACCAGCGAGGAAAAGGGTGCTCAAATCTTGGATGACTCCTGGTTTGTTGAGATGTATTCGCAACAGAGATACACTTCACAAAAGGCTTAAAGTGTCACCAAACAACGAAATCCTCCATATGACCTATAAACGTTACAGAAATTTCTGTACTAAACTCCTAAAAAAAGCCAAAAGGCAATACGACAGCGAACAACTAAAAAATGCAGGTAAAAATTCTAAGGCGCTCTGGACTGTAATAAAAACATAACTTACTCTACCAAATCAAAGCCCTCATCTACTATACTATTACTTAATTCACATTCCCCAATTGATTCATGTAACAAAGTAAATGATTTTTTCGTCAACATCGGAAAGGAGCTCGCTGATAAAATCACCAGAAATACTGTACAGCCACCACAAACGACCTCGTCACAGACTCCTACCAGCTTGTCTTCCTTTGTCCTCGAAGAAACCGATAATGATGAGATCCTGAAAACTATCAATTCTTTAAGGCTTTGGGCGAGGCCACAACACTGCGTTGCGGCGTCGCATCGTAAAAATCTACGACGCATTGTATTTACGACACATTGTGCTGTGACGTCGTTTTTGCGATACGACGCCGCAACGCAGTGTTGTGGCCTCGCCCTTTGACTGCCAACGCGGTCACCGGTGACCGCGAACAATAGATTTTCTATTTTGTCTGCTGTCTGGCGTTCAACGTGTTAAGATCTAGTGCAGCAACTGGCTGGGACGGGATCTCACCTACCATTTTGAAAAGATACTCTGGTACTCTGGCACCTATTATATGCCATATTTTTAATCTCTCTTTTCAGACCTCCGTCTTTCCCACATCATTAACACATTGAAGGACACTGAACGAAACACAGTAGAAGTTTTATTGTTATTACGTCGAGGGGCGTTAAGTGTCCAGCAAAGTGTTAAAAAGGGCAGTTATTCACCCCATCCTCAAGGGTGGCGATGGGATTTTAGTTAACAACTATCGACCAATTGCAGTGCTAAGTGCTCTGTCCAAAGTAATGGAACGCCTCATCAATAAGAGGTTAAGAGGTTACTTAGAGCACTTTAATCTTATTTCACAACAGCAATTCGGTTTTCGCGTAAATAAGTCCACCTCTGATGCTGTACACGAATTGACGACTTTTATTGTTTCAAACCTTAATAATAATAAAAAAGTACTTACAGTATTTTTAGACCTCGCGAAAGCGTTTGATACCGTTCCCATTAAAACCCTTCTACAAAAACTCGAAAACATAGGTGTCAGAGGTTAACTCCAGTTCTTCCAAAGTTACCTCACAGGTCGAACGCAAGTGGTTAAAATAGGAAACACCGTTAGTAACGAGCTTCCTATTGAGTATGGGGTGCCACAAGGGAGTATCCTTGGTCCTACACTGTTTCTGATTTTTATCAATGACCTCTGCAATCTAAGTATTCCAAATTCTAGTATTGTAACTTATGCAGATGATACCGCAATAACTTTCTCCGCAGACTCCTGGTCTGAACTTCAAATTAAAGCTCAAAGGGGTCTCGACTCCACCCTTGACTGGCTTTTGGCTCACACCCTAACACTCAACACAAGCAAAACTAAATATATCACTTTTTCTGTTAGTTAAAATCCCAGCCAATAAATAATCTAACTCTCACAGCTCACACATGTCTCACACAATCTACACTAAATTGTAACTGCGCTCAAATAGAGTCTGTAAATAATATTAGATACCTGGGCGTAATTTTAGACAATACCTTAAACTTTAAGGCCCATGTGGATATATTGACCGGCAGAGTGCGTAAGTTGATGTTTATTTTCAAAACGCTTAGAATTGTAGCTAACCAATTTATTATCCGCAATGTCTACTATGCGCTCTGTCAGTCAATTTTATCCTACTGCATTTCTTGCTGGGGTGGTGCTTCTAAAACCACATTGCTTCCATTGGGAATTGCACACCGAGCGATATTAAAAATTGCAACCTTTCGTCCTATTTTATTTTCAACCACTCTGTTGTATAAAGAATGCAATGTTCTTAATGTGCGACAGTTGTTTATTTTCCATGCAATCTTATCTCAACATCACCTTACTCCCTTTGTTAAACTTAAAAAACGACGTAAAGATTTAATTTGTTCCCTACCACAGCCCCGCTTTTCCTTTACGAAAAAATTTTTCTATTACCTTGGCCCTTTTTTGTACAACAAAATTAATGCAAATATTTCAGTATACTAACTGTTTATCTGTTCAAGAATGTAAATCAGCAGTCCGCTCCTTCCTACTAGACAAAACGTATGACGAAACTGAATCTTTTCTTCCACACTGAATCATTTGTCTTTTACACTATCATAAGTATACACGCTCTCATACTCTCAAAACACAAAAAAGTTATTTAAAAAAATCAAAAAACCCGACTGCGGTAAAAAACTTAAGTTAAAAGAAACTGAAAAGCTAAAAACAAGCCCATTTTAAATTAAATAAAAGTTGGAAGCAGGCGGGACCCACACCATTTTTATTGTATTTTCAAATTCAAATGGGTCCCGCCTGCTTCCAACTATTATTTAATTTAAAATGGGCTTGTTTTTAGCTTTTCAGTTTCTTTTAACTTAAGTTTTTTACCGCAGTCGGGTTTTTTGATTTTTTTAAATAACTTTTTTATTTCCAGCTTTTTAGTTTACAAATTTGAAAGATTTCGCAGACGATTTAGTTCTTGGTAGGTGTTTTTTTGCGATTTGTCACTTTGAATTGCTTTTAAGTATATATGTTGTATATATTTTTGTAATCACCTTTTAAAACCCTTTATTTTGATACCCCACTCGATATGTTTTGAAAAAAAAATTTAATATGGCGTCCAGTAGTCGCCATATTGAATTTTCACTAACGTCATGTCTTTAGTGACACTCGCCGGACTAAGAGGAATCGATTAACGTGTGAATCATAAAAATCGGCCCAGGCGTTTGGTCTGTATAGTGCTTCAAAGGAACATATAAACATACATACATACATAGGCTGATGAACACATTACCACTCCTTTGCGTCGCGCAGTCGGGTAAAAACACACACACACACCCCTGTTTGTACAGACACCCTTACGAGGACCTTGTTAATCCTTGACGGAACCGAGGACCCTCCAAAAAACTGGTTTAAACAACTCGTGGGCCTTTTAGAATAAGATAGAAAGAGACAGGTGAATAAATCTATAGTGATGAGCTTATTGGGATAATGCTATCTCAACATTTTTCTGTATGAATTTCGGCTATCATACTGAGGACCTGAAATACACAGCTAAATGTGACCAGCGATGCACATACGAGGACTTTGTGTGAGCAAACCGAGGACCTCTTACGTAAGCCCTGGGACGTCCTTCCGAGGACGTATTTTTACACAATATTTCTTATAGCTTGTACAAAGTGCGGACGTTGTGTTAGACTTTATATCACTAAACCGAGGACAGTTTTTCGCGTAGAACTTGCACAAACCGAGGACCTGGAAAATCTATCTACCTAAAACATTTTACGTGTAAGATAATAATTATATCAATGTAAGTAGAATGCTCCGATTTATTTCTTACACACTTTTCTAAAATGAAGTACCAAGCGAGGACGAGTCGATGTCTTTACCTTTGTCGGCGCTTCTCAAAGGATTATTATTTTAGTACTTCATGACGGTACTCCTCAGCACATGATAGCATCGTCTTCAAATTTGGCAGAGGCTTATGTAGTAAAACTAAAATAATTACCTACCAGTCTGTGCTGATGCTGCAGCCAGGGTCATTTCTTTATAAGGGAACTCCTCGACAGTTGATAGCACCGTCTTCAAATTTGGCACACGCCTTATGTTTATCTAGTAACACCAAAATAATTACCAGTTTGTGCTGATGGTGCAGCCAAGGTCGTTTCTTCATGACCCACTCCTCAACAGTTGATAGCATCGTCTCCAAATTTGGCACACGTGTTATGTTTATATAGTAACACCAAAATAATTACCAGTTTGTACTGATGCTGCAGCCAGGGTCATTTCATTATGAGGGAACTCCTCAACAGTTGATAGCACCGTCTTCAAATGTGGCACATGCCTTATGTTTATCTAGTAACACCAAAATAATTACCAGTTTGTTCTGATGCTGCTGCCAAGGTCGTTCTTCATGAGGGAACTCCTCGACAGTTGATAGCACCGTCTTCAAATTTGGCACACGTCTTATGTTTATCTAGTAACACCAAAATAATTCCCAGTTTGTACTGATGCTGCAGCCAGGGTCATTTTTTTATGAGGGAACTCATCAACAGTTTATAGCACCATCTTTAAATTTGGCACACGTCTCATGTTTATCTAGTGACACCAAAATAATTACCAGTTTGCGCTGATGCTGCAGCGAAGGTCGTTTCTTCATGAGGGAACTCCTCAACAGTTGATAGCACCGTCTTCAAATTTGGCACTCGCGTTATGTTTATGTAGTAAAACTAAAATAATTACCAGTTTGTACTGATGCTGCAGCCAGGGTCGTTTCTTTATGAGGGAACTCCTCAACAGTTGATAGCATCGTCTTCAAGTTTGGCACTCGCGTTATGTTTATCTAGTAACACCAAAATAATTACCAGTTTGTACTGATGCTGCAGCCAAGGTCGTTTCTTCATGAGGGAACTCCTCAACAATTGATAGTACCATCTCCAAATTCAGCACACGCGTTATGTTTATCTAGTAACACCAAAATAATTACCAGTTTGTGCTGATGCTGCAATCAAGGTCGTTTCTTCATGAGGGAACTCTTCAACAGTTAATAGCATCGTCTTCAAATTTCGCATACTTACGCATTAAGTTTAAGTTGTAAAACTATTTTTATTATCAGTTTCCATGATCCCGCAATGTGTTAATTAGCAAAAAAAAAGGAATAAATCGTCGTAATCGTCTAAACTTGCTGTGGAGTATCTTAATTTGACATGACTAAACTAATATTTATCTTCTGTTCTTTTCTTAATGAAATAGAAAGAATGAGATGCACTGAACATAAATTTAGTTTAGTTTGTGAACAAGGGAATCGGCGCCATTAAATTATTAAGTTTTCATGCTTCCCAAATTATTTTGATCTCACTTAATAATATTTCTTTGTTGTTTTCTAACTAAGCATTGTGTTATGTAATTTCATGTCAAGTTTTTAGCCCAAATTATGTCGATCTCTTTTAATTATGGTTTCTATAAGTCTTTTTGTTTGAGTCGTTTTCTAATAACTGATGTAAGTTTTCTAATCATGCTTCTCAATGATGTTACTGCAACTTAATGATTATTCCATGTAAAGTTTATGTGGTTTTCTTTATTACGTTCATGTTCTGTATTTCTATGTACTTTATATTTGCTTCAAAACTTGCTGCAGACGTTTCACCTAGGAAGGCATTTACTTTAGATTCTTTATGAACAGCACACGTATTCAGCTCTTATGACAATACAATATTTTATGGTGCAAATCATAGTTATATAATACTAGCTGACCTGGAAAACGTTGTTTTGCCATATAAATTATTTATAGCTGCCCAGTGCTACTTCGTTCGCGTGGTGTCCTACCCTACCCCTACCCTACTCTTACCCTAATCCTACACTACTCCTACCCTACTTCTACCCTACTCCTATACTACTCCTACCCTACTCCTACCCTACTTCTAACCTACTCCTACCCTACTCCTGCCCAACATAACCTACTCCTATAAGTAAATAAAAGTATTAAAAGAAAGTATCCTATATCCGTCTCCTGGTTCTACGCTACCTCCCCACCAAATTTCAGCCAAATCTGTTTAGCCGTTCTTGAGTTATAAATAGTGTAACTAACATGACTTTCTTTTACATATAGATAAGCGAGCCTAGGTACTTAGCACATACTGCAGAAGAAGCCTGATTATTCCTCGTGCACCTAGTAGCTACTAACAATTTGTTTAAGGATTCAGTCTACCTTCGATTTCCTCCTTCATAATTTTATTTAAATGATAGCATATAATTTGTCTTCTACACACGAGGAAAATTGTCGAAACGAGGACTAGAATACACACTGTTCGGAAAATCTACCAACCGAGGTCTTAAATACACATTGTCTGGAAAAGCTACCTAACCGAGGACTTTTGTGTTAAAGTTAACACATAGGTCCTCGGATAATACAACAAACGTGAAATGAGTGTAAAGAGTCTGTGTATGAGGCGACAGTGGCACCATCTGGTGGATACACAATGTGTGTGTAAGATTATGAATAAATCTTGATCAAACCGAGGTTCAGACAACTTTTTCGTATTAAGTATAAAGGAAGACTCAAAATCGCTTGCAGAATGCGAATCTTTGGTCAAGTCAAACCGAGGACCCTCGAAAAGGTCCTCGCTTTGAAAAGGTCCTCGGTCGTGCCTTGTGTATTCATACGCACGTCCTCGGATGGTACTTAAAACAAACACACACATACGCACACATACACCCATACCCACATACACATACACCCACACAGCCAACTTACTCATATCTGATATAGACTTTAATACTTTCAGGCATATTCTATATTTGTTTGTTTTATGTTATTAAAACTAATATCATCATTTTTAGGGTTCCGTACCCAAAGGGTAAAAACGGGACCCTATTACTAAGACTTCGCTGTCTGTCCGTCTGTCTGTCTGTCACCAGGCTGTATCTCAAGAACCGCGATAGCTAGACATTTGAAATTTTCACAGATGATGTATTTCTGTTGCCGCTATAACAAAAAATACTAAAAACAAAATAAAATAAATATTTAAGGGGGGCTCCCATACAACAAACGCGATTTTTTTGCCCTTTTTTGCTCGGTATCAAAAATGGCAACATGTAGGCACTTGAAATATTCACAAAATACTCAGTTGTATTTTAACTTTAATAATAAATAATAAAATTAAAATAAAATAAATATTTAAGGGGGGCTCCCATAGAACAAACATGTTTTTTCGGCGTTTTTGCCTTGTGGTACGGAACCCTTCGTGTGCGAGTCCGACTCGCACTTGGCCAGTTTTTTTATTTTAACAATAAGCAATTGATTTCTCCATTCTTGGGGGATACGGCACTGTTTCTCTTTACTACAGGCTATTATGTAGCCTATCTAAGAGGACAGTACCCCAACCATTTATGTTGTATACCAGTGTTCATTCGTAAAGTGCAACTGTTTTAATGTATTTACTGTAACTCCTTTTATGCAATAAAGTTTTTATTATTATTTATTATTATTATTATTTTAACTTTCTTGCAAACTCATCAACCAACCACAACCTTCTTGCTTAGCTACTAACATATCTTTTAACATATACGGGTCACAAAAGGCAATGAGAAGTAGGAACGCGAATTCAGTTGACGTCAGAAATCGAGGATAGCCATCTTATCAAGGTGACTGACCTCTATCCAGTTTTACCACCCTCTCAGAAGTTTCCACGTCATTCTAATGATAAACTAATGAATGAAGTATTTAATGGTCTTGGAAACACATAATTATAAATATTTCTTATCGTTCAGACTAAAGGCTCCCGCAGACAGGGGCGAAGCGACATTGCGACGCGATTCTGATAGAACAATTATTATGACGTTTTCATAAAAATTGTTCTACTGGAGTCGGATCGTACTGTCGCGTCGCGCTTGTCTGCGGGGGCTTTAACACTTATCTCTTATAAAGTACCTAAAGTGTATTTCAAATAAACTTGCGATAAATGTCATTCAACCACCCTGAACCAAAAAGTCCAAATAACTTACGATAGATATCGTTCGTCATACAAAACTGTCGCTAACATTGCATCGGTTGAGTTTCATAATACCAAACACGGAGTAGGTAAGTCCATGTTTTGATCGTGTTACCGACACTGCCATTTTTTTCGTATGGTTTGGAAATATTGGGATACATTAGTAGAAGGAGGTGAACAAACTTTATCGCAAGTTTATTTGAAATGAACTTTAGGTATATCGAATAATAACAACGTAAGAAACAAATACATAGGTACACATACGGTTTATCTAAAGTGTTTCATTCACAAATCACTCTGTGAATGAATGAGATTGATTAGGAAATCATGTAGCGACTTTGTCGTACGCAAATAGTAGGTACTAATTTGGACCTTATCACAGTATTAATTGAGTGCTATTTTATATACAATAACACAGACAATCGATTTTGATAATTGCTTGATATATACAGCCCATTCCCACTTTACGTCTGATTTTGCATCACTGTCAAAATCACAGTTATCTTTTTTTCTCGTTAAGGGGCTTACATGACCTAAAGCGCGGTCACTGTCGGACTGTATAGAAAAGAAAGAGAAGCGCGATGACACAACGCTTGTAATTTATTGCAAAATATGAAGCAATTATTTAATTACGAAAAATCTATTTTGTGGACTAAAAAATTAAAACACTAGTATTTTAGTATGTTGCTTGTACAATAATGTGACAAATACAGAATGATTGTATGTATATTAGCATGGTTTTTAATGCAAAAATAATTTTTTTAGAGGCATCTTCATGATTTTTCTATCGTATCAAATTAGGTGTAGTATGTTTCTACACACTATCTATCTAGCATATATCCTGGAGAATATCATATATTTTTCTGATTTTTTTTACTGTAGTCAATCATATAAGTAGTTTTGTTGTTTCTAAAACTTGCGTCTTTTTGTGTTTAGGTCCCTTTGGTGTAAGGTTGCTGTTGACAGAGTAAAAATAAATGTGAACGGCCTGTACTTTCCAAAGTAATGTGACATGATCGAAAGAACTTTGAAGGAAGGATGAGATCACCATTAAAATGAGTACCATGCCAAATCATAAGGTATAATTATTATTCACCATTACAAGTAGTCCTACCTAGGAGACATTATAATATTTATTTTAAATTGATGCAGCTATTTACCTACCACAACCCCTTTATCTACCCTTTTTTTTTGCTAAACATGCCTTTAAGTTCTAAACTACATCAACTTTACTTGTTCTTTGGCGGAATTCTAGAGGTGACACCTCCTCTGAGGTGTATTGTCCTCTGTATGACTTGTGCCGGTACTAGAGTCGTTAGTTGTTAATTAATCATTCACGTTAATCGACAGGTCATAAAGGTCTTTGAAGGTAGATGACATACTCGTACCTACCTGTCCGTCATTTTGGTTGTTTTTAAAATGGCAGCCACGCATGTACCCTGTTTAAATTGATAGCTTACATCAATGCAAACACGTTCCATATCCCTTCATAATCTTCCATAATCTTCAATACCCTTTGAACCCTGTCAGTTAAAATATGACAGTTTAAATACAATTCATTTTTGTTGGTGCTGTGAGTAATTGGTTATTGGGTGACGTCTCTGAGTGTCAAAATTATGTCTATATTGTTAAATTGGGTCCCATTTGTAAACACAATTGTAAGTGCTAATCACACTAATATTATAAAGGCGAAAGTTTATGAGTTTGTGTTTGTGTGAGTGTTTATATGTTTGTTACTTCTTCACGCTCAAACGGCTGGACCAATTTTGACAAAATTTTGTATGGATACCTCCATACAAAATTGACATATAGGCTACTTTTATTCCGAAATTCCCACGGGATCGACATTTACGCGGGTAAAACCGCGGGGTGCAGCTAGTAAATAAATAAATTTGTTATAATATTATGTCTCATCAGTACAATGTTACTAGTTAGAGACTTAGTAATATTGATTCAAAGCTGAATTTGCTCCTAATTCCAGTTCACACCCTCTGATACACACAGCTATTTAGTTCGTTAAGCACCTCCGTCATAAGCTGTTTATTTACAAATATTATCAAATTGAATATTGCAGGGATACATACTGCTACTTAGTATGCAACTTAGGTACTTTAAGGCGTCCTTCGAATTTAGCTTGTATAACGATATACGTTATGCGATGTGCTATGCGACGGTTACCAAGTCAGGTAAATGTGACATTTACTTCGTTACAACCATGTCTAGGCAACGACAGTGCAGCATCTACGCGGCGACAACGTGACGTCATGTTTGGTTGACATTTCGAAGGATTTTGAATGAAATTCCTAAATGTGAATGAATTTTGCCAAATTGTCAAATTGAAAGGCATTGCAATTGTTAATATGTTACAATTATCCTGCTGGTCTTATAAACAAAAGTGTTTTGTTCTAAAATGTTGTGTTTTAAAATTCGTATTATATCGTGATGAGAATTACATATAGAGGTGATAGAAAAACGCTAGCATCGTTTTTCCTAGCAATGGCTGCAGTCTAATTCATCAACCAATCACTAATGAATGAAACTTAGTTATTCTCATCAAAGAAACAAGGAATAAGGTAATACACTTACTTAACAGCAAATATGCATATATATACATAGTAAGAGGCATAATATACATAGGAGGGGCCCGTGGCTAAATAATAACAGCCGCACAGGTCGATCGATCAGGTTAAGCTACGCTTGCCGCGGTTGGTCTGTGGATGGATGACCATCTTTACATACCGTGACCCCTCCGTGCCTCGGAAAGCACGTTAAGCCGTTGGTCCCGGCTGTCATTTGTGGATCTTTGACAGTCGTTACGGGTAGTCAGAAGCCCGAAAGTCTGACAACCAGTCTTACGAAGGGATATCGTATTACCCAGTAACTGGGTTGTGGAGGTCAGATAGGCAGTCACTCCATGTAAAATACTGGTATTCAGCTGCATCCGGTATAGACTGGAAGCCGACCCCAACATAGTTGGGAAAAGGCTAGGCAGATGATGATACATAGTAAGCCTACAATGTTCCCATTCCTGGGACACAGGCCCCCTCTCGGTGGAAGGGAGTGGACCGTACATAACCCACCACGCGGGCCCAGTGTGGGTTGGTAGATGTCACATGTCTTCGAATTTTGATCCTAGGACATACCGGTTTCCTCACTCAAAAGGTCGGATAGTGACCGCCGAAGGGGACGGACGTGTCGGGTCCAGCCTTTGTTTATACTTGATGCAACGTGCGTACCACGTGGCTCTAACTGGCGTAACTCTCAGCTTGAAACTCAAATTTGAAATTCGAAACGGTGTGTCGCGTGTTGTTTGTGTGGGTGTGTTCCTGGTATACAAGCCAGAAGCTTACCTAAGCCTCCCAACAGAGGAGCTTGGTGACGTCGAGTTTCCTTAGCGGGCCAATTTGGTGAGATCTTTCCGTATATTTCAGGGATCTCCATTAGAAGCTGTATCCGGCTGCGCTTTGTTTTCTTAATTTGGATTTTTAAAGCCACGAGTAAATTTAACATCATTGTAAGCTATAAATAGGCTTTAGGGAAATGTTTTCATATTATATCTAGGAGCGAGGGATACTAAGACACTCTATTACTCTAGCCTATAATACGGTATCGGTCTAGAATTCGCACTCCACGATTTTCTTCATTTAACATTGTACTAAATTACCAAAACTGCCTTGAACAAGCAACTTATTTCATAGCCTGTAAGTCAAGTCTTGTACATAAAGGAGCTGTTTCTCTCGTTTACCCGTATCCCAATTCTGCGCCCACGACTGTATATCTGACACTATGTATGTCAATATGTCTGATCACAATCCATGTACCTGGATTCGAACATGTCCGCAAAATTGGACTCGAAGTTAAAAAAGGTTAAGTTAAGAAACAAAAAAGCAAGGCTCATAAATTTGAGGCGCCCCCTGTCAGCTCTATTGTTTCTCAAAAACAAACCCACGCACATGTTTGCTGAGAAGGTCTTGCGATACCATAAAAACAAAAGGCTTTCTCTTTAAAAATGGGCATAAGTTTGCGTATGACAAAAGACGGTAATTGTCTAGTTCGAGCTACGAGTATAGCTATAGCCCATCAAATAAATAACGTAATGGGTTTGGTTTCTTCATAATATCGCTCTTAAATAATATACAAGAATTTCTCCCTAACAGCAATCTCTCCCAGGAACAAAGGATAACAAATACACAATCACGCAGTATAACAAGACGTTCTGAGGTGGAGAGGATATATTAATCGCCGCGTCCGAGTTCTATCTTGTCAATTTGCACGTGCACACGGATACAAGACACACATTAGTGTATTCACCTGCCGGCGAACCAGTACCCAGCAACATGCACATCCTCTACAAGTACCAGCACTATGATAGCTGGGCCATGACCGACGACGACCATTACAACAGCAACCCGATTAATCTAATGAAAAATCAAACAACGTCAAAACAACACAACATAATAAGCCTTTACCAATTAACTAAGATGCGGAACTCTCAATTAGGGGCATTCATACAGCCTGCGTACAAGAAACAGGTAAACACTCAGGAGCTCTACAACCAACATAGAAAAACTGCAAAAAAAAAAAAAGACAAAAGCGAGATCATCATGCAGGACAACATGGTCAAAGGGCACTCAGAAATCTCAATTGGATCAAATTATCGCCACATGCAACAGAAAAACTCTTCGAACTTATTACAGGCGAATGGGCCGCTAGGGGCACATCCGACCATAAAATAATCTGGGGTCTGCTAACAAACAACAAACAAACCGATATAAGAATTTCAATTATAAACAGTGCCATTATGTCACCCTCAATAGTAAATTCACGAATACAAAATACCAAGACTGCATATCAAAAAACTAAAAGATCTGTAGGAATCAACTCAACGGACAAAACATCGAAATACCCTGGAATACCATAACGGAAGTATTAGCTGCCCAGGAAACTGATTCTGCAGCCAGTTCTCTCCAGAGATCATCGATTAGCTCTTGCTAAACTACAAAAAGCTAAACTTCTACAGAATAGGCAACTAGAGTAAACGCACCCATTACCGCCAGTTTAAGTGGAGTTCAGATTGATATCCAAAAAATAAGCACATTCTTAATATGTGGCTTCAATAAAAATATTTTTTCAAGTACTGAAACTATCGATTTTTTTAGTTATGTATAAGAACAGATAATCAAAGAATTACTTAAAAAATTAAAAATTAAATAAAAGGAAAAGGGTCATGTCCCTATTACCGACTCAAAATATCGGGTGTGTGCCTAATACCGTTTATGTGACACCTAATACCGACCACTAAATAAATGGAACCGTTAAAGTTCAATAAAAATGCTCGTGTATATTGAACTGTTTATATAAATGCTCCAACACAGTACAGAATGGTATCAACACTTAACAATTATATGTATTCTTATAATAGTATATTCTTAACAGCGTTAAATCAGTAAAAAATATCATATCTATACGAATTATGTATAACAAATTACCAAAGGCCAGCATTGATTATAACAACTATAATATATAACCAATGGGGGCATTTGGTATTATACAAGAGTAAATAGCATTATAGAATCTTAGTAAAAATGTAACATAGTCATATAAAATTACAATAACATTTATGAGGCGGTTTACCGTCCACTAGCGCCGCTAATTGAAAAAGTACCATAACTCGTAAATAGAATAAAAAATACAAAGTGTGGTCTATTAAAACAGTAGAAAAGGCATTAAAGCAATTTTATAACACATTGTCAACATTGAAAATGTTGCTGTTTAGCTAAATCGTGCATTTGACTGTAAACCGCCTCTTAAGTTTAGTAGTCATGTCAAATCAAAAATCAAATCTTGGATTAAGATTGACAAATGAAACATATTAATAAAATTATTATATATTATATATTCTTGTCACGAAGAGTTGTTCTGGGAATCCCAAACTTCTTCGAGGTTTCATAGATACTTGCTCCATTAGTGATAGCCATCAGTGCAGCGTCAAGTTGATTAACTGTATATTGTTTACGTTTTAGTCGATCCATGTTTCTGAAACACATATATTTCCACATATAAATGTTAGCTAAGTATTACTATAATATAATAAAGATTATGTTATTTTAAATCTGTATGTTTATTATGGAATACTATAATGTCTATTAAATAACTTTATGTTTAGTTACTTGAAAATAAATACCAAATAAAATAACATGTAGTATGGGGTCCGTCGTAAATGTACAAGTAGATCGGTAATAGGTGTTCTTAAAGGAAATCGTATAACCTATTACCGACCCAAGGAAATGTGTATGAATTGTGTAAATACATGTGATTTTTGTTCATGTATATGATTTTAAGTGGTGCGGTTGCTATAAATATTTAATAATAATGATATTTCAACTATAAAAATACACTATTTAAAAATTATACCTCCTTTATTCATCAAAATTTTTACATAAGAACAAAGTTAGTGTATATATGGCGTTAATAGCTCAAATATAAGTTAACATACTGAGGAACTGAGTTAGTATAGCCTCCTGCCTATTAATTTATGCATTTTAACAGAAATCATGACACAAAAGATACGACAAGTACTTATCAGCGACATGGGTCGATAATAGGAATAAAATTGTGATTTTGGTTCCTATTACCGCCTATTTTTAATATTGAATTTTAAGCAAAATAAAATAGAATCTCATTAAAATGAATCATTATTTGTGTTCCTGAAAGTATCAAAAATGCATCAAAAGAACTAGAAGTTACATTAAAATGCTTGACGATCTAATCTTCTGCTAAAAAAGAAACAAGAGTACTTACGCCATCGGGAATGCCACACTATGGAAAATGCACTGAGGTCGGGTCCACGGACGAACTGAGCAATTATTATATTTAAATCGTCGAGTTACGCACACAAACAAGAGATGAATATTTGCAATACAAATATATCTACATTTTTTTTAAAGCAACCAATTGTGTAGCTTTAATACATGACATAAAAATGATAGTTTTCTGAATAGGGCGGTAATGAGCGCGGATTTTAACGGGTCGTTATTAGGTGCGTTTACGTTAATCCAAATAGGTACAACCTAGTATGAATGAATGAAGAATGTCAGGCAACTCTTCAAAAGGTTAAATATCAGGAAGAGCAAAAATCATGTAGGGCCTGCCTCAATGAATGGGAGAAACCACCCTGCAAAATGCATGCAGATGCTATACTTTTTTACAGTAGAAACAAACTTCAAACAAAACGTCGAAAAAGATCTACTTAGATACCGATGACCAAATGGGAGAAAATATTTAAAAAAATCCGAGGGCCATCTTCTACCATCAATTAATACAAACAATCCGATAACCAAAGTACAGTGTGATGGACCCATCGCGGATGACGTGATGGAAATCATTAATAAAATGCGAAACGGGTCAGCTCCCGGAACAGACCAAGTGGTAATCGAGCTTTACAAAACAATTCCAGAAATATTACAAGAAGCCGTCACCAAACACATGAACAAGGCTTGGACACAGAACGAAGCACCCGACACGTGGCTGGAGACCGTACAAGTACTAATTCCAAAAAAAAAAAAAAAAACAATAACCCTAAAGATGCGAATGAATATCGCCACATATTGGTTTGCAACACGGGTCAGAATTTACGCATCCTACGCACTTAAAAAAATAGACGAGATAATAACGGAATTGGACAAATACCAACCGACCTTTTTAAACAATAGATCAACAGACGACCATATATTTACGCTTAAAAGGGTCTTAGACGAAGAACGGCGTGCAGGTAAAAGAATTTATGTACTCGCTCTCGAAAAAAAAAAAACAGGCCTTTGACAATGTCGACCTCAAGGCACTAAGGGATATATCCAATCACAACGAACAAATAAATCGCTAACCAATAGGACCATCAAGCATGATACATGGCCTAAAAGTATCGGCACTTACTAAAGCTAACAGGTCAAGACTCAGAAGATATGAGCGAGTTATCATTAGAAACTTGATTAACCACTCTACCAAGACAAAAGAAAATGCATGAAATCGTAGACGGAAAAACAGTAACCAAACGCATCAAGATCCACAGGATGTGCTACCTCGCAAATGTCTAAATCCAAGAAGGCCGACCTATTTACACATGGAACGACAATCTAAAACAGGACATGAGGTACTTCGACAAGGGAATCAATTTTTGGACGGATACAGCTGGGAAAAGGCTAGGCAGATGATGATGATGCCAGCTGAAGATAGAAGTAAGATCAAGATCGCTGCTAGTGAAACTTACAAAAACCGGAAACGGATAGTAGCGAAACTTCCGACGAAGACATTGAAAACAGCAACATCTGACACAACAAAACAAGCAATTACATACAAAAGAACCGAGAAAGCAGGAAGCTCGACCTGAACCAACCTGGCGGCAAGGTCGATAAAAGATGCCCATCCATAGATAATAATTACCCGTCTCTCCACTAGTCCAATGCTTACTCTAGGATGCATATCCGGTAGGCTCTTAAATCCTTACCTATCCTACGGGCACGTCTTCCCTACCATTACCGCGCCCCCCGGTCTATTCCTTGATATGCAATGGTCGCTGTAGCACCATGAACATGAGGCTACAGGAGCTAGTGCGAATCTTGGGGTTCATTCGATTAATCGAGTCTGGTTTAACCACGCTGGGATCGGTGCAATTCATTCATTCATTCATAGGACATACCGGTTTCCTCACAATATTTTCCTTCACTGTTTGAGAGCAGTGGTGATGAAATATTTTACACGAAGGAAAGAGCTTGTGTGTTCGAACCTACGACCTACAACTCGTAAGTCGCGGCCGTTACCACTTGGCCACCACTGCTCTCTCAGCTTACAAGACTCTTTACAGCTTAGCTTTTGAGGAGAAGTTTATTCTCTACATCACACACGAAACCAGCACATGATACTAACTTATTTACCCACTCAACATGATATCAGTGCACGAAACTCCAACAAACTTCGCTGCTGTTTAGAATTTAGACATAACCGTCTGTATATCGCGGATTCGCAGCTAAGCTCAGTTCTGCTGCTAATGCGGCCAAAACCTAGATGTTAAATCAGGCGTTATTACTTAATTAAACCGTGCTTCCTACGTAACACATGTTTCTGAATTATTGTTTATACAATTTCGTATAATTCGGTTTCAATTTACGAGAATTTAGGCAAGTGTAATTGGACTTTAAGTTTGTGACGCATATGTTTATGAAAGATTATGTTATGGTTGTTAGAGGTTGTTTGTGCGGCTTGGTGATGGTCGTGAATCAAGGGTGTATACAGTTATGATACTCTAATTAGAGTGGGCACAATGTGGAGACACAATACGACAATGAATGACAACACTAGCATTACTAATGCCTAATTTAATGGAACTATAAAATAAATCCTAGCTTCTAAATTAAAATAGTGATTTTTTCAAACACTAAATATTAGTGGTGGGCCAAATATGGGTTTTGACGATCTTTTACTAGCTATAGTGACTAAACTAATTTTTGTATGCAGAGTGGGAATGTCATTAGATAAACGTACCTACGCAGTTTTAATTTATTGTTATATTGTAGTCTGCACCTGCTTAAATATTTATTTTATTTTAATTTTATTATTTATTATTAAAGTTAAAATACAACTGAGTATTTTGTGAATATTTCAAGGGCCTACCTATTACCATTTTTGATATCGAGCAAAAAAGGGCAAAAAAATCGCGTTTGTTGTATGGGAGCCCCCCTTAAATATTTATTTTATTTTGTTTTTAGTATTTGTTGTTATAGCGGCAACAGAAATACATCATCTGTGAAAATTTCAACTGTCTAGCTATCGCGGTTCTTGAGATACAGCCTGGTGACAGACAGACGGACAGACGGACAGACGGACAGACGGACAGACAGCGAAGTCTTAGTAATAGGGTCCCGTTTTTACCCTTTGGGTACGGAACCCTAAAAAGATGCTTGTTAAAAACGGTTTATGTGATTAGGTTTGCCTGTTTGTCTATTAGTTAGCCGGAGTGCAAAGATTTTGTTGTTGGGGCACTTTTTAATCGTTTGTTTATTTTATGATTTACCAAAGCTAATCTTTGTAGGTTTTTGCTGAATCAAAATGATAAAAAATTCCATTTCATCTGTGACACACCACAGCTTGACTAATTCAACCCATCACTTATAATAAAATATATAATAATAACAAAAAATACCTAATCAAGTAATCCCTCAGAATTATCTGTTTTTTTTTAAATCATAATTTGGCATCACAGCTGAAGTTGAAAAATCAACAAACTTTTGTGATTCCACAGTCAAGCTAAATCTCAGAATCATGGCGATATTTTACGATTGCAATTTAGCACAGCCATAAAATACGTAACAAAAGCTGTAAAAATCACATTAATCAAATGTGCAGTTTTTAACAGTTTATGGACATAGAGACATAACATTTTTACAACATTAGTGTTCGGACATAAAGCTTTCGAGTTTTAGTTCGCCTGACGCTTCGCGATAAATATGTCATTTTGGATAACCCCATAACGGGCGATATTAAGGTGCCACTAGTCGATATTTTTTCCATACAAATTTCGGGAGAGTATTTTACTCCACTGTTTGACATTGTGCATCCAAAGTTAAACATTATATCGTTTATCTTATTAAAATAAAAAGCCATTTTAAAGTTATGAGCCAACAAATATTAGTTTTTCTTGCTATTTTTAACGTAACTTTGGGTGTTAATAAGTAATAAAAGAACTGTAAAATCTTCAAAACCACGTCAGTAGCGACAAAGTTCAATTATCGAAGAGTTCAATAAACTTTATTTGTAATTGATTTATGCAATGGTTTTTTCATAAAACTCAATTTTCCAAAGCACTTTTCGAATTTCTTTGCGCGCCTATCAGTTTGGAACGGTGTTTCTGTGCGTGAGAACTAGACGTAGTGCGTGTAGACTAGCAACTAACTGCTCATTACTGATAGTAGCTCTGTCCGACACGAGGCCAGCGTGCTTTTTGGCTATGGCCACTAGTGAGTTCGAGCTCGCGACTAGTTTGCTCTTAAAAATTAATTTCTTATATTTCTATTCGCTTTTCGAAAAAGTATGTTATGAGAATTAGATTTAAAAGATAAATTGGTTTAAATGCGGGGCCAAAGTTTGGCTTTTTAAACCTTTTGGCAAGCATAGCAAAAATAATGTGGCAAGCACAAAGATTCAAATTAACAGTGACCTCTGAGTTTGTTTCGGCCTTTCTTCTCAGAGTAGTCAGATAGGAAACGCTGACCTCATCTAGTTTAAAAAAAAAGAACATGATTGACGTGTAAAAGTGTACAAACCTACTTACAAAAATAAAATCATTTATCATTTATAACTACTCTGAAAATATTGAAAAAATCTAATTTTACATCTCTTAAAATGAAGATTATTAAAACAAACTGATTTTAAAAATTTTTCATGAACTTCATAATCTCTCATTTATAACATAACAACGCCTGTAATCTCCAAAGAGTTAATATAATCAGGCGATAAAGTTCTCATTGCTGGGACACAGGCCCCCCTCTGTGAGAGGGAGTGGGCCACATTCCACCACGCGGGCCCAGCGCGGGTTGGTAGATGTCACATGTCTTCGAATTTTTGGTTCTAGGACACCTGAAGGGTTAGGTGCAAGATTGTAAGCCTTATAATACTTAATTGAACGATTTAACAATATTTATTCTTCCTCGTAAATCCTGCTCCCTCTCACACACACAAACTAAACCACACAATTAAACACATAAAACGTTTCAAGTTTCAATTTTATAGCGCAGCAGTCTCAAAGAAAATCCAATTTTCCCTCCCCAGTAAGATCCGCCTCTTATTTGTGGCTTGCGTTCAATGGGACAGTATTACACACAATCTGGGCCCGGCGATTCACTGGATCAGTTACCCATATCACTCAACACCATTGTGGATTTTTGTCTTTTTGTTTTGGTTTTCGTTTTTTTTTTAATGAAAAAGGATGGATGGAAAGTTTGGTTTTCAATGTTACGAACTTGAAAAACACCACGGGATTTCTAAAATATTCTGGACTGTCAAACTTAAAATAATATGTTAGGCCGTTTTGGCGCCTAACCAAAATTGAAACTAACGCCTTCTTGTTTTTTTTTTTTTTTTAATACATTTTAAGTGGCATTTCACAATAGTTTCCCAACAGTGTCCCAAGGTAATTTGAGCGGCAAAATATCCTTGAAATAACAATAGAAAATATAGTACAACTGCAGCGGCCTGCAAAATACTCACGTATACGCTTCTGCTTCGCCTCGGCCCACATTTTTACGTTCGTCCATCAACGACTGGTTGCGGCCAAGGCTTGTATAGTACCTACTTTTCTTAAATAATGCGCGGAAATTAAAACTAAGTAAATTAATCATAATTTCCAGAATCAATGATAAACAACAATTATTTTTCAAACGCAAATTCAAGCGCCACTAATTATTTGCATTTGTTTATTTTTTATATTTACACACACCATAGCTCTATTTTCAAGCCAGTTCGAAATTTAAATAAAGTCTTTGATGTTACCTCCTTGGTTGCCATATTTCGAAGTAAAAAGTTTGTTGTGTTTTTAAATTACTGAAGAGTTTTCATAGGAATTTATTCGGCCGTGTTTAACACGACTGATATGGACTTTCATATTAACATTGCGCGCCGCTGCTTGCATATATTTGACCAGTACCGCATTTTTGATGTATCTCGAAGAAAGTTGTCAAAATAATGCTCCAATTCCCAAGCATCGATCCTAATTTGCTGTAACTTAAACGATGAGAAAAAATTCAGAATAAAAATAAAGTTAACATAAAAATGCGAAAAACAGACCGATTCCTTTACCAAAAAAAGTTTTTCACAGACAAAACACGTATTCAACTATCATTATTACCTACTTCAATACAAATTTCACGCCAATAAAGACAACAATGAACATAAAATAACAAGCATATGTGCCGTATAGTTTGTGAGTTATCAATTTAGTTTCTTTTCTCCTCTCTCAACTACACAAAGGAGCGATGAGATAGAAAAGTTAATTCAAGGTACTATTGTTTATTTTGTGTCGAGTATGGCAATATTGTTTTTGATAGTGTGTAGTAATAGATAGTTAAAATATAACAGAATACTCTTTAATATGAACACCATATATACTTACTCGTAAATATGTTTCGATTCTTCAAATGTTGTTCGATCGTTTTAGGGTTCCGTACAAAAAGGGTGCCAGTGCCAACTGGAATTACTAAGCCTCCGCTGTCCGTCCGTCCGTCCGGCGATCTGTCTGTCAGCGGGCTGTATCTCATTAACTGTAATAGGTAGACAATTGAAATTTTCATATGGTGCGTATTCCTATCGCTACTGTAACAATAAAAATAAAATAAAGCATATAACTTTATTTTTTTTTAAAACGCCGAAAACACAACACAAGAAACATGTTTTTTCAGCCTTTTTTGCAATGTGGTACGGAACTGTAAATTTGTGTGGAAATAGATGAAGACGCTTTTTTTCCTACCACGATAACCGTGCAAGTATTTCAAGACATTTTAAGGACTTAGACGTGGACGACCACGATAATACCGTCACTTTATAAATTTTAAACGCGCACATTGGGTCATTTCTCAATTAAAAGACGCGCACTTTCTAGAACTAGGTGAAATATGATTTGAGTTTACCATTTTCTTAGTCAGATAACTACCAGTTTTTTCTCCAGTCAGCTGTTCCGCTCCCGCGCTGGCGTCATCTAGAATGTCCCAGAACATTTTTATCAGCGCGCCGCGGGTCGCCTCGCCTTATACTTACACAAAACAATTCTATGAAATTATATAGATACACAAAAAAAACTAATGACTGTTTTTCAAGTGGACAGACCAGGGTTACATTACAAAGCTTGTTTCGTAATTTTAAATGACTTTGATTTTTTCAATAATTGTTTATTTTTAATGTTTGTTTACATTGCGCCGATTAAAAACTAAAAAAATATTATTTCAAAATTGAAAGCGATGACCCTATTTTTTTATTTACCTAAAAAATAACCCCATTCACACTGAATCGAATGACATATAATACTGGTATGTATTATTTTGATATATAATAACAATAACATCACGCGAATATCGTATTGCGCATGCGCATCGCGGCCATTTATTTTTTTAATGATTTTCAACTACAGATTACTTATTTCGTAGTGCCGATACAACCACACGGTCTTTAGCATAAATGTACTACATCTATCCACTTGACTAAAGAACCTGGAACGCAAGCAATACTGCCATAGACAAAATTACTAAAAATAAACGTCCGAAAAGTCCGCCTGGACAGTCTGTGGTTTTCGTTCAATGTCTATTTTCGGCGACCGGACAATTTGCGATTTTCGTTCGCTGTCTATTTTCGGCGATGGACAGCTACCAAACCTTTGCAGACCGTCTGCAAAATTATTAAAACAAACTCAGGCACAGTCACTTTCATATAGATATATCGATGAGAATTCATTGAATTGTCT
Source organism: Mesoligia furuncula (assembly GCA_916614155.1). NCBI lineage: Eukaryota > Metazoa > Arthropoda > Insecta > Lepidoptera > Noctuidae > Mesoligia > Mesoligia furuncula. The sequence goes on along the minus strand of OU744808.1, from coordinate 10,016,411 downwards.
TCATTATTTGTTTCATAATATTATATCAATGTGTAGCCACAAAACTACACATTGGGTACTTAACTGTAGCAGTATATTACGGGAACACAAATTGTAGACTATTAATAAAATTCATTCTTGTTGTTAGACATCTTTACGTTTACTGACATTACGATGCCGACATTTTCTATCCTACCACAGAAAATACAACCCCAATTCTTAGCTCTCATCATCCGCAGTACAAACAAAAGAAGGTGCTGGTTGAATGCTTAATGGGCACATCTTGAACTTAACAAATTGAGACCAAGTCCCGCTCCCACGTACAGGCGAGGCAGAAAAACTTGGTCCGCTACCTGTCTCAACAATGAGCACATAGCTACAAACTTTCAACTGTTTGCTGTTGGCGTAAGGGAGGAGATTTCAGCGGTTGTAGTTGAAACGAAAATTTACCGCGTGACGTCATTATTTCTAACTAGCACAGCCCCGCGGTTTCACCCGCATAAATGTCGATTCCGTGGGAATATTGGGATATGAAGTAGCCTATATGTTAATCCAGGGTGTCAGCTACCTCCATAATTTTTTTTATCAAAATTGGTCCAGCTGTTTGAGCGTGAAGAAGTAACAAACATATAAACACACACACAAACACGTCACACACACTCACAAACTTTCGCCTTTATAAAACTAGTGTGATGTCAGTGTCAGCGAAGTTTGGTATAAAACATTGAGAAACAAACCTGTATCACATAATTAGCCTACAATGTTCCCACTGCTGGGATACGGCCTCCTCTTGGTGACAGGGAGTGGGCCGTAATCTACCACGCGGGCCTGTGCAGGTTGGTAGAAGTCACGTGTCTTCGAATTTTTGGATCTAGGACAAGCCGATTCCCTCACGATGTTTTCCTTCACCGTTTTGAGTGCAGTGGTGATGAAATTATTTACAAAAAATAAAGCGCCTATCTGGGTTCGAACCAACGACCTGTTACTCGTAAGTCGGTGCCGTTACCAGTGTCACCACTGCTCAATGATATCATTATATAATGGGCTTTAAATGTAAAGCTACAGTTCTAGCCAAAGAATACAATATTGGCGGTTTTTACTAAGACAACTAGCACATCCATATTTTTAGTTGAAATGGGTTTTTGAGTGATAGGACCTCGCCTGCTTTGGTGTAGCAGGTCTGCCACCTGTAATATATTTGAATTCTGTCAGAACATAGGTGCTACGTCACTACACTGTTGATGGCTCTGATACCTAATGGGTCTACTCCCTAACAGCCTGGCAACGACTTTTGGCTCAGCGGGAAGCGGCGCGGTGTCTTATTGCTAGCGTTGACGCTGCGTACGGTGCGTCGTGGCTAGGTTCATACATCATCTCATCATCTGCCTAGCCTTTTCCCAACTGTGTTGGGGTCGGCTGAATACCAGTATTTTACATGAAGCGACTGCCTAACTGACCTCCACAACCCAGTTACTGGGTAATACGATACCCCTTGGTAAGACTGGTTGTCAGAATTTCGGGCTTCTGACTACCCGTAACGACTGTCAAAGATCCTTAACGTGCTTTCCGAGGCAAGAAGGGGTCTCGGATGTAAAGATGGTCACCTATCCAAACGCGGCAAGCGTAGCTTAACCTGATCGATTGACCTGTGCGGCTGTTATTATTTAGCCACGGGCCCCGCATGGTTCATACATTTTTTTATATTTGTTTTTACCGCTCGCCGCCTCGCGCTTAGCTGCTGCTGATAGCGGCAAGGTTGTGGCTAGGCCGAAAGTACGAAATTCGTATTTTCTGCTGATGCTTGCATTTCCAACACCGTCTCACTTACCGACATATTATGATTAGTACGAGGCCCAAATTTAGAATGAATGACATCACGATTTGACAGCTGTACCTACTCCGGATATAAAGAAAATACATTTACACAAACTAAAATACACACAATACACCTGATATATACATCAGATAAAAACGAATAAAAAGTGTAAAGTCCGATGTAAGAAATTAGCAGGAAAGTGTGCCTCACGGCTGCGCCAAAAAGGCCCAGTTCAGTAAAAATTCCAGACAACTAGTGCTTGACGCTGGTTTTCAAATGGACCTGGAAAATATTTGCCCATACGAAAAATTAAATTTGTCACTTGTTTTGACAAATCATACATACGGACGAGTCCATATATTCGTTGATGGACTTGGAGAGTTATGGAGATGGGCCTGGATTTCCCACTAATCTCACAAGCTTTCAGGTGGCCTCGTTGATTGCGGCGTCCTGTATTCTTTAGGTCTTCAAAGGAGCAAGTGAATGGACACTCCAGCAGGTGGACATGGTCTGAGCAGACAAAAACATAAGTTTAAGCTTAGTGTGCAGGTCTCTTGAATTGCACCAAACCACAAAACTAAGATACCAAACCGTGGTTTGGGACTCTTTCCTAAGAATTTGAGTGGGTTTCTTCTTGAGGTCCATTTCTTTTTGTTGCAACTTTCTTTTTGAAAAACTTTAAACACAGAGAAGCAATTGATTTTATATAGAATTCGATAGAACGATTAGTTTCTTTAACGTTTCATTTGTGAAGTGTTGGTTGCGGTATTTCTAGACAATGGTAAGAGTTTGAAACTTTTTATTGAAAAGGAGATAAGCTTTAGGTTCTATTTTTATGTTCTTTTTGTTGTTTCTATAAAATTACCTCCAAATTTATTAATGATTATCATGTTAGTAAGTACCATTGGATGGTAATACTATTTGACGAGCAGTGATGGCCCGTAATGGCCGCGACTTACGAGTCGGTAGGTCGCGAGTTTAAACCCAAGGAGGCACTTTATTTTGTGTAAATTATTTCATAACCACTGCTCTCAAAACGGTGAAGGCAAAGATCGTGAGAAAACCGGCATGTCCTAGAACCAAACATTCGAAGACATGTGACATCCACCAACCCGCAATGGGCCCCCGTGGTGGATTACGGCCCACTCCCTCTCATAGAGAGGAGGCCTGAGTCCCAGCGGTGGGAACATTATAGGCTGATTATGTGATTAAAACTAAACAATTAAGATGAACATGATGATGATGATGAACGTTTGAACTTTGATACTTAGACACATGTTAGTCAATAAAATTAATTTCCCATCAAAAAACATAACGATAAGTGCTCACACAAGACGCCGGCGCCGCCGCGCCGCTTTGAAAAACTTGGCTAAGATGACATAAAAGACTCATGCGTCACAAATGACTCCATTAAATTAGAATTAGGACACGTTGCAAAGCTAGAAACATAACAAATGCAGTACACGTCTAATGTTGACATATTTAGATAAATCAGACAGATCCGCATTCAAAATTAATAAATACAACTAAAAGTTGTTTGTCTATTTGTAATTGTTCGTGCAGTATGTGCATTTGGTTTGATAGAAAACAAGCTCAATACAAGTTGAGCTAATCATTAAAGGCATTAGAGTTAGTTAATGTGATTATAACTCTGAAACATTGAACATACAGAAAAATGTGAGCTAACCATTCAAGACAAATTATTGTATTGAAAACTTGAGCTAACAATTCCCTGCAATTATGCCGGGAATTGTTAGCTCAATTTTTTTTTGAGCTGGTTTCTATCAAACCAAATGTTCAAATACACGAAAAATTCCAAAAGTTTTATTGATTTATTTTGAACTAGCTTCGACCCGCGGTCGCGTAAATGTTGATCCCGTGGGAATATCGGGATAAAAAGTAGTCGGGGTGTCAGCTACCTCCATAGAAACTTTTATCAAAATTGATCCAGCCGTTTGAGCGTGAAGAAGTAACAAACACACACACTCACAAACGCGCCTTTATAATATTAGTTTGATAAACTAATATCTAAGCTAAGAGGAGTAGGGGGGAGGTCGGTGGTTAGGTTAGGTCTATTCTGTGGGTTGTTTACGAACTAGGGGCTGTGCAAACATCAGTATGGTACTACTTAGACAACGAAATTAAAAGCTAATAACTATTATCGTAGTATCAAGCCGGCGCCACAATTTGTAAAACAAAACCGCGTGCGAAACCCATTACAGAACACATGTAAAACCACAGATATAGATATATCTAGATAACACACCCTGACACCCTGACTTATTACTATATATTTTTTTTTTAATGACAATCGTTTATTTTTACCATGCTTGTAAATATGTGAGCACCATGTATCTATCAGATAATTAATTTATATGTTATGGTTTAATTTTTAATTCTTTTACCTATTGTGGTACAGTAATTTTATTTTAGATGCATCGTCTTCACATAATTATATATTAAGTCTGACAACCAGTCTTACCAAAGGGTATCGTATTACCCAGTAGCTGGGTTGTGGAGGTCAGATAGGCAGTCGCTCCATGTAAAATACTGGTATTCAGCTGCATCCGGTTAGACTGGAAGCCGACACCAACATAGTTGGGAAAAGGCTAGGCAGATGATGATGATGATGATATATTATATAATTAATGTACATGCAAAATATTGTAAAACATTTTAAAAGAGTAACGGTGGAGTTTCTTGCCCATTCTTCTCCATACGAAATCTACCTTTTGGAATGGGCGACTAGAATCAATTCTATTTTAGTAATTTTTGACGTTCAAAAGTGCCTGTTAAGTTCCTATTTGAAATAAATGCTTTGACTTTGACTTTAACGCAAGAGTAACTACTTCGCGTGCCAAAAATTGCACCAACTTATGATTACAAATCGTAAGCCGCCCCTTTCGCCCTCAGTCCTGCGTACTGCTGGCTGGGTAAGTGTGAGCAAGAGCGCGAGCTTGTGACGTCATAGTAGGTAGTCAAAAAATGGCACGCTTGGTTTTCATACAGTTCGTGATACTTGCGTTATCTAGGTATATCTATATCTGTGTGTAAAACCGACATAAATCATAATAAAGAGACAGAGTTAAATACCATTAGTGGTGTTGAAAAAATATGTTCCTGTTCAGAACAGTCGCCAAACGTGACCTCATTCTCTTCTAACATTTGATACGACCAATCAAGATTTATGAGACAAAAAATGGAACCGTTCTTTGATGTCTTCATACTCCGCAATAAAGGGTTATAATAATATTCTTTACTAGCTTCTGCCCGTGACTTCGCCTTCGTTTATTCATCATAACAGCATGGTAGTACAGACTCCAGTACATCAAGCTACATTACTTTGATAGATTTTCAACTTTATCGCTAAATCACAAGGTTCAAAGTTGATTGGGAAAATTTGACAGTTTCGGGTAGCTTGATGTTTCTGTACATGGTTGCAAATTATTCCACAGAAACGTGCTACGGAGACAACAATGTGTAGCCTATAATTATGTTACTCCATTACTTCTGCTATCTGCCAGTGAAAGTCCCGTCAAAATAGGTCCCGACGTTTCGGAGATTAGCCGGAACAAACAGACAGACAAAAAAATTTTTTTTTTTTTGTTATATGTAGCGTAGGTACTTTCATAAGCAATTTGTAAAAAGCTCTTATTTTGATATTACAAACAGACACTTCAATTATATTTTATTCGTATAGTTTTCAGACACAACAATCCATATACACACATCAAAAGTGTCTAGGGATCAAGCATTTTTATGCGGATTTCTTGAGATTGAGATGTGGTTTTGTAATAAATTTATGATTTTATAAATTTATATGGATCCTTTTTGGTGCATTTCATAATTTGAATCAGGAACTGTGAATCAAATTCGAGTAAAAGATGAAAATCAGCTGTCAATATTTTTTCCTATAAAAACATACAACGCATTGAAGACATTATTAGTGCTACTGTTTCCCTACTACTGATTAAAACCAACGTTATTATGGAGCGGCGACGTCATTTAAGCAGGGAAGAAATGCTCAGAGCCGTGGGAATGATAGAAGCTGGTTCCCGGCAACGTACTGTGGCTTTAGCTCTGAATACAAGTCAGAGTGTTATCAGTCGACTTTGGACACGTTACCGAAGCACTGGTACCGTGGCTGAGCGCCATGGAGGACGGTATCGCTGCACCACACGGAGACAAGACCGATACATTCAAATCTTAACTCGAAGAGCTCCAACAATAACCGCCATGATGTTAGCCGTGAGGCTTCATCACTCTTCAGGGAACTTAATTAGCGACCAAACAGTCAGAAACCGCTTGCATGAAGTGAACCTTCATTCCCGAAGACCGCTACGGGTACCACCTATAGCAATGCACAATCGTAGGATTCGATATCAATGGGCTCTTGAACACAGAAATTGGGCAGAAGAACAATGGCGTTTCGTGTGCTTTTCTGATGAGTCTCGTTTTGGTATGAGACCGGATACAAGACGTATACGACACTGGAGAACCCCTGGACGCCAACAGCGATTAAAATCCTGCCAGGAAGTCCATCCTTATAGTGGTGGAACCATCATGGTATGGGCGGGTATTTGGATCGGCGGAAGAACTGAGTTGATTTGGATCAGAGGCAACCTCAACGCTCAAATTTATGCTGAGACGATTGTATCAGACGTCATCGTTCCTCTACAAGTGAAAATCGGTCCCTTATTTCAGTTAATGCATGATAATGCACGACCGCACACCGCAAGAGTTGTAAGACAGACTCTCGCCGCAGCTAACATCAATGTCCTGCCCTGGCCTGCTCAGTCGCCAGACTTGAACCCGATTGAGCATGCATGGGATATGCTACAGAGAAGAGCTCTGCCGAATATGGAGGGTATCCAGTCGCAAGAAGACCTTTTTTTGTTGTTGCAACGAACATGGGCGGCCATTCCACAGCGTGATTTGGATGAACTCATTTTGAGTATGCCAAACCGATGTTCTTGTGTTGTTAGTGTTCGCGGTAGAAACACGGATTATTAATTGATTAAGTTACCCAATAAAATTTTAAAGAAAACTGTTATTTCAGTCTTTTTTTCGAACTTTTGTGTTAGTGGTTCAAATGTCAAAAATCCCTTTATTAGGAAAATGGCAAATTTCTTTATTAATGCAAAGGTGACTTGGTTTATCGTTACTGTGACAAACGAAAACACTTTATTTGATGAATCCTTAAAGAAAATTTTAATTAATATCAATCAGGAGAAAAGTTATTGCAAAAATATATGTTGATCCCTAGACACTTTTGATGTGTGTAGTAATAAAAACTATGTTAGTAAAGTTTTACAAACTAAAACAACTAAAAATGACGTGACCCGACCCAACACATATTGGCACGTGCCTCCGTACCCAGTGCCTTATAAAGGGACTGTCCACTTTGTCTAATAAAGTGTGTCCTTAGGTGATATGGATATGCTCTTTTGTTTTTTTTGGTACCGTACCCAAAGGGTAAAAACGAGACCCTATTACTAAGACTTCGCTGTCTGTCCGTCTGTCCGTCCGTCTGTCAGACCGTCCGTCTGTCTGTCACCAGGCTGTATCTCAAGAACCGCGATAGCCAGACAGTTGAAATTTTCACAAATTATGTGTTTCTGTTGTTTTATATTAAGTGGGAGTTACAGGGATTAACTGTGGGTTGTTATGGTTGTAGTCTGGCAATTATATTTATCTGATGGTTGTAAATCATTTAGTAACGAGATGGGCGTAAAAATATTAGTGTTGTGTTCACACAAGACGGTTGCGAAACTATATAAATTTGTGGATTTTACGCGGCTTTACTATTTTGAAGTGGGAGTTTTATGAATGTTTTGTAAGTAACATAAAAGTTTATTGAATACTTAAACGGGGGGCCTAAAAAGGCCACTTTGGAGAATCGTAAAAAGATAACATTAATAGAATTGTAATATTGCGAAGACTTTCTTTTTTTCACTGCACTATGTAGGTATATAGTCTGTGTGGTGCCGGACTTAAAGAATACCACCACCCCTTACTTCCCGTGGGTGTCGTAAAAGGCGACTAAGGATCGTACCGGAGAATGGGCAGCAGCGTTCTCTGTGTATTCCACCATCATACCACACTGCGATCGCCAACCCGCCTGCCAAGCGTGGCGATTATGGCAAACCCCCCCAAAATTGGGGAAGGCCTATGTCCAGCAGTGGACGTCTGTCGGCTGAAACGAACGAAGACGATGTAGGTATAATCAAAGACATTTGAATTGGATTTGGTTCGGATTGATTGGTATTTTAGCACAGACAAAAAAAAATAACTGGAAAATGCTTCACCAATGGGATTTGATACGATTAACTTAACGGTTAACTGTACATTATGTTATCCTTTTATGATTCTGCCAAAGTGGCCTTTTTAGGCCCCCAGGTATTTTTAACGTAGCATCTTATAGATTAAGCCAACCACAGTGGACAAAGTGATGTTTGCTATCGCAGAACAGAATGATTTTCCGTAGCTTCTGTAGCGTAATTAATTAATCAGCCTATAATGAACACCGGCCTCCTCTCAGTGAGAGGCTGTAATGTACTGCGTGTGCTCAGTGCGGTTTAGTCAATTTCACATGTCTTCGATTTTTGGTTCTAGGACATGCCTGTAGCATCTCAGTGAAAATGTTAATCGAAATCACTCGTTGTATTAAATCTTCTATTATTGTGACGCTTTACATATGCTCACATACGATAATTTTCATCTCTATAGACGTTTCAACGTCTTCCCATAACATGCCTCTAACATCTAATCCGTCTATTTCCAATACTAAACAATGCTTTGGTTGGAGTAATTCTCCCAGAATAATCAATCCGGCTAATCAACCACAACAACCTTGCCACATTATGTCCGTAGACAATGCACTGATTAAGAAGTTTCTAGAAATAAGTCCATAATGAAAAAAATACTTTCATTTCCGTTTATGGTTATTTAGTTTATTATGATTTTTTACTGAAAGCTGAAAATAATGAAGGAATGCTCCATACGATATTATTTCGATGGTTACAATATCGATGAAACTACAGGTGTCGCCTCTTCTCAAATCTAACCCCTCAAAGTAGATTAACAAACTCAAACAGCCATCAAAAGTGCTAAATACCTGAAAATCAAACTCACATTCATTCCCACATCACGTAACAATTTGATTTTCAACGGCACCTCGGCACGCGTTCAAACTGGATCCTCCTTAAATTTGCCTCAATTCTGAAGCGGAAAATCCAATGATTTACCGGGTTAGAGCCTTATCATAATCTTGCACGTCTCTCATATTTCACGGTGAGTTAGTGGCAGTCTCACTTGCACACTATTTTCACTATTCAAATCGTTTTTAGGTGCCTAATAGTATTTTTGTTGTGAAGACTAGAGTTAGATTCTAGTCGTCTGGTTGTGGTTTAATACAAATAAACGTGGTAAATATTTTTTTTCATTTTGAGGGTTCTGTACCTCGAAAGGAAAAAACGGAACCCTTATAGGATCACTTTGTTGTCGGTCCGTCTGTCTGTCAAGGCTCTTTATCTCGGAAACGTGTGGAGGTATCGAGTTTAAATTAAAACCATATACTCAGTTCTACAGTCCCTTGAAGCTGTGAAAAACTAAACTTCTAAGTTAACGCGAAAAAGGTACGGCCGTGTGTGCCGCAAAAAATGTTTATTTCGACACTCTCAAGGGAATCAAGAGAAGCAAGATCATGTAGCATATGTAATGGAAAAAATCCGAAAATCGTTATTTTGTAGGTACATTAAAAAAAACCGTGATAAATTATTTACATACCTACAAAGTACGGAACCATCGGTGCGTGAGTCCAACTCGCACTTGACCGGTTTTTCTATGTAAGAATAATCTTAATACATTCAATATATCGCTCATTTGGAGAAACATCGACGTAACTGCTATTTTACTTTTTGTTTACGTCTTTGTTTTTCCTAACGTAAATACGTTTCTAAGTGCTTTGTCATATTTAACTCATTTTTGGGAAAAAATACATTAACGTCGATGATTTTCCAAATGAGCGATATATTATTGTGTTTTACGGGTAAAATAATGTACAGCCGGTCGATTCTGTAAAAATCTCACCGTGAAAACCTAGGTGTTGTGAGTTTGTTTTTGCTAGGAACTGACACTATTGACAGCTCACTCCACGCTCACTTCACCTAAGTTTTCACGGTGAGATTTTTACAGAATAACACCGCAGTAGTGCTATTCTGTAAAAATCTCACCATGATAAGCGGGTGAAGTGAGCTTAAAGTGAGCTGTCATTAGTGTCAATCCCTAGCATTAGATGGAATGACAGCTCACTTCACCTAACTTCTCACGGTAAGATTCTAACAGAATCGACCGGCTGTATATAATACTTGTAACTGGTTCTTGGTAAACAAGGTTTTGCATTAAATTTGTATTTTTTACGTCTTTTAGTTTCTCGCTTTTACAGTGATCTCCTATTCTTGGACACTTTTACAAATAATTAATGAGTGCTTACCTAAATAACTAGGACTAAGGGCTGATTTTTCAATCGACGGATAATTTTCATTCGTGGAATGAAATTGACGTCTGACAGTTATTGTATGGAAGAACTGCCAAAAGTTCAAAATTATTCCTCCGATAAAGTTATCTGGCGTTGGACAGTCCTTAGCAAAACTCTTAACCGCTTGTGTGCTGTAATTACAGACACAATTAAAAAGCCATTGTGTCTCGCGTAGATCTACGTTCCGGCAGACTAAGGGTTAATCTATACTTAATAAGGTAATGTAAGGTAAGGTACTTCAATTGTAATTAATTTACAAGTACAGTTACGAGCACGAATATGTGAACACTTGGCAACTTTCAATTGCGATTTTTTCGTGACGGATGCAACGCTGAAATACGACACTTTACATAAACCTATGGGTTCGAAAATACTATGTTCGTATTAACATAAAATTTCATTAAAAAACAAAGGAGAAAATTGGCTTTAAATAAAGCCAAGTGTACTTATACATACTTATGCTCGTGACTGTACAACTTACAGTGATAACGGGCAGGTTTTTCTTCTTCTTCTTTTAGTGGCCATGGTACTCTTCTTCAATATTTTATTTTATTAGAGCCAAGCTGGCCGTACACTTAAGCTTTGTTTAAAATATTTCAAAAACTTACAAATGCTAAACTGTACCACATAGAAACCGAATATCAAACAGATCCTACTACTTTGAGTATTTCATACATGAAAACCAAAAAAATTGTCACACGAATATAGTAAACATCAAAACATGCACGAATTCTGAGCTCATTTAACCACCGCACTGCGCTCGTGAAACGCTTGAATATTTTATCAAGCAGCACATCGGTTGAGCTAAAATCTCTCATTAATTATACGTTTGTTATCGAGTAAGCTCTTATATAAACTATAGAAACTCGTGGAACGCATATTCCCGACCCTTGCTCGAGCCAGCCCGCACCGCTGAGCCTGTAGTTTTAAATTTGTCCCTAAATAATCCGATCCAGCATGTCCCTCTACCAGCGACGCCCTAAGCCGAGGTCCGTATTTATATGGTGTACATAATAAAGAGTATTCTATTCTATTCTATTCTATTCCGTACCTACCCCACAGGGGGTGCCCTTAGCATGTAGTCGCTTAGTTTTTAGGTAGTTTTTTAAGCCCTGACCGAAGGCCTTAATTTGTTGAGGCATCAGCAGGCAAGCCTCCATAAGCAGACGACAACCTCATACTCGTAGGTTGAACTGCGAGATGCCATTTATAAAATAAAAAGGAAGGCATATTAATAAACTGTCTGCGACGATTTGCGGGTTACCGTGGAGATCGACTTTGAGGAGGGTCGTTTGTTAAGAGATCGTCGAAGTTTTGGAAAGGGAAAACTCGGAAAAAGTCTTTATTTAATGTTGTATAAAGTTGTAAATAATTCCCGTGTGCCCGTTGGGGTTATCCATTGACAACTTCTCAGGAGCCAACTTCCACGTTTCCACCTTAAAAAAATGACGAATTTCCGTACAATATTTAACCTCCTTAGGTGCTGAGTTTTCGATAATCCTTCCTTAATCTTTGACAAGGAACTCTTCTGCAAAACATACCTCTAGACCGAGCGGTTTAGGCTGTGCGCAGTGTGCGTAGAAGATAGTTAATTAGGTAGGTACCTAATACTATTACTTATGTTATTGTATTTTATGCATTTCTCTATAACGACAGAGCTATCCTAATAGACAAAATATGTGTAGTCATTGATACGAAAATAAGAAGATTCATGTCGTATAAAATGACTGATAGACAGAAAGATAGCCAAGTTTGTACGCAAACCTAGTCAATACTGTCTTTAGGTCACAGAAAAAAAACCATACTCCACATAATACCACCAACCATACTCCATACAACCACACTCGCTAAAACAGTCTCATGATCAAAGTTTTAATTTATACATTTTCATAATGACACTTATGGGGCCGGCGGGGCATGCGTAGTTTATACAAACGTAATACCAAAATATTTTGGAATTTAAAATTTCTATAAAAAACTTATTATTCTCATAACTCGTCTTTAAATCGGTGTCCATTCAAAATATATATTTGGGAACCTAGATAATCTGTAATCCAATCGAATAAATTCACACTACACTAAGAATATGTTTGATTTACAAATTATTTTGGTATTACGTTTGTATGAACTACGCATGCTCCGCCGGCCCCTTAACGTAAGGAAAAAAACTGGCCAAGTGCGAGTCGGACTCGCACACGAAGGGTTCCGTACCACAAGGCAAAAACGCCGAAAAAAAAACATGTTTAATGTATGGGAGCCCCCCTTAAATATTTATTTTATTTTAATTTTTTTATTTATTATAAAAGTTAAAATACAACTGAGTATTTTGTGAATATTTCAAGTGCCCACCTTTTGCCATTTTTGATATCGAGCAAAAAAGGGCAAAAAAATCACGTTTGTTGTATGGGAGCCCCCCTTAAATATTTATTTTATTTTGTTTTTAGTATTTGTTGTTATAGCGGCAACAGAAATACATCATCTGTGGAAATTTCAAATGTCTAGCTATCGCGGTTCTTGAGATACAGCCTGGTGACAGACAGACAGACAGACAGACAGACAGACGGACAGACGGACAGACAGCGAAGTCTTAGTAATAGGGTTCCGTTTTGTACCCTTTGGTTACGGAACCCTAAAAAGGCCAAAATGTAAGTTCCGGCACAGAATCGTGTCATCCTCATCAGTTGTCAAAAAAGGTATAGGTACTAGCTAGTCGACCTTGTAATTGCATTATCACCAAGGTTGAATGCCACTTTTTTGAAGTGAAAACTAATTCTTCAGGCGCGTTGGGCATTTTCGTTGGGCATTTTCGTAACACGTAGTAGTTTCAATGTCAACCTTCGTAAAGTTTCAGCACAATCGAGGTCGGCTTTAAGTAGGTAAAAAAACTGTTTTGACTCTTGCGCCTAATAAGCAACTTACAATCAGTTAAAATTGAAATCCATTCATTATATACATTTCAAAGTCTGTTATAATTCATTTAAGTAGATTAATCAAAAAAACTTTTTTTATTTTTATTTTTGGGGAACTTCACGTCGTGTTTGTTAATAAACATTACGTAAATTACTATTTCCCATACCTTCCTACTTAAAAAGATCTATAAAATTAGCTACTTTTGTATAAATAATTTTATTACAATCTTGTTTATGTTAATCATTAAAAATGAAAAATGGTTTATGTTAATCATTTTAATATCATATGTTTTTATTGCCATCTAAAGATGACTATTAGGTAGAATATAGATGAAATCTGTCACTGCGAAATTTTATGATTTTTTCTTAACAAGTTAATTAGTACACAATTTAAGTTTTGAATGCTAAATTGATAAGAAAATTAAAAACCAACATACCTGCATTTTTGTACTAGACTATGTTTTTTCATTTGATTTATGACTAAAAAAAAAAAATCAAATTCAAATAAATACCAAAAAAAATAAAATTTCTGATAAAATCGTCTGTGTTTTACGAATCAATTAAGTAAGTAAAAAAAAACATTTTTTTTATTGTATCATGTAAACGGTACACCACAGACTACCTACAGTTTTGTCCTCCTTGCCCTTTTATCCATCCAAAGGTTGTCTTTAAAAGATGGCTCTTAGCGGTAAGCCAATTGGCACATGCAATGCACGGTATTACACAGCGGGGTGCGTGAAACGGAGCCTAATTTCCCGCATGGAAGCGCATTTTTATTGAATTTTTAACCGACTTCTAAAAAAGGAGGAGGTTCTCAATTCGGATGTTTGTATTTTTTTTTTTTTTTATGTTTGTTCGCGCATAACTCCGTCGCTTGCCAACCGATTTGAAAAATTCTTTTTTTGTTGGAAACGGTATGCTTCCCAAATGGTCCCATGAAAATTTTATCGAAATCGGACAAGCGGTTTTTGAAAAATCAACAAAACCTAAAAATTTATCTACATTAACGATCTTTTCATATTTCATAACTCCGTCATTTACGAACCGATTTGGAAAAAAATACTTTTTTGAGCATTTACTCTCGAAAATCATCATTTGGTAAAGTGGAGCTGATGATAAAGACCACATATGGCTATCGGAACTACTCAATGACAAATATTTCACGGGTTGCGATTCGATTACTTTAATATGGTTGCTAAGCAATGTATGCTCGTCACAATGCGTATGGTGAGTGGTTGTAGAGGAGTTCTTCTGGTTCTTACCAGGAGAACTCCTCAACAATTAACGTCCCAACATCGGGAAAAGCAATATTTTGTAACATGTGATGAGCAGTTGACATTAGGCTATTGTAACTTAGATAAATTACAAACTGACCCACTAAAAAGTGAAAAATAAAAACTTTTTTACAAAAAAAAAACAACCGACTTCCGAAAAACACTATAAAGTGAAAAATAACTTTAATTTCGGAAGTCGGTGGCAAAAAACTAAAATACAAATCCAAAGACACCGACTTCCGAAATTAAAGTTATTTTTCACTTTATAGTGTTTTTCGGAAGTCGGTTGTTTTTTTTTTGTAAAAAAGTTTTTATGTAAAAAAATCACGCGCGGGCCACGTTATCTGCGTCCCGCTGCATAATGCAGTGCAGTGTGCCAATCGCCTAAGACCGCCCATTGTGTCACCCTTTGTAAAATTTCACATTTAGGCGACTGGCATACTGCACCACATTATGTAGCGGGGTGCGTGAAATGGAGCCAAATTCCCCGCAATGAAGCGCGTTTTTGTTGAATTTGTATGTGCGCGGGCCACGTTATCTGCGTCCCGCTGCGTGATGCGGTGCATTATGCCAATAGCCTTATATCTGTAATTTACATGGTGTACAAAAATAAAGAGTAGATACTTATTTTATCCTCATACCCAATGGTAACGGGCACGACTTATAAGTTGTAGGTCGCAAGTTCGACCCCAAACAGGCGCTTTCCTTTGTGTAAATTATTTCTTCAACACTGCTCTCGAAACGGTGAAGGAAAACATCGTGAGGAAACCGGCACGTCCTAGAAGCAAATATCCGAAGACACGTGTCATCTACCAACCCGCACTGGGCCCGCGTGGTAGATTATAGCCCCCCCCCCCCCCCCCCCTAAGAGAGGAGGCCAGTGTCCCAACAGTGGGGACATTAAAGGCTGATTATGTATGTTATATATTCTATTCTATTTCTCGGAACTCAAAAGCATTTACCTACGTTTTACCTAATTTGCGCAAGACTAGAATAGGTATAATAAACACTAAGGTCGTAGAGCATAATAAACTAACCTGCGGTATTATAAGCCACACCGTTCGTCTGTCTGGCCGCGGTTGACATCGGGTTAAAAGACCGTGTATGAAATAGTGCCGTCACGAAAAATACACCAGCATTATTGTGCTACCTAAATGTTTGAAGCCCCTGGAGTTAAATACGGGTGACTTTTTAACGCAACTGTCATTTGTTCTTTTTATTAATGTTTGGTGAGTAATGCGTATGAAAAGAGTGCGAAAAAAGAAAAACATGTTTTTATTCGGAAAAGAAAGTTCGAAAAATGAAAGTTGTTTTCATCCCTATTCGTTCTTAAACGCCGAAAGGTGATCAAAGTAAAGTGAGGGAATTTAATTGTTTATTCCCTTTGAAGGAAATTTCGAGTGTGACTAGTCGACACTTCACGTGACCAGAGGGCTGGATTGTTCTTTAGCTAAAGTATTAGTTTTGCCATTTAACGTGGGAATGCTGCCTGTCTTCTGGACACGTTTCCGGATGACAGCGAAGCGGACGAGTACTTCGACGGCTGTGTCTTGTTTTTGTATAGTTAATTAGTTAGTTATTCAATTTATTACCAAGAGTAAATAGTTAGTTGTGTTAAATATTATAAAAGGATATAATTTTGTTAATCAAATTGACAGCCAAATTGTCCATAAATTCAAATCAGAACTGTCCTAAGAATAAAATGCATAAGACAAGGTACCGTTGACATTGTTACGTTGTTTTTTTATACCTATACAGCTGCGTTACTAATAAGTAAAGTAGCATTTACCTGAAAACATATTGTAGAACATTTTGAGGTTACCGAGTAATATATTTCATTGTAGTTTGACTTTGTACTGCACTTGATAGAAGAACTCATTCCTTCAATTGGATTTTGTCACTGGACTTTTTAGTTATCACTTAATCACAATAAATTACTATTCTAAAACCTATTAAATAGGTTTTCATAATAAATTAGAAGAAATATTGTTTATTTACACTTCAAATGTCATTCAGTCGAACGTCAGTTTCTGACAGTTAGTGCGACATCTGGTGGTCGCCGATTAACAGTTGTATTCTAATCGATATTTTTACATATTGATTTCTAACCATCGAATTAATATCGTATGGAGCAATATTTCATTATTTTCAGCTTTCAGTAAAAATTCATAATAAACTAAATAACCGTAAACGGAAATGAAAGTAATTTTTTCATTAGGGACTTATTTCTAGAAACTTCTTTGTCTAGGAATCCGATTTTAATCTGTGCATAGTCTTTGACATAATGTGGCCAGGTGATAGATTAGAAATTTCCCGACTAGCTATTCCAAGATAATTACCCCAAATTAAACTAGATTTAGAATTAGATATTACAAATAATTTGTTTGTTGGTCTGGATCATGATGATTCTTATAGTTTCAGCGTTTGAACGTCACGTTGTGTAGTTATTAGTGATTTTCAAGAATTAAAGTATCTTGGTGTAATGTTTATCTTCCGTGATCTTATAATCATTTTACCTGCATTACGGGAGGTTTTCGAAATGCTCCGTCGAGTTCCGGTCTGCAATCGATGACAATAATAAGGAATCATGTTAGCGTCCCTTTCGCCCTTGACACGCAGGAGTGAAAACACTTAGCTTGTATCTTGTTTTAAAAGGATTCCAATTTGCGCATACGCAGACTACATTACAGCCGGCCGAGGAACTTGCAGTCAAGTGCTTTCTCCCTAATTCAACCGAGAGGCACCTCGAGAGATTCGTCTCGCCGCCAGGATCTAGAGGAACGTCTGGGGCCTGGACGCGAGACCCGTTCCTCGAGCACGCTTGAAGCCTCCTGCGGAGACGACTGTGCGGCTGGCTGAGTCCGTCTTGCGATAGCGCAGGCGGGACGGTTTTTTTTTATATTCCTAAGAATTTATTCATTCATTTAATCCGGTTTCTATAAGAACCGGTTAGTTACCTTAGTCCGGTTTTCTTTACTTGAAACCGGTCTTCAACCTAATTTAATTGAGGATCTTGGGTTCGACATTATTTGTTCCTCCGGAAGAATATTGGACACCTTCGTCTGCTCCAGGATCCGGGACCTTTATTGTCCCTGGCGCCCATTTACTATTTTAGTCTTATAAATAACTGGAAGGTTACTTATTTAAAATCTTTAATTTGAGATTAATAATATTTTATTTAAATTAACTTAGTTAAACGGAACAGTAGGTACTGGGTTTATCACCAACTCCCCACGCCCATAGCTCTTTCTGCTGAAGTTTTAGCTGGCTGGCATTAATCGGGTTACATTAAGTAAAAGACTATGCACAGATTAAAATCGGATTCCTAGACAAAGAAGTTTCTAGAAATAAGTCCCTAATGAAAAAATTACTTTCATTTCCGTTTACGGTTATTTAGTTTATTATGAATTTTTACTGAAAGCTGAAAATAATGAAATATTGCTCCATACGATATTAATTCGATGGTTAGAAATCAATATGTAAAAATATCGATTAGAATACAACTGTTAATCGGCGACCACCAGATGTCGCACTAACTGTCAGAAACTGACGTTCGACTGAATGACATTTGAAGTGTAAATAAACAATATTTCTTCTAATTTATTATGAAAACCTATTTAATAGGTTTTAGAATAGTAATTTATTGTGATTAAGTGATAACTAAAAAGTCCAGTGACAAAATCCAATTGAAGGAATGAGTTCTTCTATCAAGTGCAGTACAAAGTCAAACTACAATGAAATATATTACTCGGTAACCTCAAAATGTTCTACAATATGTTTTCAGGTAAATGCTACTTTACTTATTAGTAACGCAGCTGTATAGGTATAAAAAAACAACGTAACAGTACCTCCCCAACCACCAGAGATTTGACCCTCTAGGGCAAATCTCGAAGCTGGCCCTCCAGCGTCAAAACAAACTCCAAAGGACTAAGTACGCTTACAAAAAATCTACAACGTTCATGCCTGAAAACAGGAACAAAGATAGAAAACAAAAAAAAAATATATGGAAGCCGGTGTACGATTTCTATTTTTATACATAAATGATACTATAAAGGTAGTTAAGGTATATACATACACAATACAGAATTCTTGTTACACTTCAAATATAGAGTAACAGACCGCTCTATTTAGGCGACATTGCAGTAGGCTTTGTTTGTCGGGTCTGCAATTCCGCCCGTGTTTTATGGCTTATTTTTAATTATCCATGTAACCTATATAAAATATACTAATTTGGGTTTTCATTATATACTACATAAACCTACGACCTAAAAGGATTCTGGTCACACTTCAAGTATAGAGTAACAACCCGCTCTATCAGGCGTCATTGTAGTAGGCTTTAGTTAACGAGTCTACAATTCCGCCCGTGTTTTATGGCTTATTTTTAGTCATCCATGTGACCTGTGTAATATATACTATTTCTCCTGGAACGAGTCTAATCCATTTACAAACATGTAAAAGACAAGCTCCAAAGAGAGTATAAATAACTAATATCCTAGTCTGACCTACTATATTTATATAAGAGAGACCACCCTACTCCATCGTACACCACCTTTCACATCTTAAATGAGTAGACAGCCGATAATATTGCTGAGCTAGAAAAAAAAATTACTAAAAGAAATTAAATACTACAAACTAGTGAAAATTGGCTAACCGTCTTCAATAAAGGAAGTGACGGTTATTCAGCCCCAAAAAAAAAATACCATCTTAAACGAATTCCATCAATGCAGCCTACACGCCCGCCATTATGGCCTCCAATCTCAGGACTATCATTATGCTGCCTTACCAGCAATCCGGAGGTTTATACACCCCACAGGGGTGTCAATCCTGCAACAACCACAAACTACCAACAACTTTTAAATAATCGCCTTCCCTTAACCTAAATATAGTTCACAAAAATGTGAACACAGTTAGAACCTGTGTATCACTACGAACCGCTTAAACAGTGTTAAATATATTTAATCACTGTATACTAGCACCGTACATATACAGCAACCAATGCAAAAATAAAAACCAGCAACCACAAGGCATATACAGCCCTCAAAGGTCACTGCGACCAACTATCACTATTAGCGAATTTAAATTTTAGTTTAAATTCAAGTAAAATATAAATATAAAAAAAAATTATTCCTCGCCACATGGTGATTTAAAATCCTTGATATGCCATGTGCCAAGGTTTTTACCGGAACTACAGCCTTCTAATTCATACACTAAGGTGGACTTTTTAGTTATCACTTAATCACAATAAATTACTATTCTAAAACCTATTAAATAGGTTTTCATAATAAATTAGAAGAAATATTGTTTATTTACACTTCAAATGTCATTCAGTCGAACGTCAGTTTCTGACAGTTAGTGCGACATCTGGTGGTCGCCGATTAACAGTTGTATTCTAATCGATATTTTTACATATTGATTTCTAACCATCGAATTAATATCGTATGGAGCAATATTTCATTATTTTCAGCTTTCAGTAAAAATTCATAATAAACTAAATAACCGTAAACGGAAATGAAAGTAATTTTTTCATTAGGGACTTATTTCTAGAAACTTCTTTGTCTAGGAATCCGATTTTAATCTGTGCATAGTCTTTGACATAATGTGGCCAGGTGATAGATTAGAAATTTCCCGACTAGCTATTCCAAGATAATTACCCCAAATTAAACTAGATTTAGAATTAGATATTACAAATAATTTGTTTGTTGGTCTGGATCATGATGATTCTTATAGTTTCAGCGTTTGAACGTCACGTTGTGTAGTTATTAGTGATTTTCAAGAATTAAAGTATCTTGGTGTAATGTTTATCTTCCGTGATCTTATAATCATTTTACCTGCATTACGGGAGGTTTTCGAAATGCTCCGTCGAGTTCCGGTCTGCAATCGATGACAATAATAAGGAATCATGTTAGCGTCCCTTTCGCCCTTGACACGCAGGAGTGAAAACACTTAGCTTGTATCTTGTTTTAAAAGGATTCCAATTTGCGCATACGCAGACTACATTACAGCCGGCCGAGGAACTTGCAGTCAAGTGCTTTCTCCCTAATTCAACCGAGAGGCACCTCGAGAGATTCGTCTCGCCGCCAGGATCTAGAGGAACGTCTGGGGCCTGGACGCGAGACCCGTTCCTCGAGCACGCTTGAAGCCTCCTGCGGAGACGACTGTGCGGCTGGCTGAGTCCGTCTTGCGATAGCGCAGGCGGGACGGTTTTTTTTTATATTCCTAAGAATTTATTCATTCATTTAATCCGGTTTCTATAAGAACCGGTTAGTTACCTTAGTCCGGTTTTCTTTACTTGAAACCGGTCTTCAACCTAATTTAATTGAGGATCTTGGGTTCGACATTATTTGTTCCTCCGGAAGAATATTGGACACCTTCGTCTGCTCCAGGATCCGGGACCTTTATTGTCCCTGGCGCCCATTTACTATTTTAGTCTTATAAATAACTGGAAGGTTACTTATTTAAAATCTTTAATTTGAGATTAATAATATTTTATTTAAATTAACTTAGTTAAACGGAACAGTAGGTACTGGGTTTATCACCAACTCCCCACGCCCATAGCTCTTTCTGCTGAAGTTTTAGCTGGCTGGCATTAATCGGGTTACATTAAGTAAATTTTCTAGTATTTATTTTATTAACATAAATTAGTTCTAAAGATACTCTTAACTATTAAATTATAAAGTGTTTGAGATAGTTTCTTGTTTCCTTTACTTCCAACACCAAACCACCTGCATAGGTTGCCATCAGAGGCAACAAATATTAATTTGTAACAACATAGTGTGTTATTTTGATAAACAATGTATTTGCCTGGGTGTATTATCCATAGGCACGCGGTTTTCGTTAATGCTCTGTGAATATTTAATAATAAAAAAAACATTAAGAGCGTTTACGCCGTACGGCATTTCATAAAAACTTTCAAGCCCTTATTTTCCGAAATGAATGAACCGATTTTAATTAAACTTCGTACACATAAGCAGGATACAACGGTCTAAAAAGTTACTTAAGAACATTTTCGAAAAATAGTGTTACAGCCAAATTAGACTGATTTTAAATTTTCCATAGAAACAGAGATTTCCAGTTATCTTTTTTCAAATAAGACATTTCGAAAATGTTTTCTACTAACTTTTTAGACCTTTGTATCCTGCTTATACGTATGAAGTTTCATTAAAATCGGTTAATTAATTTCGAAAAATAAGGGCTTGAAAGTTTGTATGAAATGCCGTACGGTGTAAACGCTCTTAATAAGTAGCGTCAGGGTAATATAAATTCAAATCATATTCAGAAAATAACTTATGGAAACCTCTACACAAAAGATTTCCGGCTTGTATTATTTTAATAATATCTTTTCTTTTCGCCAAAAACATGCAAATTAAAAAACCGGGCAAGAGCGAGTCGGACTCGCGCACCGAGGGTTCCGTAACATCCGGGTTTATGCATAAGGTTTATGTCTATGAAATTAAATGTTTTTTTTTATTTTGGAGTTGATTGAATGAAAGGTAAATTGTGGTTTACGATTTATGACGTATTAAAAAAAAACTACTTACTTGATCTCGTTCAAACCAATTTTCGGTGGTAGTTTACATGGTAATGTACATCATATATTTTTTTGAGTTTTATCATTCTCTTATTTTAGAAGTTACAGGGGGGGGGACACACATTTTACCATTTTGGAAGTGTCTCTCGCGCAAACTATTCAGTTTAGAAAAAAATGATATTAGAAACCTCAATATCATTTTTGAAGACCTACCCATAGATACCCCACACGTATGGGTTTGATAAAAAAAAAAATTTGAGTTTCGGTTCTAAGTATGGGGAACCCTAAAATGTATTGTTTTTTTTCTATTTTTGTGTGAAAGTCTTAATGCGGTTCACAGAATACATCTACTTACCAAGTTTCAACAGTATAGGTCTTATAGTTTCGGAGAAAAGTGGCTGTGACATACGGACGGACAGACAGACAGACAGACAGACGGACAGACAGACAGACATGACGAATCTATAAGGGTTCCGTTTTTGCCATTTGGCTACGGAACCCTAAAAACGGCGATATAAAAAAGTTCCGTTATGACAAAAACAACTTTTGAAACGTACCCATGAAATCCAGGGGAAAAGGTTGGTGCCAAAGCAGGCGATTTAAGCCAACGTTCGAAAAATATCGCGGCGGGATTTTATTGAGCATTGGATTTTAAACTCTCGGTGTTGATCCGAGCATTGAGAATCCAACAAAGCACGTCCCAGCGCGTCAAAAAAAAACCGGCCAAATGCGAGTCGAACTCACACACAAAGTGTTCTGTACCACAAAAACGTTCCTTTTATACCCCTTTAAATTATAACTTTATTTTATTTTTATTATTTGTTGTTATAGCGGCAACAGAAATACATCATCTGTGAAAATTTCAACTGTCTAGCTATCACGGTTCATGAGATACAGCCTGGTGACAGACAGACGGACAGTGGAGTCTTAGTAATAGAGTCCCGTTTTCACCCTTTGAGTACGGAACCTTAAAAACACACTGTTGGATTTTAAACTCTCGGTGTTGACAAGTGCGTTGAAAACACAGTCTCCAAAAAAAAATACTGCGGGAAAAACGCTATCGAACAAACCTAGCCTATGTTTGTTCGAGAGTCACAACCATAAAGTAGGTATGTTTAAAAGCCGGGTCAGCGGGATTGTCCGAAAGGGTTACCGCTGGCCCGGAACATAAAGGGCTAAGGAAGGAACACGGGTGGGTTTTAGTCAGTAAGAGTCTGACACTCCCTTCCGCTCCACCCAGAGCGGGAGGAGTCATTTGATGATTTCCCATCCACAAAAAAAAAAAAAAAAAAGGTATGTTTAAAAAATAAATAAATAGCAGGGTAGGTACCTACATTAATGTTCTGATAGCAATAATTTATTAATCAAAGGTTTTAAATTATTATCATAACTCACACATTAAAATCCACATCAATTAAGAATCCTCCGTATTAAACAGCCGCTACAGAAAATTAATATTTTATTTAAATAATATTAATTTTATTAATGCATAAATTCGTAACTTGGATAATTATGTGAGTAAACACCATTAAAACTCAAACAGTTTAAATATATCGGTAAGCATAACATGATACGGATAATATATTTGATAGCTGTATTAATTTAAAAAAATAGTGTTTTACATATTAAATAATACATCGTCACTGGAAAGGAAAAAATGCTAAAGCGCCATTTGGGCCAAAATGAGTTATAATATATCGTTGGATTAGATTGTTTTTAAACTATTTTCAATAAATTTTATTTAGACAATCTGAGCCAATTAAAACTGGCTCAGATTGTCTTGAAACCTAAAGAGAGCGACGCAGAAAAAAAATCTAATCCAACGATATATTATTTATCTCATTTTAGCCCAAATGGCGCTTTAACATTTTCACCTTTTCAGTGCCGACATAATAAATGTAGACATGACTGCCACATTGGTCTAGTGGTCGCAAGCGCTGAGCATGAGGTCCTAGGTTCGATTCCCAGATAAGGTTTTTCTATGGAATTTCTCAGTAGCAGCCCGGAACCCTGAATTCTACCTGGTTGATGGCGATAGAGTCGCCACTTATCACATGGAACTTAAACATAGCTGGTGAAATAGGGGTGTGTTATAGGTACCGTCTGCCCAACCTTTCGGGAAAACAAGGCCAGTCCCATGGTCCAATCGGAAGGTAGGGACACGCGAGATACAAACGACGTCACGACGTGCACCCTACCGCACAAGGTATTGCGTTGTCAAAGATGAGTCTGCAGATTTCTCTATATAGATCTAGTTCTTCTTTTCACTAACCGCGGAAAACTTTTTTTGTACAACTAGGCAAATGGCCCTTTTCCATTATATAAGTTTTTCGCAGCTGTTTGCGATATTAATATAAGTTTTCGTATACCTATGCAAATCCTAAGGTATTTGCAGTGTATTTTTATGGTAGTGATTTGAGCTTTTACTAAGGTAAAAGCTCAAATCACTACCATAAAAATACACTAACATAAAAAATGTATGTAAGAAAATGAAACCGCCATCTTTCAGACCACACCCTTTAGAAGGGACGAGAAAAGCTACACTTGAGAAACGAGGTATCCAAACGTCAGCCACCGTGATGTATATCTAAAATATATGGCAGTTCTTTTTTGTAAAACTTTACAACTCCAAGCGTGAAATTTACGACTGTCGGAGGCCCTACTTACAAATTAGCAGAGGCTTTAGGCTTTCAGAGGTAGCAATGGACTTACATAAAGTCTGTACCAACAGTATCTGATTAAAAAGTAAACAAATGGATCAAAAAACGTACTTCTGGATGCTAATTTGTAGTTCCACTTACAAATTGAGTACTCTGATTTGATCCGAAATAAGTTTAAATCACCTTGTTGATGTTTTTCATTTGACAATTGAGGTTTTAATAAATAACAATTAATACCTAATTCATTCATAAAAATAACAAAATTATATCCTAACTCAACTAAAACTATACACAAACTAAAATATAGCGTCGAAAAATTCATCTGTATCGCTGTTGACTGGTAATGTATCCAAGAGACTGGCAGCATTACCACGTTCATGCTTAACCTCTGGCCAAGATAAAAAGCCAATTGAGGTTAATTTTATAACCTCTTTCTTTCTTTCAAACAATAATTTTTGGAAAAAGTGGTAATATATAAAGTTTAAGCCTTCTAAATATAGATGAATATGTAACTAATTCTCTTTAGTGAGTGATTGCGTAAGTGTTAAGCCTGTACCAGATTGTTTACACTTTCAGCAAATACTTTTGGAACAGACTATATTATATCCGTTTATTCCGTACAATGGAAATGCAAAATTTCGGATGAGCCTCCAAGCTTTTGCGGGTTATTCACCGCTTTCCCTGTAAAGGTATGTATTAATCGCTTTTGTCTTGCGAAATTTTCTCCGTTCACTGAACTGAGAACCGCTTTCAGCATAATTCACACGGGTTGAAGACATTGTAATGCATTCGTGTCTGTAGGCGTCGGTCTGAATATTACTATGTGTGGGATGTGAGGAGGCAACACGTGTAACAAATTGATCGATCATGAACAATTTGAGGAATCCTTTGAAGGTGTTTGTTTTATCGGAGAATGTTCCTAGGGTTCGGGTTGTCTTTTCGTATAAATTGTTGAGATAATTTCAGGAAGGATAAAATATGTAGGTATATGTATGTACACTGTCTTTAAATTATTTCAAAAGCTTAACTTAAACATACACAACGGTAGGGACCTGTTTACAATGTCCTGACTGGTAACGTATACAAATGCAAAAAGGCCTGTTTCATTTGGATGAGTTCCAAGCAAACTTAAACAATTTGGAGACGACGATAAAAGTGAACACTGACAACACTAATGCATAGCATTATTTTGAAACTATGAAATAGTCCTTACAACGAAATTAAAAAAGTGTTTTTCAAAACTTTAAAAGCGATTTTAACATTGAAATAATATAGTTTGTTGCCAAAAAGGAGTCTAATGTGTTTATTGTATTATAATTAACGATTAAGTGTCTTTTAGGCAACAAACTGTATTATTTCAACGATCAAATCTATTTTAAAGTTTTGTCCCAATTCACCCCTGCATCCCTATTCACCCCGTTTGGTCCTACAGATGGACCGACTATGGATTTTGCCGATAAGCCGATTAGCTATAGTTTGGTTAATTTTAGTATTGATGTATGATATTTGATTGAATTTTCGTATGCAGACTTGGAACATCACTAAATATCCGCAGTTTATTAATTTACTTTTGGAGACCATTTTCATTCGTCAATCCAATATTAGAATATTATGGTTTAATCCAGAAATCCCCACCGATAAACGATTTTTTTCCAGAAATCCCCAATAATTAAATAAAATCAGCCTAGTTGGGATTTTTGGAAAAATAAGTAACAATCCCACCGGGTGTTGTTGTTTCTAAATTATTAAATTACTAGCTGTTGCCCGCGACTTCATCTGCAATCCAGGATAAAAAATTAGCCTATGTCCTTCTCCAGGTCATGGTCTACCCAAATTTCATCCAAATCCTTACAGCCGATTTAGCGTGAAAGCGTAACAAACAAAATTACTTTCGCATTTATAATACACACATCAAAAGTGTATAGGGATCAACATATATTTTTGCAATAACTTTTCTCCTGATTGATATTAATTAAAATTTTCTTTAAGGATTCATCAAATAAAGTGTTTTCGTTTGTCACAGTAACGATAAACCAAGTCACCTTTGCATTAATAAAGAAATTTGCCATTTTCCTAATAAAGGGATTTTTGACATTTGAACCACTAACACAAAAGTTCGAAAAAAAGACTGAAATAACAGTTTTCTTTAAAATTTTATTGGGTAACTTAAACAATTAATAATCCGTGTTTCTACCGCGAACACTAACAACACAAGAACATCGGTTTGGCATACTCAAAATGAGTTCA
Source organism: Mesoligia furuncula (assembly GCA_916614155.1). NCBI lineage: Eukaryota > Metazoa > Arthropoda > Insecta > Lepidoptera > Noctuidae > Mesoligia > Mesoligia furuncula. The sequence goes on along the minus strand of OU744808.1, from coordinate 9,989,459 downwards.
TCCAAATCACGCTGTGGAATGGCCGCCCATGTTCGTTGCAACAACAAAAAAAAGTCTTCTTGCGTCTGGATACCCTCCATATTCGGCAGAGCTCTTCTCTGTAGCATATCCCATGCATGCTCAATCGGGTTCAAGTCTGGCGACTGAGCAGGCCAGGGCAGGACATTGATGTTAGCTGCGGCGAGAGTCTGTCTTACAACTCTTGCGGTGTGCGGTCGTGTATTATCATGCATTAACTGAAATAAGGGACCGATTTGCACTTGTAGAGGAACGATGACGTCTGATACAATCGTCTCAGCATAAATTTGAGCGTTGAGGTTGCCTCTGATCCAAATCAACTCAGTTCTTCCGCCGATCCAAATACCCGCCCATACCATGATGGTTCCACCACTATAAGGATGGACTTCCTGGCAGGATTTTAATCGCTGTTGGCGTCCAGGGGTTCTCCAGTGTCGTATACGTCTTGTATCCGGTCTCATACCAAAACGAGACTCATCAGAAAAGCACACGAAACGCCATTGTTCTTCTGCCCAATTTCTGTGTTCAAGAGCCCATTGATATCGAATCCTACGATTGTGCATTGCTATAGGTGGTACCCGTAGCGGTCTTCGGGAATGAAGGTTCACTTCATGCAAGCGGTTTCTGACTGTTTGGTCGCTAATTAAGTTCCCTGAAGAGTGATGAAGCCTCACGGCTAACATCATGGCGGTTATTGTTGGAGCTCTTCGAGTTAAGATTTGAATGTATCGGTCTTGTTTCCGTGTGGTGCAGCGATACCGTCCTCCATGGCGCTCAGCCACGGTACCAGTGCTTCGGTAACGTGTCCAAAGTCGACTGATAACACTCTGACTTGTATTCAGAGCTAAAGCCACAGTACGTTGCCGGGAACCAGCTTCTATCATTCCCACGGCTCTGAGCATTTCTTCCCTGCTTAAATGACGTCGCCGCTCCATAATAACGTTGGTTTTAATCAGTAGTAGGGAAACAGTAGCACTAATAATGTCTTCAATGCGTTGTATGTTTTTATAGGGAAAATATTGACAGCTGATTTTCATCTTTTACTCGAATTTGATTCACAGTTCCTGATTCAAATTATGAAATGCACCAAAAAGGATCCATATAAATTTATAAAATCATAAATTTATTACAAAGCCACATCTCAATCTCAAGAAATCCGCATAAAAATGCTTGATCCCTAGACACTTTTAATGTGTGTATTACTAGCAGCGCCCTGCGGTTTCACCTGCATAAGTGTCGATCCCTTGGGAATATCGGGATAAAAACTATCATATGTCCTTCCCCGTGATGTAATCTATCTCTCTGCCAAATTTTATCGAAATCCGTTCAGTGTTTAGGCGAGAAAAGTTAACATACAGACAGACACACAGAGTTACTTTCGAATTTATAATATTAATATGGATATTTAATTACTACCTATCTTCTTCCTTCTATACACCCCCTTCGCCCCCTATTACATGGGACTTAAACATATCTGGCATAATGCACTACAGGTACACTACTGTCTAACCCTTCAGGTATTTCATTTTTTTTTTTTTGATAGCCTGTGCTGTCCCAGTGCTCGGCAAAGGCCTCCCCCGAATCCTTCCAGAAACTCTTTTCCCGCACCACCTCGAACCAGTCGGGCCCTCGCGGTACGCATCCAGGTCATCTCGCCATCTCTTTCTGGGCCGGCCTCGGCAGCGCTGTCCATCTTCAGGCACCCATTGTGTGCAGATTTTTGCCCAGCGGTCATCGTGCATACGGCTGATGCCTTCTTTCCTACATGCAGTATGCAGTATCCCTGATTGCATGCGTGATATTATTTTAAGGTTTACTATCCTTCTATCTAAAACAAAATCCTCCCATACTTCAGACGGTTATTGATCAGTCCTGACAGATTCAAAAGTTATTCGAGCTCACATCATCAATAACATAGTAATTGTTCTATGTAATCTAATATTTCACATGAACGAAGTAACGCGTCTGTGTTATTAATCTTGTATCCTTGAGATATATTGGTGATTAGATGTACGGTCGAACAAGTTATTTGGTATACAGGCAGCTAACATGCAACTACTTTTAAACAATGATGTGGGTGTGCTGAGTAGTTAATTCTTTTACACCACTCTATTAAGGATGCCATAAGCTGAAAACGTTATAACGCACAAAATAAAAGTAAATATTGGCAGTGTAGTGGAAAGATGAATATTTTGGCCTGTATACCAAATAGCTTGTTCGACCGTACGTGAGTACCTCATTGGCTTCAGGGAGATTTGTTGTCTACAAAGATGTTTGACGACGTTTTTTGTGTGAGTCGTCGCGTCTGCAGTCTGGGGTAAACTCAGGTAAAATAGTCTTGCTTTGTCCCGTTGGTGAAATTAAATACATAATAATGGTGTTTTCAGGAGCCTCTAACTATTTTTAAACGACTTCAAAAAGGAGCAGGTTCGCGATTCTTCTGTGTTTTTTGTATTTTTGTTACGCAATATCTAAGGCAATTCTAAATCGATTTCAAAAATTATTTTTTAATGGATAGAGTATGCCTCAAGGGTAGACCCATATCAATTTTATTAACTTTGCTTGGGTAGTTTTTTAGTTAGCTTCAATAATAGGTATTTTTGCTACTTAGTTTATATTGATGATGTTATAACTTTCTGTCATTGATATTTACATAGCAAGTAGTGTTATACGAATTTGTGTGGGGTAAGTACAACTTAAAAGTGAAAAATAAAAGCGTTTTTACAAAAAAAACAAACAACCGACTTCCAAAAAAGACACTACAAAGTGAAAAATAACCCTAATTTCGAAATTCGGTGGCAAACAACGAAAATACGATCCCAACGACACCGACTTCCTTTTTACTTTGTGGTGTCTTTTTTGGAAGTCGGTTGTTTTTTTTTTCATAAAAAGTTTTTATTATAGGTATGCATACTTATTTTAACCAGTTGAATGCTGTAATTACAGAAATAATAAAAAAACCGGGCAAGAGCGAGTCGGACTCGCGCACCGAGGGTTCCGTAACATCCGGGTTTATGCATAAGGTTTATGTTTATGAAATTAAATGTTTTTTTTATTTTTGAGTTGATTGAATTAATGGTAAATTGCGGTTTACGATTTATGACATATTAAAAAAAACTACTTACTAGATCTCGTTCAAACCAATTTTCGTTGGTAGTTTACATGGTAATGTACATCATTTTTTTTTTTTTAGTTTTATCATTCTCTTATTTTGGAAGTTACAGGGGGGGGGACACACATTTTACTACTTTGAAAGTGTCTCTCGCGCAAACTATTCAGTTTAGAAAAAAATGATATTAGAAACCTCAATATCATTTTTGAAGACCTACCCATAGATCCCCACACGTATGGGTTTGATGAAAAAAAAAATTTTGAATTTCGGTTCTAAGTATGGGGAACCCTAAAATTTATTGTTTTTTTTTTCTATTTTATGTGAAAATCTTAATGCGGTTCACAGAATACATCTACTTACCAAGTTTCAATAGTATAGTACTTATAGTTTCGGAGAAAAGTGACTGTGACATACGGACGGACAGACAGAGACAGACGGACAGACAGACAGACATGACGAATCTATAAGGGTTCCGTTTTTGCCATTTGGCTACGGAACCCTAAAAAGCGATTGTGTCGTGCGCGGATCCACGTTCTATTTATATGAAGGGTTAAATAGTATAAAATAAAATACAGTACATACAGAGTGAATCAGATTTTTTTTATAAAATATCTTTAGATTGTCGTTTCTTGTGTCACGAGTCATGATTTTCTAGCCCTTATCCCGGTTTATTTGGGTTCGGCACAATATCTTTTCTTTTTCCATACTTCTCTATAAATCGTCATCTCGGTAGTCTTGTCTCACAAATACGTTCCGGAATATTCGTAACTAAACTAATCAAAAGACTGATAACAGGAGGCCTAAAAGGCCACTTTGGCAGAATCATAAAAGGATAACATTATGAATTATAATATGGTGAAGACAGCCGTGTTTTTCTTTTTTTCGTTGCACTACGTAGGTATAATTTAAAAAAATTGGGATTTGATACGATTAACTTAACAGTTTACTGTCCATTGTGATTCATAATGTTATCCTTTTATGATACTACCAAAGTGGTCCTTTTAAGAATTCAAGACAATTCTCAAATTTTAAGAACGTTCACAGTCTCAATCTGTCAAAAATATCTCTATTAACCCTACATTTTTGACATTAATAGTTGCAGAGATGAGATTGCGACTAGATTTTGAACGTATTTAATTACGGAAATTGGCATTTAGATAAAAACTACGAAAGCAATTGAATTTCAAAATATGTATACAACAAAATCTGTCGGACAATCCTGAACACGCATACTTGAAGTACCTACGAAAACAAAAATGATAATTAAAAAAACCGGGCAAGAGCGAGTCGGTCTCGCGCACCGAGGGTTCCGTAACATCCGGGTTTATGCATAAGGTTTATGTTTATGAAATTAAATGTTTTTTTTTTCATTTTTGAGTTGATTGAATGAATGGTAAATTGCGGTTTACGATTTATGACGTATTAAAAAAAAAAAAACTACTTACTAGATCTCGTTCAAACCAATTTTCGGCGGTAGTTTACGTAATAATGTACATTATACATATAATTTTTTTAGTTTTATCAGTCTCTTATTTTAGAAGTTACAGGGGGGGCACACATTTTACCACTTTGGAAGTGACTCTCGCGCAAACTATTCAGTTTAGAAAAAAATTATATTAGAAACCTCAATATCATTTTTGAAGACCTACCCATAGATACCCCACAAGTATGGGTTTGATGAAAAAAAATTTTGAGTTTCCGTTCTAAGTATGGGGAACCCTAAAATTTATTGTTTTTTTCTATTTTTGTATGAAAATCTCCAAGTAGATAGTAGATAACCGACAGCTGAAGGTAACATCGTAGACAATGGGATGCATCGCGTCGCCTCTCAAGCACAAAATACAGATAGTACAGAAGGCAATCTACATACAAAGTGCGCTCGAACAACGCACACATAGACACCGCTCACGGACACGTTGTCTCGGACGGGTTGGGAGTAGTACGACCGCAGGTGCCATCCGCTTGAGACACGCGTCTGTGAATTGCAAAAATGGTGCAACAAAAAAATGCCTATCTAAGCTCGATTTATATAATAGTTTCCTATTTTGAATCAGTATAAACGAAGTAACTTTTTTGTAAGGTAAATTCACGCCACCAAACTATTACCTACGTAAGTTGAAAACATGATTTTTTGTTTGTGTGGATATTGTGTTGTTTTTAGTGTCATTTGATAGGTTTATTTCTAAAACGGACAGGGCAAAATAAATTGTGTAAATAAGGTAATCCGTTTTGAAGTTATTAGGGATTTTCTATAGTGAAAATTGACAAATATAAAATTTTATATGTTTTTGTTCTGTAAACTTTTTGTATTGTAATACTATGCTTATAGTTTTGTTTTAATATTTTAGAATAAGCTCAACAATAAATCAAACAAGTAGATACGAGTGCCACTACCACGATAGTTTTTTGTGCATAAGCCAAAGTTGACAACCCTAGCACGATCGCCGAGCGTAGGTATGAAAGGTGAAGTACATACATGTGATTGCCTTCTGTACTATCTGTATTTTGTGTCTCAAGCGTCATTGTGTTTCTTACTCTCACATTGTTGCTCGAGGTGCAACCATAACAAGACGTCGTTTTCTTGGAACATTTTCGTGATTTTCTTAGTGTACCTACGTTAATTGTTTACGTTTTGAATATCTGTGAGGTTATACCTAATTTTGCTCTTTATAATTGTATTGTTAGTGAACCTATGTTCATCGTTTAGGTTTTAATTAATTGTGATATTGAACCTATAATTACAATAGTGAGTATTGCTATCTTCCTATACCAGGGCTTAGCATGACGCTTTCTATTTGTACGAAGAATAGACACAGCTCTTTCTATAAAAAGTGGCATTTCATTTCTCCATTTTTGACATCGCACCGTAGAAATATTTCTACAATCTGTCATTTTGTCTTTCGTTTCTATAATAACTATCTTTGTCTAGGTCCTTTATTATGTAGACTATTTCAGAAGAAAGTTTTCTATTCCAAACTGTCAAAATCACACTGACAACTGACAGTTGTCTAAGTAGCGAAGAGATTTTGTAATCGCTAAAGACAGTAGAAAACTTTCTACTCGACTGTCGCAAAGTATATAGGTACTGTTATCTACAAAATCGCGTAACGACTGTCCAAGATCCACGATGGCTTAACGTGCTTTCCGAGACACGGAGGGGTCTCGGTATGTAAAGGTGGTCACCCATCCACGGACCAACCGCGGTAAGCGTAGCTTAACCTGATCGATCAACCTGTGCGGCTGTTATTATTTAGCCACGGACCCCTCCTTATATACGTGCCTTAATATCAGTAAAAACTTAGAATCAAAAAGAAAAAAATCCTATGACAAAACAAAGAATAACTGAGTCGAATTATGTAAAAGAGTGAATTTCGTGAAAAGTGCAGTTGACTCTTTCTACTTTGCTGTTGTCGTAATGTCTACACGGAACGTCATCATTGTCTACTCTTCCGTCGACAAACCGGTGCTCATACTAAGCCTGCAGAGAGACAAGACAAAGTGACATTTTAGCAGCGATTACGCGGTGGTGGCAAAGTCGAAAATTTATTGGATTGAGTTATCAGGTTTCGGCGCGGTAAACGAGACACAATAGAAGTTTTATTGTTATTACGGCTATAGCCAAGAGTGTTAAGCTACCGAAAAGCTAATGTCAATCCTGTAGAAAGTCGTTGCAGAAATAAGAAGCTTTTTGATAACGAGCGCGTTTGTCTAGGCACTCTGAATATCGTCGCCTTAGTATTCCTCGTGAGTAGCATTTTATGCATTTCGGACAATCGTATAGTATCAGTTCTGGATATAAAAGCGGGTCAAATTTCCATATTAATTCATAAGATTACGGAACCTCTTTTTTTTTAAGTCGGTTAAAGAAACATAAAAGACGCCGCGCCGTACAAAAATTTTACAGCACGCAGGTCTTTCTTCCTCCTGAAAAGTTACTTCTTTTATACTCACGAGGTTTTCACTCTAAGGCGTCGATATAGACTTACTTTGAACGTTCAGAAAACTATTGTCTATTGCTTACACAATTCACTTTAAACATGAACCTCAGACTAGCACATAGGGTCGGTCGTCGTTTCAGTCGATAGACGTCCACTGCTGGACATAGGCCTCCCCCAATTTTGGGAGGGTTTGCCATAATCGCCACGCTTGGCAGGCGGGTTGGCGATCGCAGTATGGTATGATGGTGGAATACATAGAGAACGCTGCTGCCCATTCTCCGGTACGATCCTTAGTCGCCTTTTACGACACCCACGGGAAGTAAGTGGTATTCTTTAAGTCCGGCACCACACAGACAGGGTCGGTACCTCAGAACATTTATCTAAAGATATATTGCTTGCAGAAACGGGTAGCTCTACGAATCACTCAACGTCTCTAATCTGTTACCGTTAATAATAAAATAGCTACTTCGACTATTTGGTTTGATAATCGTGACGGTTTTTACGATTATTCCCAAAAACTGAATAACTATGTATAAAATTATATTGATACGACTTCATGTTTAATAGTAGGCATCTAGACGATATTAATATAGTAACCACAATTCGTCTGAAGCGTATCAAATCTAAAATTGTATCAATAATGGCACATGCGACCTACGCATCACACGTTACGTCACGCAAATCCTACATCGCGCAAGCAGAATTATCCGCACGATTGACATAATTTACAACAGTCCGACAACAACAACCATCGGGATTAGCCCACCAGACACAATACCCGTCTGGTAGGAGAATCCTCCATTTTCAAAAGAGACTAAGGAAGCTTCCACCCTGTCCCTCATAACTCTAAGCTAACAAGCTAAGGCTGGAAACACTCCTAATAAAAAGGGCCACACATACAAGACACACCTACACCAACAACGATACGAAGTTTAAAAGCGCGCTAAAAGATATAGAAAGATGAATGGGCCACAGTGCTCCGACGTTCGGTTAGGTAATATCCGCCACGTCATAACTTCACAGCTGCTGCGGATCTGCTTCCTTTGAAACATGGAATTAGGAAGCTGGGAGGATGAATTATTTTTGTTTATTATTGGTATCTACGTTTAATGCTGTTCTAGACTCTGTGAACGATAGTATGAATACAAAGTAGTAATCCCCCGACTACCGAGATGATGACTAATATTATGAAAGAAAAATACAATATTTTGCGCCAACCCCAGATAAATTGGGATAAGTCCAAAATAATGATGATACAGTATTAAATCAGAAGAAAGACGTCTTCAGCGCTTTGCAGATGGAGCTACTTTAGTTGAAGCAACTATCCCGCCTAGTTTTTTAAATTTTCCTTTAAAAATTGCCAGTTGCTACAACCAAATAGCTAATTGCCAGTTGCTCCATCTGCAAAGCGTCTTCTGGTTGACAGAGGCCAAGGCTTTGACACAATGACCAGTCTTGCACTGCCTTCATCTAGTCAACTGCTACTTGTCTCAATTGGTCATCTACCTCCTCTCAATTATGAGGGTAATTGCAGAAATATTTATTTTGTTTAACTTTATTAACGCTAAATTGTAAAATATGTACGTATATATCACACATAAGTGTTCAGGCAATGACCATGGCAAATGCCAATCAATTGATCTCATGACTCGTTGCTTGACCTTTGGCAGACATTTGAATTTATCATTATTTCATCATCAGAAGATTTAATGACCTATGCATGGTCATTAAATCTTCATTAAAACACCGGCAACGGGCTCGCCCCTTTTTAAATTTGACTTAAACATAACTGGCGAAGTGTTAGTGTACAAAGGTACACTTCTGCTTAACCCTTTAGGCATTACAGGCGTGATGTTATGATAAAATACCGCATAATATCAGCATAATATATGATTTTTGAAGCAAGAAGACACTTTTTCAGACAAGAAGGATCAAGCGTTGTCTGTAAAGGTAATACTTTGAGTTTGAGATTTGAAAATCTTGCTCATCTTGCTCTCTGTGGTAGATACATTAGTCTAGATCATGTTCTTCGCATTAACTCAATCTATGGTATCTCAGTTGACGACAATCAATCAATAAACAGCCTATGCAATCCACTGCTGGTCTCTCCCGGTCTGCGCCACAACACCCTGTCATCCGCCTTCCGCATCCAGTCCGTCCCAGCCAACTTCTTTAGGTCGTCCGTTTATCTAGCTGGGGAGCGTCCCATAATACGCTTGCCAATAAGCGCTTTACGACATTATCAGTGTGAAACCTGAAACCGAATTTGAAAAAAGCAATTTTTTATGTTTCTAGGCAACACCACCGGTAAAAAATACATAGGCAATGCTAAAAAAGTGCAAACTATGTTTAGTTTTAACCAAAACTCGTAAACAAGTAACAGTCCATAACTCACTAGTAGAGGAATAGTGATCTGTCACATTCAGTTGACATTTATATCTGACACGGAGTGACACAGAGCCGTATTCGGTGTTGCCATTCACGATCACCGCAAAATATGACCTGTTTTTTGGTTAAAAAATAATATGTAAATGGTGACATTTATTACGTTCGTGTTGAAATAGATGGGTTTAGTGTGGCTATTATATTTAGGAATATAAAGCTTTTATATTCCTAAATAACTTTTATGGTAGGTACTAATTTGATATTGTGATGGTATGGATATTACGAATGAATAGGTTTTGATGATAAAAATATTCTCAATGTTAGAAAAAGTCCTCAATTTCATCGCAAAAACTCGTGAGAAACCGAGTGGTTACAAAAAAAGAACGTATTATTTTTAGTGCTTAGGGCTGATTTCTCCAACGCCAGATAATTTTATCGGAGGAATAATTTTGAATTTTTGACAGTTCGTGCATACAAAAACTGTCAGACGTCAATTTTATTCCACGAACAAAAATTATCTGTCGATTGAAAAATCAGCCCTTAATCTAACAAAATAATTACACGGAGACCTTCTTAATTTTTCAATTACCACTCTCTGTGCAATTTTTTCTATCATCCTAAACTCAAAACTAAATACCGTGCACACTAAGTTTCGTCACTCCGTATCCGGTAACACCCCTTCCCTAAAGTGAGGTGCGCTCCTAGAATCCGTTCGGAATCAAACTGCGGTGAAACAGTTTCGAGGCGGCGCGAGTTCCCAGCTAATGTATTTAGACAGCTTTAGCTATGTCGCAGGCTGCGACTACCGACGTCAATATATGTAGTAGAGGTACGCTAAAGTTTGTTTGTAGTGATAAAATTAGTGTACCTATAGATGCACTAGTTTAGTGTAGGAAGTTGTTTTCACCTCACTATCGTGTGAGAGTAATGACGAAGATGAGTGCTTTAGAAAATGTATTGAATGTTTGCAATCTTCTTGGGGATAAGAAACAAAAATATCTCGTTGTAGTGTATGCGCAGGCATTGGCGTGGCAGTCGCTTACCGGCCGTAGGCGACGGCAGACGTTCTTTGGGTTTCGTATAGACTATGTCACCTCAGAGATCTGTCAAAGTGTGTTTTATTAACCCAGCGAACATTACAAGTGGCGACGAGGATAAAAGTAAGTTTTGAAAACATTTACCAAAAAAAAAAGGGGGAAGAATGCACGCTGAAAAATAATGCACGTTGAAAGTTGTTTACGATCGAGTTAAGCGACTATATTTCGACAAGGATCGTTTATAGTTGGATACTAAAGTAAAAACAGAACGTAGTCACGCTGTACCTACCTACCTACACGTAAATAAATCGTTACCAAGGTAGATGGTTACAGCTAATGATTGCTTTATAAGTTACGAAAAATAAATTCTGCTTCGACTGATGTAAACAACTTATAAGCGTAGGTAAATGTTAAAAAGGCCATGCAGGGAATATTGTTCACAACAAAACAAAGGGCCATGCCTGAATAGTACGCAATTATTTTAAATGTGCTGTAATGCAAACAGTAAATTATTGTTAATTATTATTATTGAGTAAGTGCTTTCATTTAAATAACAAGATAATTGAGTTATTTGCACGCTTCTAATTTTAAATAAAAATAATAACCGATTATTATCATAAATCTTGGACATACTTAACTTTTCTGTTGTAAATAATATAGTGGGTATGCATACCCACTTATTGTAAATATAAAACAAAATCAGTAGATACTATTTTAATCAGGTCACTGGTTTTGCCAGGATCAATTGTTTGCATTTCGACACAGAAATATCAAGGTCACGCAAATACTATTCGCAATACGACCATGCTTAACGGATAGATATCAGAAAAGACCGGGAAACGTTAGTGTAAGCATCAATAATGGCTTAATTACTAGCATATTTACTGCCAACTAGTTAATAAACCTAATTTGTTAATAGATAAAGGTTATTATCAGTCAATTCCCATAATAATAGTAAAGTATAACACTTAATATCGTGTCCTGCGTGTCCTGTCAGCTGCACGTTACAGGAACTGATGGACGCTGGTGAAGGCGCCAAACAAGTATCCGAATTCTGGGCCGAGTCCATTTAGATTGCTATTCTGGGCCGAGTTCACTTAGATTGCTATCGACACACTAAAAAGAAGATTGTAAAGTAACGTTACTGAATAAAATTATTCAGTTTATTTAGTTAGTCATACTTACGCTTACGTCAAAGGTCATGCTGAATCCGAAATGCTCTAATGAGCACGCATACGAGTCTTAAAATCCTGTTACAGGACGCCACAAAACATGACTCACGCAATAAGTACTTACATAACATACATGCATAATCAGCCTATAATGTTCCCACTGCTGGGACACAGGCCTCCTCTCGGTGGGAGGGCCGTAATCTACCACGCGGGCCCAGTGCGGGTTGGCAGATGTCACATGTCTTCTTGTCTTCAATAAGTACTTACAAAAATATAATAGGGCATGCAGTTGTGATACTGTTACTGATTTTCAGTAAAAGCCACGCAAAAATAAGAATCAATACAGAGTAATGTATTCATTGTAATACTTACGAAACATTACAAATAAAAAATAAAAAAACCGTCCCACAGAGGATAAATTTCCTGCATGCAGGAAGAACTACCTAATGAGTACTACTGATAATGCCATGTGTACCCGAGTTCTAGCGTGACATAATTTAGATTACTACCTATCAACAGACTAAGGAAAAGACAAAAGCTATGTAATTGTTACTATAATTAAATACTAGTACCAACCAGTTAAAATAATAAGTATACATACTTTGAAATAAAATGTGGGCAAAGTGAAAATAAAAAGTCACAATAACAGCAAACTGCTGTTTGATGTTATTGCAATGTTAATTAATAATAATAACAGAAAGCTGCCATCTTAAACACCTGCAGAATAGTTAGGAAATTCATGCAGTTAGAGGAAGAAAACACACTCTAATACACACCACACGTTGCATTTACTTGGCTTTGGCCCGTAAATGTAGCTAAAACCAGCCTAAGAGGTGAGAAAAAAAAGACACAAAAATAATAAAAATAATGTTTATTTCCAGAAAAATGTTCACAAAGGTTACAAGTGCAGTAATATGGTACAACATTTAGTACATTGACTATTATCTCCTGGCACCCAAACTAGGTTTATAGCCTGTGACTTGGGGACAGATAGATGAACAAAATGTTTTAGTAAAACTGTTTTCACCAGTAACATGAATTAGAATGACATAATATTTTCTTATGATATGATGAATCGGTAAATCAATTTTGTAGAAGAGAAGTTCCATTCTTCTGTTGGAGTTTTGTGGTAGTACCTTCAAAGGTCACTAAGTTACAGGTGCCATGTAACATTATGTGAAACCAAGACAATAATGTACATAAAACAATAAAGATTGCTTACCTATTCAAACATAGGTGGGAGAACAGGCGTGATGTGGTTATGAGATTATAATTCTTATTTATCATAAAGTTGATAATACTGCCCTATGTGAGGTAATTAAAATGTATTTGTGATGTACCATTATTGATGTAGCACACAACTCAGTGGCAACACTGCTCGAGTCAGTCACGGCTTACCCCCGTGTCGACCCCTTATGTAAATAATATCGAGAAAATATTATTCGATCAAATAAAAAAATGTTTCAGCGAAAATATCGTTAATGTACCAGTTTTAACAGAAGTTCCACTTCGGTGAAATCGAAGTAAAGTAAGAAATTATTATCTTTCTGTTAAAACTAGTGTTAAAAAAAAAATGTATTAAGTAGCGAAAATATCGTAGCTTAACAAAAGTTCCACTTCGGTAAAATCGAAGTTAAGTAACAAATAAAATTATTATCTTACCTACTGTTAAAACTAACTAGTGTCATAAAATCTGTTATGGTTAATGATTGAACTAATCTTAGTCAAATCAAATGAATTTTGCACTGGCTATTGTAATTTGTAATCAACAAAAGAATTCATAGAATTCATTACAGTGTTGTAATATCAAGTGAACATTTGCTTTAAGCACATAGCACACGTCGTCAAAGGACCTTTGTACGACTTGCTGGCTAGTCAAATATGAACGGCGGTGATTTAGTTTAAAATAAACTTTAATTACAATTATAGGACAAAAAACATTGTGCAACTGTACTGGGTATGGTACAACAAGACATATTTTGATATACATTAAAATATGTGCGTGTGTGTGTGAAAGACACGAATGGAACAAGTTCAAACAAAACAACCTAATGGTTGCGAAAAACACAAATGGAACAAGTTCCAAGAAAACAACCTAATGGTTGCGAAAAACACAAATGGAACAAGTTCCAACAAAACAACCTAATGGTTGCGAAAAACACAAATGGAACAAGTTCCAACAAAACAACCTAACGGTTGCGAAAAATACAAATGGAACAAGTTTCAACAAAACAACCTAATGGTTGCGATTAATACTGGCAAGTTAACAAATGAGGTTTATTTAGTTAATAAAATTGTTTCTCCAAATAGTTAGTGGCAAAATATAGCATTATTAATTGACTATTTGGGAAACACGGGACGTACTGGTATTATTTTCGGGAACATGCGAGCGTAAAATCTAATAATTCTAAATTTGCTTATATCTCGAAAACGGTGCGTCCTATCGAAAAAGTAATGGAAAATTTGCCCCCCTTTTAGAAACCGCTTGTCGAAAAATTCGCGACATGGACATAAAAAAAAAAATATATATATATATATAAGACTATGTTATTTGTAACTATAGCGTTTTAACTTTCTTATGCTTAATATGTACAGTGAATTTATAGTTTTACTTTTATTTCGTATAACCTCATTTGTTGATAGGTGCCAACCCAACTGTTCGTTAATAGAATTGCCTAATATTAGGCAAATAAGATCGCGGAAGTCGTGATACTGATAGATTATGTGGTTAATCGGTATCAAAACATTACGAAGTAATTTGAAGAGGTAAACAATCAAATGAATAGTGGGTACCTAAAAGTTAACAATAACTTATACATTGGTATAACCAACCAGTGTATGCAATCAATGGGTGAAAACTCATCAAGTTCATACATTGGAACCGACTAGATTACGCAATTTACAAAATAAATCATGGTTAGACATTAAAAAGATTTTGATCTCTATTGCCAATCCTAGGTATGAGGGGCACGTGGCTAAATAATAACAGCCGCATAGGTCGATCGATCAGGTTAAGCTACGCTTGCCGCGGTTGGTCTATGGATGGGTGACCATCTTTACATACCGTGTCCCCTCCGTGCCTCGGAAAGCACGTTAAGCCGTTGGTCCCGGCTGTCATTCGTGAATCTTTGACAGTCGTTACGGGTAGTCAGAAGCCCGAAAAGTCTGACAACCAGTCTTATCAAGCGGTATCGTATTACCCAGTAACTGGGCTGTGGAGGTCAGATAGGCAGTCGCTCCATGTAAAATACTGGTATTCAGCTGCATCCGCTAAGACTGGAAGCCGACCCCAACATAGTTGGGAAAAAGGCTAGGCTGATGCCAATACCTAGGTATGGCAGTAGAAATCACAAAAGAGATAAAATTTCCTGACCTGTAAATAATGCAAATTGCATAAAAGGGTAAAAGTTTCCTGCCCTGTAATTAATGCAAATTGCATAAAAGGGTAAAAGTAAAAGATGTAACTTCAGTAAAAATCACAAATGAGATAATAATTCCTTGCCCTGTAATTAATCCAAATTGCAAAAAAGGGTAAACGAAAAACGGTAAACTTAGTAAAAATCGAAAAGTAATAGACTAAGTAAAAATCACAAAATAATAATAACAATCATAATAATCTTTATTTCAAAAAGCCAAGTACAATTTGTCCATCTCAATCAAGCATTAAAAAAAAAACAAAACAAAGCAATGAAGTACAACGCTATGCATTATTTGAGACAGAGTGAACGTCTGTGTCTGTGCTAGTATAAACTGTGTTACAGACACAGGCTGCAAAAGTGATAATAGTTCGTGCCCTAAAATAATGCTAATTGCAAAATTACCTTTAATCTCAGTACATTTTGACAAGTTTTGACATTTGTTTGTCGCCGATATGAGACTGAGACTAGATTTTGAACGTTTTAAATTAGTAGAATTGGCCTTCTGGTGTCATACCGCACCGTGTCATACGTAGGCACATACACATAATAATAGCATTTAATTTCAGCACAACAGTGGTGGTGGTCTAGCCCGACTAAGTTCGTGGGTTCGAAACCAGGCAGGCATTTTGTGTATTTTCACTCATCACCACTGTTCATCAATGGTGAAGGAAAACACCGTGAGGAAACCGGCATGTCTGAGAACCAACGTTCGAAGACACGTGATTCATTAAATTGGACGCAATGGGCATCCATTAGATTGGACGCATTTGGACATCCATTAAATTGGACATTACAAAATGGTGAAGAAAAACATCGTGAGGACATCGGGAGGACATCATCGTGAGGACATCGTGAGGACATCATCGTGTGGATCGTGCCATATGTAACACTCCATTAAATTGGATGTATCTATGACATAATTGATTTACCTGCCATTGCTTCATTTTAATTCTTTTTACCTTTTGTGGTAGACTAATTTTATTCTAAGTGCATTGTCTTCACATATAATTATATTATATAAACAAGACATTGTAAAACATTTTAAAAGGGTAACGGTGGAGTTTCTTGCCCATTCTTCTCCATACGAAAACTACCTTTTGGAATGGGCGACTAGAATCAATTCAATATTTCAATAAACATGACAACAACAAACATATCAATTCAATAAAAATAAAGGAGGGATGTAGTGTATGCGCAGGCATTGGCGTGGCAGTCGCTTACCGGCCGTAGGCGACGGCAGACGTTCTTTGGGTTTCGTATAGACTATGTCACCTCAGAGATCTGTCAAAGTGTGTTTTATTAACCCAGCGAACATTACACTCGTCTTCATTTTTTCGGAATAATTTCTGAGATACATGTAGTAGCATCACGCTTGTATTCCCCAAAGGGTTAGACAGAGTGAGCGGGGTTATTGGAAAAAAAATCAGCTGTTCCCTACATTTTGATGCGTTATACGAACATAAATGTAAGGAACAGCGGTTTTTTTTTTCGCGATTTCAGGTTTGGTCCCATAGTAAAAGTTGTTCATAATGATGACTACAATGACCTCTTAAGAGATTGTCAATGTTTTACCAATAACCCTGTCTATCAGATGATATATATCACGATATTTATCAATTGATATTTACTGTCAATATTAAAAATTTAGCAGTTTTATGATTTACCCTAGCAACACTTGACAAAAAACTACAATTTGGATTACCTTTCCCAAAGTGGCAATCTAATCATAAGTTACGGGGATTCACCAAATAACGTGCAAGTACGGTTAGTTGCTTAAGTAAGACTGATTATTGTGTATACAAAACGCTATTTTTTGTTACTTTTGTAATACAAAACCTCAAATAATCAAAATAAAACTACATTAATCTACAACAAAAGACATACAGAATCGCACCACGATAAAATATCCGATATACATCAAATATTTGGGTCCGTGGCTTAGGCCCCCAGTGGTCGACGCACCTGTGGCCGACGCCCCCGATACGATTAATTTAATATCTTTTTTTTTTGTGCTTTTTCACTTAGTACAGTAAACGAGAAAAGTGTTTCACCCTATTAATAAAGTATTTTTCCTTGCTAAACAAAAGTTATCTATTAAATAGCAGAGAGAATAGATCGCCAACAACCAATATTAAGTACATTTAATATTTTTGTAAAACTATTTTTGTGCCTGACAGTACATTTGATCAAAAATTATTTTGAATTAAATTAATCGAATCGGGGGCGTCGGCCACAGGTGCGTCGACCACTGGGGGCCTAAGCCACGGACCCAAATATTTCGATATCCATACTATAGGTACTTTAATATTATAAATGCGAAAGTCTGTCTGTCTGTTACCTCTTCACACTTAAACCGCTGAACTGATTTAGATGAAATTTGGTATAAAGATAGTTTGAGTCCCGGGAAAGGACATAGGCTAGTTTTTATCTCGATATTCCCTCGGGATCGGCACTTATGCGGGTGAAACTGCGGGGCGCTGCTAGTTTATTATAAATATCGGATTTTACTAACCCTGGTTCAAAATAAGACCAAGAATCATAATTTAGCAGAAGGATAGAAGTAAACAAAACACATTTATTTAGCACCTGACAGATTAAAAGGCTTTAGGCTTTTCTAGAAAACCAAAAACATTGAAGACCACGTTATTATATTGTTTACCCTAATAATTGGAGCATTGTATCTATGGAGCGTTGTTATCCTAAAACATTTGGTATGTATATTATAGTATAATATGTATAATTAGTAACTTTGGTAACACAAATAAAATCTCCTAAATAGTTATGAATATGTTATTTCTTTAAATAAATTGTATCAACATGCTGAAATATTGCAATTAATTTTCGTAAAGGTTATCAAAATATTATCGCTTAGACTAAATTATGCTTAGAAAACCGAGTTAGGTTAGCTTAAGATTAATTTTGTGGACCTGAATAAAGGATTTGCGGAAAACTAGGTCTGTCTCTGTGGCATCAGAATTCTGTAAATGATCAAGAATTAATTTAATACCTCTTTTGTTTGTGTGTTAGAAATGATTGATAATTAAGTTACTTGTTTATTTTTGGGGTAAGAAATCTGATATCGTAAATACCAAACAGGAACGATTTACATCAAACTTTGATTAATTTGATGTTTTGTCTGAATTAAATTCCTCAAACTTAACCATCGAAAATGTTTTAAAGCAACAGGAGTTCCCATTAACTATTGCCATCTCACTTCATTGACATATGAATGATAAGGAAAGGTTGTTTTAATACAGCGTTCATAAATACCTAATCAAATTTTAATGAATTACGGAATTTTTTAAATTATTCAAATAAAAAAATATAGACTGCCTCGTTGGTCTAGCGGTTGCCGGGTCAGCGGGATTGTCCGAAAGGGTTACCGCTGGCCCGGAACATAAAGGGCTAAGGAAGGAACACGGGTGGGTTTTAGTCAGTAAGAGTCTGACACTCCCTTCCGCTCCACCCAGAGCGGGAGGAGTCATTTGATGATTTCCCATCCTCAAAAAAAAAAAAAAAAAAAAAATGGTCTAGCGGTTGAAAGCACTACTGGCCCACATGGGGTACTGGTTTCGATTCCTGGTTCATGCAAAGTGGTATTGGATTGTCCATCAGGAATTTCTCAGTAGCAGCCTGGAGTCTTGTTTTCTGCCCGGTTGATAGCAATAGGCCCCTGTTACATGGGACTCAAACACAACTGGCAAAATCGGGGAATACAGGTCTTATGTTATCACACTAATATTATACAGGCGAAAGTTTGTGAGTGTGAGGGTGTGTGTCTGTGTTTATATGTTTGTTACTTCTTCACGCTCAAACAGCTAGACCAATTTTGATAACATTTTGTATAGAGGTAACTGACACCCTGGATTAACATTATAGGCTACTTTTTATTTCGATATTCCCACGGGATCGAAACTTATGGGGGTGAAACCTCGGGGCGCAACTAGTGTTAAATAAATATCAATTCTGACTTAAAAATACATACGTTTCTCCGAAACTGAAGCCATACTAATCCTTAGTCTTAACTGTAATCAGAAATGAATTAGCATGTTACTAACGAATTTGTATCAAGCTGTAGTCACATGCAAGTAACAGCAATCGGTACACATCAGCGCAAGTTGGGAACTAATTCGAGCGGCACGAGGTGTACTGTTCAGAGAACATCTTGTTTATCACCTTGTATATTACGTGGATGACAGGAGTTAAAGCAACACAAGAGACGAATACGACGGTCTGTGTGGTGTCGGACTTAAAGAATAGCACCACCCCTTACTTCCCGTGGGTGTCGTAAAAGGCGACTAAGGGTCGCCGGAGAATGGGCAGCAGCGTTCTCTATGTATTCCACCATCATACTATACTGCGATCGCCAACCCGCCTGCCAAGCGTGGTGATTATGGCAAACCCTCCCAAAATTGGGGGAGGCCTATGTCCAGCAGTGGACGTCTATCGGTTGAAACGACGAAGAGACGAATATTCAGTGGCCTCCAAGAGTTAGTTGACATTTTTGCACTTCAGATGTAACTCTCAACTGTGGGAAAATCTAGATTTATAACCATAGAGAAAGTAATTGTGTGTAACGATTCAATATTCTAGTAATCCAAATGTTGGAACTGCTATATCGTTTTATTGACTAATTCAACTACCTTTGACTTATAAAAAATTATATATCCATACTAATAGGTATTATAAATGCGAAAGTGTGTCTGTCTATCTGTTACCTCTTCACACTTAAACCGCAGAACCGATTTAGATGAAATTTGGTACAGAGATAGTTTGAGTCCCGGGAAAGAACATAGGATAGCTTTTACCCCGATATTCCCACGGGATCGATACTTATGCGGGTGAAACCGCGGGGCGCTGCTAGTGTAATATAATAGTCGTTTTTTCGCGTGTTTTGTCTGGTGGGCCCAACGATTGATGTCGGGGCTACCAGTCCTAGTCGCATGGTAAACTCTGCTTGCGCGATGCTGGATTTTGCGTGACGTCATCGTCAGTATAGTGCGTAGTACGCATGTGGCGAGTTTGTGGCGATGTCTTTCTCAACATAATCAGCCTATAACGTTCCCACTGCTGGGACACAGGCCTCCTCTCGGTGAGAGGGAGTGGGCCATAATCCACCACGCGGGCCCAGTGCGGGTTGGCAGATGTCGCATGTCTTCGAATTTTTGGTTCTAGGACATGCCGGTTTCCTCACGATGTTTTCCTTCACCGTTTTGAGAGCAGTGGTGATGAAATAATTTACACAAAGTAAAGCGCCTGTCTGGGTTCGAACCTACGACCTACAACTCGTAAGTCGCGTCCGTTACCACTTGGCCACCACTGCACTGCTGATGTCTTTCTCATCTTTGAACTATTGACAGACACAAAAACAGTTTTAATTCAGTGCTAAGCGTATTTAAAAAAGTAATTTAAAAAAACTAAACCGACTTCAAAAAGAAATTAACTCAAAATTATGAAATAACTTTAATTTCGGAAGCCGGTGACTTGGGATCTGTATTTTATAGTTTTCGTTTTTTTCCACCGAAATTAAAGTTATTTCATAATTTTGAGTTAATTTCTTTTTGAAGTCGGTTTTAATTTTTTTAAATTACTTTTTTATTTCGTAATTTTTAGTTTATGCACTAGAATTTGACCAAGGTTTTGAGATGTTTTGACGACCTAAAGAAGGTGGCAAGGGTAGACCGGGTGCGGAAGGTGGAGGACAGGTAGCTGTGGCGCCGTCTGGGAGAGGCCTATGTCCAGCAGTGGACGGCGATAGGCTGAGTTGAAGCGTAAGGCCGCTTGTATACGTCCGTTTTTCGTCCGGTGTCCGTTGCGCCGAGGGGAGGCGGCGTTGCATCCGGCGTAACTTTTTCGCCGGACCTGTGTCCGATGCATGTGCACATATTCATTATAAACTATATAAGATATATTATTGGATGTTTTATTTACTACACTAAACTTAGCTTACACATAAATTATATTCTCTTAGAGGAAGTTACAGCCACGTATCATATTTCTTAAGTCATTACAGTCAACTAGCGGTAAGACCAGTAATAATAATACGTGCAAGTCATAGGCTCTTAACGTCACGTTATTTATAATTATTACTATCCTCCTGTATGGATTTAAACTGGAGAGACTTGGAGTAAAATAGTTGTGTCGAATGAATATGGCGAAATAAGGAAACGGTCACCGGTACTTATTCGTACAGACGGGTTAGCTCTCATACTTCATTTCTGTTTATGATGACTGATAATGACGCATGCTTTAGAGCTGATTGCGTAACTAACAGTAGCAATGGCTTTCATTTTTACAGTTCAACAACATTCATTGCGTTATTTACGTTGTTGAGCAGATTTTTTTGAACTTAAGAAGCAATGGATTGCCAATATTAGCAATGTTTCCGAGCGCATACAACCCGAATCTCTTCGTCGTGCTCTTGTCACCGCCGGGGTGCCAGCTGTTTTAGAACCCAATGGCTTGGCACGCGACGATGGGAAGAGACCAGACGGAAAGACCATAATGCCTTGGAAGGTTGGTAGGCCTTTGGTGTGGGATGCAACGTGTGTCGATACCCTTGCGCCATCCCATCTTCCAAGCACGGTGAGCTGTGCTGGGGCGGCTGCTGCAGGTGCGGAAAACCTCAAACGGCGCAAGTAGTCCAATTTCTTTGGAACTTATATGTTTGAGCCGTTTGGGGTTGAAACTCTAGGGCCATGGAGCCCGAGTGCCCACTTAAAATTTCGAGACATCGCCAAGCGGTCGGTCGACTCTTCACGTGACCAGAGGACTGGCCTATTTTTTGGCCAAAGAATCAGCATTGCCATACAACGTGGCAATGCTGCCAGTCTTTTGGGCTCGTTTCCTGTTAACAGCGATGCGGATGAATTTTTTGATGCCCTTTGATTATTTCCCCTCCTTTTATATACTTGTACATATTATTATTTTTTTTTTTTAATACTGTTGCTTTTATAATTAAAAAAAATGATTTAATTGAAATAAAGTAAGAGTGAACAGGCTTCTTCTGGGTAAGCCCACTCCATGTCGACTTTGTCTCTGTCACCTCTGACCTAGACTAGAGTCAAGAGCAAACCCATTTCAAATCAAATAAAAAATTATCCTTCAAATTCATTCAGATTGTGACTGAAAGTATGTAACGCAATTAAGGTGCTGCAGCATTACGTAATCAAACGTTGGTAAAATGGATTATTCTTTAAGGCACTTGTCCTTCCTCCGACGAGGAAGAGACTAGCTACTCTAGCTAACGATTATTTTCTCTAACGAGAAACATACAATCGATGTCAGTGAAAGAGATGCATAATATATTAATAGTTGGTCGCTGACTGTTCACTCTGCCGGCAATATCTCTCCCTCTCCACTACAGTAACAAGAGTTATCAAAGAAAATACTCGCAACACTCACTGCAATAAGATACTCCTGCTTGGTACATACACATACCAGCAAATGACTGGAAAGTCATTAAACTCGTCGAACTCGCGCAGCGAGCAAACCCAGCGCGCCCAGCGACGAAACTATCCGAACTTCACACTCACTGCTCGTTGCTCGCCAACTTGTTTCTAGTTGCTAGCTCTACTCGCCTCTCGCTAATCATCGGCTACCAATGCTTATCAATGCAATGCGTATAGCTAACAACGATATGACAGCTGTCATCATGACATACCAAAAAATGACAAGGTTTTGTAAAAATGTGACTGAAATGAAATTGTTTATTCTGTAAATACGATATCGAAATCACACGTAGGTAATATTACTAAAAAAATATTAAGCCAGATGAGGTCGGTGTCTCCTATCTGACTATTTAGAGAAGAAAGGCCGCAAAAAACTCAGAGGTCTGAGTCTCTTTTAAAGTCCAGACATAATCTTGGTCAGATCAAGTGAGGATCATGTAGATAGATATCTGGAATGGTCTTTTGAGAAAAGTACCATACAGACTTGAGTAGACCAGTCCAGTCATTGTACATTGTGAAAGGAAATACATAAAGATTAAAAATTAATATCTTTCCATTTATTACTCTGCCGTAAACGGATAAGAGACATTAAATTATAACTGTTTTACATTCATTTTAGTACTCGTAAAAACTGTCATATCCTGACAGACAGCGTCGACGTTTTGCCCTATTTAAGGAAAAGTTATGAAGTACTATTAGTAGTTCAAATGTTAGGAAAAATTGAGGTCTAAGTTGAACATCGTGCTCTGACATAGGATCATGCGGAAAACTTTAGAAAGAAAAATGGCTTCCGCAGGTCGCTAGTTTGGTGTTCGGATCAATGTGGTTTAGTTACGTGATAGTTTTTAAGATGATTTGTGAAGAACGTTTATAAAATCTATTTTTTAAATAAAATAATTTTGATGCTTTCATTTTTTTTCTTGCTGATTGAAACTAATATTAGTATTGCGGTTAAAGTGATCCCCAAACATCGTAATCAAAAATTATTTTATTAATTCGAGCCTACTAATGATAAAACGAACTAATCCAAACTTCGAATACTTCAGTTTAACTTTAGGTACATTCAAAAATCAATACCATTTCCTAACTTTATCCTCAAAATAATCCAGCTGCAGTTTTACCAAAAACTTCCATTTCACCTGTCTTCAAAATTCGACGTACATTTCACTAAAAAGTATTCAATCTCGTAAAGCTACCCGTGTCGATGGGAAGCGAACATTTTCCTACGTCAGTTTCATTAAAAATCTCGCTGCATCCGCCTCACAAAAGCGTACTGACTCCCATCATATTTTTAATCTTCTAGCAGAACAATACGTCTGGCGTTGGCATAGAAAATATCCTTATACACGAAATCAATGGTTCTAAAAAAGTGTCTTATTTTGGAGCTGTGTGTTAAAAGTTAATTAGTTTATTTGGTTGTACTAAATTAGGCCACTTGTCAGTGGGAACAACTCCAGTATAAGCTGGCCTCTTATTCTATTGAAACTATACTTTACCAGTCGTCAGGATATAAGAAAAGACTATTTTACTTATATTTTAGGAGCAGATATTTTTAATATATTTTCGATTGACACACTGATTGTCAGAAAACAAAACTCTCGAATTCAGTATAAAATACCGCGCGTCGCGGGGCACGCAGCCAGTTGTATGTACAGAGTACATTTGTACAGAGGTTGTATGCCAGCTGCTACATAGCTCCTCCCCAGCGAAGCGCCCGTATAATGCGAGTGGTGTCTCGCACGCGGCGGCAGTGAGCGCCTAGAGCTGCGGTAATGTCAGTTTACACGGAGACGCTGGAACGCTTGTTCGTGCTGTGTGCCTTTAACTTTTAGCTAGCTAGTGAGCGGCCGTACTCCGTCTTGGCCATGTCTTGGCCGAACGTATGTTCTACAGGGCGAAGCGTACGGTGGGTTTAGAGGTGCGGCCGGATCGTGTGACATATGATGTCTGGTCACTCAAACGACATACTTGTTCTTCGGTGTTTGACAGGAATGCAGGCTTTAGCCGATCTATGCTGATGTTTACTTGTCGATCGTTGATTATGACTGTATACACCTTGTTTTGTCTCTTCAAGACACGATACGGACCTTCGTATGTCGGTGTCAAAGGTCGACGGTAGGCATCGGTACGTATAAATACATGCGTACATTCATGTAGATCGTCGTGTATAAACATTGCGCGGCGATCTGTGTTCCGGCGCACAGCTTGCATCTTTTTCATTGCGTTGGTTATGACGTCACTAAAGTGTGTATTTGTATTCGCGTATATCGACATATCTCCACACATTTCGCCGGGTAGCCGGAGCGGCTTACCGTATAGCGCTTCTGCTGATGATACATCAGTGTTTTCCTTAATAGCAGCGCGCAATCCCAGCAAAACAGTTGGCAATTCTTGCGTCCAGCTTGAGTTATGTAGTCGTGCCGTCAATGCTGTTTTAAATGATCGATGCCACCTTTCAACCATCCCGTTGGCCTGTGGGTGGTAGGCAGTGGTTCGTGTTTTCTCAATACCCATTCTATTCATTAGTGTTTTGAATAAATGAGATTCGAACTGTCTTCCCTGGTCGCTTGTGATCCTTTCTGGGCAACCAAATCGCACTATCCACCCTTCGTAGATGGCCGTGGCGATAGTGTTAGCTTCCATGTTGCTGACCGGGAATGCTTCTGGCCATTTAGTTGCTCGGTCGATGATTGTAACGCAATATCGTCTTCCATCTGATATAGGTAGTGGTCCGACGATATCTATGTGTATGTGCGACAGTCGATCTGCTGGTGGGTACTGTTCTAGCGGCGATACTGTGTGTCGCTGCACTTTTGTTCGTTGACAGGTTATGCAACATTTGGTCCACATACTGACGTCCTTGTTCATGCTTGGCCAGAAAAAGCGTTGCGTGATCATCTTCCTAGTAGCTCGGGTACCGGGGTGGCTCAACTCGTGTATGGCGTCGAAGGCTTTTCTTCGTAGCTCTGGTGGCAGGTAAGGTCGTACGTGGCCACTTGATGTTTCGCACATAATTGTCTCACTTGCATTGAGTGGGCGAATTTGCTCGAATCGGAGCGAATTGTTTTTCGTGACGTCAGTCAGTTGCCTGTCGCTGAGTTGTAGGCGAGCCAGCTCGTCGTAGTCGATTGGTGATGGAATGGATATTGCTGCGATTCTTGACAATGCATCGGCCACAACGTTGTCCTTTCCTTCAATATGGCATATATTCATTGTGAATTGACTGATATAGTGTAAGTACCTCGTGCGCAATGGTGTTTCAGTCTTGCTGTTTAGCCGCAGTAGTGCATGGGTTAACGGCTTGTGGTCCGTGTATACCGTTATTTCTCTACCCTCAAACATGCGCCTAAAGTGCCTTATTGCCAGGTAGATAGCTAGTAGCTCTCGGTCAAACGTACTGTATTTTTTTTGCGCTTCTGTCAGTTTCTTTGAGTAAAAACCGAGTGGTCTCCAGCTGTTTCCTACACGTTGCTGTAGCGCGGCTCCGACGCAGGTGTTTGAGGCGTCACACATCAGCGATAACGGAGCGTGAACTGAAGGGTGTGACAAAGTCACAGCGTTTTTGATTCCGTTCTTACAGGCTTGAAATGCTTCTTTATCTTCGCTGTTGAAGTTCACCTTGGTCTTGTCATTTTTCTTGCATGTTCGTAGATATTTGTATAGTTTTTCCTGAACGTGTGCAGCGTGCGGTATATTTTCTTTATAAAAGTTTAATATACCGAGGAATCGTCGTAATTCTTGAATTGTGGTAGGTTCAGGGTAATCGGAAATTGTCTTCACACGATCCTCTGTTGGTTGGATACCGGCTTCTGTTAATATGTACCCAAGGAATTCTAGTATTTTGTGTCCGAAAACGCATTTTGACACGTTTATTCTTAGGCCGTGCTCTTTGAGTCTTTTGAAAAGATCTTCTAGATGACTTCTGTGGGTTTCTTGATCTGGTGAGGCGACAAGAATGTCGTCGACGAATGAGAAAACGTGGTCCATGTTGCCGAGTACACTGTTGATGTGTCGCTGAAATGTTTGTCCGGCGTTGCATAAACCAAAACACATACGTGGGAATTCAAAAAGCCCAAACGGCGTAATGACTGCCGTCTTCTCGATGTCTTCTTCTCGTATTCTCAATTGATTATACGCTTTCCTCAGATCAATCTTCGAGAAGATTTTCATCCCTTCAAGATGGTACGTGAAGTCACGAAGTCGTGGTATTGGGTACCGATCCGGTTTGGTAACGGCATTTAGCCTTCGGTAATCACCACATGGTCTGTACTCGCCAGTCTTCTTCATTACGAGGTGGAGTGGACTTGCCCAAGGTGACTTTGATGGCCGGCATATCCCTTGTTCAAGCATAACTTGAAACTCCTTCTTGGCCGCTTGATATTTGTGTGGCGGCAATGGTCGTGCCTTATTGTACACGGGCGGCCCGTGAGTGACAATGTGATGTTCAACTTCACTGTTCTTCATGTTGTTGAAGTTCGAGGAAGTTATCTCGGCGTACTGTTGTAGAAGGTTGTGGTATGGGTCGGTGAGGTTGATAGTAAGCACGGCGGGGGTAGCGGCACTGTTTGCAATGCAACCGTCGATTGCCAGACCTGTTTTCTTATCGACGAGTTTCCTGGCTCGTAGGTCGACGAGAAGGTCGTGATGACGCAAAAAATCGGCGCCCAATATCGGTCGTTTCACGGCAGCGACGATAAACTGCCATGATAAGGGGCGGCGTAGACCAAGGTTGAGTTCCAGCTTCTTCTCGCCATATGTGTGTATTGGGGTGCCGTTCGCTGCATACAAAACTTCTTCCACCCGCTTCATTCCCTTCGTGTTGGGAATGACCGACACGTTGGCTCCGGTGTCGACAAGGAATCTCAAGTGATGTTGGTAATCGCAAACGTGTAGACGGTATGGTGATATTTCATTAACCTCGGGTCCCGTCGCAGCCAAGGTCGCGACTAGTTTTCCTGACGCTTGAACTCGCACGGAGATCTGCAGTTGCGTGCTTCTTTACCGTAACGGGTGTGATAAAAACAAATATCTCCTGACGTCTGCTGGTAAGAATTCGTTTGCCCTCGGGATTGTGAACGTGATCTTAAGCGGAATGATGATCTTCTTTGTCTTGATCTGTCCATTTTCATTGCCGCAATTTCTCGCGTGAGCTGCATAATGGCTTCTAGAAGATTGGCTCTTGTTGCCATTTTCAGTGTTCGTCGGGGTCACCACTTTACCAGTCGTCAGGATATAAGAAAAGACTATTTTACTTATATTTTAGGAGCAGATATTTTTAATATATTTTCGATTGACACACTGATTGTCAGAAAACAAAACTCTCGAATTCAGTATAAAATACCGCGCGTCGCGGGGCACGCAGCCAGTTGTATGTACAGAGGTTGTATGCCAGCTGCTACAATACTATGACAGACCAGCTCAAGGTCAAAGTGTTGTGCAGTCGACTTGCTTACCAAGTTAATCTAATTTTAATAGTTTCTAGCGTTCATTAATGTTTCTTTCTGGACATACAATAATAATTATGGCTTGTTAAATATATATTTCTGTAAAATAAAATAATAAGACAGTAAGCAATTAACAAATAATACCTAATTAATTAATATAAATAACAAAATGAAATCCTTACTTAACTAAAACTATACACAAACTAAAATATAGCGTCGAAAAATTCATCCACATGGCTCGACTGGTAATGTACCCAAGAGTAATGTAATTAATTAATTGGCAAATTAATTGGACACACAGATGTGCATGACGCAACTTTTACGTCGTCTGATGAATATTAAAGGTTTATGGTGCGGTTGCAGACGCATCTAAACTGCTATATTGAAGATAGCTTGCTGTCCAGCAGACCGTCTACGTCTGCATAAGCTCTACAAACGTAGGAGCTAACGCTCTAAGAGGGTGGGTGAGCCACACTTCATCAATTTGTTTAATTGTCTTGGTAGGATCAAGCCGTAAGGAGATTACAGGACCTAAACGCAAAAAACGCAAGTTTCAGAAACAATAAAAGTATATAATCGACTACAGTATTTTTTTTTTACCCGACTGCGCGATGCAAAGGAGTGGTAATGTGTTCATCAGCCTATGTATGTATGTATGTATATATGTATGTATGTTTATATGTTCCTTTGAAGCACTATACAGACCAAACGCCTGAGCCGATTTTTATGATTCACACGTTAATCGATTCCTCTTAGTCCGGCGAGTGAAAATTCAATATGGCGACTACTGGACGCCATATTAATTTTTTTTTTTTTCTAAACCTATCGATTGGGGTATCAAAATAAAGGGTTTTGAAAGGTGATTACAAAAATATATACAACATATATACTTAAAAGCAATTCGAAGTGACAAATCGCAAAAAAACACCTACCAAGAACTAAATCGTCTGCGAAATCTTTCAAATTTGTAAACTAAAAAGCTGGAAATAAAAAAAGTTATTTAAAAAAATCAAAAAACCTGACTGCAGTAAAAAACTTAAGTTAAAAGAAACTGAAAAGCTAAAAACAAGCCCATTTTAAATTAAATAAAAGTTGGAAGCAGGCGGGACCCATTTGAATTTGAAAATACAATAAAAATGATGTGGGTCCCGCCTGCTTCCGACTTTTATTTAATTTAAAATGGGCTTGTTTTTAGCTTTTCAGTTTCTTTTAACTTAAGTTTTTTACTGCAGTCGGGTTTTTTGATTTTTTTAAATAACTTTTTTTTTGGGATATATGCTATAGGTAGATACTGTGTTGAAAATATAATACAACTAATTTGATACGATAGAAAAAAATAATGGAGATACCTCTAAAAACTTTCTTTTTACAATAAAAACCATACTAATATACATACAATCATTCCAATTTTTTGTCAGATTATTCTACAAGCAACATACTAAAATACTAGTGTTTTAATTTTTTAGTCCAAACAATAGATTTTTTGTTATTAAATAAAATTTGCTTCATGTTTTGCAATAAATTACCAGCGTTGTGTCATCGCGCTTCTCTTTCTTTTCTATGCAGTCTGACAGTGACCGCACTTTAGGTCATGGTCACCCTTAAGCCTTACCTACTTATTTTATACCGACATATTTTAGAAACAGACTTTTAGGGCTATATTTATTTAACGCCAGCGGTGCTATTCTGTAAAAATCTCACCGTGAAAAGTTGCGTGGAGTGAGCTGTCAATAGTGTCAATTCCTAGCAAAAACAAACTCACTTCACCTAAGTTTTCACGGTGAGTTTTTAACAGAATCGGCCGGCAGGTACCTTTATTCGAGCAAGAATTTTGAAATTTTGTTTTAGTTTTTCCACACAAAACTGTCAAATATCAATTATTTATTTGTATTGTTTCAGGGTCTCATTGAAGAAATAAGCTTGCATACTGACGCTGATGACGACACATTAAAGTTTGTTTGCGACAAGGTAGGTATTTAAAATTTTAGAAAACAATTATTTTTTTCATTTCATTTGTTTTTTGCCCATTTTAATGTGTTTTTTTTGACATTCCAGGCTAGGGATATTACAGATATAGTTAGTATTATATTTACATACATTCAGATTCTTGTCGCTTCCTGCTGCTGGTCTTGTTGAAACTCGATGTTCTAACTTTTTGGAATCTTTTTAACGCATATCGAATAGTAGCTTTTAAAGCTACTACGAAAGTGGTTCACGATGTGACGTGTTTTGTCGAATTTTACTAAACAAAGTATTTATCCATTATAAATGTTACTATATTTTTTATAAATATGCATTTATATTTATAATTTAAGCAGTTTTTATATATATGATTAAAACTTATAGCGTTAAAAGGATTTGAGACAACATTTTTCCAAATTTATTTTTATTTTCGTTTCTGAGATTAAAACAATTGGGGTAAATTCGTTCTGGCTTTTAAAATCTTGTAGTAATTAACAATTGGCTAGCTTTTAATGTACATACATACGTTAGGGTATTTAAATTATTTATTCCTAATTTTCGTTCTGTTCGCTAACAAAAAGAGTCTAAAGTTCGCTCTTTTCTTAACCGATTACAATTGTACTAGGAATTCTTCCCTAGGTTATTATAGATACATATTTATTACCTACAACTAATGAAACATAACTCGATATTAAGGCGCCGTTAAATCTCATGCCGTCCTTGTCACTTAAAAGTGTATTGACAAAATACTTTTAAACACGTCATAGGCCCAGTTACACCACAAATCACCAAACACATTTAGCGCTTAACTAATTTAAATCCTCGTTCTATTTCTGTCAGTCGTTTGAAACTGACAGAGACAGAATTATGTTTTTAGCGCTAAAAATGTTTATTGATTTAGTTTGCAAGCCGTTGCTCCCGGCTGTCATTTGCAGATCTTTGACAGTCGTTAGGGGTAGTCGGAAGCCCGAAAGTCTGACAACCAGTCTTACCAAGGGAATCGTATTACCCAGTAACTGGGTTGTGGAAGTCAGATAGGCAGTGGCTCCATGTAAAATACTGGTATTCAGCTGCACCCGATTAGACTGGAAGCCGACATAGTTGAGAAAAGGCTAGGCAGATGATGATGATGTACATGCGGGCCTTAAAGTTTAGTTGTGTTTGAGGGCAGTTTATAATTTGTTTAATAATTAAAATAAATAACTAATAAATACACCGGTTTTGTTTGAAGTGGTATCACTTTTTAACATAAATAATTTCTTTCGTAGATGGAATCAACCACTGACTCAGTAAGTGCGTTGCTTGTTTGAATGAGTCTTCTAAGTGTGTAGTAAAAAAAAAACACGGCGCATGTTTTTTGATATTATTTAAAAATATTATGTAATAAAAAAAATAAGCTTGTGTTTAAAAAATATATATATTAAGGACCGTAGTCACTGTGAGCATTCGCGTCACGTTTGTTTTGCAAGCATTCGCTCCGCAAACGTTTGTTACGCAACCATGCCAGCGCAGACTGTGCGTCTAGTAGATGCAACAAGATGTTGAATTGCCGTTTAAATCTGCGTCTTGTCTCGAACGCGCCGCCGAGTGTGCAGAGGTTTATAATAAAATATAATTATGAAAAATGTCGGCCGCAGCCTCTTGTTGCATCTAGTCGCCGAACTGTCGCAGTCGCAAGTCGGATAGTATTCACAATATCTAACATTCATTTGCGTAACAAACACTTGGGTGAGTACTGAATGTTTGTCTGCGTAACAAAGGGTAGCGCAACGAATGTTTGCTAAACAAATTTGTGAAGCGAATGCTTGCAGTGACATTGTCCTTTAGCCAATCGTTTGTCTGAAATATGCCTAAAAACACTTTGATATACAAGCGGGCTGAAAGTAGTCTAGATTTGAATTAGAAAGCTTTGGCATTTTATTTTTAATGTTTAACCGACTTCAAAAAGGAGGTTATAATATTGTATTTAATCGGGTTTTAATGTTAAGTGCATTAGGTTTATGCGTATGAGTAGAAATAATGACAAAAAAAAAATATTATGCGTTGCCTGTTTTTTAAGTCACACCACGTAACTATTAGTGTGTGCGACTAGCAAAAAAATAGTACACGTCCAAAAGTCCGTTAACTTTTAGAAAAAGAAGAATTCAATCTATGAAAATTTACTAAACCTGTGAAAATACCTAACACCTGAAAATTCTAACAAACTGATTTGGCTTTTTAGTCCTTTTACTTACATTATTCAATCTTTGCGCTTATTGCACTGTTGTTGTTAAACTAGTGTAGAGAAAAAATAACCAATAACCTAGATCGCCTCATTTTTTAATAAGAATCTTAACTTTTACTATATTTTCAACAGCTACGTGGAGATCCTTCGCTTCCTATGACGACACCAGGTAAATATTTACGAAATCAACTAGCTTCTGTCCATGTCTTCGTTCGCTTGGAAGTCATAACTCGTTTCAGCCGATAGACGTCCACTGCTGGACATAGGCCTCCCCCAATTTTGGGGGGGGTTTGCCATAATCGCCACGCTTGGCAGGCGCTTGGCAGGCAGTATGGTATGATGGTGGAATAAATAGAGAACGCTGCTGCCCATTCTCCGGTAAGACCCTCAGTCGCCTTTTACGACACCCACGGGAAGTAAGGGGTGGTGCAATTCTTTAAGTCACAGTATCACACTAATATTAGAAAGGCGAAAGTTTGTGAGTGTGTGTGTGAGTGTGTGTGTGTGTTTATATGTTTGTTACTTCTTCACGCTCAAAAGGCTGGACCAATCTTGATAAAATTGGGTATGGAGCTAGCTGACACCCTGAATTAACATATAGGCTACTTTTTATCCCGATATTCCCACGGGATCGACATTTACGCGGGTGCGACCGCGGGGCGCAGCTAGTACTAAAATAACAGCCAAATTTTTATAAAACTCTCTCGGCCCCCAACACGCCGCGTCGCGTCGCATCGGGCGCCCGTGTTATTAGGTTTTTTCTGACTTTTTGTCTTTTTGCTCGGCTCCCAAGAGTCGTAGCGTGATGTTAAATAGCCTAAAAATAAAAAAATAAAATAAAAAATTAAATTTATTTAACTCAGACTATTTTGCATGTCCATATGAGGTTAGTATTATGGAACTTAAAATCTATGTTAGTCAAACTAATTAAAATTGAAAAATACCAATGTCAATACCAATATCAATGTCAACATTAAATTCATAAATTCCTAAATTATTACAATCTTTTTAAGTATTCCTACCTATATGCAGTTTTATAAACCTATCCCACACAGCTGACTCTGGACTTTCAGCGATCATCTTTAGGATTCCGTTGCCACTACTCCTAATTCGATGTATAACCTTCGTCAAGAGTTGGGCTATTAAATGCAAAAATAATTTTTCAACTGATACTGACAGGTAGTTCCAGAGATTAGCGCGTTCAAACAAACAAACGAACTCTTCAGCTTTATTATTAGTATTATAGATTACCTCAACTAAATTACTCA
Organism: Mesoligia furuncula; assembly: GCA_916614155.1. Lineage (NCBI taxonomy): Eukaryota > Metazoa > Arthropoda > Insecta > Lepidoptera > Noctuidae > Mesoligia > Mesoligia furuncula. The sequence continues at coordinate 9,956,029 of OU744808.1, read as the reverse complement.
ACTTAAGATAGTTTAGGAACAATCGTACAACAGAATTACGAAGAGGAGAACAAGCGAAGTATTTATAATACTAAACAACCGATAGAATTCAATAGAAAGACATCCAACTAGGGATGAGACGTATTTACCCGCATAAGTGTCGATCCCGTGGGAATATCGGAATTAAAAGTAGCCTATATGTTAATCCAGGGTCACAGCTACCTCCATACAAAATTTTATCAAAATTGATCCAGGTGCTTGAGCATGAAGAAGTAACAAACATATAAACACACACACAAACAATCACAAAATTTCGCCTTTATAATATTAGTGTGATACGAGGTTTGTAAACCAAGGCTTTGCTTCGAAGTACGGCGCCCTGGGCGCTGCCCATGGGCAGGAAAAACTTGCAAGTATGGAAAGTATTTGCCATGCTATCGGGCGCAGGCAGAGCTGGAAAATACTTGCATAGGAAATTCAGAAAGAACGCTAAGCGGAAACGAAGTAATGGCGCGGGCAGACGCGATGCGACGGGTCGGGTCGGGGGAACCAAAAATTCCACGCAGACAGAAGCTAGTACACTGTGTACGATTTTGACTATCATAAACCAGAGAAAACAGAGGGATACGTTAGTATGTAATGAACGCCAACGACCACGCGACCACGTTTCCCCTTAATGTTCACGCATTTCCCAAGAAATAAATAACAAATTCATAATAAATAGTAATATCCAAGCATGGATGATTTGAAGGAAAGGATAGTCTAATTTTTTAAAAGCTTTTCTATAAAATTTGTCTGGAATTCTTACAGAACCGTTACTGGCCGAAAAAGGGGAGCGAGGGGAAATGGGTGAAAAAGGAGAGAAGGGTATGAAAGGGGAAATAGGCTTGACTGGTCTTAAGGGCATAAAAGGACAAAAGGGGGACCAAGGCGATTTGGGCCTAAAGGTGAGTAAACAGGTTTTTTTTATAGTAAATAAATAAAAATCTTTATTGCATAGAAGACTTGACGCCTACAGATAGGATTGGTACACACTAGCTCAAGATAGAGAGGAGTAGGAAGGAGAAAGGGAGGCTTTTTCCTTGCAGGCTAAATATAAAATGACACACTACACATACATATACACTTACATAAACTCAAGCCTTTCTTCCCATTAGTAGTAGCATTAGTAGAGTGTACTTTATAGTTAGCCTATTATGTCCCACTAGATGGCAATGGGTAACATAAACATTAAATGCAAACGAGATAAGAAAGTAATAGAAGACAAATAGAAAAGCACTTAACCAAGTTCTACGACATTATAATACTGGTAAATTATACCTAAATACCTATTTCAGGGTGATCTGGGACCGCAAGGGCCAGTAGGTCCACAAGGACCAGTTGGCAAAACAGGAGCTGAAGGAGTAAGAACTTAAATATTATTTATTTTAGCATTACTTATGTTGCAAAAATGGATATCGGACCAAATGGCTCCTATGTCGAGTCTTATGTGATTAAAGATTAATAATTTAGTAATGTGATTATCATAATAAATTAGTAGCTAAAAATGTTTTAACTAGAAGTAGAAACTTCATAAGGACGAGGTTAAATTCATGTTTACCACAAACGGTACAAATTTGTACCAGCTCGTCCCTGAGAGGTTAAAATTAATAAATAGTACGAGTATTATCTTACCCACGATCACCGTTTTGTACCTTTGGCTAATAAGCACCTATACGTATACCTTTACTAACGCCAGTAACCAAATGACTACCATTTGGTGATTGGTCTTTGTATCGGGGATTAATAAAATAACATAAATAAATCAGAATCTGATTGTGAGAGTCTTCAACAGGCATGTCAATGTTCACCAATGGTTGTGTCAAGTCTGTTGCTGTCAATGCCAGAAATGAAAGGACCGGTCGGTGAAAGAGGACCACAAGGATACGACGGCTCACCCGGTCGGCCAGGTGAAACTGTAAGTATTTAATTATTTAAAATTTTATTTATTTAGTTTAAATTGTTTTTTTGCCCTTTTACTTTTTGCCCTGGACGCTTTTAACGAACACGTCTTTCTACATCGTTCTCACAATATGCAGGTACCTATAATTTCAAAGTGAAGGATTTTTTTTTCGTTTAGGAAATTATCTAATGACTCCTCCCGCTCCGGGTGGACAGGAAGGGAGTGTCAGACTCTTACTGACTAAAACCCACCCATGTTCCTTCCTTAGCTCTTTTTGTTCCGGGGGAGTGGTGATCCTTTCGGACAATCCGGCTGCCCCGAAATTGGAGGATGTAACCAATATTTTGTAGTAAAATTTGAAGAGTGCCCATGAAATTTCTTGCCCGTTCTTCTCCATAGGATCCTGCTACTCCTTGGAATAAACAAATAGCTTCATGTTTCTGACCGACTGACTACTTGACAATTATTCAAAAGTGCCTGTAAATGGTTTAATTTAAATAATGGTTTGAGTTGGAGCATAAAGTGCGTCATTTAGGTGTTTACTTCTCTTAGTTTGTATTATAAATTGTTATTTTGTAATAAAAAAAGTACATCCCACCCTGCCAAAGAAAATACACCCTAAAATTTAAAATAAATACAGACGGGTGAGCTACAAACTTTTAATGCTGTTATTTTCAAACCTAGGGTAACACTGGGCCTGTAGGCGACAGAGGATCAGAAGGGTTGAGAGGGGAAACAGGAGCAAGAGGAGACGATGGAACACCTGGAATGGATGGAGCCATTGGACCTAAAGGAGAGCCGGGAAAGGATGGCGTGGATGGGCCAAAGGGTGAACAAGGACCAGTAGGACCAAGGGGAGAACGTGGTGAAGTATATTGGGTGATTATTTGTTTGTTTTTACTATTTTATTGCTGTTAAGCTGTATGTGTGCAGCGACTATTGTACTAAAAAGTATTTAATTTGACCGGATTACTTCCTTTGCACATATTTTCAGTACCTACAGTCAATGTCAAAATAATAAGAAAGATGTGTCTGTAAAAATAACCTAAACAACACACAGTATACCTACAATATTTGTTAAAAAATATGTAAACAAACTCTTAAATGTTACAACCAAACAAAAATCTCAGAAGTAACTTTGACAGGAAAAAGGTGTTCAAGGAGAAAAAGGTCCGCAAGGCGAAATGGGTCCAAGAGGAGAAAAGGGTATTGAGGTAAGAATCAGAAACTATATATGTTAATGTGCAGGCAAAAAACTATATATGTCTGTGTGCTTTGGTTACGATCTGTCACTCATTAGGGTGCGGGGAGCTAATAATCATAGCAAAATATAAAATTCACGTAAACTCGAGAGCAACGGAATGACAAAAGATAACGCCAAACAAAAGTATTTGTTAATGTAAACAAACCCCGCTTTCCGAATTGCGTCAAAAGCGATTATATCGCGAATCCGACCAACGCGCAACGTCACAATAGTACTCAATAGTCCTTATATTTTGTGACTATTAAATTTGGTTGGATTCGCGATATAATCGCTTTTGACTCAATTCGGAACGCGGGGAAAATGGTTTCTTTTCACGCATTTCGATAAACGCAGTATCGAAATCGCTACGAAAGGTATCAAAATTACGTTCCTTCTTATGCATTTGTAAGATTTCCCAAGTTTTTTTAAATAATAATTAAAATATTTTGGCGCGTCTCCAGCAGCAAAAAATACATTTTATCGCTTAGTACGAACCCCCTAAACCCTCCCATATCTACACTTAACTCAGATTCAGGCGGCTCGATATAAGACCCAACCCTTTATTTCTGCGAGTTGGTCCAAAAAACACTTTTACATGTCAAAAATAAATTAGGCTTGTTTTAAAACCAGATGGGTTCTTTCCTATCCGATTAGTCTGAGAAGAAAGACCAGAATGAACTCAGATCTGATCATACACTGTGCATATTTGCTAAGCAAATTTTACATTCTAGGGCCATATAGGTCTTCAAGGTCCCAGAGGTGAAAAGGGCGATATTGGTGAGGCAGGGATTAATGGAATACCAGGCACACCAGGGATGCATGGACGGCCAGGAGACAGCGGCGAAAAAGGCAAGACTTTTTTTTACATAATTTTACCAACCCTGTTTGGTGCACGCTTACTAAGAGGCATCTTCAAGCAAAACCAGCTAAAAAAATAAAACAATTTGTGGGCATAATTATTTATGTATAACCGTGCCAAATTACGGCTTTTTAGTGCCGCGGACAGACAGACTTGGCGAAACTATAATGTCTCTGGTCTCTACGGAACCGTAAATAAAACGATAATAGTTTTGACCAACAATGCCATGGATTAAAAAAAACTGCTGTATTACCCTTATAATGAAGTTCTTAACTCTTTATTTATATTTATAAAGGATACGTATTCTTAACCTTTTTTCAATTCATTCAATAACAATGGCTATCCTTTTTTCAGGTGACAGGGGAGACAAAGGTGTTCCCGGTCTAGCCGGCTTACCAGCATCTCTAACATCTGTCCTAGACGCGGAAAGTAAGTCATTTCTCGTATTTAACCTCTTAAGGTTATAGCACAAGTATCAAACCGGAAAGCGATCGGCACCGTATCAACTCGAATCGTTCAGTATTCTTTGTATGAAACTCCCTACTGCGACGTACACTAATCGGAATCATAACGTAATCGCCTCGCCTCAGGACAAGCTCACGAACCGTGGTGCGGTGCGCTACGGCTCGTCGTCCCCGCGCTTACGTCTCTCCGTACCCGAGCTTACGTCTCTTCGTCCACTCTTGCCCCTCTCAACACCCCTCCAGCCTGCCTGCTGCACCATCAACCAGCGGTCGGCGAGCCGTAAGCGCGGCGTCGCCTAACCGTAGCCAGCAGAATACCAGTATTTTACATGGAGCGACTGCCTATCTGATCTCCATAACCCAGCTACTGGGTAATATGATACCCCTTGGTAAGACTGGTTGTCAGACTTTCGGGCTTCTGACTACCCGAACCGACTGTCAAAGATCCACGAATGACAGCCGGGACTAACGGCTTAACGTACTTTCCGAGGCACGGAGGGGTCACAGTATGTGAAGATGGTCACCCATCCACAGACCAACCGCGGCAAGCATAGCTTAACCTGATCGATCGACCTGTGCGGCTGTTATTATTTAGCCACGGGCCCCTCTCGCTCTTGGGTCTCTGTATATACTTAATACATATTCAGGGTGACAGGGACATTAACACATTGATTGAGTATATAATAGGAATCTAAACCCCCCTGAGCTGAAACTTTTCGTCAGATAAAAAAAAAATATTGCTTTTCCATACATTTTGACCCCTGCCAGCCTGTATACATTTTGTATGACGATAAATTTTCCAAGTTTTTTAATAGGCTAAGTAACAACAGCCACACGGGTCGGTTGATCAGGTTAAGCTACGCTTGCCGCGGTTGGTCCGTGGATGGGTGACCATCTTTACATATCAAGACCTCTCCGTGCCTTGGAAAACACGTTGAGCCGTTGGTCCCGGCTGTTATTCGAGAATCTTTGACAGTCGTTACGGGTCGTCAGAAGCCCGAAAGTCTGACAACCAGTCTTACCAAGGGGTATCGTATTACTTAGTAATTGGGTTATGGAGGTCAGATAGGCAGTCGCTCCATGTAAAATACTGGTATTCTGCTGCCGACCCCATCATAGTTGGGAAAAGGCTAGGCAGATGATTTTACAAAAATCTCCTCACATAGACGTCAATTTACTGTTTATTTAGACCTTTCCACTATAGTTCGGGACATTATATAACCTGAATAAATTTCAATATCAAACAAAGCATTCTGGTCACGAAACGTAATAACGTAAGTAGATTGAATCCCCAAAAATTTTTTGCTACTATCGGCTCTATTGGCTTTGATCCTGACTCGACGTTGCGTTGTTGTTTTATTGTGTGGTATTGGGTATATTTTTGTTGCTATCCTTTTTTATCACGAGAGAAGTGAAAGGGACAGAATGACTGTATATCTCGTTTGGGTTTTCGTATCCGTTTGTACGTTTAAAATGCGACGTTTTGTAATTTTTCGGTTGAACATAACGCATCAGATTATTTTTGGATCTAATCATTTTATTAATTATTTTTCGAGGTCATAATGTTAAAGACATAATTTACTTAATGATTTTTCCGAAATCATAACATTGATTTAATTGATAAAACATACTGAAAAATACAAAACCTTTCTGGCAAAAATCTAATCGTATCAAAATTAAAAACATATCTCTTCTTCTTCTTCAATCGGTCCCTCATTACTGAGGATCGTGGTCACTGGACTCTTTTAAGCGGACAATCCGCCTCCATCTACTCCGGTCCAAAGTTGGCATCACCACCTGCTGAAAATTGTTTGAGGACGTAGCTTCTTTTATTTGGTCGGACCATCGTGTTGGCGACCGGCCTCGTGCTCTCTTTCCTTCGGTATTGCCAACAATAACCAGCTTTTCAAGGCTGCTAACCCCTCTTCGCATTATGTGGCCGAAATAGGTCAGAATACGCTGTAGGCATATTGTAAAAAATATATATTTCACATAAACCTACATGGGCACTTATGATATATATGTCAAAAGATAGATGCACGGTTCCAATGAAGAAGAGACGGCAAAAACTCCACAGTAGATTTGTATAAAAGCAGCACAACCAAAATATTAAAATATATTGTATCAAAATGTGGTATGAATACCAAAATATTATTATAATATTCCAGATGCAGCAGTAGTGGAAAAACTGAGAGGCTTCAAAGGCGAAAGGGGAGAAAGAGGTGAAAAGGTATTTCATTAACCCCTATTGAAATCAGGGAGGAATTTTTGTTTTCGAATTCTCTTATTATTTTACAATTCATTTGTATGTCGCCCATTGAAGATATTAACCAACTCGATCTATTACCGTAACGATGAAATCGAATTATGCATGATTTAATTCAGTACTAAATAACACTGCTACTACCGACTACACACTAATTTTTCATACCAAATCGTATAAATTAAATCATTGAACGTATTTTTCGTAGTAGTAGTAAGTACCCTTGATTTGGAATTTACAAAAAGTTAAAATAATTATCAGTATGCAGAACTCTCATTTAGCAATTTTTTGCAGGGTGACAAAGGAGATCTAGGACCGATTGGTTTACAAGGACCTAGTGGGAAGGATGGCAAAGATGGCACAAATGGCAAAAAAGGTGAAGTCGGTCCAATGGGAAAGCATGGACATAAAGGAGATCGGGGTGAACCTGGGCCAGTTGGGGAAGTTCCTGAATCAAAAATAGCATTATTAAAGGTTTGAAGTTTTTTTTTTGTCACAGATATTTAATTGCATTTCACACTATTACCTGTTTAAACAATATTGTCTCAAAGATTGATTTGTTGTTATTTAAGTTATGATTCCGTTTTTTTTTTCAATATTTTAACTATAAATTGTGTATTATTTTAGGGTGCCAAAGGAGACAGGGGTCATACGGGACATAGAGGTGAACCAGGACCAACTGGCGATAAAGGAGAAAAGGGAGAAATAGGGCCAGTTGGTCCCAACGGACCAAAAGGAGATCGTGGTCCTGCTGGTCCTGTGGTAAGATTTCTAATTGTTTTAGTAATCGAATATTTTATTATATTTAATTCGATCTAAAATTTTAAAACTATTTTTTTCTCTTTTAAGGCATTTTACGAAACTACCTAATAGCGATGTTAACTACTTATAAATTATATGTTTTTCATTAATTTTTAATTTCATATTTTCATTCCTAACTATTTGGTTTGAGTATTTTTTTTTATCTTTCTAGGGACCCATGGGACTCTCTGGATACAATGGCACGATTGGAGAAAAGGGTGAAAAAGGAAGTACACCTGAAATTGATTTGTACAAGGTCAGTTTTCAAATAATGTAAAATTATAGATATTTTATATGAAAAAAAAAAAATGTAGGTGTAATACGATTAATATTAAAGATATTGATCGTATTACACCAATATTATAACAATATTAAACAAAACTTATTACAGCTAAAGGGTGCTAAAGGAGACAGAGGTCTTACGGGCAACACTGGGAAGCCAGGAAAAGTTGGACCCCAGGGACCTCCTGGAACATGTGTGGAAGCATCTACTGGAACTCCAATATTAGGACCACCTGGACCACCAGGAAAACCAGGTCCTCCCGGAAAAAATGGCAAATCTATAACTGGACCAAAGGGGGACTTGGGTCCACCGGGCCCGGCCGGACCTCCGGGACAAACGGGCGTATCCTTAATTGGACAAAAGGGAGAACCGGGAGAACCTGGTATAGCAATGATACAGGAAACTACCTTCCTGCCAAAACATAGTTTTGGTAAGATATATAATTTTTAATAAAGTCTTTCTAAGTTCATCTTGAAAATTACTGACATAGGTGAAGGTAAACATCGTGAGTAATTCTGGATTTATGGTTAATGTAAGTCTAAAATCGCCAACCCGTCATGAGCAAGAGTTGTCTGTATGAAAAGAGGCATTTGGTGTCCCGTGGGATAATAATAGGCATGTATTTATTATAAATATACGGCATCGCCGTATAAAGAGAGACCTAAGAAATCCGGGTGTGATGACCGAGAAGCGTATATAGGGGATTGCACAGTGAAAGTAACGTATGCAGGGAAGGCTGGAAAACTACTTTGACCAACAGTGGTTATTATTAGTGGTGGTTTTTACGAAGATGTATATTATTGCCAAATAAAACATATTTGCAAAAATATATTAACCACGGATATCGATGTCTGTTCCTAAATTAAGTTGAGAACATGGTGAGAGTGGAGATATCGTTTTGAGAAAAACAGTCAAAACACAAGCAAAAAATATATGCTTGGCATATTTCTACAATAATTTATAATTTTCAGACCATCTATTTGACGAAGACGATTGGTACTCACTCAATACTGTTGTTTTTAGAACGAAACAAGGATTACTGAAGGTAATATCTTGTTAATATTTTGTATTTCATGCTAAATAATAAAGCGAATATGTCTCGGATTTTTATGAATTTTGGTATTTAATATCACGGGAGAAACTTATGTCCGGCAGTGGAATTGTATCTTACGGTTATCCAATTAGGTAATAATAATTATGAATTTCCTTTATTTCATTATATACATATAAATTATATTTTTAAATATTATTAGAATATAAAAATACAAAATAAAATAAAAATATAAATAATAGTAACCCACCGGTATCGGGAACAGGGTCCATTATTCATTTTATTATTAAGAAAAGGTCAACATGCCTAGAGACCGCACAAGACAAGGACGTTTGGAAGAAAAAAGAGGAGGCCATTGCCCAGCAGCGGGGCAAAATATAGACTAAAAAAAGATGTAAAGTTGAATTAATATTCTTTTTACTATTTTATATAAAATAGTAGCAATACAATAATAAAATTGTCGAATAGCAGCAACATTAAAACAATAAACATCAACCCAAGCTAACCTTCAGTTAAAAACAAGTATGATATTTATAAAAACAGGAAAACTATTCAAAGCGAAATATTTCTACCTGAACAGTTCCATTACTCTGAACAATAGGTAAATATATGTACATAATTGGTTTCCTTTTGCAGAGAACAGAGAAAACGGAGCTGGGAACGCTGGCATACGTTTTGCTAGAGAAAATATTGCTTCTCAGGGTTGAAAACGGCTGGCGATATGTTGAGGTAAATAGCATTTATTGATTCTGAATACGTTTGTAATACTTTTCTTATTCTGTGTTACTTTTGGCTGAGTATTTTTGTAAAGTCTTCAAAAGCAGTTTATATATTTTATGCTGGAAATATTTGATTTGATATTATTTTTATAAAAATATCTTGTGAATCACACTAATATTATAAAGGCGAAAGTTTGTGAATGTTTGTGTTTATATGTTTCTTACTTCTTTACGCTTAAACTGCTGGACCAATTTTGATAAAATGTTGTATAGAGGTAGCTCACACGACGGGTTAACATACAGGCTACTTTTTATCCCGATATTTCCACGGGATCGACATTTACGCGGGTGAAACCGCGTGGCGCAGCTAGTTCTTAATAAATAAAAAAATATATAGTATCTAGTAATTCGAAACTTTTGTTTAGTCAAAAATGTATAATATCATTAGCATCTTATTCCTGAACATCAACATTAATTACTCCCTTAACGTCTATTACAAGAGATATCCGTATTTTTGGTAACTATCGCCAGGAAGGCTGATGATTACTTTTACTGCTCACACAGGTACTAGGTACTCTCATAATGCCGTGCTAGTATCACCATTCCTGCGGTGCTATTCTGTAAAAATTTCACCGTGAAAACTTAGGTGAAGTGAGCATGGAGTGAGCTGTCAATAGTGTCAATTCCTAGCAAAAACAAACTCACTTCGGCTAAGTTTTCACGGTGAGATTTTTACAGAACCGACCGGCTGGTTATTGTTCATTTTTTGTAACCATAGCTCGTCTTTGAGCGGCGATAGATAGTCATTTGGCCAGCCGCATGCTGGCAGACCATCACCATTTTCACCAGAGGGCCCTCATCATCTGCCTAGCCTTTTCCGAACTATGTTGGGGTCGGCTTCCAGTCTAACCGGATGCAGCTGAATACCAGTATTTTACATGGAGCGACTGCCTATCTGACCTCCACAACCCAGTTACTGGGTAATACGCCAACCCTTGGTAAGACTGGTTGTCAGACTTTCGGGCTTCTAACTTCCCGTAACGACTGTCAAAAATCCACGAATGACAGCCGGGACCAACGGCTTAATGTGCTTTTCGAGGCACGGAGGGGTCACGGTATGTAAAGATCGGTCACCCATCCACAGACCAACCGCAGAGGGCCGTACATGCAGCAAATAGTGAATCAGCCATCCTGGCGATAGTTACCAAAAGAACATCTATCTCGTATAGTAATCGTTGGTCTAGTGACCTGCTGAACCTCCTCCCTGGGTGCAGGTCGGATGATATAGGTTTCATGTTTATGTCATCGCAGTACATTTCTGTCTAACTATTTGCAGATGTCTTCAATGATGGACGCGAGGCCACAGCCAGATACCACCACTTACAAGCCATCACCGCCGCCACCTACCACCACATACCAACCACCACCGCCGCCACCTACCACCACCACTACGACTACCACCACTTTAAAACCCACCACCACCACGTTACAACCACTACCAACACATATTATCGCTAGCCCTATTATTGATGCTACTACGCATGGACGATTTACTAATAGAGGAGTTGTAAGTATCAATATAAAATTAAGAGCGTTTACGTCGTACGTCATTTCATACAAAGTTTCAAGCCCTTATTTTTCGAAATGAATAAACCGATTTTAATTAAACTTCATACGCATAAGACAAAGGTCTAAAAAGTATTTTTAGACAAAGGTCTAAAAAGTTAGTAGAGAACATTTTCAAAATGTTCTATCTAAAAAAAGATAACTGGAAATGTCTGTTTCTATGGAAAATTTTAAATCGGTCTAATTTGGCTGTAACATTAACGTAACATTATTTTTCGAAAATGTTCTCTACTAACTTTTTAGACCTTTGTCTAAACGTACTTTTTTGGCCTTTGTCTTATGCGTATGAAGTTTAACTAAAATCGGTTATTTCATTTCGAAAAATAAGGGCTCGAAAAATAAGGGTATGAAATGCCGTACGGCGTAAACGCGCTCTTTAGTAAAATTGAAGACTATGTTGCAACAGATTATGTAATTTTGATATTTTTGTAACTTTATGACATCATTAGTTTTTGTTAACTCTAAACCTGATAATGAGTCATTGTACACACGGCGACACATCAAGCTATACAATTCCAGTTTTAGCTGACGTCGCATTGTATAGGTTTTTCATACAATCAGAAGTCAGCATATGCTTGTTAGTTAGCTTAAGTGTAACTTGATGTGTAACCGTGCGTACTAATACATATGAAAAAAAAGCCATTCCAACGGGGGTAATTGCATCAATGTAACACACGTAGAATGGCAATACTTTCCAATTTGACAGTTCAACAGAATTCATTACATTATTAACGTTGTCATACAGTTTTTTTTTAATTGTAATTAATGGATTAGAAATTTCCTTCCAAATTTTTCGAATTTTAGTGGAAAGTGTGTCACACAATTGCAGTGCAAGGTTGATCCTATGATAAAAGTAAAACTAATGGACTGAAATTGTTACTGTAAATCTTATAGGGGGTTGAAAATGGCCCGAACTGTTTCGACAAAAGGATGGTACGGCCGTGCCGCTTTTTGCTCGACTTGGCGGGGCACTGCCGTGCCCCCAGATGTTCATTGATCTGCTTTTTCTAGATACGAATGGCGGCGCTCGACAGTCCGTATCCAGGCTACATAATAAATCATAATAAAAAAGGTCGCGAAGGTGGTGAGCAGCTGTGTTATGAGCAGGGCAGGAAGAACAAACTTAGGGCGACCTTTAAGCCATTCTTGGCAACGAGGTAAACATACCATGCAATAGAATACTCTTTAATATGTTCAACCATATATGAATAACAGATACAACATTAGAAAAAAAAACATGAATATAATAACAACATTTATTTAAAAAGTCTTTACCTTCATTACATTCGTAAGTTACATGTACCGTGTGAACGATACCTCTTGCACGAAATATTAATTTTGTAATATATAGTATCCTGATTTACGAGTGGTAGCTCAGCTAATTTTGCGCAATTTATTTCAGACACAGACAAAACGCATTTGCTCTCATAGCTGTGAATGAAAACATTGTGAAAAAACCGTCATGTCTTGGAAACAAAAAAATTATAAGACATTGCGATATCCACTAACCTGCAATGCCACCCCATTGAGCTTGGGTGGTTGTTTACATTCCAATCCCTCACACAGTGATGAGGCCTGTATCGATTATGTATTAAAATCGTCTGTCGGGGCCGGTCAACTCAAAGTTTTGCATTGATAAACTCACATAATATAATAATTAATAATAACTTAAAGAGCAGTGGTGGCCAAGTGTAACTTACGACTTACGAGTTACTTAAATGACATACGAGTTGTAGGTCGTAGGTTCAAACCCAGACAGGCGCTTTACTTTGTGCAAATTATTTCATCACCACTGCTCTCAAAACGGTGAAGGAAAACATCGTGAGGAAACCGGCATGTCCTAGAACCAAAAATTCGAAGACATGTGGCAACTGACAACCAGCACTGGGCCCGCGTGGTGGATTGCGGCCCACTCCCTCTCACCGAGAGGAGGCCTATGTCCCAGCATTATAGGCTAATTATGATGATTAAGATACATATTATATTAAAAGAGACTTTGACTTTAGAGTTTGTTTCAGCATTTCTTTTCAGGTATCAGTCAGCTAAGTTTTAAAATATTGACCAAAATATTGACGTGTAAAAGTTTCTTGATATTCTTACAGAACTTCTTACAGAAATATAGACATCAGTATAACCAAATAATCTTTCCCTCTGTCTCAGTGATCAAGATCTCATCGGCCTAGTTCAGAGGACTGACTGGAATGTTCCAGTGGTTAATCTAAACGGGTCTATTTTATTCAAGTCCTGGGCGAGTATATTTGCTGGAAGAAGTGCGGAGTTTGCTAGTTTAGCATCTATCTTCAGTTTCAGCGGCAAAAGCGTTATGATTGACTCTAACTGGTATGTAACAATATTTCTTACTTCAATCTTATAAATTTTAAAATTCAGGCAAGTCCGAAATTACCAATCGTGGCGCGCCACTGTTACCGTAAGCGACACCGCGCGTGTTTTGTTTATTAGATGATTAAAAAAATACCCGCTAAGGATGTGTTCGGCTGTCCTCGGGATGTACGCGGTTTTAATGTATATCCGATATGTCAGTGAGTGATGGCAAAGTATTCTGTTTGTGTTTTGTTTTCACTTCTGTCGGCACTCCCGGAGTGCCACTGTTTTTTGAAGTGAAAACTTCTTTAGTGGCGTTGTACACTTTTTTTGTAATGGGTAAAAAATGTTAAACTCGCGTCAGCACACGTGACCCTGATCGTAAGATTCGTAAGATGACACGACGTGATCCTGATCGTAAGATAACACGTGACCCTGATCGAAAATTCGTAAGATTCCAAAATATCGAAAATTGAAAACAAGTATACAGGATCAAATAACTGACAGACAGACAGACAGTCACAGTCACAGTCACAGTCACAGTCACAGTCACTGTCACTGTCACTGTCACTGTCACTGTCACTGTCACTGTCACTGTCACTGTCACTGTCACGGTTACGGTTACAGTAAACAACGTTAATATTCAAGTTTTCACTTCTGCCGGCACTCCCGGAGTGCAACCCGTCGTTTTTTTTTTCTATAGGTATGACATGACATCTTTGCCCTGCAGTGGTATAATAACTGCCTAGATCCTCTTTGTTTGGGTCGACTTCCAATCTACTGGAGGCAGCTGAATACCAGTATTTTACATGGAGCGATTTCCTATATGACCTCCACAATATAGATACTGAATAATACCCCTTCGTATGAGTGGTTGTCAGATTTTCGGCCTTCTGACAGCCCGTAACGCCTGTCCAGGATCTACAAATGACAGCCCGGACCAACGGCTTTCCGATGAACGGACGGATATTGCCTGGTATTATTATGAAAAAATACTTTTTAAACCTCCGTTGTTAGACTTGGGAATATATTGCTACTTACTATTTTTTAAGATGTCCACGGCAAAGCTGCCTGGTCCTATCATCTTTTTATCTTTTACTGTTCGCGAGTACTAATATGTATCTGTTTCTATAATTTATTTTTGGATTTCTTTTTTCATTTATTAGTCTTCTTGAACTTGAATCTTTCCAATGACTTTACTTTTCTTTTGAACTTTTCTTTTTGATTACCTATTATTTTCAGGCCAAATAAAACAGTGTGGCATGGCACCACTAACGATCGTTTTGGCTCCGCGAATCTAAATGAAAATTGTAACAATTGGAGAAGTGGCAGTGGAGTTTACAGAGGAGCTGCATCTTCATTAGAAAATAATCGACTACTAAACCATGAAGTGTAAGTATTGTAAAAATGAATGTTGGTCGTATAAACTTGATATAATCTCGTATATAATTCGATTTTCCATATAAATAAAACCTAATGAAATGCTGTTTCTTGGTAAGCGCAATTGACGTAAGAACGGCGGGACCACCTTGGTTATTTTTTGTTTTGAAATGTTCGTAATAGTCTAAATTAGGTTTTTATGGAAAGAAAAAGTTTAAAAGTGTCCCGGAAAAATGGAAAGTTTGGGAAAACTGAAAGTGCAACCCAACAGCAAGCTTATTATGATCGGAATTAAGATCACTGTGATTTTGACAGTGATGCTAAGTCAGAAGTAAAATAACTGTGAAAGGAATGTAGTTGCTTCTGGGGGGTTATCTATTTTGGTTAAAGTAAGGAGTAAAACGTATCTGGAAGGTCGCGTATCGCGTTGTGTAAACCCTTTTGTTTTTGTTTCAGTTATCCCTGTGATAGTAAATTTATAGTACTATGTGTAGAAGTAGCAGCATACAATGGTCCTGTACCTACAAAACCTACAAGACGTAGGAGGTGAGTCAATATTAAAATTAATTAATAGCTTAAAAAACACTAGAAAAACACGCTTTTATAAATGCACGTAAAAACAAAAGATGCCAGTGCCTATCTTCCGGCTTCAACATCAGACCTTGAAACCTAATCGTGGTCAAAGTGCATTACAAGACTTTTCTAAGAAATCCAAAACAGCGATACGATTTTCCATCATGAAGTTCCAGTTCATATCTTCAGGCTCCATCATCAGATCAGTTCGACAGTACCATATTATTGTATTGTCATAAGAACTACATACAGCTGCCAATTTTCATTACGCTACGCCCCTGGGAAGATGGTTAAATTAGTTACCTTAGATTCCATTTCATAGTTAGTTACATACAGGTCGACCTAATAAAAGCGTGTTAAGAGCGTTTACGCCGTACGGCATTTTATACAAACTTTCAAGCCTTTATTTTTCGAAATGAATGAGCGAATTTTAATGAAATTTCATACGCATAAGCAGGATACAAAGGTCTAAAAAGTTAGTAGAGAACATTTTCGAAATGTCTTATTTAAAAAAAGATAACTGGAAATCTCTGTTTCTATGGAAAATTTAAAATCGGTCTAATTTATCTTTAACACCATTTTTCGGAAATGTTCTCCACTAACTTTTTAGACCTTTGTATCCTGCTGCGTATGAAGTTTCATTAAAATCAGAATAAGAAAAATAAGGGCTTCAAAGTGTGTATGAAAAGCCGTACGGCGTAAACGCTCTTAAAAACGAAAACTCAAAATATATCGCAAAGCATGCACCTGCCACGAATTTTTTTTATTTTTTTGTAGTTTTTTTACTTATTTATTTCAGAGGGCTTTAAAGATCTGTGGCAATATATCTACTTTCGCGACATTAATTCACGTTCAAAGTTGAAGTGACGTGATCAACTTTGAACGTTTTTATCTCGGAAACGTAATACTTTACGGGGTCTAGTCTTATTATGTTTTCTGATTGATTTGATGTCAGCTATTGATTTACGTAGGTCACATGAGTGGCCGCCATTTTCAAAATGGCGTATCAGTGTATGCCAGGCTCCATATAAAATCTTCAATCCCCTTTGCCGCATCGAAGAATACTCAGTGTGCACTCCGTCCCTCCTCAGTTCCTAGAGCCTGAGGCGCACGTGGTAAACCATTCGGGGCGCATGCCTCGCGATTAGTTTTATGGCAAGCGCCAGGTATCCCGATTTTTTTTTTTATTAAAATCGTCTTCAACTGCAAACTACCCTAATATTGAAAGATTATAGTATCTAGACTTTACTCTATATTATCTTGGAAATTGAAAGACTATTTCATGTAATCATGACATTTGAGCGCAGTTCTAACTCGGGATTTGTTGATGATTTTAATGATTATATTCCTATAAATACATACAACCTACTATTGATCTGCAAATTGCAAATAACGTAAGAAAATTTGAATAACGCGGGCTACCGTAGCGTATTCCCCATAATCATGAACATCCGTTATAACCTTTTTTTTTGTATTTCCAGGCACCACCGGCGGATCCGGCGGATTTTTTAATACCTAAGTATTTTTAATTTTAAGAATACCATCATTAGTTTTTGTTTGAATTTTGTTATGATTGGATTACAAAAGGTAGTATTTTAACTCGCAATCAAACACATCAGAGCAATTACTTACAAAGGGGTATTATTTTAAAAATAATACTCCTCCTAGGTATTATAAAACAAGAAACAAAATTCTATTATTTAATGCTGTATTTGTACCCATTATTGTAAATAGTAGCTAGGTAGTTTTTTTTTTAATTGATTGTATGTAAAAACATTATTAGAATGAAAAAAAAACCATACTCATTTGAGAGCATTTTGAACAAAATTAAAGCATTTATGAAATTAATTGTATGAAACTTAGGTATAAGAAAGAAGTATTCTTATGATAAGTAATATTCTTAGTTACGTGTGGCCAAGATGAAACCGTGGATTGGTTTTAGTTGCTAAACTCGGTCTAATTTCACGAAGAACTTTGCAAACGTCCTGATTTCTGACTTAGGTTTCCTTACTACCCGTTCAGACTCAGCGGGAACCGCTCGGTTTTCGGAACCGAAACTTGCCGTGTCTCAATGAATAGGAATAAAACCGGGTACCTACGTGAAATTACGTCGAAACCAAACGATAGAACTGTAATTGTTTTCACAGAAGGCTAATTAAAATGTACTCACCAAATATCTTGGTTGACATGCAATTAATGTACATAAAATGAATGGGTAAAATATGGGCTTTCTACTTTTTCCAGTTTCTTTAGTCATATTATTTATATTTAATATAAGTCTGTGCCATAATAATGTCATCGTCAGAACAGAGAAGAAGGAACAAAAATAAAATTTGTTATAATTTGTATTTTAATGTCTTTTATTTTTCTCTATCGTGCATCACCGATGATATCATCTACTCACTCAGAACAATACAAAAATAATTAAGCGAAATAATTAGTTTCTTATTTCGGTAGATTCTAGAGATACCGCCCTGTGACAAGCAGACGGACGGATGGACGTAGTAATTCAGTTCCGTTTTAACTCTTTAGGTGTCGAACCCTAACAATGGAAAACGATAACACTCAATGCAAATTTTCTCCATCAAAGCAAATTTTAAGCCCGCTAGAACAACCTCCTTAAAATTGTTATTACAATAATCTCATTCCAAAATTAGGTCTCCAATTCCGTCGCAGTCTCCATATTCATGCCGATGCATTTCTCTAGAAGTGCCACGGAGCTCATTTGCAATAAGCGCGGTCGGAATGAGGGGCATAATGCGACTTGGCCGGAGTTACCTCCGTTGCATTTACCACAGATTGCAATAACCTCCCCATCTAGAACCGTCTCTTCTGAAAATTTGCTAGGTGCTCATTTTTAAAACGCACTTACAAATTTCTTCGATTGCACAAAGGGTCTTTTGTGCTTTGGCTGTTTGTCTGTTTGTACAAATGTTTGGGTTAGCGTTCTTGTTTTTGTGGACTGCGATTGCATTTTGTCTTATTTGATGAAGTTATGTTTTTGTACATGATTGAGGATAGATATTTTAATACTAGGTTAAAATAACTCCACTATAGGTAGCCAAAAATTGTCTTTCGCTTTTCGCTTTTAGCGATAAGACCTACGAGACATAAGGGATGACGCAATGGGCATTGCGTCATCCCTTGTAAAATTTCTACATTTATATCTTGAAACTTAACCGTTACTGCAGGTTCCTCTTGTTGAGTGTAAACAAAGACCTTTAGCATCTATACATATAATAAAATCGTAGGAAAGTCAAAACTGTACATTGAATATTTTTTAAAAAGAATAGTTGGGGCGTGATCTACAATCGATACCGAAGCCAAAAATATAGTTTTTAGAATTTTTGTCTGTTTGTCTGTTTGTCTGTTTGTCTGTTTGTCTGTATGTATGTCCGGGATAAACTCAAGAAGTACTGCATGGATTTACTTCAAATTTTGCATGAATACTACTAAGAGGTCGGGTCAACATATAGGCTACATATTATCACGCTATCACCTACGGGGGAGGAGCTGTGAATCTTTATTTTTCTTACGCATTCTGTGACAGCGTGTAATCTAACGACTCATATTTAAATGTTGTTTTTGAGTAAGCCATGCTATTATCTAGCTTTACACTATAAAAACTACGCCATTTAAGTAACTTGGATGGAGAAATATAGTTTAATGAATGTAGTATAAAGACAATTTTGAAGCAGCGCCATCTATGAGATTTCATAAAAATCAAATCAAGTTACATGTTAACACTTTTTGGATATTAATAATTTAAATTTGATCATGTTGGCGAGGTTAGTAGTTAGTTATTCTTAAAATTCATAGATGGTAGTGTGCATTTTCTTCATAAAAGTTGTCTCGTATAGTGCGTTTTGACAAATTCAAGTTCCAACAAAACCCTCAAAATCTTGAGCAGAGTTGAGGAAGACAATTTAAATAAAATGCGGTGTTAAGTATTACAAAAAAGTTATGTTCATTGATGATGATCATTTCTTCATCAATTTCATGTTGTTAGTACAAAATAAACATTGACTGTTAATACTTTTGTTCGGTATTTATCTGTGTGATTATTGCTTGGTAATTAATATATTTTCATTTCGTATACCTAACTGCTGCCCGCGACGTCGTCTGCGTGAAGGCTCTACAGCACCGAAATTACCTAAGATGCCAGTCGCTACAGCATTATAAGTAAACAACTTTTGAAATAGCATTATAGCACGTCACCTTCTCGACGGTGACCAAAATTGGGATGACACCCTCGCGGAGGCGAGCGTCAGTGATAGTCCCAGCCGCATGCGTCATCTGTTTGCCGTCATCTTGGTGTATTGTGGAGTCGCGAACGCGGTGCTTTGTGGGAGAAGTATCGCTATCATCTGTCTGAAGAGTTTCTACGAGCTTTGAGGCGTGCTACTGGAGACGAAGTCGAAGTAACTGATGAACGCGTGCTGAATACCTGTCTCAGTTCACTTCAAGATGTGGTAATTTCTATCGAAGGCAATCCACTGATCGAATATAGGTTACCAGCTCCCCAATCATCACCGCATCAAGACCGTGGAAATCGGGAGTATAATGCTGAGACAAATTACGATCCGGGCGAAATGACCACCATACGAAATGACCAAGTCGCTTTGTTCTCTTCAGAGCATAAACAAATTTATGACACCGTCCTTGAAAGCGTTGGGAAAAACCAGGGTAAAATGTATTTTTTAGATGCTCTAGCAGGGCTAGCATGGCCGGAGACATTTTATCCACGGGGAGAGGAGAAAATACTATTCCCCTCTGTCAATTTTGTCCACCCTCCGAGCACGGCGATATTGGTGGATAAACTATCCACGGTGGACAAACCAGCAGGGCTAGCATGGCCGGAGACATTTTATCCACGGGGAGAGGAGAAAATACTATTCCCCTCTGTCAATTTTGTCCACCCTCCGAGCATGGCGACATGGGTGGATAAACTATTCACGGTGGCAGTGGCACGAGACTTTGTTATAGTACAATTAATTATATTTTCTCCAAGAGATATACTTAAACCCACCATCTAAAGACGAGGACAAGTTTCTCCCTTTGTTATGTCAAAATATCTGTAATTTTTCTCTTCCACTAGTCGCCATGCTATAGACGGGGGGTGAGTATCCACGTCTAATGTCAAAAAGTGATATAATTCTCTTTCCCCCTGTTGCCGTGCTTTGGCAGGTGGATAAAATAATTTTATCCCTTGTCAGTGGAAATAACCGGTGGAGAAAAGTTTTATCCCCAGCCCATGCTAGCCCTGCTGGTGGAACAGGAAAAACATTTGTTACCACTGGCATACTTGCAGAGGTCAGGAGGCAAGGCAAAATTGCTATTGCTGTAGCGTCGTGCCACACTGCTTCCGGGTGGCAAGACAGCACATGCCATGTTTAAAATTCCCATCGATTTAGAGAGCGCAGAAACGCCTGTTTGTCGTGTGTCACGTAACAGCGATAAGGGACACGTGCTCAAGGATTGCTCTCTGATCGTATGGGATGAGTGTACGATGGCTAATAGGAAGGCAGTTGAGGCCGTGGGCAGAACCCTGCAGGACATCCGCAGAAACGACATTTGATGGGTGGTGTCACAGTTCTGTTCAGTAGCGATTTCCAGCAAACGCTTCCCGTGTTGACGCGGGGATCGAGGGCTGACGAGGTGAATGCTTCGTTGAAACGATCTTCGTTGTGGTCACGAGTTCGTACGCTGCGCTTGACCATTAATATGAGAGCTCGGCTCGGCGGCAATGCACGTGCTCAAGAATTCTCCGATGTCCTTCTAAGTCTTGGCGAAGGCACTCTACCAGAAGAGAGAGGTGGACCGTTGGTGCTTCCAGAGTCTCTCGGTAGAGTGGTATCCAGCTTTGAAGAACTCATTCGCTGTGTGTACGGGGACATCAGTCGTATACCGCACCAGCAGAATTCTTAGGTGTGTGACGCCCAAAAATGATCAGGCTGCAGCAATTAACAAATGCATTCTCTCGGAAATTGAGGGGAATGAAGGGTACAGCTCGATAAACACTGTTGTCGAGCAAGATGACGCCACACATTATTCCGTGGAATTTCTGAACTACCTGTCAGCAAGTGGACTTCCAGCGCATACCATCAAGCTGAAGGTCGGTGTCCCGATTATGCTTCTTCGGAACCTATCTCCTCCGAAGTTGTGTAACGGACCCGCCTTAAAGTCATCTCGCTCCACAGACACACCATTGAAGCGGAAATTCTTATGGGTTGTGGCGTCGGCGAGGCAGTATTTATACCACGCATTCCCCTCATATCTCATAACTACCCATTCCAGTTCAAGCGCGTACAGTTCGCCGTGAGTGTTTGCTTCGCGATGACCATCAGTAAGTCGCAGGGGCAGACACTGAGGGCAGCGGGTGTCGACCTCAGGACGAGTTGCTTCTCACACGGACAACTGTACGTCGCTTGCTCCCGCGTCACCAGTCCTGACTCTCTTTACACTTTGGCTCCTGGCAGCATAACTACCAACGTAGTTTATAGGGAAGTGTTGTAAGGTATGATACCTTTGTACGTATTTTTACTCTTTTGTGTCCTGGAATGTATTCCTGCATTATTTTCTCTATTTCCTTCAGTCACATCTTATGACTGAACTCAGCAGGATTCCCATATAACTCTCTTCACTTGCTTCGCTTGCAAAAAAAAAATATATTTTAATGCTATTTTAAAAGTTGTTTACTTATAATGCTATAGCGACACTGGCATCTTAGGTATTTTTGGTGCTGTAGAGCCTTCACGCAGACGACGTCGCGGGCAGCAGCTAGTACAACATAAGACAGACCCTTGTTTTACCTTAATTTTTGATGAGTGGCTAAAGATGTGAGTGGTCTGGCGTTATCATGATAAAAGACCACACCCTTTCTGTTGATCAATTCCGGCCGTATTTTCTCAATTTATTGCATGAGTCTCATCAGCTGTTCGCAGTAGAGATCCGAATCGATGGTTGTGGCCGGCGATAATTAAATAATGAACGATGCCCTTCAAATCCCACCATACCTCAGCATTACTTTATTGCGAGTTAGTCCGGGTTTCGCTATAGTCTGTGGAGCTTAACTGCCCTTTGACCATGACCTTTTTCGCTCGTTCTTATCGTAGGTGATCCACTTTTCATCACCAATACTCAATCTTTTCAAAAATGGTTCGGTTTCATTAGGTTTCGATAGAGAATCGCAAATGAGTACACGATTCAATAGGTTTCTTTCAGTAGGTAAGCTCTTGTGGCACCCAAATATCGACCCTTTTTGCATACCTACCCAGAATGTTTGAAATGGGTCAAAACTGTTTTGTGGTCCCCTCTTTAGCTAAATCGTAACTACTAATATTTTGTTCCACTTTTTTAAAATTGCTATCGACTTTTTCCGTAACAGGGCGACCAGAGCGAGTTGTATCTTTGACATCAAAATTCCCGAACTGAAAACCCTTGAACCAACTTTGTGCTACTCTTACTGACATCACATATTTTTTTCGCGGCTTATGTCGCATTTTTCACTTTTTTGTAATAAAACTTCAAAATGTATCGAATTTGTTTTTCTTTCCGCTGAAATGAGTGAATTTATCGAAGAAATTCACTCATTTTAGCGGAAAGAAACACAACTGAAAAGTGGCGGGAAATGGTTTTTACTTTTTATTTTTTTAAATGTCATCTATTTAATGCTATCAAAACCAGCCAGATACAAGCAGTACAGCCAAAGAGTATTTACTACAACTTTATGCCTATAAAATACGAAAAACCTTTTTCCCCGACCTAATATAACCATACAAACTTTTTCAATATCACACGTAACAAACCAAACACCTCATTTCACCTTTATATTATTTTTTTCTTTTTTCGATACAAGTTTTCACCGAAATCGTTCGAACCAGCCAACTATCCAAAGTTGTTAATGGAAAAACCACCATGAAAACACAGAGCAATCACACAGAGACCACGGAGGTTATGTGCAGCGATTGATATTGGTCTCGATGGCTATTTTTAGATCAGATACGGTCTCCGCAGGAAATTCTGAAATGATTTTTGTTGCCGAAATGTTTTTGATCTTCATCATTTCAGCGAAATTGTAGGAACCTATTTATTTATAGTTACTAACTGAAAGGAAATAATTATTTTCATGTTTGTGTTCATTGAAGTTCTGGACCATACAAATAAACAAACAGAAATCATATCTTAACTTCTATACTAATATCATAACGAGGTAAAATTTGTGAGTTTGTATGTAGAGGGTAATCTTCGGAACTACTGATCCGGTTCCGAAAATTCTTCCACTGATGGAAAGCTACAGTATTGCAGAGTGTCACAGGATATATTATATAGAAGCTAATTATTTATAAATGTTAATGAATGAATGAATCTCTGCATGAGTTTGCCTATCTCCAGCAGTGGCCGCGATAGGCTGAGTTGATTGATTGATTGATGAGTCTACCTGAGAGGCATTAGAGGATTTAGCCAAGATAAAAGGGTTCGTTTAAAGGGAAGGGGGGGCCTAAAAAGGCCCCTTTGGCAGAATCATAAAAGGATAACATAATGGACAGTTAACTGTTAAGTTAATCCTATCAAATCCCATTGGTGAAACATTTTTCAGTTATTTTTTTTGTCTGTACTAAAATACCAATCAATCCAATCCAAATCCAATGCCAATCTCTTTGATTGTACCTACGTAGTGCAGCAAAAAAAATTAAAAACACGGACTGTCTTCGCCATTTTATAATTCATAATGTTATCCTTTTATGATTCTCCAAAGTGGCCTTTTTATGCCCCCAGTTGTCTGCAGACAACGAATATTATTTAAAGGAAAACTTCTCTTGGCCATCTCAAAGAAATAGTAATATTTTTGTGTCACAGTCACAACTCCGACTAAACAAGAAAGCCACCTCCACAACATTTGTTTGAAACGTTAACCCTAAGAAACATTATAATGCAAGTCACTAACTAATGGTAGGGGCAGTAAAAAATAACTGAACAGTTAATATGCTTCCTGGAGCTGAAAATCCACAGGTCGACTAGATTGCACTTCTTGTGTTACTATGTAATCTCGAAAGTATTAAGATCCTTATTTATTCTCAAAATTTACTTTTATTTAACTTGTCTTGTCCCAGTGCTGGGCAAAGTTCTCCCACATCCTTTTCCAATTTTGTTTATGTTGTGGCTTTTTTTTCTTTTTCGGGTGGGAAATTATGAAATGACCGATATACCGGGGATACCGATGGGGATATACCGGTGATCGGAGTAGGTCTCCACCTCCTTCATGACGCGCCAGTCAATGACCCGTTGCGACAGAGTGGGGCTGGCGAACGAGATGTCTACCACGGACTCACCCCGCATTCCCACACATGTGGGAACGGAACCCCGATTTAGGACGACCAGGCCTGTTTCCAGAGCCCAGTCCTCCACCATCCTGCTCCGCACATCCGTGTAACGGGAACTCCAGGCCAGATTCATGGCGTTGAAGTCCCCGAGCACTAGCACGGGGAAGGAATGGTTTCCAGCGACGACGACACTCAACTCTGTTAGAGAGTTGTGGAAATCGGCGAGAGTTCGGCTCGGAGAGAAGTACACTCCCACTACTACAATCTCTCCGAACCGTGCTGCTACGCACCCCTGTACCTTCGTGACGCATTCGAGGGACGGGGTACCGGTGGCAGCCGACGAAATTATGGCCACTAAGCCGCTCAGGTCCTCCACCCAGTCATCCCTGGGCGGGACAAAGTACGGCTCAGCGACCACGGCGATGTTAATCGTTATGTTGTGGCTTGTCCTACCAATCGGTCAGAAACTCCATATCGTCACGCCAGCATTTCTTAGCACTCACTGTGTGATAATCCTAGCCCATTTGCCTTAATGCATCCTATTGGTGAGACCTGGGTGTGATGCCAGTCCTAATTCAGACTCGCAGACTTATCGATATCATCGGCGATACCTTTCTTGTAACTTAGTGCGTATTATGGTGTTTCCATCGTTTTTTGGCAAATCTTGAGTTTGTACTTCAGAGCCTCGGTCAAAGACCAAGTGTGTCAAAGACTTAGTGACATAGGTTAGGATAGACAGGATACACAAATTTACTAGAAATGGTAATAGACAGCCAAAAACTGCTGTTCCATACATTTATGATGGCATAACAAGATAAAATGTAGGAATTGATTCTTTTTCGCGATTTCAGGGCAAAATCGATTGTCTAAGTTATAAGTAATACGTATACTTGTGAAGGCCACAGAAGCACAGAACTGGTTAAAGTGGCGATGCTTTAGGCTCGCCTATGTCGAGCAGTTAATCTTGTGTAGTTCGCGAACGAACTAGGCGAACTAGTGCCCAAATCCTTCGCTTCTTAGTTCATTCGATCAGAATTACTTGTTACAGCGAGAATGAGCGCGAGAGCGACAGCGCCCGAGCTAGTCACGTTACTACTACCACTCACTCACTTCACATAGTGCACAATAGCCACTTTAAGAAACAAAATAACGCAAGCAGGAGCGAACGATCTGTCTCTCTGGTTCGAGACTGGTATAAATTACGAGAATTGACCTTCTGGTAACTCACATCCACCGCGGTAAAAAAATGAGTTCCTGTCGTAAGGCTCCGCGGTCTCAGATTTGGCCGTATTCCAACCACCAATCTCCTTAGAGCAATATCGCCCAGTTCTGTATTATTGCTGTACAAAACATAAATATAAAGTTGCTAACTGTCTGACGGTCTGTTTCTGAGATAATGTAAGAGGTCGGGTTCTATTGGCACCCTTACTCGGCTTCTGATCTTGTGTAGACAGGAGTTAAGTGAATGCTGATGTTAATTACCCGACTGCGCCAGAAGGAGGGTTATATTTTCCAGTCTATGTATGTATGGATGTATATTTCTTTGGCACGCTCTGTAGCCTAAACGGCTTGATCGATTTCAGCCTGAGAGGTGCCGATAAAAAAAAAAAAATGGCCGATTTTTGGCGCCATATTTAAAGTTAAAAAAAACTGAAAACCTAAAAACAAGCCCATTTTAAATTAAATAAAAGTTGGAAGCAGGCGGGACCCATACCTTTTTTATTATATTTTTAAATTCAAATGGGTCTCGCCTGCTTCCAGCTTTTATTTAATTTAAAATGGGCTTGTTTTAAGCTTTCAGTTTTTTTTAACCTAAGCTTTTTAGTTACCGCAGTCGGGTTTTTTATTTTTATTAATGAGGAGTGTGCAATGTTTTGATCAAGTGACAATTTTACTTTAAACAAATCAATCAATCTGCCTAGCTTTTTCCCAACTATTTCGGGGTCGGTTTACAGTCTAACCGTATCCAGCTGGATATCAGTATTTTCATAAAGCGACTGCCTATCTGACTCCACAACCCAGTTACTAGGGCAATACGATAACCTTTGATAAGACTGGTTGTCAGAGTTTTGGACTTCTGACGACCCGCAATGACTGTCAAAAATTCAGGAATGATAGCCGGGACCAGCGGCGAAGGGTCATAGCACACGTATCAAACCGGAAAGGGATCGGCACCGAATCAACTAGAGCCGTTCTTTGTATAAAACTCCCTACTGCAACGCACACTAATTGAAATCGTAACGTATAATCACCTCGCCTCGGGACAAGCTCACGAACCGCGGTGCGATGCGTTACGGCTCGTCGTCCCCGCGCTTACGTCTCTCCGTACCCAAGCTTACGTCTCTTCGTCGAACCTTGCCCTCTCACCCCTCCAACCTGCCTGCTGCACCATCAACCAACAGTCGGCGAGCCTTAAGCGCGGCGTCGTCTAGCCGTAGCCTAGTCGACGTATCGGAGCTTTTGATCCGCTTTGGTTACGTGTTTACGTTAGGTTGACGCCTGTTTGACGGCGAGGCGAAAGGCGATACGGTGCCGATCCCTTTCCGATTTGATACGTGTGTTATGACACGGAGGGATCTCAGTATGTAAAGATGGTCACCCATCCACGGACCAACCATGGCAAGCGTAGCTTAAGCTGATAATAGACCTGTGCGGCTGTTATTACTTTAACCACAAGCCACCTAATAATTATACTTTATACATAGAACTCAATATAACTTAAGGCTGATTTTTTTAAATAAAGTTGACGTCTAACATTTTTTTGTGTGCAAAACTTGTGAAAAGTTTTAAAATATTTCATGAATCAAGATATCTGACGTAGGAAAAAACAGCCCTAATTTCAGAAGTATTTAAGTTTGAAAGTTTCTTAAAGACATTAACTTTTACACTTAAGAGTAATGTATTTTATTTTATTTTATTTTTAGTGCAGCTTCTACCTCATCCAAAATTATCCTCACTCCCACGAGGGAGTGGGCCGTAAGCGTCCACGCGGACCCAGTGCGGGTTGGTAGATGTCACATGTCGATTTTTTTACTCTAGGACAGGCCAGCTTCCTCACCGTTTTAAGAGCAATGGTGATGAAATAATTTCCACAAAGTAAAGCGCTTGTCTGGTATCAAACCTACAACTCATAAGTCGCAGGCATTACCACTGGGCCACACTGCTCCTAAATAGCTTTTTTATATTTTGTGCAGTTTCGACCTAATCTTTTAATCCTTGCTGACACGACAATTCCTTGCCTTCCTTGGTGAGTTAACGCTTCCTGAACTCACAGTTATCCAAACGAACATAATAATTTCTTTGCAGACATTTTAAGTGTCTGTCGTACAAAGTTACGAGCTCACAATTTCGCATATGCTGCTAAAGAGAAAAGGAGCGAACGGAAGCCATCAGTGAAAAGGAAGTGGGTTGCCATAATGATGGAAGACAAAGGCCATTCCGTTGTCCCATGACCGATAAAGATCTTTAAACCGAAATCTATTGCGGCTGTTCCTGGTTTTAATTTTATTGTTTTCGTGCTTTATGAAGGTTTTCCGAGGCGACTGAAAAGTTGTAAAAGTTTTCCGGAAAACTAATAGGTAGACTATTAAAATCATTTTATTGTCAAACAGTAGGTACTTTTATTGTGTTCTACTTGAGATTTTATGAATGTGATTCATAACGCCTGCTGCCAAATGTGCAAACGCCAGCACATCAAGCTACGCGAAACTTTCAAATTTTCCCAATCAACTTTGAACCTTATGCTTTAGCGATAAAGTTGATAATCTATTAAATAAATTTGACAGATTGTAGTAGCTTGATGTGGTTATGTACAGACGCCAGCACATCAAGCTGCGCGAAACTGTCAAATTTTCCCAATCAACTTTGAACCTTATGCTTTAGCGATAAAGTTGAAAATCTATTTAATAAATTTGACAGATTGTAGTAGCTTGATATGATGGCGTCTGTACATAGTACACCTACATTTCGCCTGTAATGCTTAAGTCTCATGTAATAAGGGTCGCGCCTACTGCAATCAATCGGGCACATATCCAGACTCTGGGGTGTTACTGTGAAATTTCTGATAGAGAAACCCACTAACACTTTGCCTGACCTAAGAATTAAACCGAGGACCTCATGCCTTCGGCAGTCTGTAGCGTTAAACCAACGAGATAGTCAAATCTTGATATTAGGTTTCGATTTAAAGACATTTGTCAAAAGATTTTTTTTTTATTTGTTTGTTAATTATTGTTAGTATTTATTAATAACATGATAATATTTACATAATCTATGCTGCCCACTGCCACTTAAGTTTGGCAATTCTTCGGGCTATGTCGGTTACCTTGGTTCTCCTGCGGATTTCCTCATTCCTTATTCGATCACGCAGGGAAACTCCAAGCATAGCCCTCTCCATTGCCCTTTGGGTGACTTTTAGCCTTCTTATAAGGCCCATTGTGAGCGACCACGTTTCAGTTCCATAAGTCATCACTGGCAACACACACTGGTCAAAGACTTTTGTCTTGAGACACTGCGGTATGTGGGACGAGAAGATATTGCGTAGCTTCCCGAACGCTGCCCAGCCGAGTCGGATTCGTCGATTGACCTCTTTCTCGAAGTTAGACCTACCTAACTGGACAGTTTGTCCTAGGTAAACGTACTCGTCCACGACTTCGAGTGTAGCGTCTCCGATTTTTATGAGAGTGGGTGTTACATGGGCATTTGACATGACCTTCGTTTTGTCCAAGTTCATTTTAAGACCCACTCTTTCGGAGTGATGCCAGTGGGCAGGGCACATTGCTCGCAGAATAGATGGCCGATGGGGCCGAAAGGTTCTGGAGTGGCGACCGCGTACCGGAAGACGTAGCGTTGGAAGGCCTCCCACAAGGTGGACCGATGACCTTGTGAAGGCCGCAGGAACCCGTTGGATGCGGGAAGCACAGGACCGGTCGAAGTGGAGGTGCTTGGGGGAGGCCTATGTCCAGCAGTGGACGTCTTTCGGCTGAAATGATGATGATGATGAATCTATGCTGGTAAAAATAACAAAATTAAATTCTAACTTAACTAAAACTATACAGAAACTAGAAAATAGCGTCGATAAACTCATCCGCATCGCTGTCGACTGGTAATGTACCCAAGAGACTGGCGGCATTACCACGTTGTTGACAGCCAACCAGCCGTTTCGAAATTTCTTTAAAAAGACCATGAGCACTCGGACCCCACGGCCCAAGGGTTTCAACCCCAAACGGCTCGAAAATATAATTTCCGATGAGGTTATTATATTTCCGCCGCTTGAGGTTTTCTGCAGCCGCAGCAGCAGCGCCAGCACAGCATGCCGAGCCAGGAAGATGGGATGGCACAAGAGTATCGACACACGTAGCGTCCCACACTAAAGGCCTACCCACCTTTATTTAAAGACATTTATTTCACAAAGAACAAATTACAGTTCACTTAAAGAGAAACTTAACTAAATTAACAATAAGTTGTAGTTTACATTATGACGTTCAAGCCATCAAAAGAAACTGAACACCATAGTTTCATTCATAAAAAAATATAGCAAGTATGTCTAAGGTCTGATTCTTGGCCACAAGACGACTCCCGGCCACCGTAGACACGGGCCTGCGGACGGAGAGTAATGGGTAGCTCACCGTCCGATCAGGACCGCGCGGACGCGGACGGACGGCGACGGCCGGATGGCGCGTACGTATTCCACACGCGCCTCAAAGAGATGTCAGCATCGAGGAGCCTGCCGGGTCAGCGGGATTGTCGGAAAGGGTTACCGCTGGCCCGGAACATAAAGGGCTAAGGAAGGAACATGGGTGGGTTTTTGTCAGTAAGAGTCTGACACTCCCTTCCGCTCTACCCAGAGCTGGAGGGGTCATTTGATGATTTTCCACCCGAAAAAAAAAGTCTGATTCTTCCAACGCCAGATAATTTCATCAACATTTTTCTAAAACTACAAGCTTCTACCGCATCTATAGGTGTCTTGATTATGGAATACACTTTGACAGTCCCCATCAATGACAGATACTCGTGTCGTACATGTATTGAATCCTTGCTTACCACTGGCACAGCGGGCAGTATCTTGAAAGCCGATTAATATTGCCAAGAGGCCAGTCAAGAACATGATCGTTTTTATCCTAACGTTTACCTGGCGTTACGCCAAGTCCCGCTTTTATTAAATTATCTGACCAAGCTTTTACTAACAAGTCCTCAGTCGATTTACTGCTTTTTTTTTCACGTGGAATCACAGCGGTGAAAACCTCCTAGTCAGTGTCTTTTGTTTTTAATTGCGCTAGTCTTCCTGGCCAAAACCTACCATGTTTTAAAAAAGTGAAGTGTTAATATTTTGCTCAAAAACTGAGTTTAAAAAAAATGGAGTGTTAATCGACTTTTGTTGCTGACCGTACAGCAGTCGCGAAGGTTCCATACAACTCGATTCCTACCGGCTTCCTTTTGAAAAATGGCACATTCAATATTATTTAGAGAAATAATATAATCATATTAAAAGATATCTACTCCGGCTTACCTCTCACAAAAATTGCCCCTTCGCTACTGTCGTACAGTCATAAGTTTTATAGATTTTTATTACTTAAGTAGAATATATTCACACATATTTTATTCAATTTTTACGTAATTAATTATTCACACAAAGTACTAAAATATATTACTAAATTATTTAATTATAACACAATTAAACAACAAAGGGCAATGGAGAGGGCTATGCTTGGAGTTTCCCTGCGTGATCGAATCAGGAATGAGGAGATCCGCAGGAGAACCAAGGTAACCGACATAGCCCGAAGAATTGCCAAACTTAAGTGGCAGTGGGCAATTGCTCGCAGAACAGATGGCCGATAGGGCCGAAAGGTTCTCAAAAATCAAAATCAAAATGTTTTATTTCACATAAACCTACATGGGCACTTATGAAACGTCAGAAGCTAGGTGCACGGTTCTAATTGGTCGTTTCCTATGGAGAAGAACCGGCAAGAAACTCCATGGTTACTCTTTTTAAAAATAATTGGCTTTTACAATGTTTCCAGATTACAGTAGGTATGGGAGGACAACGCAGGCCTGTCAACAAGTACCAATTACTTGATAAAATAGAAAATGGTCTACAGATCTAAAGTCTATAAGGCCTACAAAGTCCTCACATTTACAAAATAAGAATCTATCACAAGGATAGATAATAAATAAAGAAAAATAATAATAAAAACCTACTAAAACCAAGTGTTATGATTCTCATTAAAACCACTAATAAAGAGGTGAAAAATTTCAAGTGTCTGTATATAATGTCAATTAATAAAGAAATTATGTCAAAAAGTATATAATGTCAAATAATAAAGAAATTATGTCAAAAAGTATGTAAAAAAAATATATATATATAATGAAATAAAAATTAAACATCGTAATTTGAGAGCAGTTAATAGACATTTACATAGTTATGCCGTTAATGAGAAGCCAGGGAAGCCACATGTGCAGAAGGAATTATTGCCAGACTAGCTTGTCTTCAACGTAGTCTTTAATCTTATAATATGCTTTTTTGATAAGGACACGTTTGATGAGGGTTTTGAACTTTCCATCGCTAAGTTCTGTAACCGGCTTTGGCAACTTGTTATAAAAACGGATGCTGTTTACAAGAAATGACTTGCTAGTTTTAGTTAATCTAAATTTAGGTAACACAATTTCATTTTTACTGCGTGTATTTATATTATGGAAATCGCTTCTTATTTTGAAGAGTCCTAAGTTTTTGCGAACATACAAAATACTTTCTAAAATATAAAGAGAAGGCAGAGTTAGTATATCAATTTCTTTGAATTTGTTTCTAAGAGACTCGCGAGGACCCATTTTATAGATTGCGCGGATTGCCCTCTTCTGTAAAATGAAAATTGAATCTACGTCAGCTGCCGATCCCCACAGCAGAACACCATAAGACATAATACTGTGGAAATAAGCAAAGTATACTAACCTAGCTGTGGCTATATCTGTCAACTGCCTTATTTTTCTTACTGCATATGCAGCTGAACTTAATCTACTTGAGAGAGCTCTAATGTGTGCGCCCCATTGTAATTTTGAATCTAAAGTAATTCCTAGAAATACAGTTTCCGTGACAGCATCTAGTCTTTTACCATCAAGTTCTAAATTCAGACCCACTTGAGGTACATTTGGTAATGAAAACTTTAGACATTTAGTTTTGTTCGCATTAAGTAAAAGATTATTAGCTGCAAACCATTTCGAGAGAACAGCCAGACTATCGTTAACATGTAAGACATCCGTATCTTTTCTATCTATTTTAAAAATAAGGGAAGTGTCATCAGCGAATAAAATGATATCCGACAAGTTAGCCATCATGTAAGGAAGGTCATTAATATAAACTAGAAATAGGAAAGGGCCAAGAATTGAGCCTTGAGGCACGCCCATCTTAACTAGAGACCCCGAAGACGTCGCCCCGTTAACGTTTACTTTTTGCTGGCGCTTTGACAGATAGAAAAGAACAAGATCAGCAGCTTGTCCACGAATTCCGTAGTGGTATAATTTACAGATCAGTGTATTATGGTCAACGCAGTCAAACGCTTTTGAGAGGTCACAGAAAATGCCAATTGCATCCTGGGACTTCTCCCAGGATTCCAAAATGTGACTGATGAGTTTTACTCCCGCGTCTGTCGTCGACCTACCTTTCGTGAAACCAAACTGGCGACTATGTAAAATCCCATTTGAATTAAAATGTGACAACATCTGGTCCAGCATGATTTTTTCATAGATTTTGCTCAATGCTGGTAGCACAGATATAGGTCTATAATTGGAGGGATCAAACTTACTACCCGATTTGAATATCGGTACTACTTTACTATGTTTCATTAAGTCAGGAAACGTACCGCTGCCTAAACATTGATTAAATATGCCTGTTAGGGCAGGGGCAATTGTGTCAATAATATCTCCAAGAACCTTAACAGATATCCCCCATAAGTCTTCAGTGTTTTTTATGTAAAGACTCTTAAATGTTTTTTTAATTGTGTCAACAGAAATGGGCTTGAATTCAAAGCTTGGAATTTCCCTATTAAAATTTTCCTTAAGAAGGGCTTCAGCTAATATAGGTGATGAGGGGAGAGACTTTGTAACCTCTATTGGGATATTGGTAAAGAAATTTTCTAGTGTCTCAGCAAATTTTAACTTATCTGAAATTGTTTCATTATCAATTTTTAGGGACAACTCATTCTGATCTCGCTGTTTTGTGTTTCCAGTTTCTTTGTTTATTACCTGCCACACAGCTTTTATTTTATTATTAGACATACTAATTTTGTTACTAATTAATTTAGATTTAGCCTCAGCGCAGACTCTTTTGAATATTTTAGAATAGTTCCTTACATAATTATGAAGGGCTTGATCAGAAGTTAATGATTTCTCGTGATACAGATTATATAAAATATCTCTGCTTTTTCTAATGCCAGCAGTGGCCCATTCACTAAATTTTGGTTTAGTATTTATAGTAACTTTTTTTACAGGACATGCTTTATTGAATTCTTGGCATACTGTAGAAAATAATGTACCATAGTTTATGTTGGGGTCTTGTGAATCAAAACTAGCTGTGGAAAGATTGCTAAGAACATTATTATTAAACATTTTCAATTTATTTTTAGTTAGAGGTCTTAATTGAATGGATTTATCTATGTGTAATCTTTTACCTAAGTCAAATGATACAAGTTGACCAGTATGGTCAGACCTGACTCCAGTAATTAAGGACGAGTCTTTTATTTTACAGTTAGTAAATACATTGTCGATGCATGAAGCTGAAGTTGCTGTTATTCTAGTCGCTTCATTAAATATACATTTTAAATTAAATTATTTAAACACATTAAATTATTTAAACACAAGCTTACATTTTTCTGGTGAATTAACTAATAGATCAATATTTAGGTCACCACAAACAAAAACAAATTTACTATCTTTAAAAAGTTTACTAAGTATTTCTTCCATTATGATCAAAAATGATGACAAATTTGAGGCTGGTGGTCTATAAACACATAAGAAAGTATGGCCTTCAACTTCTGCACATGCTACCTCACATAAGCGATCAACAGAGCAAGCAGTGATATCCTTTCTTTCTTTATACCTAAAAGAACTATTACATAATATCAAAGTACCACCCCCTATTGAGGACCTGTTGTGCGCACTGGCAACTGAAAAATTATTGACATTAAACAACATTCTATCCGGTTTTAACCAGGTTTCACAAAAACATAAGATATCCATATGATATTTATCTATTAACATTTCCACGTCTAGGATTTTGCCAGAAAAGCGATTTATATTTTGGTGATATAGTAAAATATTCTTATTATGCTTCTCTTTTGTCGAGTCTAAAAGTTTAAAGAATTAATTACAGTATTATTAGAAGTACTAGATAATACTGTTTCGTCACTTAACCTAGTCTCAGTTAAATTATCAATAACTGCGTGTATATTGTAAGCTAACAAAGTAGCCAGTACATGCTGACTTTTCTTGGGGAGAAACATATTATGTTCCTGAACTAATACAAAATCCCTAACAAAATAGTTTGTATCAAAATACAATAAACGGTCACTATGACGACATGTCAAAATATGCATTAAGTTGTTTAAACTATAAATGTAGTCGTTTTCTGCATCATACAAATTATCAGAATATGGCAATGCACATAATATTAATTTACCTAGTTTTAATTTAAGTAGGGTGTCAATACCATTAACTATGTCCCTTTTTGTTACGTTCAGACTGTTTCCAATTAAAAGAACTACAGTAGTCTGCTCATTCATTTGTGTATGTTTTATTTTATGAACAAGCTCATTAAAATGCAGGTTATGATAACAACAATTAACTATTGTATGTTTAGAGCGGTTATTTAATAATGATCCAAAACCTGATCCTAATCTATCAGAAAATACCAAAACATTACTTTGAGTGGGATAGATAGGTTCTATAGTATGAGTTGAAGTGGGTGAAGTAGCAGGTACAACATGCTGTACCATCTGAGGTGAATCGGGTGGTGTGGTGTTAGTGTGAGTGGGAGCACAACTACAGGTAAGATTGTTGGTCAGTGACTCGTACCTCTCTGCATTGTACTTGACTAGGTCCACCAACTCACAGGCCTCTTGCAAGCGCTCGCTCAGCATAAGTTGACTAGACTCATACTTACAGGATATTTCCTTAAGTGCATTTTCCCTGCTCAGTAATTCCTTTTGAAGGTTTTGTATGTCGACATAATACATTTGTCTGCTATTTTCCAACTTATTATTACATACATTTAGTTGGCTTTGTAAGTTAATACATTGTTTCCTAAGATTAATGTTAAACTTGTGAACATTTTGTGTCTTCAAGAGTTTCTTGTACCTTTTAATGTTTTTACTAATTTTAATATATTTCTTAATTTTATTATGACTAGTTGGAGTTGGACATCTAGTTAAGGTATCGTTCCCAGTCAGGTCTATGGTGATGGTGGGTTTCTCATACTCCAGTCCCGGTACACTACCAACCAGCTCGTTGAAAAGGTTATTGGTGTTGGCAACCTGTTCGCTCGCATAATTCTGCTTCAAGGCCTGGTATGCGTTTCAGTGCCTGGTCATGAGTGTCACTGCAAGTTTGAAAGTCTGACACTAGTTGACGGAGATGGTGATGCTGGTCAAGTATTTCTATGTGCTCGGTGTGAAGTTCTACAAGCTGTCTTTTGAGTTGAGTGTTTTTCTCGTTAATCCTCTTGACTTCAACCTCGCTGCCCTCTCTTTCCTGCAGCAGCTGGTTGCATTCCTTCTGTGATGCCTCCAGCTTCTTCAGTGCTACATTCAGTTTGTCATTCATATCACGAACTGTGGCTCCACGGGTCATCATTTTCAAAAAAAAAAAATCCACAAATGGCACCTGAAATGTGACAAGAAACAACTGAGTGTATGAGGAAAAAATGAGTTGAGAACTAGAGAAGGTAGGATGGTAAGACAGTTAGCAAGAAATAAGAAAAACAAAAGATAAAGTTTTAGAAAAGATTATAAAAATATGAGGGTATAAGAAGAAGCTATTTAATTTATTCTAGGGCTTATCACAATGATTAATGTTTACAGAATTTTATTCTTATTAAGGATAGTAATTATTACTGGGCTAAATAATTTCCACTAAAAATAATATAGACATGAGATTAGAAGTACACAAACTTTCATCGTTGGTTCTAAGTTTGTTTTTCAAACTATAGTGTATTAATTAAGTATAGCAATTTAAATTAATTCCATTAAACAATAGTAAGTGTATTAGGGATAAATATGTGTAGTAAAGTTTGTAGTGTAAGTTTATGTCTGAAGCAAGTATTTTCGTCGTCGATTCTGCTTCCACAATTTGTCAAGCAAAAGGAGACATAAACGGTGCCGGTGTGTACTGGACGTTGCTCATAACTCTGAGCAGTGTTTACAGATGATGTACAGTGTGTAAATACAACTACAAATAATGATTAACATAAAACAAAATACTCCCCGGGTTCGATGAATTCAAATACGCAATCCAAACGTTGACAGCCGGTAGATGATTTTCCGTAATATCGATTATTGTGGATTATCACAACAAAAAACAAGGCACAAACACTGCGTGATACACTTTATATTAAGATTCTACGATAAACAATAGTTTTAAAACAAAATAAACACAATTTATTAATATTCTAAAATAATTTAACTAAGAGGTCGTTTTTTCACGACCTGTCACCAGTGTTGCCAGCGCGCAAAAAAAAACTGGAGTGGCGACCGCGTACCGGAAGACGTAGCGTTGGAAGGCCTCCCACAAGGTGGACCGATGACCTTGTGAAGGCCGCAGGAGCCCGTTGGATGCGGGAAGCACAGGACCGGTCGAAGTGGAGGTGCTTGGGGGAGGCCTGTGTCCAGCAGTGGACGTCTTTCGGCTGAAATGATGATGATGATGATTAATTATAACTAATTACAAATTGATACAAAAACACAAACGAAGGGACACTTATGGCAAAGTTCACCAAACTTTTATACCTATAATAAGTCTTATCCTGAGAATAAATTTTGAATTTTTAACACTATCTCCATAATAGAACTGTCAGACGTCAATTTTATTCCACGGATAAAAGATATCTTGACTTTAATAAAATCAGCCCTTAGGCATCCGAGTACTCGTCCACATCACTGTCTAGGTACCCTCTAACCGTCACATTTTTTTATAACACTCACTGGACCGTTATTTTCCCGGAAATTCATGACAAAATCACACCAAGCCATATTTTATTTAAAAAAAACTAACCTCCTGCATGAGACCAGCTATTCAGTACCCAGTCAAAATGAGAGTCAAATTATATCGTGAAGCGTTATTAAAAAACTTTTGGTCCCCGTTGAGAGCTGGATTATTAATTTAAATTGCGACCAACACTTGTTATTAATAAAGTGTAGGAAAGTTTTTAATCGTTGCTAATAGTCTGTAGTGCCATCTAGCGTTTAATTAAGAAAACTGTTGTTGGTGTTTCTTAGGTGAATCGTGCTTTTTCTGTTTGAATTCACTACTCACACGTTCTAAAATTAAAATATAATAATTTAATGTTTTCTACTATTTATGGCATGCAAAAACATACAACACACACCGTTACATAGTATTAAAACATTTATATAATAGAATAGAACAGAATAGAATACTACATAATTTGTTATGTTAATCATATAAACCATAATAAATTTAAGTTATTACATATTACTATCGTCTTGAGACACTTTGGTATGCGGGACGAGAAGATATTGCGGAGCTTCCCGAACGCTGCCCAGCCGAGTCGGATTCGACGATTGACCTCTTTCTCGAAGTTGGACCTACCTAACTGGACAGTTTCTTTGAGTGGGTGTTACATAGGCATTTGAAATAACCTTGACCAGTGCGAGTTGCCAGTAATGACATAAGTGTGGCACTGAAACGTGGTCGCTCACAATGCACCTTATTAGAAGGCTGGAAGTCACCCAAAGGGCAATGGAGAGGGCTATGCTTGGAGTTTCCCTGCGTGATCGAATAAGAAATGAAGAGATCCGCAGGAGAACTAAGGTAACCGACATAGCCCGAAGAATTGCCAAACTTAAGTGGCAGTGGGCAGGGCACATTGCTCGTAAAACAGATGGCCGATGGGGCCGAAAGGTTCTGGAGTGGCGACCGCGTACCGGAAGACGTAACGTTGGAAGGCCTCCCAAACAACAAGGTGGACCGACGACCTTGTGAAAGCCGCAGGAACTCGTTGGATGCGAGAAGCACAAAACCGATTGAAATGGAGGTGCTTAGGGGAGGCCTATGTCCAGCAGTAGACGTCTTTCGGCTGAAATGATGATGATGATGATGACATATTACTAAAATTACGTGTTCGTTACCACCATAATGTGTGTTAGTGTGGGAAAACTTTGTAGACATATCGATTTTCGTTTTACATGTTTTATGATCCACAAAAACCCTTTTTACTTCAAACCATAACCAAGCCAAAAATATCTCAACTAGACCCAAAAGTAAAATAAAATATTAGCAAGTTTTATAACCCAATAAAGTTGAAAGTGAAGTCCTCAATGATATCAAGTTACATGTGAACCCAAAAGGGTGTTTAAGGATTAACAGGGCTAACTCTAACCTATATTCAAGGGACACATTCAACAATGTAGGGAGGTACTCAACATTTGAAACTACAATTCGCCTGGAGTTTAATTTATAAACAAGTTTTGAAGTGCTACCTACAGTTATGTAGTTTGGACGAACATTGTAATGGACTTTGAGTTGAATCACAACACACTGTATCTTGTATGTATGTATATTTTATGTCACTTAAGTTTCAATCGTCAATGAAGTTATCCGGAAAAGAACCGGAGTTAGAGCTTGCAGAGTAAGTTAAAGTGGCAGTGGGCTGGCCATGTATGTCGAAGGTCGCTGGAGCAGACGAGTCCTGAAGTGAAGACCGCGTATTTGTAAGCGGAGTATAGTGTAGACTGGATACAGAAGGCAGAGGACAGGGCGTTGCGGAGCAGCCTGGGAGAAGCCAGCAGTGGACTGTGATAGGTTGAGATGATTGATTGAAGTTTCAACCACCGGCACCGTATAACCCACGTTGAATATACCGGATGACTTTTTTACCATCTGGAAAACAATATCACACAGAATATGGTGGGTCGTGCAAGTGGACTATTAGTGGAATATTTGCTTTTTAACAATGAGATAGCAAAAGTTCCGTATATAAATTCCGTGAATTAGTATGTTGCGTATGATTTGCATTTCGTTATTTTTTATCGATTTATAATTTGTTCATCAAAATTTATGTTTTTATAGTAGTATTTATTGATATATTGCTACGAGCTTCGGGTTCGTGACAATAAAAACTGCCGATTTAATAACCAAAAATGACACTTTAATAATCAACACTAATTACAACTCAAACACATGAGAGTTCTAGAACCTTCCATTGTAGAAACATCTAGAATGTTCGAGTACATACAGGCACCGATCGACCAGATGTCGAAAGTTCGGGAATGTTCTAGAAAGTTCTCGCATCGAAATTTCTAGAAGGGTCTTGACTACTAAGTTCCGCTACTCGATACTAGATGGCGCTAGTGGTAACTACTGTCGCCATGTACTAGGCATTAATTGTGGCGCGCAACACTGCCCCCTCCTAAGACATGCTCGTCCCGAGCATTATCGGCCCCATAATAACGCGCCAGTCGATCCACGTGGACGATCTTAGGAGTACCTCTTGCACCTTTCTGTATCCGGTAGGTTACGTCATTGATCTTTGTCACAATCCGGTACGGTCCGTCCCATTTAGCTTGAAGCTTAGGAGATTTCCCTTTGCTGCGGACTGGGTTGTGCAACCACACTAGTGAACCTTCGTCGAACCCTTTATTGTTCATTTTACGGTCATAACGGGTTTTCATCTTTTCAGACATTTGCTGGCCCGATTGTCTGACGTGCTCATAAATGTCATTCATTTTGTTCCGCAAGTCATTCGCATACTCGGTTATACTGCGTGGGGCATCAGGTGGTATTCCGGTGATCAGGTCTGCAGGCAGCCGTAATTCTCTTCCAAAGTTTGCGAAAGCTGGTGTCACCGATGTACTTTCGTGAACAGCGCTTCGATATGACAACAAAACCGGTTGAATGTACTTGTCCCAATCTCGTTGCCGATTTTCTACAACTTTGGCTAGGTATCTCTCCAGTGTCTGATTAAATCGTTCCACCATTCCATCCGATTGTGGGTGGTAAGAAGTTGTTCTCGTTTTATGAGTACCCATTACTCGGCAAGTTTCCTGAAATATTTGGGACTCGAAATTCCTTCCCTGATCACTGTGAATCTCCAAGGGTACTCCAAAACGGCAGAAGACTTCATGAACCAGTTTATCTGCAACTGTTGAAGCTTCTTGGTTTGGAATGGCGAAGACTACCGGCCACTTAGTGAAGTAATCCATCACAACCATGAAATACTTGTTACCACTTTCACTTTCCGGAAACGGCCCCGCATTGTCAAGGGCTATCCTCTCCCATGGTGCACCAACATTGTACAATTTCAATGCACCTCTACTACGAGTCTGAGGTCCCTTTACAGCTGCACAACTTGTACATTTGCGACACCAGTCCTCGACATCGGCCCGACAGTGGACCCAGTAAAACCGTTCTCGTATCTTCAGTAGAGTCCGTTTTACTCCCAGATGACCTCCTGAACAACCATTATGGTACAGCTGTAGAACATTCGGTACTTGAGCTTTAGGGACTACCATTTGCAAAAGACAGCTGTCTCCCCGAGCGTTTTCCCATTTACGACACAGGACTCCATCCTGAATCACCAAACTATCCCATTGGGCCCAATAGCTTTATGTGATCGAACTCATTGCTGAGACGTCGCTCCACCTGGGCTTAGGAGCTCTGGCTTTCATCCACTCCAGAATCGGCTTGATGTCCGAATCTTCCTGTGTCCCGGTACTAAAGTACTGCTACGCTACTTATCCTACCTAACCTAGGCACAGGTAATCCTAGGAGGATATTAAATTAAAGTAGGTAGGCAGTAAACTGGAACATTTATTATTAATTAAATGACTCGGTAGGCAGACGAGGGTCGATCAAAGTTGGGTAAGGGCCTATACAGCGATTAACCTCCTCACTGGTCTAGCACTCCCCTGACGTCACTGGCCGCTGCAGGAGACGAGTGCTCGCGCGTCGATCGCCAGGTCAAACTGCTGGTGTAGGTTCGCTGGTTGTCCCGCTACTGTCCACCACGGGGAAGCAGGGAATTAAGGTGTACGTGAAACCCTGTAATGCGCAATAAGCGAAAGCATTACACGCTGGCCGTAGACGGCGAGCACCCACAGCAACGTTGAATAGGGAAGCACTAATATGTAGACGTGTTGCTGTGGATGTTCACTATCAGATACGGAGATGACAATAATTTCGGTTACTTAGCCGTTAATTTAAACATTTGAAATTTACAACGGAAATAAAATAATAATATGCAAGAATGATATAATTCTGAAAATGTGGGGTAGAACTACAAAGAGAAAACCAGTAATGAGCGTCTAATGGAAACAAAGATAAGCAAGAACACAAATTGAAAGATCACCAGGTAGGCAAAGCGAAAGAAACCGTTACGGTTTGCTAAGCTACTGGCTAATTATAATTGTGCAACACTTACCCAATCGGGGTTTAATTCACACACACAGAATATGTTTAACGTCGAGTATTACTCAGTATTGTTGATTTTCGTAGTATTAAATGTCGAGGGAACGGTAGGGACGCCTTCAAAAAAACTTAATCGCGATTACGATATAAATTCGTATTAGGGACCGTGAAAAAGCCTGACGTGCGCTCGCCTCGACAACCAGAATCGTCCTACCGGCGGCGACGTGGAAGTGTCTGCCGCTATGGACCTTGCCCCCGC
The DNA here is from genome assembly GCA_916614155.1 of Mesoligia furuncula. Classification (NCBI taxonomy): domain Eukaryota; kingdom Metazoa; phylum Arthropoda; class Insecta; order Lepidoptera; family Noctuidae; genus Mesoligia; species Mesoligia furuncula. The sequence continues at coordinate 9,913,317 of OU744808.1, read as the reverse complement.
GCCGAGAACAAAGGAATTCGTTTCTGGGTGCCTAATATGTCGCTCGTTTAAACATGCGTGGTGATAAACTGTAGCTGGCCAGAAGTCTGATTTGATGCGTTCATTATTAGTTTATTTTTTATTTTAATATTGTAAATAGTTTTTTTTATAAATAATATTATTGTAAATAATTTTCTTATGTTTTTTTTTATTATTATTATTATATATTATTAAGAATTAAGACATGTAACAATTAATGTTACACCTGCTGTGCACGTTGTAGGCTTTCCTTCCACTCGTTACTGAGGTCTGTCTTGAGCATCCTCACAGGTACGACTTCTTTACTTTCTTGCCTAGTACAATGCTTGCAGTTTTCAGGACTAGGTCTTCTTGACAATGCATCTGCGTTGCCATGAGATTTCCCGCTGCGATGTTCGACCTCGAAGTCGTATTCCTGCAGTAGTTCAATCCATCTCGCAACTTGTCCTTCTGGATTTTTGAACTGCAATAGCCATTTAAGTGCAGCATGGTCAGTTCGTAGGTGGAATTTCCGCCCCAGAAGATATTTGCTAAAGTGCTGCAATGACTTTACCACAGCAAGCAGTTCTCGTCTCGTAACACAATAGTTCCTTTCAGGTTTCGACAATGACTTGCTGAAGTATGCTACCACAACCCCTTGATCGCCGTTCCGCTGAGACAACACACCGCCAAGTCCTATATCACTTGCGTCTGTGTCAACTATAAATTCCTTGCCCGCATCAGGGTACCCTAAAATAGGTGTTTTGCACAGAAGGTCCTTTAGCTCCTGGAATGCGATGTCGCAACTTTCGTCCCAACAGAAATGTCGCTTCTCCTCGGTTAGCTTATGCAGGGGTTTGGCTATATCTGCAAAGTTCTTGACAAATCGCCTATAATAGGAGCACAAACCCAGAAACGCTCTGACCTGCGTCTTGTCTTTTGGAATTGGCCAATCCTTGACAGCGGCGATTTTCTCTGGATCCGTGCGGATACCTTCTTCAGACACTACATATCCCAAAAAGCTAACTTGTCGTTTGAATAGTGAACACTTCTTCGGACTTAACTTGAGGTTGGCACTCTGGATCTTCATGAGCACGCGTTCCAGGTTTTGAAGGTGTTCTTCAAACGTGCGGCCTACGATGATGATGTCATCCAAGTAGACCAGGCAGGCATCGCCAATTAGTCCGGTAAGTACAAGTTCCATCAACCTCTCAAATGTTGCCGGGGCATTGCACAATCCAAACGGCATAACTTTAAATTGCCACAGACCCTTTCCTGTCGAGAATGCAGTTTTCTCCTTGTCATTGGGATCAATTTCAACTTGCCAGTAGCCACTTTTCAGGTCTAGCGTGCTAAACCACTTTACTCCAGTAAGCATGTCCAGCGTGTCATCAATTCTTGGCAAAGGATAGCTGTCCTTCTTTGTAACGTCGTTCAGACGATGATAGTCAACACAAAACCGCATGCTGCCGTCCTTCTTTCTTACCAGCACTACAGGTGAACACCATGGGCTAGATGAAGGTTCAATAACACCATCCTTCACCATTCCCTCAATCATGGTTTCCACTACTTTTCACGTGCTACCGGCAATCTCCTTGGCCGCTGATGGATAGGCAATTCTTCTCCTGTATTTATTTTGTGTTGACCTATGCCAGTCTTCCCGATGTCAGCCTCGTTTGACGAGAAAACATCGGCGAACTTGAATAACATCTTCTTCGCCTTGACCATTTCATTTTGGGACAAAGCGCTGCGGCAGTCTTCTAAAAGTGTGGTCACTTTTGTTTCTGCATCCTTGCTGAGGGTCCCAGTCGATAGATGTTGGCATCGACGCAACCAATCCACTTCCTCGCAAGTACCAACAAGTGTGCCTTTTTCTATTATCTGTTCCTGATCACAAAGGTTCAGCACACGTACCCCTGAGATGTCTCAGGCTCTGACCAAAGTCCGTGCCACTTTCCATGGAAGGTCAATGTCTACCCTTTCCACGAGTACACAACGATGAGTTTGCCCAGGATTCCGAGGAAGACTAACCGGCACAATCGTTTCCGATCTCGGCGGAAGAACAATCTTCTTAAGGCTGTACACATTCCCAGGTAACGCCCCTTCCATGAAAAATTCCTCTTCTCCACATTTCAAAACACCTTGCTTGACGTCAATCTCGCAACAATTCTTCCTCATAAAGTCAAGGCCCAGGATGCAATCGTCCGTTATATCAGCCACGATGACATTATGCAGGTAGATTCTGTTGCCTAGCGTCAATTCCATTTTCTTCTCTCCATGGACGGGTATGCGCTGACCGGTGGCTGTTACCAAATTAATGCGTTCCCGGTTGTATGCGGAGTCCCCAAGGGACCGACTTGTAAGTTTGGAACTGACAACCGTGCGAGAAGCTCCAGTGTCTATGGTCAGCTTACACGGCGTTCCGTTGACCTCGCCCTTGATGATTAGGCTGTTCCCGTCATGGGTTTGTGTGATCGAAACCCTTGGGGCTCTTTGAACATCAGCCAGCACCCACCCCATAGTCCTGGCTATTACTCGTTTCCCTGCTGCTGGTGCTGTGTGGTGCTGTTAGCCGCACTGTCCTCTAGAGATTGGCAGTCTTCTCTTTCTGCAGATCGCTTAGGGCAACTGGATCGAAGGTGGCCCTTTTCCCCACAGCCGTAGCACCTAGGGCTGTATCGTTTATTGCGTTCGCGAACTGTAGCAACTGCAACCTCCCTGACGCGATGGGAACGATGATCCTGCCGCACAGCTTCCACCTCCAGTGCATGGGCCAAGGCGTCCTTAAGCGTCCCGTGGTGACCGAGCCTCACAGCAGCTCTAACTCCAAGGTCGCGGATGCCGTCGATGAATGCCTGCACCAGGTTCCCATCAATAAGCGCAGGTACGGACTGGTAAGCTTTGCGAACCAGCTTCTCCACTTCAAGGGCCCACTGCTGCAGGTTTTCACTACTGCGTTGCACGCGATCCTTGAGCTGCGCACGAAACACGTGTTCCAGATGAGCGTCGCCATACCGAGCCTCCAATGCCTCGAGGAGCTGCTCGTAAGTCACTTCCTTACCGAGAGCTTCCAGGACTGTTAAGGCCTGGTCGCGCAGGCCTAGGGTGAGAGCAGTCATGGCCTGACTTTTATTCCACCCGTTCGCCTTCATGACAGCCTCAAACTGGATTTTGTAGGCCGACCATGAAGAAGTTCCGTCGAACGGTGGCACTTTGAATCCACGTAGCGAAGGTGTTGTAGCTACGGGAGCTGCGATTCCATCCCCAAGTTTGAGGTAGTCCAGCGTTTTCTTCACGTCAGCCATCACGGTTAGCTTCACGTCAGCCATCACATTGTCAACCCGATTATTTACTTGGTCGATTCGGGTTTCAGCTTCCGACAGGCGGTTGTCATGTTGAGCAACCTTATCCTTCACCTCCTTCATGTCTTTCCCGAAGGTAGCGTGAAGGTCCTTCATAAGGAGCATTTGCTCTTCCTGGCGGCGCGCCTGCTCCTCCTTATCACGTTGGAGCTGTTCTTCCAACCGACGAGCCTGTTCCTCCTGTCGACGAGCCTGTTCCTCCCTGTCACGCAGCAGCTGTTCTTCCAACCGACGGGCCTGTTCCTCCTTGTCCCGTTGGAGCTGTTCTTCCAGTCGACGAGCCTGTTCCTCCTGACGGCGGGCCTGTTCCTCCTGTCGGCGGGCCTGTTCCTCCTGTCGGCGGGCCTGTTCCTGCAGCATCATCATCAGGGCAGCAAAGTCTGGTGCTGCTGATAGTGGAGCTGCTGCGGACGGGCTGGCCTCTGTAGTCGGTAGCTGGCCCTCCGACCTTTGTGGCGTAACTCCACCAAATCGCCTCTGGTCCGTCTCCTGCTGGCGTTGACTCCGGGTACGGATACCCTCCGTGTCGTCTTTGGGTAAAACCGGCATGATTTTTAATCCCCTCTCTGACACCAATTGTTACGAGCTTCGGGTTCGTGACAATAAAAACTGCCGATTTAATAACCAAAAATGACACTTTAATAATCAACACTAATTACAACTCAAACACACTAATTACAAAACACAATTGCAATACTGACCGCTTTAAGTCGCACTTGAATATCGCTTCGATGCTTTCACTTCGATCGCTTTATCCAAACTGTCGGTCGTGGCGCGTCTCGGCCTTATATAGCGCCAAAGAGAGTTCTAGAACCTTCCATTGTAAAAACATCTAGAATGTTCGAGTACATACAGGCACCGATCGACCAGATGTCGAAAGTTCGGGAATGTTCTAGAAAGTTCTCGCATCGAAATTTCTAGAAGGGTCTTGACTACTAAGTTCCGCTACTCGATACTAGATGGCGCTAGTGGTAACTACTGTCGCCATGTACTAGGCATCAATTGTGGCGCGCAACAATATCAATTTCTTTCTATGTTTTTGAGAAAATAAAAATGTAAAATATCTATGCTTGCTTCTACTCCGTTCACTTATTAAACCCTATTTTTTTCAGGATGGTGAAAAAAGTCAGCTGGTATGCTTATTTCTTCCATATTTCCAAACGTTTTTTTTATGTTATAGATGCGAAAGTACTTTGTCTATCTGTCTGTTATCTTTCACACATTAAGGGCTTAACTGATTTAATTGAAATTTAGCACACAGATAGACCATGACCTGGGGCATATGTATGACACTATTTATCGTGCTGGTGCTAGTTCTCATGGGATAGTTTCCAATCTCCACAAAAGCAAAGCCGCGATCAAAAGCTATTAGATTATATTAGTGAGGTGCTATATTATGGAAGTATGGCAGGATACTGAGTAATCTTATTATTTCAAATATTGCATGTAGCATTGTCGTTACAATTGTTCTGCTGAAGCATGATTTTTTCTGACGCTAAGCGCAAAACGTAAATAATGGATGTTGTTTTATTGAAATATATGTTATACGATATAAGAAGTAGAAGTATATAATAATATATAATTCTATTACAATAAAACAACATCCCATTAGCACTTAGACATTTGAAAGCGGTTGATAGTGAAGTTATAAGCGACGCAGGAAGTTGCGGCTAAAAGACATGTCTGGTGGAGCAATGGGCGATTGTCTAGGTAGTCAAAGAAAATGTTCAGTAATGATTGTTATATTATTATAATCGTCGCATTTTATAGTTTATCAATTAATCAGTTTCAGGAGTCAGGATCTTGCGCAAACTGGTGAAAACCAGGTTTGTATGCTGGGTATTTTTCTTAGTTTTTTTTAGTATAACGCCATCTGTGAGCAAATACTGATACTAATTGGTGGTATGCCTTTGTGAGGTTAATGAAACATTTAATATTTTGTATTTAATATTTTGTACTTACATTTTTTTCATTTCATCACAAAGCGATCTTATTCTTTATTGTACACATAAATGCACATATTATGATATTGGTATCAGCTTTAATTTCTATCTTCAATACCCATAATATTATTTATATTTAGCTACTTGTTGGTACTGAATTGGGATTATATTAAATAAAACTATGTATGTATTTGTTGCCAAACAAATTCTTTTATTATACATAAATAAAATGATAAAAATAATAAACGTCTTCTAAAGACACCAAAACATTGTTGTTATTATAAGTATACAGCGGCCTACTAGCTCGCTTGTAATTTGGTAGGCTTACAGCTAATGTTGTACGAGCACCTCGTTGTGCTACTGGTGATAATGGAGGTGGTAGTGGTAGCGGCGGCGGTGTTGGTGGGACGGTCCGTGGTAGTGGTGGTGTTGGTGGAAGAGGCTGTGGTGGCGGCGGTGTTGGTGATCCAAGTTCCACGGTTGGAACAACATCCTCTTGTAAGTCCCTTGATAAATCATGAATCAGGCGTCGTTTCGCTCGAACCTAACAGGCTTGACGTGCATATATTGTTGCTATATTCTGAAAATATTATTACATTTTATTACATGGCATGACGTAACTGGCGACATGTGGGGTGTACTACTGGTTTACCACTCCCAAATCCTTCGGGGATCGCTGGAGTGATGTCGTGTTTTATATGACGAACACTCCTTCCCTTTTTCTTGATAGTCGTTTCCATTGCTCGTCTTTCCAGTTTTGACGGATCAATTACTCAATTTACTTACCCATTTTCTTTCAAAGACCTTTCCTACTCATTATAAAAATAAATAATTTACCTGATGATTATTATCATTGGAAATAAGGGGTACTAAAGGGTTGTCCACTGCAAAAGTATAGAAACGTCGGCGTCTTGGATTTCTGCTGAGTCCGGCTGAGATACCCATGACATAGTAATCACTCATTGTCAGCAACTTCGGTATTTAATCAATTATAACAATCGTGACAAGCGTATCCATCTAATGGGGGCTGGAACAATAACAAAAGTCATTGTATTTTTCAAATTATAACAACTAACTACTCAATGTACTGCCTTTAGGTACTGCATGGTTTACGCCACAGCCGTAGCATAGAGGCGTACCTGATTTGCTAACCATCTTGCCACTTGCAGGCGTAACGCGAGCCCTCACACGATATGTCTGCGAATCCTCATCATAATATCCAAATTGAAAGGAAAAGCAGAGTCCTTTAGGAAAAGCAATAGTAATCGTGTCTAGAATCAATGCCAGTCCGTGTAGAATATATCAATAATACAAAATAATCGCACAGTAAGAAAGGAACGCATACACGCAACTTGGAAGCGCAATGTAAGGAAAGCCAGCAATAAATACACAGACGACTTTTAAAATACTGAAAAAAATAACTAGTAATAATAAGTCAATCTCACAGAGCATGTTCAATCTATCAAAAAGTACTCTATGATCTCATGTCAAAAAAGTAATAAATACTTACCTTCATGTTAGGGTATTCAAAGAAAAACATGATGTGTAAACAAAAATATTTTTGTAATATTGTCGTATTTTATACGCAAATACGTTAATATATTGCTTTGATCTAAAATAAGCGGCATAGTTATTGTTCACACTCTCTAAAAGTAATTACGGATGGTAATAATGAGGTAATAATGGAACGTCAAAAACATTTTTAGTAGGCACCTACTTCCCGTTAAAAATGGCAAAGCCGAAGCTACGATTGAGTACTGTTTTTTTGAGAATTATGTTACGCAAGTAATACTGAATTAATAAATCCATAGTAATTTAGATCTAAATTTTTAAATCTTACTGTAAAAAATTAAATCATGAACGTTTATTGATACCAGAATTACCACAGGGCAGAAACTGGACATCTCTTTTGGCACGCGCCCAACGACCTCTTAATTACAAAAGGGACAAAAACCAAAGGCTTTTTGCTCATATTTTGTTGTACGGAATGCTAGTAATAGCGGCGTAATTAATGCTTTGTTTTAGCTTCGCATACTTCTATTAGTTTTGTAATTTGGGTCCTTAAAATCTAAATATATAAAATTCAAAGTCCTGACTGCCTGACTGATTGACTGACTGATATATCAACGCACAGCCCAAACCGCTGGACCTAGAGACTTGAAACTTAGAAGGTGTGTTCTTTGTGAAGAGTAAGTATCCACTAAGAAAGGATTTTTGGGAATTCAACCCCTAAAGGGTTAAAATAGGGGATGGAAGTTTATATGAAAGTCCGACAGTTTTGAAGTTAGGATCTTCTAATTTTGTATTTAGGCTGACAATTGAAAATTAATTTATACGTGTCTCAGCGTTTTTGATAATTCCACCCCGAAGGGTTAAAACGGGGGATGAAGTTGTGTTTAGAAAGTCATTAATTTTCGACGTAAAAATCACTAAATTTATTATCTAGGCTTATGATTGGAAGCTAACACAACGGTGTTGTTAGAATTTCATCCATTAAGGGGGTGAAAAGGGGGATGAAATTTTGTCATGACTGACTGATATCGCACAGCCTAAAACGCTGGTCGGTACGGCTGGGTAGAGAAATTAATTTTGGAGGGTGTGTTCTTTGTGAAGAGTTGATATCCACTAAGAAGGGGTTTTTGGAAATTTAACCTTTAAGGGGTGAAAAGAGGAGATTTTGTTTGTATGAAAAATCTTATTCCTTGAGTCAATAACCATGAAACTTGGCACGAATACTTATCTAAATAAATTATGAAGTTTGGCTTTTTTTTCTAAACTACTCCCTGAAGGGGGATTGGGAGGTGTCAAAGTTTGTATGGAAGAATTTTAATGCGTGGTCCGATTAACTCGAAACTCAGTATTTATACTTAAGACCGAAAATAAAGAATAACGTGTATCATCATTTTTCGAAAATTTACCCCTAACGGGGTAAAAAGTTAATTTTATGGGGGAAGACTTAACTGCGTGGCTTGATTAACTCGAAAATTGGTATAAACAATCTTTGAGTCGAGTAATGAACACATCCCAAACAATTTTACGAAATTCCACCCCTGTGAGCGTGAAAAACGGGGATACAGTTTATAAGAAAAATCTTATTCATTTTGTTAATAAACTTGGCAAGAATACTTGCCTAAGCAAGTAATAAAGTTTATCATTATTCGTTTATCAAAACACCCCAACACCCCTTGTGTTGGGGTGTTAAAGTTTGTGTGGAAGAATTTTAACGCGCGGTCCGATTTACTCGAAACTCAGTATTAATACTTTTGACAGAAAATAATCAATAATAACAGCCGCACAGATCGATCGCTCGGGTTACGCAGGCTACGCTTGCCGCGGTTGGTCTGTGGATAGGTGTCCATCTTTACATACCGTGACCTTTCCGTGCCTCGGAAAGCACGCTAAGCCGTTGGTCCCGGCTGTCATTCGTGGATCTTTGACAGTCGCTAGGGGTGGTCAGAAGCCCGAAAGTTTGACAACCAGTCTTATCAAGGGGTATCGTATTTGGGTTGTAGAGGTCAGATAGGCAGTCGCTCCATGTAAAATACTGGTACTCAGCTGCATCCCGTTGGACTGGAAGCCGACCCCAACATAGTTGGGAAAAGGCTAGGCAGATGAAGAATCAATAGTAAGTGTATGGGGTTTTCAAAAATTATTGACCCCTGATGGGACAAAAAGTGGTAATTCGATTTATAAGGGGATTTTAATGAGTGCCTTGATAAACTAAAAAAAAATGGTACAAATAAATTTGGACTTGAAACTTGGCACAAATAATTATAAAGTTCGAATTTTTTTGGAATTCTAAACTAACCCAAAGGGGAGATTGGGGGTGTCAAATTTAGTATGGAAAAATTTTAATGCGCGGTCCAATTAACTCAAAACTCAGTACCTATTTAAGAACAAAATAAATAATAAAGTGGTTCAGGGTTTTTCGAAAATCTACCGCTAATGGGGTGAAGAGGGGTAGTCAATTTCACAGGGCAGAATTTTATTACGAGGCTTGATTAACTGGAAAATTGGTATAAATAATCTAGATTATGTTTCGAAATTCCACCTCTATGGGAATAGAAAGAGGGGAGACAGTTTATATGAAAAATCTTATTCATTTGGTTAATAAATTAGAAACTTGGCAATATTTGGGTAAGTAAATAATAAAGATTGTCACTTTTAGTTTAAAAAATCCCTCACAGAGGATTTGGGAGGTGAGAAAGTTGATGGATTAGAAAAATATTTAACCCGCTGTCGGATTAACTCGAAACTCGGTACTACTAAAACAAAAAATACTTAAAAAAAAGTGATTTAGGGTTTTTCAAAAATTGACTCCTACGAAGGTGGAAAATTCTACTGCTTGCTTCCATTAACTCGAAAATGGGTATGGGTTTTTGAGTCAAGTTATGAACACATCCCAAACGATTTTTCAAAATTACTCTCCTGGGGGGGTAAAAAGCTGGGATACAGTTTATTTGAAAAATCTGATCCCTTTGAGCTATAAACTAAAAAATTGGCCCGAATACTTATTTATATCTAAATAAATGATAAAAATCATAAACATACATTTTCGAAATTATAAGAGGAGAGTACGAATTTCACGCGGACGAAGTCGCGGGCAGAAGCTAGTAGTTTATAGCACTGTTGACCTAAACCCCCACTTAAGTCACGCTTTTCTGTGCAAAATGGACTAATTAGGCTGTGGCCTAAGTAGTCCATTTAAACAATTATTACAAAAAAAAAATATTATTAATATTAATTAATTATTTATATATTTTTATTATTAAAAAAAGATATTATTTGGCAGGTTAAAGGAATATCAAATCAGAAAGGCATCGGCACCGTATCGCCTTTCGCCTCGGCGTCAAACAGGCGTCAACCTAACGTAAGCACGTAACAAAGCGGATCAGAAGCTCCGATACGTACCGACTCGGCTACGGCTAGGCAACGCCGCGCTTACGGCTCGCCGACCGCTGGTTGATGGTGCAGCAGGCAGGCCGGAGGGGTAAGAGAGGCAAAGTTGGACGAAGAGACGTAAGCTCGGGTACGGAGAGACGTAAGTGCGCCACCGCGCACCACACCGCGGTTCGTGAGCTCGTCCTGAGGCGAGGCGATTACTTTACGATTCCGATTAGTGTGCGTTGCAGTAGGGAGTTTCATAAAAAGAAGTTTTTTATTGAACGGCTCGAGTTGATACAGTGCCAATCCCTTTCCGGTTTGATACGTGTGCCTTACCTTTAGGTCATACGAGCTACAAAATAGTATACAATACGTGTGACTTAAGTAATTGAAGATAATGATTAAAATGGCTTAACAAGATATGCCGGTGGGTCGGGGAATGTTGGGTGAGTCAGATAATGTTGGCCACCGACTGTACTTATTAATGCACGGCATTTACTACTGCCGTCACACGTATTGTAATGTACCTACTATTCTTACATGTGTGTCTTTCTATCGTGGAAGGTAGCTCAGGGTCATGGGGATAGATCGTCCTTCTGTCTGAATGACAACTTGGTGACAATTATGGGATCTTGCTTTTGTCCACATAATATGAAAAATCACTGAAACATCAATTGATTTACTTTGAGGACGGTTATAGGAATATTTTCTCAAAGATTGCATTACATACTTTTAGGCCTGGTTGTACAGATGCCAGCACATTAGGCTACTACAATCTGTCAAATTTCTGTAATAGATTTTCAACTTTATTGCTATAGCATAAGGTTCAGAGTTGATTGGGAAAATTTTACAGCTTCAGGTAGGTAAATTTGATGTGCTGGCGTCTGTACCACAAATCACTAAATGCGTTCAGTGTTAAATTCTGTGTCATCTATAACTTGTACTTAATTTCTGTTCAATTCAATTCAATTTATTCAGGAACAATTCACATTGTGTTTGAAATCATAAAAATTATAAAACTAACACATTCATAATACAATAAATCATAGAAAATTACATAAAAAAACAATAATAATAATAATAAAACATTTAAAAAATAATACAATAAACATTACAACTCTCATGAACTACAAACTAAAATTACCCTGTCTCATTAACTATTATCAAAAAAATTTAAAATGTGGATATGTCATCGTCTATGGAATACAGACATTTCCCCAATAGGAACGCTTTAAGTCTTGACTTAAATGAGCTCGTGTAAATTATAGATTTTAATTCCAATGGCAATCTGTTAAAATTATGAACTATGTTTATGAACTAATGTTCTGTGCAAATTATGAACTATTATATTCTATTCTATTCTTTGTTTGTGTCAATTACTTACAATTATATTTTTTATTTAATTTTGCTTGATTTAAATAATTATTTTAGCACTAAACGCATCAAGTGTTCAATTCTAGACTCAGGATGTTAAAATACAACATTTCTCTGACGCATAGGATTGTGCCAATAAGCAGGGCCATATCCATATAAACACAGGTATGGCTTTTCAAAAGTCAGGCAAACTTACTAACTCTTGGATTTTAAATATATTTTATGGTAACAAATACGCAGCACGTGTCACAGTTTTACGCATTTTCGATTTATCGTGAGGGAATAGGTATTCGCTTACAAATTGAGCGGATTTCCCTCGAGAGAAGAGCACTCATGTAGATTAGTAAGATCGGTGTCCTAGCTCATCGCTTCTAAGGAAACAAGATCGTCCCGGACGATTGGCTATTACGGGAAAATCAAAAGTAAGCATTTTGGCTAAATAATGCCAGCCAATTATCGTCCCACTCATACAGAGAAGGCACGAGTATTGATTATCACACTTGCTCAAGACGAAATGGCGATTTTAGACTTATATCAACAATAAGTCCAGGCTTCCTCGCGATGTTTTCCTTCACCGAAGTCAGTAATGGCCCAGATAAACTCAAAAACAAGTACATATGAATAAAGTCACGATGGTACTTCACGTTAGCTGCGGCACCAATTTTTGCAAACTTTCCGTTCCTGCGGTACGAGGTATTATCGGCCCGCACCGTGACCAGACGTTAGGGCGACACGCGGTCTATTAGACCCCACCTCATTTAACAGACTAAAATCCATTTTCTGGCGCGAAATCAAAGATAAATGAAAAATTTTGGTCCTTATCGATATAACAGTGAATTGATGAACCCTAATCTACCGTCGCCCCTGGATCTGATAGCTAGTTTAGGAATTATTGGCAAAACAAAATATGGGATCTTATACACCTCGTAACGCACTGAAATAGGGTAAATTTTCGCTAAGATTAGTGATGGGAAAAATAATATCGACGCAACGACGTTTATCTATTTTTGTGTGAAAATCTTAACGCGGTTCACAGAATAGAAAAAAAAGAAAACCAGAAGTAAAAAAGAAACTATCCTATGTATTCTGCCTCGGGCTTTAAAAATACACTTATTAGAACTTGAATTAACATAAAAAAATCAGTACCAATATACTTTTTTTATAAAAAATCGCAATATATATGTTGTACTTATTTATGAGTGTTTTTCATTGATACAGGGTAGACCATAAGATTTTTGCACTGAGAGCACTGAGTCAAAATCTCTTTGGATTTTTTGTCAGCTTCACGAGATGGTAAAATGTGCGTAGTTTCTGGTAACAACCAACACACCTTCTTCTTTTTTCACCCTTTTCGAGGCAATGACGTGCGCTGCTTTCAGGTGCTGAAAAATAACAAAAATGTAAAAATAACGTAATAAAACTGGCATTGTTACTTAGGTTAGATCGTAGATGAGAATAACAATGATAATGTATATTGTGGAGTTTTTCACTACCTACAAAAATATCAATTAAAAACTTACCTGTTTTGGTTCTGTTTCTGTATTTTTTTAAATTTACTTCTTCCGACATCGTTTAGACATGTTCGGCGATGTAAAAGGACGTGCTCTCCAATCGACGTGATGCACAACACTAGTCGCGGAAAGCTCGCGTTGGGTGCGGTACGAGGTCCGAGGGGATATGGGACGTTTTAGCCTCGTTCCGCACTGCATTAAAATTATATTAATTCAGTGCGGTACGAGGCCTAAGACATCCGGTACCAAGGTAGGTATACCACCAAGTCCGGGACCATTAGCGCGTCTCAAATATACATTTATCTCTTTTCTATACTGGACCAAACCAAAGCTATGCCCTTCGCACGACAGAGATGTTCACGTTTTTCCTTGCCGCACCACAAAGAAGTTGCATGAGGGGTCATTTAGGCCTCGTTTCGCACTTAACGTGTTAAACCCACAACCTCGTGCATAAGAGGCGGCGACCACTAAGGCGGAGGACATCGTGGAGTACGTGCGCCAGAAGACGAGGTACACGCCGAGGGTGCAGTTACTGGAGTCGCACCGCAACGTCAACTTCAAGGCGTTCGTGGTGCCCGTGCCGAATGGCTACCTGCCCGACGTCATGGATAAAGACTTCTGGCCGCAGGACGTGGTGTTCCGTCGCTTCCGCGGACAAGTACCACAGAACTGCTCTAGAGTTAGCTAGTGAAGTACTGTTTTATAATAAGAATATGTATGTTTAGGTTAAGGTATTTATGTATGGGCCTACGTCGCGAAGGCGAAGGCGATCACGACTAAAGTTAAACATTCCGGGCAAAGCTAAGCAAAAAATGTAACTTGATATTACAGTCCGATTCAAACCTTATGGGGGCCGGAACATGAGGCGAGTTGCTACGCAGTAAGAAATTCATGTGACAGCGAGGGTAAGGGGTGAGGTACTGCGAGCGAAGAATACTTCAGAGCTGCCATAAAGTTTGACGTGTACTTTATGTAAGACTGTACCTCGTCGTTCCATAGTAAAATTTTAACCATGTCCAGCGTTTACATTATTACTTTTAGGACTAATCAATAATGTTTTTTTTTCAATAGCCTGCGCCGTCCCAGTCTTGGGCAAAGGCCTCCTTCCATCTTTCGTAGACCTCTGCTATTAATACATTATTTACAAGTTTTGGTACCTACACTACATAATAAATAAGAGTAGAGGAAGACCTAAGAAACGATGTGTGGACTGTGTTAAATGATGATGTTATGGCTAGAAAGGGAATGACCACCGAGATGATGAATGACATAATTTCTTTATTATTTGACATTATATACTTTTTGATATAATTTCTATATTATCTGACATTGTGTGCAGACAATTCGAATTTTTCACCTCTTTATTAGTTGTTTTAATGGGAATCATAACACTTAGTTTTAGTAGGTTTTTATTTATTTATTTTTTTATTTATCCTTTTGATAGATTCTTATTTTGTGAATGTGAGGACTTTGTATGACTTTAGATCTGTAGACCATTTTCTATTTTATCAAGTACTTGGTACTTGTTGACAGGCCTGCGCTGTCCTCCCATGCCCACTGTAATCTGGAAACATTGTAAAAGCCAATTATTTTTAAAAAGAGTAACCGTGGAGTTTCTTGCCGGTTCTTCTCCATAGGAAACGACCAATTGGAACCGTGCACCTAGCTTCTGACGTTTCATTGCCCATGTAGGTTTATGTGAAGTAAAACATTTTGATTTTGATTTTGATGACTATAGTCCGCGCGAAACTAGTTGGCCGTGCCTTACGTATGTGAACGGTGTGACGGAGGGGCGGGGGCGCTTTGTCATGACTCAGTACGTGCGTTGCCAACACAGGCAACCTCGCAACCTCGCCGCCCTCACCCCCGGCCCCACCCAAGGCGTGGCCAACTAGTTCTGCGCGGACTATAATAGAGAAGAAGACTGCCCCGTTGGTCTCGTGGTTGCAAGCGCGACTGCTGAGCGTGGGGTCCTGGTTTCGATTCCAGGGTCGGACAAAGTGTTATTGGGTTTTCCATTAGGAATTTCTTAGTAACAGTCCGTAGCTTGGAAGTTGGCGGTTTAATACCCACGTGCCTCGGAAAGCACGTAAAGCCGTTGGTCCTGCGCCTGAACTCTCCCCGGTCGTGTCGGATTGCCGACCCATCGGACTATGAGAGTAAAGGAACAGAGAGTGCACCTGTGTTTGCGCACACACTTTTACATTATAATATCTCCTGCGTACCTGGCTAATCTCCATTGAGATTGGCTAGCGTGACCGAAAACGGTCGGGGAGGCTATTATTAATAGAGAAGTCATCAACTGCCTAGCCGTTTTCCCAACTACGTTAGAGTCGGCTTCCAGTCTAACCGAATGCAGCTGAATACCAGTATTTTACATTATCTGACCTCCACAACCCAGTTACTGCGTAATACGATATCCCTTGGTAAGACTGGTTGTCAGACTTTCGAGCTTCTAACTATCCGTAACGACTGTCAAAGATCCATGAATGACAGCCGGGACCAACAGCTTAACGTGCTTTCCGAGGCACGGAAAGGTCACGGTATGTACCGATGGTCACCCATCCACAGACCAACCGTGGCAAGCGTAGCTTAACCTGATGGATCGACCTGTGCGGCTGTTATTATTTAGCCACGGGCCCCTCATTATTAATAGAGAAGTAAGGAAGAAAAAGAAAAGTTGTTCCGAGCCCAAATTAGTTGTGGGATTGGAGCAAAGGTGTGATGATGGAACTAGCTTCAATTTTCTGACTAACTGACCGACTCCTTGACAAAAGTGCCTGTAAATGGGTTAATTAAAATAAATGGTTTGAGTTTGACCTTACACTTAAAAGACCATAACAACTCTCCCATTTCCACTTCCACTTAAAATCAACAAACAACAAAACTGTATCATTCAAGAAGAACATAATAAATAAAAAACAATGTTCAAATAAAACAAACGCTCGGTCGGTGTGAACGATGAATTTTCTTCTGACAGTGGAAGAGAAATAGTGGTACAAATGTACTTGGCCATTATTTATTATAGTTCGCTCATTCCTCACTGTGGAGCCTTTAGTTTCTTCTCTTTAATCTGTCTCGAGTTTGCGGTGATGTAGTGGTGGAAAAATATGATTATTGTTGTTGTAAATAAAAGTTTGATTAGTTAAGCAATGTGGTTGCTCGTTGTCGAGGAGCTCATGGCTAACTAACGGGCTCCTTTCTAAATATTACCTGCTGCCCGGGGCGCTTTTGCCGCGGTCGGTTCGTGGTCATCTTCACATACCAAGACCCCTCCGTGTCTCGGATAGTACGTTAAGCCGTTGGTCCCGGCTGTCATTCGTGACTCTTTGACAGTCGCTGCGGGTAGTCAGAAGCCCGAAAGTCTGACAACCAGTCTTACCAAGGGGTATGGTATTACTCAGTAACCGGCTTGTGGAGGTCAGATAGGCAGTCGCTCCATGTAAAATACTGGTGTTCAGCTGCATCCGGTTAAACTGGATGCCGACCCTAACATAAAAGAAGAAGGGAAAAGGATAGGCAGATGATAACTTCTCTATTAGTCGTCGTCATCTCGGTAGTCTCACAACCTTTCTAACCACGTCGTCATTCTCACAGTCATAATTCAATACATAGTTGTTAATTAATCAATCAACTCATCCTAACACAGGCTCCCGCGGGACATAGCCTCTTCCTGTTTACAGAACAATACGGTAAACAACGTACGCATGTTGAATAGATTCTATTGTCAATGTATAATGTCGGTTAGATCTTTATCTAACCGACATTTTACATTGTCATAATATCTACAGTTGTCGTTGTCAGAATATTTCCAGGTTGAAATTGAAAACATGCGACAAACCGAAATGAGAGATTGTGCTCGTCATTATGAACAACTTTTACTAAGAAAATAAATCAGCTGTTCCCTACATTTTGACAAGTTATGCGAATATAAATGTAGGGAACAGCTGATTTTGTTTTCGCGATTTTAGGTTTGGTCTCATAGTAAAAGTTGTTCATAATGATGAGTACAATCTCCCATTTCGGTTTGTCGCATATTTTCAATTTCATCCTGTATATCCACAATGCAGATGTTAACGTTTAGAAGAGGTGGATTGTATTGTTGACAGCTGGTTCCACATAACCCCTGAAAGGCTATGTAGAGGCGTACCTATAGTTCACCTACATACATTTCTCCAGTTATGTTTAAGTTTCACGTAACAGGGGGCGAACCTATTGCCATCATCATCGTCATCATCATTTCAGCCGAAAGACGTCCACTGCTGGACATATACCTCCCCCAAAAGGGGGGGGGGGGTTTCCATAATCGCCACGCTTGGCAGGCGGGTTGGCGATCGCAGTATGGTGGTGGAATGCATAAAGAACGCTGCTGCCCATTCTCCGGTACGACCCTTAGTCGCCTTTTTTTTTTTTTTTTGCGTATGGGAAATCATCAAATGACTCCTCCCGCTCTGGGTGGAGCGGAAGGGAGTGTCAGACTCTTACTGACTAAAACCCACCCGTGTTCCTTCCTTAGCCCTTTGTGTTCCGGGTCAGCGGTAACCCTTTCGGACAATCCCGCTGACCCGGCAGGCTTCGGCCCTAAGGGGCCCCTCCCCGATGCTGACATCTCTTTGAGGCGCGCGTGGAACACGTACGCGCCGTCCGGCACGGGCCTGGTCCTGATCGGGCGGTGAGCTACCCATTACTCTCCGCCCGCAGGCCCGCGCCTACGGTGGCCGGGAGTCGTCACGCGGCTCCCGACGCCCGGAGCGTCTCCCGCGGCGGCTTGGACGGGAGGCTCTCTCCCTGAGCCGTCCCGCCACCTCCTTCGCTAGCATGACTGCTTCGCAGAAGGAGGTGACAGCCTCCCACTCCCTCTCGCCCCGGACCATGGCTTGCTCCAGGGCCGGACGCGAGAGGTCGCCGTCGCTGCCAATCGCCTCTACGAGGACACGGCGGTGCTCCGCCCAAGCGGGGCAGACCTCCACCGTGTGCTCCACCGTGTCCTCTGGGCGATCCTGACAATGGTGACACCCGGGCGTTTCCTCCCGCCTGATGATGTGCAGGAACCTCCCGAAACTTCCGTGTCCGGTGAGGACCTGCGTCAGGCGGTACCCTTAGTCGCCTATTGCCATCAACCAGGCAAAAACCAGATCCCAGACTGCTACAAAGAAATTCATAATGGAATTATAACTTACTAGAAACGCCCCACGATTTCACCCGCATAAGTGTCGACCCCTGGGAATATCGGGATAAAATATATCCTATGTGTTATTCTGGTGTATAAGCTATATTACTGTAAAGTTTCATCCAAATGCGTCCAGTAGTTTTACCTAAAAGAGTAACAAACATCCATCCATCCTCACAAACTTTCGCGTTTATAATATTAGTAGGAAGTAGGACTAGTAGCGCCCCGCGGTTTCACCCGCATAAGTGTCGATCCCGTGGGAATATCGGGATAAAAAGTATCCTATATGTTATTCTGGTGTATAAGCTATATTACTGCAAAGATTCATCCAAATCCGTTCAGTAGTTTTTGCCTGAAAGAGTAACAAACAACCATCTATCCATCCTCTCAAACTTTCGCGTTTATAATATTAGTAGGAAGTAGGATAGTAAGATTGCGTAGGTAACACATTACCCAACCTGGGAAGCAAACCCAGGACCTCGTGCTCAGCTCAGCAGTAGTGCTAATGTCAGCTAGTTCCGTTCAGCTCAAAAGCCAAATACAAACTGTTTATTTCCCACCGTTTCATCATATTATTGAAGCCATGCCCTTGACACGTGGAGTTATCAAGAGCTCAGTATTGGCTACACATCATCGGCGCAACACGTTTCCTTCTTCCATATTTCCCTGTAAACCGTCACGATATCATTCAGTCCCTTTTTTTTCAATCATTCCTTGCCCTCTCCATCCATCAACATTTATTTTTATTTATTTAAAAACTTTACTTATTTACACTTAATGCCTGAGGACACACGGATGGTTATATAACTGGCTATCTAACACTCTTTTTTAATCACATGCTTCAAACTTAAACTTAAACTCACGGCCTTATTACAAAACAAGATTTATCTTTAGACCCAGGTTTAAACCATCCAGCCATTTTTAAATTTCGAACTATAATCCAACGAAGCTAAAGTTCTTATTACAAAAACTGACGTTAAACCCGAGTCTAAGTTGTCAATTTTGCATTAAGAACTTTACAGTTGTTGATGGTTTAAACCTGGGTCTAAAGATAAACCTTGTTTTATAATAAGGCCGAAAGCATTTATTTTCAATAAACAAATGACACTTTTTAATTGTCAAGGGGCCGGTCAGTCAGAAAGTTGAAGCTCAGAAGCTCATACAAAGCCAAACGATTTCTTTTCAACTTTTCTGTCACTGACGTCTCTTTTAAACTTCCCCTTCTATACTCATTTCTTTACACATTTAACCAAAAAAAACGACTCTCAAACATCACGACCTCATCTTTCTCTCCTAAATTATCTCAACAGCACTATTTTAATGTAAATCTCTATTTATCTCACTTAGCCACCGCTGCCAGCGTTTATTCGCTCTGCTGTAACGTAGCGGTTGCAATGACGCTAATTGCGATGCCGCTTGTCCTAAGTGAATGTACATTTTGCTGAAGTCTTGTTCAGCATTGTCGTCTGTCGGTGCGACAATTGTGGTGACATTTTATAGGTTAGGAATGGAATGAAAAAATTGTATGTGAGAATAAGGGTTAGCTAACCATTCTAACGAAGGGGTATAGTGTTACCCAGTAACTGGGTTTTGGAGGTCAGTCAGAAGCTTCATGTAAAATACTGTTATTCAGCTGCATCTGGCTAGACTGGAAGCCAACCCCAACATAGTTGGGAAAAGGCTAGGCTGCAGTTTGAGTGACTAGGGGTTAGCAATAAGCCTAGTTATGGATGTTTTGTCAAGGCTCTGTGTGGTATACCTGACCAAATAAATCAAGTATATTCTTTCTATGACCGCTATGAACGACACAATAATTTAAATTATCACCAATAAAACGTAAGTCTACCTTCAATTGATAGTATATACCGAGATTTAAAAAAAGATGCTATAAAAATAAATAAAATGGGTGTCTCAAAATTGGAATGATCATCATTATTCACTCTAATTCTAATCTTTTAAAATCACACTAATATTACAAAGGTGAAAGTTTGTGAGGATGTGTGTGTGTTTATATGTTTGTTACTTCTTCACGCTCAAACGGCTGGACCAATTTTGATAAAATTTTGTATAGAGGTAGCAGACACCCTGGATTAATATATAGGCTTTTTATCCCGATATTTTCACGGGATCGACATTTACGCGGGTGAAACCGCGGGGCGCAGCTAGAATACCATAGTTGAAATAGTCCTATAACGGTAGCCATCGTCTTCTAATTCAATACACCTACGCACGATCCTCAAACATTTTTCTGCATACATCTAAATATTTGACCGTTTGGTTTGCATGTGAAATGGTAGGGGAAACTGGGTACACTTGATCCCCCCTTTTTATTTTGGTTCATAAAATTAGTTTTAAGTCCTACATTGGGGATGTGTTTGAGCCAAAATGTTGGGAAGTTAATAGCCCACGCTTCGAAAAAAGTAAAACAGGGTAGTTCAATATTTGTAATAAATAAAGGACTATAACGAAAAACACAGGTTTGCACCAAGTGTCCCCGTGTATGGGAGACTTGATCCCGCCCAAAGGGAGACTTGATACGGGGGGATCAAGTCTCCCATATCTAAAGGTGCACTTGATACATTCTAGGCGATCAAGTTTAATCAACTTTACATACTTGTTAAAATAACAAATGAAACAATGAATTCAATTTCTTTAAATATAATTCTTTATTATAGAAAAATCCAGTATGAACTGAACATAACAATTAGTCTGGAACTGTTTAGGCCGTCCTGCAGGCAGTCTCAGTCTCGTTTAGGTAACCAAAATAATCGGTCTCAAATAGCTTCAATTATCTCAACTTACTAACAAAACTAAATTTATATCACAACAGCAATACTATCTGTTTTTTTCTTGACTTTGGGGGTCAATATTTTCCCATTTTTTTAGCACCCTGCTTCGCCTTGTATTATATTCGCGGCATTTTTTGACCTGCAATAATAACGTTAAGTACTTAATTGAAAACTGTATCTTTCACAAATTTTAATAATGATCATTCCTCTAATAGACTTGATCCCGCTATGGGAGATTTGATCCCCCCGGATCAAGTCTCCCACAACGCTCTGTATCATCTCTCCCCAGTAACCGAAAAAATGAAAAAGATACCCTCTTTCTTAGCCTTATTATCCTATGTGTTTGAACTTTTAGCGCAATCATTGCACATAAAATAGCAGTTCTAATAATTAATACTCAAACTCTAAAACATATTATTCGATTATTTTACGAACAAATATAAACTTACCAAAATAAGGTTTCTCTACACGAAAATCACTTACCGGTCGCTATGTCACAAACTGATAGTTTTGACATTTGTGGTGTTTCCTAAAAGTCATACCGTACAATAAACAAACACGGTTGCTAGTTATTAATAATCTAGCAAGCGTGGTTGGTTTATAAAATGAGTGTACCATGTGTCCCAGAGGGATCAAGTGTACCCAGTCTCCCCTACCTACTGTCCATGTCCTAAGGCGTCTTAGTAACTATGGGGGTATAGGATTACAGACGTTAGCTTCTGTCTTTGAGTGAACGGCATTTAGTTGCTTCACTTGCACCGTGCAGATGACCTGCAACTGAATATCAGCAATTTCCCGGCAATTGAGTTGCACGTTGTCGCGTCGTTTGCCCTAAGTGGGCTATGTTGTTTTAAACTGCCAAAGTATGTACACTCTCGAGCTCCAAAAGCTACTCTTTGTGCATTTCCAAAGGCCTAAAAACTTCAAAATAATTATGAGTCAAAGAAAAGGTTTAATGCACTTGAAGCTGACATACTTGGTCACCATTTTGGTGTCATCATTGATCCGAATCTGAATTCACGACTATCTTATACCAAAAAATAAAACTCAGACTGATGCGTATCAGGTCGTCAGCTCTAATCCTAAAATAGTAAAGTGCAATGCATTTTGTTACTCGTTTATAAGTTTAGGACTTAGCTGTAGTAAAATACATAATATTTATCAAAATTACATACGTTACTTACGTACGTTAATTATTTTAATCTTGTAAATAACCACCTAAAAACACTCGCCAGCTCTTCAATAAGTCATTCCAAAAGCCTTTTTCAAAGACCGTTTCCAACCGATTTAAATCGTTCCACGCCGCCATATTTCATCTCGACAGCATAACTTTAAAATATTTAGTAACGCTTCGGATCCACTGAATATTTCAATTCAAATTGATTCCAACTATTTCGACGTCTCGTAATAAATTCTTTCCTACGCTTAGATCTGACACTCGCGTCTATCTGAAATCCACGTTACGGTCACGGAGTCCGTACGGAACTTCGGATCTCATCTTCGTCTAGGCCGGGAGTCCCGGAGCATTACTGACGATACCATTTCATGGCGGATATTAGGACATCGCTCAATGCTGTCGCGTATACCCTGATATATAGGTTAGGACGGGGCGTTTGGGAATCATAGATTCCTTGGGAATCCTTTAGACATAGTGCAGTCTTGGAGAAATATGAGCTATGTAATATACTGAACAGTTAGTGCATGAGTTTGGTACGAATAGAAAAGAAAGAAAGAAAAGTATTTATTAGAATATCACAAACTAAACTAAATTCACTGAAAATAAAAAAAAAACAAAAGTAATATGAAAATAAAACCAGAAAAAAAAATCTCAGCATGATGTTGCGACATTTACAAATAAGTATCGCAGTGCTGGTATTTTGATAGGGCCGGAATCTTGTCTTCTTCAAGTATTAAATTACGGAAGTCATCTCTACTCTGTAGCAAGTATTATTTGAAGAAAAATAAAGAAAATTTTTCGGTTGCCGTTAGATGAAGTTATTGATTGAAAATTTAATAGGTAAAAGTATAATTCTTAGCTTAGAATTATAAATCCTGTTAACCCCGTATTTAAGCAGATTATTTTTTACCACACTGGCTTAGTCACCAAATTTACAAATAAATATGATAAAAAGCTATTTTTCATTTCTCATACTCGGAAAGTAGTGTTTGTTTGATCCGAATAGCGGGTGGAAGACGCTACTTCCCACCTTTGGTCGGGAAAGACTCATAGTAATTGCTTCCCTCTCTAGGGCGGGAATGAATTTTAAAAATAGAACTAAATTTGGTTAGGCAGTCAGCTACGATTTTTTTTACATAATTATGAAAAATGCTGTGGTCTTGTGAGTGTATAAACAGCCAGTGTGAATTAAAAAAAATACCTAGTAAGTGGGACGGCCCGCGGCGGTGACGCGGTGTGTTCCATATTTAAAATGTAAAAAAGACTATTAAATAGGTAGTATTCATGTTATTATTATAAACAAATATTTAAAACAAACTACCAATTTTTACTTTCCTTATATTTGAAATGAAAAGTAGAGTGTTTAACACGGGTGAAAGTCATCAATTCCTACTCGGACTATAGCCGTCTAAATACCTCGTATGGGAATTGATTCCTTTCGACCCTCGTATAACAATCTACTATTACGACCCAGTTGTGCTACTTGGGTTCTCACCACACCAAGCCTCTCGTGTAGGCACGCTTCACTTTTCACTATTTCCCGCCATTCGTGGTGAACTGACAGTTTTGACATTAGTGACAGCTACCTCACTACTGATGTGTTTACATATCTATGACATTCAATACACCACAAAGTTCAATAGTTGAATAACGGAATTAGAATACAAAAAAAAACAATGACATAACAATATTTCTTTCCCAAAGCTGTTAAAAGATAGACCAAAAATAATTTTCTGCGTATGTTCTTGCTATCTTACTCCTATTTGCTTTATATCCTTTGAAAGTAAAACTGACAACCCTATTCCTACCCTTATCGCACGGGATTATATATCTTCGCTGGATATCGAGCAGCCATTGACCTCGTTCGAGAAAGCAAACCCAATTTGCTCATACAAACAAAAAAGAATATAAACTATAGATAAAATATTGAAACTATAATTCCCAAAAGCAAGTTACAGACGAGAACGATAAATAAAAAATATAAGACTCCAAACATTATGCAGTACAATACGCAGATGTAATAAATTTGACTACAATATCTTTTTCCAATATGCAAATAGACATACCCAAAAATCACTAGAGAAAAATAAAAGGATGGGAGAAATAAAAAAATATATGATAATCAAATGTTCTCTGGAGTCGAAGTTATATCTCCCGCTCAAGGAGTTGAATCGGTCCCTCTGAAAACGTTTGTTCCACTATTTATCGAGATTATTCATCTCTTAGAATATTTATATATTAAGATTGGAAAAGGTATTGGTAGACAGTTGTTTGTTTATTCATACATATTAGAAAAAGACGCTTTTCGTGTTTGTCTGAATTACTACATTGTTCTTCTAAACTAAACAACGAATTTTAATACGGTTTTCACCATCATTTAGAGAATTTATTCGGGATGGTTTATGTGTAGGTATAAAACATTAATAATAATAGCCTCCCGAACGATTTTGGTCACGGTGGTCAATCTCAACGGAGATAAGCCAGGTACGCAGGAGATATGTGTGTGCGTAAACACAGGTGCACTCTCTGTTCCTTTACTCTCATAATCCGATGGGACGGCAATCCGTCACGACCGGGGAGAGATCAGGCGCAGGACCAACGGCTTTACGTACTTTCCGAGGCACGGGGATATCACACCACCAAATTACAAACTCCGGGCTATTACTAAGTAATTCACAATGGAAAAACCCACTAACACTTTTCCCGACCCGGGAATTGATCCCAGGACCCCACGCTCAGCACCTTGCGACCACGAGACCAACGGGGCAGTCAATAAAACAAATTATTATTATTTATTTATTTATTCATTTGTTTCAGGCATCAAGGCCCATATAAACACATACAATACAGTATTAAAATAACTTAAAAATACTCTATATACATACAACATTATATTTAGGTACACTAAAAACTAACGCACACGAAGTTGCTGCGTCGTGATTCGCTGACTGGTGTCATGTAGCCAGCCACGAAACCGGCGGTACACAACACCCTTCGGCCAGAACTCTTCCTTGAGGAACTTCTCGAGATAATATGTCGGAGCACGCACCACGAACGACTTGACGTTCGTATTGCGACGGGACACCAACTTCATAAAACATTAATCATATAATGTAGAAATATCGATGTTTTTTCAAGTCGTAAAACCGTGCAGAGCAGGGCCGGTTCGGTAGTATGTTATAAAGCGAGATAGGTTATATTTACATCTAGTTTCAGTTCGAGGCTTTACCGCCGTTTTAGCGCAACCGACAAAAAACAAATTTTACAGGAGAAGGTTTTTTTTAAATATTTTTAAAAAGAAATGTGCTAGTAAATTGAAATTTTACATATATTAATGATTTTCAGACATTTACATATTATGTAAATGTCTGAAAATCATATTTACTAGCACATTTCTTTTTAAAAATATTTAAAAAAAACCTTCTCCTGTAAAATTTGTTTTTTGTCGGTTGCGCTAAAACGGCGGTAAAGGCTCGAGTTTTCTGATATAAAATCAATAGGGATAAGGCAATTTATTTTTATTGTATCAGGTTCACTAGCGAGACACCCAATTTAAAAGGAAATCTAGGTCTTACCGATACAAAAATGTAAGTATATTTATCGAGACAAGGAAGTTTAAATAAATATTTTTAGTCGGGTTATTTTGTCGATATGTTAAAAGGAATCTAAGTTTTTCATGCCAATTTAAAATAGGTAGAAATACTATCCAGAACTTGATCTTTTAAAGTTAAGTCGAGTTTTTCTACAAAATACTGTCAACGAAAATAATATCATCTGCCTAGCCTTTTCCCAACTATGTTGGGGTCGGCTTCCAGACTAACCGGATTCAGCTGAATACCAGTATTTTACATGGAGCGCCTGCCTATCTGACCTCCACAACCCAGTTACTGGGTAATACGATACCCCTTGGTAAGACTAGTGGTCAGACTTTCGGGCTTCTGACTACCCGTAACGACTGTCAAAGATCCACAAATGACAGCCGGGACCAACGGCTTAACGTGCTTTCCGAGGCACGAAGGGGTCACGGAATGTAAAGATGGTCACCCATCCACAGACCAACCGCGGCAAGCGTAGCTTAACCTGATCGATTGACCTGTGCGGCTGTTATTATTTAGCCACGGGCCCCTCCAACGAAAATAATAATTAAGCGGGTATTCGTCAAAGTTAGCAAAACAGCAACAAAAATAATAGAGCTATCGACATCCATCCTGTGTGGACAGATCATTAAGACCGGCCGGGTTGACTGACGACGGTAGTTAGTAACACGTCAACGCGCTAAAATGGCGCTCCCGTGTGTAGATACGAGAAAATAACAACGTCTGGTCAAAACTATAAGACGGCTTAGTTGCTTTTTTGAAGGAAGTGCTGTGAGCACGGACACAACAGTGGCCTTAGTGTGAGTTTTTTCGACTCACATTCGATTGCGAGCGCGTTAGTATTTTGTATTGGAAATTAGGTTTCTCCTAGTGACCACCAGGTGGCGCTATAACTTTTTTCTATATAAAATTTTAACGCGCTCGCAATCGAACGTCAGTCGAAAAACTCACACTAACACCACTGCTTTAAAAGAAAATTATAGATTATTATTATTCATTGTATTTTTTTTATTAATTTATGGAGTCAATCAATCTGCCTACCTTTTTCTCAACTATGTTGGGGTCGGCTTCCAGTCTCACCGGATGCAGCTGAATACCAGAATTAATTCAGAGAGAATCTCCAAAAATCAAAATTGAAGT
This sequence comes from Mesoligia furuncula, assembly GCA_916614155.1. NCBI lineage: Eukaryota > Metazoa > Arthropoda > Insecta > Lepidoptera > Noctuidae > Mesoligia > Mesoligia furuncula. The sequence goes on along the minus strand of OU744808.1, from coordinate 9,886,374 downwards.
TAGAATACTAATTATGGTCATTGAAAAAAGTGCAAATTTCAAAATAATTCCGCGGCTTATCACAGTATTCTCGTGAATATGTATAAAGATAGGCTTAGCAAAGTGGGTTTTATGAAAGCACCTCTTCCTTTCATGTCTTTTTTGTAATTTTGTTTCAATTTCACGACCCAGGGATCACAAACACAGACTAGCAAATAAAACAGTTGGAAACAAAACACTAGTCCGTAAACTAAAGAAAGAATCGTAAAAGTAGGTACCAACTACCTACTCTGGTACCTAAATGTGAGTGGCCTTATATTGAACAGTCGGTGAACATGGGTAGAATAAACTAGATATACAAAACAAATACCCATTGATATTTACCCGGTTTTTCAATTTCTTCAAACCAACATTGTCTACGTTTGTTTTCGATGAAATTAACAGCCGCACGAGTTTATCGATCAGAGATACCTCCGTGCCTCGGGAAGTACGTTAAACCGTTGGTCCCGGCTGTCATTCGTGGATCTCTGACTGTCGTTGAGGTCGTCAGAAGCCCGGAAGTCAAACAATCAGTCTTATCAAGGAGTATCATGTTACCCAGTAAATAGGTAGTGGAGGTCAGATAGGCTGTCGCTTCGTGCATAATAATAGTATCTGTATTCGTCTGCACCCGGTTAGACTAGAAGCCAACATAGTTGGGAGAAGGCTAGGCAGATGATGTTTTCGATGAAATAAAATATTTTTAACTTTAGGTGTGTCTTTACTTACCTACTTAAAACTGATGGGCATGCTGTACCCCTACTTGATTTGAAAAAATGGTGAGGAAAAACTCCTTCTGAACTTGACTTGAAATTACCTTATGTTTCGTCTTCAAAAAGTAAACACTTTTTTCATCCTTTACCTACTCATCCCAGCCACGTTAGCCTCACAGCAGCATTTTAGCTGCCAACGTGAAGAGCTAATGGCTCTAGAGGGCTGGTCCCTTGTAATTTCTGTGCTAATGTTTAGGCTATTAAAGCTAGAGCTTTCCCATTGAATGGGTCACCTTTCAATCCACACAAATAGGAGTCCAACCACTACCCAACTAAAGGTAACTCTATAGAAAATTTACTGGAAATTGGATTGGCATGCTAAATGATTTGGCACAAGTGGGATTTAAGCAATTAGAAACGAAGTAAGTATCCTTTTTATTTATTAACGTAATTCTGGAGAGGTCTCGCGAAGCATTCTTTGTAATACGCTCATAATTAGGTTATTTTGGTAATAACGCACTTACAATAAATGTTAATTTTGTTATTTGCTCATTATTTTGAACTAGATCCCCCTTAATAGAAAAGAAAGTTTTTCTTTAGATGAGAGGGGTAATTTTCGTAATTTTCTCACGATCTCAGTCTCAATCTGTCAAAAATCTCTCTAATTTTCCTACATTTTTGACAAGTATTTGACGTTAATTGGCGCTGAGATAAGATTCAGACTAGATATTGAACTTTTTAAATTACGGGTTGTGCTTTCTGGTTTAAACCACCGAGCCAGTTGAACTTAGTCATCAGTACTTTATACAAAAATGACAGCTTAGGTTGCTAAGTTCTGATTTTTGTATTAAGAACTTAGCCTAAATCGAAATAAAGTTTGAAATTCAAATACTGGGTCAAAGGTTTAGGTTAGAACTAAAGTTAGATTTCGTTTTGTAATAAGACGGGATGTGTTTACTCTCACTACCGATTTAATAAGCCGTACTTTCTGTCTTTAATAATCATCCTATAACGTTCCCACTGCTGGGACTCCACTCTGTGAAAGGAAGTGAACCGTAATGCACTACGCCCGGCCCACAGCGGGTTGGTAGATGTCACATGTCTTCGAATTTTTGGTTCTAGGACTTGCAGGTTTCCACACGATGTTTTCCTTCACCAGTTTGAGAGCAGTGGTGACAAAATTAAGTACATAAAGTGCCTGTCTGGGAACGAACCCATGACTTATAAGTCGGAGCCGATACCACTCGGCCACTATTGTTCAATCTACACTCTCTGTATGATACCCATTTAGAGCTTCCTCTTAATTTATTTGGTAGGATAAAACGTTTTTAAAAATAAAAATATTCGGTTTACTAAAAGTATAAACACGAACAGTCGAAACAAAACATCTCTCTCTCACCGCTCTCTTTTTGTTTTAAAACAAAACAATAAGTCGGTTTAAAGGCTTACAATTATTTTGTATATTTCACAACCGTCTACTGAATACTTAATAACCGACACTCAAAACAAGAGAATAACGGGCTAATTTCAATAACAACAAAAACTCGAATTTATATTCTGAAAATCAATCAACATTTTTCGGCCGAAGTAATGTGGACAATGAAAATAAGCAAAACATTTAAGCCGGGTATTGTTTAAATTGTAGCGAGGAGCATGAGGGCGAATATTACAACGTTTTAAAGCCGACAGAAAATATTCAATTTTAATTATTCTTTTAACAATGAAAAACGTATCGTCATTGGGCGATCGTCGTTGCTGGTTAGCAACTGGGCTGTTCCAATGATTCCCCCACATTATTCGCAAAAATGAATTTGGTTTTTTTCATCTCAGTTTGCGCTTATATAATTTCTATCCTGACAATGTTATCGGTGAACCTCCACTTCCATGAAATTTATGAAAATACGTGCATGTTATAACAACGTTACTGTGTACGGAAATTTAAAAGAGTGTTCATAAAATTTCATACATTTGACTTCCCTGTTATCGTGATACCGTGTAATTATAGTCTCTTTAGAAAGTATAAACGCGCACAATGACATGATTTCGGTTTTAAAACTTTTATTATCATCTAAAGAGGGGCCGTCAGTGGATGTGTGACTTTCGATCTTTATATATCGAGATCCCTCCGTGCCTCGGAAAGCACTTTAAGCCATTGGTCCTTGCTGTCATTCGTGGATCTTTGACAATCTTTACTAGTAGTCAGAAGCCCGAAAATCTGCCAACCAGTCTTACCTAGAGGAATCGTAATTTCCAGTAACTGGGTTGTGGAAGTCAGATAGGCTGTCGCTCCATGTAAAATACTAGTATTCAGCCGACCATAACATAGTTGGACAAGGCTAGGTAGATGATGATGATCATTTTAAGTCGGTTAATATTTTTTATTTAGAGCAGTGAGGGTCCAGTGACAACGGACTTACGAGTTGCAGGTCGTGGGTTCGAACCCAAACAGGCGCTTGACTTGTAATTTATAACATCACTAATGCTCTCAAAATATATCTCACATCTTCGGTTTGCCGATGACATTGTCATAATAGCAGAGTCGCTGGAACAGCTAGACCAAATGTTGCACAGCCTAAATGGAGCCTCCCGGCGGGTTGGCCTCGGCATGAATTTGGACAAGACAAAAGTCATGTACAATTCGCACGTCTTGCCGAGTCCAATCCACATCGAAGGGTCGCTTCTCGAAGTTGTGAAGGATTACGTCTACTTAGGGCAAGTCATCCAGCTCGGTAGACACAACTTTGAGAAAGAGGCCGACAGAAGAATCCAGTTGGGTTGGGCAGCATTTGGAAAACTCCGTCAAGTCTTCTCGTCGCCTATCCCGCAGTGTTTGAAGACTAAGGTCTTCAACCAGTGCGTCCTGCCCGTCATGACATACGGTGCTGAAATGTGGACACTGACGGTCGGGCTGGTCCACAAATTCAAGGTCGCTCAGCGCGCTATGGAGCGAGCTATGCTCGGAGTCTCTTTAATGGATAAAATCAGGAATGAAATTATCCGGAAAAGAACCGAAGTTACCGACATAGCTTGCAGAGTAAGCAAACTGAAGTGGCAGTGGGCTGGCCATGTCTGTCGAAGGACCGATGGCCGGTGGAGCAGACGAGTCCTGGAGTGGAGACCGCGTTTCGGCAAGCGTAGTGTGGGACGCCCCCCAGCTAGATGGACGGACGACCTAAAGAAGGTGGCTGGGGTAGACTGGATGCGGAAGGCGGAGGACAGGGTGCTGTGGCGCAGTCTGGGAGAGGCCTATGTCCAGCTGTGGACTGCGATAGGCTGAGTTGATTGATTGACTAATGCTCTCAAAAACGGTGAAGAAAAACATTGTGAGGAAACTAGCACGTCCTAGAACCAAAAATTCGAAGACAAGTGACATCTGCCAACTCGCTCTGGGCGCGCGTGGTGGATTATGGCCCATTCCCTCTCATTGAGAGGAGGCAGTCCCAGCAGTGGAAATGTTGGGTTGGATTACGCTTGCTTCGATTTCATGCACTGATTATTTCAGCTCTTAACGAATCGATGTCACATCCCAGACTTATTAACTGCGTAATACAGTAAATGGGAACTCTATTCCCATCTAATGCTCAATCGTTCCATAGTGAAAGGAATGCCATCATCTCATCTAAGGGGCAGGTGAACCCGACATTGGCCGACACAGCTCCGGGACGTTGATTGATGGTACGGGTCACACGTTGGTTGGCAGCAAACTAGATATACCTATATAGGGTTAAATATTATTATATTATTAGTTTCAAATGTTTGAACTATAACGTTTTTATTGACTAATTCAAATTTGACTATGACGATGACATAAAAAAAATCAGGTACTCGCTTATGATTACCTCATATTTTTTTTAATATTAAATCCAGTTAAAGTAGAAAAATGTCAACTTTTTGGAGGGTACTGTACTCTACTGGCAAAAAAATACGAAAAATGATTAGATTCTTGTGTTTTTGTCACTTATGGTCTCGTCATAAGTACCTCGAAATAATCAGTCTTGAGAGCTCCATTTGTTAATGTACGAAGGCAGGAAAGTTTACAGGATACTGGTTCACTGAGAGTAGTAAGAGAAACTTATGGAAACTTTAAGCAAAATAGAAAAGTTAAATTTACAAGCCAACAAAACAAAACGACTGCTTTAAAACATCTGTAGAAGTGGTAGGCGTGTGTACAGATATGTAGATGTACGAAGGGAAGAAAGAAAGTCCGAAGTACACCAGAAAAAGGAAGAAAGTTTATTGCACAGACACAGGTTACAGTCACACACACAAGAGTTCCACTAAGAAGAAGGAGTAGTAGAAATAAGATAGATAGCACGAAGTTAAGCAAAGTACAGTCAATATTAAGCGCGGCGAAACTATGTTTTTAAACGACAACGGTCGCTATAAGTTTTTGTGAATGTACTGGCGAGCGAGGCGGCTCGCACCTCGGACCGCGCTTGCGCGCGCGCAACGTCACGATAGTGCCGTCCCGCTCGCGCAACCGGTCCGTGTGACGTAGCCGGCTCGCTGGCCGCTAGAACAATAGACGCGTCATAGCTACGTAAGCTAGCTCGTTAGTAATTTCTCTACTAATACAAAATATGTGTTTGTATGTTGAATATTAGTTAAGTACTTAAATTCTTATTTAATAAATATATTATTTTGATTTTATATAATTCTAGTTGTTAAGTTACTTTGTAAATATGTATATAAATTATTATTGTTTTTAATTTTGAGCAATTGCATAATTTATATTTAATTTTAATGTTTAACTAGAGTGGGTCACTACATCACCCCCTTCCAAAGACCGTCGAGGGCGATAATAGTCGGGAAATCTCACGCGACGACCTGACCGCGTCGTTCTGATGACGTCATCGTCAGCAGAAGGCAAGTTTCGGTTATCCGCGTTGGGTGAGTAGTGATGAGCGTTAGTGTTGAGTGGTGACTGTGGTGTGTTGTGGTGCATGTTAGTGGTATGTGGTGTGAATGATGTGTTGCCGGGGTCACGCAGTATGAAGGCCGGCTTAATGCGGTCTATCGATACGGTAACCTGTTTACCATTTACCAGTATTCTGAACACCTTGTCACCTCTTTCCATGACCTTATGAGGACCTGTGTATGCCGGTTTCAGACTACCACCAGCGGTGCAGTCCCTGAGGAACACGTGTGTCGATGAGGATAAATCCTTATGAACGAAAGTTTTGAAGTTGCTATTGTGCCTGGCCGCTGGTGATGGTTGCAGATTCCGGAAAATACTCCGAAGCCTTGACAGGTAGTCGGTCATGTCGACGGTCTCGTCAGCCTGAGGGTCGAAAAATTCGCCAGGTAGGCGCATTGGCTGGCCGTAAACTAATTCAGCGGCAGAAGCCTGAGCGTCTTCTTTGTACGCGCTGCGCACACCTAACAGGACTAGTGGAAGACATTCCACCCAACTGTCATTTGCGTGGCAAGTGATCGCAGCCTTGAGTTGACGGTGGAATCTTTCCACCAGTCCGTTACAGGCTGGATGGTATGCAGTTGTTCTGCGATGTTGGAACCCAGCAATGGCAGACAGGCATTTGAAGAGTGCTGATTCGAACTGCCTACCTCTATCGGTTACGATATCCGATGGGCAGCCGAAGCGAGCGATCCAGCCGCTAAGTAAAGCCTTTGCCACTGTTTCTGCAGTCATGTCTGCCAACGGTATTGCCTCAGGCCATCGCGTAAAGCGATCGACGGCTGTGAGACAATAGCGGAAACCTTGGCACAATGGCAGTGGTCCCACAAGGTCGATGTGGATGAATGCGAACCTTGATTTTGGTAACTGGAAGGCTCCTACTGGAGCAAAGACGTGTCGCGTGGTTTTCGAGCGCTGGCAAGCCAGGCAAGAGCGAGCCCATTCTCGACAGTCTTTTCTGATGCCAGGCCACACATATCGGTTAGCAACCAGTCTTGCTGATGCCTTGGTGCCTGGGTGACTCAAGGCGTGCAGGCTAAGAAAAATTGTCCTGCGCAACTCCTTGGGCACAAAAGGTCTTGGCGTAGGGGTGCTGACGTCGCAGTATAGTTTTGTCCACGATCCCGGTACGCTAACTTGTTGCAGGCGTAACGCGTTATCCCCAGCAAGCAGTTGCTTTAGCTCCTGGTCTTCCAGTTGTGCTGCAGCGATCCTTTCAGCGGGCACAGGTTGAGTAATCTCCTCAACGCGAGAGAGGGTATCCGCCACGACATTATTTTTCCCAGATATATGCCTGATGTCTGTTGTGAATTGGGCTATGAGATCCAGGTGACGGAACTGTCGTGGGGAACAATTCTCTTTACGAGAGTGGAAGGCGAAAGTGAGTGGCTTGTGGTCTGTGTAAATCACAAAGTCGCGAGCCTCCAGCATGTGACGAAAATACTTCACACTCTCGTAAATGGCGAGCAGCTCACGGTCGTAAGGCGAGTACTTAACCTGCGCTGAGCTCAGCTTCCGCGAAAAGAAGGCAAGGGGCTCCCAAGCTCCTGCGTTTAGCTGCTGCAAGACCGCGCCCATGGCTTTATCAGACGCATCCGTGACCAACGCCAACTTAGCGTTGCAGTCAGGATGAGCCAAGAGTGCTGCCTGACAAAGGCTATTCTTGCAGTTCTGGAACGCCTCGTCCTCCCCGGGTGTTAAGTTGACTGGATGTGAGCCCTTAACCGATCCAGTTAGCAGGGCGTTCAGGGGTGCCTGGATGCTAGCTGCACCTGGAATAAACCTCCTGTAAAAATTCAGCATCCCAAGGAATCTGCGCAGCTCTCTGACGGTCTTAGGCGCTGGGAAATTCTGCACGGCTTCGACCTTGGAGGGCAATGGTCTTGTGCCCTTAACTGAGATGTGGTAGCCTAAAAATTGTACCTCAGGCACGCCAAAGACGCACTTAGAGCTGTTGATGACCATTCCGTAGTCTTGGAGCCTGGAAAAAAGCTGGCGTAAGTGTTGCTCGTGGGTCTTCTGGTCTTTTGAAAAGACCAAAAAATCGTCCAAATATGCGTACGTAAAGTCCAGACCCCTGAGCATTTCGTCCACGAAGCGCTGAAACGTCTGTCCGGCATTTCGCAGACCAAACGTCATGTATGGAAATTCGAACAGACCGAACGGCGTTGTGATTGCAGTCTTCGGGATGTCATCTGGATGCACAGGAATCTGGTTATACGCTTTAACTAAATCGATTTTTGAAAACACGGTACAGCCAGACAGGCTATGAGCGAAGTCCTGGATGTGCCGGATGGGGTATTGGTCAGGGATGGTTCGTGCGTTCAGCATCCTGTAATCGCCGCAGGGGCGCCAACCATCGTCTTTTTTAGGTGCTAGGTGGAGAGGCGACGACCACGGTGACTCTGACAAGCGACAGGTGCCACACTGCAACATTGCCTCAAACTCCTCCCTGGCGATTTTTAATTTGTCAGGGGCTAATCTGCGAGGTGAACACGATACTGGCGGCCCCGGTGTAGTGCGGATGTGATGTACTGTATTGTGTTTCGGAGTGCGGTGTATACCATGTGGGCGGGTGATGTCGGGAAATTCCCGTAGTATGTGAATGTATGCGGAATCACCAAGACTTACTTTCACAGAAGAGACGACATCAGAACGACGGACAGGCGTCGCCGGGGTGTGGAGAGTTGTATGATTGTCGATGAGGCGTTGGTTCCTGCAATCAACAACCAAATTATAAAAAGATAAGAAATCCACGCCTATTATCGCCTTTGTTACATCGGCAACGATAAATCGCCAAGCGAAGTCGCGGCGCAAGCCTAGGTTTAATCTTACATTTATAAAACCATACGTGGTAATTGATGTGCCGTTTGCCGCACACAGCTGGTAATTTGTTTTTTCTAGTCGTCTTGTAATTGCCGATCGGGGGTAGACGCAGAGGTCGCTTCCGGTGTCGACCAAAAACTGCACCTTCGACCTCTGATCGGTGACAAATAAGCGACCAGCACTCGGACAATCGTCGGTCGCCATTACTGATTGCCCCGCGCATTTCCCGATGTAGGGTAGTCGCACGGCTTCACGCACTTCCTAGCCCGGTCCCCAAAATTTTGATGGTACCAGCACTGGGGAAACCTTTTGTAGCTGGACTGCGACCTGTTGGAGCTGGACCGATGGCGCGTACGACTACGGGACCGTCCCCTAGAACGAGACAATCGCTCCACCTTCTCCGCCAGCTTCTCCATCTGCTTGGTCAGGGCGGCGATCTCGGGGTGCACGCTGTTGCCCGGGGTGCTCGACGATGCAGCTGTAGTGATGGCAGATGTTGATGCCACCTGTGTGCCGACGACGTCGTGGATCCGGTCCGCCAGCTCGGCCAGCTCACCCAGGTCCGGCTTGGACTGGGAAGCTATGATCGCCTGCGTACTAGCGGGTAGGCGGCTCGTCCAAATGGTCCTCAGGAACTCCTCCGGTACACCTGGACCAGCGAGGTTGAGGAGGTGCCGGTAAAACTGTGAAGGCTTCCGGTCACCTAGCTCTTCGTGTATGAGAAGTTGTTTTATCTTCTTCTCACGCGTCGCCGAAAGCCGCTTAATGAGCTCATATTTGAGTTTTTCATATTTACCGGTGGGTGGAGGGTGGTCGATAATATCATCGATGAACTGCGCTTCCATCTGGTTAAACCACAGTCCCGGCTTCTCCGGGTAGAACGGCGGTACACGAACACCCACGCGAAAACTTTCTGCTGCTGAATCGCCAACATCTCGATGACTGCGCGCTTCGTCCTCGTGCATCCTCGTGCTCCTGCTCGGGGTCACCAATGTAGAAGTGGTAGGCGTGTGTACAGATATGTAGATGTACGAAGGGAAGAAAGAAAGTCCGAAGTACACCAGAAAAAGGAAGAAAGTTTATTGCACAGACACAGGTTACAGTCACACACACAAGAGTTCCACTAAGAAGAAGGAGTAGTAGAAATAAGATAGATAGCACGAAGTTAAGCAAAGTACAGTCAATATTAAGCGCGGCGAAACTATGTTTTTAAACGACAACGGTCGCTATAAGTTTTTGTGAATGTACTGGCGAGCGAGGCGGCTCGCACCTCGGACCGCGCTTGCGCGCGCGCAACGTCACGATAGTGCCGTCCCGCTCGCGCAACCGGTCCGTGTGACGTAGCCGGCTCGCTGGCCGCTAGAACAATAGACGCGTCATAGCTACGTAAGCTAGCTCGTTAGTAATTTCTCTACTAATACAAAATATGTGTTTGTATGTTGAATATTAGTTAAGTACTTAAATTCTTATTTAATAAATATATTATTTTGATTTTATATAATTCTAGTTGTTAAGTTACTTTGTAAATATGTATATAAATTATTATTGTTTTTAATTTTGAGCAATTGCATAATTTATATTTAATTTTAATGTTTAACTAGAGTGGGTCACTACACATCCTTCAATTATTTCCTACCTACACCTAATAAAAAAACAAAAAAGAATTAAAAGTCAATCCAACTGACCAACACACATGACGCAACAAAGCAGAAAAAAGCAACGGGAATGATTAAAAACAATAACATCGGGAAAATGTACCGTAAACAAAATATTTCGGTAAAAAGTCGGTAAACGGTATTGAAAGAAAGGGTTTCGCGTTTTCATTACACAAACCTTTTTGGCTAATAAGAATGTTTGGTTCTGAGATGTTTTCTGGAAAATCTTCTTTGTTCAGCCGTTTCCTGCAGGGAACCCTCTGTTTAAGAGTTTTCATTGTGTAATTTGAATGGCCTTTTAAAGGGTTGTAAGTACCCGGAAATTGGTTATTACCTTTGCTATTCCTGTTTTGTGTATTCAAAGCTTTAGTTCATTTATAATAAATTTACTGTTCTTTATTTGAGGTGGCGTGGGTTAGGAATTCCAGGATTTTTTTTTTATTTAATTTAAAGTTTTTTCCATTCCTAGGAATTTCTCTGTACTTACATAGAGAAACACTCGGAAAACACTACATGTTGTTTCTGCTGTGCAAAAAAAACTACACGTAGTACATTATATTGTCTAAGAAGAAAATTTATTATCGTGGATCTTTGACAGTCGTTACGGGTAGCCAGAAGCCCTAAAATCTGACAACCACGGGGGATCGTATTACCCAGTAACTGGGTTGTGAAGGTCAGACAGGCAGTCGCTCCATATAAAATACTGGTCTTCAGCTGCATCCTGTTAGACCCAGCCCGATCACTATGTATGGCAAGCCGATCCCTTGGGACAAGCAAGCCAAATACTTAGGGGTCATTCTCGATGACCGACTTAGTTTCGGAGTGCACATAAGGACGGCGGACATAACTCTCGGCAGGCTCCACTCGTTACTGACCTCCCGCAGCAAATTGTCACTCAAGTGCAAATTGCGCCTCTACACCGCAGTCATCCGTCCCATCATGACGTACGCTTGCGTAGTCTTCGCACACGCTAAGCCTCATCACCTGCATAAAATGCAGACCCTTCAAAACCGTTTCCTCAAAAAGGTCACGGGAGCCCCCTTCTATGTCCGAAACGTGAACCTTCACGTAGATCTCAGACTTCCCACCGTCCAGCAGTTCATGAAACGCCTCTCAAAGCGCTTCTTTGATACTGCCATTAAGCATCCCAATCCCCTGATTGCGGCGGCCTCCCGATACACTCCCTCCCGCATAAGTAAGATTCGCCGACCAAGGCATACCCTCACCGTCCCCGATGACGCCACTACCCTCCGTCAGGAAAGTAGAAAGAGCACAAGCACACTGAGAAGACACATAACCCGTCGTCCGTCATTCCGCCCTCGCCGTCGAGGCCCGTCGCGACACCCCGTACCATGTCCGCCCCGACCCTTGCTCGATGTAGTGCCAGCCCGCGCCGCAGCTGAGCCTGTAGATTTAAATTCCCGACTGTGACTTCTGAGTTTGTTTCGGCTTTTCTTCTCAGAGCAATCTGATAGGAAAAGCCGGCCTCATCAAGCGTTAATTAATAATAACCTGATCCAGCCCGTCCCTCTTGCTGCCCTCTCCCAGCGACGCCCTCAGCCGAGGTCCGTACCCCACAGGGGGTGCCCTTAGCGTGTAGTCGCTTAGTTTTTAAGTTTATTTATGCCCTGGCTGGAGGCCTTAATTTATTGAGGCATCCACGCCCTCGCCGCCGGACGACCGACACTTCGTCTCCCAGTCTTTGAACGCCACTTGGTCACCAATATATAAGCCTTATGGCAATCATGGAAGGCTCCATGGCTCTCTATGCCACAGCTGTACACAGCCTCCTGTGTGAGCGTCCACGTATCAACGCCGTACATCATGGTTGGCAGAACACATTGGTCATAGAGTCGGGACAACAGACATTGGCGCCGTTTCCCTTGTTCACAAACTAAACTAAAGGAGACTGGTCATCTGAGCCCCAGGCCCGGCACAAATGAACTTATGTCAGAATTTTCGTAAAATTTGGCAAAGTAAATCTAAAAAGTCCGCATGTCCGAAATCGGTGGCGAACATATTAAAATTGCCCAGTGTCTATAATAAGGCGCAGTATTTTATTTTGCATACTTATACTTATATGGCCGCTTCAAACGCGACTTTAAATTATTCAGAAACAGAATTTTTAATCTCCACGTACCTCACATCTTAAAAGATTTTAAAATCGCTGCCGCAATAATAAATGCGTTCCAGGAACCATACACTGACAACCCAAAGCATTTGTATATCAAATGCTTTCATAGAAATCGCCTTTACATTGCGGTCATCCGCCCAATCATGACCTATGCTTGTGTAGTCTTCGCACACACCAATCCCCGCCACCTGCACAAAATGCAGACCCTCCAAAACCTCCAAAACCGTCTCCTCAGAAAGGTCACGGGAGCCCCCTTCTACGTCCGAAACGTGAACCTCCACGTTTATCTCAGACTCCCCACCGTCCAGCAGTTCATGAAGCGCCTCTCCAAGCGCTTCTTCGACTCTGCTATTAAGCACCCCAATCCCCTGATTGTGGCGGCCTCCACTTACACTCCCTCCCGCATAAGCTCGATTCGCCGACCAAGGCATACCCTCACCACCCCTGACGACGCCACTACCCTCCTCCAGGAGAGCAGTAAGACCACCAGTACTCTCAAGAAGTACAAGCCCCGTCATCCGTCCTTCCGCCCTCGCCGTCGAGGCCCGTCGCGACACCCCGTAACATGCCCGCCCCGACCCTTGCTCGAGCCAGCCCGCGCCGCTGAGCCTGTAGTTCAAAATCAGTCCCTAAATAATTCCGATCCAGCCTGTCCCTTGCTGTCCTCTCCCAGCGACGCCCTAAGCCGAGGTCCGAACCCCACCGGGGGGTGCCCTTAGGGTGTAGTCGCTTAGTTTTTAGTTAGTTTTTAAGCCCTGGCTGGAGGCCTCAATTTATTGTGGCATCCACAGGAAAGTCCGGTTAAGTAGTCACGACCTCTCAAGGTCAACTACGAGATGCCATAGTCAAAAAAAAAAAAAAGCCAGACACCACGAGGAGTTTGACCACCCTGCATGGGGTATGGATGATGTTCTCATTATTGAAGAATAATATTGTCAATTATTTATGTAATAAAAATAAATAGGTACCTACTAAATTTTTATTTTATTTTACGTTATTGTTATATTTTATACATTAGTTTTGATAGTCAAGTGTATATTTCATAATTATCTATAAAAAAAAAACTTTTTCTAAAGATATGATAAAATGAAAAAGTAGCCTAAACAAAATCTGTAAGCAATTGTTCAAAGTGTTTGCCTCTGATTTCGGAGTTGAGGACTATTTAGATTTATTTCACCTGATTTAACAAACATTCTGAGATAACTTTCTTTAGCGCCGGATCTGGGGTAATTTTCTATGGGTCGTGACCAGTCTCCTTTAAGTTCAGTGCATCTTTTTCTTTCTATTTCATTAAGAAAAGGGCAGAAGATAAATATTAGTTCAGTCCTGTCAAATTAAGATACTCCATAGACAAGTTAAGACGAGATTAAAAGGCTACTAATAATACGTCAATTTACGTCGGGCGCTGACTAATTTGACAGGACTAAACTGCCAGCCAAAATTCCACAATGGCGCCGATTGCGATTGTGGAATTTTGGCTGATATCAGAATGTCGTCCAATTAGTTAAATGCGGCCCATCGAAGCTACTTTTTTCTCGATATCTCTGTGTAGACAACAACACGAAAATCAATTAAAATACTGACAATACCAGCTCATAGTCAAATCAAACTATTAAATAAATCTTAACATTGAATTTGACAAACGAGTTTTTCAAACAAACTAAATGTTAGGTAGGGTTTTCTAAACAAACGGCTGGATTTAGTACCTATGGCTGCTATTGCTCTGCGTACTATTTCAATTCATCATTTCAGCCGAAAGACGTCCACTGCTGGACATAGGCCTCTCCCAAAATGGGGAGGGTTTGCCATAATCGCCACGCTTGGCAGGCGGGTTGGCGATCGCAGTATGGTATGGTGGTGGAATGCATAGAGAACGCTGCTGCCCATTCTCCGGTTAGACCCTTAGTCGCCTTTTACGACACCCACGAGAAGTATGGGGTGGTGGTATTCTTTAAGTCCGGCACCACACAGACTTAGAAATTTCAATTAATTGTATCTAATTAATTGAAATTTAGTACGCAGACCAGTACCCCTAGCACGAATCACTATCGAAAAAACATTCGAATCGACAACGAAAGCATTTTGTATGGGAACTTGAACAGCGCCTCGGGTGTGCGTAAATTGAACTAATTGTCAAAACGTCATTAGTTATTCTATAATCAGCCTATGATGTTCCGACTGGTAAGACTCAGCCCTCCCTTCGGTGAAAGGGAATGGATCGTGATTCACCACGCGGACCCAGCGGGTTGGTAGACATCACGTCATGTCTTCAAATTTTTGGTTTTAGGTTTCCTCGCGATGTTTTTCTTCACCGTCTTGAGAGCAGTGGTAATGAATATTAATTATTGATATAATATATTCTGGGTTCGAGCTTACGACCTACAATTCATAGCTGCTCCATTAAATATACGAAGTTTAAATTATTGTCGTATCTTCGTCTTCGCATTGTGTAATTATGTAATAGGACCAAATCTTCTTGTATTTACATGAACGTAAAAAAGCGTAAGCGGCTGCTACACCGTGCTACGTCAACCTTTGACGCAATACACGTGTTAGTATTTACGGAATATAAATAAAAACGAAAAAAATCCAGCCTTATGTAACGTACTTGATTAAAAACCAGTGAAGTGTGACCTGTTAATATAAACAGAGTTTCATGAAGAAATAATATTTTTTTATTTTCCAGTTATTTTTCTGTTTTCTTTCAGAAGTTTGCCGATTTTATAAAGTAGAAAACATTGGACAATTTTTAGAACGAAGTTCTTTAACGGTTTACTGAAGCCGATAGTGAGGTTAAAATGAAGATCTAAGATGGTGGCTGCAAAAATTTGCAATTTTCTCTTCATGGGTGTAGTTTTCATGTTTTTCGAGAGGGCTGAAGTCAATAGTGAGAGCAAAATGAAAATCCAAGATGGCGGCTGCTAAACTTTTAAAAATTTTCTTCATTGGTTTCCTTTTCGTGGTTTTCGAGGGTGCTGAAGCCGATGGTGAGAGTAAAATGAAAATCCAAGATGGCAGACGCAAAAATTTTCATATATTTCGTCATGGGTGTCGTTTTATTGGTTTTCGAATGCTCTGAAGCCGATTTGCCGATTGAGCTGATGTCGCAGCCGCCACCCGTTTTTTTATGTTCGGTTTATGTCTGTATAAACTTCCTTTAAACGCGAAACAGTTACTAATGCTCGAAATTCACGAGGCTAGTTCTTCAAAGCTAGAACTGCAAGCTAGAACCTCCGTTTACTATCCTCGCTTGACACATTCTAGTGCTTTTACATGATGCCATGATAATATATTAAGCCAGTACATTACCTACAAGAAAGAAACAAAATATTTTTTTTTGCCACAGAGTGGAAGGCTACACAATTCATAATAATAATAATACTACAGGTATGTGCCCGACCCAGTTCTCGAAAATGGTAATATCTCATTATATTGGGATCGATCCATCATCACTGACAGGACTATTGTTGCCAATAAGCCTGATATAGTGGTGGTGGATCGATCAGAGCGGCGCGCAATGATTGTTGACATAACCGTCCCGCATGATGAGAACCTCGTGAAAGCCGAGAAAGATAAACAAATCAAGTATCTTGACTTGGCTCGCGAGGTTGTCGACATGTGGGATGTCGACTCAGCGATCATTGTGCCGATAGTCGTGACAGCCAATGGGCTAATAGCCAAGAGCCTCGACCAACACCTGAGGAGGCTCTCGTTGGGCAGCTGGATCAAGGGCTTGATCCAGAAAGCAGTACTTTTGGACACGGCTCGCATTGTCAGGAGGTTTCTCTCTCTGGAGCCCTGACCGCCGGTAGCTTGGACCCTGTTCCCGATACCGGTGGGCTACTATTTTTTATATTTTTAAATGTTTTTATGTTTTTATATTCTAATATTTAAAAATATAATTTATATGTACATACGATGAAATAAAGGAGATAATAATAATATTTTTCCCCGCCGACGTCGCCAACACCCGTACGTCGGCAGGGGAGAGGCCGGCCACCGAACAGCTTGGGACTTAGGGGCCATCCGGCCCCGAGTCGGGTCCCCGCTACCGGTGGTTGTGTGCAGCGCATGAGATGGACTCAGTCTATGAACGAGAACGTCATGCGCGCATATTACGGGTCTACAGAGGGGGGAATTAACCTCACTGCGTACCGCGATAGGATGCTGTCTCTGTTCCAGGAACTGGAACCAACCATCAACGTTTCGGCCCAACGACTGTCGGATCAGGTGCGGGTCATCCAACGCAATCACAGGTTGGACGATATCGCACTTGATAGGCTGCGCTCAGAGGTACTGAGCAACCATATCGTCTCGACTTCGGCACAAACTGCGGCACAAGTGTCAACTGTTGATGCCATCCCGCCGCGGTTCAATCGTGTTGAAGAAGAAGATGATAGGGTTGAAACAGTAAGTAGCCAGTGCAACGTTCGACTGAGGAGCGCACTGGAGGATGCATTACGCGAGTATAGGTCCACTCCAACCGAACTTAGGCCCCGATTACCACGGTTACCCATGCACAAAAAAATAGGGCGCTGGTGTGTGCTTTGGACTCGCAGCTTAAGAATTTCTTCGAGAGCAGCGAGGATCTCGTTGATACACACTCGATCCTGTACTGTGCGGCTGTTGCGGCATGTCGTTTAGCTAACGTCAAATTTTCAAGTTGTGACGGAGCTACTCGACCAAAACCAGCCGTACCAGCCTGGCAGCGCAGGATCGAGCGTCGTATCGATGGGGCCAGGGTACTCATCGGCAAACTATACTGCTTCAGGGAGGGCAATACACGACCACGAGTGATGCGCTTTGTAAGGCGGGCATTCTCG
Source organism: Mesoligia furuncula (assembly GCA_916614155.1). Taxonomy (NCBI): domain Eukaryota; kingdom Metazoa; phylum Arthropoda; class Insecta; order Lepidoptera; family Noctuidae; genus Mesoligia; species Mesoligia furuncula. Next base: position 9,869,290 of record OU744808.1, on the reverse strand, counting down.
GGGACTGGAATCAGCCCTCGAGAATACATGTCCCGTGTCACAGAGCGCATCGACTTCCTGAAGCAGAAAGTTTGTGCATGGGCGAGCCGAATTCGGCGGTATAAACGGCGGGTGGATCGATACACGCAGAATCGCATGTTCCAGAGCGATGAAAGGTGGGTGTATAGAGCTTGGGAGCGACCTGAACAAAATGTGACAGACGTATGCCGCCCAGATGATGCCGCCACAAGTGCATTCTGGTGCAGCATCTGGTCGGTGCCCGTCTGTCACACTGAGGCTGGCTGGATGCAGGATGTCGAGCGAGTGTGTGAGTCTGTACCAGAAATGGAAAAAGTCCTGATTACGCCATCAGACGTTGCCAGAGCAGTCCGTCCGTTATCGAATTGGAAATCACCGGGACCGGACGGACTGCACAACTTTTGGCTGAAATGGCTAATTAGTTCACACACTTGCCTGGCATCTCAGTTCCAGTCATCCTTAGAGTCTGGGTCGCTACCGCAGTTTCTAACAACAGGCGTTACCCACCTGCTCCATAAATCAGGTAGTCCCGCGGAACCCAAGAATTATAGACCGATCACGTGTTTGTCGACGGTTTATAAACTTCTTACATCCATTTTGAGAGCGAAAATTAATAAGCACATTGAGAGTAACTCGATTATGTCTGCTTCTCAAAATGGATGTAGGAACGGGTCCCGCGGTACTAAGGAGCTACTCCTCATTGATATGGCCATTAGCCAACAGGTTCGTCGATCCCGCAAGGATTTGTCGACATGTTGGATAGATTACAAGAAGGCCTATGACTCAGTGCCACATACATGGCTCATGAGGGTGCTGGAGTTGTACAAGATAGATGCAACTCTACGCACCTTCCTTGAGTCGTGTATGGGGCAATGGAAGACGGTCCTTCGTTATCCAGGATGTCGACAGATCCAGGGAAATGATGAGCCTGTATGGATTAAACGGGGAATATTTCAGGGCGACAGTTTGAGTCCACTTTGGTTCTGCTTAGCCCTGAATCCTCTAAGTACACTACTGGAGGATTCAGGTCTAGGCTATCGGTTGAGGAGAGGTGGTCAGGTCATATCTCATCTCCTTTACATGGATGATTTGAAACTCTTTGCCCCCAACAAATTGCGTCTGATGGAGCTACTTAAGGTAACTAAAACTTTCAGTGGCGCCATCAAGATGGAATTTGGTGTCGACAAATGTGCAGTCATGCATGTAAAGCGAGGGGAGATTATGGAATCCGAGGGAATTCAACTCTCGGATTCCATAAGCCTCAGATCCCTCTCCTCATCCGAAAGCTATAAGTATTTGGGTATGTCGGAAGCGTTAGGCATCAACGATGCTGACATGAAGCAATCGTTGAAGGAGCGCTTCTTTTGTCGCCTGAAGAAGGTATTAATTAGTCTTCTTTCGGGCGGAAATAAGGTGCGCGCCTTCAACGGTTGGGTCATGCCGGTTTTGATGTACTCTTTCGGCATACTCAAATGGACTCAGACCGAACTCGACGCCCTGGATAGAAGAGTCCGTACACTACTGACCGCAAACCGGATGCATCACCCACGATCATCGGTGATGAGACTGTATATCCCGCGGAAGTGCGGGGGTCGAGGCTTTTTAAATGCGAAGACCCTCCACAACCGCGAGGTGTGCAGTCTCAGGGAATATTTTTTAAAAGCCGAAGTGGGTATGCACCGTGATGTGGTCGCAGTGGACAAGGGGCTCACCCCGCTCTCCATGGCTAAAGAGAACTGGCGCAAACCTGTAGTACTTTCTACTGATGACCGCAAGAGGGTATGGCAAAGCAAGGAGCTTCACGGGCGCTTCTATCGGGCTCTTCATGAGTCCGGTGTAGATTTCATAGCGTCCGTATCCTGGCTACGTTTTGGTGACCTTTTCGGGGAAACTGAAGGTTTTGTCTGTGCAATTATGGACGAAGTTATCTTAACGAATAACTACCGGAGACATATTATGAAGGACGGGACGGTTGACGTGTGTCGGGCATGCCACCGTCCGGGTGAGTCTATCAGACATATTATCTCTGGTTGTTCTCGTCTGGCTAACGGCGAGTACTTGCACAGGCATAACCAAGTGGCTAGGATTATTCACCAGCAACTTGCTTTGAAATATAAGCTTGTGGATTCTGAGGTACCGTATTACAAGTATGTGCCCGACCCAGTTCTTGAAAATGACCATGTCACGTTGTACTGGGATCGGTCTATCATTACTGACAGGACTATTGTTGCCAATAAGCCTGATATAGTGGTGATAGATCGATTAGCGCGCCGCACAATGATTGTCGATGTTACCATTCCACATGACGGGAACCTCGTGAAAGCTGAGAAAGAAAAACAAATTAAGTATCTCGACTTAGCACACGAGGTTGTTGACATGTGGAATGTGAGCTCGGCTATCATTGTGCCGATTGTCGTATCAGCCAATGGACTGATGGCCGAAAGCCTCGATCAACATCTATCGAGGCTCTCGTTAGGTGGTTGGATCAAGGGCCTGATTCAGAAGGCAGTACTCCTCGATACGGCTCGCATTGTGAGGAGGTTCCTGTCTCTGGAGCCCTAACCACCGGTAGCTTGGACCCTGCTCCCGATACCGGAGGATCACTATTTTTTATATTTTTAAATGTTTTTTTATAGTTATTTTTTATATTGAAATATTTAAAAATGTAATTAATGAGGAATGTAAACGAATAAACGGAATAATAATAATACTTTATTTGCCAAAATGTAGGTGTACAAAATAGTATGATCTTATTATAAATGTGACCCAATTACATTCTACCATTACATGTGGTGTGCAAATATTTAATTCTAGAATACATTAAATTATTAAAAATATCATAATAGTTATTCCTTCAGCTATGGACTTACAAAATGTCTGATTATATATTAAATTAATTGCAAATATTCAATTTCACAATACCTACATTAAATAATTAAAAATATCATAACATTACATTAGTTACCTATAATATGATGTTATAAAATGTCAGATTTTATGTAATAATTTGAAATGTTAATGTCCATGAATATTGTTATAATGTCAAAAAATTGAATGTCCATGAATATTGTTATAATGTCAAAAAATAATAATAATAGTAAATGTCAAAATAAAAACAAATATTAACCAAATTTATTGACATTACATTCTTTCTTCGACATGTGACACAAATTCATTTACTGTGTAAAAACATTTTTCTTTGAGCCACTGAATCAGTTTTTTTTTAAACATTAGCAAAGGTAGTTCTTTAAAGGAGTTTGGTAATTTATTGTATACCTTAATAGCCATTATAAATGAATTTCTTTTATATAAATCGAGCTTGCATTGTGGCAAGCAGAGCCTATGCCTATCTCTAGAGGCAACATTCCTTTTGGTTATATCTGTATGCTTAATAAAGTTTTCAGGATGTTGTCGTACTAATAGGCACAATTCTTTAATATACATGCACGCTAAGGGTAAAATGTTGTACTTTTTAAATAGTGGCTTACAGCTATCCATGTACCCAGCTCCACAGATTGCACGCACACATTTTTTTTGTATCATAAACGCTTTATTGGCATCTACCGAATTACCCCACAACAAGAGCCCGTATGAGAGTACGGAGGAAACATATCCGTGATATGCACAAAGAGCCGCTTCAGTTGAGACCGTGGCTCTTAATCTTCTTAGTGCATAGATAAATCTGTCCAGTTTGTCACAAACGTAATCGACATGCTTCTTCCAGTCACAATTCTGATCTAATTGTATGCCCAGAAATGGAGCACTTACTACTTGATCTATACAAGTGTCATTATATTTAATAGTCAGCGTTAATGGGTTTCTCCTGTATGTTTGAAATTGGATCATTTTCGTTTTCTCCATATTAATTTGTAGGTTATTGGAGTTCAACCAGTGTATTATATTTTTGATGGCTTCATTAATCTCATACTCGTAGGTGTCGACTCTTTCACACTTCACGACAAGGGTCGTGTCATCAGCAAATAAAATCATTGTGTGGCGCGTGATATTTGGGAGGTCATTAATATAAAGAAGGAATAAAAAAGGCCCCAATACACTGCCCTGCGGCACTCCGAAATTATTTTTCTGATAGTCGCTTCTATAAGACACCTTTTCGCCATTATGGATTCTGGAGACTTCCACACATTGTTGTCGGTTTTTTAAGTAGTTTCTTAACCAGTCGTTCGCTTTTCCTCTTATTCCGTATTTTTCTAACTTGTATAAGAGCAATTCGTGATCTACAAAATCGAACGCCTTGCTCATATCCAAGAGGATAGCCGATACTGGTAAGCCTTCATTTATCGCCTGGGTGACATTCTTCATCAAATTGAAACAAGCCAAAGACGTTGTACTGTTTTTCCTAAATCCAAATTGCTCGTCTTTAAGTATATGATGACTAATCGCAAAGTCTTGGAGCCTTCTCAGCATGATTTTTTCCAAGATTTTTGACATGATTGGTATCAGAGTCACAGGCCTATAGTTCTTCATGTCAGATGTATTACCTTTTTTAAATAGTGGCTTTACTATTGACTTTTTTAAAGTCTCTGGGAATGCACCTTCTTCAAAAGAAAAGTTTATTAAATAACTTAACGGTTGACAAATATATGAAGCGACTAATTTAAGTACCTTTGTTGTTATGTCATCCATTCCTACTGCACTTGTATTTTTAAGATTTTGTATTATTCTAAATACCTCCGAAGCATCAGTAGGTTTTAAAAATATTGTATAGTCATTATTACCATCGATAGTCTTGTTTATCTCGTCAACATTGTATTTAAAATTAGACTTATTGGTCGATTGTATGTAGAATTGATTAAACATGTCACTTATTTCCTTAGGGTCTAGAATTGTCCGGTTATCTTTAGTTATTGCGTCAATTTGCGTTGTAGCGTTTAAATCATCAATATTTTCATTAATCACCGCCCATGTGGCTTTACACTTATTTTTATTATTGGCAATATACTTCTTACTTTGTAGCTGTCTAGATTTGTATATACACTTTTTGAGAATGTCACTATAAGATTTATATTTTTTGTTTAGTTTTTGTCTCTCAGTTTTATTGTATTGTTGACTAAGATAAAGAAGCCTTTTTTTTACGCACGATTTTTTTATGCCTTTTGTCAACCATTTGTGGTTTTCTTTATGCGATGACATCTTTTTTGAATATATTGGAAAGCACAAGTCAAAAAATAATTTAATAAGACCGTGAAATTCCTCAAACGCTTCCTGAAAACCATGTTTTTCATATACGCTTGAAAAAGTGAGAGATGATATGCAACTATAGAACTTGTCCATGTTTTCCTGACTAAAATCTCTGACCTCCTCATACCAAGTGCATATTTCGTACGTTTTAATAGTCTTCATCGAAAGCGTCTGTCCAGTTTCATGATCGGACAAGGCAAGATGATGCACCTCCGGTTTAGCTTGCTTGACGTTGCTTGCTATCTGATCTAAGCACGACATCTGTCTTGTGGGCGTTTTAATATGCAATTCGATATTAAAATTTTTCAAAATGCTTTTCAGGCTTTCACAGCTCTTATTTGGCTTTAAGATGTCCAAGTTCCAATCCCCGCATAAAATAATTTTTTTATGCTTTCTCGTCAACCTTAATAGCAACTGTTCCAGATTACCGAGAAATATTTGAGGATTACTATTTGGAGTTCTATATAAACAAACAATAATAATATTATTTATTTCTACGCCACAACATTCAAAATTAAAATTACATGTCAAGTCGTTAATATTACTTAATTTTTTATATTTCATATTATTATTAAGCAGTATGCATACCCCTCCTCGTTTATTGTCACGTGAGTATGACGCAACTAATTGGTACCCAGGAATTTTTAAAAGCATCTCTGTACCTTTTTTAATAAAAGTTTCAGTCAGACACACTACGTTTATTTTTGGTCCTTGTTGCGATAGCTCGCGAATTGCAAATGTTAATTCTTCTGATTTGTTTATAGCGCCGGCAATATTCTGATGAAATATTCTAAAATTAAAATCCGAATTAGGGACGAAAACATTTCTGTGTTGGCATAGGTAACTTTTTGTCGGATTGCATAGTTAAACACGGTGTTATTTTTTTAAAATAATATGGAATGGTTCCCTTCTTGTGGGTGTCGGTGTTTATCATTACCTGCTTACTTAGAGAGGCAGTATTACAGTTAATATTTTGACCATTATCGCTTGAATGCGTATTCTTATTACGTTGAAAGTAGGTTTCTTAGGAGCAGTTGTGCATTTTGTTTTAGCCTTCGCTGTATTCATCAGTAACTTAATATTTTTAAAACATGAAAATGTCCTGTCATAATAATTCGAGTCAATGTTAAAGTTAATTTTTTTACATACCTCTGTCAAATAGTAGTCCTTCTTATACTGGTAATTACCTTTTATATTCACAAACTAGCTTCCGCCCGCGACTCCGTCCGCGCGGATGTCGGTCTTCGCGTGGATGGTTTATTTCTCCATTTTGAGTAACTCTGACAATGACATCTTATAAATATCTATTGGACCCAAATACGGCTAAGCCTATAATAATTAAGGAGATCCCTCTATTGAGCTACTGCTGTTGAGCTCGCGTTCTGTAGTAAGTATTTTTTTCATAGTAATTCCGACCTTGATAAGTAGCATGTAGCAGTAAATTACTGACAGTGACGAAAAGTTTGCAATAATAAAAAAGTGATCGTGACAATGCGACAGAAAGTTAATTGAGAGCTTCAGCATACACAACATTGTTAGTGAGCTCGTCCGGAATATGAACATGAAGATTTCTTGGACTGCTCACATGGGAAAGAGCTACGTAAAGTTGCCCGTGTGAAAAACAACTCGCGGTAAGATCTACGCCAGCAACTCCTAGGGTCTGACCTTGAGCCTTATTTATTGTCATGGCGTAACACAAAGCTACAGGAAACTGTGTTCTCTTAAATTGAAATGGAAAATTATCCACTACGGGTAATGCAACGTGTGTTCGCGGTTCTACAGAACAACGTCTATGAATAAAACCGAAAAATAAGATTTTTTTTTTCTACGTATTTTTCCAGGATAAAAAGTATCCTATTTTATGCCCAGGATAATAAGGTATAATTATACCAAGTTTCATCGAAATCGAACCGTTAGTTTTCACGTGATGCCTGCATATACAGACAGACAGACAGACAGACAAAAATTTTTTTAATCACATATTTGGGTTTGGTATCGATCCAGCAACACCCCCCGCTATTTATTTTTTCAATATTTTCAATGTACAGAATTGACCCTTCTACAGATTTATTATATGTATAGATGAACAATTTTTAAAGTTGCTACATAACATTTTTAAGTTGTTATTTAACAAACTACAATTCAAATATTTATTTTGCATAACATTAAAAACAAGCACGTTAAGTTTTTGAAAGGATTTTAGCAACGATCCTAATTCTAATAGTATTTTATTGGGGTTGGTATCATTTTCCCCTACACATATAACTAGATAATTATCTTCCAAATCTTCCAGTTTGTAGATAGGCTTGAGAATCTCTTCTGTGGCGGCGTATGGTTTCGTATTGGAAGAAATATGATAATTCTTATACTTAGTATTGTTTCTAGATTGTATAAGTAGTGTAGCCAATCCTGTGAATTGTTGTCCTCCAAATATAATTAATTGTGAATTTGATTCGATTCTGTCGCATTTAGTCAGTACTTCATTATTGTTTATTAAATTCACTTCATGAAGATTTAGCAAAGCGCCATCTAGTTTGTTTTGGTCGTACTTCTTCAAAGCTGTGTTACTCTCTTGGGGCGGCTCGCTCATCATCACTCGACTGTCGGCGCCATCTGTTGCACTTTCTTCGCACAATTTGCTCTCTAGATCGATTATACTCATATCAAGTTTCTTTTTGTTTATTAAATCTAGATTCTGTACCTTACTATTCCTTTTTTTAGAATTGGAGTATTTTGTGATGCTATTTGTTGGTTCGCTACATAAGTTTTTTAATTGGGCTATGACATATTGTTGTTCAACTGTTTGTTTCTTCAAAGTGCTGTTTTCCATGATTAAGTTGTCTATTTCATTATTAGCAGCATTTAACTGCATTCTCAGCTGATTAATTTCTTCATTTAGTCTTTCAACTTCTTCATAACTTAAGGCAGTAGACAATTGCGGTAAACTTTTTGAAAGAACGTCAGAATTTGTGGATTCGAATGATGAATTAAGTGAGTTAATTGTTGTTTTATTTCTGCGTAGAGTTACATTTTCAAAATCCATATTTGCCAGACTTCCTTGTTTGAAGAAAGCAAAAATAATAAAATGATCTTCAAAAAATACAAAAAGTTGAGTTAGGTGAGATTCGAACTTGCGTCTTCCAGTAGCTTAAGCGAACACTTTTATTAGCGGCCACGGCTACTAACGATAATTATTCCAATTATGGGGTCTTCTTCTGATTACGCAAATTTTGAATTAAACAAAGTCGTTATGTTGACTCATCAGTAAAAAATTTGCCCACATTTTATCGCACTCACTTCACAACTCTTTTGTTATTGTTATTTTGCTTTATAATGTTGAGCACCAAGCGCACTGATTTAGGATGGATTTACTTTTGATAACTGCACATGAAATGTTGTTTATTTGTTAGAATCGTAGAAGTACAGTCGTTTTGTCACTGGTTCGTGTCAATGTTTTTTATTTGAGTTTCGGGATCTTATTTGAAGGATTTAACACTGGATAACACTTTCACTAGTACTTTGGAGCCTTAGGAACAATATTTTTCACTTTAAAGTTTTTAAGTCGTTTGTTTATATTTTTATTTAGTAAATTATTACGGAGCCGATCTTAACGTGACAGCTAGCGCCATCTACATATACTTACATCAGGTAAAAAAACAAATAAAAAGTGAAAAAAGCGATGAAAGAAATTAGCAGGAAAGTGCGCCATGCGTGGTTGTGTTAAAAAAAACGTAGTCATTGCGCACTAGCTATTCGAATACTATCTTCGCCGGCCACATGAAACTATAGTCCGCGCGGAACTAGTTGGCCGCGCCTTAGGTAGGGACGGGGGTGAGGGCGGCGGGGTTGCCTATTGTTCGCAACGCACGTACTGAGTAATGACAAAGCGCCCCCTCCCCTCCGTCCCACCGCTCACATACCTAAGGCGCGGCCAACTAGTTCCGCGCGGACTATAGGACACAAGCCAGGATTGTGAAATTTGTGGTCGGGGTGCTACTAGCTCAAAAAATAGACACCCATCCTATTGAACTATCCTAACTTGAAACGCTAACTTTCTATCCTAGAAATGAAGCCAGTGCTTCTTCTAGTTAGTGAAGAAGGCGTAGCATGCTAGCTTAGTAACAGTAGCTTACTGTCCTAGCTTAATTGTATTTGCTGGTATAATGACGTGGCTGTTAATTACTTTACCCACTATTGTATAGAATCAAGTTTTTCTAACTAAACATATAGCTGGGGGCCTAAAAAGGCCACTTTGGCAGAATCATAAAAGGATAACTTAATTGACAGTTAACCGTTAAGTTAATCGTATCAAATCCCGTTGGTGAAGCATTTTTCAGTAATTTTTTTTTGTCTGTGCTAAAATACCAATCAATCCGACCCAATCCCAATCTCATTGATTATACCTACGTAGTGCAGCGAAAAAAGGAAAACACGGACTGTCTTCGCCATATTACGATTCATAATGTTATCCTTTTATGATTCTCCAAAGTGGCCTTTTTAGGACCCCTGTTCTGTTGGGGAGTTTCTTGAGCACTTCTTCTTCCTAGTTAAAGCACTAAGAAGTGGTGAAGGACGGGCGTTTTGAGGGACTGTGGTTTGTGGTGATTTTAATGTCAATTTATTAGAAAACTCAGGTTCTTGTAGTAAAATTTTAAGTCTGTTTCAGTCCTACAATCTTCTAAACCTATTTTTGGAGCCAACAAGAATAACCCCTACTAGTGCCACATGCCTAGATAATATTTATACAGACATTATACCAAGCCACAAAGAAATTATAACTTTACTAGATTCTGATCATTGCGGGCAAAGGATAACTATTCAAAACCTAAACAAAAAAGTGGCTAAAAAGGATATCACTGTTAACCCCAAAACTGCAAGTCGCTTGGAGGCTTTTAAAGGTAAACTCATTAATAAACTACCAGTTTTATCTAATCATGCTGATCCTAATCAACTTTATGATAATTTTTTTAATGTATACTGTAAACAATTTGATTCCACCTTTATTCCCAAGACTATCTCAGTTAATAGCAATGCATCGTTCAGTGATTGGGCTACCATTGGTATTCATAAAAGTAGAACACGGCTTTATGAATTGTACAATGAAAGGACTTATATTAACACTGATGAATTTAATTTGTATGTTAGAAATTATTCAAAATTATTTAAAAAAGTTTGTTATATGGCCATGGCCAAGTCACGCTATTTGGGTTCAAAGATTAAAAACAGCAGTAATGTAATTAAAACGACTTGGAATATTATTAATAGTGAAACGGGAAGATCTAGTAACCGAAATACTGACTACAGCCTGTCTATTAATGACAACATAATAAAATCAGACTCACAAGTCGCCGAGGCATTTGAAAATTTCTTTTCAGATATTCCCGTTTCAACTACTAAATCACTAAACTCATCACCTTCTGTTGCTGAGTCTTTGCTTAAGGACAATGTTAATGGTTGCGATTCGGAATTTAATTTTGAATATATTACCTGTAGAGATATAATTAAAACCTTTCACACTTTAAATGTAAAAAAGACTGCAGATCTGTGGGGTAATTCTGTAGAAGTAGCTAAGTCTATTATTGACATTGTGGCACCTACTCTAGCTCTTATCTTTAATAGTTGTATTGACAATGGGGAGTTTCCTGACCTTATGAAAAATAGTAAAATAATACCTTTGTTTAAATCAGGTAGTACATCAGACCCCACAAATTATAGACCTATTTCTGTACTACCTACCTTTAGTAAAATTTTTGAGAAATTAATTTTAGACCAAATGCAAAGATTTTTTAATAAACATAAATTATTACATAGCAAACAGTTCGGTTTTACAAGGGGTCGTTCAACTACTGATGCCGGTGTTGAACTTTTAGGACATATTTATAATGCATGGGAAGATAAATGCGATGCCTTGGGCATCTTTTGTGATTTGTCCAAGGCATTCGATTGCGTTCTTCACGAAACGTTAATCAGGAAACTCCGCCACTACGGGATCCGAAACACTGCTCTGGATCTTCTTACTTCATACTTGAGTAAAAGGATTCAGAGCGTTGACGTTAATGGAAAAAGATCACCCGGATCTATAGTAACAATGGGAGTCCCACAGGGCTCAATTCTTGGTCCTTTCTTGTTTCTTATTTATATTAATGACTTGCCGTACCTCATAAAGGATAATCATGATATAGTGTTGTTTGCAGATGACACTTCTCTTTTGTTTAAACTTAAACGTCAGCAGTTGGTTACTGACGATGTAAATAGCGCGATCTCGAAAGTAGTCCACTGGTTCAATGTTAATAATTTGCTTTTAAACGAGAAAAAAACCAAATGCATTAAGTTTACGCTACCCCACGTTAGGCAGGTGAAAACTAATGTGTTGATAAAGGGCGAGGAATTGAATCCTGAAGACAACACAGTATTCTTGGGCATAACTTTGGATGCTAAGCTTCAGTGGGGTCCACATATAGATAAATTGTCAAAAAAGCTAAGTTCCGCAGCATATGCTGTTAGAAAAATTCGTAATTTAACTGATATAGAGACTGCCCGTTTAGTGTACTTTAGCTATTTTCATAGTGTAATGTCGTACGGTATTCTATTGTGGGGAAATGCCGCCGATATTCAGACTATCTTTGTTTTACAGAAGCGAGCTGTTCGATCAATTTATAAATTAAGTCCGAGACACTCTCTCAGAGACAAATTTAAAGAGATTAATGTAATGACTGTGCCTTCTCAGTATATTTATGAAAATCTTTTATATGCCCATAAAAACATAAAATTGTTTAAAAAATACAGTGATATCCATAATATAAATACTAGAAATAAACACAAATTTGTTGTACCTACAACAAGGCTCAAAAAAATAGGTGGCTCGTTCAGATGCCAATGTATACGCTTTTATAATAAGCTACCAAGCCACGTTCAAGATCTAAGCCTCAATAAATTCAAATCATTCATTAAACGTAAGTTGTGCCAGAAAGCCTTTTATACCGTTAAAGATTATATTGAGGACAAAAAGGCTTGGGATTGAGCTGCTTCAAATTTCTGCATTTTGAATGACTTTTTTTTTTTTTATATACACATTGACATTAATGATTTTTTTTTATAAACAATGACATTTACTTACTTTGTAAAGTATTATACAACGTGTAACAGAATAAACGCAATTCCTGAAAGTAGTTTGTTCAGAATCGGCTTCTGAATCGATTTCCGTCATCAAAAATAGGTGTTAAATTTTGACGGAAAAATCTTTTAAATGACCTAAATTAGAAACACATTATCATGACAAATTAATATAATCGTTGAATCAAGGAAATTGAAACCTTAACTCAGAGCAATAAAGGCTACTTAAACGCACGACATTATTTGTATTTCGCTCACAGGTCGTAATACACACACGTAAATAATATCAATGCATTTTACAATAAAAGTAGTGTGCGTCAAATTAAATAGGTGATTTAACGGAATTTCAACTTTATCTCCAATGTGTAAGGCTTGTTTGAATGCACGACCAAACTTAGTGCGGTCATCAGAGTAGCCCTACACACACAAACAAATTTTAGGCATTATTACAAAATAAAATGATTGAATTTGAAGAAATTTGAAACTTATTGCAAAGAAATAAAGCATTTGTCGGCAACCTCTTTGACGTTTCTGGGAAATGCCGACATACGCGCCGCCCGCGCCGCTACCGCCGAATAACATGAGTACCTAACATTAAAAGCTAAGCTAGTAATCCGCCGGTAGCGACCTAGTGTAGTTGTTCTTCAATTTACTTCCGTGACATTTTTGATTACGTGCGCGATGGCTTTCCGGTACACCAACATACAATACACGGATATGGTGAGAACCCTGGCTCGCTGTCTTGATAATGTCGCGTTAGCTTGTCGGGAGTTCAATGACCGTTTTGGCTGCAGTGTGAGCGCCAGGACGATGCTGGATGCAACTCAGCGACTGAGGGACTCTGGGACGTTCCTTCCTAATACGGCTTTGGACAGAGGGACGAATGTGCGGGCATGTGCGAGCATTTGTGACGGTGAAAAGTGATACTGAAGTGCTTACAAAATTGAAATACAATTTAAGAAAGCGTGCTAATAAGTGCATAGATCAAGGCGGCGGTCATTTTGAAACTTTAATGAAAGTGGATCGCAGAAATAGTGCAAATTAATAACCTAAGTGTTAAGTGTAAATAGTCCAGTTCTGTAAGTACCTACTTCTTCCTACCAATACGATTGTGTAAACATTGTTATTATCAATATCACATCTAGCTAATGTTCGGTAATTTAACTATCGTTCATACGGCCATAGGTAGGTATCTAATGCCTACATTAGAACTAGGAACTCACCGTTGGCGCGCGCGCCGCTAAAATTGAACAAACCTAATTTTTAGGTCCATGATACACACGCGCATAATTAAAATAATATCAAAGCATTTTACATTTGGATTCGAGCGCGTTTAATAAAACAGTTGATGTAAGAGAATTTAATCCTTCCGTCCAAATAATAAGGCTTATTGAAATGCACGACCGATTTGTATTCCGCATGTCTCACTAATTGATTTGTAGAGAAATGTCGAAATAGGTAGTAGACAATTTTCTGGTTCCTACGAGCTACGTCCTTTGCAAATGTACCGTATGAATAATGTGAAAGAGCGAGATGCACAAAACCGGCGACCCTTTGAAATCGCGCGCGCGCGCTACCTCCGGGCTGCCCGCGCCGGCCATCTTCAAAGTAAGTACCTAGGTATTTTTTCATGCGCAGCAAAGTTTGCTGTTTGTGATTAAAATCTTGTAAGCACTGATTTTTGTTTCACGTAATTAGCAGTAAACACTCTTATCAGCGGTAGCTAATAATATCGCGAAAGTTACGCATCTGAGATATTTTTTACCCGCGTGTGCCGCACGGAGTCCGGGCGCTTCGCCCTTCGTTAGTTTCGAAGTTCGGGTAAAAAGTCGCTGTTTTAAATGCATCCCCGTTACTATGCGTAAAGTCTTAGATTCATGTTGATAATTTCACTTGCTAGAAAATTATCAATCATTACACTGTAAACTCAATTAAGTATCAAAAGTTAAGATAGGCTCGCGTTTGACCACTATCTCACCTGATGTCATGTAAGTAAAATTCGTTCATTGAACTAACGCACATCTAATGCCTACAGCTATGGTCAGCTGGCGGGCGCTCGAATATGTGTGTCGCGTCGGCTGCTAACATTGCATGAGTGTGTGTGTGTAGGCATGTTGCTGCACATACGTTTTGCGTTTAGTAAGGATAACTATTTTATAAAAAACGACCAGGTTTGGTTTAAATTTATTTAATTACGGGTGTTGTTTTAGACTTCTAATTTTATATTCTAATTGGGGTGTCTGAGGTATTGCGCTTAATCCGTTACACGTTGTATATATATATATTTTTTTTTTTACATTGTGATTTGTGAATGTGAAGACGATGTGGGTCATTTTATTAATTTTTTATGTTTTATTTTTCTCTCTGTTCTATTACTTGTTTTTTTTTTTTTTTTTTTTTTTTTTCTCTCATGGTCTGGCAGTTTGAGTAATTTATGTGGCCTACCCAAATGTCCTTTCTTTGGTATTGTTCGTCGAATCGTTGAGCTCCTTAAGTCTTGAGTTGAGCTGCACGATTTCTGACAAATGCGTGCACTGACTGGACAGGTCCTCTCAATCTGTGTGGTTCTTTCCTCAAAAGACCATCTCAGACATCGATCTACATGGTCTTCATATAACCTGACCAAGATTATGTCTGGACTTTAAAAGAGACTGTGACCTCTGAGTTTGTTTCGGCCTTTCTTCTCAGAGTAGTCAGATAGGAAACGCCGACCTCATCTAGTTTAAAAAAAACATGATTGACGTGTAAAAGTGTTTGTACAAACCTACTTACAAAAATAAAATCATTTATCATTTATCATTTACTGTCTTATGTCTTAATTTTAACGTTCGAAAAGTGCTGATTCTCAGACTTAAATAGGTAAATGACTTTTGATTTGATTTGATTTAAGAAACTAACCTCGTCTCATCATCTGCCTAGCCTTTTCCCAACTATGTTGGAGTCGGCTTCCAGTCTAGCTGGATGCAGCTGAATACCAGTATTTTACATGGAGCGAGTGCCTATCTGACCTCCATAACCCAGTTATTGGGTAATACGATATCCCTTGGTAAGACTGGTTGTCAGACTTTCGAGCCGGAACCAACGGCTTAATGTGCTTTCCGAGGCACGGAGGGGTCACGGTATGTACCGATGATCACCCATCCACAGACCAACCGCGGCAAGCGTAGCTTAACCTGATCGATCGACCTATGCGGCTGTTATTATTTAGCCACGGGCCCCTCCTAACCACTAAACTAACCTCGTCTATCTCGGATATTATACCATCAGAATACTTTCTTGAAAGCAATTGGTGTTCAAAGGAAATAATTTAAATTCCGTGTCACTGATTAATTATTTTTGACGATTCCAGAATACTTTTCGAGTTTGTATCGAAACAAATTGAAGGATGTCTATTTTATGTAACGTGAAAAAAATACGAGGAAACATAACGTGGTTCCGTTTATGATTGTACTGAAAATATATTCTATGATACATAACAAACGAAATTTCAAGTTATTCAAAAAAATAAAACTTTTTAAGACCTGCCCGTTCCCGTCCCTTTAACGACTATTAAAAAAAACTTAACTAATATAAATGCATGTTACAAAAGTCTCAAGAAGAAGAAAAAAGCGTGTGCTGTCCCCGTTGTACCATATGCACCATTGACCTGCACCATCAATGGTGCAGAGGAGACTAATAAGTTTCGTTTTTCTTATATCTGTGGGTGACCCCGTCAGAGACGAAGTTCCTTACGCCGTACAAGCACACATACACACTTGTATATAAACGAAAGAGACTGAGAGAGAAGAAATTTGGAATAATTATGCATTATTAATGCATCCAACCACCTAATATAAGTTTGTAGAAGCTCTCGTGAAGTTGTCGCCATCTTGGATTTTCATTTTGACCTCATCATCGGCTTTAGCACCCTCGAAAACCAGTACAACAAAACTATCTCTCATTCTCTGTCTCTTTCTATTACATATAGAGAGTCATATAGAGGATATAACGCTTTTTCGTTTACTCTTACGCAAGCCGTGTTAAGAACTTCAAACTTCAACAAAAGATCCGTACCCAAACAGTCACTTCAGTAAATCAGTTTTTTACCACCCATCGCATCTCCCCAAAAAGTTAATAAGGACCAATTCTAGAAACATTTGAATTTATCACGGGAACAATAGCCAGGAGTTTCTCTCCAACAAAGTGCCAACTCGTAAACGCGTTTTAACGTTGTTTCCAAAGAACCCTAAAATGCCAAAAGGCGAGTTCAATTTATCTCTGTCAACCCTCAGGGGGCAGACACTGTGAAATCTCCACTCCATTAAAATGCTGTACACCCTGTATATTGGACGTAACAAATACAAGATTCAAATACAATTTTCTTCGATCATTAAATGTCAGTCAAGTTAAGATTGAACGTAGTTAAGGAAGGTGTTGACTTAATTTTTTTTACAGTTTATTTTTTATTTTCTTACCTTTTTTTTTTTGCGGATGGGAAATCATCAAATGACTCCTCCCGCTCTGGGTGGAGCGGAAGGGAGTGTCAGACACTTACTGACTTAAACCCACCCGTGTTCCTTCCTTAGCCCTTTATGTTCCGGGCCAGCGGTAACCCTTTCGGACAATCCCGCTGACCCGGCAGGCTTTGGCCCTAAGGGGCCCCTCCTCGATGCTGACATCTGTTTAAGGCGCGCGTGGAACATGTACGCGCCGTCCGGCTTGGGCCTGGTCCTGATCGGACGGTGAGCTACCCATTACTCTCCGCCCGCAGGCCCGCGCCTACGGTGGCCGGGATTATTTTCTTCCCTTGCTAGTGCGTCCTGTTTTCGTTGTATTTATATACTATTTGGAATTTATCAATTTATTCAAAAGGCAACTAGGTACTTTGATTGAAATGACATGTGTGTGTATTTTAATTTTATTTATTTATTTGATTTGAATGTCTGAGTATTATTTTATTGTGTATGTGTGTATTATTATTATTACTACAACAGGTGAAAATCACAGTATCATTAGGTTCACGTTATAGGTTTTGCAACAACACATTTTTTTACAAAAACAACGTTTTTTTAAAAAGTGACGATCTGATTTTCAAAATTTCCGCAATTTAGTTCCAATACCAATTCCAATTAAAATTATTTATGCAAGCTCGTTAGTCGTAGTGTGTTTTCATTAGGGGCAAAGTTTGTGTAACATGCCTTTATGTTACAGGACTCACAACTAAACGAAACTTATACAACGACTAAGTTATTAAACATAGTTGATTGAATTTTACATGAGTAATTTACTGGCGTTATGTGTTCTACTTTCAAAACGGTGAAGTAAAACACGGTGAGGAGGCCGGCATGTCCTAGAGCCAAAAATTCGAAGACATTTTGTCCACTTACACTGGGCCCACGTTGTAAATTCCAGCCCGCTCCCTCTCACAGTGAGGGCGCGTACACACGAGCGCTATTTATTTCGCAACGCGTCGCGTGCGCGTCGCTCCCTCAAAAGAGAAGCATTTAATTCCAATGTTTTTCTAAAAACGCGATGCGCGCGAAATCGCGCTCGTGTGAACGCGCCCTGTGGAAGCCTGTGTCCCATGAGTAGAAACGTTCTGATTATGCTGCTATGTGTACTCTGCTTAACTTTCAAGTATAAAATATACGTAAAAAAAAAAAAACGTATCTTAAAATCTTAGAATAAAATACTACTTATTGACAAAGATATTTTGAGAAAACAAATAAGTATAAAAAAAGTTACAGCGAAAAAATTTAGTAATAAATAATACCACATTTATTTATTCAGACTATAATTATGATGTTAAGCTAAATTTATTTATTACTAACTTCCGCCCGCGGCTGTGCCCGCGAAGTAAAAACTATCGTGCCGATAAAAACTATCCTATGTCTTTCCCCGGGATGCAATCTATCGCTCTGCCAAATTTCATCGAAATCCGTTAAGCAGTTTAGGCGTGAAATGAAGTATTATAATATTAGTATGGATTTTTCCAGTTCAACAACTCGTCCGACTAAAATATGAAGTTTTATTACAAGTCATCCTATGAAAAATCTTGCAAATTAAAGCATGACTTGAGAAAGTTTTTTTCAGTTCTTTTCAAATGCTTGACGAGCCGAGACGTGACAAGTTTAACCTTGTCACTAAGAAATTAAGCTTCTAGTTTATTTAAAATAGCTTATTTTAATATTATTTTATCTCGAGACGTTTGTAATTTGCGCCAAATTTATTTAATGTAACAACTTGAAATGTCTGTTTATTTTCTCCTTCACTTTAAGATCTGACTGGTGACCTTTACTTAACATAAGATCACGCCTGCATTTCCCGAATGGTTAAGCAGGGGTGTACGTATAGTAAACCCATATTTCGCAAGTTATGTTTAAGTCAATGATATTATGAAAGAAAGATGCGCTACCTTCATACTGAGCGACGACGTTCTGTATTGTTGCGTTGTTATCACAAAGTACTTACTGCGATAGATAATACGGAACGCACGACACAGAAAGAGATAGCTATCTGTAGTGTGTTGCTCGCTGCTATTAGCGGACTAAATGAAACTACAACAATTGTCTGAATTTGTCTGCAACAATTTGCGCGCGCTAGATCATTGGTTTAAGTCCTATGTAATAGGGGGCGCACCACCATATTGCCAGGGATCAGTAGTGACCAAGTGGTAACGGCTGCGATTTACGAGTCGCAGGCCGTGGGTCCGAACCCAGACAGGCGCTTTACTTTTTGTAAATTATATCATACCATACCACTGTTCTCAAACCGGTTAAAGAAGACATCGTAAGGAAACCGGCATGTCCTAGAACCGAAAAATTCGAAGACATGTGACATCTACTCCTGTGTCTCAGCAGTGAACACATTATAGACTAATTTTGCTATTCTTATGCTATCGCAATCCTGGCGAAGTAAAAAAAAAACCAGATAGAAAGCACAATGACACTTTGCCCGACCTGGGAGTCGAACTCGGGCCCTCAGATTCAGCGTTTGCGACCACAGACTAACGAAGCGCTATTTGTTGCTAGATATTACAAACAAAATAGTAGTCTAAGTTTTACCCAACTCTTAAGATTATTCGTCGTTTTAAAACAACCAAAAACGTATATAACACGTACAACATATAACGTACATAATATCTACGGAAACGATGTAACAAAATGTACAGATATTCTGCTAAAACTTTGGTCTCGAAAGCGGTGAACGGTTACACAATAACGAATGTCCAAATACAGATCAATTTTAGAGTTCCGTACCCAAAGGATACTAAGCATCCGCTGTCTCTGTCAGAGGGCTTAGACAGTTAAAATTTTCAGAGTGTGTATTTCTATTGCCACTACAAAAAATAATAATAAAATAAACGTAAAAATTACAGGGGCTCTTCATAGAAAAAACGTGTTTTTTCGGTGTTTTTTGCCTTATACGGAACATATACAGTCGGTGACCAACATTGTCTGACCCACCCAACATTGCCTGACCCACCGGCATATCTTGTTAAGCCATTTTAATCATTATCTTCTTGTCGTTAAAGTTGAAAAGCTCTTAAATAACACGGCCATACTTACTAACTAATCATTAATTTCGCGTGTTCTCAACCAGTCATTGTGGCTTCGCGGTTCGATGCTGGATTCGCGACGAACAACATGTGGGTTCGAAAACACAATCCACCTTTTATCAATTTCTTTTTAATTTCTTTTTCTTTATTTATTTTCATTTATGATTTCTACAATATTTCTTGCATTATTATAGAACGACCAATATGATTTTTGCCTAACAACTTTTCTGGAAAACAAGTGGGTAAATAAAAAAAAACTATAAGTTCTCAAATAAGTAGGACGAAGTAAAAGTTTACGTCGTGGGGTAGATGGATACTAAATTGATCTAAGTGACAAAAGTCAGTCTACATACGCCTAAACAGTGACTGCGGCGCACAAACATTTCTAAAACGTTTGACGTAAATCGTGAAAAGTATTTTTAATTAATTTGGTGTAATCAAAGCGTCATGTCGCAACTTAATGACTATACAAAACATTGCTGGCTGGATGGTTTTGTCCTGCTGCCGACTGAGCGAATTGCCTATCCAAATACAGATATTTACTTCGTGCAAGATAACTGCTCCATCCACCGTGCAGGCATTGTGAAGAATTGGTTAGCTGCTCAAGAAGGTGTAACTGTTATTTACTGGCCATCTAAAACTCCGATTTGAACCCTATATAAAACCTATGGGGTCAAATGGTTTTAAATTGGGACACATTCGAAGTGCGAAATAAAAACAATTTGGCTGAGCTCGTGTCATCGACATGGGAGCACAAATGAGAGGAAAAGATTTGTGTTGGAACATGGTGTGCGATATGCGCTTACAGCAAGTTATAGAAGGAGACGCGTAGACGGTGCGCCACTTCGCTACTAACTAATCTACTTATAAGTATTTTGAAACACACTATGTAAGTAAATGCTCAATTGAATGAATGCTAAACCATTAAAATGTAAGATTCTGTGGTGATGTTATTGTTAGAAATGGAAATGCATTTTTCTATTTAAATAACATGTTGATTCACTACTGACTACATTTAGCTATAAATCTGTAAAACATTTCACAAATTCATTCATTTTCTCGCATTTATACATCAATGTTTTCTCGATAACACACTTCCAAGCAATTACCATTAGCATGACTTTTTTTAAATGTTTATAAATGGTTAGGTTTGAATATGATATTATAAAATGTATTAATTTTGAACTAAGAGCATTTACTTACTTTATTTTACTTATGTATATTTTAATGTATTAATAAACATTTTTATTACTTGCAATGATTTTGTTTCATTTCTATACAAACTGCCCATTTAAAAAGATATTTCCCGACTTCGTTCGTTAAAAAAAAAGTAAAAATATAGATAATAATTAAAAACAAAACATTTTACAAAAAACTGTTAGGTTTTTCCTGGTTTCGAACGCAGTCAACGATTAATATCGAGCTGCCTTAGTGACCACGAGACCAACTCAACTCTTGTAATATGTTTTGAAATTCGATATTAGTTGTGATGACAGACGCAATATTCTAAAGAATTTGAACCATATCGTATATTTTCATAAAGTTCATTATCGCAAAATCACAACCAGCTATTAAAATGAATCACGGAATTTAGCTATTAACCGTATACACCTTTAAAATGTTACTGATGCGCGATATTTTTTTTTTATTATCCACCCTCGCATTGGTTTTTTTTTAGTAGTCTTGAAACTCATTAGCCTTTCAACCTTAACAACAACAATATAATGATTAAAATCGCCTAACAACATGATTTATCGAAATGCTTGCACGGAGTATTCTAAATGTTCACGATAAGTTTCAAATTCGCTATCACTCAAGTGGGTCAGATAATGTTGGCCACCGACTGTACAGTATGTATTTGACATCTTAATGTCATGTCATCTTAATGTCATTTTCACCAATATGTATTTGACATCTTACTGTCAAATACATATTGGTGTAAATGACAGTTTCCATAACGGCCGCTTTAATACGATACGGATGTGGACGCTTTCCTCGGAAACCCAAGCTGTACTAAGTAAAATAATTCACAAATTTAACAATACTACTCATTTAAAAACTAGCTGAGACACATAATTTAGAACAAGCGTGGTCAATTTAATACCCACTTATTCATTACCAAACGAAATAAGGAGAGAAAACAAAATGCACCCCGCTTTGTTCCCGAGAGAGAATTTTGTACGTAGTTCGTAGCCGTGCGTTAAGTAAAAGGGGCTAAGTTTATAATACCAATATATTCGGTTTAAAAAATGAAAACGGTTAATACGTAGACCGTATCTTTAGAACATATTTTTAATTCCAATGTTTTAGACGTTCTTTTTAAAGTGATCATCTTCAGTTACGTTTACCGTTTACGTTTACAGTTACCTTACGTTTACCGATTCGCGGTCTCCACTCAAGAACACGTCTACCCTAACGGTCATCGGTTCTACGGCTAATATGGCCGGCCCATTGCCACTTCAGCTTGCTTATTCTGTGAGCTATCGTCGACAACTTTTGTTCTCTGCCGGAACACCTCATTGTTCTCTTTTTAAAATAGGTAGCGTAAATTCAAATTATGTTAGATACTATAGTTTCTGTACTCAATCAATTAACTCGGCCTATCGCAGTCTACTGCTGGACATAGGACTTTCCCAGGCTGCGCCACAGCACCCTTCCGCACCCAACCTGTCAGTTTCATACAAACGAATAAGTGTTTTGCAAATTTGATATTTATTAGCGACTAGAATTGTCGCACTGACAGGTGTCAGTAAAAAATTATTTCGACTGTAACTGCTTCTATGTGCACCTGCTAACTCTATGCTTCCAGAAACCGTATCTATATCATTCATAGTGGTATAGGTCTACCAGAATCTCATGGCAAAAAAAAAATATATTGTGTTTTTCATATGGCAATGTCAATCCCTAGGAAAATCACTTTTTTGCCATAAGATTCAGGTAGACCTGTAACTATAGGTCTAAAGAGATTGTAATCTCTTTCGTCTCACTCAAAATTGACCAAATATCACTTACCCATCTTTTAGTAAGCGCGCGCCAGTATAAAACAGGGGGTTGCAGCCCGAGGCTGAATTTACTGCCAACACTAATATGTTTTCAAACCATTAACGATATTATTATTTTGTGCATAACGAGAATGGAAGCGATAACTAAGATTTCATAGTTTGTTTTCCAATAGCCATTTGGTATTATTTTGTCTCTATATATGGAAAGTCCTGGAGTTTTAATTTTGTTGTTGCTAACGGCGATAAAACTTATATGTATCTTTGTTCGTGTGAATTGATTTCAGACGCATGTGACTTACCATCTTCACTCCCTCTTACCCCCAGTATCTACGCTCTTTTTATCTTTTGAAGCTATAAAATCAATCTTCCTGCATTTTTTTTATAAAGTGTCTGAAACTTTTTAGATGGTCGTGAATTCCAATTTTGATCAATGATGATACCAACATGATGGCGAATAATGTTGGCTAAAAACTGCATAAAAACTTTTTTGACTTAACAATATTTTGATATTTCAGTGTATAAGGTGGGCCGATTTAGGAGTCCCTGAGTGTGTGATATGTGAGCCTGCAAAGTGTAGGAAAAGGTGACATTGAAAAATTCAGCAACTAATCAATACAACATTGTCAACCTACACTTTCAATATAAGCATCTTTTTATAACTAAAGAGACTACATAAACAAAAAAGAAACATCGACGCAATGAACGCGGTACATTATCTGAAACAAATGGCGAACGTTTTCAGCCAGTTGCAAAAGTTTCAGACAAGGAAACATCTGTTGGGTATAATTAATTAGAACTCTACTTGCACTGTCTTCGTTAACAGCTTGCAGTTTGAACGTACTGAAAATTTCGCGTATGTTTTTATAGAATTGGGCGAGGAAAAAGTTTTCTCGTAATTAAATTTCGATTCGTGGAAGTGCGATAATGTTGAAAGGCTCTGACAGCAATAAAGTCGTTCGCTTTTATTTATTTTTAAAGAAACTTCATAGCCAGCGAACCCACAGTCGATACGATAATTTTATTGGACGAGAATCAAGGACGCGTCACATTTAGGCACACTTTGTTCTCATACACGAGAGAGAAGAAAGATATAATTGTCCCTGTCTCTCTCACTAAATCCCTCTTATTCTTTATATTTAAAGAAGTTTTACATCTATCATGTGTGCGGCGCTGCACGCGCAGTTTTTTATCACATGGATAGTTTTGAATTTTTAATCGTTGTTTCAGCCGATAGACGTCCACTGCTGGACATAGGCCTCCCCCAATTTTGGGAGGGTTTGAAATAATCGCCACGCTTGGCAGGCGGGTTGGCGATCGCAGTATGGTATGATGGTGGAATACATAGAAAACGGAATTTTTAATATTTCTTTATAAAAGTACTTTTTAACTTTACAGTAATGTTAATTAATAGTTTTTTTTTGTATGTTTAAGAAAACGAATGCAAACAGGAATTCGTTTAAACGTCTTCGAGAGACACAAATTACACTAAAGACAAAAATTCATGAAAAGTTCTGCTTTTTCGATTATTATATAAAAAGGTTAAAGGCCAGGGTCACAAAACAGCATATAGTTTTCCGCCGACAGTATGGACACTTTTGCAGGTGACCTAAGAACGGTGTGGCAAATCTAACGATTTAAATCTTTGGAAAAAAACCACTTCAGCCGCCGATAGACTGTCCTTGTTGTTTTTTTTTTCATACATTTTCACATAGGCGTGATATGAACATGGCCATGAAATTTTTTTTATCTACTTAGAAAGCGTTCAAAGTAGATATCTATGCATTGATGGGCCACCCACCGTGCATAGACATTTTCTATTCCGACACAGTTTCAAGCTGAAAAATACACATAACATCACGCCTGTATTACCTAAAGGGTTAGGCAGAAATGTACCTTTAGTACAGTCACGAGCAGTAATATGTCAACACTTGGCAACTTTCAATTGCGATTTTTTCGTGAAATGACGAATGCAACGTTGAAATACTTTACATAAACCTACGGGTTCGAAAATACTAAGTTCGTAATAACATAAAATTTCATTAAAGAATAAAGGAGAACATTGCCTTTGAATAAAGCCAAGTGTATACATACTTATGCTCGTGACGGTACACTCACATTTCACCAGTTATGTTTAGGTCCCATGTAGGTAATACTGGTAATAGGGACGAGCCTATTACCATCAACCGGCCACAAATATCGTCATCATCATCTGCCTAGCCTTTTCCCAATTATGTTAAGGTCGGCTTCCAGTCTAACCGAATGCATCTGAATATCAGTATTTCACATGGAGCGACTGCTGACCTGACCTCCACAAACTAGCCACTGGGTAAGACTGACTGTCATACTTTCGGGCTTCTGACGACCCGTAACGACTGTCAAAGATCCTGTAATGACAGCCGGGACCAATGGCTTAACGTGCGAGGTACAGGGCCCAAATCCAGACGTAATAAAAAGCTGAAAATACGAGTATATAATGGGAAAAAACAAAGCAACCAACTAACTATCACTATCCCATTAATCTTGTTTTCCATTCCACTACAAATTACATTAAATTGTAGCCGTAAATTCAATTTTAAAAGTGAACAAATGTTTTAGTATTCGGATTATAATTCTTAGCGAGGCTCATTTGGCATGTTAATTGAAAAAAGTCGAGTCTGATAATCCGTCGTGGTGCATTGCGGTGCTGGCTCTGGGTTGCTATTAAGACTGGCGACATTTAGGTTCCTTTTTTAGGGTTCCGTTGCCAAATGGCAAAAAACGGAACCCTTATAGATTCGTCATGTCTGTCTGTCTGTCTGTCCGTCTGTCTGTCTGTCTGTCCGTCCGTACGTCACAGCCACTTTTCTCCGAAACTATAAGAACTATACTGTTGAAACTTGGTAAGCAGATGTATTCTGTGAACCGCATTAAGATTTTCACACAAAAATAGAAAAAAAACAATAAATTTTGGGGTTACCCATACTTAGAACTGAAACTAAAATTTTTTTTTTCGTCAAACCCATACGTGTGAGGTATCTATGGATAGGTCTTCAAAAATGATATTGAGGTTTCTTATATCATTTTTTTCTAAACTGAATAGTTTGCGCGAGAGACACTTCCAAAGTGGTAAAATGTGTGTCCCCCCCCCCTGTAACTTCTAAAATAAGAGAATGATAAAACTAAAAAAAATATATGATGTACAATACCATGTAAACTTCCACCGAAAATTGGTTTGAACGAGATCTAGTAAGTAGTTTTTTTTTAATACGTCATAAATCGAAAACCGCAATTTATCTTTTATTCAACCAACTCAAATATAAAAAAATATAAAAAAACATTTAATGTCATAAACAAAAACCTTATACATAAACCCGGATGTTACGGAACCCTTGGTGAGCGAGTCCGACTCGCTCTTGCCCGGTTTTTTTTTGTAGAATATAGAAAGGCTCCTTCAAACAAGCGCGACACGACACGCGACACAAAGGCACCGCAAGTCGCGCAATGAGCGGTGCCTTTGTTGCCGCGATTATATCGCGTGTCGCGCCTCTTTGTAGGAGCCTGAATTTGGTAGCCCTACTGCTAAGCATGAGGTCCAGGGTGGGTGACACCCGGGTCAGGCCTTTTGTATTGAATTTTTCCATCAGGAATTTCTCAGTAGCAGCCCCGAGTCCGGATTTGTGTCCTGTTGATGGTGATAGGCTCGTCCTCTGTTACATGGGATTTAAACATAACTGAACTTTATGCCTTATGCTTAATTTTTTTTTTTTGCTGAGTTGCCTAACTCTTTGGAGAAAAAAATTTTTATGTTGCGATGGGTGGTCCCCCACTGATACATACCGTTTAAGGTTTATCAACCTTAAACGGTACTTACTCCTTTATTTAAATTAGTATCAATCATAGATTTTATTTTAATGCAATCATTGAACCTTCTTTACCAAAACCATCTGCCGTCTGCTTGTATCACAACGTCTTCAAGACGATCTGTTTCAAAGCATACAGTTGCTTTGTGGATTTAAGTCACAGTCTTTCTTGCTTTCGAGCAAGCTTCTGCCACCATTTTATTTTGCTAGTCATCAGAGAACTCACGAAAGGAATGAAAATTAGTCTAGGTCGCTGACGCCGGATACGGTGAAGAGAACTATATTAACCATTATCGATTTTCTACCGTTTCAATACCGTTACCCTGAAAACCCCCTTCCCTGCAGTCAGCAGGATTTGTGAATAAGCCACCGCTCACCCTGTTCTATTTGTTGCCAGATACCCTTGTTGCCGGCTAACTAGCGCATTTCGGCTTTATTAAAATTAAAAATACATCGTTTCCTCACAAAAATGGCCACACATTTTTCGACATCAGAAAATTTTGCACAATTTGGATTTCCTTGCAACATCTTTGCTGTGGCTATTTCGTTATTAAGTAAATTTTTCTCAGACGCTGCCGGAATTTAGATTTTTACATTGGAATTAAACATGTCTAGTGAAATGTGGGTGCAAAGCTAGCATTCCTTGAAAGATTTAATTTAATTTATTATGTCGTATGCTAAGAAGAAAATATGCGGTTTCTGATTTGAGAATTAACAGTAGAGAACTTGTCAAATTGTAACTTAGTATTAGGTATGTACTTAAGGAAAAACCCGCAAAATTAAATATTTCTTGAAATCGAAGAAATTTTGAATTTTGAAGGAATCACTTTTTTAAAACCTAATAATTTCAAATTCTCAGAAACCGGATTTTATAATATCTCTTTAATTGTTTCACAATTTGAAACTGCTAGTGCGTTGAACTTTCAAAGAGATTAGGAAAAAATATATTATAAGGCAGCTGCGGTTTAGTCTTGAATGTTCTTTTTTTTTCAAGTAGCTTTGGGCAGAATCTATTCATCTTTATGTAGAATCCTAAATCAGACTTCTGTTTTACTGATTTTTTCTTATCAAGTAGCCGTCAATGGTATGTCTTATGATATTATGTTATATTAGGTATAGGTACTGAGGTTTATTTATAAACATTATTTAAAGTTAGAGTTAGCACGAGAGCAGTGGTGGCCAAGTGGTAACGGCCTCGATTTACGAGTTGTAGGTCATCGGTTCGAACCCAGACACGCGCTTTACTTTGTGTAAATTATTTCATCACCACTGCTCTCAAAACGGTGAAGGAAAACATCGTGAGGAAACGGCATGTCCTAGAACCAAAATTCGAAAACATGTGACATCTGCCAACCCGCACTGGGCCCGCGTGGTGGATTACGGCCCACTCCCTCTCACCGAGAGGAGGCCAGTGTCCCAGCAGTAGAATCATCATAGGCTGATTATGTTATGTTATGTATTTAAAGTTAAGAAGAGATGTTATTAATATGTTTACAGATGAACAGTCATACATACATAAACTTATGCCTTCTTCCAATGTGGGTAGAAACTACAGAACGCCACCTACTTTTTTTTTTATTGCTGAAAGGGCCCGTGCTTGAACTCGATCATGCCTGATGGAAAGCGATGGATGAGGTCATGATGGAACGACCGTGCCCAGAAGATGCCTAAGGCACTGGAACTTCCACACATTGACGAAACACAGCAGGCTGTTTGACGACGGACTCCGGTGGGAGGGTGGTCACAAACCAGGCGGCCGTTAGCCCTACCACAGCAAGGAAGAATTGGCCAGTCAAATAAGGTGTTGGGTGTGACTGTCCAGGATGCGCCGAGCGCTTGGTTCAGTTGAGTAACTGGCGAAACAAACTGCGCTACACGAGGAGGCTTCTTCATGCATTCCAAAACTACGATCCTTACATACTCATTTTGCTTCGTTAACGTTCATACACGCACGGCGGTTGGAGTACAATGCACCTGACTATTCTGAAGAACGTCATCAATAAGATCATATATCCTTCTAGGGCGTCCCTTCCCAGGGTTTCCACTCACATCTGCCTTCTAAATACCTTTTGTTAGTCGCCTTTCATTCATCCTCTCGACATGACCTAACCATCTAAATTACATACTTTTTAGGGTTCCGTACCTCAAAAGGATAAAACGGAACCCTTATAGGATCACTTTGTTGTCCGTCCGTCTGTCCGTCAAGACCTTTTATCTCGGGAATGCGTGCAGGCATCGAGTTGAAATTAAAACCATTTACTCAGGTCTACAGTCCCTTGAAGCTGTAAAAAAATCAAACACCTAAGTTAACGTAAAAAAAAGATACGGCCGTTTATGCCGCAAAAAACGTATATTTCGACACTCTCAAGGGAATCAAAATTTATAGGGTATTTCCCGTTGACCTAGAACCATGAAAGGCAAGAAGCAAGATCATGTAGCACAAGTAACGAAAAAAATAAATTTTCCGAAAACCGTAAATTTGTAGGTACAGACGCCAGCACATCAAGCTACTACAATCTTTCAAATTTCTTTAATAGATTTTCAACTTTATCGCTAAAGTATAAGGTTCAAAGTTGATTGGGAAAATTTGACAGTTTCGGGTAGCTCGATGTGCTGGCGTCTGTACATTAAAAAAAAATCTCGTGATAAACTATTTATATACCTACAAAGTATGGAACCCTCGGTGTGCGAATCCGACTCGCACTTGACCGGTTTTTTCTTTAATTTTTGTCTGTCCTTCTACAAAACAGGCTTCATCTATAATAATTGGAAACAGAGCACCGAAAACAGTTGAAATCAGATGCCCAACAACATCAGAAGCAAACGGAAGATAAATAGCAACGTGCCCACGGTTCGGGTTACAACGGAATCCAAATGGCTTCTTATTTGAGATCTGCAAATGTCGTCTTGACCCACTTTTGTTTTACTATGTTAAAAATTCAGCTGCATTGCATATTTGTGCTTGATTAAATTTATATGGTTATTATTATAAATAGTACTTCGTCGTTAGTCGTCTTCAGCAATTTTTGAAGTGAAATCTTCTTTAGGGGTCTAAAGAAGATTTCACTTCAAAAAGTTCGGGTTACAACGGAATCCAAATGGCTTCTTATTTGAGATCTGCAAATCTCGTCTTGACCCACTTTTGTTTTACTATGTTAAAAATTCAGCTGCATTGTATATTTGTGCTTGATTTTTATATGGTTATTATTATAAATAGTATTTCGTCGTTAGTCGTCTTCAGCAATTTTTGAAGTGAAATCTTCTTTAGACCCACTTTGTGCTCTTTCTGAACATTGAACGAAACTGAACCTTCACGCTCGGGTCGGTGACGCTGAATCGGGTATACTCGGCTCCAGTCTATCTTGGCTCCAGTTCTTTCTTAGAACCATGTTAGTAAGTCTCAAAAAATATAAAATTAATAGACACGTGCAGTGCGATACAGTTTCTAAAAAACGGACCATCTAACCGGTCAGGGTTAAAGACAAAACAAGTAATTTACAAAAACGGAGAAGGCTAATAGGCTGCTTTATGGCAAAGCGATTTCTTGCAGATTACCTTACCTTGATGGTTCCTTAGGTTCGTCCAGCAGTCTATTGTAGTCATAAGAATTCTTCCGTCAGTATTGTATATTTACAGCATGATTCAACGCAATTGTAGCGTCACACGAATATGCTATGATATATAGAATGCATGACATGAACGATATTGCATCGCCCTCGCAAAGTTTATGCTGATTTGTATGTATGGAAGAACCCGACACGATTGCTTGCGGACCGCAGTCCGTCAAGTTGTACCTACGGTGTACACTTCCTCCAGAAACTTTAATTTCTGTGCAGAAACGTAATCCAGTGCGATCTTTTCCTGACCTTATCTACACTAATAATAATATTAAAAGAGGAAAACGTATTTTTGTTTGTTTGTTTGTAATGGATAGGTACACTCAAAAATTACTGGACCGATTTAAAAAAATCTTTGACCATTAGAAAGTTACATTATCTGCGAGTAACATAGGCTATATTATATTTTAGAAAAAATAGGGGTCCGTAAGATATTTGGGTTTTTCGGACCCAAGGTGTAAAAAATCACCCAAAAAAGTTCCTTATTTGGCGGACGCCGCCTAAACTATAATAGATAGAACCACAAAATGTTCTCATTAATTAAAGACCTTAAAAATATCTACAAAAAATTCCGGGACACACTATACCTATCTATTTTGAGTTAAGCACGACAACCATTTTTTTATTTAAAATCTTGAATTTTTTTAGGACTTCATTTAAACGCATTTATTTTACACAAGTCATTACTCCTTATCAAAATAAACTATTTCGTCACAAAGTACTGTTTATGTTGATAATATTTAGTCTTTAATTCATTAAAATTGGCCTTTTGGTTTGAAAGTTATTGCGAAATCAATATAATACTATTTCTGCGCTCCGTGGCCCGTGGCGACAGGCGAAGCAGGCGTCACCAAGGATGGATGCGGGAGGGCAGTTTAGGCCTATGGGAAAAAATAAATATAAAAGTTTATTTCAATTACAATGGGCATTCAGATACATATTTTTGGAGATCTCCTTTTAAGCAAGGAATTGCTTGTATTAGGAGTCTCCGCACTTCCACTTATCATTAATTACTATGCAATTGAAATGTAGACAAAGTAAACATGCAAGACTAAAAAATAAAAAAAAAGCGGTAGATTAACTGCAGTTGTACAGGAAAAAACCGGCCAAGTGCGTGTCGGGCCACGCATAGTGTAGGGTTCCGTAGTAGCCCGTTATCACAATGTAGTACGATTCTGTTGTTCTTTATTCTGAATATAAAAAAATAAAAACATATTTTGTGTTTCAATGCAAGTCTTTACCCGTTATAAACAAGCAACTACTTCATCTTAATCACTTTAAAGGATTAATGCTAAGGATTTTGTATTTGGTACAAAATTATCCAACACCCAAATTCAACGACTATTACTGCTAAACTAATAAAGTTATCTTAACTGCTATAGTTTTCCTTTAAGGTTCATGAAATGCACTATCATCGTGAATTTTTCCAGATTTTTCAAGCCAGCAGTTTAGGTTTTAGAGGGGGGGGGGGGGGACGCCCTACTGGAACAAAAATGTTCACTTTAATGTTTAATATTTCGTAAATGGAGCATTAAATCGAAAAATAATTTTAGCAACCCTGAAGTCATTTTAGAAGACCTATTCAACGATACCCCTCACGATGGGGTAGGCAACGAAAAAAATATTCATCCCCACTTCACATATAGGGGAGTTACCCTAAAAAAAAATATTTTCCAAAATTTTATTTTACCACTTTGTCGGCGTGATTGATATACATATCGGTACCAAATTTCAGCTTTCTAGTGCTAACGGTCACAGAGATTAAGCGAGGACGGACAGACAGACATGGCGAAACTATAAGGGTTCCTAGTTGACTACGGAATCCTAAAAAGGACAAATCGCGCGAGTGCGTGTGATGCGTGTGCTAGGAGTGAGTATGTTAGTGTGTAAGTGAGTGAGTGTGGGTGTGGGTGTAAGTGTGAGTAGTGAGGTTGTAAGGTGTGTGAGTTATAATAAGCGATATAGTATAGTTAGTTAAACATATTATTATTATATAATTTATGTACATGCAAAATATTGTAAAACATTTTAAAAGAGTAACGGTGGAGTTTCTTGCCCATTCTTCTCCATACGAAAACTACCTTTTGGAATGGGCGACTAGAATCAATTCTATTTTAGTAATTTTTGACGTTCAAAAGTGCCTTTTATGTGCCTATTTGAAATAAATGCTTTGACTTTGACTTTTGACTTTGAATAATAGTTAACGATAGTTCTCTAATCGTGAATGAATATCTTGACTAGCACTAAATACAAAAGTGTTCCTATTTTGCGTTATGCGGGTGAAACCGGAAGGCGATGCTAGTATAGGCAGGTGTAAGCATACGCTAAATTGTAGGTTGTTGGCTAGCCCTATGACGATGTCTTGGGATCGAAAGAAGCGAAATAAGTCTTCTTTCACTAACCATGCGGAAAAACGACTCAGTGTAACCACTTTGGCTATTGTGAAGTACATACAATAGACTCAATATCATCATAGGTTTTAGTTTTAAGCCACTCGGTTACAACTTTTTTACAGTCCCGGTACTAGTTATCTTATCCTGCTAATAAAATAAATGCGAAAGTCTGTTTGTTTATCTGCCTGTTTGTCGTCTAAATTGCTGAATTTACTTTTGGGTAGTTGAACACATGCGATCAAACTTAGGCTTTTTGTAGCGGTAATCGACATCCACGCAGCCGCGGGGGACCGCTATAGGTTATATAAGTCAGAATAACACACAGGCTACTTTTTGTCGCGAAAACCGACATCCACGCGGGCGGAGCCGCGGGCGACTGCTAGTACATAATATGATTTATTTGCCTGCCTCGTCGGACCAGTGGTCGCAAGCGATACTGTTGAGCATGAAGTCCTAGGTTCCATACCCGGATCGAGCAAAGTGGGATTTTCTATCTGAAATTTTTCAGAAGCAGCTCGGTGCCACAATCCGTGCCCGGTTGATGGCAAGGCTAACCCCCTATTACAAAGGACTCAAAACAAAATGTGGCGAAATGTGGGTGTACTATATGTCTGTAGTATTTTATATGGAGCGACTGCCTATCTGACCTCCACAGCCCAGTTACTGGGCAATATCGCAGTTGGTCTGTGGATTACTGACCATCTTCACAAACCAAGACCCCTCCGTGGCTCGGAAAGCACGTTAAGCCGTTGTTTCCGGCTGTCATTCGTGGATCTCTGACAGTCGTTACGGCTAGTCAGAAGCTCGAAAGTCTGACAACCTGCAGTCTTACCAAGGGGTATCGTTTTGCCCAGTAACTAGGTTGTGGAGGTCAGATAGGCAGTCGCTCCATGTAAAATACTGGTATTCAGTTGCATCCAGTTAGACTG
Source organism: Mesoligia furuncula (assembly GCA_916614155.1). Lineage (NCBI taxonomy): Eukaryota > Metazoa > Arthropoda > Insecta > Lepidoptera > Noctuidae > Mesoligia > Mesoligia furuncula. Next base: position 9,835,643 of record OU744808.1, on the reverse strand, counting down.
GAAGCCGACCCCAACATATTTGGGAAAAGGTTAGGCAGATGATGATGCCTATAGAATCGTCAGTCGCTTGAACGAAGCCCCGGACTCAGAGTCGTCCATACAAAAGGCTTTGTAGCAAAGTGCCTGTCATTCATTGCTGTCAGCGCGTATGATATTTTATTTCTTGGCACCCTAATATCTTTTACAATCTCAGTAGAAGATCCACGATACATGGAGCACAACGTTTAGCCTAGCTTCATGCCTCAACGAGCAATTTCACGGACAATTTCATGAGATAAATTCTGAAAATGCAATTTTTAAATTTTGCTACCTTATTTGCTCCTTCCACGTTTTGCCTTGGAGCACTATTTTAGATTTTGACAGTGACCGTTATGCTATTGTGTTTGATTTATTTTGTACTTGCGTCTATTTATAATGCACGAGGAAATATTTTATTACCTGTAGTTACATTTAAGTTTTGGTCTTTTTCACCTTGTCTGGATAAGTCTCAGATTGGAAATATAATCTTGAATGCTTTGAAGATACTCGTAGTTACCAACAATAATTCCTTCGATTTCATATTTTCATCTCTGCGTGGGTGGTATCTAAAAATATTTTTCAACATCTGCCTAGCCTTTTCCCAACCATGGGGTAAGCTTCTTTTCTAACCGGATGGAGCTGAATACCATTATTACATGGAACGACTGCATGTCTGACCTTCACAACCAAAGTGACTGGGTAATACGATGGGTCTTGGTAAGACTTGCTGTCAGACTTTCGGACTTCCGACTACCCCTAACGACTGTCAAAGATCTATATCGTTGAGCTCCTCAAGTTCTGAGTTGAGCTGCACGATTTTTGACAAATGCGTGCACTAATTGGACAGGTCCGCTCAATCTGTGTGGTTCTTTCCTCAAAAGACCATTTCAGACACCAATCTGAATCTACATGGTCTTCCCACGATCTGACCAAGATTTTGTTTGAACTTTAAAAGAGACTGTGACCTCTGAGTTTGTTTCGGCCTTTCTTCATAGAATAGTCAGGTAGGTGACGCCGAACTCATCTAGTTTAAAAAAAATATGATTGACGTGTAAAAGTGTTTGTACAAACCTACTTACGGAAAATAAATAATTTATCATTTATAAACGCCGCCGAAATCACCAGTTAAAAGTACCTTTCGAGGCCCGGAGAGGTCTCGATATATTTTGGATGGTCACCCATCCAAGGACAGACCTCGCCAAGCGTAGCTTCATCTTCGATCGACGCGTGTGGCTGTTATTATTTAGCCATGAGGCCCCTTCTAAAAACATATTATTAATTATAATTATTTATAAACAAACTAGCTGCGCCTCGCGGTTTCACCCGCATAAGTGTCGATCCCGTGGGAATATCGGGATAAAAAGTAGCCTATATGTTAATCCAGGGTGTCAGCTACCTCCATACAAAATTTTATCAAAATTGGTCCAGCTGTTTGAGCGTGAAGAAGTAACAAACACACACCCATACCCTCAAACACCCCCCCCCCCACACACTCACTCACACACTCACAAACTTTCGCCTTTATAATATTAGTGTGATACAATTTTACCAAATATCGAAGAACTTGTATGCTTTTTTGTTAACTAGCTTCTGCTCGCGACTTAGTCTGCGTGAAATTTTCTCTTCCCTCGACCCACCCCGTCCCGTCGCATCACCTACCCGCGATGTCACTTCGTTTTCACTTAGCGTTCTTTCTGACTTTTTCTGTTTGCTCAGCTCCTAAGGTTCATAGCGTGATATTAAATAGTCACATTCTTTAGAATTAGGCTATCAAATATAAAAAGTTTTTTTCAAATGCGAGCGGCAGTTTCAGAGATTAGTGCGTTCAAACAAACAAACTCTTCGGCTTTATTATTAGTATTAGTATAATTATAGATTTGATCAATCAGCTTACTTCCTTACTTTTAAAGATACAACTTTATTTATCATCATCATCATCATAATTTCAGCCGAAAGACGTCCACTGCTGGACATAGGCCTCCCCCAAAAGCGGTTTGCCATAATCGCCACGCTTGGCAGGCGGGTTGGCGATCGCAGTATGGTATTGTGGTGGAATGCATAGAGAACGCTGCTGTCCATTCTCCGGTACGACCCTTAGTCGCCTTTTACGACACCCACCCACGGGATGTATGGGATGGTGCTATTCTTTAAGTCCGGCACCACACAGACTCATACATACATATTAAACAAATACAAACTTATTTATTATACATACATATTAAACAAATACAAACTTATTTATTATACATATATATTTAACAAATACAAACTATTTACACTAGATACTAAATTAGATGACTAACTAACTTACTATACAAATAAATACAAAAACAAAAGACACTTAGGCCTCGAATTACTCGTCCGCATCGCTGTCATCCAGAAACGTGCTCAGAAGACTGGCAGCATTGCCACGTTGACTGGCAATGCTAATTCTTTGTCCAAAGAACGACCCAGCCCTCTGGTCACGTAAAGTGTCGACCAACCGGCGAGAAATTTCTTCCTTACTTGCGTTACTGACCCAATAAAATTGCTCAAGTTCACCGACCTCCATTTTGTTTTTAGTCAAAGATTTATCTACATTTCTACTTCATTTCCTTATCAACCTAATTTGCACCAGCAACTTAACAAAGAAAACGCAGAGAGCAAAACGCTAACGGGATTTTCAAATGAGAATCAGGCCAAATGTTTGTACAGTTACCGGCACGTAACTTGGCAAGAGATTTTCGTAGTGGGGGAAGTTCGCGCATATAAAAATGTATGAAATTGTGCGTGCGCAAACTTCTCCTACTACAAAAACTCTTGCCAAGTTACGTGCCGGCAACTATAGGATGGTTTTAAAAGCCTACCGGTATTAGGATACATTAACAGTTGGTTGTAAACCGTAATGTTTATTTATTTATTTATTTATTCATTACACACATACAATTGTTTTAACAGGTGATACCCAAGCTAACAAAAGTAGTCATGGATTGCTAACTGTCCAGTATCAAGAACGGGTCTGGATAAAAGTACAAGTTACACAGTGGACAACATATCAAGTGTCACCCTCTGGAATTCCGCCAAAGAGCAAGAAAATATGTCCAAACGCCGAGAGGCACTATTCAGTATTCTTACTGCACGAATCACTGGTGCAAATTTCAATAAATTTTTACGGGTTGCCGGAACTTTATAAAGTTCCTCCCTCGGTCCCAACCGTAACCTCCAGATCAACCTCATGTTCAGATTAGATTTACCTACCTGGTTGGCTGGTTGCATATAAGCATGCAGAGTTGTAGTCAGCTGATAGCCTTAGCTGATATGGCTGTACCGAAATAGTTTATAGATACGAGCAGCATAAATTAAGTTGTGATATTTTATGTCAGTAATTCGTAGTGCAAACAAAAGTAACGGATTCGTTGGTTGTAGCCCAAGATTACATAAGGCTTTACAAAATACGAGCCTTAAGAGAAATAGATAATATATTTTTTTTGGCTAAGGAAAATAATGCATTCTTCTGCTTACCCATGTTCTCCATCTTCAAGTAAATATTTCAAAACGGAGAACACAAGCATGCATTGGCCTGACATTATTTTGTCTGTGCACAAAATGTATTATCTAGTTGCAAATTCTACTCCTTTCGATTCCCGCTTCAAAATAACAAAAGAGAAACGAAATAATCGCATACACAGTTAAATTAAAACGTTACCATAACCTGCTTTTGTTTTGTATTAAACTTTCTATGTAGGGCGGTACACATAACATTTCCAACTCCTATTTAGCTGTGTACCACAGAGTAAGGAGTCGCAACACCAGCCGCTGCAAGAGGCAGCATTGTCAACACTTTCCGTACACACCAAGCGTCATCGTTTACACCCGTCGTTACAAATGACCTAGACCCCCTGCGTTGAAAATTTTTCTCGGCTTTTTTATCAGCTCTTCCATAAGTATACTTTTCCCGCACTTTTATATGAAACAGCAGATTTTTTTTCTTTTTCTAACCGACGAATAATTACTACTCGGGGAGGTCTAGAATCATCATCTGCCTATATAGCCTTTTCCCAACTATGTTGGGGTCGGCTTCCAGTCTAACCGGATGCAGCTGAATATAGTTACCGGCACGGATCTTGAGCGCTCGGCGGTAGAGTGGGGATCGCTTTGCGCATCGTACACTTATGGCAATATAAAACGTAATATATATTATATAATAATAATATTATTATTATCATAATCACTGTACGACAATATATATAGCCCGCTCCCGCGTATCACTTCATACCACCAAAAGAAGGTGAAGGTCAGCGCTCAAGATCCGTGCCGATAATTGTACCAATATTTTGCATGGAGCGACTGCCTATCTGACCTCCATAACCCCGTTACTGGGTAATACGATACCCCTTGGTAAGACTGGTTGTCAAACTTTCGGGCTTCTGACTACCCGTAACGACTGTCAAAGATCCACGAATGACAACCGGGACCAACGGCTTAACGTGCTTTCCGAGGAACGGAGGGGTCACGGTATGTAAAGATGGTCACCCATCCACAGACCAACCGCGGCAAGCGTAGCTTAACCTAATCGGTCGACCTGTGCGGCTGTTATTATTTAGCCACGGGAATTCATGGTTACAGGGCCTCAAGTTTGCTATTACAATAGTGTCAGAATGGTCTATCATTGATTTCATAATTGTCGGTTTTTACAAGTTTGGTAATCTACTAATATAATGGCGTCATTATGACTTTCCAATGGTCAACCACTGACACTCCATTGAAAGAAATGGCATAGAATGGTAATCTCGTACATAATGAAAAATGAATTACTGACTTAGGCGGTAATCTGCTAAAATTTTGACAGTTCCTTTGATCAGTGACCTACTATTAGAACGTCATTGTGCAGTCATTGCTTTTAATTAGTTAATTTCTGTGCTATTGACCGACCAATGATCAACCGTTATGAATTTAGCAGATTACGAACTTTTAGCAAAATGACAATGGGATGGTGGTGGGATCGTGTTGGAATGACGAATTTATAAAAATAGCAGACTAGGGCCCCACTTTGCGCGTCGATGTCCTTGTCATCCTGAATGTACACACAGCAAAACACAAAGGGATACGACATAATTATAATTTTCAGTACAAAGGTACGTAAATTGTGCGCTCCACGCACTTTCGGAGCCACCAATTTCTTTACTACTGCCGTCTATAGATGCTGCCGGTACGGGCGATTACGAGCTCTATGACACCTATATTATCTTATATCTAAAGACCTGTCTAATACACTCAGTGGAATAACTTGAAGGTTGTGCTGGCACAATCTAGTTGCTTAGTTTGCAGATAACCTAATACCATTTTGCTTTATCTTAAAAGAATTCTCAGTAAGAAAATGTTGCGAAAATCGGATGCCTATCCTTTATCTTTGAACTTATGAAGGTGGGTGAAATAGTATAAAACTAGATATTACTTTGTGTTAACCTGAGAAAAGGTCAAAGAAAATATATTTAATTTTATCTTCGCTTATTTCTAATGTAACTAGAACATAACCTTTTTATTGCTCTACCTTTTTATTGAGGAGGCCTAATGTCCCAACATTGGAAACATTATAGGCTGCTTATGTCCTCCCACCTTTTTGTTAGTTTTTACTCTGAATTTTCAGGTTAAAATATTGAAAAAATATATCATATTTAGACGTGAAGTTCTTTTTCCATTCTTGAAAATCGTCATCGTGGTCGTCGTTAACAACCGACGAAAAATTTCCACCCACATGGGGGGTTCAGAGTCATCTGTACCTATAAACAAGCAACACTCGAACGAAATTGCGGGCAGAAGCTAAATACCTTTTAAATATCTTTACAAATTACTTTTCTATTTCAGATTGTTTTTCTCTTATTCACTAATCTCATAAAATGATGCTCTATTCTCACAAACGTAACTCAAACTATACTACGAAGTAAAAAAAACTGGCCAAGTACGAGTCAGACTCGCACACGAAGGGTTCCGTACTACAAGGCAAAAACGCCGAAAAAACACGTCTGTTGTATGGGAGCTCCCCATAAATATTTATTTTATTCTGTTTTTAGTATTTGTTGTTATAGCGGCAACAGAAATATGTCATCTGTGAAAATTTCAACTGTCTAGTTTTCACGGTTCATGAGATACAGCCTGGTGACAGATGGACAGACGGACAGTGTGGAGTCTTAATAATAGGGTCCCGTTTTTACCCTTTGGGTACGGAACCCTAAAAAACAATATATTTTTATATTAAATTCTTTCGTTCCACTTTGTAATCAAAGAACGCAGAATTGCATTTCAATTCCTTTGGATAAGGAATGAACCCTAGTACGTAAAAGCAGTGTCGTTGCCTAGAGGATTAATCTCCAACCATTCTTGTTTGTAGCAAGAACTTACAAAGAGGTTCTAGATATTACTTCAGGGTTCAAAGTAACAATTACTGGGACACCTTGAAAACGGTTCAAAGAACAAATAGTTGGAAGAATTCTCTCAAATCTTTGAGTCTTTCGTTTTACTTCTTCAAGGGCTAAGCGGTGCTGCTATAAAACAAAAACCGACGCTTATTAAGTATCAAATAAAAAATATATAAGGAAAAATATTTTTCCTTATATATTTTACACGGGTGAAAAATATTTTTTCATCTCTCATACTCGGAAAGTAATGTTTGTTGGATCCGAATAGCGAGTGGAAAACGCTGCTTCCCACCCTTGGGCGGGAAAGACTCATAGTAATTGCTTCCCTCCCTAGGGCGGGAATGAAATTTAAAAATAGAACTACATTTAGTTAGGTAGTCCGCTCAGTTAGACATACGACACCCTTAATTGGTTATGTAAATATTTATTATGCTACCCATCAAATCTTATGAATTAATAATTAATTTAATTAAGAGAGTTGGATAAAAAGCTCATATGTTAACGCCATTAAATCTTTCATATTTAGCGCACGAGTTAATAATTTACCTTGAACAAATTCAACATACATAGGTACGATAATCGCCATTTTGATGTCAGTTGTGGTCGAGGCTAAAAAACATAAAAATTGGGGATTTCGAACATCCTGACTTTACCATATGGGGCTGTGAATATACATCATTTAATTATTTGACGTATTATCCATAGTTTAAGGTAAATAAGTAGTGGTAATGAAGTTTTTTTGATATCTAATGTTGAAGTTTCGCGCCAATCGTGTGTGTTTACATTTTTACTGTTCACAAATTTCACACACACAGATGTAGATAAGATTTTAAAATGTGACAAATGTTATTGATAATATTATAAACAACACGAAAATGCCCAGGTTTTAACATAATATTCAAACACAGGTTCAATAATACGTATTAATCATTACCACTACTCAATTACAATTTGTGTTCAAAATCGCCGACCATTATTGTTTTTTTAACCGACTTCAAAAAGGAGGAGGTTCTCAATTCGACGGTATGTTTTTTTTTTTTTGTGTGTTTGTTACGCGATTACTCCGCCAATTGTGGACCGATTTTCAAAATTATTTTTTTGTTTGAAAGGGTATACTCTCGAGGTGGTCCCATTATCATCAAATTGGAATCTGATGAGAAAATCAAGGGAAACCCTCAAATTTTATAGGCAAAGCTATAACGATTTGGGTATTTTTTTAAATAACTTCAGCATTTGCTCTCGGAAATCATCATTTGGTAAAGTGGAGCTGATGAAGAAGACCACAGATGGCCCACTAAAAAGTGAAAAATAAAAACTTTTTACAAAAAAAAAAAAACAGCCGACTTCCAAAAAAACACTACAAATTGAAAAATAACTTTAATTTCGGAAGTCGGTGTCAATAAACGAAAATGCGGAACCAAAGACACCGACTTCCGAAATTAAAGTTATTTTTCAATTTGTAGTGTTTTTTTGGAAGTCGGTTGTTTTTTTTTTTTATTGCAATTATGTGTGAAAGCGATTATTCCAAACATTTTTTTTTCAACTTCGATTGACTCGAGTAATTAATATGACGAATGTAATCGATATTTGAAAATAAAAAAAAAATATTTTAAGCAATAAATACATTAAGCATTGTTTATAATAATGATTTATGCTTTTCTAATATCATTTCAATCTCTTCTAATATCATGTCAATAACAGACAGGCCATAGGTACTTCATTTACTGAATTTCGCGCCGAAATGTTTCTTTAATTGAATTTATATTCGGAATGCGCTCGCTGTTTAAAATTATTTTAATTTATTGGACAATTATTTATTGAGGATTTTATTTTTGATACTTTCTAATAAGTACTTAGAATTCCCAGTAAACATTTTTAGGTAGGCTTACCAGAAGTTTTTTTGAGAATGATGATAATTAATTAATTCTATAGATTGGATATTCTGCAAACACTTTACATTTCAACACATTTTGTTAGTTTAAAGAGTTTTTATTCAGTTTCTACAATTTTTTTTTTTTTTTTATTGCGTGTATCGATTAGGCTGTATGCAAGTTTTGAATCGAAATAAGAAAGTTGGTCAGCACTAAAAAGTGTCACGTCGCAACACAATTTTTAGTAATTTTTATCAAGATTACTTATCGTTTTTTCTAAGTCATTTATGAAAAATGGTAAAAGTAAGAATGCAGACAGAATGATAATAATACGGGCCCTAGTAAGCGGGACGGCCCGCGGTGGTGACACAGATTCTACTCATGTGGCGGTGACGTGGTGTGTTCAAATTTAAAAAAGACTAATAAATAGTGTACTATTATTCATGTAATTATTATCATTAAATATTTTAGAAAAACTACTATTTTTTTACTTTCCTTAAATTCGAAATGAAAAGTAGAGTGTTTAACGCGGGTGAAAGTCATCAATTCCCACTCGGACTATAGCCGCCCTCGCTGCGCTCGGGCGTCTAAATGCCTCGTATGGGAATTGATTCCTTCCGACCCTTGTATAACAATCTACTATTCCTTACATATTTTACACGGGTGAAAAATATTTTTCCTTACATATTTTACACGGGTGAAAAATATTTTTCCTTACATATTTTCTTAGGTAACGAAACCAATCAACCTCAGGCATTTTTTATAAAAAGAAATAGATTAGTAAACATACATACATAAACTCACACCTTCTTCTTATGAGAGTAGGCAGAAACACAACGCCACCTGCTACGATACTTTTTTTTTTTTGAAGTGAAAACTTCTTTAGCGGCGTTGTACACTTTTTTTGTAATGGGTAAAAAAATGTTAAGCTCGCGTCAGGACATGTGACCCCGATCGTAAGATTCGTAAGATAACACGTGACCCTGATCGTAAGATGACACTCGACCCTGATCGAAAATTCGTAAGATTCCAAAATATCAAAAATTTAAAACAAGTATACAGGATCAAATTACAGACAGACAGGCACAGACTGGCACAGACAGGCACAGACAGGCACAGACAGGCCCAGACAGGCACAGTCAGGCACGGACAGGCACAGACAGGCACAGACAGGCACAGACAGGCACGGACAGACACAGACAGGCACAGACCACATACAGGCACAGACCGGCACAGACAGGCACAGGCAGGCACAGGCAGGCACAGACAGGCACAGACAGGCACAGACAGGCACAGACAGGCAGACAGGCAGACAGACAGACAGATGTGAAAGACGCCACGGTTGACATCTGTCATCTTTCAACACGTTAAAATACATTAAAAAAATTAAAGGAGATTGACCCAAAGTCGTACCAAAAAGTCTCATGCATCAAGATCAAAATATTGTAGTACCTAATTATTTTCATATTTTTTACGACATTACGCGTGGGAGATTTAATTTTTGAAGTGAAAACTTCTTTAGCGGCGTTGTACACTTATTAAAAATGCACAACGTTAATATTCAAGTTTTCACTTCTGCCGGCACTCCCGGAGTGCAAACCGTCGTTTTTTTTTTCGGGCGGGAAATCATCAAATGACCCCCCCTCCCGCTCCGGGTGGAGCGGAAAGGAGTGTCAGACTTTTACTGACTAAAACTCACCCGTGTTCCTTCCTTAGCCCTTTATGTTCCGGGCCAGCGGTAACCCTTTCGGACAATCCCACTGACCACCTGCTACGATCCTTACACACTCCTTTTGCTTCGTTTACGTTCATTCATACCACACCTGACCTTTCTGAAGATCATCACCCATAAAGTCACAATGTCCTTCTAGGGCGCTCCCAGCGAGCCGCGAGACGACTCCCGGCCACCGTAGGCGCGGGCCTGCGGACGGAGAGTAATGGGTAGCTCAACGTCCGATCAGGACCAGGCCCGTGCCGGACGGCGCGTAAGTGTTCCACGCGCGCCTCAAAGAGATGTCAGCATCAAGGAAGGGGCCCCCCCTTAGGGCCGAAGCCTGCCGGGTCAGCGGGATTGTCCGAAAGGGTTACCGCTGGCCCGGAACATAAAGCGCTAAGGAAGGAACACGGGTGGGTTTTAGTCAGTAAGAGTCTGACACTCCTTTCCACTCCGCCCAGAGGGGGAGGGGACATTTGATGATAACCCACCCAAAAAAAAGGCTCTCTCGGCGTTTCGACTCATAAATAAATACCTTTTGTTAGTGGCTTTTAGTAGACTTCTCAAAATTATTATCCCAACTAAGTGGTGGTCGGCTTTTAGTCTAGCAGGATGCAACTGAAGAGCGTTTACGCCGTAAGGCATTTCATACAAACTTTCAAGCCCTTATTTTTCGAAACTAATGAACCGATTTTAATGAAACTTCATACGTATAAGCAGGATACAAAGGTCTAAAAAGTTAGTAGAGAACATTTTCGAAATGTGTTATTTAAAAAAAGATAACTGGAAATATCTGTTTCTATGGAAAATTTAAAATCGGTCTAATTTGGCTGTAACACTATTTCTCGAAAATGTTTTCTACTAACTTTTTAGACCTTTGTATCCTGCTTATGCGAACGAAGTTTCATTAAAATCGGTTCACTCATTTCGGAAAATAAGGGTTTGAAAGTTTGTATGAAATGCCGTACAGCGTAAACGCTCTTAATACCAGTATTTTACATGGAGCGACTGCCTATCTGGGTAACACGATACCCGTTGGTAAGACTGGTTGTCAGACTTTCGCCCTTCTGACTACCCGTAACAACTGTCAAAGATCTACCGAAAGACAGCCGGGACCAACGAGTTAACGTGCTTTCCGAGACACGGAGGGGTCTCAATATATAATAGATGGTCACTCATCCATGAACTGACCGCGGGAAGCGTAGCTTAACCTGTGACCGACCCGTGCAGGTGTTATTTTTAGCCATGAGCCCCTCAAACGTTTGGCTTGATCATAAACCAACCAACATAAAGTTTCCCGTTAAGACGTCTTTATTCCACTTTGTTTGACCCAAAAAATCAACACAGATCTTATAATCACTGGGTTATCTCATTCCAAGTTAATTTCTATCCGTTACGGCTTTTAAAAAGAGTTTGCGGAAAATTAAAAGAGCCTTTTGATGTCTTGTTTTCGGCTCCCGTTTTCATCCTTAATATTTATAAAACGGTTTAGTTTTTTGTAAAGATGTTATCTGATTGCTGGGGTTGCTGGCGGTTGGGATTAGGTACCTATACCTAATGTTTGTAGTTGAGATTTTTTTTTTTTAGAAAAGGTGATCAGCATCTTGCCTGCAATATCCGAACAACGCAACAACACTCTTATTTAACCTGTTGTGTTTAAACTCCGGAAGCTAATACCGGGCAAAAATCTTGAGTCCAGGCTGCAACTTTACTGACAATTGAAAACCCAATAACACCTTTCCTGACTCGGAGATTGAACCCAGGTAGGCCGCCCAGGGAGGTCGGTGGCACAGTGGTCACGTGCTACCGTGCATAGCGAGGCTCAGGGAAGCCCCTTTATAGTCTCCCCAGGGATGCGCCTTACAGGCGTTGCACCCCCGGGGTTCCGGAATTGGTATTTTAAGAGGAACCGGGACCGGGACCCTATGTGCTTGTAGGAGTGGTAGGCGTGTGTACAGATATGTAGATGTACGAAGGGAAGAAAGAAAGTCCGAAGTACACCAAAAGAAGGAAGAAAGTTTATTGCACAGACACAGGTTACAGTCACACACACAAGAGTTCCACTAAGAAGAAGGAGTAGTAGAAATAGAATAGATAGCACGAAGTTAAGCAAAAGTACAGTCAATATTAAGCGCGGCGAAGCTATGTTTTTAAATGACAACGGTCGCTATAAGTTTTTATCAATGTACTGGCGAGCGAGGCGGCTCGCACCTCGGACCGCGCTTGCGCGCGCGCAACGTCACGATAGTGCCGTCCCGCTCGCGCCACCGGTCCGTGTGACGTAGCCGGCTCGCTGGCCGCTAGAACAATAGACGCGTCATAGCTACGTAAGCTAGCTCGTTAGTAATTTCTCTACTAATACAAAATATGTGTTTGTATGTTGAATATTAGTTAAGTACTTAAATTCTTATTTAATAAATATATTATTTTGATTTTATATAATTCTAGGTGTTAAGTTACTTTGTAAATATGTATATAAATTATTATTGTTTTTAATTTTGAGCAATTGCATAATTTATATTTAATTTTAATGTTTAACTAGAGTGGGTCACTACATCACCCCCTTCCAAAGACCGTCAAGGGCGATAATAGTCGGGAAATCTCACGCGACGACCTGACCGCGTCGTTCTGATGACGTCATCGTCAGCAGAAGGCAAGTTTCGGTTATCCGCGTTGGGTGAGTAGTGATGAGCGTTAGTGTTGAGTGGTGACTGTGGTGTGTTGTGGTGCATGTTAGTGGTATGTGGTGTGAATGATGTGTTGCCGGGGTCACGCAGTATGAAGGCCGGCTTAATGCGGTCTATCGATACGGTAACCTGTTTACCATTTACCAGTATTCTGAACACCTTGTCACCTCTTTCTATGACCTTATGAGGACCTGTGTATGCCGGTTTCAGACTACCACCAGCGGTGCAGTCCCTAAGGAACACGTGTGTTGATGAGGATAAATCCTTGTGAACGAAAGTTTTGAAGTTGCTATTGTGCCTGGCCGCTGGTGATGGTTGCAGATTCCGGAAAATACTCCGAAGCCTTGACAGGTAGTCGGTCATGTCGACGGTCTCGTCAGCCTGAGGGTCGAAAAATTCGCCAGGTAGGCGCATTGGCTGGCCGTAAACTAATTCAGCGGCAGAAGCCTGAGCGTCTTCTTTGTAAGCGCTGCGCACACCTAGCAGGACTAGTGGAAGACATTCCACCCAACTGTCATTTGCGTGGCAAGTGATCGCAGCCTTGAGTTGACGGTGGAATCTTTCCACCAGTCCGTTACAGGCAGGATGGTACGCAGTTGTTCTGCGATGTTGGAACCCAGCAATGGCAGACAGGCATTTGAAGAGTGCTGATTCGAACTGCCTACCTCTATCGGTTACGATATCCGATGGGCAGCCGAAGCGAGCGATCCAGCCGTTGAGTAAAGCCTTTGCCACTGTTTCTGCAGTCATGTCTGCCAACGGTATTGCCTCAGGCCATCGCGTAAAGCGATCGACGGCTGTGAGACAATAGCGGAAACCCTGGCACAATGGCAATGGTCCCACAAGGTCGATGTGGATGAATGCGAACCTTGATTTTGGTAACTGGAAGGCTCCTACTGGAGCAAAGACGTGTCGCGTGGTTTTCGAGCGCTGGCAAGCCAGGCAAGAGCGAGCCCATTCTCGACAGTCTTTTCTGATGCCAGGCCACACATATCGGTCAGCAACCAGTCTTGCTGATGCCTTGGTGCCTGGGTGACTCAAGGCGTGCAGGCTAAGAAAAATTGTCCTGCGCAACTCCTTGGGCACAAAAGGTCTTGGCGTAGGGGTGCTGACGTCGCAGTATAGTTTTGTCCGCGATCCCGGTACGCTAACTTGTTGCAGGCGTAACGCGTTATCCCCAGCAAGCAGTTGCTTTAGCTCCTGGTCTTCCAGTTGTGCTGCAGCGATCCTTTCAGCGGGCACAGGTTGAGTAATCTCCTCAACGCGAGAGAGGGTATCCGCCACGACATTATTTTTTCCAGATATATGCCTGATGTCTGTTGTGAATTGGGCTATGAGATCCAGGTGACGGAACTGTCGTGGGGAACAATTCTCTTTACGAGAGTGGAAGGAGAAAGTGAGTGGCTTGTGGTCTGTGTAAATCACAAAGTCGCGAGCCTCCAGCATGTGCCGAAAATACTTTACACTCTCGTAAATGGCGAGCAGCTCACGGTCGTAAGGCGAGTACTTAACCTGTGCCGAGCTCAGCTTCCGCGAAAAGAAGGCAAGGGGCTCCCAAGCTCCTGCGTTTAGTTGCTGCAAGACCGCGCCCATGGCTTTATCAGACGCATCCGTGACCAACGCCAACTTAGCGTTGCAGTCAGGATGAGCCAAGAGTGCTGCCTGACAAAGGCTGTTCTTGCAGTTCTGGAATGCCTCGTCCTCCCCGGGTGTTAAGTTGACTGGATGTGAACCCTTAACCGATCCAGTTAGCAGGGCGTTCAGGGGTGCCTGGATGCTAGCTGCACCTGGAATAAACCTCCTGTAAAAATTCAGCATCCCAAGGAATCTGCGCAGCTCTCTGACGGTCTTAGGCGCTGGGAAATTCTGCATGGCTTCGACCTTGGAAGGCAATGGTCTTGTGCCCTTGACTGAGATGTGGTAGCCTAAAAATTGTACCTCAGGCACTCCAAAGACGCACTTAGAGCTGTTGATGACCATTCCGTAGTCTTGGAGCCTGGAAAAAAGCTGGCGCAAGTGGTGCTCGTGAGTCTTCTGGTCTTTTGAAAAGACCAAAAAATCGTCCAAATATGCGTACGTAAAGTCCAGACCCCTGAGCATTTCGTCCACGAAGCGCTGAAACGTCTGTCCGGCATTTCGCAGACCAAACGTCATGTATGGGAATTCGAACAGACCGAACGGCGTTGTGATTGCAGTCTTCGGGATGTCATCTGGATGCACAGGAATCTGGTTATACGCTTTTACTAGATCGATTTTTGAAAACACGGCACAGCCAGACAGGCTATGAGCGAAGTCCTGGATGTGCCGGATGGGGTATTGGTCAGGGATGGTTCGTGCATTTAGCATCCTGTAATCGCCGCAGGGGCGCCAACCATCGTCTTTTTTAGGTGCTAGGTGGAGAGGCGACGACCACGGGGACTCTGACAAGCGACAGGTGCCACACTGCAACATTGCCTCAAACTCCTCCCTGGCGATTTTTAATTTGTCAGGGGCTAATCTGCGAGGTGAACACGATACTGGCGGCCCCGGTGTAGTGCGGATGTGATGTACTGTATTGTGTTTCGGAGTGCGGTGTATACCATGTGGGCGGGTGATGTCGGGAAATTCCCGTAGTATGTGAATGTATGCGGAATCACCAAGACTTACTTTCACCGAAGAGACGACATCAGAACGAGGGACAGGCGTCGCCGGGGTGTGGAGACTTGTATGATTGTCGATGAGGCGTTGGTTCCTGCAATCAACAACCAAATTATAAAAAGATAAGAAATCCACGCCTATTATCGCCTTTGTTACATCAGCGACGATAAATCGCCAAGCGAAGTCGCGGCGCAAGCCTAGGTTTAAAGTTACATTTATAAAACCATACGTGGTAATCGATGTCCCGTTTGCCGCACACAGCTGGTAATTTGTTTTCTCTAGCCGTCTTGTAATTGCCGATCGGGGGTAGACGCAGAGGTCGCTTCCGGTGTCGACCAAAAACTGCACCTTCGACCTCTGATCGGTGACAAATAAGCGACCAGCACTCGGACAATCGTCGGTCGCCATTACTGATTGCCCCGCGCATTTCCCGATGTAGGGTAGTCGCACGGCTTCACGCACTTCCTAGCCCGGTCCCCAAAATTTTGATGGTACCAGCACTGGGGAAACCTTTTGTAGCTGGACTGCGACCTGTTGGAGCTGGACCGATGGCGCGTACGACTACGGGACCGTCCTCTAGGACGAGACAATCGCTCCACCTTCTCCGCCAGCTTCTCCATCTGCTTGGTCAGGGCGGCGATCTCGGGGTACACGCTGTTGCCCGGGGTGCTCGACGATGCAGCTGTAGTGATGGCAGATGTTGATGCCACCTGTGTGCCGACGACGTCGTGGATCCGGTCCGCCAGCTCGGCCAGCTCACCCAGGTCCGGCTTGGACTGGGAGGCTATGATCGCCTGCGTACTAGCGGGTAGGCGGCTCGTCCAAATGGTCCTCAGGAACTCCTCCGGTACACCTGGACCAGCGAGGTTGAGGAGGTGCCGGTAAAACTGTGAAGGCTTCCGGTCACCTAGCTCTTCGTGCATGAGAAGTTGCTTGATCTTCTTCTCACGCGTCGCCGAAAGCCGCTTAATGAGCTCACATTTAAGTTTTTCATATTTTCCGGTGGGTGGAGGGTGGTCGATAATATCTTCGACTTCGGAAGCATATTGCGTCTCCAAGTTGCCGATGATGAAGTGGAACCTGGTTTCATCCGCCTTGATACCCGCCAGGATGAACTGCGCTTCCATCTGGTTAAACCACAGTCCCGGCTTCTCCGGGTAGAACGGCGGTACACGAACACCCACACGAAAACTTTCTGCTGCTGAATCGCCAACATCTCGATGACTGCGCGCTTCGTCCTCGTGCATCCTCGTGCTCCTGCTCGGGGTCACCAATGTAGTAATGGTAGGCGTGTGTACAGATATGTAGATGTACGAAGGGAAGAAAGAAAGTCCGAAGTACACCAAAAGAAGGAAGAAAGTTTATTGCACAGACACAGGTTACAGTCACACACACAAGAGTTCCACTAAGAAGAAGGAGTAGTAGAAATAGAATAGATAGCACGAAGTTAAGCAAAAGTACAGTCAATATTAAGCGCGGCGAAGCTATGTTTTTAAATGACAACGGTCGCTATAAGTTTTTATCAATGTACTGGCGAGCGAGGCGGCTCGCACCTCGGACCGCGCTTGCGCGCGCGCAACGTCACGATAGTGCCGTCCCGCTCGCGCCACCGGTCCGTGTGACGTAGCCGGCTCGCTGGCCGCTAGAACAATAGACGCGTCATAGCTACGTAAGCTAGCTCGTTAGTAATTTCTCTACTAATACAAAATATGTGTTTGTATGTTGAATATTAGTTAAGTACTTAAATTCTTATTTAATAAATATATTATTTTGATTTTATATAATTCTAGGTGTTAAGTTACTTTGTAAATATGTATATAAATTATTATTGTTTTTAATTTTGAGCAATTGCATAATTTATATTTAATTACCGACTTCACAAAAAGGAGGAGGTACTATGTTCGGCTGTTTGTATGTTTTTTTTTTTTTTTTTTTTTTTGTATGTTTGTTCATCGATTACTCCGCCAATTGTCGACGGATTTTCAAAATTCTTTTTTCGTTCGAAAGTAGATAGTTCTGAGGTGGTCCCATTGTCACTAAGTTAGGATCTGATGATGGGATCTTAGAGAAATCGAGAGCAACCCTCAAATTTTATAGGCTCACTTATTGTTTTTCGCATATTTTATGAAGTATCTTGTGTATTTGCGTACGGTTGTCACTATCTCAGGTAGCTGGGCTGATGATGATGGAAGGTTCAACTCCTTAACAGTAAGAAGTTACTCGAACAGGCAAGGACTGTTTTAGTAAATTGTTTTGATGTTTGATAGGGCATTTGCCACATTTGGTCTCATGATCATCAAGTTATGACCTGATGCTGCAGTCAGGATAGTCTGCAGAGTACCTAACTCCTCGACAACTAACAGCAGATATATCGTGTTTAGGCTCATTGAAAAGGGCTCGATGTGTGGATAAACGTACTGTTAATGAGGAACACCGAAGTACATAGAGACCTGATGCTGAAGCCAGTCGAGCATCAGAAAAAGTACAAACCCTGAAATTACAGCACCGTAGTCGTGTTTGGGCTCATTTTAAACAGGACTAAATTTTAAGTTCAATGCAATGTTGACATAAGTTGGCCTGATGCTGCAGCCAGGATTATCAGCATCTAGTCTAAAAACTAATAAATACTTCTTAAAGTGAAATACTTTTGCGAGTTTTTCTTCTGTATAATTATCCTAACAAAGGTTGCCGGTAGTGGCTAGATGAGAGAAGCGGAGGATCGCGAACGTTGGCGCAAACTTCGGGAGGTCTACGTCCAGCAGTGAACTGCAATTGGCTGATGATGATTTATAAAAGCCTCAATCGTTGCATTTCACGCAATGCCTTTTCGTCATGTGGTCTATTTAGCAATTTGGTAGGTTCCAAGTCGCATAATACAGTGTCGTACAGCGTCTTTACACGACTAAGCGTAACATAAACTTGGCCCTTAGGAAAATGTTTCTTGCCTTGTTTTTATTATTAAAGTAACTTGAGCATTTGCTCTCGGAAATTATGATTTGGTAAAGTGGAACTGATGATGAAGACCACAAATGGCACTACTCAATGACAAATATTTCACGGGTTGCGATTCGATTACTTTAATATGGCTGCTAAGCAATTTATGCTCATTACAACGCGTATGGTGAAGTGGAGCTGATGGTGACTTCTCAATCAGCTCCAGTTCTCCTGGTTCTTACTAGGAGAACTCCTCAACAATTAACGTCCATGCATCGGGAAAAGCATATTTTGTAAAAGGTGATAAGCAGTTGACATTAGGCTATTATAACTTAGATAAATTACAAACTGACCCGCTAAAAAGTGAAAAATAAAAACTTTTTTACAAAAAAAACAACCGACTTCCAAAAACACTATAAATAAAGAGAAAAATAACTTTAATTTCGGAAGTCGGTGGCAAAAACTAAAATACAAATCCAAAGACACCGACTTCCGAAATTAAAGTTATTTTTCTCTTTATTTATAGTGTTTTTGGAAGTCGGTTGTTTTTTTTGTAAAAAAGTTTTTATTTTAATGTTTAACTAGAGTGGGTCACTACATGCTGATGGTGATCACCGGGGTTTTAGTAAGGTAAAAATCCCACACTCCCCGACCTCCGCGGTTGTCGGGTGCCTTTCGAAGGTTTCCCCTGAAAAAAAAAAATAGGTAGGCCGCTTAGCAGTTGAGCCTGCGGCCATTAAACCGTCAAGGCGGACTATCATGTTCCACTAAATAAGACGGCTAGCAACAGACCAATCAATCTGCCTAGCCCTTTGACAACTGTGTTAGGGTCGGCTTCCAGTCTAACCAAATGCAGCTGGATGCTAGTGTTTTACGTGGAGCCACTGCCTCTCTTACCTCCACAACTCAGCTACTGGGTAACATAACTTGTTGGTAAGACTGGTTGTGAGACTTTTGGGCTTCGGACTACCCGTGACGAATGTCAAAGATCTACGAATGACAACCAACCACCAACGAACCAACCTGATGCACGGAGAATGTCTTAAATGGTCACCGACCGCGGCAAGCGGCAACCTTCGGTCGACCCGTGTGGCTGTTATCATTTAGCCACGAGCCCCTCCTCTCCTCGACTACCACAATGTTTTGACCCGTGTGGCTGTTATCATTTAGCCACGAGCCCCTCCTCTCCTCGACTACCACTATGTTTTGACCCGTGTGGCTGTTATCATTTAGCCACAAGCCCCTTCCTTTCCTCGAGTACCACAATGTTTTGACCCGTGTGGCTGTTATCATTTAGCCACGAGCCCCTCCTCTCCTGGAGTACCACAATGTTTTGACCCGTGTGGCTGTTATCATTTAGCCACAAGCCCCTCCTCTCCTCGAGTACCACAATGTTTTGACCCGTTTGGCTGTTATCATTTAGCCACGAGCCCCTCCTCTCCTGGAATACCACAATATTTTGACCCGTTTGGCTGTTATCATTTAGCCACGAGCCCCTCCTCTCCTGGAGTACCACAATGTTTTGACCCGTTTGGCTGTTATCATTTAGCCACGAGCCCCTCCTCTCCTCGAGTACCACAATGTTTTGACCCGTTTGGCTGTTATCATTTAGCCACGAGCCCCTCCTCTCCTGGAGAACCACAATATTTTGACCCGTTTGGCTGTTATCATTTAGCCACGAGCCCCTCCTCTCCTGCACGCGTAGCATGAACACTTCTATCTCTACGAAGAGAAGACACATTGCTTTCTATACAAAGTGACATTCCTTTTCTTCATTTTTGACATACCGCCTAGAAATCTTTCTACAATCTGTCATTTTGTCTTTAGTTTCTAACGATCTTTGTCTAGGTCCATTTTTATGTAGACTATTTCAGAAGAAAGTTTTCTATCTCAAATGTCAAAATCACACTGACAACTGACAATTGTCTAAGGTAGTGAAGACATTTTGTAATCGCTAAAGACAGTAGAAAACTTTCTACTCGACGGCCGCAAAGTATATACGGTTATCTACAAAATCCCACAAAAAAAAAAAAAAAAACTCCCAAAATTCCACTGTCAAAGATCCATGAATGACGTTCGGGACCAATAGCTTAACGTGCTTTCCGAGGCACGGAGGGGTCTCGGTATGTAAAGATGGTCACCTATCCACGGACCAACCACGTCAAGCGTAGCTTAACACGATCGATCAACTTGTGCGGCTGTTATTATTTGGCCACGGACCCCTCCTTATAATGTGACTTAATATCAGTAAAAATTAAGAATCAAAAAGAAAAAAAAAATCGTATGACAAAACAAAGAATTCCGAGTCAAATTAAGTAAAACAGTGAATTTCGTAAAAAGTGCAGTTGACTCTTTCTACTTTGCTGCCATCGTACTGTCTACACGGAACGTCATCTATGTCTACTCTTCCGTCGACAAACCGGTGCTCATGCTACGCGTGCTGGAGTACCACAATGTTTTGACCCGTTTGGCTGTTATCATTTAGCCACGAGCCCCTCCTCTCCTCGAGTACCATAATATTTTGACCCGTGTGGTTGTTATCATTTAGCCACGAGGGGGCTCCACTCCTCGACTATAATAATATTCCACACTAAATATGTCTGGATAACAGGACCATAATTTAAAACTCTTAAAAACAATCTAGCGAAGAATAAAAAAACTATGTAAGTACATTTTATCAACGCTTGAACTTTTGCCCGAAGACGCTTGATACATAATATGTAAATGTATTAAAATCGATGTGAAAGTTGCTGTTATGTAAAAACTTACCCATTAGTTTTCCAAACTACCCCTACTTGAAAATCTGAAAGTTTTCCACGAGTTTTGAACCCTTTTAAACAAGCCTAGGAGAAACATTTTTATTTTTTGCTTTAAAGTCTGTAGATATTTTAGTCTCGTTGTATTGATTTTAAGATATTGAATGAAAAATAGTCAAATATTCATTATTTTAGTAAAAATGTCTTATGCATGGAATAAATTAAAGTAGGTAATTTTTTGATACACAATGCCCAAAGTATTTTTTTCTACGCTATAATTTGTACGAGCAGTGGTGGCCCACTTCGAAAGTCGGTAGCAAAAAACGAAAATACAGAAACAAAAGACACCGACTTCCGAAATTAAAGTTATTTGCACTTTTTAGTGTTTTTTTTTTGGAAGTCTTTGTTTTTATTGTCTTCAGTCTTCGAATCACTTTTTTATATTACAATAATTGAAGGATGGCTAAAAGTTAAATAAAACCCACCGGCTTTACTAAAGACGTAATCAGAGTCCAAGTGCTTGCTTCTCTTAGTTACAATACCCAATCACAAACACCAATTATTCAGCAAGATATCAACGAACCAATCAGGAGCCTTCTCCCGACATGACGAACAAATGAAGTCGCTCGAATGACGAATGGAGCGACAAACTCGCCGAGGGTCTGACGTGGCCTTTGATTGTTACATTCGAAACACGACGCTGTTAGGCGTTCGTGCTAATACGTATAAACTGATGTACAGTGGGGTAGAGTGAACTGGAAGTGACTGGTATTTTTTATGATTTTTAGTTGATTTTAAATTGGCATTAAAAAGTTGGCCGTAACTGTCCAGCGCTGTTTTGCTGGATTCGTTTTCTCCTCTACCGATATTTTTTTTCTCCCCACAGTTCATTTTGTTTATATGTCTGTATGTATCTATGTATGTATCTATCTATGTCATCATCTGCCTAGCCTTTTCCCAACTATGTTGGGGTCGGCTTCCAGTTTAACCAGGATGCAGCTGAATACCAGTATTTTACATGGAGCGACTGCCTATCTGACCTCCACAACCCAGTTACTGGGTAATACGATACTCCTTGGTAAGACTGGTTGGCTGGTTGGTGGTTGGCTTGGTTGTATCTATCTATGTATTAGTATTTATTCTTGTATTTTATAGTCATTTCCTAACTATTTATCCCGTTTGTTGCACCTGCCATGATTTGTCTCTGCATCACCCTAAGGTTAACTGGTAGAATATGCCTCAGGCATTAAGTCCGCCTTTGTACAGTATTTCAATTACTTGTGCATAAAGTTTTATAAATAAATAAATCAAATCAAACGTTTATTAGTACACAGTTAGTAGGCGAATCTCGTAGCGTGTAGGTGCTATGAAATATGGTTTTTATTAAAAAAAGCCAACAACTATGCGGGTTTTACACCGGTGATTATAGACGCAAATTGCAATTCGACTAGGCCGCAGGTGACTAAAATCGCAAGTTTCAAAGTAGGGTAGGTTCGACTCGGTCGCATGCGGCAGGTGACTAAAATCGTCAGTAGCAGGCGATCGCCCGAAGCATGAAGGTGCATTTTGATGCAAAATGAACTAGTCACCTGCGATTTTTATCGACCTGTGTGAAATGAGGTGGCGGTTCGGTTTGTGAGGCGATTTAGTAAGCGACCAGCCGCACGACGTAAATTGACCTAGTCTAAATCCCCCATACCAAGCATCAACCTACAATCGTTTTTGCGTTAGGTAGATATTAACCTAAGTTCAAGTGTTGATCCATTTCAGCGCTCGGTGTGCTGTGCTCGCTAATTTGAGATGTAAAGCACTTTTGTTGATTACTAACACAAACTCGTTAAGACTTTGCTTCCCTAGAGAAAGGCCATGTTCATCACTACTCCTTACTTGCTCTAAGTTTACCAGCCAGTAAGAAAACAAAAGTAGGTATACCTTAAAAAAACATCAGCCGGTATATTCTGTAAAAAATCTCACTTTGAAAACTTAGGTGAAGTGCCCTTGAAGTAAGCTGTCATTCCACCTGATGTTAGGGATTCACACTATTAACAGCTCACTTCGGCTTAGTTTTCACGGTGTGGTTCTTACATAATTGATCGGCTGTTCAGCTTCTTACTTATAAAAAAAACTGGCCAAGTGCGAGTCGGACTCGCACACGGAGGGTTCCGTACCACAAGGCGAAAACGCCGAAAAAAAAACACGTTTGTTGTATGTGAGCCCCCTTAATTAACATTTTAATTTGTTTTTAGTATTTGTTGTTATAGCGGCAACAGAAAAAAAAAGTGAAAATTTCAACTGTCTAGCAATCGCGGTTCTTGAGATACAGCCTGGTGACAGATAGACGGACAGACTGACAGACAGCGAAGTCTTAGTAATAGGGTTCCGTTTTTACCCTTTGGGTACGGAACCCTAAAAAGGTCGTACCAGCTCTCGCAGTAATAAGTATTTCAACTTACAAAGGAGTGTACACAATCATATTACAATCACTCAACAAGCCGACCAAGTGTGAAGTTTATCGCAGAGTCATCTCCATAGGAGGTTGGCGAGCTTCCAGTACTCGACATCTCTTGCTAAAATAATGATGACAAGTGGCAAGTTGTTGGTCTTGTACTGGCACCACAATGCCATATACATAGATATGTAGATAAACACTTCAGACAGTAAAGGTGATTAAGTAATATCGATATGAAATTCATCAGCGACGTAAAATTGCGCTTGCCAATTGTGACACGATTACTTACACTCACATCGATTGCGTCTGACCTCCACAACCCAGTTACCGGTTGTGTTGTGGTTGTGGTTGTTGTTGTTACCCTTTGGTAATACTGGTTGTCAGACTTTCGGGCTTCTGACTACCCGTAACGACTGTCAAACATCCATGAATGACAGCCGGGACCAACGGCTTAACGTGCTTTCCGAGACACGGAGGGGTCTCGGTATGTAAAGATGGTCACCCATCCACATACCAACCGCGGCAAGCGTAGCTTAACCTGATCGATCGACCTGTGCGGCTGTTATTATTTAGCCACGGGCCCCAAACTAAACTAAACTACCAGCGGTCGTTAGCACAAAAAAAATATCATCAAATTTGTAGTCTTTTGATATTGAAACCGTTACGTAATTTGACCCTATAAGTATGTATTAATGTTACAATAGTCCTATTGAGTGGCAATGTCCTGTATATAAATTAGGATTTAAAAAATACTATGAGTAAATAAATATTTAAGTACTCATATCATAATTTATTTATTAAAAACCGCTTTCGACAGGCGGGGCGGCCAGACGTGTGAGTCACCGCTAAAGAGACACAAACGGTTTTCTATAGTAAACTGCCGATATCGCACCACGCTGGGATTGAGTGGTTAAGTGAAGTCCTACATCTGAGTAGCCATTTCCAGTAACTCTACATCATAGTCAGCGTGTAGTGCTCATTTTGCACTTACCCTTTTGACGACCCTAAAAAGGTCGAGTTCATTTGCCGCCATCGCCCTGTTGGACGAATGAGACTGTTTGACGGTAGATTACAGAAGCACTGTACCGTTTTCTTTGTATGATGATTACTGATTGGCTACGGGCTACCAGGAAAGCAGAAATGGAAACTGATCTGTCTTTGCCTTAACAGATTTTCAAACGAGTCTCTCTGATTTTTTCGGTAGTACGTAGGCACTCGAAAGTGTGAAACGGAAAAGTTCGTTGTTTCTTTGTATGTTGATTACTGATTGACTATGGGGTACCAGGAAAGCAGAAGTGGAAACGGATCAATCTTGGCTTTAACATATTACACTTGAGTTTCAAAAAAGCCTCAGTGACGTGCACAAAATAATATTTGTTTCGCCTGATATTTGTCGCAAATTAGGTTGTACCAGGAGACGAACTATGTGCGTGTGAGATTTGCACAGGACAAAATATCATACCTACCTAATCACCTTATATACACACCCCACTTCCACGTACTCATACGCATACTCTTACTCCCACAAATACATACATATACACCTTACGCTCTCATACATCCTTTGCATGTTTCCTACATAAAAAATAAATGAAACCATATTTTTACCTTTAATGTCTATTAACATTTTTTAAGTTTACATCTTGCTACCTTTTGTAATTATGGAATTGTATTCTGAAATAAAGAGATTACTATTATTATTTTTGGTAAACGAATTTTGTTTCTTAGCTCTTTGGCTAGTTTAAGCTACATTAACGAGCCCAAGCCAAGTCAATGTAGCGTGTGTGTGGTGTTTTTTTTATTTTTTTACGAAGAATTAATGTTATGAGGAGTGATTTATTATTATTATTATTATTTGCAATATTTCTATTAATAAATTAAATAGTTTTAATAAATTAAATATTTTTAATAAATTTAATAATTTTAATAAATTAAATAAGTTTTAATAAAGTATGACATATTATTCAATGAATTGATTGAATGAATTCAATGAATGAATACTCCGCCTGGTGATCTGACTTACAGGTTTTGTAAAAAACCTTGTTTAGGCACCAGTCTTCCACAAATTAAGTACAAAATTGTGTCTAGATTAATTTAACTGTAATTTGTGGTAAGTAAAATAAAACATCTATTCTATTCATAGTTTGAGGATTTTTTCTTTTCCAAAAATATGTAACCTAGGCAACCCATCATAATATAACATCATGCTTGTTTTCAACGAAGGTGTACCTATAGCACACCCACATTTCGCTAGTTATGTTTTTAAGTACAGACGCCAGCACATCAAGCTACCCGAAACTGTCAAATTTTCCCAATCAACTTTGAACCTTATGTTTTAGCGATAAAGTTGAAAATCTATTAAAGAAATTTGACAGATTGTGGTAACTTGGTTTACTGGCATCTGTACCATGTAATAGGGGATGAAGCTAGTGTTATCAACCGGGAACAAATCCAGACTTCAGGCTGCTTCCGAGAAATTCCTGATGGAAAATTCAATAACCGAACCCAGAACTTGATGCTCAGCAGTAGCGCATGCGACCACAATGCCAACGAGGAAGTCCATTAAAAAAAAACTAGTGAAGTGCGAGTCGGACTCGCGCACCGAGAGTTCTGTACAAATTAGGTAGGTATGTAACTACAAATTTACAGTCTTCAGATTTTTCCTTTACTTGTGCTACATGACGTTGCTTTTTGTCAAATTTCATGATTCTAGGTCAACGGGAAGTACCCTATATGTTTTGATTCCCTTGGGAGTGTCAAAATATGCGGCATAAACGGAACATAAGCGCCCGTATCTTTTGATTGCGTTGACGTAGAAGTTCGATTTTTTTAACTTCTTCAAGGGATTGCAGCCTTGAGTAAATTACTCAAGGCTGCAATCCCTTGAAGAAGTTAAAAAAATCGAACTTCTACGTCAACGCAATCAAAAGATACGGGCGCTTATGTTCCGTTTATGCCGCATATTTTGACACTCCCAAGGGAATCAAAACATATAGGGTACTTCCCGTTGACCTAGAATCATGAAATTTGACAAAAAGAGTTAACAAGTTGAAATTCATATTAAATAATATGAATTTCAACTTGTTAACTCCACGCGTTCTTGAGAAAAAGGGTCTTGACAGACGGACAACGAAGTGATCTTATAAGGGTTCCGTTTTCCCTTTTGACGTACGGAACCCTAAATAAGAAGCAAAAAAGTAAAAAGTACTTTTTATGTATACCAAATTACCGTGGACATCTTGTCTATCTAAGACAGTCACTCTGTTTAATTAAGAATAATGAGCTCAAAAGCATTTCAAAATTCATATCTCTCAGCAATAACTCAAACAGTGAGCCTACTTAATACCGCCAATGTTACCCTTAACCGAACCCGATTACGTTACAAACGATTCCGGGACTCGGTCCAAATGACCGATCTCTTTCCTTGCTCCCATTTGGCACATAGAAATGAGGTCTTAGAAATTATCCCACACACAATTTTGAACTCTATTTGGAGACGGTTAAGGTTCAGTTTAGAAGTGATAGCTGTGAAAATATATAAGGGTTTACGTTCGTTAGGATTGACTTTACGTGTTTGGATAGATACGCACGATTCGTTTTGAGTTTTATTTACACTTGATAGTTATGGCTGTATGGTGTTCCCGGGTGGAGTATGTTAGGTGTTTGTGTAAGGATTTTATCGGACGTAGGTACTTAAATAAAAAAATGTATTGTAATGTTGTGATAGCTTGAAGGTTTGGTAGCTGCTTGCAGGTTTATCTGATGTCTGGCATGGGGTAATGTAATCTGCATTCGCGGCTTTTTTGCCAAAAATGTAAAAAAATATGAGTTTATGGAAAAGTAACTTTAATTCCTAAACAATAAAGTGCAGTTTACGCTACAACTTCAAACA
This sequence comes from Mesoligia furuncula, assembly GCA_916614155.1. Classification (NCBI taxonomy): domain Eukaryota; kingdom Metazoa; phylum Arthropoda; class Insecta; order Lepidoptera; family Noctuidae; genus Mesoligia; species Mesoligia furuncula. The sequence continues at coordinate 9,808,290 of OU744808.1, read as the reverse complement.
TTTTAATACATTTTTCAATAGTGCTAGTCACTCTGAAATCAACTTAATTACCATTACAATGAAGTTGATATTTGTTTAACTTGAAAAACGTCAATTAACATAAATTTGAATAGAGTTTAGGTATGGCTTTTTGAGTATGTATAGTAAGTTTTAAGGTAGCTTAAACTACAGACAAATCTAAGTCACCAGGGCCTAAACAAAGTGACATTCTATCAGCAATAACAATGATGGCAAACTCAAAAATATAGGCTACCGAAATGCATTCTAAGTCGTAACTAGCTTCTACACGCGACTTCGTGCGCGTGAAATTTCTTTTTTTTAAGTACAGACGCCAGCACATCAAGCTGCTACAATCTGTCAAATTTCTTTAATAGATTTTCAACTTTATCGCCAAAGCATAAGGTTCAAAGTTGATTGGGAAAATTTGACAGTGTCGGGTAGCTTGATGTCTGTACTATCATCAAATAGCATAATAATTTACGTCCTTCAAAACTAAGTGTCTAAACACACTATGCCGAAGTTACGCGACCGAAGTTCGGCAAGATTACACCTGCAATGCTATTTAATGCAACGTAATTTCGGCATAATGTGTCGTCAGTAATTCAAATAGCATTGCACAAAGACACAAAGACTGATCTTTTTATCCCCTCAAAATATATTCCAAGCCAGCGTCTGGCTTCTGGCGTCTGTACCAACTACATCTTCGTATAATTATGTTTTATTTTTCTAAACTAAGGTCCTCCAGACGGAATGGCGTAACATAACCGACATGCCGTAGCACGCATTGCTACAGAATTCATAAATTCAACCTTTTTTCTATACAGTGTACGCAGGTAAAAATCAAATCTGTCTAGCCTTTTCCCAACTATGTTCGGGTCGGCTTCCAGTCTAACCAGATTTAACAATAATAATAAACATTTAATTCAGACCAGCAGGGTAATTCCGTAACACACTATCAGTAGCAATGGGTTTCATTTTGACAGTTCAACAACATTCATTGCGTGCTTTACGTTGTTGACCAGACACATTTTTCGTACATATGGAGCAATGGATTAGCAATATGCTTCAAAATGATTCAAATAGTTACTTCCCGTGGGTGTCGTAAAAGGCGACTAAGGGTCGTACCGGAGAATGGGCAGCAGCGTTCTCTATGCATTCCACCATCATACCATACTGCGATCGCCAACCCGCCTGCCAAGCGTGGCGATTATGGCAAACCCCCCCAAAATTGGGGGAGGCCTATGTCCAGCAGTGGACGTCTGTCGATTGAAATGATGATGATGATGATGATTCAAATAGAGAGTATAGTGTGCTAAGCAATTAGGGTGCTGGTCCATATTTTGTTAGTAACAATGGTACAGACGCCAGCACATCAAGCTACTACAATCTGTCAAATTTCTTTTATAGATTTTCAACTTTATCGCGAAAGTATAAGGTTCATAGTTGATTGGGAAAATTTGACAGTTTCGGGTAGCTTAATGTGCTGGTCTGTACCTACTTAAAACTAACGTTGGTATTGGCAGCAAAATTAAATAACGGCATGAAGCCGCACCCACCTTTGCAGCATGGGGGACTCCCACCGATCAGTAAAGACACCCAGTATAGTTTTGGTACTGCCACGAATGCGAGCGAGTAGGGAGGCGCATCTTTTCCTAACGATAGCAGCAAAGCCGTCCACCCGCGCCGCGATTTAACCGAATACCAATATTTTAGATGGAGCGACTGCCTATCTGTATCCTCCCATTTACTGGGTAACATAATACCTCTTGATAAGACGACTGTCAAAGATCGAATGATAGCCAGGACCATGGGTTCGTGCTTTCCGAGGCACGGAAATGTCTCGATATGTAAAGGATGGTCACGCATCCATGAACCGACCGCGACAAGCGAAGCTTAACTTTCGATCAACAAGTGCGGGTGTTATCATTTAGCCACAGGCCTCTCGCATATGCAGGTAATTAAATATTTTAAAGAAAGAAATTAATTATTATGCAGAGCAAAAATGCTAACAAACAAAAGAAGTTAAAACAAAATACGAAAATTCCTTTAAGAAAAACGCAACTCATGAAAATTTCTTTCAGGAGCACTTTATTCGCTTGCACTTTAAAGGTTAATATATCTTTATTATAGAGATATGACTTTCAGAATCACGCTCAAAAGGTTTACAGTCAAGCTTCAAGATGTAATTGAAAATTCCAGAGACATATGTAAATTTCTATGGAAAATTCCCTAAAATATTTTTAATCGCAAGTTTTTAGTTTGAGTCCATTTTCTTTGAAAAATATACATATATAGAGTTTGTACTTACTGATACGTTCCGACTGTAAAAGCAAGAGATTGTCTACAAATTCCTTTGGAGTATGCACACAGTTACCCATTTTTCGGCTACAAAACCCTTTTATTTTTCGATATACATATTTGACTGAGCTACAAGTGGCGCCGTCTAGTTTTGTTACGATGTTACTGAAATCACCAATAAGGTTGGATAAGAGTAACACTGGTTGGTGACAGTCACTCTAGCAGAGCGTTCTATCGATGGTAGCGTGGCGTGGCGGCTGTCTTCCAGATGTCTATGTCCAGCTCAAAGACTACAATGTCCAGCTGATGTCAGAGGACATAGAGCACTTCATGGTATAATAATATACTCCGCCAGGTATAGCATTCCGAGACACATTGGTCACGTGGGAGACACAAGTCTACGTCATCACCGCTATTGTTACCAGTAGTGTGTGATAATAACTCCCTAACCACCTTTATTACCTGTGCAAATGCGATAAAACATTGAGGTTATAAGTAACAATTACGTTGATATACGTTTAAATTGAATTGTTTCGTTTGATTAGACAAATGCAATGACAATTTAAATGCTTTATTTTTTTTTTAACAGAATGGTGACTGAAAATGTTTCCATAATTCGTATTTTGTTGCAATAAAGTGGCAACTGGATAGTGACGTAAGCATGTGTCTCTCCCGGAATGCCAGACCTTGTTTTTTTAGACTATGGAGCACTTTTTGATAGACTGTCAGAGGAACCGCGGTCGTACCATGTCCACGACGAACTGCTATATTCCGGCAGAATTCTGATGATACTGAAGATGCTAAACCACTTATACGATGAACACTTCTTGTAAAGGCTATGCGGCGTCGTTATTAATTGCCCTAGCATATTTTTTGAGATTTTTTGCCAGCTGTACATTTCTTAATAAATAATTGAATGACTAATCTAATCCAATCTAACTAGCCTGCATAGGCCACAGCCATATATCCTATATAGGCCTGCAAAGGCCTCCTTCTCCCTTTTCCACACAATTCTTTATTTTGCGAGTCCGGCCAGTCCTTACGGTAGGAGTCAAGCTCGTGCGGGCCGGCACACCAGTCGGGAGTTGCGGAAGGATCTTACGTTCCCGCAACCCCCAGCGTAAGTGTGAGATGGAACACCGGGGTGGTGTCTAGTCAGTAAGAGTCTGACAGACCCCGCCGCCCAGGGTGGCGGACATCCATGAGGATTATCCACCCCGGAAACAAAAAAAAAAGGAGTTAAGGTCGTCCCGCCATCTTCGTCTTGGTTTGCCGCGATGGCGTCGTGCTTTTAGTGGGACCCAACCGGTGCGGTGGTTTTTTTAGCCCAATTGTCATTTGTTATGCGGCAAACATGTCCGGCCCAGTCCCACTTAAGTTTAGCGGCTTTTTGAGTAACGTACGGTATCTTGGTTTGGCGCGCAGTATTGAATTAAATAAATAATTCGATGACTATAAAAATATAATCCATTGACTATTTAACGTTGACTGCCTGGTTGGTCTAGTGTTCACAAGCGCTACTGCTGAGGCTGTGGTTCTGGGTTCGAGTCTCAGGTCGCGCAAAATGTTATGGGGTTTTTCCATCTGGAATTTCTCAGTAGCAACCCAGAATCTGGCTTAGTGGGTGTACTTACTAATCTTTATTAAATTCATGATCAACAAAGACATAATGCCTATGATTTCTTGGACTTTCATTCACAGTAGACAAATTACAATAAGTTGAATTTCTGAATCAACTGACGCAAAATAAACAGAGTTTACTTTCGTATAATTCACAATTTCAAATATTTAAAGTATCTAAAGGACACAGATGTCCTGAACTAATCTGCAAACAAACGAACCATTTACCAGATGCTACTATTTTTGTACTAAATCCTATTATAATTTTATACAATAAGCTTAGTAGAGGATTATTACAGTTCGATTATTGTACCGCGATTGAAAAGATTTTAGTTTTCGTTGGTCTGCATTTTTTTTTGGTGGTGTTATGTACTGGTAGTTATCTATGTCTAATAATAAAACTACAAGTTTTTGTAAATAATCTTTTATAAGTTTTTCGAAAGGTGAATTGATATTCTACTGTGAACGCTTTGTAGCGGTATCTACACCGCCACCTACTACATGCGAAATACGCATTACACTGACGTCACGCAAAAATCCTACATCGCGCAAGCAGAGTTTACGTGAGACTAGTATAAAATAACATATACAACGTCCCGACCACAATCGACGGGCAGTTAGTTGCCCACCAGACTCCACACCCGTCTAGTCAGAGGTTCACTCAACCTCCATAGAAAAAGGAGCTCATAGGTTTTATGACAAAAAGACACTACACAAATATTCTCGCGCTTCAATATTGTCTTTTCTAATGACAACCTTTCGAGATGTACTAATAAGGCATATTATGGACCGACAGGTACAGATAGTGCAGTCCAAGACGTGCCCCACTCTTTTTCCTAATCGTTAGTGGCTATCGCTAACTTATTCCGCTTTTTAGTTTTTTGATACACACTAATTACCCACTAATAAGTAATTAGTGTGTATCCACAAAACTAAAACACTATCGGAATATTGCATACTTGTACTGTAAGCATAAGGAAAAAAAGGTTGGTAAGTCGGATGGCACTTCTGTAGTAAAGTAAGTAATTGAATGACTAATCTAATCTGGTGGTTCTTGTTGTACCAAGCACATCAAAAGTTCGTTTACAAAAAACTATGATCTTAGAACAAATTGTTCACCGCAAGTGAAACTCGTCCAAGCATATTTCTGCTGCGTTTATTTTGTTCCCACCATACAAGAGCCATACCATACTGCGATCGCCAACCCGCCTGCCAAGCGTGGCGATTATGGCAAACCCCCCCAAAATTGGGGGAGGCCTATGTCCAGCAGTGGACGTCTATCGGCTGAAACGATGATACAAGAGCAAACAAAATAGAGAAGATTTCGTTTTATTCATGAAAACAAGGGTTAATAATTCAAAGGGAAATAATACATTATTAAGAATCTAGGCTACTGAAGCGCGGCGTGTTTTGCGAATTTGATCTTTATTAGCTACTAGAATTTTAGCACTGACAGGAGGTGTCAGGGTGTCATTCGCTCGCCGGACTGTAGTAGTATTGATAACACGGAGACAGACCTTCTGTTGCAGGCTGTCATGAAAGCCTCTTCATAAAATGCACTTGATCGGTCAGCAGATGTTCAGATTCTTCATAAACATTTTTTTCCTAAGAAATATATGACACTAGCTGCGCCATGCGGTTTCTAACCCACATAAGTCTCGATCAAGTGAGAATATCGGGATAAATAGAAATTCTTTGTCCTAATCCAGATCATGGTCTACCCATGTACAAAATTTCGTTCAAAACCGTTCAACCGTTTGTTTGTTCCGCTTTCACGCTAACGTCAAAGCGGAACAAACAAAATTTTACTGAAACTTACTAATATAAATTTACTTTAAATTTCATACTTAGGAAAGAGGTGTTATCAAAATCAGTCGAGCCTTGTAGCCCTTCCAAGCGTTATTTCATCTAGAATGTTCGCTGAAGCAGACGACAGTCGGATTATTTCTAACTGCTACTCTCAAATTACAGTCCAATGAATTTTATGCTTTTAAAGTGTTTTTGAAACATAATAATAATTTGACAGTGGCAGCTCGGAGTCTGTATTTGAACCCGGATGACACGGAGGACTCAGTGGAGCACGCTATGGAGGTCTGCCCCACTTGGGCGGAGCATCGCCGTGTCCTCGTAGAGGCGATTGGCAGCGGCGGCGACCTCTCGCTTCCGGCCCTGGTGCAAGCCATGGTCCGGAGCGAGAGGAAATGGGAGGCAGCCGCCTCTTTCTGCGAAGCAGTCATGCTTGCGAAGGAGGTGGCGGGATGGATGACGGAAAGAGCCTCCCGTCCCAGCAGCCGCGGGAGACGCTCCGGGTGTCGGGAGCCGCGAGTCGACTCCCGGCTACCATAGACGCGGGCCTGCGGACGGAGAGTAATGGGTAGCTCACCGTCCGATCAAAACCAGGCCCGTGCCAGACGGCGCGTGCAAATAATTTACATGGCAAAACAACGTCCTTCAAATCAAAGACTGATCTTTTTATCCCCTCAAAATATATTCCAAACCAACATCCTAATTGCGTAACACACTATCAATCCCAATCTGAATAATTTTGAAGGTCGCCAATCCATTGCTTCATATGTTCGAAAAATTTGTCTGCTCAACAACGTCAATAACGCAATGAATGTTGTTGTATTGTCAAAATGAAACCCATTGCTACTAATAGTGTGTTACGTTATTACCCCGAATCCAAACAAATGAAATTACCCAGTATTTTTTTTTTACAATTCTTAATAGGTAACCGGCGGCGGCGCGTGAGTCGTTGCCCGGAATGTTGCCATTGATATCATATTTTCATATTATCTTTTTGTTTTGTATATTTCATTTCTTATTTTGATTGTTGTTTTTGTTTATATCTATTCGCATGCTGCACTGGCTGACGTCATCACGTCTACGCCGGCTGTCGCTGAAAACCGGCGCTGGGGCTCTGTCTTGTATAGGGTTTTAGCATTATGCTGAGCGATGGCCGTTTTGCGTAGATGTGACGCATACTTTCTCCCAAATTGTTATTTTGTTTTATTTTTTGTTTGTGTTTTTATTTTTATGCGTCATGTTTGCCGCAAATAAACGTATTTTCTTTCTTTCTTTCTTAATCATCATCTGTCTAGCCTTTTCCCTTTTTTCTTAATAGCGTAACATTTACTTAGGTACGCGAAGCAAAAGTAGTATGTAAAAGGGCTAAGGAAGGAACACGGGTGGGTTTTAGTCAGTAAGAGTCTGACACTCCCTTCCGCTCCACCCAGAGTGAGAGGGGGTCATTTGATGATTTCCAAAACTCAAAAAAAAAAAAATCGTAGCAAGAGGCGTTATGTAGATTCTTCCTACCCCCATGGGATGAATGTGTGAGTTTATGTGTGTGTACATAACTGTAACATAAACATTTGAAGAATTCCCTTGGGATGTAGTTAGGCACCGTACAAGCAAAGCACCGGTGAGTTCCACGAACGATGACAAAGCCTGGACAGCCACAGGAGAATTCTCGTGATATTCAAAAACAAGTAAAAATAAACATTTTTATCCTGAGAATCAAACAAAATTTCAAATCTCAACTCGATTTGTTAAAAAAAAAACTGATATAAACAACGCCATTTATCTTTTAATTAAAGAGTGCCCCGGGGACTTGCAATGAGTAAATCTTGCAACAAATAGTTTTGCGGACCGTACCAAGCTTTGCCGACCTAATTGAAGCGTATAAAAATTATATGTTAATTTAGAGATGCAAAGACGTTAAGAAAAATAAAGCAGAAAACATAGAAATTGTGACTTTTTATGTTTGTTTTTTGTCGGTGTTTATTCTTTGATCCCCCTTTCTTTTAGGATGGGAAATCATCAAATGAAGCCACCCGCTCTGGATGGAGCGGACGGGACACAGACTCTTACTGACTACCCATGTTCCTTCCTTAGCTCTTTATGTTCCGGGGTGTTGGTAACCCTTTCGGACAATCCCGCTAACCCGGCAGGCTTCGGCCCTAACGGGCCCCTTCCTTGATGCTGACATCTCTTTGAGACGCGCGTGGAACACGTAGGTACGGATGATGAGCTTACCCATTACTCTCCGTTTGCAGGCCTACGGTGGCCGGAAGTCTTCGCGCGACTCCCAACGCCCGGAGCGTGTCCCGCGGCGGCTGGGAGGGGAGGCTCTCTCCCTGAGCCATCCCGCCACCTCCTTCGCTAGCATGACTGCTTCGCAGAAGGAGGTGACTGTCTCCCACTCTCTTTCGCTCCGGACCATGGCTTGAACCAGGGCCGGACGCGAAAGGTCGCCGCCGCTGCCGATCGCCTCTACGAGGACACGGCGGTGCTCCGCCCAGGCGGGGCAGACCTCCACCGTATGCTCCACCGTGTCCTCTGGGTGTCTTTAATCCCCCTTATTAATAAATGTATTATAGCAGATAAATAGTTACACACCAATTTCTCTCTTTCAGTCGTAGTTTGACTATTGAAAGAGGAAGAAAAAGCGTTGTGTCACTATTTATTTATTTAGGCACAACAAACAGTAGTGTAACATATACAATAACATATTAACTTTATAGAAGACGCTATACAAAGTTTATTAAGTAAGGGGTTTTTTTGTTTTGGTTTTCGTGTGAATATTGTGGCGTTTACGCCGTACGGCATTTCATACAAAGTTTCAGAAATGAATCAACCGATTTTAATGAAAGTTCATACGCATAAGCAGGATACAAAGGTCTAAAATGTTAAAAGAGAACATTTTCGAAATGTCCTATTTAAAAAAAGATAACTGGAAATCTCTGTTTCTATGGAAAATTTTAAATCGGTCTAATTTGGTTGTAACACCATTTTTCGAAAATGTTCTCTACTAACTTTGTAGACCTTTGTATCCTTCTTATGCGTATGAAGTTTCATTAAAATCGGTCCATTCATTTCGAAAAATAAGGGCTTGAAACTTTGTATGAAATGCCGTACGGCGTAAACGCTCTTAACCTGTAAATGTCTGAATAAACGTATTTTCTTTCTTTATTGCTTACTCAAAAGTCTTAGATTGTCTGTTGCAGAGGGGTCGATACTTCATGAAGACACAATATGGAGAAAGGTAACCAATTATGACGTAAAAAATTCGATAGAAATCTTGAAAATACATAAGTACCTACCTAATATAAACTAATATGAACTTGGAAGGTGTCTTTAAGAGAAAACCCCCATTGCATCACAAAACAATACTGAAACTCGTACAAAACCAGGGAATCGACTAGTCTCAAAAAAAAAGGTTATTTATTACTTCTAAGTACGCTTGCATTATAAAAATTTCATAATTTTTCTTTTTCTTTTTTTTTCTTAGAAAATGGCCGAATTAAAAACCAAAATCCATACTATCCATACTAATATTATAAATGCGAAAGTGTGTCTGCCTGTTACCTCTTCACGCTTAAACCGCTAAACCGATTTAGATGAAATTTGGTTTATTGATAGTTTGAGTCCCAGGAAAGCACATAGGATAGTGTTTATCCCTATATTCCCAAGGGATCGACACTTATGCGGATGAAACCGTGGGGCGCTGCTAGTTCATAATAATACAAAAGAAAAAAAAAATTGCTTCATAATTTTCACTAGGACTTACCACCCTTTTTCAATTCACCCCCTTGTATTTATCGCACCCTTCCAAAATGTAAATCCTTTATTAATTATTTAAAATATTTCCTTAATCCCGAAACAAACACTTCAATTAATAGTCGAGTGACTTTACAGGATTAAACGGGAAACTCCCGAAACCCGGGATTTCGGGAGATTAGTAACAAGCCTGAGACAACATTATGGAATTACCACTGTAAGGCGATGGGCAAACCTTTTCGAGACAACAGATTCTCTTAAACGATATTGATATTCTGATAAGTTTTATTTAATTGAGGAAAATGTGTTATTGAAAAGCAATTTTTTTGTTGTTCTGATTAGTTTATTAATTTGTGAACAATTTTATTCTATGGTGATTGATTTTGGTTACCAATTCACTTGTGAAATGAAATGAAATTATTTTATTCTGTAAGTAGGTATCGGAATCACTTTTACACGTCATATTATAAAAAAAAAAATAAGCTAGATGAGGTCGGCGTTTCCTATCTGACTACTCTGAGAAGAAAGGCCGAAACAAACTCAGAGGTCACAGTCTCTTTTTAAGTCCAGACATAATCTTGGTCAGATCATGGGAAGACCGTGTAGATTGTTGTCTAAAATGGTCTTTTGAGGAAAGTAACACAGATTTGAGTGGACCAGTCCAGTCCATTTCATGCAGTCCATTTTCATCTATCATTTTTTTCCCCCATTTTTCAGTAATCGTGTAGCTCAACTCAGAACTTGAGGAGCTCAAGGTCTCAACGAACGAGGAACGAAAAAGGAATTGCATTCGGGTAATGCCTAATAAAGTACTAAAACTGCCAGACCAAAATTAAAAACAGCAGGGAAGGAAAAAAAATATGTTTCATATAGAAAAATGTCTCTCTACAAGTAGTTACGTACCTAATTGATTGGCATTTCGCCGATCCTAAACTTTAGCTAAACTTTCATTGAACGAACTCGTGTCCTATAATCCAGAAACCGTTATTCGCTGACAAAAAAAAATTGTTACCTCTGAGAAACCCCATGGAGAAACCCAAAATAAGAATGTGTTCAATAAATTAATCAAACTTGGAACACACATTTCCGCAAGGTTCCGACACTATATAAAATAGTAGCTACGAACTTCTGTACTTATACCAAAAAAAAACTACAGCGCAAAAAGTATCTAATTTTTCCTGCTCAATACCTGGAAAGGTTAACATAATCTACGGTTAACGGTCTGCTATCTTAGAATCCGTCGGTTAGCGGCCGAACACGAGGCATTAATTAAACGTGTAGTCGTTAGCCCTTGCTATTTGTTAGTGGTATATAGGATGTGTCTGTGTGGTGCCGGACTTAAAGAATAGCACCACCCCTTACTTCCCATGGGTGTCGTAAACTGCGACTAAGGGTCGTACCGGAGAATGGGCAGCAGCGTTCTCTATGCATTCCACCATCATACCATACTGCGATCGCCAACCCGCCTGCCAAGCGTGGTGATTATGGCAAACTCCCCCCAAAATTGGGGGAGGCCTATGTCCAGCTGTGGACTTCTATCGGCTGAAATGATGATGATATAGGATAAGCCCACTATTTTTGTAAAAGCAAGAGTGTTAAAATTTTATGCAAAACTTTGGAAGAACAATGGTATAAATTACCTATACTTATGTCATTCCATTCAGTATAAATGGGCTATTTTTAGGTAAATAAAAAATATGGTCATCGCTTTAGATTTTAGTGTAATGTAAACAAACAAATAAAATAAACATTTACTGAAAAAAATCAAAGTCGATTTAAAGTTACGAAACAAGCTGTGTAATGTACCCTGGTCTGTCCACTTGAAGAAACAGACAAAAAAATTCTATGGACCGCTGTTAAACTAATGGAGTTAACTAAACAGCGGTCTATAGAATTTTTTTGTGTACGAGTCATGTATAGTTTATGTAGCGAGGCGCCCCGCGACGCGCCAAATTAAAGTGTTTTGGGACGTTCCAGACGATGTCACGGGGGGAGTGGGACGCGTGAGCGGGCACTGAAATATCCGTAGTCTAAATGTTACCGCGAACGAAAACCGAGGTATCCGCTGTCCAAATCTGCTCAACGAACTTCAGCGAGGAGGACATAGCTGCTGCCAAGCTATTGTTGTTTAGTGTGCTGAACAAGCGCGACCAGATGGTGTCCCGCCGGCGTGACGGGACTAAGAGAAGCCTGCAAGATATTATCACGCTGTTCAAGGAGACCGACCCGGACGACGTGCCGACGTTTGTGGCGAAGGATCTGCACAAGCTGCCACCCGTCACCTTCGACCACGTCGATGTAACGAGCCTTCTGAAGGACATTATTTTTCTGAAGGCCCGCCTCGCGGATGTTCTAGCGAAGTTGGATGCATCCCAAAACACCGTCGTAGATTTGCGCAAAGAATTTACCGAGTTGCGCAACAGTATGACGGTAACTAGGTCATCAGTCGATGCATCTAACGTAAACATGTGTCGCGGAGCCGGCCTCGATTTATCGTCGTCAAATTCCGCGTCAGCAGTTTCGTCGCCAGCGCACCCGTCGTTTGCTGAGATTGCAGAGCGCCCCGCCCGCGCGCACCGCAGCCCCGCACCCGTCATCGCGGCTCCTCCATGCAACGCCGCCCGAGCCCCTCGCCCCGTCCCGCTGCCAGTGTCTGCAGCCATGGCGAAGCCCCAAAAAATGGAATCCGCTAGCGTCACCGCGAGTGCCCCAGGAGCTCCAAGTAGGAAGCCCATGCCACAAAAGGCACCGAATAGGGCTGATGATGAAGGTTTCGTGACGGTGCAAAGGAGGAAGCGCCGGTCACGAACCAACAAGAACCGCTGCGGCAAAGCTCCTACGGAGCCCGAAGTCAGCTTGCGTGCCGCAAAGCCGAACACACCGGTGTACATCTCCCGCCTACACTACACCACTACGGCGGAGAACATCGTGGAGTACGTGCGCTAGAAGACGAGGTACACACCGAGGGTGCAGTTACTAGAGTCGCACCGCAACGTCAACTTCAAGGCGTTCGTGGTGCGCATACCAACATGCTACCTGCACCTGGTGATGGAAGAAAGCTTTTGGCCGCAGGATGTGGTATTCCGCCGCTTTCGCGGACAAGTGCCACCAGAACGCACAAAGACTTAGTGCAACTAAGTGATACTAACATAGTTATTAAGTTTTATTTACTAACAAAATTGTTACTATATTATTATGTATACTTAGGTTAAGGTATGTATCTATGGGTCTTTGTTACCTGATAATAAATGGTTTATTATTATTATTAAAACCGCAGAATGTCCGAACGTCCAAAAGTTACCACGAACAAACGGTGACGTCACCCGCTTTCCGACCCGTTAGTCTTTTATTTTTTGAAATTTTGTCTTTTGAGGCATGCATACCTTGCGTTCTAGGTTCTTTAGAAAGGCGGTTAGATGCAGCATATTCCCCAAAGGCCGTGAGGTTGTATAGGAATTGCGAAATAAGTTATCTATAGTTGAAAATCAATAAAAAAAAATGGCCGCGATGACGCATGCTTGAGAGGTCGTTAGGCTGGGTAGTCTATTTAGATAGAGCGTGTTTATATATATGACGGAGAAGGTAGGTTTGTCTCGTCATCATCAGCCATATTTCAAATACCGTGGGCGCACTATGGGTACAGTTGGTTATTGCGCAATAGAATAACAGTTTGCACTTCAAATCAGATTATAATTTACGAACAATTGAATCAAGTAGTTGTGTAGTTGCTCTTGCGTAAAGGTACGGATAGACGTGCTCATTACTAGCATGCTCAAACCAATCGGAGCACGCGAAAATTAAAGTCACTTGAGTTTCGCGGGCTCCGATTGGTTTGAGCATGCTAGTAATGAGCACATCTGTCAGTACCTTTATCTAGGTGTATCTCTAACTGTGATTATAATATAGTAACAAAAAGAAGGTTACATCGATACACTTTTCGACAAAAGACTATATAAGCTAATTACTAAACCTTTTACCCTTTATTAGTATAGTATTAGTGGGGTTTAATTCTGTCAGAACTAAGTAACCAAGTTTTGAACAAGAAACAGTCGCGGTTGCCTATTGCCAAGTTCGTCGTTTCAGCCGATAGACGTCCACTGCTGGACATAGGCCTCCCCCAATTTTGGGGGGGGGTTTGCCATAATCGCCACGCTTGGCAGGCGGGTTGGTGATCGCAGTATGGTATGATGGTGGAATAAATAGAGAACGCTGCTGCCCATTCTCCGGTAAGACCCTTAGTCGCCTTTTACGACACCCACGGGAAGTAAGGGGTGGTGCAATTCTATAAGTCCGGCACCACACAGACAATGCCAAGTTAGTTAGCAGATTATTTTGTGAAGACGAGCTGGATGGGACGCTAATCTTGGAACCAGTTTCTCGAACGAAGCACTTGTGCTTAGAGCAGTAGTGATGAAACAATTTAGACAAAGTAAGCCTTGGCTTACTTTGTCTAAATTGTTTCATCACTACTGCTCTGAAGACTGTGAAGGAAAATGTCGTGTGGAAAACGACATGTCCTAAAACCAAAAATTAGAAGACATGTGACATCCACTGTCACTGGGCTCGCGTGGTGGATTATGGCCCACTCCCTCTTGCAGAAAGGAGGCCAGTGTGGGAACATTATTATAGGCTGATTATGCTTATGTTTAAATCGCTCGTTTGCATATGTTTTCATTTTCTTTACTCAAACTCGAAGCTTTTGTACAAAACTAGACTATTTCGTAGTCCCCAATGATGACGTCAATAGCGTCCTTTGTGAAGTTCGGTTTCTTGGCCCAATAAATAACGAGGGAATAATATGGTGACCACTCGAACAATTTTCATATTTAGTTTGGAAAGCAGGTCGAGATGGCAAGACAGTATGGATTTTCTTTTAGGGTGAGGAGGGGTGCCTTACTGTGGTGTAGTACTTCAATCTGTCAAATTTCTTTAATAGATTTTCAACTTTATTGTCAAAGTATAAGGTTCAAAGTTGATTGGGAAAATTTGCCAGTTATGGGTAGCTTGATGTGCTGGAGTCTGTACATTAAACAGGGTGGCAAGGACATCGACGCGCAAACTGAAACCACGAACTCGGCACATGATTCTAACCCCTTTAGGGTAGAAATTTTTGTTGGTTATCAAAATAAAATGAGCTGTTTCATAGAAAAGTGCCCCCCCACCCTCGCAGTCAATATGTATGGAACAGCAATATTTTTTCTCCCTAGCCTTTGGCTAGGTCGGCTTCCAGTATTTTTTATGGAGCGAATGCCATTCTGATTTTTGCGGCGAAAATGTATGGAACAGCAATATTTTTTCTCCCTAGCATTTGGCTAGGTCGGCTTCCACTATTTTATATGGAGCGAATACCTATCTGATTTCGACAACTCATTTACTGGGTAATACGATACTCCTTGGAAAGACTGATAGTCTGACTTTCGGACTTCTGACTACCCGTAACGACTGTCAAAGATCCACGAATGACAGCCGGGACCAAAGGCTTAACTTGCTTGCTTTCCGACGCAGTGCAGCATCTACTGCGATTTTCGATGAACAGCACTTTCTCTGTACCTAAAGGTAAATCCTACAAGAATATTTGAGAATACTGTGTAGCTACACAATTATTTTCTATACCGACTTGTTAATATTCAACTCAGGACCGAATTAATTTGCATCAATACTTTATCAAGTGTTATCTTTAAGTATCAAACTTGGTACAGCTATCGAGACTTGTAATAATTTATTGAATCTTTGTTTATTGATATTATTCTTGTTGTTGAACAGAATTTGTATTGTTACTTTGTTTTTTTTTATGAAAGTTGTTTAGTTTGGAGGAGCGTGGAATTATAAAGGAGTAGGTATTGTTTTGTTTATAGGGTCTAGGGCTGCCTGCCGAACTGATCATCATCATCATCATCAACCTACAGCAGTCCACTGCTGGACATAGGCCTTTCCAATTGTATGTCATTTAGCTCGATTCTCAGCAACTCATATCCAGCTGCTACCAGCCACCCTGCAAAAATCGATCCCACTTCAACTTGCTTATTTTTTGAGCTTTGTCGATAGCTTTGGTTCTCTGTCGGATCACGTTATTGGAGTGTATTGAGAGATTCATCTATACATATAAAATTCAAAGTCCTGACTCACTGGCCACTGGTCCTAGAGACATGAAATTTGGAGTGTGTTCTTTGTGAAGAGCAGGTATCCACTAAGAAAGGGTTTTTCGAAATTCCACCCCTAAGAGAGTGAATGGGGGGAGGGTGAAGTTTCACGCAGACGAAGTCGCGGGCAGAAGCTAGTAATTCATAGTCGGCCATTAGTGTTCCCTCTGCTACGATACAGGCTTCCTCTCTGTGAGAGGGAGTGGGCCGTAATCCGCCACGCAGGCTCAGTGCGAGGTGGTGGACGTCACGTGTCTTCTATTCATTGGTTCTAGGAAATGTCGGTTGTGTTTGATGTTTTCCTTCACCGTTTTGAGAGTATTGAATCCTGATTACAGTACATATAAGTACATAGTGATTTTCAAAGTTACCAAGATAAATGGTTGCGCGATACTTGTTCTGGGCCAATCAAAATTAAGTGGAAAGTCAATAGAACCAGGTGAGAGGTTCGATTAAACTCCCCATCCGAACACTCTAACTAATAAACTTGGAGAAACGTGTAATTTCAGACTTGTCTCTTCCGCCAGGTTTTAACAACTTAACTTTTCAGACGAACAGGACCACCGCCAAGGGAAAATAAACCTTACGACATTGTGATAAGGTGTGAGAAATAATTAACTAGGTGAAGGTGTATCCTGGTTTTGGTTAACAAAATTTGTAGAATAAGTTAAGCATTATAATTATTAAATAGATCACTGTTGAAACTGTACAGCGAGTGAGGAGGAAGTTTAATGGTATTGTAAATTTATTGCGCGTACGACGAACTTGGGTAGATATTTCACAAGTTTTATGAGTAGGTTGCCAAGAATTAGCATTTTTCGTAACTTTGACCTGAGGCCTTTAAGAACAATGTGGAGCCCTTAATGAGATCTTAGAGAGACATCTAGTAAGGACAGTTTTCTTTTTGACATTTTTGAAGTGAAAACTTCTTTAGGGGCTGTTGGGCATTTTTTGAGATGGGAAAAAACCATTAAACTCGCGCCACTGTTACCGTAAGCAACACCGCGCGTGTTCTGTTTATAAGACGATTAAAAAATACCCGCTTCGAATGTGTTCGGCTGTCCTCGGGATGTACTCGGTTTTAATATATATCCGGAGTGATGGCAAACTATTCTGTTTGTGTTTTGTTTTCACTTCTGTCGGCACTCCCGGAGTGCCACTGTTTTTTTGGAAAATCATGGTTTTATAATATGAAGTATTGAAGCAAGGGCGTCTGCGAAAATAATACCTCATAATTTTTTTGTCCATATCCCAATTTATTTGGGGTCAGCGCAGCATGACTTCTTCTTCCAATTTTCTCTATTAGTCATCATCTCAGTAGTCACCCCTTTCTGGTCATATTATCTTGATTCATACTGTCCATCCATCGGTTCTTTGGTATACTCTAATAGCCATCCAAATTCATACTCAAAACTTTCCACACGACACTTACCTCGCCATACCATGACAACCGATATCTTCCACAACTTTTCACTCACCAGGGGGCCTAAAAAGGCCACTTTGGAGAAACATAAAAGGATAACATTATGAATTATAAAATGGCGAAGACAGTCCGTGTTTTTCTTTTTTTCGCTGCGCTACGTATGTACAATCAAAGAGATTGGGATTGGATTTGGATTGGATTGATTGGTATTTTAGCACAGATAAAAAAAAATAACTGAAAATGCTTCACCAATGGGATTTGATACGATTAACTTAACAGTTAACTGTCCATTCTGTTATCTATTTATGATTCTGCCAAGGTGGCCTTTTTAGGCCCCCTGTGCTATTTGCAGACTTTCTCTTATGCCTACTGAACCCGCGTTATTTATAAACGTTGATTAAAGAGAGACGTTTAGGCTGGAAATATTGTTACTCCGACGTCTGTCGCTGACATCGGTCGCGTACCGATTTATATGGACTCGCGCTCGCTGACCGTCGGTACTACAGTAAGCAAATCCATTTATCGTCAGCGTCTTGGTACGCGTGTCTATTGATACGCGAGTGCACGACCAATGTCAGCGTTAGATGAATTTAGGCCTTAAACGTCAAAAATTTAAGTTTAAACAGTCGCTAATCATTACTCAACTTTAAGCAGAGTTTATCATAAATAAACCACTATCGTTGATAATGAAAATAATTTCTCTGATGTATAAAGTGATTTTTGGGTGCTTAGTTAAAATTGCAGTGATCGTGGCGAATTGAATGTTAGCATTAAAATTGATAAGAGTTACTGTGTCCAAAAAAAGACAAAAATCTAGAAGGCCGAAATGTCCCATCTCATGTTCATGATAATTAAGAGTAAAATCAGCCTGTAATGTTCCCATGCACTGCTGGGACACAAGCCTCCTCTCGGTGAGAGGGAGGGGGCCATAATCCACCACTCGGACCCAGTGTGGCTTGGTAGATTTCACATGTCTTCGAATTTTTGGTTCTAGGATGAAGAGTATGCCTGTTTCCTCACGATGAAGGATATTCATGATAAGATTTGTGAAAATTAGTACATATCACGATTATTTTTAAGTTTTATAGACTTGCTTACGGCAATATTCTTGATAATGAACACTGTTACTGCAGCTGTTATTATACACAGAATACAGAATATTTCGTTGAAAGCGCTCACCAATTTACCATGTCACCCATGCATTTATCACATGATAATCGTACCTACAGTAAAACCCGTAGTTTACAATATTCCCAACATAATGCTTAGAAACAAAATGCCCGCGAAATATTCTACATTCTTCAAATGACCGACCAAGAATTCTGGCTCGTAAAGCAAGAGAAATCTTCATTACCCTCCACTCGTATAAAACATACATATGTTTGTGTGTTCGCAAAATTGTAAGGATTTGTGATTACATTCTTGCTGAAGATACTACTGCTACGAATTGTACTTTGGAGATTATATGGACTATAGATTATGGATTTGGGATTATGGATTATGGTTTTTGGTCTTGCCTGGTTATGTCTTGTCTGTAATGATAAATTAGTCAAATAATGTGACTGTTCCGTAATCTATAATCAATGTTGAGCTACACGATTTCTGACAAATACGTGCACTGACTGGACAGGTCCTCTCAATCTGTGTGGTTCTTTCCTCAAAAGAATGGTCTTTTGAGGCTCATTGAGATGGCTCAGATCTACATAGTATTCATATAACCGGACCAAGATTATGTCTGGACTTTAAAAGAGACTGTGACCTCTGAGTTTATTTCGGCCTTTCTTCTCAGAGTAGTCAGATGGGAAACTCCGACCTCATCTAGTTTTAAAAAATATGATTGACGTGTAAAAGTGTTTGTGCAAACCTACTTACAAAATAAAATAATGTATCATTTATCACCCTATAATTTTCCCACCGCTGAGACACAGGCCTCCTCTCAGTGAGAGGGAGTAGGGCCTAATCCACCACGCAGGCCCAGTGCGGGTTGGTAGATATCACAAGTTTTCGAATTTTTGGTTCTAGGACATGCCGCTTACCTCACGATGTTTTCCTTCACCATTTTGAGAGCAGTGGAAATGAAATAATTTACACACTTTGTGTAAATTATTTCATTTCCACTGCTCTGAAAGAGCAAAGAGTCTGACTGGGTTTGGTCTACAATTCGTAAGTCGCGGGTATATTATGATAATACTATGATATATGTGACTGTTATTTAATATGTAAGAATACGTGCAGTCAGTATATATATTTTGTAAAAACATCAGTGTGAAAACTTAGGTGAAGTGAGCTTGAAGTGAACTGTCATCTTACCTGACATTAGAGAATCTAGGGATTGACATCTCACTTCAGCTAAGTTTTCACAGTGAGATATTTACAGAATATATATTTTTTTCAATTCAATTTATTCAGTAATAATTTACATTGCGTTCGAATATAATCCAGCATGAAACGTTAACAACATTATTAGACGTAGGTACACATTTATAAGAATACTTGCAATTCAATTTAAATTAGAAAAGATGACCTACCTATATAAGAAATAAACTTTGAGTAGGAGTTTTTGGGGTCGGTTTCCAGTCTTACCGGATGCAGCGAAGTGCCAGTATTTTACATGGAGAGCCAGCCTATCTGACCTCCACAACCCAGTTACTGGATAATACGATACCCCTTGGTAAGACTGGTTGTCAGACTTTAGATATAGATAGGTTGATGGTAATTTTGTGTAAGATTCTACGTGGTAATTGCATATAAAATTGCAATAATTTTGACAGTTCAGTCACCTTCATTGCGTTATTAACGTTGGTGAGCAGACGAATTTGAAAAACGACGAATTTCAAAATGAAAGGCATTGCGATCGTTTGCCATTTAATGGGTATATCGCAATTACCTTACTGGTCTGTGAGTAGACCAATTAATTTAGCTTGAGAATTTTAGAGACAAAGTTTTAACTTCTCATGTGCCTAAATTTCACCAATACTAATTGAGCAGTCAACAGGTACTGATAACGCAGCAATTATGGTTGGCAAAAAATATGTGGTACGTCCCTTAATATTTTATAACTGCCTATCTGACCTCCACAACCCAGTTACTGAGATACGATACCCCCGTAACGACTGTCAAAGATACTAGACTGCCACGAATGACAGCCGGGACTAACGGGTTAGCCTGCTTTCCAAGGCACGAAGGGGTCTTAGTATGTAAAGATGTTCACCCATCCACGGACTAACCGCGGCAAGTGTAGCTTAACCTGATCAATCCTAGGTACCGTACCTCTAGTACCTAAAGAAGTTAATATTCTCTTTCGGGCGTATACTGATACCCTTATAATGGACGTACTCAACTACTCACCCTTTAGGTCCTGAATACCTATAGAAGTTACCCATGAGTAGTGATGACCTTTTAGTGGGCGTACTCAACTACTCACCCTTTAGGTCCTGAATACCTATAGAAGTTACCCATGGGTAATGATGACCTTTTAGTGGACGTACTCAACTACTCACCCTTTAGGTCCTGAATACCTATAGAAGTTACCCATGGGTAGTGATGACCTTATAATGGACGTACTCAACTACTCACCCTTTAGATCCTGAATACCTATAGAAGTTACCCATGGGTAGTGATGACCTTATAGTGGACGTACTCAACTACTCACCCTTTAGGTCCTGAATACCTATAGAAGTTACCCATGGGTAGTGATGAACTTTTAGTGGACGTACTCAACTACTCACCCTTTAGGTCCTGAATACCTATAGAAGTTACCCATGGGTAGTGATGACCTTTTAGTGGACGTACTCAACTACTCACCCTTTAGGGCCTGAATACCTATAGAAGTTACCCATGGGTAGTAATGACCTTTTAGTGGATGTACTCTACTACTCACCCTTTAGGTCCTGAACACCTATAGAAGTTACCCATGGGTAGTGATGACCTTATAATGGACGTACTCAACTACTCACCCTTTAGGTCCTGAATACCTATAGAAGTTACCCATGGGTAGTGATGACCTTATAGTGGACGTACTCAACTACTCACCCTTAAAGTCCTGAATACCTATAGAAGTTACCCATGGGTAGTGATGACCTTATAATGGACGTACTCTACTACTCACCCTTTAAGTCCTGAATACCTATAGAAGTTACCCATTGGTAGTGATGACCTTATAATGGACGTACTCTACTACTCACCCTTTAGGTCCTGAATACGGTAATTTTATACAAGTTACCCATGGGTACTGGTGACCTTTTAGTGGACGTAGGTACTCAACTGTCATCCTTGATATCCTCCAAAGTTTTATTTAGCCCACGCAAGTGCCAGATTTAAAGCACCAACCTACCCGCCAAAGTTCACCGTAAAACGATTTTTGTCCAAAAACTTCCTACAACACCTATTTACGTTCATGATAATCATATTCCAGCGACCCATCGGACGCCGAATTATTAATTTTATTTTGATCAAGATTTTACGAAAGTTTCTAAATCCCTTAAGAGGTCCATTATTGTAATGGAGTTAGTTACTTATTCACACGCTTTGAGGCTCGCAGCATCTTGTAAGGATCACTCGTAATTGGTTTATCGTACTTTTCGTTCAGTAAAGGTTCTCCTTGATGTCTTATAATGGATAGAAAATCAGCCAATGTTCCACTGCTGGGACGTTGGCCTCCTCTCGGGAAGCGGGCCGTAATCATCCACGCGGGCCCAGTGAGGGTTGGTGAATGTTACACGTCTTCTTAATTTTGGTTCTAAGAGATGCCGGTTTCCTCAGGATGTTTTCCTTCACTGTTTTGAAAGCTCGCATGCTCTCTGAATCTTGTGGTAAAGAATAGCACCACCCCATACTTCCCGTGGGTGTCGTAAAAGGCGACTAAGGGGCGTACCGGAGAATGGGCAGCAGCGTTCTCTATGCATTCCACCACCATACCATACTGCGATCGCCAACCCGCCTGCCAAGCGTGGCGATTATGGCAAACCCCCCCCTTTTGGGGGAGGCCTATGTCCAGCAGTGGACGTCTTTCGGCTGAAATGATGATGATGAAATGAGGTGTGTATTGGTTGGACTTAAAATGGCTATAAGCTACGAGGGTTAGTTTACGTTCGGTCAAGCTGTGGATATGTGCTAATCAATCAGTTTAAACATTTTCGTGTGGTGCTATACTTGGAAACATTCAAACTTGACTTTTGACCCTGAGAATAGAAGGCAAAAACGTAGAAATGACGGAGTCTGCCCGACATCGGGTGTTAAATTGGAAAATGTCCGCCGGCAATGCCTTTTCTGCAGTTCCATGCTTTATGATAGAATAAATATAGTGCTTAGGTACTATTTATCCATGTACTCTCCGGGATTGCAAAAGAAATATTGATAATTGGCTTCATACTCTCACATACGAAGAATTGGAGCATTTAGTCAAACCTTAAAGATCTTTCTTCCATAGGCATGCACACCAAATAACCGTTGCGTAGAGTGTGCTCATGGGGAGGTTCCACAAGCACACTCTACACTTACACCCCACAGACACGCTCTACTCTCACATACAACACTCCCCTACTCTCACATACAACTCCCACATGCACAACATTAAGCACTTACCTATTTTAATTTTTAATCATTTTAAGTTTTTACTATTTTAATTTTGGCTTGTGGCTAAGTAATAACAGCCGCACGGGTCGATTGATCAGGGTAAGCTACGCTTGCCGCGGTTGGTCCGTGGATGGATGACCATCTTTACATATCAAGACCTCTCCGTGCCTCGAAAAGCACGTTAATCCGTTGGTCCCGGCTGTCGTTCGTGGATCTTTGACAGTCGTTAAGGGTCGTCAGAAGCCCGAAAGTCTGACAACCAGTCTTACTAAGGGGTATCGTATTACCTTATATTTGGTTTGTGGAGGTCAGATAGGCAGTCGCTCCATGTAAAATACTGGTATTCAGCTGCGGTTAGACTGGAAGCCGACCCCAACATAGTTGGGAAAAGGCTAGGCAGATGATGACTATTTTAATTTTTTTTCTTTTTTAGATTTATTAACCTTTTAACCGCTTGTGTCGCATTTATGCGACACATATTTCCGTGTCCCTACCGCTCGTGTCGTATTTCTGCGACAGAGAACATGCATGATTTTTCGTTCTATTCAACGATTGCTCCTCCTTATTTATTGTAGGTATTATTTTATCGATTTAGGTATTCAGCTGCATCCGGTTTGACTGGAAGCCGACCCCAACATGGTTGGAAAAAGGCTAGGCAGATGATGATGATTATTTTATCGATTTGTAGCCGTGCGCTAGGGTTACGGCAATTGATATTTAGCCAAGCGCTTAAAAGGTTAATGTTCGTTATTAACCCCTACTGTATTTTCATCTCTGGAATCTGGAACGCTGTCGTCTCCCTCTTGGAGGTAGGCGTTAATAGCTGCGACACAGTTTTGTAACTAATGCAGCTATTTACGTACGCAATCAATTTGTAAAATGTGCTTTTGTTCCAATAAAGATTATTAAATATTATTACCTTGGTGAGCATCACACGTAAGAATGTGACTTACATAATAGGCATAATACTTAATACAGCTGGGCATTCCCTTTGATTTATAAAAAAGTCACTTGCCAGTGTTAGTACCGACCTTTTAAAAATATCTTAGAAGGGGAATTTGAAAAATAGGTATTTGAAGAAACTATTGCCGTCGCCTTACTTCAAGTCTGCCGCCGTAGTGTGTGATAGGGACAGCTGCAGCTCAGACCAAAATTATCACAAAATTTTTTATGAGATCGTCGTTTCGTATTCCTCTTTTTTTCTCCTCGAAAACTGAGCCGATTCAATTATGTTTTACATTAACATTTTAAAAAAGAGTATGTTTAGGTTCCTAACATTTTTTTATGTTTAAAACATTCTTATTTACCTATCTGGGAGTCCTCTAACACGGCGGTAAAATTTGGGTATTTTTTGTAATTTTTAGAGGGTCATATTTTCTTTACTAATTAGTTTCTGAAAAAAAGAAAACGAGAGGGACGTGTTTACAGCAGACCTTGATTTTATGAAAAAAAAATTGCTTTAGAGGCATTATTCAGGAAGTAAAAATGGGAATACATTTGTATGGAGAATCGCACGCCCTTGAAATTAATAAACTGCAAACTTCAAGCTATCTAACCATTTCTTGTTGCAAAACTTACACTAAAGAAACATTACAAATCACAATCCAATTCAAAACCACTACCAATGAAAATCCAAACTTCATTCCTTTGATACGCAAACCATAAAAACCCTCCTTGATACAATTCCCATAGAAAAACTTCTAACGCCACACCCTAATTCCCGGCGATTATTTTAATATTGATGAAACTATGCTGAGCGTTATTGCTTTGTTTGTCTATCTGTCCCCGATATTAATAATAACTTCGTCAACACATTCGGCGTTCCTCACAAGCCGCATTGATAGAGGAACCTCATGAGATTGGTGTGACGTTTTGTTGTCACGTGACGTGTCCGATACGGGTCGGTCGTTTCTGGAACTTGTTTTTAGGTACAACTTTAGTGCTGATTATTTATGTATGATAGCGCTGGCAAATAAAAACAGTACCATGGACTAAAACAAACGTCACAACGGCTGATGGCGTAACGGAAACACGAATCAGTGAAATAAATAAGTGATTTTGCATTACATTATAAAATCGTATTAAATTAAGTATTGTTAATTTTAAGGTATGTTCTTATTTAAGTATTAATTTAAAAGTCTAAGAAGGAAATTGGAACATTGTAACTGTCAGTTCTTTTAAATAAAATTATTGTTACCTAACTAAATTTACAATTTAAAGTATTTAAAAAGTGTTATTAATTACAAATCAAATATTGTGCGCAGCTACATTATTAAATAATATGTACAAACTAAATTGTATTTTAAAATAGGTGTCAACGGAAGTCGTTGCTGTCTGACGTTGACAGTTGTTTGACCGTATAAATAGGCTCGCTCTAGTCGCAGAGCGCACAGTATTAAATTGTATTTTGAATTGTGAACATCTCATTGTAAAATTAGGTTGAGTGAATCATTATTGGTTGTGAGTGATTAAAAGTGTTTACAAAATGTCTGATCGTTATCATTTGAGGACCCCGAGCCCTCCCGCTCTTACATGTATGACATCCTACCCTACTATATCCTACTTATAATATTATACGCGAAAGTTTGGAAGGATGGATGGATGAATGTTTGTTACTCTTTCACACAAAATCTCCTAAATGGATTTAGATGAAATGCAGTAGACTGCTATAGAGCAGTCCACTGCAGGACAAGCCTCTCCTATCGCACGCCATTCAAGCCGATTTTCTCGATTTTTAGTTTCTTATATAAAAACCATAAAATAAAGAAAGAAAGAAAAAATATTTATAGCACAGACTAAAACACACAATACTCCAGATACATAGGTACTCGTAAATCAGATAAAAACAAAAAATAAAGATCAAATAAAAAGTGTAAAGTCCGATGTAAGAAATGAATTCCACTTACACTTTCGGCTGTGCCAAAAAGGCCCAGTTCAGCAAAAAAAAAATATATATCACCCGATTTCCCATTTCATTCCAAAAAATCGTCTTGTATAAGAAGCCCTCGTGTACGCGAAATATGTTATAATTATATCGTTATTTGCTTCAAGCTCAGGAAATGAGCCTCTGTGCCGTATCACATTTAGTAGGAGAACTTTCATTTCAGACCTCATATTGTGTTTATCCATAAATACATAGCGCTTTCATTTAGGAAATTAGGTTTTGGTGTGTTAATAAGATAAATAAATAGATCTGAAAATACAATCTCAAGTCGCTACGCTAGGCTCTGAAAGTAGTTTTATATGAATTAATACTATTTTCTATCCGCGATTTCTTCCGCGTGAAATTTATCGTTTGAATATAAAATTTACCCTATGACTCAAAAATACTACACCCATTCGTGAAAGAATTTTTCGAATCGGAATCTAAAAATAAAAATGGAATCTTCATTTGAAAAATTTAAATATCTAATTCAAGGTGTTACGAGTATATTAAAGTTGGATGCACAACGAATAGGCGAGCGATTTGGCAACGTCAACATGCGCCCTTTTTTTCGTAGAATCTAGTTTTGACCGTTTCTACGACCTTGACCTTTGTCGTTGACCTTGTGAACTCGGCGATGAATGGATTGCTTATTAGGCGCGCGCTAAAATTTATACTTTAATTTTCTTATTAGTTTTCACAATTTTGAAAAAAAACAGGCACGATGATAATTCGTGTCTACTTGAATACAGTAACTTAGTTTGCACTATGTAAGGCGATAATTCCTGCCTGCCGCCTGCCTGGGTTAGCAGGATTGTCCGAAAGGGTTACCACTACATAAAGGGCTAAGGACACACGGGTGGGACACACGGGTGGGTTTTAATCAGTAAGAGTCTGACACTCCCTTCCGCTCCACCCAGAGCGGGAGGGGTCATTCAATGATTTCCCATCCTCAAAAAAAAAGGCGATAATTACACGATTTTTTTCAAGATTTTAGATTTGGGATTTACTGTACTGTACTGTATTTCGATTTGTCGCAAGTATTCAATTTTATCCTGTATAAATGGACAGAAGAATAGAGGAAGGTTAAGATAATTAAGGAAAACAAGGAACTCCTACTTACGTAATTGCGTAACATATTAACAGTAGCAATCACTTTCATTTTGATAGTTTATCAACATTCATTGCGTTCTTTTTGTTGTTGAGCAGACACATTTTTCGAACATATGAAGTAATGGATCAGCAATATTTTTTAAGAACGTCTACGCCGTACGGCATTTCATACGAACTTTCAAGCCCTTGTTTTTCGAAATGAATGAACCGATTTTATTGAAACTTCATACGCACAAGCAGGATACAAAGGTCTAAAAAGTTACTTAAGAACATTTTCGAGAAATAGTGTTACAGCGAAATTAGATCGATTTTAAATTTTTCATAGAAACAGATTTCCAGTTATCTTTTTTTTTAAATAAGACATTTCGAAAATGTTCTTATGTAACTTTTTAAACCTTTGTATCTCTGCGTATGAAGTTTCATTAAAATCGGTTCATTCATTTCGAAAACAAGGACTTGAAAGTTTGTATGAAATGCCGTACGGCGTAAATGCTCATAGCGTGATTCAGATTGTGATTCATAGTGTGTTCCGTAATTAGGGTGAAAAAAACTTTTCTAAGTAAGGTAATTAATGAAATGCCCGTTTATTTTATTAATTTATTTATTTCCTGTCTTCTCTAATGATATAACAGATACAATATATTCCCAAGGCGAAACAGTTTTGTCTAATAACTAATTAGTTTTAGCAAATCTACATCTATTTACTCTATTACATACAATAAATACAACTCAATATTATGTATATTTTTATCTTATAAATATTTAGTAATATTACACACGATTTCCCTTAAGACTAGTCAGGAAGTTATAATGTTATTATTATTTTTTGAACAATTGTTAATGTTAAAATTATAATAATTACAAGGTGTCTGAATGATTACAAAGCATTTTTTTTTTATTTCCATTTTTTTCGTTTTCTTCGACAGGATATCACAGCTATTAAAATTAAATTATATACAATACCTCTTATGTTATGGTTTTGTTAATACAATAGTTCGTTATAGGGCACATAAAATGTTAAAACATCTAAATTTTGGTGTAAAGCTAATTTAAAACTAGTGGCAAACTGTTGTTGGATATTTACAATTAAACAAAATAAACAAAATACCAGGAATGTATGATAAATCTATTATAATTAAGTTTATTTAAAATGCACGCATTTCATCATTTCCTTTTTATAACAACAATATTTTTCACTAACCCTTTGTGTGCTTCACCACAAAAACCATGTCAAAAAAATACCACAGCACTAAAGGGCAAAGGCCAACTTAACATAAGTAGAGGGCACCACTATCGCTTGTCCTTTTTCACGTATTGTTAATAAATAATACGGATTTAATATCTTCGTTTTTGACAAGTCCTACATCGCTTAGTGTAACACCTTGTGCCAGTTATCGATATGATCTTGAAAACTGAATATTTTTCGTTATAATTAAAGAAATAAAATCTAGGTAACATAGTCAAGAATATTTAGACTGTTTAATAATAATCCTAAGTAAGTTAAAGTAAAAAAACAGAGCAAATTATTTGAAAATTAAAGTACGATTGTAAAGTTCAAATCAATCTCGCAAATATAACTAGACACCAAAATCATATCGATAACACTGTGTCCCATCTCTACCGTCACGCCACTTATGATCATTTCATGTAACCCTCACACAACACTAGATCGACGTTCCAAAACATATCAGTACCATAATTATTAAGTCCTTATCATCAATTCCTCGTCAACATAGGGTTGATCATGATGTTCGCGAGAGCGTTGCGTCGCTTGCGCCATGCGCCGGCGCCCTGTGCGTGGTATTGCAGCTGTCGGTACCAAGTACGCGTGCGCGAGTTTTCTTCCGCCTGTAATGAAGGATACGAAAACATTAACACTTGTTATCTATACTAAGATTATAAAGAGGTAATATTTGTTTGTAAGTTTGTATGTAGGTGGTAATCTCTGCAACTAGGTACTAGTCGGATTTGAAAAATCTTTTTGCATTTGATAGCCCAAATCTTGAGGAAGGCTATATCACACTAATATTATAAAGGCGAAAGTTTGTGAGTGTGTGAGGGTGGGGGTGTGTGTGTTTATATGTTTTCATCTCTCATACTCGGAAAGTAGTGTTTATTTGAGTCGAATAGCGGGTGGAAAACGCTGCTTCCCACCCTTGGGCGGGAAAGTCCCATAGTAATTGCTTCCCTCCCTAGGGCGGGAATGAAATTTAAAAATAGAACAAATTTTAGTTAGGTAGTCAGCTTAGTCAGACATACGACACCCTTAATTGATTATGTAAATATTTATTATGCTACCCATCAAATCTTATGAATGTGCGTTAATTAGGAGAGTTGGATAAAAAGCTCATATGTAAATCTTTCAGATTTAGCGCACAAGTTAATAATTTACCTTGAATAAATTCAACATACATAGGTACGATAATTACCATTTTGATGTCAGTTGTGGTCGAGGCTAAAAAACATAAAAATTGGGGATTTCGAACATCCTGACTTTACCATAATGGGGCTGTGAATATACATCATTTAATTATTTGACGAATTTATCCATAGTTTAAGGTAAATAATTAGTGGTAATGAACTTTTTTTGATATCTAATGTCGAAGTTTCGCGCCAATCGTATGTGTTTACATTTTTACTTTTCACAAATTTCACACACACAGAGGTAGATAAGATTTAAAATGTGACAAATGTTATTGATAATATTATAATCAACACGAAAATGCCCAGGTTTTAACGTAATATTCAAACACAGGTTCAATAATACGTATTAATCATTACCACTATTCAATTTGTGTTCAAAATCGCCGACCATTATTGTTTTTTTTTTATTGCAGTGATGTGTGAAAGCGATTATTCCAAACAATTTTTTTTTTAATTTCGATTGACTCGAGTAATTATATGACGAATGTAATCGATATTTGAAAATAAAATATAATTATTTTAAGCAATAAATACAATAAGCATTGTTTATAATAATGATTTATGCTTTTCTAATATCATTTCAATCTCTTCTAATATCATGTCAATAACAGACAGGCCAATAGGTACCTCATTTACTGAATTTCGCGCCGAAATGCTTCTATAATTGAATTTATATTCGGAATGCGACCGCTGTTTAAAATTATTTTAATTTATTGGACAATTATTTATTGTGGATTTTATTTTTGATACTTTCTAATAGTTTACTACAGAATTCCCAGTAAACATTTTTTAGGTAGGCTTACCAGAAGTTTTTTTGAGAATGATGATAATTAATTAATTCTATAGGTTGGTTATTCTGCAAACACTTTACATTTCAATACATTTTGTTAGTTTAAAGAGTTTTTATTCAGTTTCTACAATTTTTTTTCATTTTTTTTATTGCGAGTAGGTATCGATTAGGCTGTATGCAAGTTTTGAATCGAAATAAGAAAGTTGGGTCAGCACTAAAAAGTGTCACGTCGCAACACAATTTTTAGTAGGTACTTAATTTTTATCAAGTATATCGTGTTTTCTAAGTAATTTATGAAAATGGTAAAAGTAAGAATGCAGACAGAATGATAATAATACGGGCCCTAGTAAGCGGAACGGCCTGCGGTGGTGACACAGAATCTACTCATGTGGCGGTGATGTGGTGTGTTCCATACTTCAAATTTAAAAAAGACTAATGAATAGGTATGTACCTATTATTCATGTAATTATTATCAATAAATATTTTAGAAAAACTACTATTTTTTACTTTCCTTAAATTCGAAATGAAAAGTAGAGTGTTTAACGCGGGTGAAGTCATCAATTCCCACTCGGTCTATAGCCGCCCTCGCTGCGCTCGGGCGTCTAAATGCCTCGTATGGGAATTGATTCCTTCCGACCCTTGTATAACAATCTACTATTGTTACTTCTTCACGCTCAAACTCCAGCCGTTTGAGCGTGTAGAAAAAACTTTTGCCTAAGAGATAGAAAGAGAGTAGGGAGGCCTTTGCCCAGCAGGTTTGTGAGTGTGTGAGTAAGCGTGTGTGTTTATATGTTTGTTACTTCTTCACGCTCAAACGGCTAGACCAATATTGATAAAATTTTGTATGGAGGTAGCTGACACCCTGGATTAACATATAGGCTACTTTTTATCCCGATATTCCCACGGGATCTACATTTACCCGGGTGAAACCGCGAGGCGCAGCTAGTATGTAATAATTACCAAAATCAATAATTTTTTGAATGCTATAAAATCTTAACCTAAAATATAAAATCAGACTTAATACAGACTTCATACGCATAAGCAAGATACAAATGTCTAAAAAGTTACCTAAGGACATTTTAGAAAAATAGTGTTACAGCCAAATTAAACTGATTTTAAATTAAATTAATAAAGCTATCTTTTTTTAAATAAGACATTTCGAAAACGTTCTTAAGTACTTTTTAGACCTTAGTATCCTGCTTTTGCGTATGAAGTTTCATTAGAATCGGTTCATTCATTTCGAAAAACAAGGGCTTGAAAGTTTGTATGAAATACCGTACGGCGTGAACGCTCTCAGTGTTAGAAAAAAATAGCTTAGCCTATGTTAGTACTTAATAACTAAAACAGATCGGGTCCTTTTTGTGAGCGCCCACACTAGCAGGCTGTCTGCCCGGGCTGCTATCGATTGTAGGATAGTGTTGAGACTGCCCGCAGTCTGCGTGTAAAATCCTCACCTTAAAAATGTAAGAATCCTTCGTAGTAATTTCATGTACTTCGAAGAAATGTTCGGGCTCATGGTCTGCGGCGACCACGCAGCGGTCCAGGAACAGTGGCTCCCTCTGCAGAGTGTACCGTCCTGCTTTCTCCCTCACCAGCAATAGTGCTGCCTCCCTTACACCACTGCGCGCAAATAAGGCCTCTCCCTCTTTCTCTCGAGCCTCTCTGTCTCTCGCCTCGCGCGTTTCTCGGATCTCGTTCGTTTTGTGGGTGATCGTTGGCTAGGGAATAATGAATATTTTTATTAATATTGTATCTTCTTTATCTTTACATAGTATAAAACAAAATCGCTCCCGCTTCCTATTAGCTTAGATCTTTTTAACTACGCCTACGCAACGGATTTTAATCAGTTTTCAGCAATAGATAGAGTGATTCAAGAATATCCAATTAAATACATTAGATACGTTGTGCATTTCATGTAGATCAAAATTGCCCATAACAGCTTATCATTTAAATGAATATCTTAGAAGATACCAGAGATTTAAAAAGCAGAGCGGCACGAACTTCGTATGGTCAGCTAGTGTATTTACAAAGCCTGCAGTAATGCGTAATTTTTTCTCATTCAATAAAGTCTTTCAAGATAATGCGTAGATTTTATGTCGGCAGACTTGTAATCCAATCTGATTTGAAAGAAATAAAACGTCGAATTGATGAACCCTATGTTTACAATCGGAAGTTTTGCTAACTAAAGCCACACAAACCTCGCATGGTTTCACAACCCTCACAGAAAATAAAAATCAGCGAAACCCACCTTTCCATTAGTTACCAAAAGAGCGTTGATTGGCGTCAACTTGATGGTGCGTCCTTTCCGCCAGTTGTTGTCGTTGGGCTGGGTGAACAGCAGCTTACCCTCCATTGCGAACCTTATAAACAAGAGCAGAAAGTCCAAAATTGATCAACAGATTACTTAAGTGTTCGTAGGATTTTGTCGTCATTTTATTTTTAGGAGGTACGTCAATTTGGTGGAATAAGGTCGATTGGGCTCCGCGTCACTTCAGACTGACTCGCCTGTGTTATGGGTGCGTAAAATTCTGGCCTTATTAAAGGTTAAATCGGGTGTAGAATAAATAGCCTGCCTTACCAAGATGTCGTAGTTTACACGAGCATTTTATTGTTACCTGAAAGCGTAGGTAACGCAACCTTTTGCCATTTTTGTAGATGGCATCTACGCCTTGTCAAGTATCACTTTCCGTGTTGAGTCATTCTAAAAATAGACTATCCTTTTTCCCTATATAGCTGTAGAAACCAGCTTTTGAGTAAATGAAGAGAATTTCTAGTGAGTTTACAAATGTAAGCCAACATGATCATTATCTATCAAGTGATCTTGATCTGATCTTACGCTTTCATGAAAACCTGACTGACTGAAAGGTGACTATTTAAGGGGCTTACGTGACCTAAAGCGGCCCGTGGCTAAATAATAACAGCCGCACAGGTCGATCGATCAGGTTAAGCTACGCTTGCCGCGGTTGGTCTGTGGATGGGTGACCATCTTTACATACCGAGACCCCTCCGTGCCTCGGAAAGCACGTTAAGCCGTTGGTCCCGGCTGTCATTCGTGGATCTTTGACAGTCGTTACGGGTAGTCAGAAGCCCGAAAGTCTGACAACCAGTCTTACCAAGGGGTATCATATTACCCAATAGCTGGGGTGTGGAGGTCAGATAGGCAATCGCTCCATGTAAAATACTGGTATTCAGCTGCATCCGGTTAGACTGGAAGCCGACCCCAACATAGTTGGGAAAAGGCTAGGCAGATGATGACATGACCTAAAGCGCGGTCAATGTCGGACTGCATAGAAAAGAAAGAGAAGCGCAATGACACAATGCTGGTATTTTTTTTGCAAAATAAGAAGCAATTATTTAATTACAAAAAATCTATTGTTTGGATTAAAAAATTAAAACACTAGTATTTTAGTATGTTGCTTGTAGAATAATCTGACAAAAAATCAGAATGATTGTATGTTGATTGTATTTAGTATGGTTTTTATTATAAAAAGAAAGTTTTTAGAGGTATCTTCATGATTTTTTTCTATCGTATCAAATTAGTTGTATTATGTTTTCAACCTAGCATATATCCTGAAGAATATCAAATATTTTTCTAAATTTTGTTTTGTTTTGTTTTCTTGATTTTGTTTACTGTAGTCGATCATATACGTTTATTGTTTCTAAAACCCGGGTTTTTTTTTTGTTTAGGTCCTGTAAGCCCCTTAAATCATTGACTTCTTCGTTTGTGTAGTGGTCACAAACTACTGTTAGACATTAGATCCTGGGTTCGATTCTCGGGTCGGGTAAAGTGTTATTGGGTTTTTCTTTCTGGAATTTTTGACAGCAGCAGCCCGGAGCCTGGATTTGTGGCTGTGGCAATAGGCTGGCCCTCTGTCACATGGGACTTAAACATAACTGGTGAAATGTAGATATACTATAGGTACATTCCTGCCTAACCCATTGGGGAATACAGGTGTGATGTATGTATGTTTATTTAAATAATTATCTGCCTGCTTATTGGTTTGCCAAGGTAAGTGGTTCTCAACTCAGCCTATCGCAGTCCACTGCTGGACATAGGCCTCTCCCAGACTGCGCCACAGCACCCTGTCCTCCGCCTTCCGCATCGTCTACCCCAGCCACCTTCTTTAGGTCGTCCGTCCATCTAGCTGGGGGGCGTCCCACGCTACGCTTGCCGATACGCGGTCTCATTCAGTACTCGTCTGCTCCACCGGCCATCGGTCCTTCGACAGACATGGCCAGCCCACTGCCACTTCAGTGTGCTTACTCTGCAAGCTATGTCGGTAACTCCGGTTCTTTTCTGGATAATTTCATTCCTGATTTTATCCTTCAAAGAGACTCCGAGAATAGCTCGCTCTATAACGCGCTGAGCGACCTTGAATTTGTGGACCAGCCCGACCGTTTCAGCAGCGTATGTCAGATATGCATATTCGTATGGAGCATCATGAAATGCTCCATAAGAATATGCATACCAAAATCCAAACTTCAAGGACCATTATTAACTTTACGTTTTCATCTTACATCAAAACAGTCACAGCACAACACATCTGAAATTATTTCATCTGCAGCTTAATTCGCTAGCTGTTGGCAGCATCGCCATGTATTATGGCGTGTGACGTCACAACAACGTTTCATGTTCCACGGTCGTGATAAATTCCGCACCAGCTAAAACATTAATTTCACTCCAGTGTATTACTTGCTAAATGAGATATATGTCTGGCATTCGTCTCATTTTAATTAGCTTTATTTGATGTTGTGGGTTTGGAGATTAATAAACTTGAATTTGTAATGATGAGATTGTTTTTTTTTTTTGGAAATTTGTTTGTATTTGACATTTATTTTTGAAGAATAAAACTAGTAGTACTACTAGTAAGTCTGGGGACTAGTTTTTACCGGGAGTAGCATTAATCTATTCCAAATACTTTACTTTTTATTAACATGGGCTACCCACCACGACCTGGATTAGGACCTAGAATTTTTTTTATTTAAAAGAAAATCGTTTCGTTACTTTTACCATGTTTGTAAATATGTGAGCACTATGTATCTGATAATTAATTTATATGTCATGGTTTACTTTTTTAAGTCTTTTACCTATTGTGGTATAGTTATTTTATTTTAGGTGCATCGTCTTCACATATTATTATTATACCTATAATAAATGTATGCAAAATACTTATTGTAACATTTTAAAAGTGTAACGGTGGAGTTTCTTGCCCATTCTTCTCCATACGAAAACTACCTTTTGGAATGGGCGACTAGAATCAATTATATTTTGTTGTAATTTTTGATGTTCAAAACTGTCTTTTATGTGCTTATTTGAAATAATCAAGACATTTATTTCTTTGACTTTGAATACTTTTTGCCAAATTTCATCCAAATCCGCTATGCCGTTTTAGCTTCAAAGCGTAACAAACAAACATAAAAAAACTAACCTATTCTCATTATGATATTAGTTTAGATTGTGCGCATTACTAAATGTATTAGCCTTAAATAGTTCTACAGATTGTCTTTCAATAGTATCTAGTCTTGATTCAGAAATAGCTATCTTAACTGTAACCTTTACAACCCCGAATTCAGTATTTCCCACGGTTTTACTTGTATTTTGATTACACCCATAAAACAAACTATTCAGTTTACCCTACCTGTAAGTTACAATGCAAGACCCATTACACTCCGTTCAGTAGTTTCCAAGTTGCGCGCAACAAAATTGCAAAAACGGTTGTTTTACTCAAAGTGATTTCTAATAGCACTGAGAGATTGCTTTTCCATAAACCTCTTCAATGGATATACGTGACTTTTTTGTAAATTGATTTAAGTGTATGAAAAATTATACAATGTATTTTCTATCTGAGCATTTAACCTAGAAGGAAAATGAATTTTCTTATAAACGATGTTTGATTTACATCTTATTTACATTTATATATGCATGCTAGCAGCGCCCGGCGGTTTCACCCGCATAAGTCTCGAACCCGTGGGAATTTCGGGATAAAAACCACCCTATGTCCTTCCCCGGGATGCAATCTATTTCTCTGCCAAATATCGAAATCCGTTCAGTGGTTTAGGCGTGAAAAGGTAACATACATACAGACAGACAGACAGAGTTAGACAGACGGCTCCGTTCGCCTGTCGTCGTATCCGATCGACCCGAATCAAAGCCGTGGCCGGGCGGCACCACTCATTCTCGAAAGTGCATGCACGCATTGCAGATCTGTGTTTTATGATTATTTTCTTCTTCTTCTAATCCAATAGCCAACAATACTACGTCAACACGTTAACACGATAGGAATGAAACTATTTGACTAAGCGCAGAAACGGATACGTTCGTCACAAGCGACAGTACGGACCCGATCGTATGCGTCGACATCCTGCCGGACGCGATCGGTTGTCGCCGAATCCGTTCGTATCCTTTCCGATTCGATGCGATGCGAGCCGATTGGTGAAAATCATCCTTATTACTGCCAGTATTCTCATTTATTGTCTTATTGTTGTGAACATCGAATCAAATGTTGTAATCAAACCAACTCAAAATTGGTTATGAGCCGACAATGAGTTTTGTCGATTTTACCAGCTACACTATAGTTAGCTTATAGTTAGTCAAAGAAATAAAAAAAAACAAATTAAATGTGTGCCGTTCCTAGTCTCCATACAAAAATTAAATATACTATAATAATAGTTTAGAGCGACTAAACTATTGCCAATATTTAATTAAATCGTCATCTCCACATTGTATATTTCTACAATTTGCTCAAAATCAAGATCAAAAATCAATCGACTAAAATTCAAATCACCCAATTCGATTGTAATGACAACATTGATTACCGCTCCGAAACCGTAACCCCTATTTGAATTTAGCGTATTCGTGCATATCCCCCTATAAACATTTTAGATCACATAAAACACTGTAGTCGCGTGGCTTATAAAACCCTTCCAATAATGGTCTTCGAGGCTCCGAGATCGTTTAGGCCGCGTTATACCCTTTACTTTAATTTTCGAAACTTCTCAAAGCTTCTGCTAACTTTTCGACGTTCAATAACTATTTTTCAATTAACATTGAAATTACTTAAAAACCATTTTACACGTATAATTACCACGTATTTGTGAAAGTATTAGGTCGTAAAAAGTCCTGTTGAATAGCACTTGTCGCTGTTAGTGCCAGTAAAGCAACGATTATCAGCTTTATGGTGCAAGTAATAAGAGTTGAGAGGCGATAACAAAAATATGAAAGTGATTACTGGAATTTTTATTTTTAATAGTGAGTTATGACCTCTTTCAAGTTTTATGGAACTGTTTTAAAGATTGTAATTTCCTATATAGGCTTAAGTCTTCTTTCCCTTATAACTAATAAACCCGGGATTTTGGGCACGTTTTATTTTACCAAAAGTGCATTGGTAATTTTTGTACCGAATTTGTACTAAGCAGATAATAATAAATTGCCCTCAAGCTGAACATTCCAAGAGTTACAACCTGTCTTAAGACTGTAAGACTTACACATACACGACACTTTCCTGTCTCCAAACAAGTTTACTCAATGGAAAGAGTTAAGAGAAAGAGCATCTAAAAGTTTATCAAAGCTTACAACTTAGACCATCAAACGGACCTGCGTCCCATAATGGATCTAGTAATAGGATCATTTGTACCATCTACCAATAGAACGAAATGTGCCGAGACATTTACCGAAACATTTACACAACAATTATACAAAGAGCTAAGTCTGATGTTTATCTTTATGAACAAGATTTTCCCAAAAATCTTTGACATTAGCTCAAACATTCCTAGACGCGTTTATTGTTACGTAAGTGGTTGTTCAAGAAAACGGTCGACAATTTAAATCTCATAAAATATGGA
Source organism: Mesoligia furuncula (assembly GCA_916614155.1). Classification (NCBI taxonomy): domain Eukaryota; kingdom Metazoa; phylum Arthropoda; class Insecta; order Lepidoptera; family Noctuidae; genus Mesoligia; species Mesoligia furuncula. Next base: position 9,770,581 of record OU744808.1, on the reverse strand, counting down.
CGCGTAATCTCGCCATCGTAATGACATCGTGCGCTAGGTGAAATTTTGTTAAGTGGTAATTTTCTAAATGTCTCAATTATCTGTCAAGCAGATTTTATGAATAAACTGCGCAGGGAGCTCTAATAGGTCTTGTTGTTGGGTACGTAAATTGAGATTTATTTTGTCATCATCGGTAATATTGTCAACATTTCTTCATTCATTCGTTCTTTTTCTCACAGATTTTTTAACGAACATCAGTCACCCACCTGGCGTCATCATGATTCCAGTCCAGGATATCGACGGCCATCTTCCTCAGCTTGATATCAGCCACATGGAGGTCGTGTGCGGTTCTTCGTGCAGCTGCGAGTCGTCTCCACAGCGGCACATCTCTTGCTGCAGCGGCAGCGGCCGCAGCTGCCGTATTGATTTCTTCGAGCCTGCATTCTACGCAACGTTGGGCTGACTTCACGTCTTCCCGCTCAGTTGCACAGGCGGCTGTGGAGCGATACAGCCGGGAGAGAAGGAGGGGATATTTTGTCACGCGTTGTACTGGCACCTGGAAATTTAGTAAGTAGGTATCTTAATTATTTTAATTATAAGTTTTAAGACTTACAAGAGAAGAAACTGTTTCATTAATACTATTTTCTGTTTCAGGATTCGATCACTAAAGGAATAAACACTTACCATGAGAAATGAGTTTAGATTCATCCTCCTCAAAACGGTGTTTTCCATCTGCGAGACGCGCAAGAATATCCTCAGGAGTTCCTTCTCCTTCTCGAGACCAGCCAGCAGAAGGGCAGCACCAGCTTGCTTCACGCAGTACGACTGGAACGCTGTCAGCATGCCTGAACACTCCAGCAGGATTTTTCCCACGTTCACAGTCAAGAGATCCTGAAAATGTTCACAGTAATATTAAATCAGGTGAGATGTTTTAGCATCAAACGTTTAAAAAAAATGAAATTGAAAAAAGGTATTACCTCATCTCCTTGGTCTACTGCGATTTCAAGTCCGTCTCTTAACTTCTCAGACAGAACTTGGTTGTTCTCAATAAGCTCTTCAACATTCAAGAAAATGGCGCTAAGTTGTTCCTGGTTCAGCAGACCAGCTACTAACATCGGTTTGTAAAACTCTTCAAGAATGATTTGCAAATCTCTGCCATACTTTTCTTCTGTTTCCACTATTTCTGTGATAATTTCTTTCCTTTCTGCTCTTTTTTTGGCACACTTTCTGCATACTAATGGTGCGTATATTGAACCTAAAATGGTATAAATATTATTAATAAAAAACCTCTTTGTTAAAGTATAAATTATAAGCTACAGAGCTTTGACTTACCCTGCTCTGTTAATTGAGGTTCCACAGCAGTGTCACAATCCTCACAGAGATGTATAGGCGTATCCTTATCGTGTATCATACTACAAGGAGACGTTTTACCCTGAAGTCTGCTTCTTGAAGATTTACTTGTCTCCGAACCGACGCCTGAGTCATTCCTTTCAATTTCGGCCGATGTCTTTTTACATATTACGGCTTTCTCTAAAGTTTCATGATTAATAATAAGCGAATTATCTTCACTTGAATCTGATGCGTTTGATAACTGACTCGTGTTACTACTATGATGTGAATCAATTATTTCGTTGTTATTAGTTTTATCTTTTGATTCTTCCAACATATTCGATGAATTATTGTGAGTAGCGTAACTAGTTATGTAAGTTTCTTCATCATCGATACCTCGTTCTTTAGCATCTACCAAGTACGACAAAATGTCATACTTCGACGCGCCTTCGAATATTGAACGTGATCCACTGCGTTTCTCATCGTCTAAAATCATTAGAGAATTCGGGGGCGGGTTAACGGGTAAGGGCGGTGGCATGTCTCCAATCTCTTCGTAAATAGGATCACTGTTCAAACGAATCGATTCGTAATGATGGTCATCGTCGGTATTATTGGAAATTTCAATATCACACAACGCGGCATCGACCAACATTTGATAAAATTTCGATCTCGTTGAATTCGTATCGTCTTCGGTGGACAATTCACTCGCCGAAGCGTTATAGCAGTCCGACATTGGCTCGAGATCAGAAAAAACTCCCATAGCACCGCTCTCATACTCCATACTTTCATAGGGAGCAGAGCAGCTATTATCTTCGTTCTCAGGGCAGACGGATGAGTCGTTTATATTTTGTTTATTCGACGCATCGTCTTTGGCACTATTCTCATTCTTTGGTTTCACTTCCTCCTTCTTATCTCCTTCCTTCACACTCTCTTCTTTTAAATTTTTCAACGAACTTTCTATAAGCTTTTCAATCGTTATTTCACTGCTGTCTGTCCCTTCTGAGTTCTTAGTTTCTTGGAGTTTTATCAAAGAGTTTTCTATTAACTTTTTAACCAAATCTGAATCCAAACCTTCGGCAAGATGAGAAAAGAAAGGATCATCGAAAAGTTTTGTGACAACATTCCCATTATTTGGTTGAATATCAGGAGTTTGTTGACAATCAGAATAATCATCTTTTTTACCACAGACATGTGGAATTAGATTTCTTCTAACAGCTTCGACAGGGTCGTTTAGTATTGAAGAGAGATCATTTGAAGTATTCTGATCTCGGGAGCCATAGCAACCATCTTTGTTTTTGTCAGCATAATATTCTTCATAAGTGTTCGCTTCTAAATTCTTTTCAGGTTGTTGAGAGAGCACAGCACCTATGTATATCTGACTTTTTGATTTCTTTACTTCTTTCTGTGGAGTTCCGACACTAATTGTAACGGTGGTACCTGTTTGGTAGGTATTGCACGTATTCCCACAATCATCATTAACGACAACAGAAGATAAATATATTGGTGTGTCACTGCTCACATTCATAGTGGAGTAGCACTCGTTACCATTAATTTGTATGGAAGTTTTTCTAGGCTCGTTTTCTGAGGACCTCAGAATACCAGAAGCAGTTTTTGGCTCATCAGTATCTGAATCGAATTGTTTCACACGTAAAATAGTTTTTTGTTCGTAATCGTTAGCATCTGACCATTCGTCACTAGTGGAGCTAGAAGAGTTGTTACGAACGAAACGTGTTTTGACATAATTATGCTTCTTACATTTTGTACGTTCCTTTGATTTGAACCGAGGAGGTGGTTCAGGTGATTCTGATATTCCACGGCGTAAATTGGTCAAAATTGTTCGTGTAATATCACTGCTGTCGCTAAGATTCCCAGATTCAATATTGTCATTGTATTGAATTGTTGTCGTTGGCGGACTTACTTCTGGAGTCATCTGTGGCTCGCTGAACACACACTGATTTGGACTAAATATTTCGTTTTCTATGACAGACGTTAAAAAGACTTGGCTTGTGTGTCCATGTTTACTTTTTGGTCGCAAAGCCATCGTGTCTAAAAACTTCGGTGGCGCTATCGATATAGTCGGTGGGATACGTTCCGATTCCGAACGACGCAGCACCGGTATTCTTGGAATGCTGTTATCTGAAAATGAAAAAAATATGTAATAAAAATTTAATTCTAAAATAAATAATGAAAAAAGCATTGTCGATCAAGACCTTACCTTCTTTATTGATATTGTTTACAATTTCAACGCTTGTGATTTGATGCGAAACTTCTGTTGCTGGCTCAGCGATTTCTTCGACGACAGTTTCAAATGTGTTGGTATGCAATTGTACATGCTCATATGTTTCAATATCGTCTTGTGTTACAGATTGACTAATCAATTCCGACAACTTCTCACTCGATTCGTCCAAACTATGGCTTACAATGTCTCCTTCAGCTACCACATCTTCTTCAGTTTCAATGCTCGAAGTAAGCACTTCAGCGGGAACTTCTTTCGTGGTATTTTGTTCAAGATTAAACTCTGCAGTATATATAACTTTTGTTTCTTCATTGTTTTCAACCAAAAACTGAACACGTTTCCTATGTAGCATATTATGAGAATTGACAGCCACCTTGTCTTTAGGTTTGGGGAGATAAAACAAGGAAGTATTGACTCTTTTGCTATCAAAAGATTCGTTGGTTGGTTCTATTTTTGGGGTAGACTCAACGGTATCATAATTTTTAGGTTTTTTCAAAATAGATTTTATGGTATCCGTATTCTGATTCTTAAGCTTAGAGCTACGAGAGTGATTGTCAGGTTTCCTGTTGGAACTTCTTTCTGTTATTCTTTGATTATCACTTTCACTGTCGTCGTCATTTTTGGTGTTTCTTATTCTTCTCGGTGGTCGTTTTGGAGAAACACTTTTTTGTTTAGCCCGGTTTGATGTAGATATGCTTAATATTTTCTTACTCGTACTCTTACTTACAGATGCTGATTTCTTATTTTCATTCTTAATATTTGGCAATGACAAAGTCGGAGATATATCTTGAGATTTTGATTCATAGGATTTGAGATCATAGTCAACGGGATCGTACACATCATCTATATTATTTGATTTCGAGTCGTCAGAAACTCTTATTCTTTGACCGCTTATAGCTTTCACACTTGAATCTGATTTAGATTTACTCGAAGAATGTAAGTTTTTATTTTTCATAGATTCTTGAAACACGTGTCCAAAATCGTCATCAAATTCAATTTCTACTAAAGATTTCGAAGTGCCGTTAGACTTCACTAAGTCATAGGGATTGATATCACACGACAATATTGACTTCTTTGAGTCATTACTTGAGTTAGCGTCTTCATCAACCCATAATTCATTTACTCGACTTACAGATTTACTTCTGTTCTTGCGAAGTGTCTCTGGGCTTGTTGGTTTTTTAGTCTTCACTCTGCATGGACTTATACTTTTGGCTCGTAATCGTGTTGTTGAAAATTGGCTTCCTATACGAGCTTCATGTGGAGGTGCCAATCTGTTCCTTCTCATCAAGTCATAGGGGTCCGTATCTCCATTAGATTTAAGTATAGTAGGGCGCGCCTTCGAACCTTGTACTCTAACTGTCCCAGCTCTAAGCAAGCCAGATTCACGGCTAACTTGAGGACCTCTGACCGTTCCCCCGACCAACAAGTGCGGGCTATCAGCTATAGTTAATGGCAAACGAGATCCCTTGCATTTCTTACAAATACTGACTTTGGTTGAGCTGGTTTTCTTTGTACCATTCAGGTACTCAGGACAGGAACATAGTATGACAGCATAGTTGTGTGGTGTAGGTTTTTGAGGCGTGCTTATAAGAACTGGACCAGACACTTCTGGGTAAGCGGTGAAGACGCTAGGTCGCGTAGGTGGGGTTTGGGTCCTGACGGACCCGTAGAGCCAGGTCTCAGCGTACTTCATTGATTTAGATAGCGCTGATCCTCCTGGCCCACTGATGGTTCCGTACATGTACGGGCTTTCTGGAGACTTTTCTGATGTCTTGGAGCTTCCTGATGTGTTCAGCTTCAACTTCGATGACCATTTCTTCGGCCGCGTATTCTCTGTCGTATCGTATATCTGAAATAGAAAGAAAAACCATTATTAATTTTATAAGTTCATTATTACTCCACATCTTTTCAGTCAAGGACTGTGGTCAAGGACAAACCCCAAAAATGAATTTAAAAGGAAAATAATGGAATGAATTACTTTTACTGGACAAAACAACCGCTATTGAATAAAATACGAAATAGATGTATTTCAATATACCATAAAATACACTTAAGTCAGAATAGAAATGGAAATAGGACGTAACACAATGGGGACAAAATGTCAAGTGCCTCTCTACAAACGGGCCTACGAATAATTGTTATAGTAGCGTGCTCAAAACGATGTTTTACAACAATACCATTGAAATTTCTAGCTCAGGAAACGTGAAATATAACAAATGGAAATATAAGTAGGCAGGGGTATGTCGCATTTTATTGTTATTATTTTGTCCTAATTATTATTATAGTTTATTGTCTGTCTACGTTTGATTTATTTTGGTTTTTTGTCTTAGCAGAGACTATTAATATTAATTTTAACAGAACTCCTGTATTGCCCAAAGGATAAGGCAGAGTTGCGCACATTTAGCCAGTTGGGTTTAAGTCCTATATAATAGGCGGCGAACCTATTGTTATCAACCGGGCACAAATTCCGACTATAATTATCATTAATGTTATATATCTTTTATTGGTTTTGAGCTGATTTTTCAATAGTCGGATAACTTTTATATGAAGAATAAATATGACAATTTGACATATTTTACATAAGCTGTCAAGGGGCTTACATGACCTAAAGCGCGGTCACTATCGGACTGCATAGAAAAGAAAGAGAAGCGCGATGACACAACGCTGGTAATTTATTGCAAAATATGAAGCAAAAATTTATTTTTTTTAAATCCTTTGTTTGGACAAAAAAAATTAAAACACTAGGTATTTTGGTATGATGCCTGTAGAATACTCTGACAAAAAATGAGAATGATTGTCTGTATATTAGTATGGTCTTTATTGTAAAAAGAAAGTATTTAGAGGTATCTTCAAGATTTTTTTTCTATGGTATCGAATTAGTTGTATTATGTTTTCAACACACTACCTACCTAGCATATATCCTGAAGAATCTCATATATTTTTCTGATTTTGTTTACTGTAGTCAATCATATACTTTTATTGTTTCTAAAACTTGCGTTTTTTGTGTTTAGGTCCTGTAAACCCCTTCCCTATCAGGCCTGTTATTTCTAACATGCTGTTTATAAATAAATATTATTATTATTATTTATAATAAATATTTCAACCTAATAAAACATTATACCTGTATAATGTTTTATTACCTGTTTAATGTATTATTATGTTTTATTTATGTGTGTATTGTTTTATTATTATTTATGTTTTATACCTGTATAATATTTTATTAGGTTGAAATATTTATTAATTCTGGTTCCCAAAGCATAACAACTACCAGTTTCCTAAGCACGTTTTCACACAACTTTTGCTCATAAATATCATCTTCATCCAAAGGCATTTTGTTTACTAACTCTCCAAAGCTAAGAGCTTTTTCATGCAAATATTTTTAGCCTATTTACAAAGTCGAATCGATACTTGACAGTTAACGCCTGTTATAGATAGGACCATTACAATTTGTCATGTAACTTTCTAAGCAAGCTTAAAATATTTATGAAAGCTGAATTTGTGAAGGATTTTATAAAAAAATATGCAGAAATATATTTTTATTTTTATGTTGGTCCTTTCAAATAAACAAAAATACTTTGATTTATCTTGTCTTGAGCGACTGTAGTGGCGTCTAAGTATGCCGCATGCATTGTTGACCTATTGCTCCATAGAACCTTTAACCCATTCTAGCTATTAACCCCTTAAAATACCATTGCAAAAGCCTATATACATTCCAATGAAAAGCACGACGTTGAACTCATAGGAACAGCATTGTCTGGTAGTTTTTAACTGTTCTTGCTCGTAAAAACAGTAGATATAGATGCCCTTCAACAAAATCGGTATTGTCAAAAAAGAAGCCAATAACTAAAAAGGAAAAATCAATACTTTTAGCACGACCGAGTTCACGTTTCCGAATCGTATCCTAATTATATTGACACCAAAATCAAATGCTAATTAACAAAAAGAAACTGTAGCCATTTTGTTGAGAGAATGTTTTCATTACTCGTTTAAATGACTCGATTCGAAAAGATTAATTGTCCACTTTAAGTTTTGGACGAATTCTCTCTAACGTTTTTATTGTTTATTCTGTTTTCTTGTTAAACATTGACCGAGTTTTGTTATTTTTGCTTTTTCTTAATCTGCGGGTGCCGGAGACTAGAGAAGTAGCTTTTGTCCAGCTTTTAAGATAGTGTTTCGTTTTACAGAATCATTACATGAATGAAAATCACTTATTTCTGAGATTGCTGGTAAACCAATAATTGGCGACTGTGTAAGACCGAGGCTTTTGTGATCATATTATAAATATATATTGTGATATATATTAGTACCTACTTAAGATATATCTATTATACATAGAAGTTGTTGGTGTACCTTAATAAAATAAAACGCATGAATACATAAGTGCAAACGTATAATAATAAATTTGGGAGCTCAAATGAAAATAGTTGGAAGCAATATCAACGCTTTTTCTTGGCATAATTTCGAAATTGAAAAGAAAACACTAGGTATGTACTGCAGGTACATATTATGTAAGTACTGTTTAAATTCCGAGAGAGACCATTTTTCCTACAATGACATTTTACTTTGTTTGGAAATTACTGCAAAAGAATTTTAAGAAAAACATCTGCTACATACGATTCACTTCAATTTAAAACAAGTTTCAGCTATTTCATGTTTTCACAAAGAGGTTTCGTGTTATTTTTGATACCGAGGTAACTGAAAACGCTTTAAAAGATAGGTGCCTCAAAATATTTTAGTTTCAAAAATGTTCAGTATTTTACTTCAAGTAAATATACAAATTCAATTTTTCGAGTAAAAAAACTACTTTTGAATGCTAAAACGTCACGTTACTTCAGATTTCAGACGAAAGAATCAAATATGATTCTTGAAGAGTCGTGTGTTTTGAGAAAACTCCATTCTGAGAATACATTCTGAGGGAGTGTTTTGACGTACCTACTTAAATAAATTGTAAGTAGTTCGTAGAAAGTTGAAAATGTTTAAAAATGTGTAGTAATCTTGTAATCCACTAACCCGCACTGTGCCCTCGTGGTGAATTTTGATCCCTCAGAAAAGGCCTGTGTTCCAGCAGTTTTTTACCTATAGTAAAAATCGTTTATTTCAACACTCAAAATCACATAAACAGATTTTTACTTAAGGTCAGTTTTTTATACCTAGCATGTATATATTTTAATATAAGCTATGTAGTTTAGGTGAAATTTCCATATAAATCGCGATCCTGTCGAACTGTTTAAAATCAAGTTTAATATCTAATATAATATTAAAGATTTGAGAGCCCTACACTACGATTTCAAAGATAAAATAATCAATTTGTTTCTTAATTGGATTCGATTTAGCATAATTCTTTAAGAATATTCATTGGCTTGAGAATATTGAATATCGTTTGCATCTTGACCTTTAAATGTGTAGTGGTTTGACATAATTATAAGCAGAAACAATAGTTTGAATTAAGACATCAATAGTAAAACAATATAATTTTCAAGAATAAAAAAATGTTTTTTAATTGTATAACGTTTGCGATAGCAAAATTAAATGAACTACAAACATTTGAAGGTCAAGATGAAAACGATATTCAATATTCTTAAATTAGCTAGTTTAAAAAAAAGAAGACCCTTGCTTTTTTGGGGCTTTTATAACAATTAGGTAATAAAAACAAGGTATAGGTAATAAAAAACTATTCATGAAAATTCTCATAGCCTACAAAAACACGAGTCATTTCAAAGATCCGACAAGATTAAGCCGACTAGCGCACCGAATTAGGGTGTCCACGCTTTAGGCTCGCAAACCCGATTGTCCTGCTCCTAATTACGAGTCCCGGACTAAGCCGACACGTGCTTTGTGAGGCGACCACACGGGACCACTGTCCCGGACAGTTTGATTACGCATACCTCTAGCTTTTGATTTGTCAATTCCCGACACAGGTTAGACGGCAGGTAGCTATTAAAATAATTCCTCAATCGAAGGTCCAGGCAGAGGGGTTATTCAGATTGGTGACAGTTCTATTATGGCACAGGAGTGAACTAAAATGTTTTTATTTTGGGAATGGCATCTCGCAGTTTCACCTAGGAGGTTGTCGTCTGCTTAACCGGACTTACCTGTGGGTGCCTCAATAAATTAAGGTTTCCAGCTAGAGCTTAAAAAACTTACATACTAAGCGATTACACGCTAGGGGCACCTGTGGGGTACGGGTTCGACTCAGGGCGTCGCTGGGAGAGGGCAGCAAGGGACAGGCTGGATCGGATTATGAACGAAAGCGAAAATATTCGTGCCTTTTATTTTCAGATGAATCAAGAAAGAGACATTGAGAAAGAGTAACCTACTGTAAATCTACGAGTACCATCAAATAGATGACGTTACCATTTAGTAGGTAAGTACTGTTTCCAACTGCTTACTTCCTATCTTCCTAAGCATTGTTTACACGCATAGCGTTATGTATGGCTGGCTTTTATTACGTAATTATTATTTATTGCTATTTCAGGAAATGTAAGTGGCGCAGATAAAGTGGCTACTATAGTCACACAGCCTGCTAACCACATACCAGAAAGTATTAAGTAATTATTATTTATTTTAATAAGTAATAGTAATAATCATTAATATTATTTAATAGTAAGTAATATTAATTACTATTTATTGTAATTATTATTTATTTATTATTATTTATTGTTTTTTCAGGAAATGTGAGTGGCGCAGATAAAGTGGCTACTAGTCACACAGCCTGCAAACCTCATACCAGAAAGCAAGACTAAAATAACATCATAAACATTTGATTCTCCTGACTTTATCCCAATTTATTTGGTGTCGGCGCAACATTTATTTTTCTTCCCTACTTTTCTATTAGTCGTCTATTAGTCAACCCCCTTTCTGACCATATCATCATTCACACAGTCTATCCATCGTTTCTTTGGTCTTCCCCTACGCTTATAGCCATCGACGTTCATACTCAAAACTTTCCTCACGACAATTTCCTCATTCCTCCGTATCAGAAAGCCCATACCATGGCAACCGATTTCCGAACAACTTTTCCATCGCATCGATTCTTTGGTCTTATTTTCTTCTTGACAAAAAGAAAGTAACGCTAACCTTTCACAACACAACAAGATAATTAACCCGTCTAAACGTGAAAATCAACGCTACCTGTTATAATAACCCCTGGTTATCTGTCACACGGCGTAATAGCCGCCCGCATCGCTTACTTTGAAAGGGTTCGCTCGGGTTATCGTAAACAAACTACATTGTTAGTCTAAATAGTGCAGTTAGGAGGCGTTGCGTGGTTTTCAATTTACTATAACAATAGCCTACACGGATACTCCCTTGATTTGAATAATCGATCGCCGGGATGGTTGGGCAGATATAGGATATAGGGTATAAAATTTAAGTATTTTCGGACTATCGGTGATGGGAGGTGGATAACTATACAATAGAGATGAGATTTAAAACAGTAAAAAGTTATATGGGATTTATACATTTATTTACCATGAAGACTTCTTTTGAAAAATTTATCTAGCGATATTTTCTGAAAATCGGTATTTTGGTAATACAATCGATTGGTGTATAGTTCTCCGTGAGAATTTTTATCAGAGTATACACAAAATACTATATTATATTGTCTGTGTGGTGCCGGACGTAAAGAATAGCACCACCCCATACTTCCCGTGGGTGTCGTAAAAGGCGACTAAGGGTCTAACCGGAGAATGGGCAGCAGCGTTCTCTATGCATTCCACCACCATACCATACTGCGATCGCCAAGCGTGGCGATTATGGCAACCCCTTTTGGGAGAGGCCTATGTCCAGCAGTGGACGTCTTTCGGCTGAAATGATGATGACACAAAATACAGGTATATTGAGAAATCTGTGTCCACACTTCACAGATTTATTTAAGACTAGCTGACCCGACAGACGTTGTCCTGTTTTTGATTCGAAAGACACGGGCGCCATCTATTATCATAATAAAGTTATTGTTGTTTTCATCGGGAACAGCACTTTTTTTCGGGATGAAAGATACCCTATGTCCGTTTCTGCACACCTGACAACGTATATGCAACATTTCAGGATGATCGGTTCAGTGGTTTAGGTGTGAAAAGGTAACAAACAAACTTACTTTCGCAAATATACAGTTAGGATAATATCATGGACGCTCACAAAAGAGACTGTTCACTGCATCCGAGTAGCACAAACGGCCATGGAGCGGGTCATGCTTTGCATAACCCCAGTAGATCGTGTGCGTAACCACAAAGTCCGTCGTCGGTCGAAGTCTACGATGACGTCGGGCACAGGGCGATGTGCTTCAAGTGGAGTTGGGCAGAACATCTTGTTTGACGAGGGGATGGTCGATGGAGTAAAGCTGTGACCGAATGTTGGCCGAGCTCAGGCCAAAGAAACCAGGGCCGTCCAAGAGTGGTTTGGATTGACGATATTATCAAAGTCGTGGGAAACACCCGGACGAGGGACGCAACTTGACTAACTTGTACAGTCAACGAAACAACAGTGGTAACAGTGGTAATTCAACTCTCACTGCTGCCACATTTAGGCACACTCAATGTCAAACTATTGATGTTCTGGTTGACTGTACGCAGAAACAATATAAAATGCAGTAGGACTAATTAAAATATTTCGTACTTCATGATGACGAAACACACACTTCAAAGTACTAAAATGATTAATTCAACCGCTTTCACAAACGTTTAACGACATTTACAGCCTATTCAGTATTATGGTGCGTTTGCGCAAGCCACAGTCACGATCAATTACTTATTGTTCGGGTAACAGACCAGCGTGCAACTGTTGGGTAGCTTTCTACGGCATTGATACTATAGCAAAGTTTGTAAATGTTACCTACTAAAAGCCCAAGGGATTTTATTCAACAGTGGGTAGATACTTAGTTATAGCATGGCATAATATGTCATGGAGGCGTGGCACATGTCGCCTCCATTCGATCAAATTGACCAAAAATTTAATTGCGTACACACAATCCGTCTTATTACAAAACGAGATCTAATTTTAAACCTAGCCTAAACCTTCGAGCCAGTTACTCTATTTTGAACTTTATTCCGACAAACGTAAAGTTCTTAATGCAAAATTGATAACTTAGACTCAGGTTTAACGTCAGTTTTTTAGGGTTCCGTAGTCAACTAGGAACCCTTATAGTTTCGCCATGTCTGTCTGTCCGTCCGTCTGTCTGTCTGTCCGTCCTCGCTTAATCTCTGTGACCGTTAGCACTAGAAAGCTGAAATTTTGTAGGAGTACGTATATCAGTTACGCCGACAAAGTGGTAAAATAAAATTTTGGAAAATATTTTTTTTTAGGAGCTATCCCCTACATGTGAAATGGGGATGAATATTTTTTTCATAATCTACCCCATCGTGTGGGGTATCGTTGAATAGGTCTTCTAAAATGGCTTAGGGGTTGCTAAAATTATTTTTCGATTGAATGCTCCATTTACGAAATATTAAAGTTTAAAGTGCAAATTTTTGTTCCAGTAGGGCGTCCCCCCCACCTCTAAAAGCTAAATTACTGGTTTAAAAAATCTGGAAAAATTCTCGATGATAGTGAATTTCATGAACTTTAAAGGAAAAGTATAGCGGTTAAGATAACTTTATTAGTTTAGCAGTAATAGTCGTTGAACTTGGGTGTTGGATAATTTTGTACCAAATACAAAATCCTTAGCATTAATCCTTTAAAGTGACTAAGGTGAAGTAGTTGCTTATTTATAATGGGTAAAGACTTGCATTGAAAACCAAAATATGTTTTTTTTTTTTTACCTATTCAGAATAAAGAACAACAGAATCATACTACATTGTGATAACGGGCTACTACGGAACCCTACACTGTGCGTGGCCCGACACGCACTTGGCCGGTTTTTTTTAATAAGAACTTTAGCTTCGTCGGATTATAGTTCGAAATTTAAAAATGGCTGGATGGTTTAAACCTGGGTCTAAAGATAAATCTTGTTTTATAATAAGACGGAATGGGTTTTGTCAATTCAACAACATTCATTGCGTTATTTACATTGTTGAGTAGACACATTTTTCGAACATATGGAGCAATGGATTAGAAATCTCTTTAAAAATTATTCAGATTGAGATTGATAGTGTGTTACGTAGTGCAGAGTTGCATGTGTGCATTCAGTGACTGTATCTATACTTTTTAGTGCCCGCCCCTTTTGAGCATGTGTACGATAAGATAGCACAAAAGTGTTACGCCTACTTTCTTGCGTGTCTGCCAAAAAAGCATCATGTAATGGTGGCGCCTCACATTGGGTATATTGGCTACAAGTTGTAGTCTTGGATCCAATACACCAATGTGTATATCGGTCTTAGACAGATATTGGACATAAACGGAACAATAATTGGGTACAATGATTGGCCATTCAATTCGTAGCCAAGCTTTGACCGAAATCATAATCCAATGGCTCCGACGCAGAATGTCCACTTCTGAGGTGCCGGCATGAGCCGTATCTATTTCTTTTGTTTTTATGTGAATTTCAGGAATGGAAAAAAGGTGACGAAATTTGAACTCGAACAAATATAGAGTGAAGGCATACCTTTCGGATATCTATGGTTCACAGTATCGTGAAGAATAGACGGATTATAATTTGTATTATAGGTATTGCAGTTGTTGTATAAAAGCTTGATAAAATGCCTAGATACCCATTTCGGTAAAGCTTTGGTTGGCAGCTAACTTGTAAAACTCAAACTCAAATGGACTATTAGTACTCAAAATACTCATTTCATAATCCACTATCTTCTTCCTAAGCAATCTGTTATTTGAAAGGATAAAATAATCTCATTATACTCGTATATCTATTACAAATAGACGAATTCCTCTGAAAGCAGGTATGCTAACATTGGTATATCCGTCCCAACGGACAGCGGCAACTTACAAGAAACAAACGATAAATCTTAGATCTCATTATCTGCCTGTTTTCCCAACTATGTTGGGGTCGGCTTCCAGTCTAACCGGATGTAGCTGAAAGAATAAACGAATGTGAATGAATGAACGAAAGCAGCTGAAAAGTATATTACACGGAGCGACTGCCTATTTGAATTCCACAACCCTATTACTGGGTAATATGATACCCCTTGGTAAGACTGCTAGTCAGACTTTCGAGCTTCTGACTACCCGTAACGACTGTCAAAGATCCACGAATGACAGCCGAAACCAACGGCTTAACGAGCCTTTCGAGGCACGGAGGGGGCACGGTATGTAAATATGGTCACCCATCCACAGACCAACCGCGGCAAGCGTAGCTTAACCTGATCGATCGTCCTGTGCGGCTGTTATTATTTAGCCACGGGACCCTCATGCTGGAATTTGACCGAAGATGTAGCCTTGGACCATTGGCTCCAATGTGTCTATCGGGCCTGGACAGATATTGGACAGGATTATACTGATTTTGCTGCACATTGGTACCAAGTCTGAACCAATGGACAAGGCCAATGTGTAGCGCCGCCATTATAAAAACCCACACAAACACGCACACGGACACACAGTCACATTAATTCTTACTCGAGTGTGGTTTGTAACTCAAAACTAAAGGGATCGTGTAACATTCGCACGGACACTCAACACCCGGCCTTCCTACATAACCTAGTTAGTACTGGAGAGACCTAACACTGCTCCGGGTAGGGTTACCAAGTAATGATATTAAGGAGAAGTACCTATGAGAATGTAATCTGAAGAATTTTGTTGGTAAATTGGTGAGGGATCTTGTTTTAAGGCTCTTTTATGAAAATTGGCTTCAATTATTTCTACCTATAGGTACCTTTGTATAGGTATAGTATTTTACCCTTTCCATGCATTGTGTGGAAACCGGTTGTCATGGTATGGGCATGTGATGCGGAAATGAGAAAAAGCCGTGAGGAATGTTACGAGTATAAAATATATAGATTGCTATAATTAGGGGAAGACTAAAGCAACGATGGATGAATTGTGTCAAAGATGATATGGCTAGAAGGGTATGTCTACCGAAATTATGAATATTGGAGAAGTATGGAAGAAAAGAAATAAACTGCATTCGCGATTTATTTCCCAAACATGTAAACAATATGTGTTTATGGAAAAATAACTTTAATTCCTACACAATAAAGTTCAGTTTACGCTACAACTTCAAATATTTTTATAACTTTTTTAATAGTGCTAGTCACTCTGAAATCAACTTAATTACCTACCATTAAAGTTGATATTTGTTTAACTTGAAATAACATCAATTTGAAACAAATATTAATATACTTTATGTTGTGCCGTCGCGCCGTCCCCAAATAATGATGATCATGAATGATTATTAAAAGACAAGGACATAAAGAATCTATAGGGGTTGTAAAGTTGTTTTTTTATATATTGCAGGCTTATTTTTAGTATTTTGTTCTACAAATCCAAGATCAGATTATACTCACTGAAAGGAGCATTTAAAAATGTTTTGCTCTGTCCTGAAAAATCGCTGGGACGGACGGAAGAACTATACATTCTTGTGATCAAAGAAATCTTTACGTTTTCTAGTAATATGAGTAGATACCTATTACTACAAAATTTAAAGATTTAGCTGCACCCCGCGGTTTCACCCGCATAAGTGTCGATCCTGTAGTAATATCGGGATAACAAGTATTCTACGTGTTATTCTGATGTAATAAGCTATATTACTGTAAAGTTTTATCAAAATCCGTTTAGTAGTTTTTGCGTGAAAGAGTAACAAACAAACACACTCACAAACTTTCGCCTTTATAATATTAGTGTGACTAGTTGCGCCACTCGGTTTCACCCTCGTAAAAGTCGATCCCGTGAGAATATCGGGATAAAAAGTAGCCTATATGTTAATCCAGGGTGTCAGCTACCTCCTTACAAAATGTTATCAAAATTGGTCCAGCCGTTTAAGCGTGAAGAAGTAACAAACATATAAACACACACACACCCCCTCACTCACAAACTTTCGCCCTTGTAATATTAGTATGATAGTGTGATAACCTGTTAGAGAATATCGGAACAGAAAAGTATATCCTATAGTAGGCCTGGTACTCCGTGCTGGTACGCCTATCTTACTGATAACTGTGAGATTCCCTTTCTTCGTCGGTTGTTCAAACATGCCATTTTTCGGTACAGACATGTTCATTGGCTTTTCTAGCTCAGTGAAGTTTAGTGTCAATTCTTCTCTATTCATCAAATGATCTGAGGCTTCAAAATTCAAAACGTGTAAGTGTTATGAGATGCCTAAGAACTACAAAGCCCTTCCTTAAGTTTATTTTTAGTTACTATTACGGAATTCTGTTCTGCTAAACTCGATTTAAAGAAACATATGGCCATAAAAACTTTTAATTATGTCCAACACTCGTCCCAATTAATAAGTATTCAATAATACGACAAACAACTTGTTAATAGGATTGCCCTAACAAAAATGAAACCAATTACGCAAATATATCTGAAAATAAAAACCAGGAAAATGTCTAAAACATTACTTTTATTCATACAGTAGTTATTAAATGTAGGAAGAAATTGTATTAAAAAGCATGTAGGTGTTTTCTAGAAAATTCGTGAAAATAGACAAGGATTTGTCAGATGAAAACCTGTGAATGATTCACAAGGGGTTTTTAAGACAAAAATCTTGTGTTAAAATCACCCAAGGAAGCAGAAAGGTAAGGTAGCATGCAACAATTAGGACTTCTTAAATGTTGCAATTTTATCAAAAACCCCTTTTTTTTTTTTGTAGTTTTGTGTCTCTGATTTGTGGATAAAGCTTCACACACACGTATCAAATCGGAAAGGGATCGGCACCGTATCGCCTTTCGCCTCGCCGTCAAACAGGCGTCAACCTAACATAAGCACGTAACCAAAGCGGATCAGAAGCTCAGATACGTCGACTCGGCTACGGCTAGGCGACACCGCGGTTACGGCTCGCCGACAGCAGACGTAAGCTCGTGTACGGAGAGACGTAAGCGCGGGGACGACGAGCTGTAACGCACCGCACCGCGATTCGTGAGCTTGTCCCGAGGCGAGGCGATTACGTTACGATTCCGATTCGTGTGCGTTGCAGTAGGGAGTTTCATAAAAAGAATACTGAACGGTTCGAGTTGATACGGTGCCGATCCCTTTCCAGTTTGATACGTGTGCTATGACCTTTACTCATCACTCTGATAAGTAAAGCCCGCATAGATCCAACTTAACAATCGTTTGAAGGTTTACATTGATTTGTAGTCTATGGTATACGGGACGCCCCCCTAGCTTGGAAACATTATACAAAACAATACTCAACACGCCCGCGCCAAAACTTTCTTTATAAACACAATGTATTTATTATTATGAATAGAAATACCAATTATACGTAAACAAACACAAAACCCATTACCTACAGCTAAAGTATATCATTTTCGCAGGCGTATAACAAAATATCAATTATAACGTACTTTGGAAACTTTGCCACAACATCCCGAAGCGTACGGACAACTTCTATTCATCTCTGTGGAGAAAATGTATCGGTATTTTTGTTTGGAACTCGATAACAGGGTACTTTGAGAAGTTTGTTAAAAGGTTACCCGATGCCTCTGTTTGAACCCGTGTATCTGTTTGCAGTAGTTTATCGGGAGGCTACCATCGATTTTCATGGAAATGTGATTGGAAAGATGGTGCACACTCCCAATAATATTCTAGGGCAGCCCAAATCCTTCTTGTCATGTAAATTCAGGAATATTTAGCTACTACCAATTTAAATTGTCCGTATAATTATTAAACCAAAACTTCATTCTCTTTCTCTCTCTCTTTTTAAAATTTTCTTTGATTCTTATTTTTTTGAATTTTTCGTTTTCTTCTTTCTTTGTATCAAATGGCTATAACACGGCAGATTGACGTAGTGAGTGAACTTGATAAATAGGTTACTCCCTGACTGTTTTTGGGTGCAAAGACTCGAGCGATTTTGGGGATAGATGCTTTATAATCATGATCATAAAGCAGATTACAGTGATTGCAACATCATTGTCGGGTACCTATAAATCCTCATTCCAAATGGAAAACATATTATGTAGTAGAAACGACACTATGAAAAGTACGAAAAACAAAAATATATACAAAAAACAATTATTGTAAACTCTCGCCTTCTTCCCTTGAGTATAGACAGAAACTACAGAACGCCATTTGCTATGATCCTTACATTCTCCTTTTCTCACCAGTGCGTCCTGCTCGTCATAACATACGGTGCTGAAACGTGGACACTGACGGTCGGGCTGGTCCACAAATTCAAGGTCGCTCAGCGCGCTATGGAGCGAGCTATGCTCGGAGTTTCTTTGAAGGATAAAATCAGGAATAAAATTATCCGGACAAGAATCGGAGTTACCGACATAGCTTGCAGAGTAAGCAAACTGAAGTGGCAGTGGGCTGGCCATGTCTGTCGAAGGACCGATGGCCGGTGGAGCAGACGAGTTCTGGAGTGGAAACTGCGTATCGGCAAGCGTAGCGTGAGATGCCCCCCCCCCAGCTAGATGGACGGACGACCTAAAGAAGGTGGCTGGGGTAGACTGGATGCGGAAGGCGGAGGACAGGGTGCTGTGGCGCAGTCTGGGAGAGGCCTATGTCCAGCAGTGGACTGTGATAGGCTGAGTTGATTGATTGATTGATTACATTCTCCTTTTGCCTACTCGCTCTAGGTGAACATTATTGACCTTTTTGGTGATGTTCCTCACAAAGGTAAGGTGCGTAGTACTCGCAACCCGCGTGCGTGTATGACCTGGGGACCTAAAAAGGCCACTTTGGCAGAATCATAAAAGGATAACATTATGAATTATAATATGGCGAAGGCAGTCCGTATTTTTTCTTTTTTTCACTGCACTACGTAGGTTTAATCAAAGAGATTGGAATTGGATTTGGATAGGATTGATTAGAATTTTAGCACAGACAAAAAAAATATATCTGAAAAATCCTTTACCAATGGGATTTGATACGAATAAGTTATCAGTTAACTGTCCATTATGATTCATAAAGTTATCCTTTTATGATTCTGCCAAAGTGGCCTTTTTAGGCCCTCAGATGTATGAACGAAATATAATTATAGTTGTTAAAAAGATATATGAAAAAACATGCATGATTCATTTTTCAATCCAATACAAAAGAGGACACAGTAAGGCCAACCAATACAAAAACTTGTGACCACCTTTCAAAAAAGTCCTTCGTCATTTAAACGCTTTATAAACTGACCAACAAAACAAAAGCCTCGAACAATAGGCTTACAATCGAAACGCAAACGAGCTAGTCTATAAATAAACAAAGCATAGTTTCCAGTCTCATTCCCTTTACTTTCGAATGCGATTTCCCGGCGTCGCGTTACCGTAACCCTATAGATAGCGTTAACTGAGCCGGTTTGCGCACTCGTATCGTGTTCACGGTACTGATATATTTTTTTCTGAAGCCACATCTTGCGGGGGTGTGTGACCGAGGATATAAGCAGATATTTATTTATTAATGGCGTAAAGATCTCCATGCTGGCCAAAACTAGTCTCTATAAAACATAAAAGAAAAGCACAAGAAATAAAACGTTAGCTATTTCTGGAATCATCCAACTTTTTGTTTAAGTTTTTCCTCATATTTGATTGCCAAGATCCTATCTTGTCAGAGGAACTAAACGTGAGCTTTTAAGTTCAATTATATATTATTAAACATGATATGAAGTCATACAAATTCCAAGGCATCAGTTACCTACTTGAACATAAAATAATCACACTAATATTATAAAGGCGAAAGTTTGTGAGTGTGAGTGTGTGTTTGTTTATATGTTTGTTACTTCTTCACGCTCAAACAGCTGGAACAATTTTGATAAAATTTTAGATGGAGGTAGCTGACACCCTGGATTAACACAAAGGCTACTTTTTATCCCACGAGATCAACATTTACGCTGGTGAATTGAATTGTTTCTTCATTTGTCTTTTTTTTACATTGTTCTCACATATAGAAGCAATAAGAATAATGTACCCAGGATTTTGTAATAACTTGATTTAAAAGAGTGTCCATGGAGTTTCTTGCCCGTTCTTCTCCATAGAGATCTACGTTTTGGAATGGGCAACTAGCTTCAACTTTCTGACTAACTGACAGACTATTTAATTTTGACAATTCAAAAGTGCCTGTACAAGGTTTAATTGAAATAAATGCTTTGAGTTTGAGTTTGAGTTTGAAACCGCGGGGCGCAGCTAGTATCCAAATATTTTTCTGACATAATTTTTAAATGATCTAGCTAGTACTCATCATGTCAAATACTGACCAATCAGCGACCTTTTCTTCTCCAATCTGTCAATTAAAATAACCCATAGAACAGTAAGAAATACGTAATCAAACGGCACAAAACCAAAATATACCATCATAAGCTTCTATGATAATTATCCACACCACAAATACAATCATACAAAATTGTACAAGGAACATTTCGAACACGCGGTGACACGAACGGCGTTGCCGGATCTCTAGAGTCTCACCGCATCAGATCCGTAGGTCGCGCCACTCGAGATTAGCAAGCGAGCGTAATGGAGATCACGAATGCCACACACAAATGATGGGGAATATTTTATGCAGGTTGCTTTCAAATAATCTGTAGATATCATAATGTTGTGGGACTTAGATTTTGAATAGGTTGATGCCTGTTATTATTAGTTAGAGTTGTGGTGGCGCAGTGGTATTGACCGCGACTTTTATTAGGCCGTACGTTCGAATCCTGACAGGCGCTTCACTTTATGTAAATTAGTTCATCACCACTGCTTTCAAAGCGGTGAAGGAAAACATTGTATGGAAACTAGATCCTAGAGCTAAAAGTTCGAAGACATGTGACATCTACCAAAATGGTGGCCGGGAGTCGTCACGCGGCTCCCGACGCCCGGAGCGTCTCCCGCGGAGACTGGGACGGGAGGCTCTTTCCCTCAGCCATCCCGCCACCTCCTTCGCTAGCATGACTGCCTCGCAGAAGGAGGTGACTGCCTCCACACATCTACCAACCTGCACTGGGCCCGCGTGGTGGATTACAGCCCACTCCCTCTCATAGAGAGGAGGTCAGTGTTCGAGCAATGGGATTACTATAGGCAGATTATGGTTGCTGCTGTGATTCCTCTACCCATTTGAGTAACGGTAGCCATAATAAGATAACTATATTTAAATACTAGGTACGCCCCGCGGTTTCACCCGCATAAGTTTCCATCCCGTGGGAATATCGGGATAAAAAGTTGCCTATATGTTAATCCAGGGGGGCAGCTACCTCCATACCAAATTTTATCAAAATGTGTCTAGCCGTTTGAGCGTGAAGAAGTAACCAACATATAAACACACACACACAAACTTTCGCCTTTATAATATTAGTCTTAAAGTCTTATGCTGCTATGATTCCTTTACCTATTGGAGTAACGGTAGCCTTATAAAGATATTTAAATATACAAATAATTTCCTGCTGATGATTTGCCTGGATTTTTATTTTTAACCAATATTAAAGAACAAGATTAAGAGGGGCCCGTGGCTAAATAATAACAGCCGCACAGGTCGATCGATCAGGTTAAGCTACGCTTGCCGCGGTTGGTCTGTGGATGGGTGACCATCTTTACATACCGTGACCCCTCCGTGCCTCGGAAAGCACGTTAAGCAGTTGGTCCCGGCTGTCATTTGTGGATCTTTGACAGTTGTTACGGGTAGTCAGAAGCCCGAAAGTCTGACAACCAGTCTTACCAAGGGGTATCGTATTACCCAGTAACTGGGTTGTGGAGGTCAGATAGGCAGTCACTCCATGTAAAATACTGGTATTCAGCTGCATCCGGTTAGACTGGAAGCCAGCCCCAACATGGTTGGGAAAAGGCTAGGCAGATGATGATGATGATGATTAAAGAACAAGATTCTTATCTTAATTTTTCATGAAAAGCAGAAATACAGGTAGCTTACTCCAATTTTTCTTTCAGACCTTACTTTTACCCTTAACGTTTGAAAAGCTGCGTATCAGGAAACGTCAAGAGTTTCAGATGTTTTTGTTACGTCTCTGATGTTCAGTTCCTATAAAAACAAAAACGAATCGTTTTGCTTACCATTGATTGCATTTTATATTGCCAAGGCATATATATATATTCGTAAGCTTATTGTGATAGCTACTTCCATATGGGAGGCCTATTATGCAAAGCTATGAGGTATTTGGTTTATTATTGGTAAAGATACAAGTCCCTATTTTTACCAATAACGGTCCGTAATAACTAATAAAATAATAAGAATCGGCCATGACTTGTTACGTTGTCAAGCCGTTTGGTATTGGTATAAGATTAATCTTTATTCTATTTAAAGACCGTGAGTGAAACCACAAGAGGATATATATTCCTAAACTAACATTGAGCTACTGACTGAGCGCGACTGCTGAGCCAGAGGTAATGGATTCGATTTCCGGGTTGGGCAAAGTGTTATTGAGTTTTTCCATTAGGAATTTCTTAGTGACAGCCTAGAATTTGGAAGTCAGTGGTGTGATATCCCCATGCCTCGGAGAGCACGTTAAGCCGTTGGTCCTGCGCCTGATCTCTCTCCGTCGTGTCGGATTGCCGTCCCATCGCACTATGAGAGTGAGGGAGGAGGGAATGCACCTGTGTCCGCGCGCACACTTGTGCACTATAATATCTCCCGCGCCGAAGGGTCGTCTTATTTCCACAGCTTTGCACCTAGTACGGTTGGGTGTGTCAACCCCTTCGTACTAGGACCGGTCTGGGTGTCTCTACACCCATTTCACTAGACCGGTTAGGAACCCGTTCGCGCAATAAGATTAGCGACGGGATTCAAGCTTAGGGCTCACCCTAGGTACTCACCTCCCTGTCTTCACCCGACAGGGAGGGTAGGATCACACACCCGGGCACTCCCACCCGGGGTTAGGTAATTAGGTTTCTTACGCCTCTATGCGTAGTCCCCTTTCCCTCTCCTAGACCGCCATGGACGCTGTTATTATAGCGTTCGTCAAGGAGGTCCTTTTTAAGGATCCGTCCTTCAAGGCGAAGTACGGTCCTCAGCTGTTGGCATATCGCCTAGCTCCCTCCCCCTCCACCGACTCCGTCGCTGATTTCAGTGACGTTTTTGAAACCCCGACTGTCTCGGAAACACCGGCGCCTTTGTCCGTCCCGACAAAGGGTTCCGCCAGTGTTTCCGAATCGACTAAGGTCGCCGCAGCCCCCTCGTCGGCACCCATTGCCAAAGCCGCCATTGTCCCAGAGACAATGGACTCCTTACCACCCTCCCAACCCGAGGCTATGGACACGTCCATACCTCAACCCGACCCTGACGAAACCCTCTCTGACTCTTCCTCCTCCGAAGACGACTATCAAGTTGTCGGAAAGGGAGGTAAAAGAAAGAAGGGCTCCTCTTCCCACGCTTCCAAGGCTAAGAAAAGCCTAGCGCCTTCCCCATCTCCCCTCCCCCCCACCCCTCCCCCCGCCTCACCCACCGCAGCATCTCCCGCCGCTTCTCAGGCCGTCCCTGCCTCATGCCCTAGTGCAAACCCGCCAGCTTCTATCAAAAAGAACCAACGCCCCCCGCCCCCTATCTACATTCAGGAGAAGTCCAAATGGACAGAAATCTCCAAAATGTGTGTTGATCGTAAGATCAACTACACAAACGCTAGGTCCACCCAACAGGGTATTAAAGTCTCGGTTCCCTCGTCCTCGGACTACAGGGAATTCACCCGCCTTCTGCAGGTACGGAATTATTCATTCCATACCTACTCCCTCCCGGAGGAAATCCCCACCCGCGTCATAATTAGGCACGTGCCGAAAGAAATCTCCACTGAGGAGATCAAAGAAGACCTTGCTTCACAAGGCATCCCTGTTTCCGCCGTCCATCGCTTGCACAAAGCGAGGACAGACCTAGTTTACGACATGGTCCTTGTCGTATGCGACCCCACAGACGGACATCACCCTATTTTCAAGGTGAAGTCCGTCTGCTCCCTCTCGGGCATCTCTATCGAGAAGCCCCGAAAGTCCAACCTGATTGGACAATGTCATAGGTGCCAGCTATATGGCCACGCCCAATCTCACTGTTACGCGACACCTAGATGCGTCAAGTGTCTAGTAAATCACGGAACAGCTGACTGCTCCCGTCCCAAAGACCGCACTCTGTGCACAGAGCCGCCGAGCTGCGTACTCTGCGGTCAATCCGGGCACCCGGCTAACTACCGGGGTTGCCCCAAAGCCCCTAAAGCCCCCTCTCCCAAACTGGCCAAGCGCGCAAGCGACCGCCAACAAAGAGAGAGCCCCTCTGTGAAGATCCCATCTTCACAAATGCCCGAACGGCTCAGTCCTCAGAGACCCTCGCCCTGGGCCAATCTCTTCCACCAGAAAGCTCCCGCAGCTTCGGTGCCCTCCCAATCCCCGACCCTCCCTGCACTGATGGCAGTCTCCATCCCACCGCCACCAGTAGCCCCCGCAGCCCCAGTAGCCCCCTCGGCCTCAGCTGCCGCTATGATAGTTCAACCTGCTACCACTCCCTCTGGCCCCAGTAGGTTCCCCCAAACGCTCGTCCCTGGCCCTCAGCCAAACAGCATGGAGGTGATAATCGGTGCTTACGCATCATTCATCGCCCCTGCTAACGCTATGGCAGCCGAAATCCAAGCCTGCCAAGGCAATCCTCGGCGTATTGCCGAGATTTTCAATGCGTATCCCGAGATTACGCAAGTCCTCGCAACTCTTAAATTCTAATTGCTCCCAATGGATCAACAAAGAATAAGCGTAAATAAACCCCGATCCCTTAAGCTAGGCTTCTTCAATGCCAATGGCATTTCTAGTCAGCGTAATGAGATCGCCACCTTCCTCCGCGATCATCAGCTTGACATCCTCTTAGTTCAGGAAACCTTCCTAAAGCCCCATAATCGAAACCCGAACATTGCCAACTATAAACTAGTTCGCAACGACAGGTCTCGATGTCACAATGGTGGTACCCTTATTTATTTCAAAAAGTCCCTTCATTGCTCCCCAATAGACCCTCCTCCTCTACTCTCTCACCTGGAGGTCTCTATCTGTCGGCTTGGCATGACTGGTCATCAATCTATATCAATCATCTCTGCTTATATCCCGCCCTGCACTGGTGCAGAGGATACCATCTCTCTCACCAACGACTTCACTGCCCTCTTTGGTATGAGTGACTCCGTCATCATGGCGGGGGACCTCAATGCCAAACATCCCGCCTGGAACAGTAACACGACCTCTACCAGAGGGAGATTCCTGTTCAACCTAAGCTCCACCCTTAATTTCGATGTCATCGCTCCGATGCGTCCTACCCATTACCCGGGTAATCCAAACCACCTTCCAGACGTGCTCGACATAGCGCTGCTCAAGAATGTAAACCTCCGTTTGCAATCTATCGAGACGCATCAAGAGCTCAACTCTGACCACCGACCAGTCATTATTCACCTAGCCCCCTATTCGGGCCCCCGTGATCCCAATCAGCCCCCTCAGACCAAAGTAGTGACTGACTGGAGGAAAGTAAGCGAAAAGCTGAAATCCACCACGTCACCCCACCTGGATTCCATTCCCGATCAAATTGTCTCAGTCGCGGACACGACGGGCGCGATCGCCTCGTTTACAGAACACGTTCAATCCGTATTGACGGATTGCTCACGGGAAGTTCCAGTGATGGAAGACCATCGCTGGAAATTACCGGCTGACGTACGTGATCTGATAACCGAGAAGAACGCGTCCATCCGTGCCTATGACTCTTTTCCCTGTGACGCGAACAAAGCCCACATGCGCTATTTACAGCGTGCTGTAAAGAAACGCACAACGGAGCTGCGTTCCGAGGGATGGGACAAGTTGCTCGGCGAACTGGAACCCACTCACAAAGCCTTCTGGCAGCTTCAGAGGAAGCTTCGCTCCCCCGAAGAGGCCTCTATGCCTCCTCTCGTACGCCCCGATAAGACCATCGCCTTTGACAACACCGAAAAGGCCGAATGCCTCGCCGCCAGTTTAGAGTCCCAATGCTCTCCCAGCTCTCAACCAGTAGATCAAGCGCACCTCGACAAGGTGAACGCTGAGGTCGAACGTAGAGCCTCCCTCCCACCAGTCGAAGACCCTGATGATCCTCTGCCTCCGGTCACTCCTGACGAAGTGCAAGACATCATAAAAGGGCTCCAACCCCGCAAAGCCCCCGGTTCGGACGGCATCACCATCAAGGTGTACCAACTCCTCCCCGCCCCCCTCATTTTGCTCATGACCGCTATCTTCAATGGCGCTCTGAGTAACAACATCTTCCCCCAAGCGTGGAAAGAAGCCACGGTCATAGGTATCCCCAAGCCAGGCAAACCCAAGTCTGAGCCCTCCAGTTACCGACCCATCAGCTTGCTCAATGTTTTCGGCAAAATCTATGAGAGACTTATTTATAAGCGTCTCAGGGATTTTGCCGAATCAAAGAGCCTCATTCCCAACGAGCAGTTTGGTTTTCGAGCTAAACACTCGTGCGTCCATCAGGTCCACCGCATCGTTGAGCACATTAGCGCTGGCTTCCAGCGCGGTGCGCCAACAGGTGCTCTATTCTTCGACATTGCGAAAGCATTCGACAAGGTCTGGCATAATGGCTTATTATATAAGCTCTACCAGCTAGGTGTGCCAGACCGTCTCGTGCTCATCTTACGAGACTATCTGTCGAGTCGTACCTTCCGCTATCGCATCGACGGCGCACTCTCTCCCCCCCACCCGGTCCGTGCCGGAGTCCCCCAGGGTGGCGTTCTATCCCCCCTCATATTCACCCTGTTCACCAGTGACATTCCCAAAAGTAAATCGGCTCAGTTGGCTCTTTTCGCCGACGACACCGCTATTTACTATACGGGTCACAGTCAGGTCTCTATCGCTCGCACTCTCCAAAAATCCGCAAAAGCCTTAGGCGATTGGTTCCGGAAATGGAGAATCGAGGTCAACCCCGATAAGAGTCAGGCGGTTCTCTTCAGGAAACCGCGAATTCACCTCCCCCCCCTCCCCAGCCCGATCACTATGTATGGCAAGCCGATCCCTTGGGATAAGCAAGCCAAATACTTAGGGGTCATTCTCGATGACCGTCTTAGTTTCGGAGTGCACATAAGGTCGGCGCGTTCGCGCGCCGCCTTCGCTCTCGGCAGGCTCCACTCCCTACTGACCTCCCGCAGCAAATTGTCACTCAAGTGCAAATTGCGCCTCTACACCGCAGTCATCCGTCCCATCATGACGTACGCTTGCGTAGTCTTCGCACACGCTAAGCCTCATCACCTGCATAGAATGCAGACCCTACAAAACCGTTTCCTCCGAAAGATCACGGGAGCCCCCTTCTATGTCCGAAACGTGAACCTTCACGTAGATCTCAGACTTCCCACCGTCCAGCAGTTCATGAAACGCCTCTCAAAGCGCTTCTTTGATTCTGCCATTAAGCACCCCAATCCCCTGATTGCGGCGGCCTCCCGATACACTCCCTCCCGCATAAGTAAGATTCGCCGACCAAGGCATACCCTCACCGTCCCCGATGACGCCACTACCCTCCTCCAGGAAAGTAGAAAGAGCACCAGCACACTCAGAATACACACAACCCGTCGTCCGTCATTCCGCCCTCGCCGTCGAGGCCCGTCGCGACCCCCCGTACCATGTCCGCCCCGACCCTTGCTCGATGTAGTGCCAGCCCGCGCCGCAGCTGAGCCTGTAGATTTAAATTCCCGACTGTGACCTCTGAGTTTGTTTCGGCTTTTCTTCTCAGAGCAGTCTGCTAGGAAAAGCCGGTCTCATCATTCGTTAAATAATATTAACCTGATCCAGCCTGTCCCTCTTGCTGCCCTCTCCCAGCGACGCCCTAAGCCGAGGTCCGTACCCCACAGGGGGTGCCCTTAGCGTGTAGTCGCTTAGTTTGTAATTAGTTTTTAAGCCCTGGCTGGAGGCCTTAATTTATTGAGGCATCCACAGGATCGCCCGGTTAAGCAGTCGACAACCCCTCTGGTTGAACTGCGAGATGCCCATTTCAAAAAAAAAAAAAAAAAAAAAAAAAAGGGTCGTCTTATTTGAGATTGGCCGCCGTGGCCGAAACACGGTCTGGAGGACTGAGCTAACAAAAATGGCCGATTCATCAAACTATCCCAAAGGATACGAAAGGCAAATAATTTTCCTCGATTTCAGACTAATCCCTTATTCCCTGATAGGAAGGGGTGAATGAACCTGAAATACATATTAATAGAGGCAATTTACGGGTAACATCTTATCATGAAAAAACGTTTCTATATTTTTCTTTTCCGTGTAGAGTAGGTATCCTACCTACAGTCCGTTCACAGTTATTTTACCTCTGACAGGTGCAACCCAACAGCAACCTAATTGCCATGAGAATAAGAATCACAGTGATTTTGACAGATTTGTCCGTGACAGCAAATCAAAACCAACCTAATTGTAACGAGAATAAAGTTATCTGTGATTTTGACAGTGATGCAAAATCAAAAGTAAAACAACAGACTATGAATGGGCTATATACTTAAATATTGCTGTCGGCGATGTCAAATTAATAGTACGGATGAGTATTTTCCTTACTAAATAGTAAGGAAAATACTCATCCGTTCTTTACTCAGAACATACATTTACTCAGAGACGAACAACCACTTACTTATTTACTTCAAAATAATAATACTGCTGTTAGGAAATGTTGAACATAATGCTGTTGGTGTTCTTATTAAATAGATTAAATATAATTTTAGCAAAAATCCACAACATTTGAGGTGCTCAGCTACTAGTATTAAAATAGGTATGAAATAATAGATAACCGATAGGAAATGGAGGGAAATCATAGAAAAAAAATTAAGAAAAAATTTCCTAATGGGTCACACACTTTTACCGGTAACATTGAACACAATATTCTGCACAATATTTTCAGTACTCCACATAAAGCTATAACAGATTCTTTACAGCGAACGCATTCAGCACATAAATACACCGTATTGAATGTTGATACAGCTTCCGAGCTCTATCAACATCAACACGCACACGGCACTCACCGTAACAACAGACCCACAAATAAATAGTAGGTAGCGTTGAATAAAATGTCCGCAAAATTCAGAAGTATATTGGCTTTTCTGAATTTTTGGACATTATACGACGAAGTCGTGGGCAGAAGCTGGTCGCTGATAAAATGTCACTCTGTTTAAGCCCACTGCTATCTTGCTCACTGGTTAATATTGCCACGGCAGGAACTTTCATTCTTCGAGAGCGTATACATTGGCATCAAGCAGAGCAGTGGTAGCCAAGTGTTAACGACCGCGACTTACGAGTTGTAGGTCGTAGGGTCGAACCCAGACAGGCGCTTTACTTTGTGTAAATTATTTCATCACCACTGCTCTCAAAACGGTGAAGGAAAACATCGTGAGGAAACCGGCATGTCCTAGAACCAAAAATTCGAAGACATGTGACATCTGCCAATCCGCACTGGGCCCGCGTGGTGGATTACGGCCCACTCCCTCTCACCGAGAGAAGGCCTGTGTCCCAGCAGTGGGAACATTATAGGCTGATTATGGTTATGTCAGGAACTTTGTGCGTAGAGAAATAAAAACAAGATGGCCAAAATCACTTGTGTGGTCGACTGTTCTGTGTGTCTCATGGGTGATACGATAACATCGATCCGACACACGCCTACGTACGTTTTTGCCGTGTAATGAACCTGTGGACTTTTTTTTAGGTTCTCACCCTTCGAGTAGGTACTTTAAAGCAACGTATAAAAAGTGTTTAAGTAGAAATTGAATGTGCATACATAAATGCGCAACCTTCATATTGACTGAGGCGCTAGTGTGATGTTACCTACTTGTTAAAAACTTTTGCGTCACTATCCCTTAAGCCGCGTTTCCATTAGGCAAGTCTTGCATGCAAGTATGACGTCACACTTGTATGCAAGTGATTTGAATTGAAAACAGGAATTTGTTCAACTTGCAGCTTGCATACAAGATTTTAGTGGCATACAAGTATTAATCCTGCACATAATCTATACACCTGCGCATGCGCTTGCAACTTGTATGCAAATGAGCTGACTTGAGTGTTGTGTGTACAAGTTTAAACCTAATTGCATACTAGTTGCAACTTGTTTGCAAGCTGTGGTTTCTACTATACAAATTGCATGCAACTTGCAACTTGTATGCAAGTCATTTGCATAATGGAAACGCAGCTTTACTTAGGCTTCCCTTGCTTCACTCTATTAGTAGAGTGCTATTATAAACACAAGCACACACAAGCTATATTTATTACCACTTGTTTTGTTTTAAACTTTATAATAATTACTAGCTGCGCCCTGCGGTTTCAGCCGCGTAAGTATCGATCCCGTGGGAATATCGGAATAAAAAGTAGCCTATATGTTAATCCAGGGTGTCAGCTACCTCCATACAAATTTATATCAAATTTGGTCCAGCCGTTTGAGCGTGAAGAAGTAACATATAAACACACACACACACACTCACAAACTTTCGCCTTTATAATATTAGTGTGATGACAGTTTGTGAGGTAGGTATATGTCTATGGGCCAGTGTAGCCTGAAATAAATGTATTATTTCTTAAGTCGACGTTTTCAAATAGTTGCATAATTAATTAGAGTGAATAGAAATCAATACAAAAGATTTATTACTATTACGTAGGTAACCTAAATGTTAAATGTGTTTAAGTGCCAGTCTTCACCTACTTAAAATTCTGCAATAAAAAAAAACAAATTAAAAACATGACTAAACCAGTCTCAATATAAAGCACAGGCTATAAATAGTCTACACGAATACAAAACACGATTAAGTAGGTGTCTGATTTAAATAAATCGCCCTTTTAAATTAAAAAGAGACGAATACTTTTATTTCAGCCATTATCTTTGTTGGACGTCGGAAACGCTGTTGATATTTTTCGTGCTATTTCGCCCAGCGCGGTTTTGTTCGGCAAAAAGTCGAGCGGACTCGCATGAACGGACACTACCCGCTTTTTGTACAATCACCTACACAGTTTGTTATATCAATACATTTATGTACACAACATTTCCGCCGCTATCACAACGGTTTAAAGCTGAAAATTCCTTGCGTTTCCCAAAGCTTTGTTACGGATGCTGATAAAATGTACTATTGTTAAATACTCGACGGCAAACTAGCCAGTGTTTTCATTAGCTTTCGGAATGTTTTCCGTTTTGTGAAATATTGTAAACAAAATATTTTACTTATTTAAAAGCTGTAGGAATCCTTTTAGCTCTAGAAATATTTAGAACGAAATTATAACAAAACTTTGTCAATCAATAAGATATTATAGGTTTTTGTCGATGAAATGAAATATATATCTAGCAAACTATTGTCAATTTTGTAGGATGAACAGACTACAATACATCTTACTTTCTGTAGCATCGCAATGTATTTATATTTGGACACAAAAAAAACTACGGTTGACAAAAATTTTATCTATTCGCCATGACAACAAGAATTAACTGCCCGTGGCTAAATAATAACAGCCGCACAGGTCGATCGATCAGGTTAAGTTACGCTTGCCGCGGTTGGTCTGTGGATGGGTGACCATCTTTACATACCGAGACCCCTCCGTGCCTCGGAAAGCACATTAAGCCGTTGGTCCCGGCTGTCATTCGTGGATCTTTGACAGTCGTTACGGGTAGTCACAAGCCCGAAAGTCTGACAACCAGTCTTACCAAGGGGTATCATATTACCCAGTAACTGGGTTGTCAGATAGGCAGTCGCTCCATGTAAAATACTGGTATTCAGCTGCATCAGCTTAGACTGGATGCCGACCCCAACATAGTTGGGAAAAGGCTAGGCAGATGATGAATAAGAAATAACTGACTTCTGTTAAACTCAGGTTTCAAAGCTCCTCGCGGAGAACTGAAAGCCAAATCCTGCTAAAAAATCTAGTCACACTCTCATAGCGACGTCTTCTACCTGTGTCAGGGCTCCACGTGGTGGTTATTTTGGCCCACAGCTTATTGGGCATACGGCAGACGTGGCCAGTCCAGTCCCGTTGAAGGTGGCGGGACGAGCTGGACAAAACGAACGAACAGTGGTCCACTTTTTTTTTTTTTGCGGATGGGCAAATGACTCCTCCCGCTCTGGGTGGAGCGGAAGGGAGTGTCTCTTACTGACTAAAACCCACCCGTGTTCCTTCCTTAGCCCTTTATGTTCCGGGCCAGCGGTAACCCTTTCGGACAATCCCGCTGACCCGGCAGGCTTCGGCCCTAACCCCTCCTCGATGCTGACATCTCTTTGAGGCGCGCGTGGAACACGTACGCGCCGTCCGGCACGGGCCTGGTCCTGATCGGACGGTGAGCTACGTTGTGGGTGCCTTTACAAACATTTAAACTCACATACATAAACAGCCAGACCACTTTAGCCCTGGATCGAAAGAGCTGGACGTTATGAGGAGAGGCCTTTGCCCAGCTGTGGGATGATGCAGACCAACAATAACAGTAACTCTCATCGCAGATACAAGCACAACAATCACATGTTTGCATGTCATTATTTTTGACAATAGTTTGTTAAAAAAATTACAATAATTTAGGAAATTTATGAGTTATTTTTAACGGATTGAGACTCAGAATCTGACTCGGAATCAGATCAGAATGCGAACATTCTTTAAAATACGCGAAATTATGATCCTAGGAATTGTTTTTTTTTTTTATAAATTCAGGGATGCATTTTGAAACTTCATAGGTCTAAAAGAAAATAAAGCAAAATAAAAACAACTGAAAACATGTTTACTCACTACCTGAAGATATATTTCAGTACCGTTTACAAATAAAAATATTCAAGTTACTCCCACTATAAAGAAGTCCAGTTCAAGCACGTCCATCCAATATACAAAACGTAAGCTACTTTCCACCACCAGTGTAACCCGGGCTTTATATTTAAATAACAATATGACCATAGAACACGAAATATTCGCACCGGCAGCATCTCTAGAGACGGCAGTATAATAATTTAATCTCACGACGCGTGCTTTACTTGTGGTAACTGAGTGTACAAACACGCTGTTAATGTGTGCGTGAAGACGAGTACCGTCAGCACATAAAACACAAGAGTACACACACAGACTTCCAACTTCGCCATTGTCTCGAACGGTACTGAGAGCTCCTGCGTTCACACATTCACAGCATGTTTGTACACTTGGCAACCACAAGTAAAGCGCGCGTCACTTCGTCTGATAAAAATGCGGTCCTAATAAAATTTGTAGCAGCAAGAATGCATTGAGCGCACCACTTCTGTCATCTTCATGTCATGCAAAGCCTTCAGTCTCTTCATCATTTGCGTCGTACAAGGGGGCTCCCATAGATAATACGGGCTGGTTTCCGCAACTCCACGTCAATGCGCGTATTTTGCGTACGGGAGGGGGCTCCCATACAACAAACGTGTTTTTTCGGCGTTTTTGCCTTGTTGTACGGAACCAACCGACCGACAGGTCCGACTTGCTACCGTCTCGCTACCGTCTCGCCTTTCAACCTAGGAGGTTGTCGGCTACTTAACCTACTTACTTTGTCCTGTGGTTAATTAAAGCCTCCAGCCAGGGCATAAAACTGTGACAACTGCGACTACACGCTTAGGGCACCCCCTGTGGGCTACGTACCACGGCATCGGCCGTTGCTGAGGGAGGGCAACAAGGGACAGGCGAGATCGGATCATGCGAGTAAAGAGTGACACGTAAGTGCTGACAGAGCCACTTCTAGCAGTGGTCGTCGAAGCGTCTCCATGCTCTGTGAAAGGCTCACTAAGTTGTTGTATAAATCCGAAACTTTCAAGTCACGTTTACGATATTCCATTTCAGACCATTCCTTCATACAATTTATTATATTACAAGGTTTGTAATGTATACATAGAACATAATAGAAGTGAAATAGACTTCTCAGAATCTATATTTTGAGAAAAAAATCTATTTCCCCTCTCTATTATGTTCTATGTAAGTATACATACCGAAACTACTTTCGGTAAACGATTTTATTCGCTGCCATTAAACGGGAAGCCTTTTAGTTTGATATCGTTCTTGACAATGATATTGAAGTTGAATGAGAAAAAAATACGACTCGTTTTTATGATACACTTACAAAAATATTTTTCCAAAATTACTTTCATCGAAAGAAAAATGGGTCTTTCATATTTAGTTCATGGTTTGGTATATTCACTTCAGTGATTGGTCCAATTTGAAATGCTTTATGAATGCAAAGGCGAGTTTAAGTATCCAGATAAATCTTCTTTCCGACTGATTGTTAAAAAATAAGTTTTCTTAGAACTCCCTTTTAATCCGAAATAAAGTCGCCATTTTCATAGTAATGGGTACCCATACTAGATGTTCGACAACGTCTAAAGCTAAGTAAGTACTTTCTCCCCATAAACACATCTCCATTCACTTCAACAGGCCATGTTTAGAATTAATTTGAAGATAAGTACCTAAGCCGCTAATATAATTACTTCCATAGCCTTCGTTTTAAAACACTTTCAAATGGGATCCGGTAAAATAGTACTCCAATTTTAAGGGTTCGCACCCAAAGGGTAGCAACGGGGCTTACGGGACCCTATTACTAAGGCCCTGCTGTCTGCTTTTGAACTGTAATAGGTACACACTGTGAAATTTCACAGTGTGGACTTTTATGGACGCTCTAACAACAAATAAAATGAAATTATAAAAAAAGGCGTACAACAAACTTGTTTTTTTTTTTTTAATATGTAGTGTTAAATATTGTACAGACGTGCCAGCATCAAGCTACTTGAAACTGAAAAATTTTCCCAATCAACTTTGGACCTTATGCTTTAGCGATATAGTTAAAAATCTATTGAAGAAATTTGACAGATTGTATTTAGGAGCTTGATGTGCTGGCGTCTGTACGTTGGTAAGGAAACATTCGTGTGCGAGTACGATTCGCACCTGGTCACTTTTTCCATTATTTGAAAGCTAAAAAATATCAGAAAATCTCATTGGTTACGACTCAAATGGATGGAGCTAGGACGATCCGAAAGAGAAAAATCTGGGTTTAATGTAAGTAACAATCGCGTTATCTTTTTGGAATTGGTATTTTGTTCCAATACTAAGAATAAACATCTATAGGTAAATTTACCTGAGGAACCGGGACCACCCCTATGTGCTGATAGTTACCACCGGGGTGGTTTTAGTAAGGTAAGAATCCCACACCTCCCCGACTTCCCTCTACGGAGGTCGGGAGCCTTTTGAAGGAGTCCTCCCAAAAAAACGGTACAAGTACCTACATAAATAATAAAATAGTAACGAAGGCTTTTGCCTTCGTTACTATTCGTCTGTACATTAAATATTTTAGAGAAAAGTAATTCTTGCGAGGTGTGAACGAGTCTGATGCCGAATTTTGTCCGTTTGTCTGTTTATCTAGAAGTATATTCCGAATTGGCGCAAAAACGGCTGAACGGATTCGGATAAAATTTGGCACACAGATAGTTTATAACCTGGATTTACACATATTATTAATCTCGGTAATACTTTCCCGTGGGATATTTCCAGACATCTACGCGGGCGAAGCCGCGGGCCGCGCGCCTTGTGAAACTGCAAGAGTTTCCAGAATTACTGTTTGAAAAGTCCGATACAATTTCACCGAAATCCATTTGCTTTAAAACGTAACACGTTTGTAAATGTTTGCCAAAAAAACCGCCACTATCTGGATAAACTTTATTTTCTATAACTATAACATCTACATAACATACTCGTAAAACATACATCATTAGCCTATAATGTTCCCACTTCTGGGACAGAGGCCTCCTCTCTGTGAGAGGGAGTGGGCCATAATCCACCACGCGGGCCCAGTGCGGGTTAGCGG
Organism: Mesoligia furuncula; assembly: GCA_916614155.1. Taxonomy (NCBI): domain Eukaryota; kingdom Metazoa; phylum Arthropoda; class Insecta; order Lepidoptera; family Noctuidae; genus Mesoligia; species Mesoligia furuncula. The sequence goes on along the minus strand of OU744808.1, from coordinate 9,734,307 downwards.
ATGTCACATGCCTTCGAATTTTTGGTTCCAGGACATGCCGGTTTCCTCATGATGTTTTCCTTCACCCAGTAGCGGCCCTAGGGCGGTGCGAGCAGTGCGATGGCACCGGGCGCCGTCATGGGAGAGGCGCTGAAATCTTTGAGTATTAAACCAACTGGAGGCGCCATTGTCAGGCGATCCCCGCTGCTAAAGGTACGAGACCGTCGGTCATAGCGGTTATATATATGTGTGCGTATAGTTTATGCTTGTGTTTGTTTTTTGTTTTGTGTGCGTGCGTAACAACGCTATCGAATTGCATTAGTGTATTATTGCGTTCCCTAGTCCCCCGCGATGAAAGTGACAGACTTATTTGCATAGATATTAGTACTCGTGGCGTCTCCGGTTGGTTTAATACTCAAAGGCTGAAATCAACCGAAATGCGAGCACCACTGGTGGTCGCATTACGGTTGATTTCAGCGCCTCGACGATCGGCATTATAGTAAGTTAATATCATCAATGACTGGTGCCTGGTGGACTTTCCACTGAGGAGTCTTTGTGGTGCCGGACTTAAAGAATAGCACCACCGCATACTTCCCGTGGGTGTCGTAAAAGGCGACTAAGGGGCGTACCGGAGAATGGGCAGCAGCGTTCTCTATGCATTCCATCACCATACCATACTGCGATCTCCAACCCGCCTGCCAAGCGTGGCGATTATGGCAACCCCCCCCCCCCCCCTTTTGGGGGAGGCCTATGTCCAGCAGTGGACGTCTTTCGGCTGAAATGATGATGATGACCAGTCATTTATGATAGTAACTTACTCTAAAGCCGATCGTCCACAAGCAAGCAAGCAACTGCATAATTTTGCTTATATCATAGGAACATGGTACATAGAGGGACGCCACGTTAAGATTTTGCACCACCTAAAAAAAATTCTAGGTCCGCCACTGCCTTCACCGATTTGAGAGCAGTGGTGATGAAATAATTTACACAAAGTAAAGTACCTGCTTGGGTACGAACCCACGACCTTCAACACGTAAGTCGTGGCCGTTACCACTGGGCCACCACTGCAACAACTACAACGTCTACTTTTACTGAAATTCTTAAATGTTTTTTTTTTTATTTTATTTACCTACCATTTCAAATTAATTACATTTGTTTCAGCAGAATAGCATTTTTAAACCACTAAGGGCTGATTTTTCAATAGACAGATAATTTTTATTAATGGAATAAAATTGACGTCTGACAGTTTTTATATGATAGAACTGTCAAAAACTCAAAATTATTCCTCGGATAAATTTATCTGGCGTTGGAAAAATCAGCCCTAAGGCTGATTATACTTAATGCTACATGTAATGCTACATAGTAGTATAAAAACAAAATCAAGGTTAACAAAAAATTCAAAGTCCTGACTGACTGATTGATAGATCAACGCATAGCCTAAACCACTGGTCCTAGAGACATGAAATTTGGAGTGTGTGTTCTTTGTGAAGAGTAGGTATCCACTAAGAAAGGGTTTTTCGAAATTCCACCCCTAAGAGGGTGAATAGGGGGATAGGAAACGATCAATTGGAACCGTGCACCTAGCTTCTGACGTTTCATAAGTGCCCATGTAGGTTTATGTGAAATAAAACATTTTGATTTTGATGAAATTTCACGCGGACGAAGTCGCGGGCAGAAGCTAGTCAAGGTAAACAATAAATCGTCGTTTCAGCCGATAGACGTCCACTGCTGGACATAGGCCTCCTCCAATTTTGGGGGGGGTTTGCCATAATCGCCACGCTTGGCAGGCGGGTTGGCGATCGCAGTATGGTATGGTGGTGGAATAAATAGAGAACGCTGCTGCCCATTCTCCGGTAAGACCTTTAGTCGCCTTTTACGACACCCACGGAAAGTAAGGGGTGGTGCAATTCTTTAAGTCCGGCACCACACAAACAATAAATACAACATATTAACCTATTTCGATTTGTCTGTGTGGTGCCGGACTTAAAGAATAGCACACTTCCCGTGGGTGTCGTAAAAAGCGACTAAGGGGCGTACCGGAGAATGGGCAGCAGCGTTCTCTATGCATTCCACCACCATACCCTACTGCGATCGCCAACCCACCTGCCAAGCGTGGCGATTATGGTAACCCACCCCCCCCCCCTTTTGAGGGAGGCCTATGTCCAGCAGTGGACGTCTTTCGGCTGAAATGATGATGATGATGATGAACCTGTTTCGAAATTTGGTAACTTCATCTCAGGTGATACGCTAGTTACTACGTAAGCTGCATTTCACATTGAGCATTCAATGTGTTGTAGACAGTGGGACTTAAGTTTTAACTTAATATTTCTTGGCGTTAAAGTCGTCCGCCATAAAATCACCCCCATTTTCAATTCAAAACAAACCTTCGCTCTTATACGAGAGTTACAAGTGTGCAAAGTGGTTGTAAAGGTCACATAAACTGATATTATTGGATAAGTAACCAAAACTTTCGTCGCGTGTGCGGCCAACTGAACGTCTTGCAAGTTTTCCCTCGCTTTTGAAGAATTTAAGTGAGAAGTTTTAGGCGTTTTACGGGCTCAAGCGTCTCTCTACTGATGACGTAATGGAAGTGGTGTAATTAATCGTGAATCGTGATTTTCACGTAATAAACGATCGGAGGAATTTAAAGAAGAGTTTTCCTGAAAAAAACATATTTCTAGCAAACTAAACCACAGTGTCATCGGCCTATACGTTGCCACTGAGACCCAGTAAGAAGGTCATAATAACCAACCAAGTAAGAAGGCCATGGGGGTAACTAAACTACTGATTGTCATTAAAAATAACCCTTTGTTAAAAACGGTCTCAGTTTGAATCGGATTTGTATATTAAATTAAAGCGTTAATCCGTATATCGACTTTATTTTCAGTGCCATAAAGTGCTAGAACGAGAGAGGAGGCCCCCGAAGAACCGTTTGGTGTCTGTAGCGATTTTCGTACAACTTCGTGACACTACTTTATCTCCTTGACGTTATTTAATTTTGACTTATATAATTAATCTCTTTTACAAATATTGTTCAGTATATTTATTTTATTTGTAATTCTAATTCTAATGATTGTAATTTAATTTTAATGTAATGATGACCCATAATTTCACAAACCATATTTGTACACCGGAAACGGCAGAATATTATGATCGTAATACATAATGCAGGCTAAATGCACATAACAACTTTGTACAATATTCTGACAAATAAATGCATTCTATTCTATTCTATTCTACAATATCGAAACACGCGACCGCTTGTGCCCGACACGCATTTTTAAGATAATGCCAACGATTTCTTGTCACGGCCTCTTAAAATTTTTATTGAATGCCTTTTTTATGCGAACATATAAAATCGACTATAGGTCCTCGTGAGGTGTAAAATCGGTCTATTTTTACGCCTCCAAAAGTCGTAACAGTGCGAGTGGATTTTTATTTGAAGGACATTTTCCAACTGTTACGTTGCGTAGAACCCACTTTTCGACGATTTTTTTACGTTGACGTAAAAAATTTAGTTGCTATTTGTAAGTAACGAATTTCATTTTATGTTTACTTCTTAACTTTCGTATTTAGACATTGACGGCGATATAAAACGTGTACCAAACACCTCTATACGGTACGCACTTAAAGTCGGCTTTTTATTTATTGGCTTACGTTGTGACCGCATTAAAGTCACTTTTAGTGCCAAGTTGAAATGGTCTTAAATAGCACACATTTTAAGAAATGAAACGGAAGGAACAGTTCCAGCAGTAAAATGTTTTATTTATATTATTTTTCTCTTACAAGTTACAATTGTGACGGCATCTACATCGCCACATTCGAACTACGCATCAAACTGACACGATCACGCAAAAGCCTGCATCGCGCAAGTGAAGTTTACCGTGCTACTAGCATATAAACAACGTCCCGACATCAATCGAAGGGCAGTAGCCCATCATACACGACACCCCGGTCTGGTGGGAGGATCCTCCTTTTTCTAAATACTTAATTAACTGTAGGTCATTTAATTTTAACCTTCAAAAAAGGAGGAAATTGTCCGTTTTCCGATGTCATCTATATCTCTACTACTCCCTACATCACAAATAGTTCGGTAACAGACAAACTCGTTTACACATCAACAGATAATTAGTACCAATGTAATTAATCTAATAGATAAAGACACCTGAAATTTACATTGATCTCCCACGAAATCCTAGTGATGCTCTAGCTAGACGTATTCAACTGCCTGTAGTATTAGAATACATAGGGACACACTTGCTGTGAACTGTTATGTAGTCATATGAATGGATTACCAATCTTATTAATAATAATAATTTTATTATCAGGCAACTAAGGCCCATAGATAAAATACACAAAATAATCTTATACAATAATAAACTAATACATATTAAAAACGTTAAAACTATGAACCATACACGTAACATTGTCGGCGTCGTGTTTCGCTGCGTAACCTTCCTCGAAAATGTCGATGTACGACACCTTTCGGCCAAAAGTCCTCTTTCAGACAGGTCTGTAGATGTTGGGTTGGAACACTTGGAACTCGTACCACGAATGACTTAAAGTTGATGTTGTGGCGCGATTCCAAACTTTCGACCCTCAGAGTCCAGTTGGTCTTCACCTTCAAATACTGCACGACTTCCTCAGTTACCAGTTACTTGATCATTCATTAGAGAGCCGTGCTGGCCCAGTGGGAACAGCCACGACTTAAGTGGTCGAGGTCGTGGCCATCGTACTTTGTGTAAATTATTTTATCACCACTGCTCTCAAAACGGCGAAAGAAAGTGTCGTGAGAAAACCGACATGTCGCAGACCCAAAAATTCGAGGACATGTTACATCTACCCGCGTACCCGCGTACAGCCCCCTCTCTGTCGAAGACAGGAAGCCTGTGTCCATTCGAGAAAACATTATTAGCTGATTATGTAATTAATCATTGAATATAATTAGGTATCCTAATTAATACTTAATTAATTGATGTTTAGCTATGGTTAATCTAATTTATTAAAGTGATAATTGATTGGTCGATACTAGGTAATATTAGTTAACAGACATTATAACAATTAGGCATTCTATGTTCAATTGCCTTCAAAAGTGAACGAAATACCTAGAGGTGCTTTGAAAACTAAGTACTAAAACTCTGTCCAAAATGAAGCGAGCCGAAATTCGTTCGCGCTGATGGTGAGAAGTACAGTATTTTTATCTCACGAAGCGACGCTCGCTTTACTTGTGGTAATCAAGTAGTTCTACGCTTGCCGATACGCGGCTCTGTACTACCTACCAAGCAACTTTATTTATTTATTTATTTAAACTTTTCGCACAAAAAGGTACAAAGGCGGACTTAATGGCTTAGGCATTCTCCACCAAGTCCACCAGTCAACCAAGGGTGGTGACGAGATTGGATGGCCGATCCTTTTGTTGAGAGGAACAACGATTAAAAAAAAAAAACTAGGTACACAAATACATAAATAGGTCATACACACATACATACTATTGAGGATTGACTATAATATATACTTATAATATATATACAGGGTTACTTTTCAAAGACCATCCAAATTTTTACATGGTGTTCTATAAAAATCAGCTGTTTCATACATTTTGGTCAAGTAGGTATTGAAGTTTTGTATGAAACAGCTGATTTTTTTTCGTGATTTCAGAGTTGGTCCCATAGTGAAAGTTGTTTATATTCATGGGTAGAACACCATGTAAAAATTTGGATGGTCTTTGAAAAGTAACCCTGTATACATACAAATTCAAGGGAGACAGGTGTTGAGATGACTCTACGCTAAGACTTTCATCTTTTATACCTACTAATAATTAATTATAATTATATTTTATAGAGACGTAAACATTTGTTTGTTTGTTTGCAAGTTTGTATGTAGGGAATGTAACTCAGGAACCACCAGTAGTATTTGAAAAAATATTTTTGCATTTGATAGCACAATTTTTGAGGAATATTTAAGGAGTAGGCTATTGAATATGACGCTATGAACCCACAAAAAGAAAAAAGTCTTAAAAAACGCTAAACGAAAACGAAATGATAGCGCGGGCAGGCGATGCGATAAAACGGGGTAGGTCGGGGAACAAGAAATTTCACGCAGACGGAGTCGCGGGCTGAAGCTAGTTTACAACAATTTAAAAGCCCCGCCCTTTTTCAAAAAGCTTGGATATTGGTTCCATCGTTGTTATCCTGTATTACGAAAACATGAAACATTTTCCCCATAATTATTAAGGAGGAGGGTCCATTGAGAGAGAGTTTATTGAGACCTTTTCCACTCGTATTATTAGAGATAAAGGCTTGACGATTAAAATTAAGCTCGTTTTGTGATTCAAACAATGCTTTAGCTCTGAGTTTCGTTGTTCAAAGACACTTGTGTGTGTTAAGTGCTGTAAACAGTATATTTACTGTGTGATTGTGTTTTGTTTAACCTTGCTATGTGATTGTGTTTTGTTTCACCTTGCTATGTGATTGTGTTTTGTTTCACCTGACTGTGTGATTGTGTTTTGTTTCACCTGACTATGTGATTGTGTTTTGTTTAAACTGACTGTGTGATAGTGTTTTGTTTCACCTCACTGTGTGATTGTGTTTTGTTTAAACTGACTGTGTGATAGTGTTTTGTTTAAACTGACTTTGTGATTGTGTTTTGTTTAACCTGACTGTGTGATAGTGTTTTGTTAAACCTGACTGTTTGATTGTGTTTTGTTAAACTTGACTGTTTGATTGGGTTTTGTTTAACCAGAGTTTATATTCAAGATGCTTTCTTTATTTTACAAGTTAGCCGTACCGTTGTCTCGACGCTTACAACACGCGGACCGAGATCTATAAAATTTCCTCAGCAAGTTCTTTGGCTAAGTGTTATTCCTGTCACTTTCACACAACTGTCAAACTAATAGTGCACGTTAATGTCTAAGTCCAAGCACGTGCTAAGTAACGGTTGTAGATACCGGCAAAAGATTGTTCCTGTATCCTTAACCGATCGAAAGTCATAGCAAAATTAACCTTCGTTACGAACTTTTTTACAGACTTCAAAAAAGAAGGAGGTTTTTTTACGTAGTCGTCTTTATTTTCATAATGAGCACAAGGGGGAAGTCTCTTCAAAAAATACCTTTATTTCCTTCTATATTTCCTTCGCAAATTGGATCTCTGTTTTAACAAGGTGACAGTGATCTTTTCACCAACTTACCTGAAACAAACCAAGAATAAAATAAGAACAATTGCTATAGAAACACATAAAAATAGTTTTTATATCATTTTCATATAATTTATATATGAAAATGATATGAAAAAAATTAATTACACACGTGAACAAAATTTTTCGGGGAAAAAATGACACACCATGGCTTGGTTATACTGATATATTAAAAATCACATTCGTTTGATTAATAAACAGAAAACTAAATGTAAATAAGTAGTGTCAAAATTTGAAGCAGCAGTACCTAATCTAATACCTTTTTTTTTTTTGTTTTATTCGGACTTTCGATCGAGAAGTCGCGAGTTAGATTCCCACCCATTACTGACTTGAATCCACTCCTAATACAAGCATTTAAAGTTTTGATAAAAATGCCATTCTTGATTATTATTTAGGTACGTAAAAAACAAAATAAAAGTAAACAAAATAAAATTAGTTTAACACAAGGTAGTTTGATTTATGCGTTGTTGTTTTCGTAAATCTAATGTCTAACACTTTTTTCTTGTCTGTACAAATCATAAAATGTATCAATGGGATCAGTTTCCCGATTCAAAACATTCATTAGGTCAACTCATCCCGCGGCCTCAGTTGATTAAAGAGCCATTGTCACAATTTTATTAAGATCAAAGCGATTTTGAAAGACCTGTTATTGGCAGCAATCAAACAGCAACCATATTAACATGAGAATAAAGATCACTATGACGTTGACAGCAATGCATGACGAGACACACAACACACACACACACCCCCACACACACAAACACACACACACCCTTGCATGTGTGATGTTTTTTAAGTTATATTAATATTGTATTGTGTGTGTTTTCTAAGGGCCTTGATGCCTGAAATAAAGGTGATATTGATAATGATGCAAAAGCAGAGGTAAAATAACTGTGAACGGACTGTAGATCTTGAACGTTATTGAATACGGGAATTGACTTTCTGTTTTATTTTGGCAGAACAAAACTTTTTTGACTCTGGTGTGCTCTCTTACTTCACTAGGCAGACGAAATGGTGATGTCCTTAATTCTGCCTTTGTTTATTTGCTTTTGCTCGACTTGCCGTGGAGGCTGTCGTCCCCCAAATTTCAGTTTTTCCTTATTAGCAGACAGACCTTCCATTTTTCTACGTCATTTAAGTAAGGATATTGGATCTTGAGCATTTTATTCCACCGATTGTATTAAATAGTATGCAATGTCATTTAGGCCAGAGTGAGGTCATCTTGCACGTAAATGGTTTAAAGGTTACCAACAAGAGAATGCTTTTATATACACTTATCGGGTTTTTTCCATTCTGACCTGAATACCCGACTAACAATAGGTTATGAGATGACGTATTGGCAGGTAACAGTTGTGGAATAATAACTTTTTTGGGTATTGTTGTGGGGTCCTAGGTTCCATGGGTCAAAAAGGCATTTTTTCGGGTCATATTTTAGTCTACCAGATGAAGCCAAAATAATATTGGACCTATTATAGGATCCTTCTGGGCACGTTTCCGAATGACAGCGATGCGGATGAGTACTTTGACGCCTAAGTGTTGTTTTGCTTTTGTATTTAATTTATTTGTAAAGTTACGCTTTTATGTATTTAAACACATCGTATAGGATTGAATTAAGTAAAATAGGATCGTTTGCAATCCAAATGGGACCAAGGGATTCTGACTCGTCATTAAACGTAAACCTTTTCGCAAGTCTCAAAATTACAAAATGATTTTGAAAAGCCTTTGGCAAGTAAAATTACATAACATAAAATGTCCTTCAGTAATATAAACATAATTATAATTCATATTTTATACAAGGAAATCATAATTTGAAGGCTCTTTACTCCCGCTAACAAGATGTACAAAATAATCACTACCTTTTATTACAAGTAAAACATAAAATCCTTTTGTAAACTTCGCGAATGTCCTCAATAATAATTATCTTTTGCGGTAATCTTCTTTAGGACATCTGTGATTGTATAACTAAATTATGTTTTAATTAAGTACCTGTTTTATTATATTTCTGGGTATTACAGACCTCTACGTGTAGACTACTAATTATAATCATGATACTGAATACATAACCATATAGGTACATATAATTAACAATGTATTGTGATTATTATTACTACAGCCTTGTGCTAAAAATTGGCCTGGACTACACCTTAGTCTTAGTAGGGGACCTTTTATTTTTTGTCGGGGGGAATCCTTCAAAAGGTATCATTATAATCCATACTAATATTATACAGTATTCGAAAGTAACTCTGTCTGTCTGTATGTTACCTTTTCACGCCTAAACCACTGAACGGATTTCGGCAGAGAGATAGGTTACATCCCGCGGAAGGACATAGGATAGTTTTTGTCCCGACATTCCTACGGGATCGACACTTGTGCCATTAGTATTAAATAAATTACTAGCAGCGCCCCGCGATTTCACCCGCATAAGTGTCAATCCCGTGGGAATATCGGGATAAACCTAATTTATATAATATACCCATAGAACCCTAGGATTGTGTACCTACAGTACAGTAAACCCCACAATGTGTTTGCGGGATAATTATCTGAGTAAATCAATTTTGGGTTTTATTTTAAAATAAACCTGTAATCACAAGCATTATCATATTATTAAGATATCAAATGCTTCAGCAATAAACTAAATGTGCAGTAAACATAACGTTTCAAGTCTAAGAAAGTCATAAAAATAAATTGTAAACTTTATTGCAGCACCACAAAGTATGCGCATTAAATTCATGTGCAACATTATCAATGTAGCAAAACAAGTTGGCTTTTATTATTTTATGTAGATTTAATAATAATAATATTATTGATAATCCATACTATAATATTATAAATGCGAAAGTGTGTCTGTCTGTCTGTCTGTAAGTAACCTCTTCACGCTTACACCGCTGAACCGATTTAGATGAAATTTGGTATAGAGATAGTTTGAGTTCCGATATTTCCACAGGATAAAAACTTACGCGGATGAAACCTCTATAAGTCGCAAGTCTATCTATCTATATATATAAAATTCAAAGTCCTGACTGACTATATCAACGCACAGCCTAAGCCATGAAATTTGGAGGGTGTGTTCTTTGTGAAGAGTAGGTATCCACTAAAAAGCGTTTTTTCGAAATTCCACCCCTAAGTGGGAGAATGGGGGGAGGGTGAAATTTCACGCGGACGAAGTCGCGGGCAGAAGCTGGTAAGTTAATCATCATCTGCCTAGTCTTTTCCCAACTATGTTGGGGTCAGCTTCCAGTCTAACCGGATGCAGCTGAATACCAGTATTTTACATGGAGCGACTGCCTATCTGACCTCCACAACCCAGTTACTGGGTAATACGATACCCCTTGGTAAGACCTGTTGTCAGACTTTCGGGCTTATGACGACCCGTAACAACTGTCAAAGATCCACGAATGACAGCCGGGACCAACGGCTTAAAGTGCTTTCCGAGGCACGGAGGGTCACCCATCCACAGACCAACCACGGCAAGCGTAGCTTAACCTGATCGATCGACCTGTGCGGCTGTTATTATTTAGCCACGGAGCTAGTAAGTTAATATAAGAGTGAAATCACCCGTCTTGAGTAAGCGTGGTGATCAATGCTCGTGGCTTCTCTTTATGAGAAGAGGGCTTTGTCAGCAGTGGGACAGTTATACGCTGGTATTACTATTATGATAGCTGAATAGCTATTTCTAGTTTAAGGGGGAAGCGCTAAGGTAACCCGCGAAATCCAAATTTTCTTACGATTTTTGCAATTTGCAGCTCAGTGTCTGGCTGGGTGTACGTTGATTAAAATATGATTCGCGACTATAACAAATATGTATTTACAGAATTATAATCATTACAATCAGTAATACTTAGATACAACGTCTTGTTAAGTTAGTATAATCCTAAATGTCAAGATTTCAAGAAATAGTCATTCAATAGGCTTACTTGGTCTTAGAGAGTTGTGTTGATGATTTTAATGATTATAATTCTGCAAATACATGATATTTGTTGCGGTAGCGAATCATATTTTAGCCAACGTACAACTTAATACTGACCAGCAAATTGCAAAAAACTTAAGAAAATTTGAATTTCGCGGGCTACCCTGGCGCTTTCGCCGTAAAGGACGCGTGCGTTGCAGAAAGCTTGAAAATGATTTCGGGAAATATTTTACTTAATTCTATTAATGTTCATTTTTCATGACATTTAAAAATTTAATAATTAATTATTTACATTAGATACTAAATTAAAAAACTAACTAACTAGGTATATGAATAAATACAAAAACAAAAGGATATTTATTCGTCGAAGTACCTACTCGTCCGCATCGCTATCATCCGGAAGACTGGCAGCATTGCCACATCTAATGGCAATGCTAATTCTTTGGCCAAAGAACGACCCAGCCCTCTGGTCACGTGATGTGTCGATTTGTCGGCGAGAAATTTGCTTAAAAAGGAGACGCACTCTCGGGACCCGAGAGTTTCGACCTCAAACGGCTAATAGAATTAATTTGGTTCACGTGTATCTATTTAATATCAAGGTTTAATAAAAAGGATAAAGAAATGTCCCTCCTAAAACGAATACAGAACTCGTTATCCTGAAATATTTTCCTTCTAAGCTTTTACGTGCCTTTATTTAGGAAAAATCAGGTCAGCCTGGCCCATCCATCAGGCGCCGAGTGCTCTTGGCAAATTAAGATCAAATATATACGATAATAAGTATGTAGGTCTTGTTATCACGTATCTTAAAAACACTTCAGGAATAATTTCGTATTTGGAAAAAGATAGTAGAAGAAAAATATTATTTGGACAAAGTTTGGCGATTTTGCGAAAAGATAGTGCTGGCCGTTACGTGAGTTCTCAAAACCGTTTTTTTTTCTTATTTCTAATTTTAAATATCGGTGATTTTGTTAGACTTTTTTCAACGATTTTTTTTTTTACTTTATGTAACTTTTACTTTATACAAATTTTCTGAATGGTTAGAAGGGGCCTACAACGGATGGGTTTATCAAACTACATGTCAGATATGGGGCTTGATAAACCTTCCTGTAACTAAATGGGTGCTATAATATGTTTCTTAAAATCTTTGTAATGTTTTAATATTGTATATGTGTGCCTAATTTGTTACCTACTACTAACATAGATGTTTAAGTTACTTGTAATACTAACCCGTGATGGGGCTACAATGCCTGCCAATAAAAGATTTTTGAAAGAAAAAATCCCGCTTCAAATGTGTTCATCTGTCCTAGGGATGTACCTACTCGGTTTTAATGTACATATATCCGATACGTCAGTGAGTGATAGCAAAGTATTCTGTTTGTGTTTTGTTTTCTCTTCTGTCGCCACTCCCGGAGCCAAGGTTTTTTTTTTTATAACAATGAAGTGACAACATCATCATCATCATCATTTCAGCCGAAAGACGTCCACTGCTGGACATAGGCCTCCCCCAATTTTGGGAGGGTTTGCCATAATCGCCACGCTTGGCAGGCGGGTTGGCGATCGCAGTATGGTATGGTGGTGGAATCCATAAAGAACGCTGCTGCCCATTCTCCGGTACGCCCCTTAGTGCCTTTTACGACACCCACGGGAAGTATGGGGTGGTGCTATTCTTTAAGTCCGGCACCACACAGAGAGATGTGACAACATATAACATGACAATTGTATTCCCTGTAGAATTAGGCATTTTCTCAAATACACACAATGAAAAAAAAATAAGATTAAAAGACAATTGAAGAAAATCCTAGTAGAGAGGTACATTCTTACAAGTTCTTACTGAAAACTAATAAGTTTCACTTCACAATATCGAACTTGTGCTCAATAGCATCTGCGCCGTTTCTTTGTTTTTCATAAACTAGATGTTATAAGTATTGTTTATTAAAGTGTGTTCGTTTAAAATTGTTCCCATTTTAATTTAATACGGTTGAGAAATGTACGGTTGAGGAAGTTCTTACTTCAATATTAGGTATACTGAACTAAAAACTTCTTTGTTCGAAATTAATTAAAAAAGTTTTCGCAAAAATGGGAAAGATTTATAACGGGAAATATGAAAAGATAAGGATACTATTTTTGTTAATGAAATAATTATATAGCACAGGAAAGAATCACAACAAAATTATAATTTATCACGAAATTAATTTAACTTGGTTAACACTTTAAATTATTTCTGGATTAAGTAAAATATTTTGTGCCTGTTAAATTATATACCTAGGTACTCTAGACTCCTTTAGTAAAGATTGGTCCTAGGTAGCTCTGGACAGAGAGAAATGGAACGAGAGTAGAAAGACCTTTGCCCAGCAGTGGAACAACATTGGCTAGTAATAACAAATATATACAGTACTAGCTGCGCCCCGCGGTTTCCCCCGCGTAAATGTCGATCCCGTGAGAATGTCTGGATAAAAAGTAGCCTATATGTTAATCCAAGGCATCAGCTTCCCCGATACAAAATTGTATCAAAATTGGTCCAGCCGTTTGAGCGTGAAGAAGTAACAAACATATAAACACACACACATACTCACAAACTTTCGCCTTTATAATATTATTAGTGTGATACCTACAATAATTATTTACAACGGAAACATTTTAATTTGTATATTTATAAGCGAACTATTATTTGATTACAGGAAATACATTCCGATCAATTAAAAAACTATGAATATAGATTCAAAATTAACAAGATGTTTAATTGGCATGAGATCTCAATTACTACAGAACTTGTTTAAATAACCGAAACACATGAACAACGATGTAATTATGTTGCATCACGATATTTATTAATCAACGAATGATTTTTTTAAAATAAAAAAACCGTCTTTTTAACACGCTTTTATTAGGTCGATCTGTATGTAACTATGTAATGGAATCTAAGGTAACTAATTTTTCAACACACTTGCTCGTAAAGTGGCTCTTATTGAACCGCTTTTAGGTCCATAATGCAGTGTATTAAAAACGCGTGCTTTTTCTTTACTTTAATCCACATGTGCTTTATTTCCACAGATAACTATTTAAGTACTAGTCGGAGATGCGCGCTTTTTTAATCTCATCAATTCACTTTTTTTTTTAAATAGTCTGTATTGTCCTTGATCCCAAAATTAACTAATATTTATTTACCTTAAGGTAACCACGCAGGGACCACGGACAATTTAAGGTGGATAATTAAAATTTTCTTACGTTTTTTGTAATTTGCAGGTCAGTATCAGGTTGTATCTTGATCAAATATGATTCGCGACTATAATATATATGTATTTACAGAATTATAGTCATTAGAATAGAATCTTTATAGATTTTTCCCTAAGAACTTTTCCATAAGAAAGATGTATTAATGATTCGAATGATTATAATTCTGTAAAGATGTATATATCTGTTAGAGTCGTAAATTATATTTTGATCAAGATACAAACCTGACACTGACCTGAAAATTGCAAAAAACCTAAGAAAATTTAAGGTGAAAAACCAAACGGAAAAGACCCTGACTGGCGTTCTATCATTGCGGATTCTCACTGAACTAATGTAGGAATATTTCTCTATGCCAATAGTACTTTCTAATTCCATACTAACTAAACTACAATTGTTTTTTTTTATATAGCGGTCTGTTGTCAGTGCCTACATGCTCTGTGGTCAACTGGTCAGTGCTTTTATTTACACTTGCACGCGCATTGTTAGTGCTGGCTATGCGGAAAGACAAAACCAGCGCGCCATTTTCCATACAAGTTAATATTTAACAATACAAGTCTGTTTTTTTCCTCGCAAGTGTGTTGAAAAACGTCGTATGAAACGCGTGTGCATTGATCATTATGCTCGAGGCGGTATTATTCGCGCGAGCCGCAGGCGAGTGCGATAAGAAAGCCGAGAGTCTAATGATCAATGCAACATAGCACACATGTATCATAATGTACTATAACCATCTTCCAAGGGTCGTAGCGTAATGAAAATTGGCAGCTGTATGTAGTTCTGATGACAATACAATAATATGGTACTGGCGAACTGATATGATGATGGGGCCGGAAGATATGAACAGGAACTTCATGATGGAAAATCTAAAATTTCTAAAATTTTTGTTTTTACGTGCATTTATAAAAGCGTATTTTTCTATTGTTTTTAATACTATTAATTTATTGTTCGGAAAGTCGGATGTTTGCTCACTAATTATTAAACTATTATTAAACAGAGGTAAAATTTGTACGTTTGTTAGTTTGTATGTAGGGGGTAATCTCTGGAACTACCAGTCGGATTTGAAAAATTCTTTTTGAATTTGATAGCCCAATTCTTGAGGAAGGCTATAGGCTATTTAACGTCACGCTATGACCCTTAGGAGCCGATCAAAAACGCTATGAGAAAATAAGTGATAGGGCAGGAGGTTTGATTTGATTTTTTATTTTTTAACACAGGCAGGTGATGCAATTAGGGGCCCGTGGCTAAATAATTACAGCCGCACAGGTCGATCGATCAGGCTGGGCTACGCTTGCCGTGGTTGGTCTGTGGATAGGTGACCATCTTTACCTACATACCGAGACCCCTCCATGCCTCAGAAAGCACGTTAAGCCGTTCGTTGGTCCCGGCTGTCATTCGTGGATTTTTGACAGTCGTTACAAGTCAGGGGCCCGAAAGTCTGACAACCAGTCTTACCAAGGGGTGTCGTATTACCCAGTAACTGGGTTGTGGAGGTCAGATAGGCAGTCGCGCCTTGTAAAATACTGGTATTCTGCTACATCCGGTTGGACTGGAAGCCGGCCTCAACATAGTTGGGAAAAGGCTAGGCAGATGATGACAGGCAGGTGATGCAATGCGACGAGATGGGTGGAGGGAATAAGAAATTTCACGCGAACGAAGTCGCGGTCAGAAGCTATATATTATCTTTTTCGCGAGTCAGCACATCCCTATAATACAATAAATAAAAGCAACGTATCCCTGTATTTGCTGTCGCGGAGTCGGATAAAAAGCAGAATGTTTTTCGTTTTCAGACAAATTTATTTTCACTAAAGATTTACGT
Organism: Mesoligia furuncula; assembly: GCA_916614155.1. Lineage (NCBI taxonomy): Eukaryota > Metazoa > Arthropoda > Insecta > Lepidoptera > Noctuidae > Mesoligia > Mesoligia furuncula. The sequence goes on along the minus strand of OU744808.1, from coordinate 9,718,186 downwards.
ATTTTTACGGATAAATTGCAGCTGCAAGGTTGGTCTTTTGCTTATACTCATTTTTAGAGTTCCGTACCCAAAGGGTAAAAACGGGACCCTATTACTAAGACTTCGCTGTCTGTCCGTCTGTCCGTCTGTCCGTCTGTCTGTCTGTCTGTCACCAGGCTGTATCTCAAGAACCGCGATAGCTAGACAGTTGAAATTTTCACACATGATGAATTTCTATTGCCGCTATAACAACAAATACTAAAAACAAAATAAAATAAATATTTAAGGGGGGCTCCCATACAACAAACGCGATTTTTTTGCCCTTTTTTGCTCGATATCAAAAATGGCAACAGGTTGGCACTTGAAATATTCACAAAATACTCAGTTGTATTTTAACTTTAATAATAAATAATAAAATTAAAATAAAATAAATATTTAAGGGGGGCTCCCATACAACAAACATGTTTTTTTCGGCGTTTTTGCCTTGTGGTACGGAACCCTTCATGTGCGAGTCCGACTAGCACTTGGCCAGTTTTTTTATTTTCTCATAAATTACCTAACTAGCGGAAATTATCAAATAACTTCTCCCGCTCTGGGCGGAGCGGGAGGGTGTGTCAGACTTTTACTGACTAAAACACACCCGTGTTCCTTCAGTTGCCTGTGCCAGGGGCCACGGTATCTCTTTCGAACAACCCGCGACCCTGGCAGGCATCGGCCCTAGCGGACCCCGTCAGTTAGTGCTGACATCTCCTTGAGGCGCGCGTGGAACACAGCGCGCCGTCGACCCGGGCCTGGTCCTTACCGGACGGAGAGCAGAACTTCGTGCCGCCTCAGAATCAATACCTACTTAAGAACGAATGTATGAGAAAATGAATTACCTTCATTTTTTTTTCGTGAATTTGTCCCATGTTATAACAGTTATTCTGCTAGTCGGGGTGGAGTCAAATCGCGTGAGTCGTTGCCCGGAATGTTACCACTTCTTATATTTCATGTTCATAAGTATCATCTTTTTGTAATGTATATTTTATTTCTTATTTTGATTGTTGTTTGTATTTATATCTAAAGTCCCCGTCACGAGAAGCTATAAACTTTGTAAATAATTCAATCAACTCAATGTAACGTACGTGTAATACGAAACTAACGAGCAATTTCACTTCGTCGGATTTGTGGTACTGGAACGCGTCTGACTCATGGAACGTAAACATTTACATAATAAGTTACAGAATACTCGGAATCGTCTGACGGCAGTAATTAGATGTGTGTGTTACCTTAATTATATCCCTATATAAAAATAAAAATCATTACAAACTGTTTTTTTTTTTAATTTGATCCAAAAGTTGCGAACCCGTGAATGTGTGTTTACATAATTTATACCTTCTCGTGACGGGGACTATAATGGTATGCTGCACTGTCTGACGTCATCATGTCAACGCCGGCTGTCGCTGAAAGCCAGCGCTGGGGCTCTGTCTGGTGTAGGGTCTTAGCATTATGCTGAGCGATGGCCGTTTTGCTTAGATGTGACGCATGTTTTCACCCAAATTGTTATTTGGTTTGTGTTTTTTTAGTTTTAAGCGTCATGTTTGCAGCAAATAAACGTATTTTCTTTCTTTCTTTTTCTTTCTTTCTATACCTAACTAGAGCAAAAAAGCCGATTCATACAAAATCTATGAGAAATTCCTTTTTTTTTCTTTGTGAATTTTCCCCATATTTTAATAGTTTTTCCGCCAATCGGGGCGGAGACAAATCCAACCAACCAAAAATCATAAAAACCGATCCCGTGGTTCTTGAGTTATAAATGGTGTAACTAAGCCGACTTTCTTCTCGAAATAGAAGATATTGCTTATTATATATAATTTAAGAACCTTAAATAAGGTTTCCTTTTCAGGGTGGCAGGGTCATCGACGCACAACCTAATACGCGAATTCAGAAAAAAAAGAAAAAAATTATTTGTTGGTCTAAATATGAAACAGTTTTTTTATTATTTAATAGCCGACTAAAAATTGCAACGCATCGGGGCTCAGAACCGTGTTCTAAATCCAAGGTAACAGGTTGCTGTATTTTAAGATTCTTAAAGTCTCAGTCTCATTTTTCTTCTATTCGAAAATAAATACTACCTCCAGGTAAACAAAAAACAATACAAAAGGCAACAAATCAAAATTGCATAACGAAAAAATGACAAAATCCTCTTTCCCTAAGATGAATTAAGCCGTAAAGGTTGTCAGGGCTTACAATTTTCTGTTCTCCCATAGGACCCGCCCTCGCCCTTAATTACATCGACTGATGAATACCACTACACATGTATACAGAAGTCCCATACTTTGGTACAAGAAGTTAACATTACGGCAGAAGGACCAAAGTAGCGTTGCCGATGCGGAGGGCAAATGAGAAAAATTTTGTGTTGGAAGTTGGAAGGACCAGGGGGCCTAAAAAGGCCACTTTGGCAGAATCATAAAAGGATAACATAATGGACAGTTAACTGTTAAGTTAATCGTATCAAATCCCATTGGTGAAGCATTTTACAGTTATTTTTTTTTTTGTCTGTGCTAATATACCAATCAATCCAATCCAAATCCAATCCCAATCTCTGTGATTATACCTACGTAAAGCAGCAAAAAAAATAAAAACACGGACTGTCTTCGCCATATTATGATTCATAATGTTATACTTTTATGATTCTCCAAAGTAGCCTTTTTAGGCCTCCAGAAATGGTAAATATGAGGATCGCTATTAGTGGTATCAATTATCGTCTTTATTTCAGCCCGGAATCGCCCACTGCCACCCTATAGGCCTCCCCTTTTTTCTGCCACACTTCCCGGTTCCGTGCGACCCTCATCCAGGTGTTTCCCCAGTGACCCGTGCGAGTGTTATTACCAGTGATCGGAATAGGCTAAGTATATTTACTTAAAGTTTAAAGAACAGAGACGGAAATCGGAGACTTCCTTATGGCAATTTTTTTTTACGGGTAAATTTACCGGAATTTTAATTATGTAAATTTCAATATCTTATTGTATCATTAACATTATAAATGCTTTAATAAATCGTAATCAATGTTTTTATAAATAAAATAACTAATTTTTTTTTAAGCGTTTCTACTATACATATTTATTTAGACAGGTAAAAACAACAAAATTAAATTCTAACTTAACTAAAACTATACAGAAACTAGAAAATAGCGTCGAAAAACTCATCCGCATCGCTGTCGACTGGTAATGTACCCAAGTGACTGGCGGCATTACCACGTTGAATGGCGATGCTTAGCCTCTGGCCAAGGTAAAAGCTATAATTAATATTGGTAATTTTTTTTGGCATTTATAATAATGTTAATGATAAAATAAGATATTGAAAGTTTCATAATTAAAGTTCCGGTAAATTTACCGGTAAAAAAAATGTAGTCATAAGGAAGTCTCCGATTTTCGTCTTTGTTCTTTAAACTTTAGGTAAATATACTCAGCCTATTCCGATCACTGGTTATTACTAAGCCACAAGCCCTATTGGCCAATTCAACAGTCATCGTATAATACAATGTTATATTAAAAGTGAATAATTCTAATAAGATAAACCTTCTGACCTTCTCTGTGTGAATCCAATACCGATGGATTTCGTTTTATAGGCTCACTTCCCTTTGTGCGTCGTTATTTGTGATTTAAAATGCCTTTTGAAACAGGAATTAAAATGTTCAACTCTTTACTGAACATGTTGATGCAAAAAGGATTATTCCTTGAAATAATTGCATTTGATTCTGATACGGTTTCGTCGTTTCAGCCGATAGACGTCCACTGCTGGACATAGGCCTCCCCCAATTTTGGGGGGGTTTGCCATAATCGCCACGCTTGGCAGGCGGGTTGGCGATCGCAGTATGGTATGGTGGTGGAATAAATAGAGAACGCTGCTGCCCATTCTCCGGTAAGACCCTTAGTCGCCTTTTACGACACCCACGGGAAGTAAGGGGTGGTGGTATTCTTTAAGTCCGGCACCACACAGACCATACGATACGGTTTAGTTTCAATTAAAATAATGGTTGATGATGATTTTCGTATTTTTTTACACTGAAATAATTTTGGGACTTGAAATAAGTATCGGTATTTAAATTAAAATAAAAAAGAATCAATATTACGTATCATCACCACTAAGGCCTGCTTGCACCACAAGTAACTAAATGCGTTTAGCGCTAAAAATAAATATTGGGTTATTCCGTTCATCCGCCCCAAAAAATCCACTTTAATGTGGACGTGAAAAAGCATGACCGCAAATCCACCCAAACCCCTTACTAATAAACATTGTATAGCGTCTGTATAGTTACACAACGCTCTGTCTTCTTCTTTCGAAAGTCAAATTACTGATGACTGAAAGGGAGAAATCGGTGTGTAGCTATTCATCTGGACATCTGATATAATACGTTTATTAGTGAGGAGGTACAGTTACCGGCACGTAACTTGGCAAGAGATTTTCGTAGTGGGGGAAGTTCGCGCATATAAAAATGTATGAAATTGTGCATGCGCAAACTTCCCCCACTACAAAAACTCTTGCCAACTTACGTGCCGGTAACTGTAAGTAAGCCTATAATTCCGTTTATCCAACTAAGCCTAGGGTGGATTCTTGGACATGCGTGTCCGTGTATCCACCTTAGGGTGGATTATTTAGGGTGGTTAAACGGAATAACCGAAAATATTTAACATCATCATTCTGTCTCGGTCATTTTCAAACAATGACAGTCTCAGAGCGATAAAGCGATTTGTGGTGCAAGCGGGCCTTATAATTGCATTTGGAAAGAATTATCGGTAAAATAACGTTATTTGACCGGTACCATTGACAATTACCGGTTTTTTTAGCTTAGTGCGGGTTGCTTATTGTACTAGGTATGTACTTGATGGCAATAAATTTAATGAAGCGGATACGTATGTAAATGAGCTACATTATTACTCGTAAACGATTCGACAATTACCGACTATTTGCTTTTGCAAGTGAACCATGACGATTGCACTGTATAAAGCCTTTATGACTACACTTTTATGACAATTTTCTTTTCATAGAGCTAGAGGCTAGAGTCATACCATGGTCATCTATTGAGTTGGGTGGGTTGGTGTTTTATAGTATTTTTTAAATTAACAAATTAAAAAATAAACATTTTGTCAGAGCATTATAATTTAGTTCAATGCCCAAACGCAACATTACTTAGCCCACTTCCACGACAAATCACTAAATATCTTTAACGCTGAAAATATTCAGACCATAATTCTGTCTCTGTCATCTTTAAACAATTGACAGAAACAAAACGTGATTTAAATTACGTTTAGCGCTAAACTGGTGCAAGCGGGACTTAGTTTATTTATACCTGTTCTTTTTAAGTCTAATAATACCAACCAGCGGGCTCTAAACTACCAGGGCAGCATAAAAGCCAAATAGTTGCTTTTGTCAGCATGAAAATAAACAGTTGAACCAAGTTGAACAATCTGCACGGTAACCGCTTGAATTGTTAGCGCTTATCACGCAAACGTTAGGATTATTAATCACATGTTATCCTAACATGTCGACACCGCGTTAGTTTCTGTGACGGCTTTAAACTCTAGTAAAATACTTGGTTGTTTCTATAATTTACTGGACTGTGGGTGTCCCATTGCAGGGCAAATACTTCTTCTCTTATAAGGATAAAAGGTCATTGTACTCATCATCCATCATCATCATTTCAGCCGAAAGACGTCCACTGCTGGACATAGGCCTCCCCCAACAAGGGGGGGGTTTGCCATAATCGCCACGCTTGGCAGGCGGGTTGGCGATCGCAGTGAGGTATGGTGGTGGAATGCACAGAGAACGCTGCTGCCCATTCTCCGGTACGACCATTAGTCGCCTTTTACGACACCCACGGCGGGAAGTATGGGGTGGTGCTATTCTTTAAGTCCGGCACCACACAGACCTCCGTACTCATCATTATGAACAACTTTTACTATGGAACCAAACTTGAAATCGCAAAAAAAAAATCAGCTGTTTAGTACATTATGACAGAATGCTTTTCGCGCGTTTTTTATTTTTCACAAACTTTTTTTTTTATTTGACTCGCGCGCTTTTTTCTTTATCATAAGTACCTACAGCCTGTTACTTGTTCATACAATGTTCGTGATTGATCTCTTTGGTGATTGGAACTTTTACTAACAATATCCATATTCCAAATTCAAATCACTTTTAGTCCCTAGGGATTAAAGTCCCTGTTTTCGAAGAATACACTAGAGCTCTTTTTGAATAGATATGATACATAGTTTTCATTAAAACCCTCTGGACCCTCAACATTACATTAATGTACTTAACATAATTTAACATAGAACAAAAGTAGGTGTGCTTTATCTTGCAGTTTGCAGCTCGTAAATTTTAGAAAGGAAATGTTTTGATTAATTGTCGGGAAATGATAGTGTGGCATTTGCAGGGTTGAAATGTTTAAAACGGTGTTTGTTTTACGCAGTTTAGCATACATTTTGTGCGAAGACATATAGTTTTACTTTGGTTATTAAACTATCACTATGCTTATAAAAGTATTTAGCTTTATAACTTGTTAGAATAGAGGAGTCTGCTTTTTACCAATACTAATATTTGAAAATGAAATTTGTGATTTTGTATATAGGGGGTAATCTTCGGAACTACTGATCCGATCCCAAAAATTCTTTCACTATCATCATCTACCTAGCCTTTTCCCAACTTTCTTGGGGTCGGCTTCCAGTCTCACCAGATGCAGCTGAATACCAGTATTTTACATGGAGCGACTGCCTATCTGACCTCCACAACCCAATGGTTAATACGATACCCCTTGGTAACACTGGTTGTTATTTTCGGGCTTCTGAACGACTGTCCACGAATGACAGCCGGAACCAACGGCTTAAGGTGCTTTCCCGAAAATTCTTTCACTAATGGGCAGGTATTAGGTATATTGTCGAGTGTCATAGGATATAATTTTATGTTAAAATAAGTTTCACGCGAACGAAGTCGCAGGCAGCAGCTACTAAGTTGTAAGTACGTATACAAAACTCCACTTTTTACCAATCACACTAATATTATAAAGGCGAAACTTTGTGTTTGTAAGTTTGTTACTTCTTCACGCAAAAACTACTGAACGGATTTGGATGAACGGCACGCAAATAGTTTATAACCAGGATTAACACATATGACACTTTTTATCCCGATAATCCCACGGGATCGACACGTATGCGGGTCAAAACGCGGGGCGCTGCTAGTACGGTATAATAAAGAGCCAAAATGATTGACAATCGTCAATTTTACTTTGCTAATCTTAGTCCGAGATACTTTCCTTACCATGAGCCTACAGATGATTTGTATATTCCGCAGAAATCAATATCATCATCTGCCTAGCCTTTTCCCAATTATGTTGGGGTCGGGTTCCAGTCTAATCGGATGCAGCTGAATACATGTAATCAATATTTTACATGGAGCGACTGACTCTAGTTGACCTCCACAACCCAGTTACTGGGTAATACGATAACCCTTGGTAAGACTGGTTGTCAGGTTTTCGGGCTTCTGACTACCCGTAACGACCGTCAAAGATCCACGAATGACAGCCGGGACCAACGGCTTAACGTGCTTTCCGAGGCACAGAGGGGTCTCGGTATGTAAAGATGGTCACCCATCCACAGGCCAAACGCAGCAAGCGTAGCTTAACCTGATCGATCGACTTGTGCGGCTGTTATTATTTAGCTACGGGGCCCCTCAGAAATCAATATAAATACAATAATAAATTGGCAGGCGTCAATTGTTTTTACAATGTCATAAACGATTTCTACATCAGTGGAAGCTCTTACTATAGTCCGCGCGGAACTAGTTGACCGCGCGTTGGGTGGGGATGGAGGTGAGGGCGGCGGGGTTGCCTAACGCACCTGTACTGAGTAACGACAAAACGCCCCCGCCCCTCCGTCCCACCGCTCATATACCTAATAGTGGCGCCTCACATTGGGTATATTGGCTACAAGTTGTAGTCTTGGATCCAATACACCAATGTGTATAACGTTCTTGGACAGATATTGGACATAAACGGAACAATAATTGGGTACAATGATTGGCCATTCAATTCGTAGCCAAGCTTGGATCGAAATCATAAACCAATGTGAGGCGCGGCCAAACTAGTTCCGCGCGGACTATAAGCAGCATTTACGTAGCGATACCAAATTACGTGTGTGAGCTAAGCCTTCCGGTACACAGCTCATCATTGCTTCCTTCACTTTCTATCTTAATATTCTCACTTGATGGTGCTATCTCGTCTAATACATTTGTGAATTATTCATTTCAGTAAAGACTGTTATTTTAAAAGCGATTGAATATGAGGAAATTGTTTTGTTTAGTAGATTGTTTGAGTTTAATAAACTATATACTAGAATGAGGATATATAATATCACCTACAGCACTCGTACCGAATGCCAGAGGTCTAATATTTACGATAATTTTAAAGTTTTCAGACTGTTCGATCAATTTTTAAAAGGGATGAAATTGAATGACCACCAAAAAAACCAATCGTTACCCTAAACAGCCTCATCCAAAAAATATATATTATGTACAAATAAATGAAACCTGTGCCAAAATCTTTCGGGCTATTTAAGTCATGCCTGCACTACAAAAACTTTTCATAACCCAAAAAGGCCACACGTGCACCTTTTAACTACCAAAGTTTTGTGGCATTACTACCCAAATATATCACTACGTTTGCCGTAAAATGTATGCAAATAACCAAGTATATTATATTGATGGCAAATTAGTTGAGTCTCGCGGCTTCATTCCCATCCCTCCCACCCATCGCATTGTTACCATACAAAGGAGTGTGATGTTATGTTATTTGAAGACTGATTCTTCATTAATATTTTTAAATAATTATGACTATACAAATGACTATTTTAATGTTGGTTGTTTGAAGACTCATTTATCACTAAGATTAAGTTTCTTGAAGATCCACTCTTCATTAAAATTTTAAAATTACACTAAGGACTGCCTTATTAAGTTTTAAGTTTATTTGTATGTAGAAATAAAACATGTGGTTTATAAACTATTTTTTTTTGTGGCCGTTATTTTATTGAAAGCTCTAAGAAGCTCAGCCTTTAATAAACATTTTACGATAGAATCGGTGAACCTTTAGAACTTCATTTATATTTTTTGGTTAAACAATGATTTTTGTATATTAATTTACTTTATTAGGATAAAATTGTGTAACATATTTGGATGAAATTTTTAAATAAAATTCGAGTACATATTTGGTGCATGCGTGACCTTTTTGGGTAGCTCAGTGATTATCCTGAAGATACTTGCCTTTTTTAGGATATCAGACTTTACGTTTATTGGTGATAATTTCATATTAAAATGGGCATTAAATTCTGGTAAGTACTTACGATTTTTTGGGCGTTATATTTCTTTATATCTGGTGATTGCTTAAACCTAAGCCTTTTTAAAACGTTAGTTTACCTACTGTCATGACGGTAACGGTTTGCCTCAAGCTTTAACTGTTTTCAGATCAGTAAAAAATACTGTTTTGAACGTTAGGCTCACATGGAACTGTTTAAAGCAGTTCAGATTAATGTTTTTAGGGTTCCGTAGTTCCTACGAGGAACCCTTATAGTTTCGTCAAGTCCGTCTGTCTGTCTGTCTGTCCGAGGTTTTGCTAAGAGACCTTTAGTACTAGAAAGCTGTAGTTTTGTAGGAGTGCGTATATTAATTACGCCAACAAAGTGGTAATTTTTTTTTTTTAGGGTAGCTCCCCTACACGTGAAGTGGGGATGAATATTTTTTTCGCCGTCTACCCCATCGCGTAGGGTATCGTTGAATAGGTCTTCTAAAATGACTTGGGGGTTGCTAAAATAATTTTTCGATTTAATGCACCATTTACGAAATATTAAACTTTAAAGTTCAATTTTTTGTTCCAGGAGGGCGTTCCCCCCCCCCCCCCTCTAAAACCTAAACTACTGGCTTGAAAAATCAGGAAAAATTCACGATGATAGTGCATTTCATGAACTTTAAAGGAAAAGTATAGCGGTTAAAATAACTTTATTAGTTTAGCAGTAATAGTCGTTGAACTTGGGTGTTGGATAATTTTGTACCAAATACAAAATCCTTAGCATTAATCTTTTAAAGTGACTAAGATGAAAAGTAGTTGCTTGTTTATGACGGGTAAAGACTTGCATTGAAAAAGAAAACATGTTTTTTTTTTTCAGAATAAAGAACAACAGAATCGTTCTACATTGTGATAACGGGCTACTACGGAACCCTACACTATGCGTGGCCCGATACGCACTTGGCCGATTTTTCATTTTTATTAGGGTTCCGTAGCCAAATGGCAAAAACGGAACCCTTATAGATTCGTCATGTCTGTCTGTCTGTCTGTCCGTCTGTCTGCCTGTCCGTCCGTATGTCACAGCCACTTTTCTCCGAAACTATAAGAACTACACTGTTGAAACTTGGTAAGGAGATGTATTCTGTGAACCGCATTAAGATTTTCACACAAAAATAGAAAAAAAAAACAAGAAATTTTAGGGTTCCCCATACTTAGAACCGAAACTCAAATTTTTTTTTTCATCAAACCCATACGTGTGGGATATCTATGGATAGGTCTTCAAAAATGATATTGAGGTGTCTAATATCATTTTTTTCTAAACTGAACAGTTTGCGCGAGAGACACTTCCAAAGTGGTAAAATGTGTCCCCCCCCCCCCCTGTAACTTCTAAAATAAGAGAATAATAAAACAAAAAAAAATATATGATGTACATTACCATGTAAACTACCACCGAAAATTGTTTAAAAATAAAACATTTAATTTCATAAACATAAACCTTATGCATAAACCCGAATGTTACGGAACCCTCGGTGCGCGAGTCCGACTCGCTCTTGCCCGGTTTTTTTTTTAGGTACTGCTTATTTCTTTCAGTGAGTTATGATGAAGTCATTGGTAGCCTGTTGGAGTTCAACAAAATCAATTGTTTTTTCCAGGTGAATAAAATCTTTTTTTGAAAATAATGATTCCTTTTGTTTTTTTTTGAGGGTGGGAAATCATCAAATGACCCCTCCCGCTCTTGGTGGAGTGCAATAACGATTCCTTACATAGAAAATAAGAGAGCCATTTTCCTTGCTCGTTACCCAGTACCGAGAATACCGTTCTTCTAATTATTTGCACAGACCAATAAGAAAGCATATTTTATGCGACTTCTCTGCCCTGGAAGTGTAAATATTTAATTAAAGAATTAGAAATGAAATTGTTACAATGGAATTAATTAAACGGATCTAAGAAATCTGTATTTGTAAAGGTTTAGTGGACCTACGATCTAAGAATTAATTAGTTATAACATTTAAAGATCTTGTTCAGTAGAACAAAATCTTAAAATAACTTATTAGTCTTGTTTATAGTTTTATTACCTACTAGCTGTGCCCCGCGGTTTCACTCGCATAAGTTTCGATCCCGTGGGAATATCGAGATAAAAAGTAGCATATGTGTTAATGCAGGTTGTCAGCTACCTCCATACCAAATTTTATGAGCATTGGTCCAGCCGTTTGAGCGTGAAGAAGTAACAAACATATAAACACATACACAGCCTCACACACCCTCACTCACACACACACACACAGACACCCTCACACACACACACACACCTTCACACTCACAAACTTTCGCCTTTATAATATTAGTGTGACTATTGGGTTTTGGGTATTGTTCACACGTTAATATTCTCACTAAGTTTATGTAATCTACAATTTCGATTAGCCTCCGAATAAAGTCTATGTTTGTGTTGCATCATCATCTGCCTAGCCTTTTCCCAATTATGTTGTCCAGTCTAACCGGATGCGGCTGAATACCAGTATTTTACATGGAGCGACTGCCTATCTGACCTCCACAACCCACTTACTGGGTAATACGATACCCCTTGGTAAGACTGGTTGTTAGATTTTCGGGCTTCTGACTACCCGTAACGACTGTCAAAGATCCACAAATGACATCCGGGACCAACGGCTTAGCGTGCTTTCCGAGGCACGGAGGGGTCTCGGTATGTAGAGATAGTCACCCATCCACAGACCAACCGCGGCAAGCGTAACTTAACCCACCCGTGTTCCTTCCTAAGGGTTACCTATATGTTCCGGGCCAGCGGTAACCCTTTCGGACAATCCCGCTGAATCATCGTTTTATTCCTTAACTATACATTTGTGCAGTAGGTATATTTGTTATTAATTACTTGCTGTTTTGGTGAAAACCACCTACCAACGATAGCTATAGCTAAAAATAGGTATGTCCCGTCACCAATAAGTTACGGCATTGCGATAATTCAATCTGTACGACCGGTAAAGCAAGCGTTACTAGCCTGCTTTCCCATATAGCTGCAAGTGATATGTGGAACCAAGAGCGAGAGTTACCGCTTTCTATGAGGCATTAAGGGCGTGCAATATCCGATTTATTGATAGTACAGTCAGTTTCAAAAGATGTATACACCGTACATCGTACCAATGATAAATGATTCATTTTCTGTAAGTAGGTTTGTACAAACACATTTACACGTCAATTATATTTTTTTAAACTGGATGAGGGCGGCGTTTCCTATCTGACTATTCTGAGAAGAAATGCCATCTTGGTCAGATCGTGTGGAGATCATGTAGATTGGTGTCTGAAATGGTCTTTTGAGGAAAGCACCACACAGATTGAGCCAATTGAGAGATTGTCCAATCAGAGCACGCATTTGTCAAAATACAAAAAATTTATTGCAGTAACATGTACAACTTTTACAGTAAATCTTACATAGGGACCTCCTTTTAAGTAAAGATATACCTGTGCTAGGAGGCCCCGCTCTTCAATGACAAATTATAAAATGGTAAAAGTGGTGTATCAAAACATAATAGAATATAAACAAAAAGAAAAAAAAAATTAAAGAAAAAATAATAATAAACTAAAATAGTATGTAACTATGCGACGAATAATACCAAAGAAAGGACATTTGGGTAGGCCGCGTAAATTACTCGAACTGCCAGATCATGATTAAAACTAACTAAGAAGAAAAAAGTTGTTAACATCGTACGTACTCGTACATGCATCGAGAAGTTACCGCTTTCTATGGAGCATTAAGGGCGTGCACACCATCTAATTTGTTGATAGTACAGTCAGTTTCAAAAAGATGTATTCATCGTACATCGTACAAGGTGTTAACATCCTACAAACTCGTACATGCATCGACAAGAAACATTCAATAAAAAAATAAAATGTTCTTATGTTTTTTGCTAGACCCAGCGTTTTAGGCTGTCAGTGAATTTAAGATTTCAATTAAGTAAATAATGGTTTTGTTTTTATTGCACGATTTCATAAAATGTTTTTTATTTAAGTAACTAAATCCATGACTTGTAACAATTATCGTATTAAAACGACCCGTGGCTCGTGCTAAGTCCTAACACAAAACATGCATCGCACACTAATAAATCAACATTCTTGAATTTGAAATTGAAATGAGGCGAAAACATGGCGTTTGTCGTGAAGAACGATTTTTCCGGCAACAATGGAACGAATTACGGTTATTTTTAGTTACGTGCTGACGGTTGAAAAAACTTGAATAAATTTACTAACGACGTAATTTAAGACGAAGAAGAATATGAGCTATTTAATTTTAATTTAACTATATACATGGTTATTGGGAACAGTGGTGGTGAACCCAGGCAGGCACTTTAGTTTGTATATTTAATTTCACCACCACTGCTCTCATAACGGTGAAAGAAAACATAGTGTCTTAGAACCACAGATACCTACAAATAGACCTAGATAACGCAATTATCACGATCTGTATGAAACCAAGCGTGCCATTTTTGACTACCTACTGTGATGTCACAAGCACTATTTAGTGATGGGAAAATCAAATCGATTCAAAGACGCCGCGTGCGGCACCCGTCTCGCCAGCGCTCACGCTCACCCAGCCAGCAGTACACAGGACTGAGCGCGAACTTGGCGGCTTACGATTTTTGTACGTAAGCTGCACGCGAAGCAGTTGCTCTTGCGTTATCTAGGTGTATCTATATCTGTGCTTAGAACTAAAAATTCGAAGACGTGACATCTACCAACTCGCGCTGGGCCCGCATGGTGGATTATGGCCCTCTCATAGAGAGGCGGCCTGTGACCCGGCAGTGGGAACATTACAGGCTGATTATTGCGAAAAAATGGTGACGTAGAAAATAGAAAAACTAAGTTGTACTATGATAACCCAGACATCAATAGAATCATTACTGTGATACTCCCGATGATTTCTATACGATCACAGTATTTAGGATTGTTTTATTAGTGAATTATTCTTTCAAAAATTTCAAATAAGTACTTACTTAATTTTTTTTGTTGACTGTATCTTTAAAGTACTTGTAATTTGGGACGAAGCAAGAGACGAACTAAGAATTTTTTGGAATGTGGGACAAAACTTCGGGACGAACGAAGAATAAATCTAAAAAATCACTAAAAACCAAAGAAAAAAAAAATGTTTCAGCTCGTCACCCTAATTGCGTAACACACTATCAATCAGAATCTGAATTATTTTGAAGCAAATTGTTAATCCATTGCTTCATAAATTCGAAAAATTTGTCTGCTCAACACGTAAAAACCGCAATGAACGTTGTTGAACTGTCAAACCGATTCCGATTGATAAATTTTGTTACACAATCGCCCCGCTGGACTATTGACGTCTAAGAAAGAAACAAAAAGTTGAATCCTAAACCTAACTGATATTATAAACGCGAGAGTAAGTTTGTTTGTTTGTTACGCTTTCACGCTAAAACGGCTGAACGGATTTCGATGAAATTTGGCAAATGAGTAGACCATGGCCTGGAGAAGGACATATGCTTCTTTTCATCCTGGAACAGCTAGTTCATAATAAAGGAAAGTTCACAGTCAAATGTTCAGGTGGGCTCTCTTCTCAAATGATACTTCACCGATTGATGGATGATAGAACAAATTGATGGATGGATGGAATCCGAGGGCGCAGTTGCGACGAGACAGGTCAGTCAAGCGGCTAGAGTTTGTGACTAGTACTAATGGGTAGTAGGTGTGCATAAGATTAATATGTATGTATTTTTTATGTAGGTGCACCGAGCTGTCATTTTCCCAATCAACATTGAACCTTATGCTTTAGCGATAAAAGACATTTGACAGATCGTAGTAGCTTGATGTGCTGGCGTCTGTATATACATTCATACATAGCTCCACGCTTTTCGCTCCAAAAATCCTGTCAGGATAACACCCAAGTTTCGCCAGCTGTTCGCTATGTGTATGCTCCCATTTGGTGCAACCATAAGTGTCTAAACACACTATGCCGAAAATACGCGACCGAAGTTCGGCATGATTACGCCTGCAATACTATTTAACGCAACGTAATTTCGGCATAATGTGTCTTCAGAATTCAAATAGCATTGCAGGCGTAATCATGCCGAACTTCGGTCGCGTAGGTACCTTCGGCATAGTGTGTTTAGACACTTAGACACACACCGCCCAGTAGTGATCTACCGATAGAGATGTACAACACGAGCTCGGTGTCTATGGGTCAATTTATCTTTTTAATCTTTGTTTTTTTTTTTCTTTCACCTGTTTTTAACGTTTTTTAATACCTGTATTGTGTCTTTTGTTGCACTGAATAAACGTTTTATCTATCTATCTATGTCTGAAATGTTGACTACCCCGTTGGTCTCGTGATCGCAAGCGCGACTGCTGAGCCCGGTCCTGGGTACGATTCCCGGGTCGGGCAAAGTGTTATTCAATAGGAACTTCTTAGTAACAGCCCGGATTTTGGAAGTTGGCGGTGTGATACCCTCGAGCCTCCGAAAGCACGTGAAGCCGTTGGTCCTGCGCCAAATCTCTATGTCGGATTGCGTGCCCTCCCATCGGACTATGAGAGTAAGAGCGGTTTCGCACTACATCCGATCCGAATCCGAATTAAAGATCCGACTTCAATCCGAATTGGGAATGTTCTAAATTCGGACGGATAAGGATCTAGTGCGCAACCCTTCATACAAACAGGACTATGGTCACTTCGGACCGGATTCGGATCGGATGCAGTGCGAAACCGCTCTATGGAAAGAAAGAGCATCATTCTGTGTCTGCGCACACGTTTGTGCACTATAATATCTTCCACGAGGAAGGCTAGTCTTCGTTGAGACTGGCCGCCATGGTCGAAGTACGGTCTGGAGGACTTATTCAAAAAGTTCCAAACGCCGAGCTGCTACCTACTGAGAATAAAAAAAACTGGCCAAGTGCGAGTCGGACTCGCACACGAACGGTTCCGTACCACAAGGCAAAAACGCCGAAAAAAAACACGTTTGTTGTATGGGAGCCCCCCTTAAATGTTTATTTTATTCTGTTTTTAGTATTTTTTGTTATAGCGGCAACAGAAATACATAATTTGTGAAAATTTCAACTGTCTAGCTATCGCGGTTCTTGAGATACAGCCTGGTGACGGACAGGCGGACGGATGGACAGACGGACAGACAGCTAAGTCTTGGTAATAGGGTCCTGTGTTTACCCCTTGGGTACGGAACCTTAAAAACCAAATAACTTTTCACCCGACCTGGGAACCGAACTCGTGGCTTTATGAAAACAGCAGCTGCTGACCAAAAAGGCAGTTAATTTATGTATTGAGTTTTCAGTTCGCGTCAGGTCTTCCTATAATATTGCCCAGTCTAAACTAATATTACGAGTACAAAGAGAACAGATTTGATTTTGGTATGTTTGTTTGTTACGCTTTCTCGCTAAAACGGCTGCACGGATTTCGATGAAATTTGACACATAGGTAGACTATTACCTGGATTAGGATATAGGCTACTTTGTATCTCGATTTTCCCAAGGGATCTATACCTATGCGGGTAAAACCGCGGGGCGCAGTCAGTATTTTATAAGTATCATTTACTTAAATCTTTTCTACTGCTTTTAATGAAATGTTAACACACTTTAATTAGTCCTGTCTAGGTAATTAAACATGCATTACGACTTCTTCGAACGACACGAATTATGCAACATGGACATCATAATATTTAACATCAACTACTTACTATGACTATGTTATGAAACGTTTCTGCGATGTTTATTATTAATATAGGAAATGTTGCGCAAATCCATACAAGCTCATTCAATTATTCAACCACTCTTTTGATCTATGCAAATATTTTGTATTATATTTATTTGTTGTATTTTCCCGTTTTGCCTTCTTCCTCCTCACACGTCAATTCGTAAGACCTGTCTACGAAATCCATCTTATCAGGAACTCTTTGAGATTCAAATATGTTTTCACTTCAAACAGAAGGAGTTGTGAACGTATGAAGCGAGCTTACTTGCAAAAACAATGGAAAATTAACTGAAACTTTGGTACATTGTGCAGTTATAGTGTGTTCAGATAATGTCAACAGTACTTTGTTTGAAAAAGATGTCGTGTTATTGCAGTGTTTGTAGGAGTTTGTAAATGGTGCTTTTTTCTAAGCTTATTGACATGTTAAGTAAAATATTGATATAACAATGAACATACACGTTTAATAAAACAATCGCGCATATTCAGCCTTTCCCATTACTGGAACACAGGCCTCCTCTCAGTGAGTGAGAGTGATGGGCCATAATTCACTATGCGGGCAAAGTGCGGTTTGGTAGATGTCACATGCCTTCGAATTTTCGGTTCTAGGACATGCCGGTTTCCTCACGATGTTTTAAATAAAACAAAGGGTAAGTCACCTTTGTATTATTTAATTTAAGTCTTATATTTTCAATTCAGCTTTTTTCACTTCACCGTTCGTTTTACACAGTCGCGTAGCAAAAAAGAACTAGTAGATAAAAGGTAGTTTATTTTTAATTAGAGATAAGGTTGGACAGTGCATTGCTGGTTATCTAGCAGTGCGGCACGTGATCCCTGTACTAATTCTCCTTCAGTGCTATCGTGGCATCTAAAGTAAGATTGCCCACGTTATGAACTGCTATCAAGCTATCGTTTGTACTTGGGACTGTAATGGTGAAAGATTTTTTGTGGAAATACCTTGGAAAGAAAGAAAGAAAGAAAGAAAATACGTTTATTTGCGGCAAACATGACGCATAAAAATAAGGACACAAACAAAAAATAAAACAAAATAACAATTTGGGAGAAAGTATGCGTCACATCTACGCAAAACGGCCATCGCTCAGCATAATGCTAAGACCCTATACGAGACAGAGCCCCAGCGCTGGTTTTCAGCGACAGCCGGCGTCGACGTGATGACGTCAGCCGGTGCAGCATGCGATTAAATATTGACAAAAACAACAATCAAAAACAAAAACAACAATCAAAATAAGAAATAAAATAGGTATACAATGCGAAAAGATGTATGAAATGATATATTAATGGTAGTGGTAAGATTCTGGACAGCGACTCACGCGCTGACGCGCCGCCGCCGGTTATTTATAATCTGTGCGCGAGCGCAACTGTCACAAAGCTATACATTTGACGTTTTTACATACTGCTGAACGTACTATTTACATTTTTTATCAAAAAACATGGTGCATAATATAATTAATGTGATATATAATTGGATGTGTAGGACAACAGAGTACATTATACAATACGGATAGAATTTGGTGATTGTGTAGGAACCTATGGCTTTTGTAAAACTGTGTTTGTCAAATAGTGTTAAAACTATTTATGGTGCAAATGATGGAATGACAAACTTGGCGACTCAAGGAAGAACCAAAGTCTGCAGTCCAGGAAGAAAATGGTAAGTGCATCGTGATTATATTGAATATAAGTATAAATTAAATAGGTTAAATAAATAAATTAGCATTTGTTTAGATTCATCAAGCCACTATTGACAAGACGGTTGATGGAGACAGTTGCATTACTAAGAATAACCGTAAATTACAGAAGCAGTAGCAAAGTGGCGCTCCCAAGTGCAAGGGAAGAATGCTGTAGCGAAACAGACATCAAAAAACAGGCCCACTGACAGAGCTAAAAGTTCCAAGCAGCCCACCTTAGAAGATCCCAAACCAAAGCCTGCAAGCCATGACCCCTGAGGTACAGTGAACCAATACAAAAGTACAATTGTTAAGGTTGAAGTGAAATTTGTTGATTTAGGAGTAACTTTTTGTGTTGGTATTTAAAAGATTGTATTGTTTTCAGGCAGCGCATTGGTGGTGGGAGATCATTCCAACAGCGTGTGGCTGCAAACTTGAAACACCCTCGGAATGCTGTAGTTCTGTGCATTGGCACCGAGAGTGGGCTAACTATGGAGCGAAGACCATACTTTAAATAGTTTTTTTTCCAATTTAACTTTTCATAAAGGTAGTGTGGTTTTTGTGTTGTAATGATACCAAACAACAAGTTGGCCAAATGCAGCTTTCTCCTGGCAGCCATCTTTAATAATTTTAGTTCGTTTGTGAACGGAGTAATGTGACTTCTACGCGGGACATTAACACAAAAACGAACACAGGCATTCTGGATACGTTGGATTACACGCTCCGTTCTTGAAAGCAGGCATGGACCATAAACTGTGTCACAGTAATTTAACTTTGATAGAATGAGGCTGTCAACAAGTTGTTTCCGTACTGGTACGCTTACATATTTCCGTATTCCATATAAGACCTTCAACCTATAAAAACAGTTCCGAAGAACATTTGTCACATGGGCCTCAAAGCGCAGCTCTGGATCCATAATTAGCCCTAGGTTACATGCCTGCTCCACTCTCTCAATTTTCTCCCCCATGATAGTTATCTCAGGGTTCGCAGACAGTATCGAGTTAACTTGTTTTTTCGAACCCAGCACCATAAATTTAGACTTGAGAGGATTCAGAACCAGAGAATTTTCCTCTGACCATGCAACCACCCTATGCAAGTCTTCGTTCATTTTCTGCACCGCCAAAGATGTATCCTCACCCTTGAAGGATATGTACAACTGAATATCATCAGCGTACATGTGATATTTGCAGTTAACGAAGGATTTTATGATATCCGCACTGTATAGAATGTACAACAAAGGCCCCAGAATCGATCCCTGAGGAACACCCCTTGACACTTGGAGGGGGGGGGATGACACCCTCGACCCATCGTCCCTTTGCATCTCTACATATTGAGACCTGTTGGTAAGGTAGCTCTTAAACCACTCTACCGCATCACTGTCGAAGCCATAGAAAGCTAACTTTGACAGTAGTAGAGTGGTATTAATTGCGTCAAAAGCCCGGGAAAAGTCCAGCAGAGCTAGAATTGTTCCCTCCCCCCGGTCACGTGCTTCAAGGATATTACCCACAACATCCGCCAGAGCCGTTGCAGTACCTCTACCCTTTCTGAAACCCGACTGAAGGTCAGGAAGAATATTATTAGTTTCAAGGTATTGGATAACCTGCGAGTATACTACACGTTCAAGGATCTTAGACAGGCAAGGTAGGATGCTTATAGGTCTCAAGTCCTTCATGCTAACCGGGTTATTGTTTTTGGGGATAGGGCGAACAATAGCGCAACGCCAGAGTTCGGGGAATGTTCGCGTAGCTATGGACCGGTTAATGATATCCGTAATGGCTTGCAAGGTAGTTGGTAACGTGAGAGATATCATATCGAGACTTATACCGTCGACACCCTGCGCATTTGAACCCAAACTTCTAATGATCCTCAGGACTGCTTCAGGATTAGTTGCCGTGAGACCGAATGAGGCCGGGCCATACCTGTGAGACTCAAAGTAGGACAATTGTGAGTTGGTGTGACGGCAATCACCTGGTACGTCCAAAAACGCCTCATTGATGTCATCAGGATTGTTAAAGTGACTTGGCAGCAAACTTAGTTTATGGTCCGGAAGCACATCTGATTTTAAATTGCGCCACAACAGCTTGGGGTCCTTAATTCGGTCGTTGATACTTTTGGCGAAATATGCTGTCTTCTCTCTAAAAAGTGCCGTGACTGCTTGGTGCTTGAGATCCAGATAGTAATCCCTATGACCCGGTAGTTTCGATTTGCGAAATCTGTCCCGAGCTTCATCTCTCAAAGTCGACATCAGTTTGATGTTATCAGTTATCCATGGGGTAGGACGGGTTTTATATGTCTTCCTTTTAAGAGGAGCGTGAAGATCGAATAACCTGATCATGAAGGAATTAAATGTTTGCACCATTATATTGACGTCACTTATATCTCCAATACTCGACCATGGTATAATTTTAAGATCGACATTAAAATAGTCCTCTAAAATGTCTGTGAGCGGACGAAAAACTACCGATCTGGGTTTAGCCTTATGCTTCTTAAAAATGGACTCGCATGTGATAAAAGAGTGATGGCCAAGTTCACTTATATGGTTCACCACGACATTACGGATTGAAGCATCAGTGCAGATAACATCAATAAGCGAGCCACTATCGCCTACAAAGTGTGTGGGTGTTTCGACTAATTGTCTAAGGTTAAAGCAGCTAAAAAAATCCAAAAGTTGTTTAGTTTTAGAGCTATTGACATCCAGCATATTAACATTAAAGTCACCCAATAATATAACGTTATCGTAGGGGGCCATGCCACCAATGCTGGCAGTCAATCCCTCGAGAAAGAGCTCCAAGTCTAACCATGGTGGACGATATGCAGTGCCAATGAGTAACTTTTTCTTATTTATACTAAGGGTTAGCCAGAGCTGTTCAACATTGGAATGATCAGGATGAGTTTTTACACGCGCAGGAACCCCATTTTTTATGTAGAATGCTACCCCTCCCCCGCGCCCACCACGTATAGACAAAGGACGCGGTATGTGTTTCAGCTTGTACCCAGGTACACTGGGCGCTCGATCCACCTCACCCTTCCGCAACCAAGTCTCGTTGATAGCCATGATATCCACAGCATGGTTGCCCATTGCTATTAAAAATTCATCCTGATTAGTACCAAGAGAGCCCGCATTAAGTAGACCAAACTTAATACACTTACTAGGAGTCATTTGCATCCGTCATCTGTGTATTGTATGTATGTGTAGTGTATATGTATATTTATGAGGTAGGAAATATGTTCAACAGTGGGCGGCAATGGGCTTAAATTATGAAGTGTTAATGTACTATACATGTAATTATGGTTGATTATAATAATTGAAAATAGATTGGTTGTATATAATTTTTGTATATAATTAGGGTAAGTTGTGATCAGTGTTATAAGTGTATAGATATGCAGAACAAATAAATAAAAAAGTAAGTCAAGCACCCAATAGAAACAGTTGCGACGCATATCCTCCCAAGTAGAAATAATTAGCATAAACATAACAAAAAATACCAAAAAGAAAAATAAAACCAGAGAGTAATCAGGCTGATTCATTGACAGGTCCAAAAATCCGAGACAAGTCTTCATCGGTACGAATTCTTTGAGCGGAGTCACCTGGCTTCCTTCTGGCAAGAATGCGGCCGCGCTTGGTCCATACAAATCTCCAGTCGAAGAGACTAGCAGCGTCCCGAGCCTTCCGAAACAACTGGCGGTTTGTTTTTGTAAGGCGTTCATTGAGAAAGAATCGCTGAGCCGGGCCGGACATGTCTAGATCGGCTGTCGTCGCACCACGCCGTACCCGCGCGCTCGCCAGCAGATCATCACGCAGATCACGACGCGCCAGACGCACGACGATGGCGCGCGGGCGAGTTTCTATCGCACCTGCAGAGCTCGTCGCGTTGAGCTGCCTCCCGCCGACTCGCTCCGCGCTAACAATGTCACGCTCCTCAAGGTTAACCCCTAGCTTTAGGCTTATAACTTTGATTATGTGGATTGGGTTATCAACCTTGGCCTCGGGTATGTTTGATACTTCGATGTCGAAGCCCGCCGCTCCAAGGCGTCCACCCTGGCCTCCAAGCCATCAATGCGCGTGTTGCAGGTATTCATTGAGGTCTTGAGCTCCATCATCTCCACCTCCATTTCCTTGCGAAAGACTTGGATCTCCGCACGCACCGCCCTCAGTTCCTCCATGATTAGTTTCATGTCAGATCCGGCGATCATCGATATTTCCCGGGCCGTGACGTCGACTACAGAGGCACTGCATGGCGGGGGAGTTGCATCATCAGAGGAGCACGCCGTCTGCATATTTGCATGTTTCGAACAGCTGGTATCAGAGGTGTTAGGCGTACTCGTTTCCATACAGGTTTGTTCAACGGGGGTCACTGCCTGTGAACCTTCCGCAGGGCCTCTAACTGGGGTCTCAGCCCTATTATCCCTTTTGAGGTCCTTTTTACACTCCGGGCAACGCCAGCTTGCAGTTATAATGGCTTTCGTAGGAACGCCCACACAGACACGGTGGTATTGCAACTGGCATTTACCACACCTAGCGCCCTCTACTGCCGAGATGAACCGACCGCAACCTCCACACTTGACACCTGGCATGATGGCAGTTGAGACAAGCTTGTAAAGAAAGTGGTTCTGGGGTCGCCCGCTAGATGGCGCCAACGACACAAATCGTTAGATCGATAGCCAACGAGGAAGATAGATGGCGTTATTAGAAAGTTAGTACTGCAATTACTTGTTGCAATTAGTGGGTAAGCAGCTAAATACGCCAAGTCACTGTGTTATTGTTTTTGTATTTACGTCTCCTACGCGCACTATTTATTGTTCACTCCAATATATGTCACTCAAAGCTGTACTAAGTTTACTAATGAATTAAATATTTGCACTAAAACTTGGGTTTTGTATTATTTTTGATTAAAAAAAATGACACAGAGCTACACCGATACAGACGTCAAACGTCATATGTAACCTTGGCTTCCGGTGGGGTTGTAACTGTATAGATCCAAGGTTTAATTATTGAGTACAATGAGTATATATAACATAACACTAATATTATAAAGGCGATAGTTTGTGAGTGTGTGAGTGTGTGTGTTTATATGTTTGTTACTTCTTCACGCTCAAACGGCTGGACCAATCTTGATAAAATTTGGTATAGTGGTAGCTGACACCCTGGATTAACATATAGGCTCCTTTTTATCCCGATATTCCCACGGGATCGAAACTTATGCGGGTGAAACCGCGGGGCGCAGCTAGTTAAACATAACTGGCGAAATGTGTGTGTAATGTAGGTACACCTCTGCACAACAAGCAAGAAGCAAGGCGTTACGCTGTTAGGTATGTTATGAACAAACCAATTCGTAGAACAATCGCTACATCGACATAATTGTCTTGCCAAATATTCAAGAAAGAACATAGAAAGATAACACGAGACAGCATCATGCGAATGTCATGGGAAAACCAACATTAAAGATTCTGAGTTGAGCTGCACGATTTTTGACAAATGCGTGCACTGATAGGACAGGTCCGCTCAATCTGTGTGGTTCTTTTTACAAAAGACCATTTCAGACACCATCTACATGGTCTTCACACGATCTGACCAAGATTTTGTCTGGACTTTAAAAGAGACTGTGACCTCTGAGTTTGTTTCGACCTTTCTTCTCAGAATAGTCAGGTAGGAAACGCCGACCTCATCTAGTTTAAGAAAATATGATTGACGTGCAAAAGTGTTTGTACAAACCTACTTACAGAAAATAAATCATTTATAAGGCTAACGTAAAAGATCCCCTCTAATAAACTCCAAGTGATAAGCAAACAAACCTGACCACAGCCTAACAAACATTCGTTACCAAACTAACCAAACAAATAAAAATATACAAAGCCGACTGCGAACAATTCCTGCAGTTAATTCCGAGGAGAAGCATTATTAACACGGCTAACACAAAGAGGAGTTAAGTTATATTAAAGACTTTAACACCACAGTGTAGATTTTAGCGAAAGCCTATTCTGAACAATGAATGATGTTTAGCTACGACGCTTTCCGCGTTCGTGGATGGGATCCTGCCTGCCTGCCTGGGTGCTTGGATGCAAGAGCGGGCGAATGAGAATACAAATACCTTTACCTCATATCATATTAAACAGTGCCAATTGAAATCATAGGCAAACAGAAATAGGGGTCCCTATTTCTGTTTGACTATTATTTCAATTGGCCATTTGGTAAGCAAGTTATTGCTTAAACGTTCACTTGCCAAACATTAGGTTTGCGTTACAATTTTTTGTGAAAAGTTTATTTGATATGTAATGATTTGGCAAATGAAATTATGCGGAAAATTGTTTGGGAAGTGATTTTTATTTATTTATTTGATTCACCTAGTAAGTTTATATTTGTGTGTATTTGTTGTTTCAGCCGATAGACGTCCACTGCTGGACATAGGCCTCCCCAAATTTTGGGGTTTGCCATTATCGCCACGCTTGGCAGGCGGGTTGGCGATCGCAAATAGAGAACGCTGCTGCCCATTCTCCGGTAAGACCCTTAGTCGCCTTTTACGACACCCACGGGAAGTAAGGGGTGGTGCAATTCTTTAAGTGACAGACATTTGTCGTGTGTTTTTTGTAACATTTATTTTTGTAGTGACAATTTTTTTTCTTATTTTATGTTTTTTTATGTATATTGTGTATGCAATAAAGATTTTTATTTATTTATTTGATTCATCTAGTACTTTCAAACAGAATTAAACAGTCACAGACACTATAATATGCGTTCTATCAATGCCAATGTCATTATTCTCTTTTTTGATAGTCCTCGCTCACAATATCACTGGAATGCCGAGTGAGGTGAACGGCCGGCCTAACAATGGTACTACTGTTTAACTTAATTCGCATTTACACCAGCGCAACATAAGTTCACGTAGTTCGTTAAAGTTACCAAGATACTCGTACTTAAACTACATCAGCATCACTTATTAAATTTCGCTCAAGTATAACCGAGACTGAATACCGTATTATCTGTGTTAAGATTAATACGTAGAATACTTGGATTTAATCAGCTTCAAGTAAAGTTGATAGACTTGAACAGTTGTTAGACTGTGGTCTTAGTAATCTATTGAAGGACTTGGGAGGAGGGTTAGTGAGTGCTGCAGCCTAATATGCTTGAATTTTAGAAGGTGTTGTATATTTCTGTCGTTTCAGTAGTGTCGTGTCGTTCGTGGACGTCTATTTTTCTGTGCTTCTTATAAAATAATTAGGTATACTCGTATCTACATATAATTAAAAAGGAACGAAGAATTTTTGTTCGTTTGTATGTATGTTCCGGATTTACGTATTTAGATGAAATTTGGCAAACTGATAGTTTATAACGTAGACTAATATACAGGATACTTTTAATCCCGGTAGTTCACTCGTGGGGTTATTTTCCGACATCCATGCGGGTGAAGCCGCGGGAAAAGTTTATATAATAAATAATAATAATTAAGGTTAAAAAACGTAACTTTTGAGGTTGACCTTAAAAAATAATTCAGTTGTGATAAAGAATTACTTGTGTATAATAAAGTTTCGACAAAATAATTCTAAACAAAATAAGAGGCAATGGTAACACCAGCCTTGAGGGAATTGAATTAAGGGTAGGCATAAAGTTAGACAAGATTCTATTACCTCTTGTCTACTTGATGTCTACCCTTAATTGAAGTCTCTCATTTTAACAGACGCAGACGTAAACCTAAATAAGTTTTCATCGAAAAATCAACGTAGGTACAAATGAATTTAGTCCAACTTTAATTCCTAGGATGAAATTCAGGCACTGAGAAATCCAGACACGCAAATAAGCGGATAAAGAACACGAAGTACAGGGACACAGGTTAACGCTTTGTTCAAACGCTTTTTATCTCGAAAAACTTAACTTGAAATGCTTGAATTTCATACATTTCAACTGTAGTGTTCCAGTTTTTACAGACATCGTAATGTACGTTTTATACGGCAAATACAGACGCGCTTACTGAAATAATAATTTTATAGGACAAGACTATTTACCGTTTTCCGTAAAATTAACTTTATTCTTATACCACCAAATAAATAAGATAATTATCTAAAGGACTATGTCCATTTTCAAAATTAATAACTTTTTCACTATGTATTTTTTTACTAAAAGTTTTATAAACAAAAACTGTCAAAAAAGCGGCCAAGTGCGCGTCAGACTCGTACACGAAGAATTCCGTAACACAGAACAATATTTAACACTACATATTTTATTATTTGTTGTTATAGCGACCATGGAAAATTTCAAGTGTCTACTTATGGTTCAAAACATTCAGTCCTGTGACAAACGGACGGACGGACATCGGAGCCTTAGTACTAAGGTCTCGATGGCACCCTTTGGGTTCGCAAGTCAACCTGCACAAATAAATATTATTGATAACGTGCACAACTTCAAAAAGGAGAAAATAAAAATCAAACCAATTAGTCCGTTGCTACACAAGCATTGGAGAAATAATATTGAAGTACCATCCAGGTATTGAATTGAAATCGAAAAATTTTTCTCAAGTGTTGATTTAGCGAAACGCGTGTCGACAATGGATATACGAGTAACTCTCCTTAAAACACGCACCCTTCAGGAAAAACTCTTTTGAACGGAAGAATAAATCTGTCAGAAGGTATATTTTTTATAGAAAAAGTCCATGAAAGTTCAAAAAGTCTTGAAATCTTGTTTGATCGGATTTATTCGTTTTCGGTTAGTCAATGCACAGAGATGACAAATTCCTGATTTAGGCCTGTCAGCAATTCAACTGCCAATTCTTTACTTGTTGAGGTTTAGGTTATAACTTAATCGACTTCAAAAATAACGAAAGCAGTAGACGAAATATTAAAGGACTATTGATGACGACGACGATGATAAAAAAAAGTTATTTAAAAAATAAAAAAACCACACTGCGAAACGGAAAAGCTAAAAACAAGCCCATTTTAAATTAAATAAAAGTTGGAAGCAGGCGGGACCCATTTGAATTTGAAAATATAATGAAAATGATATGGGTCCCGCCTGCTTCCAACTTTTATTTAATTTAAAATGGGCTTGTTTTTAGCTTTTGCGTTTCGCAGTCGGGTTTTTTTATTTTTTAAATAACTTTTTTTATTTCCAGCTTTTTAGTTTACAAATGTGAAAGATTTCGCAAACGATTTGGTTCTTGGTACGTGTTTTTTACGATTTGTCACTTCGAATTACTTTTAACCATATAAGTTATATATATTTTTGTAATCACCTTTTAAAACCCTTTATTTTGATATCCCACTCGACAGGTTTGGAGAAAAAAAAATTTTTTTTTGAAGACATGTTGCGCCAAAAATCGGCCATTTTAATTTTTTTTTCAATTTTGATATACCTAGTGTCACTCTCACAATTAAGACGAATCTAACGGCACCTCTCAAGCTGAAATCGATCAAGCCGTTTAGGCTACAGAGCGTGCCAAAGAAATATACATACATACATACATACATACATACATACACTCGAAAAACAGAACCCTCCTTCTGACGCAGTCGGGTAAAAAGAACAAAATTTTGGAAGCCATCAGACTCAGTGATTTTACACTAAATACCGTACATTAGCTCAGAAATATGTAAATGTTTGTCTAAGAAAATCCTAATTAGAAATGACAGAACACCATGTACAGTATGACCAGTTGACCACCCAAAGAACCCTGACACTTAAAATTTGCAATTATAATCAAACCGCAACTTCACCATCAAGGAAAACTGTCTGGATCTTGTTTGTGTGATTAATATGTAATTATTTTCGACATGTATTTATACTAATAATAAACCTGAAGAGTCTGTTTGTTTGTTTGAATGCGCTTATCTCAAGACTTTTAGAAGCCGAGCAAAAAGAAAAAAAGAGGAAGAAGGCTGAGCGAAAACGAAGTAATAGCGCGGGCAGGCGATGCGATGCGACGGAGTGGGACGGGGGAACAAGAAGCTACACGCGGACGAAGTCGTGGGCAGACGCAAGTAAATAATAAAACTAGGCACTTGTTTCTTCTCTTTGTGACATTGGAATAATTGAAGCCGGGAATTTATACGTCAGTACCCCGCACAAGCCAGTGCAAGTATTGTACCCAAAAGACCATTTTTTTTTTTTTGGGTGGGAATTTATCAAATGACCCGCTCTGGGCGGAGCGGAAGGGAGTGTCAGACTCTTACTGACTAAAACCCACCCGTGTTCCTTCAGTTGCCTGTGCCAGGGGCCACGGTATCTACCATGTAAAAAAGTTGGTTGCGTTTCTGTTTCAATTTGATACCTCTTTTTTTTTTCGGATAGGAAATCATAGGATTTTTTGGGTCAAACAAAGTGGAATAAAGACGTCTTAACGGGAAAACTTTTAGGTTTATGTTGAGGGGCTCATAGCTAAAAAATAACACCTGCACGGGTCGGTCACAGGTTAAGCTACGCTTCCCGCGGTCAGTTCATGGATGAGTGACCATCTATTATATATAGAGACCTCTCCGTGTCTCGGACAGCACGTTAACTCGTTGGACCCGGCTGTCTTTCGTAGATCTTTGACAGTTGTTACGGGTAGTCAGAAGGCCGAAAGTCTGACAACCAGTCTTAACAAGGGGTATCATGTTACCCAATAACTAGGTTGTGGAGGTCAGATAGGCAGTCGTTCCATGTAAAATGGTATTCAGCTGCATCCTGACTAAAAGCCGATCCCCACATAGTTGGGAAAATAATTTTGAGAAATCTACTAAAGGCGACTAACAAAAGGTATTTATGAGTCGAAACGCAGGGAGCGTGTTTTTTTTTTGGGTGGGTTATCATCAAATGACTCCTCCCGCTCTGGGTGGAGCGAAAGGGAGTGTCAGACTCTTACTGACTAAAACCCACCCGTGTTACTTCCTTAGTCCTTTATGTTCCGGGCCAGCGGTAACCCTTTCGGACAATCCCGCTGACCCGGCAGGCTTCGGCCCTAAGGGGGCCCCTCCTCGATGCTGACATCTCTTTGAGGCGCGCGTCTGGTCCTGATCGGACGGTGAGCTACCCATTACTCTCCGCCCGCAGGCCCTCATTTGACACCTCTGACACACACAATGTCGCAGAGACTTAACTTGAGACCCCATTTTTATTGTGTGATCTCACTCTTCTCAGTATGGACACTTTTTCGCGGGGCTTACGCACCGCTTAATAGGTACAGTGAGGGTAAATCTTTAGCTGTACCAATACCACCAATCAGAATCATGTTACCTACTTCCTTGCCTTGTGCAAGTTATTAGCATGTGCAACCCCGGCTTTAGAAACAGCGTCCAGAAAACTAAAACATAGGTTTACAACTTTACGTTTGAGTATTTCTCAATTCGCAAATTCATTAATTCAATATTCAAAACAAAATAAACGACGTTGAGGTCAAAAGGGTAAATAAACTAAATATATATAATGGTATATATTGAAAGGTTACCGGGTATCATTAATTTAACCTAAAAGCAGATAAACGTGTTAAAATGTCAAAGGACAAAAAATTAGAATAATGGCATGGCAATTAATGTCTTTAACTAACATTATTGGCCGGTGGCAGTTTATTTTGTTGGGTAATGGGTAAAAACGGGACCCTATTACTAAGACTCCATTGTCCGTCTGTCCGTCTGTCACCAGGCTGTATCTCATGAACCGTGATAGCTAGACAGTTGAAATTTTCACAGATGACCCAACTAGCAAAATAATCCTGGAATGCGATTTTATAATGCTACATGGACTTATAAAGCTCCGATGCAGGTTTTGGTGGTTGCTACTACGCTTTTAACAGCATAAATACATGCTGTTTTTACTCAAGTACGTTGTATCTTATAATTTTTACTTATATTCGTATATAGGATCATATTTCTTGACAAATATAGGATCAAGACTCCTATAAAAGCATGAAATAAGAGTAATTACACTCAAGAGTAATTACTCCGGTAAGTCAGACTTAAATGCGCCTATAAGATAACATCTACGGGCCATTTAAATCTTAATACTCCTGTAGGAGCATGTACCAGGAAGACATACACTGAGGAGCAATTGCTCTTGTTATTTGTACTTATAGCCTCATGTAAGCTAATATTTTGTGGCCAATATAAGTAAATTAAAGTTAAATTACTGTAAGTCATTTATGTATCTGGTTTGGTTTAACATAAGCTTAGAAGTAACTGTTAAATGGATTTCATATCCACGTTTTGAAAATAATTAATCACCAAGATTATAACAGCAGTCGGTAGGATAAAATGTTCTCTATATTATTTTTTTTAGATTTATCGTATGCCGTTTTAAACCTAGACATACTTATATAGGCATTCTACAGTAGTGTTATTGTCTAAGTAATCTCAAACAATCCTGGTTAAAACCCTTAAGAATCCACTTTTGCTTGTAACGACCAGTACAGTAATCGGTAACAATGGCGAATCTTCTTCGGTTTTGAGATAACCCAATATAGAACCAATATACTTATATTGGTACTATGTCACACTTGGAAATGCTAAAAATACTTATTTTAGCACTATGTCACACTTGGAAATGCTTACTAAGAAAATGTCAGCTGCCTTCATAATATTAATTTGATATTAATTAATACTAAAATGTAAATAAGCAAATTTCAAGAGGCGCTTTAAAATTGTAATCAAAACCATGATAGATTTCACAGAAAATTCATGTTCCCCTACGAATAAGCTATAAGACTAACAATTTGACAACAATAACATTTTGTTTTTCTACTATGGTTGACATTAATAAATTCTGATTCATATAAATACTTATCCTCAAGATGTTAAAAATATATTTTTTACAGAGCACAACAATGTCCGATAAACTCACTTCGACTGTTCACAATATATGAGCTTAAGTAAGCAATTTCTAGGCGCTTATTAATCTAATTTTTTACTATAACTTACTTATATTGAGATTAACAGGAGTATTTGCATTGACGTAATTCAATTACAGGAGCAATATAGGCGTATATGGCATTTCAGCGGTCTAAATATAAATACGTTATAAGTAAAAGTAGACTTATAAAGTGGGCCCTTTTCCCGACTTATATGTGGATATAAGTCTCATATAGTCCTCGATAAATGATGGTTCTAGGATAGTATAAAAACCACTTTTTGCTAGTTGGGGATGTATTTCTGTTGCCGCTATAACAACAAATACTAAAAATAGAATAAAATAAATATTTAAGGGAGACTCCCATACAACAAACGTGTTTTTTTCGGCGTTTTTGCCTTGTGGTACGGAACCCTTCGTGTGCGAGTCCGACTCGCACTTGTCCAGTTTTTCTTTATTTAAATTATTTATTATGTTTTGTTTATTTTATCGGGTAAATCAGTCGCATCTTTTAAAACTTTCAGCTAACTCCAAATGGAGATCTTTTCAAAGAAGAATTTAATTACGAAAATCACTGAAATCTCCATAAATTTCAATTTACCAAAACTTCCGGAAATCTCTCTAAATTGACTCGGAATTATATTAATTTTCTACGAATTTTTCCATAGTAAAAGCAATTTAAGTAATAATAAAACCTTATTGTTTAAGCCCTTTGCCTTGAACGCCACAAAATAATTAGTACATAGGTCCACAAGACTAATGAAATTCCGTTCCATAGAAACGTTACAATTCAATTAACCCTTTTAATTGAATTGAAACAATTGGAATCCATCCCCTTGGTTGTTTTTGGGAGAAAACTTGTAAAGTGGGACATTGAACGTAGGACTTATAACTTGATAATGTTAATAACAATGAACGGTTTCTATTGTGTCGTGTATAAATTAAAAGTTGATACTACAAAAGAATTACCTGAAAGTTAGGTCTGTACTTGTAACATATATATGCTTACAACTTCTTTTAGACTTACTGAGAAATGAGAAAGTCTGTCCCCTCAAAATATTATCTACTTTTATTAAAGACAAACTTTAGGGGCCCGTGGCTAAATAATAACAGCCGCACAGGTCGATCGATCAGGTTAAGCTACGCTTGCCGCGGTTGGTCTGTGGATGGGTGACCATCTTTACATACCGTGACCCCTCCGTGCCTCGGAAAGCACGTTAAGCCGTTGGTCCCGGCTGTAATTCGTGGAACTTTGACAGTCGTTACGGGTAGTCAGAAGCCCGAAAGTCTGACAACCAGTCTTACCAAGGGGTATGGTATTACTCAGTAACTGAGTTGTGGAGGTCAGATAGGCAGTCGCTCCATGTAAAATACTGGTATTCAGCTGCATCCGGTTAGACTGGAAGCCGACCCCAAACATAGTTGGGAAAAGGCTAGGCAGACGACGACGATTAAAGACAAACTTTGGGGTTGACATATCCTTAAGGGACAAAAACCCCTAAATGTATTAAAAAACAAAGATAAAAAAAGACAAATTGAAATAGGTACTGTATAGGGAATTAAGCCTGAAGTTAAAAGTATTCTTCATTTTCATGTAAAAATACATAAATTTCAAAGTGATAACGAACCAAATCGACAGAATCCCTAACGATTTATAATAAAAGTAACAGACTGTCATGGCCGCTATCTCCATTTCTCACTTTCATCGCAATTAACCTTTTCCCTACCTCGACTCGACTTCCTATATCTTGATGATAAGCAACTTTTATTCAGTTCTATTATTTTTACATGTTGTCAGCGTGGAAACCAATCAATCATGTTATCACACGTCTAAATCATCTTCTTCTTGTAAAAAGTAACAAGAAAACTTCTTTATACTTTCACTATTAAAATTTATAAAGTTGAATACTACTAATTTCAACTCATAATCAACGTGTTATTAAATGGATGTTACACAGGGTCAAACCACAAAATACAGATAGTACAGAAGGCAATCACACGTATATACTCGTACTTCACTTTTCGTACCTACGCTCGGCGGTCGCGCTATGGTTGTCAACTTTGGCTTATGCACAAAAAACTATCGTGGTAGTGGCACTCGTATCTAGTTGTTTGATTTATTATTGAGCTTATTTTACAATATTAAAACAAATCAATAAACATGGTATTATAATACAAAAAGTTTACAGAACAAAAACATACAAAAATTTTACATTTGTCAATTTTCACTATCGAAAATACCTAATAACTTCAAAACGGATTACCCTATTTACACAATTTATTTTGCCCTATCCGTTTTAGAGCTAAACCTATCAAATGACACTAAAAACAACCAAAAATCATGTTTTTAACTTACGTATTATTTGGTGGCGTGAATTTACCTTACAAAAAGTTACTTCGTTTATACTGATTCAAAATAGGAAACTATTATATAAATCGAGCATATCTATGCATTTTATTGTTGCTTCATTTTTGCACTTCACAGACGCGTGTCTCAAGCGGATGGCACCCGCACTCGCACTACTCCCAACCCGTCCGAGATAACGTGTCCGTGAGCTGTGAGCGGTGTGCGTTGCTCGAGCGCTTTGTATGTAGATTGCCTTCTGTACTATCTGTATTTTGTGGTCAAAATCTGCCGACGTGATGAGTATTGATATCTAAAAAAGTGATTATTTTGATGTTTTTTTAACGACTGATGGTTGTGTTGTTTCCTGAATTATAAGTTGAGAAACTGTTTTCTTTTGTTTTATTCGTGTTGGGATATTGATAACCAAAATGTCTGTGAAGTTTACTTAATAAAAAGCTGATGTTTAAACTGATGTTTCAAGTGACTACCCTAACTGCGGTCAATGACCCAACAAAAAAAAAATCTTCGAAACTAATATATTTTTTGTTTTATCGTGTTTAGATATCATCATCATATCTGTAGAGTTTCGCTACCTAATTTAATTTGACCCTGTGTAGAAATTTTACCATAACCTAACTGTATTCTAACAGCAAATATGACTGTTGATAAGCATGAAACTGGTATCTGTGAGAAATGCTTTCTAATTTGTGTCATTCACATTTTTGAGCTATCTTAATATTTTCGAATTGAGAGTTATATCATATAGAATAGAATAGAATAATTTTATTCATAAGTTTACATATAAATTACATAGAAGTTACATCATTACAAAGTTACATATTAATATTATGAAGAAAATATTAAACTATGCCTAAAATAAATCTAGTGTATAGCTTATATAATATATACATATATATATATTTTTATATACATGCCATTAGAGGAATACATAATCAGCCGATAATATTACCATTGCTGGGACACAGGCCTCCTCTCGGTGAGAGACAGTGGGCCGAAATCTACCACAAGGGCCCAGTGCGAGTTGGTAGGTGTTACATGTCTTCGAATTTAGAGTTCTATGGAAAGAATTTAAATTGAGTCCTTCGAATGACAAAATAGGTTTACTAAAGACTTTATTGTTGATAAAACAAAAAAAATCTCAGACAAAACATCTCATAGGCAAACATAACACAAAAACTTGTTTTATAGAAAGGAAAGACACCTAAATTACCTAGAACATCAACAACAACAATAATAAAATAAAAACAAGAATGAACAATTGAAAAGAAACAGTACTAAGATTCCGAAAACACACTTTAACATCTCAAGAACATTTGAAGACAGTCAAACGGGACTACTAAATCATTAAAATTGCCGTTACAAATCCTCATTACTTTGTATACAACAGTCTTATGCTCTCGAATAATAAAGAAAAATATTCAAAACATTCACCCACCCCTCTACCGTCACTATAAATAGAATATACTCCGTCTGTTTATACGCGCTTATCTCTAAAACACCGATTTTAATATAGCTTTCGACACTCTGAACCATGTTCTAAATCGAGATTGGAAGCAATAAAACTTTATTCTGGCTCCCAAATATTCTTGAAGGCAAAATTGAAGCCAGTCAGATAGCTGTCACGATAATTCTTCCATACCAACCCGGGTTGCTTTGCTAAAGGAGTATAAAAATCCACGGACAATCTCGGCGTGAAATTTATAGCAACAATAAAATGTGGGATGTTTCCTCGCTCCAGCTAAGAGCTGTACCGGAATTGTTTGAGCCACAATTCGTACTTCTTCACAAATATATCTTCTATCACAATGCGGTAGTGTTGAACTTTGTTGGCAAGATTAAAACGCTCCACGTTAAGGTTTCCTTCTGTCAAAATTGATGCAACTTTGTACGTGATTTCATC
The DNA here is from genome assembly GCA_916614155.1 of Mesoligia furuncula. Lineage (NCBI taxonomy): Eukaryota > Metazoa > Arthropoda > Insecta > Lepidoptera > Noctuidae > Mesoligia > Mesoligia furuncula. Next base: position 9,682,416 of record OU744808.1, on the reverse strand, counting down.
AGCTCAGAATGCCGTAATATCTTTGATGAGTTGGTTTATTTAAAAAATACTGTAGGTTTATGGCTGGTCTTATATTTTATGGCAAATAAGGAAGTGGAAATTGAAACTTTTAATACCGAAAGGCACTAAACTAAAGGTGCTTTTTATTAAACACTCGTATATACCAATTTGTCAGATGAAATAAGAGATACAATAAATTTGTTCTAAAATTATTAAAAATCCTTGGTCTCAAGGCAGTTCCTCGAGCATTACTTTGTGTTTTAAATTTTAAGACACGCTTGCTGCGCTCACGCATTTTTCCATGACGAAATACATAGATCTTTATCTTACTCTAAAATGTACTTACCCACATACTTTTTGAATGACCAATAATAATGATAATAAACACAACACTTTTACTATTTTAGACTGGCCCACTGTTGTGAAACTGGTGCTGCACGAACTATAGAAAAGGAAATTCACAAGGTTGAATTTAGGAAAAAAACAACAACTTCATTGGTGGTTAGACTATAGGATAAAATCTTAGGGAGAAATTGAAGGGTAAAACCGTAGTTTCATTTACAGTGAATCCTTAGATTGAAACCATAGGGTGAACTATAGACTATAGGTACTGTAGATTGACGTCTTATGTTGAAACCATAGCATAGGTAAGGTAAAATCTTACCCTCTTCTTGGTGTTAGTTAAATAAATACGAAGCAATCTGACTATTGTTATTGTTTATAAACGCATAAAACAACATTAACTAAAGATCTCATTAGCTCTAATCGGATTACCTCACAAGTCCACGCCAAAAAGACCAAAGCTAAACCATAAAATCGAACATTTAAAGTAAATCATTGTATCTACGCAAGAGGGCTATTCACCCAACGCTCACTTTCGAAATCAGTTTCACTATCCACTAGTCTCTCTTGCTAGTACATGCTCGTCTAGTCAGCTGTTGTACAAATTAATGGCCGAAGTTAGTTTGAATTTATAAAATATTAGCAGCGAATGTCTAGGAAATTGTGTGTTATGAATTACTGTGATATATTATATTGTCATTGGAAATAATAGTTTTGTTAGTTGGTTTAAGATTTGGTTGTGTTTAGAATGGTCTTGTGAAACACTGTTTTGTCACGTTCTGCAAGTATTCGTGACATAACTTCACTCCTTCTTTCCCCGAAGGGTTGCGGAAAAGTGCAGAAGAAAGAAGAAGAAGTGGGTTTTGTAAAGTGTGTATAATATACCAAAAAATCCAGGAATTTCTTAGTAACAGCTCGGAGTCTGGAAGTCGACGGTGTGATACCCCTGTGCCTCGGAAAGCACGTTAAATCTTTGGTCCTGTGCCTGATCTCTTTTCGGTCGAGTCGGATTGTCTTTGAGACTTTTTATTGACTATGAGAGTGAGGGAAGAGGGAATGCACCTATGTCTGCGCGTCTAGTCTAGGCTAGTCTCCGTTGAGATCGGCTGCCTTGGCCAAATACGGTCTGGAGGAATTTATAGTACACCAACATTTCGGCAGTTAAGTTAAAGTAATAGGGAGCAAGGCTATTGCCAACAACCGGGCAGAAGTTCAGACCCTGGGCTACTGAGAAATTCCAAACAGAAAAACCTAGTAACACTTTACTCGACCTTTGAATGGAACCTCATCCTCAGCACTCAGCAATAGCGCTAAAACATATAAATACTATCACAATAGACCGTTCCAAGCATCTTTTTTGTGGTAATTTTTGATAATAGATTTAATTGCATGATAATTATTATGTATTTACTAGCTGCGCCCCGCGGTTTCACCCGTGTAAATGTCGAACCCGTGGGAATATCGGGATAAAAAGTATATACATATGTTAATCCAGGGTTTCAGCTACCTCCATACAAAATTTTATCAAAATTGGTCCAGCCGTATGAGCGTGAAGAAGTAACAAACATATAAGCACACACACACATACACTCACACACTCACAAACTTTCGCCTTTACAGGTTAATAGGTTAAACGAGGGACACACTTTGAGGGGAGTTAATACTCATGAAAATGAGCAACTTTAATATGGGGCCGAACCCGAAATCGCAAGAAAAAAATCTGCTGTTCAGTACATTTTGACGAGCTATGCTAACATAAATGTAGGAAACGGCTGTTTTTTTTTTTTCGCGATTTCAGGGTTATTCCCATATTAAAAGTTGTTCATTTTCTTGAGTACTAACTCCCCTCAAAGTATAACCTACCCGTTTAACCTAACGCTCTGTATAATATTAGTGTTTTTAGAACAAACAAATAATATTTTGATAATTATTATAATAATTACAGTCCAAAAAAACTGCGACACAAACACTTCCTCATTATTGAAATAGCATAAAAATTTCAAATAATACTTTGTTCACGACTTTTTATCCGCATTCGTTACTGCTACCATATTATCAATAATATTATGTAATTTTTTTGCGTGATCGTATGAAACATTATACTTAATGATATCCATTGAAATGGACCTAATGTATTCGAATTTTATTTTGCAATCTTTTATGACACGTGTATGCAAAGTTGGCCAAAAGCGTGTTGGTCATTTAGCGATTGGTCATTTCGCGTATTTATGATGGTATCCATCATTGGTCATAATGCATATTAGTCAATATGCGTCGTAACGATTTAATGTACAGCATAGTTTCTGAGTTTCAACTGTTTACCCCCTGTTCTATGCGCACATATATCTTTGTTTATATCGGCACCGTCGAAATTAAAGGAAGATGATTAGAGATCAGTTAAAATTGTTTAAAAATGGTACTATTTATGAATGAAAACCTTTTGAGAACATATTTGTCGTTTATAATGTTTTTGAGCTGAAATGATGAGGATGATGATCCTCATCATTTCAGCTCAAAAACATTCACTCCTGGACATCATAGGTTGGGGGATCCCAAGCACCGCCAGTTCGATAAGTTATGTGCTTCTCGCATCCAGCGCATGTGGATGGACCAGGTCATTGGTGTCATTGGTTCCTTGAGGGAGGCCTTCCAACGCTAAGTCTCCTGTACGCCTTTTGTTGTTACATTAGATTTGTAGGTACTCTTATAATAAAGACACAAAAAGTTAATCTAGAACTTTTATGGCCGGTTGGTAGCAATAGGCAGGCACCTTTTCTAAGGGACTTAAATATACCTGGCAAAATGTGAATGTACTAAAAGGTACACCTCTACCTAACCCTTCTGAGTCTACAGGCGTGATGTTATGTGTTTGTGAACTTTTATGTTGTTGTTATTAGCCTGTGATGTCCCACAGCAGGGCAAAGGCCTCCCTACTGTCTTTCCACTTCTCTCTGTTCAAAGCAGGACATAGGTATCTGCCGCATGTCAGACTACCAATGGGCCAAACTTACGACCCAATGAGTCTCTCTTAGTGGCAAGCTACATTGCGACAGGCCCATACGGAGATGGCGGGATGAGCTGGACTCCTTCAACAAGAACTGGAGGCCTAAAAAGGCCACTTTGGCAGAATCATAAAAGGATAACATAATGGACAGTTAACCGTTAAGTTAATTGTACCAAATCCCATTTTTTTTGTCTGTGCTAAAATACCAATCAATCCGATCTAAATTCAATCCAAATCTCTTTGATTATACCTACGTAGTGCAGCGAAAAAAGAAAACCACGGACTGTCTTCGCCATAATACGATTCATAATGTTATCCTTTTATGATTCTCCAAAGTGGCCTTTTAGGCCCTCAGTTCTTGTTGAAGGAGTCCAGCTCATCCCGCCATCTCCGTCTGGGCCGGTCGCGATGTCGCTTGCCATTAAGAGACTCATTGGGTTGTAAGTTTGGCCCATTGGTCGTCTGACAAGCGGCAGATTTGTTCAGCCTAGTTCCATTTTAGCGTGGCAGCTTTCCACATGACATCAGTTATCTTTGTGATGGAACGAATGGTCGTATTCCTAACCCGGTCTGTTAGATTGATATCCAGAATAACAATGAACTTTTATGTAGGTAAGCGTTAATGTCAATGTATGATTTGTGTTTATGATTATTGAATGAAACATATTTGAAGTTTTGTAGTTTGTCATCAGATTCGTTATCGCTCGATTTAAATCTGGTTCTAGTGGAACTGTTATAACCGTGTGTCGCGACAACCGGCCCCTAAGAGGCCCTAAGTATAGAAACACATTTGCTCCTCATTATGATAATACACTGCAATGAAAATTCACAAGCCCACAATTTATTTTACGATTATAGTTGATAATGACAAGGTTGTATGTTAAAACGTTTATCTTTTTTTTTAGCCTTTGCTCTGGCTGGAACCCACTAATTGGCGACTACGGGCAATTTAAGGTTCCCGCAGACAGGCGTGACGCGTTGGTGATTCGCGATTCTGGTAGAACAATTTCCTTGAAGTTTTCATAGAAAATGTTCTACTACAGACGTGTCTGCGGGAGCCTTTACACTTTAGACACACTACCTCATTACCGTAAAACGTATATAGTTAACTCAAGGTGTGACCTACTTTTAATTACAGACAAAGAAAAGGTTTAAATACACATTTATTTTTGACATTTAAGTACCTACAAGCTTTAAGTAAAAAATTAATGTTGTCGCTTGTAAGTGATTAAGTGGGGATTTTGAACTCGACTTTGTGAAATAACACAGAATGTTTTGAAGATGTTAAAGAACACAATGAGAATTTATTTTTCAAACCCCTGTTTATTATTTTGTTGTTTTTAACCCTTATGATTTATTCGTAGACAGAGTAAACTATAGACTGCTGCATATCTTCTTTTTCATTCGCACACGAAAAAGAGAAATATATTAACGTCACTAGCAAAGAAAAGAGACAGAGTAAGAATATTTCCGTCCCTTACTGCGTGTCGGCTAAGCACATCAATGTGCACAAGTTTGACGTTTATGAATGAAATAATAAAACTACACCGCGATTAAACAGAAAATAAGATATTTTTCGTGCATAATTCAATAATAGTACATTTGCGCAACTGTGAAAATGGTAAGGTGCAGTGTAATAAGTCTGTGTGGTGCCGGACTAAAAGAATAGCACCACCCTATACTTCCCGTGGGTGTCATAAAAGGCGACTAAGGGTCGTACCGGAGAATCTGCAGCAGCGTTCTCTATGCATTCCACCACCATACTACACTGCGATCGCCAACCCGCCTGCCAAGCGTGGCGATTATGGCAAACCCGACCCCCCCCACACCCCCCTTGGGGGAGGCCTATGTTCAGTAGTGGACGTCTTTCGGCTGAAATGATGATGATGAGTGTAATAAGCTGTAGGTATAAATGGTAGTATGATAAAGATTGCCGGAATTTTTTGTCCCTTTCGGTGACACGGATGCCATGCGTCTATAGATTACTCTGTCTACGGATTTATTTGTTTGCCATAATAAGCAGTCACAATCACGGAGGGGCTAGTGGCTAAGTAATAACAGCCGCACAGGTCGTTCGATCAGGTAAAGCTACGCTTGCCGCGGTTGGTCTGTGGATTACCAAGACCCCTCCCCTTTATCTTTACTAACCAAGACCCCTCCGTGCCTCGGAAAGCGCGGTAAGCCGTTGGTCCCGGCTGTCATTTGTGATCTTTGACGGTCGTCAGAAGCACGAAAGTCTGAAAACCAGTCTTACCAAGGGGTATCGACTCGTAACCTAGTTACTGGGTTGTGTAGGTCAGATAGGCAGTCCTAGTCGCTCCATCTATAATACCGGTACTCAGCTACATCAGGTAAGACTGGAAGCTGACGCCAACATAGTTGGGAAAAGGCTAGGCAGATGATGAATAAGCAGTCACAATGTTGACTTTCTCATTAAATTTAATTTTTCTACATTACCAAAAACCAAATGCCAACCTGAGCTTCATACATCGGTAAAACGAACGAACGTTATTCCGTAAACAGTGTAATGATGTGGGTCACCGATAGATGGCGCTATTACAAGAAAGCCGCCAAGTTGCGGTAAAGGTGCGAATACATTGCGGTATCGCAACGGGATGAAGTTAATGACTACTCTTTAGCACGTCGTTGGAATGAGAACAGCGGATATGTTAACGACTAGTAAGTTGTTTCTTATAATAAATATCATGTTTACGATGGAACGGTAATTTTGACTTTAGTGCTTTACTGAAAATAACAGTCTTAAATATAAATAATGTTAGTACCTAAGCTTTCTTCAGCGAGATTTTTACATTTCTGATTTACCTTAATAAAAATATGTATGTTGGATTATGTACCGACACTAATCCACCATAATAAATCCGTTTATACCCTACCAATTAATTATTGATCTAAGAACTTTAATGAAAAATGACATCGGTACCTACAGTCGCGAACAAAAACTAAAACATACATAGCTAAGTATTTTATTTATTTTGTACTATTTTTTGCGAATCATTCAATTAACCATTATCAATCACCGAATGACAGGTTCGAAGAGTAATTATTTTAAGTGTATTCAATAACTTCTCAAGTCAATAAATCATAAATAATATATTTAACGAAGTTACTAGTTACTTTATTCATTACCTTGATTCGACTTTTCAAAGAATTTATTGAGAAATATTTTAAGCTGTCAAAACTTTATTTTGTAAGTGATCCAGCCTTCAGAATAACTTTAGTTTCATTCTGAAGTAATGATGCTTAACCATGATATTTTGTTTCTGAGAAAAGGAGTAAACCCCTGACTTAGTAGGCAGGGTTAACAAAAAAAGTAATTAGTATTAATAGTAATTGGTAGTAGTGCCACTATTCAAAGTTACAGAAGAGATTTATCATATTATTATTTATACAACATTATTTTTAGTATTATGCGAAACCCGAAACACCTGTCTAGTATGTTTATGTAAAGAATCTATGTACGAAATTTCAAAACTGTATCATGAAAAATCGCAAAGTTATAAGCTTGTTAAGTTACCTGTTTGTCCGTACAAAAACATGCTCACCCGCGCCGCTCGCGCCGCGTCGTCTTGCGCTCATTGATAATAGTACCTAGGTACCTAACCGTTCGGCGCGGAGATTGGATAACCTACTTAGTGTCGCTCGGTATCCAACTTTTAACCTTTTTTAAATATTTTTTGGACAAATATAACATGGGGTAAAAATTATTAGAATCGATGGACTTATTCTGAACAAACTATATTCAGGTTTCGCATATACCTACTAAAAATAACGTTGTATATTGTTACGGCCCCGCCGCCTGATGGCGCACGGCAGGACTTTCTACGACCATGCCTGCGGAGCCATACCGCGAGCTCGGCCGAGCCCGCGCCTCCGATTCGCGCCGCCAAGGGACCAGTCGTCGTTTCGCCATCGCTTTGTGAACGTCGCTCAAATTCATCTCAGATTATATTCAGGTTCACAGATATTCAGAACTAATAAATAATAGAACATTTATAAACCAGCACCGTCCATTATTTCGAAGCAAAACACAGCGGCAACAGCCGAAACAAGGAAAGGATCTAACTGATTGAAAAGAACCAAATTATATTGATATTACCTGCCTACCGTATGTATTTAACTACTTTTACAAGACATAACCAAAGGTGTTCATAGGTGACCACAGATGATATTATCTATAATCTAGCCTTAGACGTCTCCAGGAAGAGAAGGCGTTGCTAATCTTTATCGATATTATCGATACTCAATTATCACTTATAAAATATTTAAATATTCCTCCTCGTGTAATAAGATACTAGGTTTTATGGAAGCAAAACCTTATTAGTCTCAGTAAAAATTATAATAATTGGCAATGAATGTTAGGGCCAGCGTAGCATGCGTGGTTCGTAATACCAAAATAATTTGTAAATCCAACATATTCTTAATGTAGTGTGTATTTATTCCAATTGGATTACAAAATATCTAGGTTCCCAAATATGTATATATTTTGAAAGGACCTGATATAAAGACGAGATATGAGGAATTTCAAATTTCTATAGAAAACTTATTTTTGTCGTGGCGATAGGCTCGCCCCCTAATCTGTCCTATATATTAATAGGACCGCGGTACCGAAATATTGAGCCTAAGACATTGTCCTAGGGCTAACCTAAGCCTAAACTTGAACTGAAACCTAAAAACGAATAAAAAAAACTGAACTTAAATTTAAAAAATCAATTTAAACTAACTCATATACCTACAAAATGCACACTCACACTATTACACACACACTCAAAAACTCACTCACGTACATCACACAAGTGCGCTCCTTTTTGCATTTTTTTTTTTACTTTATTTTTTGTTTTATTTTATTTTGATTTTTTTGTTTTTGTGTTTCAATTGCATACCCGTTATAATGTTAAGTGGAACAGCAGAGTCACCTAACACAAGCATCTCCTTGCTTAAGAGGTGATGTGTGTAAAGCATTTTATGTAAGTAATTGCAATAAACATTTTTATTTATTTTATTACATTGGTCTTAAAAATTACTGGAGTAATGTGGGCGTACAGTCACGAGCATAAGTATGTATACACTTGGCTTTATTCAAAGACGATTTTCTCCTTTAGTTTTGAATGAAATTTATTGTTATTACGAACAAAGTATTTTCGAACCCACAGGTTTGTGTAAACTATCATATTTTATCGTTGCATTCGTTATTTCACGAAAAAATCGACATTGAAAGTTGCCAAGTGTTGACATATTAGTGCTCGTGATGTACTACAGGAATACTCTGCCTAACCTCTTTTGGGATTAAAGACTTGATGTTATGTTTTGTTAATGCATTATATTATCTAAACCAGTTCACACACACGCTAATGCCAAATATGATAATACATAATTAGAAGATTATAGTCGGCATAAGTCCAAATTTCATGAAAGCCCTTCAAAACCTTTCTAATTTCATCTGAACTCAATGTGGTTACCGAAATCCATTGCGTGCAATACATTTTGATAATAATAGGGTAATTTGTACCAAAACCAAACTTCATTATTTTCACCATACATTCCGGAAATTATTAGGTATACCTACTTTCGTCGCTCACTCATGACGGATGCCATAATCGTCAATTTCATATTTAAATCCATCACGAAACCCGTTTATTGCGGTTTCATAACCTGATTGGTTTCCAAAGAATGTTCGACCTTATTTCGAATACATAAGGTTTATTTGAGGTGCGGCTTTTGTTATGTCAGTTAAGATGTTTTCTTTCGAATAAGTAAATATGGGAAAGCAGTGTAAAATGTAATTTGTTTTACTTATTGATGATCGTAAAATTAGAATTTGATTCTGATCGAAGCGTGAATCAATTTTTGATTAATCGCGATGGTGTCGCTCTAGATAAAAAAAACAGAGAAATCATGTGATTTTCGAATGAGATAGGAAACCTACGACTATCAGCATTTATATCGTCTTTCCTCTAAAAACGAATGTAAACAATTTACATACCTTAAACATCTAAAAGGCGTTTCGGAACCAATTACACCAATTCTCATTCGCGTAACATACAAATCCCATTTGATTGCAAAGATTTCGAATAACACGCTGAAGCAAATTGAACCTTGACTCTCTAATTATAAGGTTATATTCTAATTGCAGTAGGAAGTACAAAAAGTAAAGTGTTAAAAGTTTATTGTCTGGGGAAGTGTAATAGGTATCATTGAGCACGCGTCGATTTGCTAAACGGATGATCGCTGTTATTAACAATTAACATTCTAAGTATTTCTACGATTATTTTTATTGTTATCGGCCCTTATAATTTGGACTTGGTCAGGCCTAATTCGACGACCCTCTTACCTTGTTACCTATGTGAATTTAAATATGACCACAGTTTTTCATTTCAGTTTCATACTCTTGAGCTTTTAGAAGTCATCGAAAAGTCTAAAAAGAAATGCTCCTGTCAGGTACAGACGCCAGCACATCAAGGTACCCGAAACTGTCAAATTTTCCGAATCAACTTTGAATCATATGCTTTAGCAATAAAGTTGAAAATCTATTAAAGAATTTTGACAGATTGTAGTAGGTTGATGTGCTGGCGTCTGTATCTACAGTATAGCTAGCTTCTGCCCATGACTTTGTCCACGTCAAATTTCTTGTTCTCCGAGCTACCCCATCTCATTGCCTGCCCGCGCTATTACTGCATTTTCGCTTAGCGTTCGGACTTTTTTTATTTTTGCACGGCTCCTAATGTTAAATCGTCGTTTCAGCCGATAGACGTCCGACGACTGCTGGACATAGGCCTCCCCCAATTTTGGGGGGGGTTTGCCATAATCGCCACTCTTGGCAGGCGGGTTGGCGATCGCCTTTTACGACACCCACGGGAAGTAAGGGGTGGTGCAATTCTTTAAGTCCGGCACCACACAGACAAAATAATGTTAAATATTCCTCAAGAATTGGGCTGTATAATGCAAAAATATTTTTTCAAATGCGACTGGTAGTTCCGCAGATTACCCTCTACATACACCTTTATACCTTTATAATATTAGTAAGATAGTATGGTAGTCACGTTCTTAAATCACATTAATTTCCTCGTATTTTTTTCTACAATAATTTGAAAATAGAATCAATGGTACCACACGAACCGCTCGAGGCATATTGGAACGCGATCACATTATTTTAACAGCGGCATTAGCGAAACCCACCTGATTGCAAATGGCGTCGCTTTATATATCGCTGCAATTTCTAAAATAATTAAAGAAGCCCCAGGCATTCTGCGGTTATACGTTTACATGTTACATAAACAATGTTATGTAGAATTAGGTAAGTAACTTATGTTTGTGTGAATATTTGATGTTAGAAAACTCGCAAAATGATGTAGGGGCGGGGTTTTGTCAATTATTTTTAGCTTTTGCCTTGTTATTGGAAATTGTGTAACGAAATACCTACTTAACTTTCCACTTTGTTGAGGTAAAAATATATTTTACGAAGCTTTTGTTATTTTTGTAAGAAAGAAGGTAGACGTTTAGTAGACTTTACTGTCTCCCTAAACATGTCTACGAATTTTTTTAAAGAATTAAATACAAATTGCGTGTTTGTATTTATGTAAAAGAACTTCGTAGACGAAGATCTTGTTATTTAAAACACGTCTTGTTATTTAACTAAGAAGTTAGTTAAATAACAAGACGTGTTTGTTAATCGGAAAGTCTAAAAATGTTACTAAATGTACGTCAATTAAAAACAACTATATTGTTATCCGTAACGTTACAAACACCCAGTATTTACCAAAGAAGCGAAAGGCTTTATTTTGTAAGGAAAAAAGTAAGAATAATGAGGCAGTCAACCTTTTGTCTCTGGCCGTTGTTAAGTAACTTTGGCGAACAAACTATTTACACACAAAGCCTTTAAGAAAATTGGCTTTTCACACAAAATGCCAGTGTTTATTACGTAAACTGAATTAAATATTGTTGGTACAATATTGGCGAAGTTTTTTTTAAAATAAAGTACACAAGCACTTGTCTCCGTGACTGTACCTACTGTTACGCTATTTCATTCGTATCCGTATTGCCTTCGTGTTACTAAACTATGTAACTAACGAGCTTTGAATCAACATATACATACACTCACGCCTTCTTTAAATGGGGGTAGGCTGTAGGCAGAAACTACAGAACGCTACCAGCTACGATCCTTAAATATCTACTCGTTTTGCTTCGCTAAAGTTCAGGGGGCCTAAAAAGGCCAATTTGAAGAATCATAAAAGGATAGCATTATGAATCGTAATATGGCGAAGACAGTCCGTGTTTTTCTTGTTTACGCTGCACTACGTAGGGTATAATCAAAGAGATTGAGATCGGATTTGTATCGGATTGATTTGTATTTTAGCACAGGCAAAAAAAAATAACTGAAAAATGCTTCACCAATGGGATTTGATACGATTAACTTAACGGTTAACTGTCCATTATGTTATCCTTTTATGATTCTGCCAAAGTGGCCTTTTTAGGCCCCCTGGTCACACCCGCACGCCGGTTGCGGGTACTACTCACCTGACATCACAACATCTATACATATAAAATTCAAAGTCCTGACTGACTGATACATCAACGCACAGCCTAAACCACTAGTCCTAGAGACATGAAATTGGAGTGTGTGTTTTTTGTGAAGAGTATGTATCCACTAAGAAAGGGTTTTTCGAAAGTCCACCCCTAAGAGGGAGCATGGGGGGAGGCTGAAATTTCACGCGGACGAAGTCGCGGGCAGAAGCTAGTCACCAATAAGGTCACTGTACAGGGTGGCAGGCGACGTACAACCTGTTACCAAGAATAAAGTACATGATTCTGAACTCACCAGCGATTAAATTCTTCGTCGACTATTTTTTTTATTTTTTGCTAGCCTATTTTGTGTCCCTCTGTTTTCTTCCAAACCTCCTGTCCTGAGCGATCTCTGGCCATGTTGGCCCTGCAAATGATATTAGATCGTCAAGTCACCTTCGTCGACTATTAAAAAAAAATTTGCTCTACATTGATGATGTACATTTTGACCGTGTTTTCTATGAAAAGGCAGTTTTCTTTTGATAACCGACGAAAAATGTCTACGCTATGGGGTCTAAAATCATGTGCTGAAAATAAAATTCACGATTACAGTTTGCCCGGCGATGTCATTGCAACAATGTATGTCCTATATACACATAGCACCAGAAACACAGCCGACTTCAATTCACAACACAAAAATAATACAAATGTGTCAGAAAAAGCAACCCACAAAGAAAACTGTCCCCTAATCACACTAATTACTAACGGAACCCATCCCTTATCTTCTAGATATAGGATTACACTTATCATTCCCTTCTTATAATTTCCTCTTTCGTGACAACAGAATGAGTTGTCTGTTCCATTTTCTATACAGTGTAATTAATCTTGGGCTAAATTGATTTGTGTTGCTAGCGAGAAAAAGTGGGTGAGTGTAATTAAGGTTTCTCTAAGTGAAATCTTGCGAGGATTATATTATTGTTTTGTGTCAAGTTTTGTTTCTGTCCTGGCAACTGTTGTTCCTGAAAACGATTGCTTGTTTATTGATATGAACTCTGCTTTTAAGTTGTTTCTCGAGTATTAAATACCCGAGAAACAACTTCAATATAATATGAAGGAAATGCATGAATTTTCTCTCGATTAAAAAGTCATAAAGTCAAGCAGACAAGCGCATGTTTTGAATATGTATAAATGATTGAAATCACAAAAACTTATAGTTAGCTTTATCCATAACATCCAATGTCTTTGTACCTACATGCGCTTACCTACTTTAACATATATTTCTTTGTAAATCCCAAGAACTTTTTCGACACTCACTATTTTCTGTGTCACAATTTCCGCATGACATGACACATCGACTATCGACTGTCATCACAACCTGTCAAAAGGTCATTGACTTCTCACAACATTGTGTGCCAGCAACTTCGAAGCTGCCTCTAACTAGCCGGTAGCATGCAACCTGCGCATTGGCAAATCGGTATTTTCTAGGCAATATAGTAATCAACTTCGAGTGTATTGCCTAAGTGGTCTGCAGTTTATGCAAATAAAATACTTAAAATCGAAACGTTTTTTAACGAAACTGCCTTATTGACATACCGAAACGAGATTGTTTTGCAAAAATTGCAAATCATGGCCGAAATAAAAACAAACTGTGATTGTTTATGCAGATATTATTTTAAGGAACAGAAACCGAACAAAGGAATTAACCTTTTCCGGCTTCTGACCCTCAAACAATCAAATTAAAAGTAAAAAAATTCAAAAACAACCGTCACATTGACGGTTACAGTCGTTACACGACATGTGGTCAGCTGAACATGTGTCCCACATATTTGTTATAAACAGGTGCATTTGCCGAATCTTAACAGACAAGCCCTAAAAACCGGTTTAAGCGACAATCGTCCGACAATGATCAACACTTGAATCATGAGAAAGTAAAGCGCAGAAAGCTTACTTTAGAAAACTTAATTCTCTTAGCCTTATTAACTCAATACATAAAGGCGTGTTCTTTAAAGTCTCTGGAAGAATAAATTGGCTGTCTTGTATTATTTGTTGTGATTGGTTGGCCAAAATAACAAACGGCCAACAAAAATCGAGACATATTGAATGACCTTTCGATTGCGATGGTCAATGCGTTTCCTTTGTTTGTGTTGATGAGAGTATATAATATTAGCCACTAGTCTAATTTATCACGCATATTGATAACCTCATGAATTTCTTATAATGTCTTATACCTACCTATAATCTACATGGTGGCTTGGCGTTTATCAACTCACTAGATGGCGTTTATGATAAACTAAACCTTCTGTTCTTATCTATTTCGCATCCAAAATTGGAAAGCGATTGGGCGATAAACGCCGCGCGCGCACCTGTGCCTTTCACGCCATCTATTGCGTAAGCATGGTATGCGCGCTTTTGTGCTCAACGTTTATTGATATTTAATACTGGGTGGGTATCTACATGTGTCTTCTGTTATTGCATGTTACATCATTATCGCTGTTTGTGTAAGTCTTACGTTTGTCGGTTTGTGGAGTCATTTTTGCGGTTTTAAAATTGGAGTGGCGGCCATTTTGGAATATGGTTTAAACAGACGGGATATAATGCATAATCAGCCTATAATGTTCCCACTGCTGGGACACAGGCCTCCTCTCTTCGAGAGGGGTGGGAGGGGAGGGAGTGGGCTGTAATCTATCAAGCAGGCCCAGAGCGGGTTGGTAGATGTCACATGTCTTCGAATTTTTGGCTCTAGGACAATTTTCTCACGATGTTTTCCTTCAACGTTTTGAGAGCAGTGGTGATGAAATTATCTATACAAAGTAAAGCGCCTGGCTGCCTACAACTCCTAAGTCAGGATTGTTACCACCGGGCCAGCTCTTAGATAGGAATAAGACTATTTTGGGAGAAGTTATACCGTTCGAGGACTGAAAACAATAACGATAAATTGTTCCACCGAACCGCACGTCACAAAATTTTGTTTCAATGCGGTTAATGGAAGTGCTCAGGTGCGGTTCGTCCAAGTGCGATTCAAATCAGTGCTCTGAGTGGAATACCTCAAATCTTCACTTTAAGTTTGATGACTGAAAACTGATGCCTACACACACACACTAACACACACACACACACTTTAACTACTTTTAAAACAGCAACCGTGCAGTTTCTTGCCGACTCTTCTTCATAGAAAACGACCAATTGGAACCGTGCACCTATCTTCTGACGTTTCATAAGTGCCCGTGTAGGTTTAAGTGAAATAAAATATTTTTATTTTGATTTTAAAAGTAGCACAGAAAGTATAAACAACTATTCGAAACATAAAGTCATGAAAATACTAGGTAACAATTCACTGTAAAAATAATAACAAACAAACAGAATAACACTCAACGTTAACACCAATAAAAAAATCTAAACCGAACATTCCATTTCATTCACTAATCCAATGTTCATTTAAAAAACAACGGACTGCCCTGACCCATGTAAACCGAAATTAAAGAATTTATTCACACGCGTTATACCAGAACAGGGGGCCTAAAAAGGCCACTTTGGCAGAATCATAAAAGGATAACAGAATGGACAGTTAACTGTTAAGTTAATCGTATCAAGTCCCATTGGTGAAGCATTTTTCAGTTATTTTTTTTGTCTGTGCTGAAATACCAATCAATCTAATCCAAATCCAATCCCAATCTCTTTGATTGTACCTACGTAGTGCAGCGAAAAAAAAGAAAAACACGGACTGTCTTCGCAATTTTATAATTCCTTTTATGATTCTCCAAAGTGGCCTTTTTAGTCCCCCGGGACCAATGATACCGGTCGTAATTGACCCGTTTCAATTAAAACGAATTAAAATTATTTGTTCAACGTGGCATCTGAACTAGCAGGATACGTGTATCGAAGCGAAATAGATCATTACGATTTTAATTATCAGTAATGTGATACATTTGTGATATGGCTGTGGTTACATATTTGTTGTAATTTAATGTTTTTATTTATTTTCGAGCGCCGAAAGGGCTTTATGATTAAACTTTTCTATAATACTGTGCTTTCCGTCACTTTCATTAGGTATGCTATGCTAACTAAGCATTATCAGCCTATAATTGCCTTTATTTGTGGAAGGAAAACATCGTGAGGAAAACGGCCTCGTGATGAAATAATTTACACAAAGCAAAGTGCCTGGCAGGGTTCGAACCTATGACCTCCAACTCGTAAGTCGCGACCCTGTCCACTGGGCCACCACTGATAACCATGTTAGTGATAATATTCGATGTCTGTGTCTCATCGGAAATTTGTTTCATAAACGCACATACGGTACTTAGATGATATTGAATAGGATCAAGTTTTTCTAACTGAACAGACAGCTGCGCCACTTCGTCTTCCCAGCTAGGAAGTGGTGAAGTTCGGGCATTTTGGAGGCTGTCTCATGTACTTTTGACGCTCAAAAAATGCTGATTCTCAGCCTAGTTTGAATAAATTAATGACTTTAATTTTAGATTTTGGATATAGGTGAAATTTATGGTAAGGGCGCACAATTTATCACCACACCTAAGCTATTAATTTAGCTAACCTTACAAACTTAGTCAGTAAACTTACTTCAGCTTACATCACAGACCAGAAGAAGATTAGGGCTACGTTTTTCATAATAAGCAGATTATCAAAAGTAGGTAGTAGGATCTAAATAACACGTGACACAAACAGACGTCCCAATTTCTCTGCGCATTGGCAAGCGTTGGATCCGTCCGACAATGCACACTGTGAGTGAAATCTGCTAAGATATGTCCAATTGGACGTATCATGAAAGAAAGCAGGGGTCAAACATCAAACAGCCTACTAGCCAGTTCCTTTTGGCAGAGTAACATCAACTGTCGGGACATTAAAGAGAGTTTAAAAATGAAAGTGCTACTGAATCATCATCATCATCATTTCAACCGAAAGACGTCCACTGCTGGACATAGGCCTCCCCCAAAAAGGGGGGTTTGCCATAATCGCCACGCTTGGCAGGCGGGTTGGCGATCGCAGTATGGTATGGTGGTGGAATGCATAGAGAACGCTGCTGCCCATTCTCCGGTACGCCCCTTAGTCGCCTTTACCTGTGCTATTGAATACTTGTTAACAATCAAACTTCGCAGAACAGTCCTTGAAAGATCTGAGGACCAATCTAGTGAAGGCATTCACACATTGCAGCAAATTACATTTTTTTATTGCGAAAATCACAAATTCCCAAGATAGTCAATATTCAGACTTAAAATACTCTAGAAGGTAGCTGAGACAAACTGGTTGCGAATTCCGGAGGACAGGGTATTGTGGCGCAACCTGGGAGAGGCCTATGTTCAGCAGTGGACTGCGATAGACTGAGTTGATTGATTTGATTGTAAATAAGCTGTCTTACTAACTCACAAAGAGTTACCTCTACTAGATTTATTACCCCAATTATCATAATTTATCAGCAAAACATAAGACGTCCACCGCAAGACTTACCTAGTAGCTATCCCCAAACCTTTGCTCAATTCCCACCATGATCGTCTTACACCAATTTTATTTATTGACCAACCCCAGCCACAACTTCTATATACTTTCATTAATTTTCTATCAACACCTATGCTAATTAACAGCTCAGCTCAGATTTCAGCACCCCGTCTTAGTACATACCATAAACAGCATTCCGAGAGGAAAGTGAATTCCTTACAGCATGCCAGTAGTTATGCAAGTATTCAGTTAATTTGCCAACTGACCCTAAGCACTACTACTGGTTATAGTGGTTGGAATTATGTGATCGTGTTTATGATATTATAAAACTGTGGTATGGTAATTTAATAATAGACTGTTGTGTAAACTGTTTACAGTCAATCTTTTTTATTAACAAGTTTTTATTTTAGTTACTTATTAAGTTGATGAGTTGCTATTGCATATTGTGAATGAGAGGAATAAGGATAATGTCGTGAGGAAAGTTTTGAGTGTGGGTGTGGCTATAAGAGAAGGGAAACACCAAAAAAACGTTGAATGGACTGCGTGAATGATGATATGACGAGAAAGGGGTGAATACCGAGATGACGACATTGATGAGGATAGAGAACGAAGAAGACTTTTGTTGCACCGACCCCAAATAGATTTGATTAAGGGCAGGAGAATGACGATGATTATGTTGATGCACTGGATTTAGGGACACCATGTTTCTATCCTAACGATATACGTTGATATCTTTGTAGTTATGCACTATCTCTCGAGAGGTGAAGCTGAAATAGCAGATGACATTGATACAAAAATTTATGGCCCTAAACCTAATTGATCAGGATTGCTTACGAAAATGCTATAACTTCACGTTCTCATTATCTTGTATGAGCGAAGCCAGGAAAGCATACATAAATCTAAATATAAATACCTATATACAAATAAACTTCTGATAGAAATAGTTCTGACTTGTAAATTAATAAAGCATCTCTAAATAGACCACACAATCAAACGAAAATAACCTTGCCTCACGCTCCGAAAATCCATCTCAATGTTCTCAATTGCGATTTCTGATCGAGAATCCTTTGTAACTCTGACCTCATTTCAAACTAGACAAGTCGTGATGTTAAAATAAACGGCTCAACACAAACGGTATTGAGATCTAATCGAAAGTAAGGCCACGATAGGTAATCGTATTCGTTGTAATAATGTATCGATGTTATGCATACCTATGGGTAGTTTGCATTAGTTCAGCAGCAAATCGATTTATGAGAATCGAGTCAATTGGATGATCGAGGTATGCGAACGTTAAAATTGGTCTCTTTAAAGACGTTTGTGATCCTTAAACTGGGTTGGTTTAAAGACTTGGTAAAATAAAAGTGAAAAAAAGCGACTACAATCATTATTCAAAACATCATTACAGGTTTTTTGTCATTTTCGTTCAAGCCATGCAATCATATTTAGCCCTATAGGTAATTCTGCTACCTAATTGTACGTGCAAGAGTAAAAACGTTAGAATAGTATAAATATATTTATGATCCTAAGGATCGGATTGGATGATTTTAAAGATTTGGACAATTAAGAGTGGTACATGCGACTACAATCATTATTAAAATCACACTAATATTATAAAGGCGAAAGTTTGTGAGTGCGAGTGTGTGTGTGTGTGTTTATATGTTTGTTACTTCTTCACGCTCAAACGACTGGACCAATTTTGATGAAATTTTGTATGGAGGTATTCCCTGAATTAACATATAGGCTACTTTTTATCCCGATATTCCCACGGGATAGAAACTTATGCGGGTAAAACCACGGGGCGCAGCTAGTATAATATAAAGATTACACAGATTATTGGCCATTCTCGTTCGAGCCTTGCAAGTATTCAGCTTTTTAGCACTATAATTCTGCTAAATACGCGCGAGACCACGAGCGTGAGAAAACTGAAGGTTCCCAGGAGATCAGTTACAATCCATCGACTCTTTCGCTCTGGAGTTTGTTGGTCAAAAGCTTCAAAACCAATCGTTCCCAATTCTGATTTTCAACCGTTTTGTTAAAAATGTCCCAAAAAGTCAACACAACATGACTGAGATATCATTTCCAGTTTCAAATGAACTCACTTCCAGGCAAGCTCACAAAAAATGACATGCGTAAAATATTTATCTTTAAAACGTGACCTCATAAAGTTTAAACGTTGCAAATTAAATATTCGACCGATATTATTAAAATTTAAACGTTTCAAGCGTGACTTTAATGCGAGGAGCCGTCCACAGATATGTGATGTAGCACACGAGATTTGCTTTAAATTTATATTTTATTCCGTGTATTATTTTTAATAAAATTTTCAACATCGACTGTTTCATATTTTCATCGTCTTTACTTAAACGTACTTTTTATTTCTTTCTTTTTATTTTCATACTTACTCTACCGAGAAACAAAGACAAAGGTCAATCATGAGATAAAATTGTTTAAAGTTCATGGGCGTGATATCTTTAGTAAGAAGAAAATAATTTAAAATAATTGATATTATATTGTCTACCTAAAAACCAATACGAGGACCATTCCGACCTTTGGCGACCTGCGTCTACCCAGCTATACCATCTATTTAATAAGTCAGACCTCCTATTTCCGGAAACCCAGTTTGGCGTAAAATAGTGCAGTAAATTAAAGGATATAACGCACTAAGTCTAGGCATTCATGATGCCGCATTTGACCGCAGTGGCCAGTCTAAACCACCAACATGTAGTATAGGAAATGTATTGTACGTGAAAAGAGGACCGCCCACGTTCGTTACGTATTATTATCCTACAGCTAATCTGTTCTTGCTAATCAACGGCAGTATTTAATTAGGCGAAAGTGAAGAAGAGCTAGTAATTGTTTGTATAGAATCAAATTAGATCACTGGGGAGTTTGTTGCGTCACTTCTTCTTCTTCCCATCAAAACATTAGGAAGTTTTGATGGCTGAGAAACAGCACTGCAGCACTGTGACGTTAAAGTGCTGATTTTCAGCCAAATATTTTTTATTTTGAATTGTTTCATGAGGATTCTGTCATCGCAGTCAAAAATTCTACAACGCTAAACGTCAGAGAAAATGCTTAGTAACAGAGACGCATAATTCGTAGGCCTGTGGAAACTATTAAACACCAAGCTCATAATAGCCGCGCTGTTAGCCATCAAATGGTCCTTTAAATCATAACAAGCTACTAAAACACAAATTCAATTTGTCGTTTACCGTCGCGAAATCACTTACACACTAACAACAGGTGAAAGTGCGATAACAGGTAACAACACAACACATACTCCACAGCTTTTTCTGTGCCTATTTTACTTACGATTAGAAAATTTTCACTTTTCTTTCAATTGAAAATGTTTCGCATTCATGTTGGATGTTCGCACGATATTATAGTTATCTGCGAGATCTATCTTAGTCTATAACTAGATAATTGTAGTTACAATGGAGCTGTCTTAGATACGTTTATGACACGTTTCTTTGCGTGGTGTGATTTTATTTATTGCTACTTCGCTAGCTTTCGCCTGTGCTGATTGAAGATTGAATGCAGTTTTTAACCGACTTCAAGAAGGAGGTGGTTCTCAATTCGACTGTATATTTTTATTTTTTTGGATGTTTGTTACGCAATATCTCCGGCAATTGTAAATCGATTTCAAATATTCTTTTTTTAATGGATAGGGTTAGTCTCAGGGATGGTCCCATATAAATTTTATTAACTTTGCTTGGGTAGTTTTTGAGTTAGTTTCAATAATACGTATTTTTGCCACTTAGTTTTACATTGATGATGAAAGTAGTGTTATACGAATTTGGGTCGGGTAAGTTACAACTTAAAAGTGAAAAATAAAAACTATTTACAAAACCGACTTGGTGGCAAACAACGAAAATGCGAACCCAACGACACCAACTTCCGAAATTAAAATTATTTTTTACTTTGTAGTGTCTTTTTTGGAAGTCGGTTGTTTTTTTTTTTGTAAAAAGTTTTTATTGATTTAAGTTTCTTTAAGTGTTCTTACATTTGCGTTGTAAGTAAGTATCTTTGTTGTGCCTACGTGAAATAATTTTGTCGCGTGTTTTGAGGTTAGGTTCCAGCGGCTTTAAGATTTAGTTTCGTGTGAACAATTAAAAAGGACCACATTTTTTCATTATCATCATCAGCGTGCAGCAGTCGACTGTTGGACATTGGCCTCTGCTATTGCACGCCATTCAATTCGATTTACGGAAACTCTCATCCAGCTGCTACCAGCCATCCTGCGAAGATCGTCGCTCCACCTAGCCTGAAGGCGTTCTACCTTACGTTTGCCAATTCGCGGTCTCCACTCAACACCATATTTTCCAACTCCACATTTTTTACTTTTCAATTATTTATTGAATGTGAATTCCCTTTTGTAATATAAATCAAATATTAATAATTCCCTATCCCTATTTGCCTAGAAAGGTAATAATTAGAAAAACAAAGGAAACCCCTTAAACACAAGCGTTTTCATATGCCAACCTACATAAACATTACCTTTGGACCTAAGGGCCAAATTGAAAAGTAAATGAATATGAAAATCGTCAATGCTCGGTAGGTGTTTAACTTTGTAAAGCCTCTCACACAGACTACTTAGAGATACTACGTATGCCTCTCAGTTCACGTCTCTTGAGCCGAGTAACGGCAATTACACGTGCATTATGGCGGGACAAACATCCGCCATATTGGATGTGTGAAACGTCACAGGGAACAACAAGCGTTGGGTGTCTAAAGTGTTGCAGTGACACAGTCTGTTCTAAAAGGTATATTTTTGTTAAAGATCTGACATTTTAGATTGAGTCACAAATGATAAAGATGAAAGGTTACGCTAAATTTGCCAGTAAATCCTTCCAGGTGTACTGAAACTTCATAGCTTCGACGATAGTTAAGTACTTATTACAAAAATGACACCAATCATCTCGCTTGACAAAATGTCAACAATTAAATACTTCGAACGCTAATAGTACAAGCAAATGCCAAATTCAACTGAATAAGGCTTTGTAAACAATCCTTGACAACCTAAAATGTGCCGTTACCATTTTGTGGTTATTAGACGATAATTGCTACGACTTGGGTTTTTCTATGCTCCCTGTATGCTAACTTAAAAGTTTGGGTCAAGGATAGCGCCCAATTTGAATCATTTATCATTATTGTATTGCCGATCTTTTAAGAGAACTATGTTCACATGGGACAGTTTTCTTCGTTTGACTTCAGGAAAATCTGTATGCATGTACTTACTGTTTTTATTTAATAACTAGCTTCTGCCCGCGACTTCGTCCGCGTGAAATTCGTACTTTCCTCTTATAATTTCTAAAATGTATGTTTATGATTTTTATCATTTATTTAGATATATGTAGGTAAATAAGTATTCGGGCCAATTTTTTAGTTTAGCTCAAAGGGATCAGATTTTTCAAATAAACTGTATCCCAGCTTTTTACCCCCTCAGGAGAGTAATTTTGAAAAATCGTTTGGGTTGTGTTCATAACTTGACTCAAAGACCCATACCCATTTTCGAGTTAATGGAAGCAAGCAGTAGAATTTTCCACCTTCGTAGGAGTCAATTTTTGAAAAACCCTAAATCACATTTTTTAAGTATTTTTTGTTTTAGTAGTACCGAGTTTCGAGTTAATCCGACAGACAATCTGGTGTGACTACGAGTCGGTAAGGAAATATTTATCTTTATTATTTACTGACCCAAATATTGCCAAGTTTCTAATTTATTAACCAAATGAATAAGATTTTTCATATAAACTGTATACCCTCTTTCTATCCCCATAGGGGTGGAATTTCTAAACATAATCTAGATTATTTATACCAATTTTCCAGTTAATCAAGCCTCCTAATAAAATTCTGCCCTGTGAAATTGACTACCCCTCTTCACCCCATTAGCGGTAGATTTTCGAAAAACCCTGAACCACTTTATTATTTATTTTGGTCTTAGATAGGTACTGAGTTTCGAGTTAATTAGATCGCGCATTAAAATTTTTCCATACTAAATTTGACACCCCCAATCTCCCCTTTGGGTTAGTTTAGAATTCCAAAAAAAATCGAACTTTATAATTATTTGTGCCAAGTTTCAAGTCCAAATTTATTTGTACCATTTTTTTTTGAGTTTATCAAGGCACTCATTAAAATCCCCTTATAAATCGAATTACCACTTTTTATCCCGTCAGGGGTCAATAATTTTCGAAAACCCCATACACTTACTATTGATTCTTCATCTGCCTAGCCTTTTCCCAACTATGTTGGGGTCGGCTTCCAGTCCAACGGGATGCAGTTGAGTACCAGTATTTTACATGGAGCGACTGCCTATCTGACCTCCACAACCCAAATACGATACCCCTTGATAAGACTGGTTGTCAAACTTTCGGGCTTCTGACCACCCCTAGCGACTGTCAAAGATCCACGAATGACAGCCGGAACCAACGGCTTAGCGTGCTTTCCGAGGCACGGAGAGGTCACGGTATGTAAAGATGGACACCTATCCACAGACCAACCGCGGCAAGCGTAGCCTGCGTAACCTGATCGATCGATCTGTGCGGCTGTTATTATTGATTATTTTCTGTCAAAAGTATTAATAATGAGTTTCGAGTAAATCGGACCGCGCGTTAAAATTCTTCCACACAAACTTTAACACCCCAACACAAGGGGTGTTGGGGTGTTTTGGTAAACAAATAAAGATAAACTTTATTACTTGCATAGGCAACTATTCTTGCCAAGTTTATTAACCAAATGAATAAGATTTTTCTTATAAATTGTATCCCCGTTTTTCGTAAAATTGTTTGGGATGTGTTCATTACTCGACTCAAAGATTGTTTATACCAATTTTCGAGGTAATCAAGCCACGCAGTAAAGTCTTCCCCTATAAAATTTACTTTTCACCCCGTTAGGGGTAAATTTTCGAAAAACGATGATACACGTTATTCTTTATTTTCGGTCATAAGTATAAATACTGAGTTTCGAGTTAATCGGACCACACGTTAAAATTCTTCCATACAAACTTTGACACCTCCCAATTCCCCTTCAGGGGGTAGTTTAAACAAAAAGGCAGACTTCATAATTTATTTAGATAAGTATTCGTGCCAAGTTTCATGGTTATTAACTCAAGGAATAAGATTTTTCATACAAACAAAATCCCCTCTTTTCACCCCTTAAAGGTTAAATTTCCAAAAACCCCTTCTTAGTGGATATCTACTCTTCACAAAGAACACACCCTCCAAAATTAATTTCTCTACCCAGCGGTACCGACCAGCGTTTTAGGCTGTGCTGTGCTGTGTTTTTTATAACAGTCAGTCAGGACAAAATATCATCCCCCTTTTCACCCCCTTAATGGATGAAATTCTAACAACACCGTTGTGTTAGCTTCCAATCATAAGCCTAGATAATATATTTTGTGATTTTTACGTCGAAAATTAATTACTTTCTATACACAACTTTATCCCCCTTTTTAACCCTTCGGGGGTGGAATTATCAAAAACGCTGAGACACGTATCAATTAATTTTCAATTGTCAGCCTAAATACAAAATTAGAAGATCCTAACTTCAAAACTGTCGGACTTTCATATAAACTTCAATCCCCTATTTTAACCTTTTAGGGGTTGAATTCCCAAAAATCCTTTCTTAGTGGATACTTACTCTTCACAAAGAACACACCTTCTAAGTTTCAAGTCTCTAGGTCCAGCGGTTTGGGCTGTGTGTTGATATATCAGTCAGTCAGTCAATCAGTCAGTCAGGACTTTGAATTTTATATATATAGATTTAGTTTTAAATATTATCGGTTTCTCAATATGTAAACGAAATAAAAACAAAGAATTCACCGACACAACTGCACAGAATGGAATGTTTTAATCACTTTCTAAAACAAAGGATCTTCATCCTTTCCGCAATAAAAAAAAACAACAGAGCGTCATTTTAGGCATCCTTGTTGACTTATGCAGAACGGTTATGTCAGCTAATGCTGAAGAGTCGGTTGAAAAAACATGGTGTATTTGCAAAAATACGATGTAGGGACGGGGAAAGTACCAGCTCGATCGTCTTGTTTGTAAAAGAACGAAGGTACATAATTTTACAAATAGCAGTAATAATATTAAAGTGTTTTTGGTGCACCAAGAACAATATGTTGTGAGCTTTGGCAATCAGGAAATATTCTTAGAAATATGAAATGTTGTTCATGAAGTTTATTTTAGGAAGGTTTTAAGAGTCAAACATAAAGCATTTATTTCAAACTAGCAGCGCCCCGCGGTTTCACCGGCATAAGTGTCGATCCCGTGGGAATATCGGGATAAAAACTATTCTATGTCCTTCCCCGGGATGCAATCTATCCGTCTGCCAAATTTTATCGAAATCCGTTCAGTGGTTTAGGCGTGAAAGGGTAACATACAGACGGACAGAGTTACTTTCTTTCTATATTAGTATGGATAAATCAATTACAGGCACTTTTGAATTGTCAAGGGGTCGGTCACTCGATCAGTCAGAAGGATGAAGCTACTTGGCCATTTCAAAGCGTAGTAGAGAACGGGCAAGATTCTCCACGGACATTCTTTTAAATCAAAATATATGGTTATAAAATATGGGTTACATCATTCATAAAGGAATTTATTAACTAGGTTTGTGAACATTTCCAGCTTATTATAAATATTACAATTTGTACTGAAAACAGGAGTAAGTAAATTCATCATGGTCATCAGGTTTGACGGCACACACAACCGCAAATCTCTTTTCTAGCCATTCATAACCAGCTTATTAACCCAATATATACAAGTATATAATTTTTATGATATTATATCATCAAGCCGGAAATATCATCATAACAACATTATAAATACCGGTCTGCGTACGTATCTATTACAATATAACCGACGTGTATGAATAGCATACCTACCCATATCTATTTGCACTAATTCATGTAACATTGGAAATAAAAAAGTCCTTGAATGAACCAGTAAATATCTCTCGCAAAACCATCTCTGACATTGCAGATTGCCAAAGGCAGTTTTTCTCCTCCAATGGACAATAGAGAGCTGCACGGTAAGGTTAAAAGTCAAGTCACTAAAGGTCAAAGCACGCTACGGTAAAGGACAAAAACATTCTACGATGAAAACTACTCTAGTTCCCATTAAACCCTCCAATTCTACGGAAACTGGACTTTAACCGCAACCGTTAAATTCCCGGTTTAAAATTCGAATTAGTCAATCTTTAAAACAGCGCCATCTAGGAATTAATAGCGGAACTTACCCGTTGCGTGGCATAGCAGGAGGGGTCGAGACCGCCCCCGGGTCGGAACATCGCCGCGCTAACTGCTGCCATCTGCCGGCTACCTGAGTATACCCTTCCACCGCGACATCGCTCTGAAACAATAGAACCTTCTTTGAGTATGGAGGAAGTGTTGGTCGTCTTATTAGCTTACTAGATGCCACCGGTATTAGGAAAGTTTGAAGCAGTTTCAACCTTTCGTAGTCACAAAGAAAGACAAGTAAACAACAAAGTTTTTTTTTTGCAGTAGGTATATAATATTTTCTGGTACCTATACAATACAATAAAGTACTTCTATAAAATAAATAAAGACCACTTCAATTTTAAAATAATCCGAGTAATTTGTTAAGTTCGTTACATTATTCCATAGATTTGTACAGGTAATTACCTACATAACTACTCTAGATGAGTTTTCTATTACCAAACAAGGAGCACAAGCATAGAAATAGGTACAAATCATAAAACATAACAAATAAGCTCCACTAGCATAAAGCACATAGCTTGGAGTAGCAGATAATGTAATAAACATGATCATAAAACAACCTATCCCCAACAACTCAAAACAAATGTAAAATCTTACTCACAAGAGCTTTACCATTTAAACCAAATAATAATTACAACGCATAAAATCACCGCCAACACATTGTTCCAACTTCCAAGCGAATATCGCACATTTAAAGCAACCCGTTTTGCGCATAAGGACAGTGTTCCGTGCCCACCGGTAAATTAGTATCGCGTACAACGGGAAGTATGACTCAGACCGTGGTCTTACTGATCGGAAATGGAGCCAATGACCTTAAAGGGCTGAGAAATTGGTATTGGACTCTATAGATTGGCTTTAGAGAATTTTGCGAGAATGTTCTATGTTCAATGTTTGGCGGATGACTATACTGTTGGACTTAGCAGCTGTTCTTGTTTTGAGTCTGCCTTCATTGCACACTTTGGTGTTTTGGTTTCGGAGTCTCGAAAACTATGTCCTCTTTCTGTGTCTCCCATTGAGGTTAACTATAGCAAAGTCGAAACACTTATTGCAAATATTCTCTCAACATCTACAGGTTTAGATGTCATACTTAATGCAGGAAAGCCATTATTAGCTCAACAAACATCACAGTCTTATTAATTAACAATAAGTATCTTAATCGATTTTCTGTCATTAACGACGATACTACATACCGCTCCCTACAATCAATCAGCACTCAAAGTTCAATAAACGAACCTTAGTACAAAAAAGTCACAACTTCACAAGCCACGATTGTGCAGCGCAAGCGCATCCGTATGACGCGCCGCGTCAGTGCACTCGGGGTCAATGCCCCTGCTTCCTAGCAGAGACAATTCCCACACAGGTCGCGGTAATGAGTGTGTCAGTACTAACTAGTGATGGTACAACTAGATCGGGATTGGAAAAGCGTTAAAATCCGGGATTTAATATTTTTGATGCAAAAAATCCGGTCTTCATATCCAACGTGCTGGTCGTTCATATGAATGACCGGTAGGAGGTTATAAAATCAAATTTAATCATACAAATGAAATCTCTGTCTTGAATTTTGTATCTTAACGATATCATAAACTCAATTATATCGCAGATTTAATTAACATTAACAATAACAATAAAGAGAAAGGAATATAGTATCATTTACATATTATTTTGGATCAATATAAGATAATTGCAGTGGAAAATACGGAAGTTGAAATAGTTGCTTGTGGAATTTCTAATAACTAGTTAACAGTTCAAGAGTTCAGATTCTATTACCCTTAAATGTAGAAAATCTAATATCTAATCTCCTTCCTCATTCTAGAAATTTCCGGGATTGTTGTCATTAGTCCTTTGATACGGAGAGAAGAAAATACACTTTACTTTAAAAAAATCACAGTAAGCAAGTATATGTTTCACAAAATCCCCCTCCGTCCTATAAAATATTTTGTTGCACCTAAGACTATTGCCCAATCAAAAAAGATACTATGTAATTGTAACGAATCGAAAAGGAGAAACTCCGTTGTTACCGCTAATATTTGCTAAGTTTGACATTTCTAAAGAATCTCTTCTGATCAGACTGCCCCTAAATGATATGGCTACCAGATAGGGTCATTTGAATCCAGTTCCCGGAAAACCAGAGACACTAAACAACACTAAACCCAGGTACAATGGTACATGCCACACAAAGGAATTAGTATAACCTACAATAGAGACATTTAAACCACGTTTGTTTATCGTAGGCAGTTATTTATTGACTAGAAATGTTCCTAGAAAGTCTAGGAGAGCACAATATTCAGAGGTTTATCGCTATAATAAAATTACTAGTTAACACTGATTTCTATTTATAAATGTATCCGCATAAACCGATAGATCTTTGCGGAAACGTGGAAGGAAATTGAGGCAGTCGTGTTTAAGTTTAGCATTTTGTTCTCATCGATTAATTATATTGAAATTAGTATAATAATTTGTTTAAAAGAAGGTGGTGGGTTTCCTATCTGGGCCGGAATTCATAATTCTATCATTCTTTTTTCATCATTTTGAAATTCATTGCTAGTTGCGTCTTCCTTCTTTTTCAATGCTTTTACCAACTTATGATCTGGGTCTACTTTGATTTTACATGCATTTTTAGTTTCTTTAACTGACATTTAGTTTTCTTAAATTTTTTTTTTTTTGCATATTCTGTGGACTGCTGGACTAAAACCTCCCCAAGTCCTTCTAGGGACCCTTTTCCCGCGCCATCTCAAACCAGCTCTCATGGAACGCGTCCAGGTCATCTTGCCACCTCTTTCTTTCTTTCTGACACTTAGTTTATACATATAAATGCTTTATTATAGTTAAAACATCTTCAATCAGTTTTTAATATTGATTTGATTCAAAAATTAATTACTCATAAATCCAACAATTATAAAGGTATAACTGTTAATCGTTTCACATTTACCTAGGTTAAGTTTATCATAATTATTCCAGCAGTAATTATATACATAATCGGACACGCTAGTTTAAACGGCCACTCCTACCTTATGATTATGTCGATGATTTCAGTGGAGCGTGCAAAAATGCATGCACTTCAAACACATATTGTGTATGATATAATTACAGAGGTCAGGAATAAGTAGTCTCGAGTGTTAGAATCACCTTGCGAATGCCTTTCTTGTTTTTTATTACCTTTATAGGGTTCTGTTCTGCAAATGTCAAAGCTCAATTCCATTTCAAAGGGCTGATCACACAGCTTCAGTTATGCATTCGTCATCCTACTTTTTCTAAATCATTGTTAGGTTAACGATCTTTGGCTTTTAGTGCATTATTCACTGTGTAGTCCTGTCCTGTGTGGCTACTCTATCTTGTCTAGGTCCTTCAGAAAGCCTTTTATTCATAGCTTCACCATTTGAATATATTTAATTAAACATATTCAACGTGTTAGTAGGCAATTCCACAGCATATAACTCACGACTCGCGCTTGGCTATTTTATTTTTTTATAATAATGAATGGTCACCTCGACATACGTTGTAATTTCTTCCCTGTACTATTATGGCTGCTGAAGGATGTTATTAATAATTATGTATCTGGCATTAAATTGACTTGACGTATACTATGTTTACATACAATAGTTGTCTAACTCTTTTGTTATTTGGTTAGTTCGAACTGATGAGGTAATGTAATGGATCATCATAGTATCCATAATTTTATTCCTTCCCGTTATTTCCAAAATAGTTTTAAATCTTTTTAAGGCATACATTAACTCTTTTTGGTCGCGTACTTCATTACTGAAGGTCGTGTCCCTGAAAGGCCTTCGTGGCTTTATGTATGATGTTCTCCACTTCATTCGGTTCTCGGCTTCTCTCAAGGCGGTCGTAACAGAGAGTCCAGTGAGGGCGGTTACTTGGTCTGACCAGCAGTCAGGTGACCGGTCGTGAGGTCTTTTCCCATCTACCTATTTAGCTATTACCATACAATTATATTATAAATCATACAATAAAATTAACCATAGTCCTTCCAAAGTAATCCACAACCCCAATTCGTATGAGAAACAGAACATAACTAAATGCTCTAAAAAAGCCACGCACTTAAATCTATTGTCAAACTGTGGTCATGAAAAAAACAACAACGTACAGTCACATTTCGGGGCTAATGACATAATTGCGACCTCGAAAGAAATGCCCCAATGACATAAAGATGGCTAGCGAAAGTCTCACTTATGCGTCATTATCGTCGAAACCAAGAGTGTCCAATTTTGGCACAATCACAACAATATTGTGGACGAAATGACTCGCGATTTTAATGGCAAGTTTGGTTGAAGTTCTTGAACTCGTGACAACTTTAGGTTTGTTAAAAACAAACGAATTTATTTCTCATTTTAAAAACAAACTAGCGAATTTGATTTCGGAATGAATTTCGTCACAATCATTAGCTATTTTTCTAATTCATGTTTTTGCAGCAAACTTTTTAAGTTAGAAAAAAATATAACCCTTCTTTAAATCTTTACTGTCGGGGATAACAGAAAAAAGGGCCAAAAAAATAAGATACTTAAGTGGTTCTATTTTTCTAACTCCTACTTGATACAAAACGAAAATATATTTTCGCACTAATTGACCGCTATATGAACTCAACAAAAACTACATAATTTATTACTTCTTTAATTAAATTATTTAGTAACCCCCGCTTACTTCGTAATGTTGAATGATGTATGTTCGTCGTTGCAAATGATGGGAAGTTTTCAGCAAAAAATAAGAATCGTTGACCGTCACTTTTCATTGTTTATTGCACAGTCTAGGAGTACCCACCGCCATCAAACTGGGAATATAGTAAGTTGTCTGTCAGTTTGTACATCGTTTTCTCACTTAAGCATTTATATTGTAAAATTGTTTAAGTTTCACTGTTTCTAAAGTGGAACAGTAGAGCATGATTGTCAAGTTGTATTTCTTTGTTTGACTTCCCGCTCTATTTGTTCGACTTTTGGCTCAAAACACACTGTGTGGGCCTGACCCACTTATTTCTTTTGCAAATAGATTAACACCAGGAATCTAATCTCATGGCCCATGAGAATGAAATAAAGAATCAAGTGCAGTAATAGGTATAGGATTGCATAGTGATCTCCGATCTATGTTTTAGAAGGTACTTTTCATACAAATTAAACGAAGTTGGTGATGCAAAAACCTTCTATACTTATCGCACTAAAAACCATAGAGATACAAGGTGAAGTAAATTGTTCGAGAATATGAATATTACGCATTTTGCTTCGTTTGCGACATAAAAATAATTTACTTTTTCATGTATCTGGCGTAGAACTATATTGTAATACAACATTGTTGCCAAATGGTGTGTTTTCTAGAACATGACCTTATCGAATCGACGTGACGAGCTCGGGATATGGCCACTTCACGTAATTGCGAACTGAGGTAGCCCACACAATGATAGACATAAAATACTTTGAGTTTGTAGTCTAACAATCATGGTAACTAAAGTTACCTGCCTTTCAGAAAAGGATTGAATGTATTTTCGATCTTTTCATACCCGGAAAATGTCTTAATACCACTTTCTGATATGTGGTTAAATTATTTAATTGAAATAAAAGCTTTTAGTTTGAGTTTTGAGTTTGAGTGAATCAACTCCATGTAGTTTTGATGTTGTATCGGTATAGAAAGTGGTAAAGCAGCGCCTTCATTTGGTCATTAAATGCGAATTAGGCTCAAGTAACTGTTCGTGGTTCTCATCATAATAATGGTCCTTCGAGCCGGATCACAGTGGGAGTCATCAACGAGTGTGCAATAGGACCACTGCCATATCTAGAGTAACAACACAGCATGGTCCTTAAGCACATTTGGAAGTTTCTTTATATAACCAGATGCACAATTTCTTGCTAACCTTGTGCAGTTTTATCAAGGTATTTCTTTCGAACGTGGCTCTAACTACTACATCACGATATGTGAGCACATTGAACGTGACACTAATGTGAATCATTTATCTGTTTACTTTTACAATATCGGGATTACACCACCTTTCATCATTTTGTGATAGGTGATGAAATTTTTCCTTTGTGTTGGCATTTTTATGGAGGCAGCTGCGAACGCCTTTGCGGGGTACATGGTCATTATTAATCAATGGTAACTTTGGGCCTGTTTGTAGCCATAGGTACAAACAATTTCTCTACCTACTCAGACTTAAATACTTAGCTACCAACTGCGCTCACTAAAACCCACTTTCTACCCACTCCATTTACAATACCCAAACATGCTGTGTTTTCAAGTTACCAACGAATTTAACCCAATAGCCAAATAAATCAAGTTCAGCCTACCAAAATAATAGGCTTTTAGTCAGTCGTGTCTTGCTTCCAGGCATCATTACTGACGTCATCGCGTCACCTCAAATTCATTGTGTTAGTTGTCGATGCACCTCATTTTCTTTTGTACTCTAATGACCGTTGCCTATTGACATACTATCGTCAACTTAATGGCATTGTCCCACTTTAAAGTCCCAAAATTGTTCGGAAAAAGAATTTGTAACAAGTAAAAGCAATAAAAGAACGAGAGAAATCGTTCATGGGCGGTTAACATCTTTGAGCAATTTTATAGCACACCGCATAGGCATGAGTGGTTTTGTATAGGTTTTGGGCCCATTTGATTTATGCGTAACCAATATGGAATACGTTTCATTTTATATTGTTACATCCAAATGGATGTGAAATCATCCTCCAATGACAAAAGAAACTCCGGATTGAGCCATAAAAGTAAGCCTATAATTGGCACAAGTGGGTGCAACAGAAGTTCCAAAAGCTATTTATTAAGAGTGACTCAATAGCTGTTTAATAAAACTCCAAAAACTGTTACAGGCGTAGGTCTAAAGTAATAATAAATCCACAAGAGACTGAATAACAGAAGACTAACTTTGGCCAAACGTAGAATGTGTGGTAAAGTGAAGTTTCTTGATAAATGATAAATGATTTTATTTTTGTAAGTAGGTTTGTACAAACACTTTTACACGTCAATCATGTTTTTTTAAAACTAGATGAGGTCGGCGTTTCCTATCTGACTACTCTGAGATGAAAGGCCGAAACAAACTCAGAGGTCACAGTCTCTTTTAAAGTCCAGACATAATCTTGGTCAGGTTATATGAAGACCATGTAGATCGATGTCTGAGATGGTCTTTTGAGGAAAGAACCACACAGATTGAGAGGACCTGTCCAGTCAGTGCACGCATTTGTCAGAAATCGTGCAGCTCAACTCAAGACTTAAGGAGCTCAACGATTCGACGAACAATACCAAAGAAAGGACATTTGGGTAGGCCACATAAATTACTCAAACTGCCAGACCATGAGAGAAAAAAAACCTTGCCGGCCCATCTCCATAGGAAACGACCAATTAAAATCTCAGATATTTCATAAGTGCCCATGTATGTTTATGTGACATAAAATAATTTGAACAATTCGATGAAACAAAGATTGCAAAAATAAATATGTCACATAATCACTTTCTGAGGATCACATTTCTAGGACCAATTAAAATAATCTAACAAGTAGGTATACTTCCTAGAGCTAAGATGGCAGGGCCCCGACTGGTCCTTCTCCACTTTCTTACGAACCGTCACACTTTCTTGCAGCCTACATTGTTTTATCTCATGCAATATCGACGCACGCGCACAGTACATGACAATTTAAATTTGTAACATACAGCACCGTAGATTGTGTTGCAAGAAATCGTTATTACAATAATAAAAATATAAGTACTAACTTATTCCATGATATTATTATCAGAGGTATATGACAGAAACCATGTTATATGTAAATGGGAAATATTGAACTCTCTCCTCTAAAATCAGTTTTCGCTTCTAATTTTGACCTTTCCTCACAATCGGTCGCATTACTAAGTTCCTTAATTAATTGAGCTTTCATTATCTTAAAAATATTTTAATTATTTGTAAATCCAAAACTACTAGGAACAGGTATTATATCATACTAGCTGCGTCCCGCGGTTTTACCCGCAGAAGTTTCGATCCCATGGGAATTTCAGGACAAAATTGGTCCAGGCAGCCGTTTGAGCGTGAAGAAGTAACAAACATATAAACACACACACACACACATACAAACTTTCACCTTTATAATATTAGTGTGATTCAGACATCAATCTACATGGTCTTCACATGTTCTGACCAAGATTATGTCAGGACTTTAAAAGAGACTGTGACCTCTGAGTTTGTTTCGGCCTTTCTTCTCAGAGTAGTCAGATAGGAAACGCCGATCTCATCTAGTTATTAAAATATGATTGACGTGTAAAAGTGTTTGTACAAATAGAATAGAATACTCTTTATTACGTACCGTACACCACATAAATTACAGATATAAATATAGAAACTTGTACAAAGGGTGACACAATGGGCGTGGGTCTTATCGCTAGGAGCGATCTTTTAAAGACAACCTTTAATACCTCATCATCATCATCATCATTTCAGCCGAAAGACGTCCACTGCTGGACATAGGCCTCCCTCAAGTTGGGGGGGGGTTTGCCATAATCGCCACGCTTGGCAGGCGGGTTGGCGATCGCAGCATAGTATGGTGGTGGAAAGCATAGAGAACGCTGCTGCCCATTCTCCGGTACGACCCTTAGTCGCCTTTTACGACACCCACGGGAAGTAAGGGGTGGTGGTATTCTTTAAGTCCGGCACCACACAGACTAGTCCGGCACCACACAGACTTTAATACCTACTTAAATAAAATCATTTATCATATCGACGGCGAAGTGCCAATAACTCCTAACTGACAAAGTCAAAAATTTACACAACCTGAAAAAAAAACGTTCAAAAATAGACACGTTTGTTTAGTTGGGAGATACATATTTACACATTTTAATTTAATACTGATGCAGCTAAAAATACACTTAAGCGATTTCATTAAAACATGCTAATAACGCCTTTAAATTCAAAACGATAAAAAAGTGAATTTCTCAAAAAACATGTCAGTTAGGAGGTATTGACACTTCGCCGTCGATATTTCTTTTTTAAATACAACAGTTGTCTTCGCATGACATACATGTTCGACGCAACGTTTTACCGCATGTAAAGCTGGTGAGCAATGTCGGCCAATCAGGGGGGCGCGCCTACCAGTGAAATGCACAAAAGACTGCGCATTGACACGTTGTGATACACTGCGTTTACGCTGCATAAGCGAGCGAATTCGTTTATACAATAATATATAAAATAATTAACGCAAGACCTCATACACCCCAATAAGAGTATTGAGTTAAATGCATAATACAATGACCAAAACTTAATTTTATTAAAGCTAACTACAATTTTTAAGAAAATCGTGTTGTCCTAGCATTATTTGATGTATTTAATACTCGTATTGAGTTTCTCTAAATGGATCAGAAAACGTGCCTGTGGATGCCAATTTCAAGTGTCACTAAGAAATTGAAAACTGATTTGATTTCATTATTTTAAATTCTAATTTTAAATCACTCTGTAGAGGTTTTCCGGTTGATAATTCCGGTTAATTTTATAACCTCAATTTTCAACTATAATTTTTCAATTACCATAGTCATCTTGGGCCCCAGTTTACGTCTGGCTGGATAGACAGTATACGGCAATGTGTCTGACCCGTATTTCTAAATTTGAATCTACTTTTAAGACAATTATTGACAACAGCTGCTTGTTTAAAATTAAATGGTTATTCTGCGACAATCATTGATCGTGATTCTTTGATTGCGTGTGACATATTCCACTACCCCATGCATAGAGTATTAGGAATAAAGTATAAATATCACCATGCAAGTTATCTCTTACATGTATATTTTTTCCACTCTTTAACAGAATCATTTTCTCACACTCGAGACGACAACGTCATAAAAACGCTATCACAGTTTTATGACGAGAAGATTACTCGCACATAATTCCACGTTTTCTCCTTCATGTTACGAACAAAGTATAGTGATTTATGTGTATTGTGATTATTATCTTATATTTGAATAGTGCACACTGTGCACAGCCTGAGTTTATGTGGTCGCGACCTTATATGAAAGTATACCTACCGGGATATTTAAAAATTTGCATTAAAGTACCCACCAGAGGTACGCGTATTTTTAAGAGCGTTCGAGGTCTAATGTCAGTCTCAATCTGTCAAAAATACTAATAATAATAAAATTACGAAAATAATAATTAATTACTTACTATAATTAATTACTATAATTTACGTAATTTTTTGACATAGATTGTCACTGATATGAGATTGTTACAAGATTTTACACGTCGCCCACAATTAAATTAACTTCTTGCGAATCGTCTATAGATAATAATACATTATTGCAGTGTCGATTCGCCAGTTTCGGGTGAGTAAATTCGTGCGAATTGACTAATAAGCAAGTTGGACATGGTCTGATCAGAAGCACCGCACTAGCACTTGACTGTTTGCATTAAGGAGACTACATGACCTAAAGCGGTCACTGTCGGACTGCATAGAAAAGAAAGAGAAGATGACACAACCCTGGTAATTTATTGCAAAATATGAAGCAATTATTCCATTTACAAAAAATCTATTGTTTGGACTAAAAAATTAAAACACTAGTGCTTTAGTAGTCTAGTGCTTGTAGAATAATCTGACAAAAAATCATAATGATTGTATGTATATTAGTATGGTTTCTATTGTAAATAGAAATTTTTTGAGATATCTTCATGAGATTTTTCTATCATATCAAATTAGTTGTATTACATTTTGAACACACTATCTAACTAGCATATATCCTGA
The DNA here is from genome assembly GCA_916614155.1 of Mesoligia furuncula. Lineage (NCBI taxonomy): Eukaryota > Metazoa > Arthropoda > Insecta > Lepidoptera > Noctuidae > Mesoligia > Mesoligia furuncula. Next base: position 9,645,149 of record OU744808.1, on the reverse strand, counting down.
AGAATACCATATATTTTTCTGATTTTGTTTACTGTAGTCGATCATAATACTTTTAGGCATTATGAAACTTGCGATTTTTGCGTTTATGTCCTGTATCCCCCTAAAGCCAAAAGCTCAAGCGATTTTTTCCCGTGGCGATTTTTTTTCGCCCACTGGATTTTCCACTCACTGCTTAGCACCAACAGTTGAAAATCCAACAGTTTGTTTTTGGACGCGATGGGATGGGTTCTATTGGTTTCTTAATACTCGGCTCAACACCGATTCACAAAATACAGAGAGTACAGAAGGCAATCTACATAGAAAGTGCGCTCGAGCAACGCACACATAGACACCGCTCACGGACACGTTATCTCGGACTGGTTGGGACTAAAGTTCATTTCAAATAAACTTGCGATAAAGTTTGTTCACCTCCTTCTACTAATGTATCCCAATATTTCCAAACCATACGAAAAAAATGGCAGTGTCGGTAACACGATCAAAACATTGACTTACCTACTCCGTGTTTGGTATTATGAAACTCAACCGATGCAATGTTAGCGACAGTTTTGTATGACGAACGATATCTATCGTAAGTTATTTGGACTTTTTGGTACAGGGTGGTTGAATGACATTTATCGCAAGTTTATTTGAAATACACTTTAGTGCGAGCGCGAGTGCCATCCGCTTGAGACACGCGTCTGTGAAGTGCAAAAATGGAGCAACAAAAAAATGGTTATCTAAGCTCGATTTATATAATAGTTTCCTATTTTGGATCAGTATAAACGAAGTAACTTTTTTTAAAAGTAAGTTCACGCCACCAACTATTAAGTAGGTACTAAGTTGAAAACATGATTTTTTGTTTGTGTGTTGTTTTTAGTGCCATTTGATAGCTTTAGGTCTAAAACGGATAGGGCAAAATAAATTGTGTAAATAGGGTAATCCGTTTTGAAGTTATTAGGGATTTTCGATAGTGAAAATTGACAAATGTAAAATTTTATATGTTTTTGTTCTGTAAACTTTTTGCATTGTAATACTATGTTTATTGTTTTATTTTAATATTGTAGAATAAGACAACAATAAATCAAACAACTAGATACGAGTGCCACTACTACGACAGTTTTTTGTGCATAAGCCAAAGTTGACAACCCTAGCGCGACCGCCGAGCGTAGGTATGAAAAATAAAGTACATGCATGTGATTGCCTTCTGTACTCTGTGTATTTTGTGACCGAGTGTTGAAAAAATAGTGCGCGATAAAATCCTGCCGCAATATCTTTACGTCCGTGCTAAGTGGGCTTAGAGACAACTCCCTCTATATTGAAGACTTGGGAGTTTCACCCTACAGGCTATTAACTTTTTTATTAAAGACTGATTTACAGTCTAATTAGTAACGTAATAAACTAAACCGATCGTAAAGGATTCCAGAGTATGTTGCAATGGCTAATAAGTAATTGGTACTTATAAGCTCAAACATAGTTAAGTAATCTTTACGAGTAGTCTGACAACCAGTCTTACCGAGACGTATCGTATTACCCAGTAACTGGGTTGTGGAGGTCAGATAGGCAGTCGGTCCATGTAAAATACAGGTATTCAGCTGCATTCGGTTAGACTGGAAGGCGACCCCAACATAGTTGGGAAAAGGCTAGGCAGATGATGACTCGACAATACTGTAGCTTTCCATCAGTGAAAGATATTTCGGATTCAGATCAGTACTTAGTTGCGAAGATTACCCCTTAAATACAAACTCACAAAATCTACCTTTTTATAATATTATATATATTTTATTATATATTTTTATATATTTTATAATATTAGCAATTATCTCGCTAGATCACTCACATTTTTCGCACTTATAACACAGGACTACAATATTCAATTCTTGCGCGTACGCAGTGATCGAACCACAGAATGTCAAGTGTAGCTAACAAGCAACCGGCAGTTAGAAGTATGTAACGAGGCCTAACTACATCAGCATGGAGTCTTGTAATTATTGATTTCCTTCATTATAAGCACTAGGACTTCATAGAAGCAATGATGTAAAGGAATTTCATAATGGCGTGAATCAAAGTCAGTTCAGTTATGTTTAAACCTCATGTTATAAGAGGCGGGCCTATTGCCATCAATCGAGCACAAAGCCGGACTTCGAGCTGCTACTGAGAAATTCCAGATGGAAAATCTCAATAAAACTTCGACTAGTATTAGGAAAAAAGCCTCTAAGCTTCTGAATTATTATTGAACTAGCTGAGCCCCGCGGTTTCACCCGCGTAAATATCTATCCCGTGTGAATATCGGGATAAAAAGTAGCCTATATGTTAATCCAGGGTGTCAGCTACTTCCATACAAAATTTTATCAAAATTGGTCCAGCCGTTTGAGCGTGAAGAAGTAACAAACAAACACACACACACTCACTTACGCACTCACAAACTTTCGCCTTTATAATATTAGTGTTATTAATGATTATATCAATGAGCCCAAATAGTGAAAAAGTAGACCCTACCAAAAATAAGATAAGATGATATTTAATTGCTTAGTCATACATACAAGAAAATATATGCATGCAAGACGGTAGCAACTTCAGACGAGGAGTCGTCGAGTGCCACATGATGTGACGTGCAAATGTCAAGAAATATCAACCAACCTATCCACAACCAACAACAACCAACCAACCAACCATACTATTCAAACATACTAAACCAAATTCAAACAAAAAATAGTAAGCAAACACATAATAAATATTTACTTACATTACCTACTTGAACAACATATTTAAAGAACCTCGTGTATTTAGAAACCGAAATTATCTTTTACTTAGAAAGTGTAAAGTTAGATACATACCTTAAAACAGGAACAAGAAATGTTAATATAGCCTTCCAGTAACATAAAAACATAGATTTAAAAAAAACATCGGCCCACCCATCCAATTCGCGTCCTCACCAACAGCCGCTTAACCTCATACAAAACACTTCATAATCCAAAAATCAATATTCCAAACTTAAACTGGGTCAGTAAAGGGTCTAAACACCGGAACAGAACCCAGTAACGATTTTCTAAAAACTGCATTGATAGTCAACGAACAACAAGTGCCACTTTCTATAGAAAACGTGTAGGAACATGTTAATGCCTCGACGTGCTGACGCATATGCCTATTAGGCAATATTGAACATGGTGGCTGCCTCGTTTACTTTGAGCTAGCCCACTTGATTGGCTACTCGAACTTGACTTGTATGGTTTACTGGCATTGTAGTTGACAGAAGACGGTTTAAAAGGATTATGCTTTTTAATTCCTTCGTTGACAGAAAGATGGTTTATATGGAATATACATAATTAATTGAGTAGGTATATATAAAGCTTATTTATTATAGTTTACTACACATAAAAACAATTAGTGCCCGAGCTTGGTTTCAGTTCAAGAAAGGTCAATTCTGTAAAAAAATATTGAAAATATTATGGGACTTTGCCGATAAATTTCCCAGGAGAAAAAAAACTATTCTTAAAAGACAGATATGTCCACATTTAACAATCATGCAAACACCTACTCATTTTTATTCCGCACAAACTGTTACGTGATTAAAATCACAAAGAACTTATTCACCTTTTACATTTACAACTCTATCGCATTCACATATTCATTACTTTATCGTGAAAGAATAAGCCACTGTCCCGTCAACTTAGTAGGTATATTTAATACAAATTACTTGAATAAAATGTAAAGTGTTATTAGAAAAGAATGCTATTGTATGTTATTTAAAAACTGGCCAAGTGCGAGTCGGACTCGCACACGAAGCGCAAGGCGAAAACGCCGAAAAAAACACGTTTGTTGTATGGGAGCCCCCCTTAAATATTCATTTTATTTTGTGAAAATTTCAACTGTCTAGCTATCGCGGTTCTTGAGATACAGCCTGGTGACAGACAGACGGACAGACAGCGAAGTCTTAGTAATAGGGTCCCGTTTTTACCCTTTGGGTACGGAATCCTAAAAAGCAATAACGAAGTAAAAATAAATGTTTTATTATTATTAAATGTTTATTAAAACACTAGCTTCTGCCCGCGACTTCGTTCGCGTGAAATTTCTTGTTCCCTCGACCCACCCGTCTCGCGTCGCATCATATCCCGCGCTTTCAGCTCGATTTCGCTTAGAGTTCTTTCTGACTTCTTTTCTTTTTGCCCGGCTCCTAAGGGTCATAGCTTGATGTTATATAGCCTATAGCTTTTCTCAAGAGTTGGGCTATCAAATGCAAAAATATTCTTTCAAATTAGACCTGTACTTCCAGAGATTAGCGCATTCAAACAAACAAACTTTTCATCTTTATTATTAGTATAGACAAATATTTTGTACTAGCATCGCCCCGCGGTTTCACCCGCATAAGTGTCGATCCCGTGGGAATATCGGGATAAAAACCATCCTATGTCCTTCCACGGGATGCAATCTATATCTCTGCCAAATTTTATCGAAATCCGTTCAGTGGTTTAGGCGTGAAAAGGTAACATACAGACAGACAGACAGAGTTACTTTCGAATTTATAATATTAATATTACGCAAATTATTTAATAACGGAATTCGTTGCCATGCTATTCTATAATTTAGCTACATGGAGTGATTATAACAAAGACTGGGTTAATGCTGTGTATGTGTTTAGTTCTTAAGCCTCTGTTTAAATAAATAAATAAACTTGACTTATCAATCAACCGATCTAAACGCGGCTAAGAAAATCCAACTAAGGTACAACTACTCTCAATCGTGTATCAGTTTTTATCGCCATAAGACAAGAAGTCCAATGGAGAGACAGCTACTAACTGCAGCAAAAAGACACTGGAGATTAATAATAGTTTTTATTCGTATTTCCATTCCACGTACTTGACGATATCAGATTGAAATCAGTTTCCGTAGCTGTCTTACCTTTTTCTCTTGTTATGGAAACTGAGATTGTTTTATTGTCAGGGTTTATTAAGAAAATGCCTAATAGGTACTCGTAGATATGCAAGCTTTTCAAGGTAAACATCGAAGACACAGACATAGACTCCTCTGCTACCCGCCTACATGGCGTGCTCCCCGGACCAACAACACTCCCATTGCTAGAGCAATTAAGTTAATGAATGATTTTTTTAAATATATTCCTGAGGCAGATTTATTTTTTGACTCTAAATGGACAATCGCTAAATATGTGTCTATTTATTTAAATATGAAGAAATAATTGTTTAGCTTCTAATTTTATGTTTAAGGTTGTTTTGTTTTCAAATTTTATGTTACTCCGTTTTTTTTATTGGTATTTATTTTTTTTAGTCTAAGAAGTTTTAATTAAAATTTTAATGTAATTTTGTAGAATTAGCATAGATATTTAATAAGCGATTTGGTGTAAACTGTTAGCTTATATTTGATGAATAAATGAATATTGACACACTTTTATGGCTATTAAAAAACTATATTTCAGTTAATATTTATGTAGTAGTTACGTTGTTTGTTAATTTCAGCATAATGTTTTATAAAAAATCCAAAAAAAGTTGGAAGCATCTCAGAAACAGTGCGTTACAGGGTCATGCTTCTCAGCAGCTAAACGGTTTCTATGGACAACGATAATTAATCAGACCGCGCTTAAAAAAATATTAAAAAGAGAGAGAAATAAGTCCCAATTTTGTTTTCATTCATTTTCATAGTATCCCTAATCGTATATCCCTACTCCTCTAACCTGCCCCTAAGATGACCGTCGGACCAAGACTTCAAAATTAATTCGTTCAGTCCAGGACACTTTCAAAGTATGATACTTACAAAAGCTAAAAAAAGCTTTAAAAAGCTATATTTTTCTTCTGTTTCTCGGTGTTTAACATAAAACTGGCTGAAAACCCTTCCAGATCTCACAAATATTACATTAATGTAAATATTTGTTAAGCAGAAACATTATCCTGGATTATGACAAACGGTACTTTCATGCCAGTAAACATTTCCCACGTGCATACCTGGAGGCAAAACTACACCATAAAGAGAACGAAACCAACCCGCTACATAACTCCGCCATATTATTACATCATACGATCCTTTCAAATTAATTCACTACATGATTCTATCAGCGATAGCACTGAGACTCAATTTGATCAATAAATAAAATGCATCGCGGAACTAAGCTAGGTATGTAATTTTGTAGCGACGATTTATTTATTTCAACTATCATTCGATACACCGTATCAAGATCATAATGAAATTGATATTTTGTTGTGTCAAGTCGTCGAAGCGAAAAGTTGCAATATAATTTTCTACTTATTTTTATTCAATTGCATTTCACAGTTACCTTAGATTGAAAAACTATATCGATGTTCATGTGTTTTTATCAGAAAAAAAAATGTTGAATTATACAACGTGACAGACTCGATAAAATGGTTATATTGAGCAATCAACTGGAGCATGATACTGGCATAATGTAAACGAGCAAAAAATAGTCGTTTCGCTTCCTTACTATTTTTTATCAAAATATTATCGTGTTGCATATGCAATGTTATAAATACCTCTTTTAAAAATGATCAAGTTTTAAATAAATGTTGTAATAATATTGTCGTATTGCAAGAAACTTAAATGAAACAAACAATAACTTACTTTGCAAAAAAGTTACATAAGAAATGTGACATGTTCCATATACCTAACCTAAGTTAAGGGTATAAAATCAAGCTACAATATTAATATCTCACTTACTTAAACTGTCCCATCTGACAGACGTACGGTACGTCTCACAGACGTTCGCTGGGAAAGCTAATCCAGAATCAATTCCGATTCAATTCCGGAAGTAGAAACGCCTACTCGTGAACAATTTAATGTACTACCTATGTGATCATCGCGTCATGTGGGAAGGTGAATGTTGATCAAGATTAGATGTCACTTCCGCGGTAATCTGGGGAAAAACGCACATGACACGTTGTGATTTCGTTTCTTTCTCGTTAGTGGGATTATAGTGAATGGGAAGTTCTTAAGTCTATGGAATGACTTCTCATTCCACAGTGTATTTATTTATTTATTAAAACTTTATGTATAGTTTCAAACAGCAACAACAACAAGCAACGGTTTGTGATAATAATTTATGATCATATTTATACATAATATATTTCTTGTAAACATAACCAGCGGGTTTTCTTAACCTACGATCGACCTTTTTGGCAACCTTTTAAATTTTAATCATAAAAATTAGTTTTTGTTTGCTTTTGTAAGTGTAAACAACGATATACCTAAAGAGATTTTAATTGAAATTACCATTTTACTTAATGTATCAGTGATCCTTTTAAGTATTTAATTTTAATGTAGTAATGCCCAAATACAGTTTAAAATTCGAGTAAAATAGCTTAGTATGTTTTTATTATTACGTAATGGACCTCCTCATAACCTCGAGCTCGCCTGGTGGAAAGCGATGGATGAAGTCTACGGTGAGCAAACCCAGAAAATGGGAAGCGTGAACAGACACATTTGCTTTGAAGGGTTTACGTCATCTCAACTCGAACTTAACGAAATGGAAGAACATCGAACAATAAGGTATTTCAAGGACGCGACCTTCAGTAATGAAGTACGCGACCAAGAAGAAAAAGAAACGGAATTATTTATGGTATTGAATACATTGTCAGTCTTATACATATATAACTTCTGCTAAGCATGACTAATGAAAGCATGTTTTCCAGAAAACGATTTAAATTTGAGCTCAAACTAAAAACAATTATCGTTGTTTGTCATACTAACGTGTAGAAACAAAGTGTCCATCCACATGACAGCAAGATCATGTAAAACAATTTCACGCTTATAATGTCAAAATTGAATTAAATATGAAACCATAGAAATTGGAAATCAAGTTTGTCATTTGAAGACGGAAAAATAAACTATTTCCATTAACGAAGGTCATTTAAAACAAGTAAGGCAATCTTTGTCTTATACATTTTTTTTACGTTTTAACACGATCAGACTTCTGGGCTTCTAACCGCCCCTAACGCCTGTCAATGATCTACGAATGACAGCCGGGACCAACGGTCTAAATCAAAAGGTTTATGTGAAATATTTTATTTCACATAAACCTACATGGGCACTTATGAAACGTCAGAAGCTAGGTGCACGATTCCAATTGGCGGTTTCCTATGGAGAAGAGCCTGCAAGAAACTCCATGGTTACTCTTTTAAAAATAATTAGCTTTTACAATGTTTTCAAAATACAGTAGGTATGGGAGGACAGCGTAGGACTGTCAACGAGTACCAGGTACTTGATAAAATAAAAAACCGGGCAAGAGCAAGTCGGACTCGCGCACCGAGATTTCCGTAACATCCGGGTTTATGCATAAGGTTTATGTTTATGAATGAAAGGTAAATTGCGGTTTACTATTTATGACGTATTAAAAAAAAACTACTTACTAGATCTCGTTCAAACCAATTTTCGGTGGAAGTTTACATGGTAATGTACATCATATATTTTTTTTAGTTTTATCATTCTCTTATTTTAGAAGTTACATGGGGGGGGGGGACACACATTTTACCACTTTGGAAGTGTCTCTCGCGCAAACTATTCAATTTAGAAAAAAATTATAATAGAAACCTCAATATCATTTTTGAAGACCTATCCAAAGACCTATCCATAGATAGATCCATAGATCCCCACACGTATGGGTTTGATAAAAAAAAATTTTGAGTTTCAGTTCTAAGTATGGGGACCCCTAAAATTTATTGTTTTTTTTCTATTTTTTGTGTGAAAATCTTAATGCGGTTCACAGAATACATCTACTTACCAAGTTTCAACAGTATGGTTCTTATAGTTTCGGAAAAAAGTGCCTGTGACATACGGACGGACAGACAGACAGACATGACGAATCTATAAGGGTTCCGTTTTTTGCCATTTGGCTACGGAACCCTAAAAATGGTCTACAAGGCATACAAAGTCCACACATTTACAAAATATAAAAGAATCTAACCAAAAGGATAGATAAAATATAAAAACCTATTAAAACCAAGTGATAGGATTGCCATTACAACCACAAAATTTTAAAGCATTTTACAAGGCACGGAGGGGTCTCGATATGTAATGACTGGTCACCCATCCACGAACTGATCGCGGCAAACGTAGCCGAGTAGATTGACACGTGTGGCTGTTATCTCCTCTACCTCTATTCATTCAAAAAGAATGAATAAAAAAAAAACACTAATTAACAAAATTAAAACAAGGCCAGTGTAAACCCGGAACTTCCATTCCAAAATACAAATTGACCAAGATCTAGATACTACTTAAGATGCCTCGTTACTAAAAGCACATTACAGCAATACTAACACATATGAACGACCTGAACTACTTAAACCATCTTAATTTCCGCTTCATAGCTACTTAACACACTTTTGAGTAAATCTGTGCGAAGTGACGAAATGGAAAGATGCGAAAGATTATGTTTTGTAAGTGAACACTGTGTCAAAATAAAACGTGCTAATAGTGACATGTTCCCGTTTTATGCTAGTTTGTCACGTTTGAACTTAGAATGGATCTCTATTCTACGTTCAAACGTGACGTAGGTACTAGTTGAAAAAGGGGAAAACAGTTGGGCATCAACTGTAGCATTTTTTTTTACCAGTGATGTGCCTAGCTGTCGATATGCAGGGCATGCAAGACATTCTTTACGAAGAAGAAGAAAGCTCAATAGCTTTGGTTAAAATATCTACAGATCTATCTACTAACCCGCACTGGGCCTGCGTTGTAGATTACAGCCCACTCCCTCTAGAAGAGAGGAGGCCTCTGCCCAGCAGTGGGAAGATTATAGGCTGATAATGTATTACCTACATATTCTCGATAATTAAAGCACTATCACCTAAGAAGTTTTCATTGACAAATCACACTAATATTATAAAGGCGATGTCTGTTACTTCTTCACGCTCAAACGGCTGGACCAATTTTGATAACATTTTGTATGAAGGTAGCTGACACGCTGGAAAGTTCCGATCAGTCAGCTTAAACACTAAAGAAAGGTGGTGAAATGGGTAGGTAGCTGTTTCGCCAACGTCATTGGGACGAGAAAACTCCTAGAATTTTTTTATAGAAAAGACTTTAAAACGACTTTTTGCTAAGATTTTACCCGTACAGTCCCAACAAAACAAAACCACATCCACACGAGACCTAAATCGCTGACAGTGTTACTCAATAACACTGTCATAAACACTCTTCAACCATACAAAAAGGTGAAAATATAACCACGGTTCTGGATTATGGTTTATTTTTATCACGTTTCATAGGCGACACTTTTACGACATCACACTGTGTTTCCCACGTTATTAGAGTACTATATCGTGCGTGGTAGAAGTGTAGTTGTGGAGGGAATCGTGCCTTCAACTACTTACCAAAGTTCTTGGGTAACGGTAAAAGTGATTCACACTAACTTAACATAGGTAACTACTCTGGTTAACACAATCTTACGGCGATAAAAGTATCAAAACTTGGCAAAGAATTTTCATTCATAATATCGAAACACTACATCGTTTTATACTTCATTCTTTTCTCTCCTTCTTTTGTAATTTTTTAGGAATACTAGCTGCACCTCACGGTTTCATCCGCGTAGGTTTCGATCCCGTGGCAATATCGAGATAATAAGTATCTTATGTCCAAATCCTAATCCCGGGTATGGTCTATCTACGTGTAAAATTTCATCCAAATTCGTTCAGCCGTTTTAGCGTGAAAGTGTAACAATAAAGCGTACAAAATAATAAATATTTTGTCTATATTAGAGTCTAGAAGAGCATACCCAAAAGGGGCTGAAAATAAACTTGTGTAGAAATATAATCGGCCCAACCCATGCTCTCTATTTGCGAGTCGATCTTAAGAATGTTATGTACTGTGTGGAGGTGGAGGTAGATCTATAAGATAAAGTTTAATTACACATACATAAGGCTATAATAATAATAATAATCCATTTATTTCAGGTATCGCAGGCCCATAAATACATATTTTAATAAAAACGTAACTATTGTGCACGAAGTGATGACTGTGTCGGCGTCGTGTTGCGCTGCGTGGTGTCGCGTAACCTTCCACGAAAACGTCGGTACGCTACACCTTTCGGCCAAAACTCTTCCTTCATGAAGGTTTCCAGGTACTGGGTTGGAACCCGCACCACAAACGATTTGAAGTTCATGTTGTGGCGCGATTCCAACTTCTCTACTCTCAAGGTCCACTTGGTCTTGCTTCTGATGTATTCCACAATGTATTGTGTTTTGTTCGTGTTTTCTGTGTAATCTACAATTCGAATCTTTAGAGTCGAATTACATTTATAAAAAACCCAAAACAGCCTATCTAACCACAAAACAGCAGGATGACAAAACTTAAGCAAGAATAACATTGAAACTACAAACAAATCAAAAATATCTGCTAACGAAAATAATAAGAATCACACAACGAAACCAAGTAACAGAGCGCTGCATTGCATACAAAGTAGATAAAAATACCGGAACTGTCATTAACGATGCAAGCAGTCAAAAGTTTGCACACATATTACTACAATGCATAAATAATTACGCGATATTTTACGTTAACATTCAAATCGGATGCGTACGCGCAGCTGACATAGTGAATTACGCAATGTAAACTAAGTAATTGTCGAATTAAGTAGAGTGAAACGTTCACACACGATGCTTTTACGTTAACTATTAACGTAAGTAATTATATAAAACTTTTCATCACTTAGTTTGGGTTAAATGGTTAGTTTTATTTATTTATTTTATTTTAATAAAATTTATGTACACACATATAAACAGATAAGAAAAAAAAATAGAACATAAAAATAGTCAAAGGTGATGCTTATATTTCATAAGAAATCTCTTCCAGCATATCAGCTATAGGACAATAAATAGAGAGATGTAGACAGCGTGTGAAAGAGTAAAGGAACAAAAAAAAAACATATAATCTAAAAACAATTCACTTAATAAAACTAAACAAGTATTATGAGAATATACTTACATACCTACATATAAATAAACATACCTACTTCTAAAATAAATATCACTAGAATGTTAATAATTAATACTAAATCAAAATAATAAACACACATTTCTCAATTTTTAGGGTTCTATACCCAAAGGCCAACGGGATCCTATTACTGAGCCTCCCCTGTCCGTCCGTCCGGCTGTCTACGAGTATCAGCGGGCTGTATTCATGAACCGTAATAGGTAGACAGTTAAGTTTTCACAGTGTGTATTTCTATTGCCGCTATAACAACATAAAAATTAAGTTAAAAATTAACGGGGTCTCCATACAAGAAAAGTGATTTATCGGCGTTTTTTGCCTTGTGGTACGGAACCCTTCTTGTGCGAATACAAATCGTACGAATCTCATTCAGTCCCTTCCCGAGATCTTCTATAGGTCGTCTACCCACGCCGCCAAGAATGACGACAAGAAATACTATTAATGTCTTCAGAATCGTATTAAAAAAAACGTCTGTGCTTGTGCCGCATCTTGTTAAGACAATAATAATTGGACGCCTCCAAAGTAGAACAATTAAAAAGTTCGCTCTCAATACATTCGCACAATAAATCAAATGAAAATAATGATGCCCAAAATCGAAGAACAATAGCAAATCAATAACACCGCTAGTGATCATTATGCTAAACCGATTATTAAACGATAACCGATCAATCAACGATTAATCGGTCGAGCAACGGTTAACGCGTTCACAGGAACCCGATTCTCTTTTATAATAAAAAGCCGACATCAGATCGTAATTATTAATTTATTTCGACATTAATATGCTCGTAATTGAACACTAAAAATGCGAAAATTAACGAACCTATAAATAATGATCTGAAATAAAAATTAAATTATGCATCGTGTTATCTATGGTCGTGTTTCTTCTTTGTAATAAAAGATCATGTCAAGGGAATCGTCTCAAGGACTGTCGATCGTAAAGAACCAAAAAATGAGCTTCTTGTTACAACCAACGTAAACAATTTGATGGGCTTAATAAACATGCCAATCCTATACTTAATGGTTTTTCCATGCAATCGCTGAATTCGGCATGGAATATACAAAGTATATTTGTAGTGGAGACCGCGTGTATCGGCATTTCAAGCAAGCGTAGTGTGGGACGTCCCCAGCTAGATGGACGGACGACCTAAAGAAGGTGGTTGGGATGGAGTGGGTGCAGAAGGCCGAGGACAGGGTGATGTGGCGCAGCCTGGGAGAGGCCTATGTCCAGCAGTGGACTGCAATAGGCTGAGTTGGTTGATACAAAGTATCAAGTAGGTACCTACCAAGACCAAGGTATAGATAGATAGGTAGGTAGATTTAAGTATCTATTTGGCTAGCCCATTCTTTTGCCAAATAATTAGCATTGAAATTCAACGTGGCAATGATGCCAGTCTTCTAGGCACGTTTCCGGGTGACAGCTATGCGGACGCCAGTGTCCTTTTGATTTTATATTTATTGGTATGGTTAGTTAGTAATTTAATTTTTAGTGTGACTAGTTGGTTTATTTATTTATTTATTTATTGACACACCAACGACTTATTCACTAAATCATTACATTAAATATATTCTATATCAACAGCTTTGCGGTGAATTTGTCACGTATAGGTGTGCACAGCACTTGTATAATCAATAATAAAAATTAAAATGGAAATATATGAACATAACAAAATTAAAATTTACAAAGTTTATATTGAATTTAAAATGACAAGTAGTAGTTAAATAAATAAAATACAGTATAGGTAACTCAAAAATTAAAAAAAAAAAAAACAATTAAAATAAAATAGTAAAATATTTATAAATTGAAACTATAAAAATAACAAATAAATTAGGACATTATCATTATTACATTAATTATAAATAAGAATAGGATAAAATAAATTAAATTAAATGAAATTGTACAATAATAAATACATTGGATGGAGTCACACAAATACACAATTAACATTTTGTAAAAGAAATAAACAAACAGATCGATCAAGAACTGAGAACGTATCGTCTGAATTCATTCAGACTATTCGAAAATATATCCAAGTTGTTAGTACGCGTGCTCAGCTTATTGTAGCTAGACAATTGGTTGTGTTATATATCGTATTTGAGCATTTGAATGTATATGAAATAAATACAGTACACTCCTCTCTTGAGGAGCTGGCTGTAATTCACCAGGTGGGCCCAGTGCGGGTTGGTAGATGTCACATGTCTTCAAATTTTTTATTGTAGGCCATGCCGGATTCCTCACGATGTTTTCCTTCAGTGGTGATGAAATCATTTACACCAAGTAAAGCGCCTGTCAGGGCTCGAACCTACGACCTACGACTCGTAATTCGCGCCCGTTTCAACTGAGCCACCACTGCACTAAAAAAACGCTCGCAAATTGAAAAAGATCTGGCTTTCTAAATTACTGCAAGAAACGACTGAAAAAATCCAACCAGTCGCGCTAGGGAAAGGTAAAGAAACCTACAACAAGATAGATCAAAGTCTGAGCGATTTTCTTACGGCGAACAGTAAATCAGCTGCTCTTTTCCTCGAAGCGGCAATGGGTCAGTGTTCGTAATCCATAGACGCAAAGCGGAGCCATTAGCGGTAGATAACTGTACGCGACCGGTAGGCGAGTGCAAAAACTGTGAGATGTGGTACAAGGCATAAGAGATGAGTGGTATTGGGGGTTGGGAGAAAAACAAATGACTGTGATAATGAGCTTTTTGCGGAGAATGATTAAGTTGATTAGTTAGGTGGTTTTCAAACCAATGTGGTAATTTTAACAATCAGAATTCTCTCTTATGAATTAAAGATCCCCTCATCTGTTAGGTAATCTCATTAAGTTCGGTAACAAAAAAAAAGTAATTGTGCCTCCATAGTGACCATTGAGCTTGAGATCTTAAGAAACTATCTTGTTTCTATGTATCCTTGAAGGTAATGGAGGCAAGAATGCAGTCTTCCAGTCGAACATATCTCAAATCTCTTTGCACTGGCTAATTTTCAGGATAATGAAGACTACTTAAATGACTGGAAGCTATCAATTAATTAGGAAGACGCTGTGACTCTGTGAGTGACTGACGGGATGACGGACAACGCACATAGCCGATCAGCCTAAACTACTGAGGAAACAAACATTAAAAGATAATTTTTACAGGGTAAACAGGTGCATAAATGGAAAATTACGTGGCTAACGAGGGAGTGAAGGCTGAGGTGACGGATAATAGAGATGCGTGGAAGATGATATGCTGTACTAGCCCCAATTAAATTGGCATGAGGGCAGCAGGATTGATAGTTTATAGGCATCCTGACACATGAAACTCTACTCCCTCATAACTTACACCCCCCTTTAAACAGCCCGAGACTTCGGCACCGTTTCTAATTAATGTGACTGACTAGTGACACCTGACGTTACACGTGCCATACTGGATAAGGTTAGTTTAACTTAATTACTCCAGCACTATTGGTAAAGTAATTTAAATTAACATAAAAACGTACTGATAGATGCTTATGTTAGGCAGTAAATGAACGCTGAATATGGACGTTCCATTGAGTAAAAAGTACTGTTTTAATTTATGGTTAATGTGTCTTCAAGACTACACCAAAGAGTTCTACCGGTTTTTTAGGTTGTTCTTACATTTTCGGCCATTAGAGACTGCCTCATTGATCTAGTGATTGCACACGCTACTGCTGCTGTCTTGGGTTCGACTCCCAAGTCGGACAAAGTGTGATTGGGATTTTTCATCAGGGATTTCTCAGTAGCATTTCGATTTCTCAGGGATTTGTGTTCGGTTGATGGCAATAGGCTCGCCCCTCATCACATGGGACTTTCAAACATAACTAGTGAAATGTGGGTCTGTCAACTCTTCGGAGGTAACAGGCGTGATGTTACGCATTACAGCAAAATATATGTACTTATATGTACTTCGTAGAATGTCTCTTCTGCTGAATATCTCTCTTGCGGGGTGTCTCATTCGCAAAGAATCCATTTCACACATGATTTGACTTACGAAGTACGACTTACGACTTATTGCGCGAGAGTCTTGCATTTAATTTAGACTTTTTTTTAAAAGTAAATTCAGTTCTTCAAGACATAGGTGTGCTTATTTACTAGCCGTTGCTACTCGTTGTAACAGAACTATCTGATAAATAATTATACACAGGTAAATTATACAGGTTTTCAAATTGTACAAACTCATAACTCTACTGACAAGTTAATTCTTTTTTTTTACATCTAAACATGATAAGGTCAACCAGCTTCCTTACTATTCTCAATAAACTAAACAAAACAAATCTCAGAAACTAATTAAAAACATAATTTTATGACGACACAGTAGCATAATACCAGTGCTGAGCTGTTTCAGTTTGTCCAGCAAAAAGTTCTCAGTCCATGAAGGTTGACTAATAATATAGTAGGAACTGTTTTTGTTGCAACTAAGACGTGAAACGGTTTACGTCAAATTAAAAAACAAAAGCAAGAAGACAAGAAGCCTTTAGAAGTTGGTAGAAACTTGTGTGAAGATATATTTTTCTGCAAATTATTATAAAATATCATCATCATAGATCCTGAGGTAAATGCGGAAATTAGAACAACATTTGATAAAATTTTGTATGGAGGTAGCTGAAACCCTGGATTAATATATAGGCTACTTCTTATCCCGATATTCCCACGGGATGACGGGTGAAACCGCGGGGCGCAGCTAGTATGATCATAAATAGACAAAATTAACAAATCTGCAACCACCAATAGACGTTATAACCTGTGGGGTAATTGCGTAATACACTAACAGTAGCAATGGTTATTTACGTTGTTGAGTTTACAAATTTTTCGAACCTAAGAAGCAATGGATTAGCTATATCCTTCAAAATCATTTAGATTTTAATTGAAAGTGTGCAACTATGATGCTGGCAACTATGATGCTGGCTAGTCTAGGTTTTTAGAGGCTGATCAAGTTAAAAAGTTCTTAACCGACTGTCAAACTAATGTCAACAGCTATGATGGGCTGACAGAAGTAGCAACAGCTATTCGAATCACTTGACTCAATAAGATTGTATGGAGACATTAAGGTGAATGGGTAGTTGAGACCGCGAAATTCAAATTTTTTTACGTTTTTTGTAATTTGCAGGTCAGTGTCAGGTTGTATCTTGATCAAAATATGATTCGCGATAATAACGGGTACAAATTTAGAGAATTAGAATCATTAATACATCTTTCTAAGTTAGATGTCTACCATTAACTCTTTTCCATAAGAGATTGGTGGTTGGTGGTAAAAATCTAACTTAGAAAGATATATTAATGATTCTAATGATTATAATTCTCTTAATAGTAGGTACCTGTTATTGTCGCGAATCATATTTTGATCAAGATACAATCTGACACTGACTTGCAAATTACAAAAAACGTAAGAAAATTTTAATTTCGCGGACTACCACTACCAATTCACCTTAAAAGACGCAATGAAAATCATGTGGTACAAATTGCACTAAATCTGCCAGAACAAAAGAGAGGCAGAGGCCGCCTGCCATTGGCCTGGTGGTGAAATATAAGAAGAGACCTCCAGAAAACCTAATCGCCAGAACCGACAAGTTCTTTTGACCCAAGATAAGATAACGTGGTTCAGAAAAGTGAGGAGACCCGACCCCAAATAGCGGGACCATGTACGGAAGACGAAGCACAGCCGTACAGGTCGATCGATCAGGTTAAGCTTCGCTTGCCGCGGTTGGTTTGTGGATGGGTGACCATCTCTACATAGCGTGACCCCTCCGTGCCTCGGAAAGCACGTTAAGCCGTTGGTCCCGGCTGACATTATTGGATCTTTGACAGTCGTTTCGTCGGAAGCCCGAACGTTTGACAACCAGTCTTATCAAGGGGTATCGTATTACCCAGTAACTGAGCTGTGGAGGTCAGATAGGCAGTCGCTCCATGTAAAATACTGGTATTCAGCTGCATCCGGTTAGACTGGAGCCGACCCCAACATAGTTGGGAAAAGGCTAGGCAGATGGATGGTGGACGGAAGACGAAGAACATTCGAATCACTTGACATTACATAGAAAATCAGTTAGCTAGGCTCTGTATATCTCGTCCATATTCCATAGTCCAAATAAGACATTTGTAATATCATATTTTCCAGATGCAGATACCACATTGCATGTAACACCCATATTATTCAATCCTATATCGCTTACCTCCCATTTCTTCACCAGCCAACAAACAATTAAATACATTTCCAGTCTTTAAAAACGACTTAATTAGTATTTAGTTTAGCACGTTTGAAATTTATCGCATAGTTGTATACAACGTAACGCGGTATGCTCGTGGAATAATTGAGCATTGTTCCCGTGCTCAGCCCACTTGGCAATTGGAGCATAGCTGCTCGTCTCGTGTTTACATTTGTATATATTACTCAGTTGCACTGAAGTAGCCTTGAAATGCTGGTGGTGACAAGTGTTTTCAGTAATTTTCATGACACATTAAAGAAGAAAGAAATATAGGATACAAGCTAAAATCGCCCATTGTGTCACCATATGAAAAAATTATTTGTAATATAAATGATCATAGATAGTATTTTATTCTACTCAAATCTATTTGAAAATTGAAAAAAGTTTTACTGAAGGTGGGACTAGGAAGGTGTAAACATTTTTCCTGTATCGGATACCTAGGTCCATTTAATTAAAGACACGAATCCTCCCAAGTTCGAACTTGTCTAAATGTAAAATAATTAATGATATCGTTAGGTCACACCCCGCGTTCATATGTTTTATATGTTACAGTAACTGGACAACAATTTCATATGGATATTTTTTTTACAAAACTCATTAAGTAACAGCACCACACTTACCAACTATTAGCAAACCAACATATCCACTCCAATCTTCGTAACAGCAGCGTTAAACATTTACCTGAAACAACCAAGAAATTAATTAATTAATAAAGTGTTTTACAAAGCGTTTCGTCAGACGCCGCCATTATTTTAAACGAATGCCTGACTCTCTTGTAATAATGAATCTGTTACAAGATAATCAGTGATTGTTAGACTTTCACAGTTCCACTGATTGATTAGATAATTGTCCACACAAATTGCCACATGGTTATTTTGAAGTCTTTCATTTCAAGTCTTGATGTGGCCAGCCCACTTTTCTTATGTCATAACGCTAGTAGATGTGACTGTGCTAAATCAAATAATTTTTATTTCAGTTCCTGAGACATCATTTTTTGTAGGTGCATCATGTCAGGTCATGTCTTCTAGCAGTACCTAAGGGCTTGTAGACAAAACTGCGATGCGACGTCGCATCGAAAGTTCGAAGTTTTGAAACAGCATAAGGAAATCCTCTATGTATGTAGACTAGACCCAGGAAACGGTGACTTAGATGCGTATTCTAAAAACTGGCTCAATACAGAACAAGTAACATTAAGGAATATGAAAGTATTTGCTAATTAGATAGCATTTTTTTACTTAGGTCGTCCTTAGAAATCGAATTATGTTGAAAGTTTATCATGGTTGCTGCAATATTTACTGAATTTAAAATTTTAAAAGATTTAAAAAAAATACACGTAAAACAGACACAAAACACCCAAAAAACAACACAAAACATAAACATTCCCCAAAGAGCTTTGACACACTTTGACAGTAATTTGGACATTATGCAAAACGATAATAATCGCTCAGATTCGCAGACGGAGCTACAGGCCTCGGTCAACTAAACAAATACATAATTATACGTTTATATCAGAATGGACACCATATAATTATATATCTTACATAACGTTATAAACTGCAACTTTTTCTTTTACTCCAACAGAAATGGTTTTACAATATTATGATTGTTAGTATTATGTAAATCTGTGATTTCGTAAAATACGATAGGTTTTATCTTGATGTTAGTAAATCCTTGTGTTTATCATTTAGGATGAGTATGAGCATTTTGCGGTATCGATTTCGATTTCGTAAAATAAATCGAAATTTCTAAGAGTCGAGATACCAACTGGAGCTTGCCATGCAGTAAAATTTTCTAAAAGATTGTTTTTGGGATGTTCAAACTATACAACATTATTTTTAGTATATGCGAAACCCGAAACACGTGTCTAGTATTTTTATGTATGTACTTTCAAAACTGTATCATAAAAAATCACAAAGTTATAAGCTTGTTAAGTTACCTGTTTGTCCGTACTAAAACATGCTCAGCCGCGCCGCTCGCGCCGCGCCGTCTTGCGCTCATTGATAATAGTACCTAGGTAACTAACCGTTCGGCGCGGAGATTGGATAACCTACTTAGTGTCGCTCTGTGTCCAACTTTTAACCGTTTTTAAATATTTTTGGGACAAAATATAACATGGGGCAAAAATTATTGGAATCGATTCATTCTGAACATTTTATTCTGAACAAGCTATATTCAGGTTTCGCCTTATACTAAAAATAACGATGTATATCTAGCCTGTAATGTCCATGCTGGACAAAGACCATCCTTTCTTTTTCCTTACATGTCAGTCCTCTGCCAACGTGGGCGTCCTGAGTTTAGTAAACAGGAAAACAGGCTGAGCAATTAGTAACAATATGTGGCCTACTCATTGCCTACGCGCAAGATAAGGATCCGATTCACTCCGATGCCTTGCCAACACTAAATGTGGGTTACTTCGGTACCTACTCTTGTTTTTTTTTCCTTTCCCAGTAAACATGGAAATTTATTCCAAAGCCGTTATCTTCAAAATACTTGAAAACATAAGTTCAATGACTTCCGTAAGTACAATGACTCGTATATCGGTTAACGAATTGATAAAAACAAAACTTGCGAATACATTGAGGAGGTACCAACTTCATTATAGTGCCCGAACAGTTTTCTTTGCCAATTTATCGAATACTTACAACGCTAAAAAAGAAAAAAAACATGAAGAACTTATTACCATTGACAAGTAGATAAACAAAGAAGTTGAGCCTTTTAAAATTCAAATGCCGTGCAGTTCTGGTGCTTAGAGTGCAGTAATAAGGATGAAGGTATAGTTTTTCAGAGGTATTGTTTGAAAAGAAAATTCGAGATAATAATATGCTAACGACACACCGTCCCTCACGCGACGTCGAAGCAAGAATAGCAGCGTTTGTATAACTGAGAGAATCCACGCAATGAGAGGTATAAAGTTACAAGAGGTAATATACTTTTTCTTAAGTATTTCCTTTTAAGTAGATATGACATACTTGTTGGAGATTGCTTTTTGTTTGTGTTGGCTGAGTGCACAATATTTTATCATGTTCACGCCTACGGAGCTATTGATGTGAACACACTATACATGTGTACATTCATCGCATCATGTCTGGTTGTTAATCAATCACGCATGATCTGCGATTGCATTTCTATCTGCGGAATTTTGTTGGAATTGAAACTGCTGACAGTGACGTTAAGTGCCACAAGTTTCTGCGGATAGAAGTTGATTTCTTGCTTCAATTTGTAAAATTAATTAGGATTCAACGTAACTAAGCTATTTTACGACCAGGTGCAAAGCTGGAGACCTATAAACCAAGATTATGGGTGACCAAGTGCTGAGCATAATTTTAACCATATTTCACCATCGATTATGTATTTTGCAAAAACATAACATTCCTCCAATCGTGCGAGCTCCATAGTACCTACCGCCTATTTTCTCGAATTAAGTTCTTCACTGGGTACTCAAGCTCTACATGAAGCAATTTCCTAGAAGACTGGCAAATGCTTCCAATTGTCTTAAAGCCGTTCACGTTTCCCAGATAACTGAAATTCCATCATCCACTGACTTTCACCGTTTACTCGCATAAAACCCTTCATCAACTTTCCATCAAATTATTCGGAACAATTGTTCCAAAATTTGAATATCGAGTCGGCGCGGGCGCAGCGCACGCGCCGATCTTATGCAAGCCGTATGTAGGCCGCAGACGCCGGAGCAATGTTATCTCGATCGTAGTAAGTTAATGCTGGTATACAAACTGTAAATAACTGTATTTTATGTACATCTTAAGCGGTTTCGTTTATAATTTCTGTGAAGATCTCTGGGAATTAACATTGGAACCCTTTGGAAGATTGTTGCTTGAGATGAAAATTATGGTTATCAAAATGTAGTCACTGTTCAAAAAGAGTTTTAACAGTCGTTTTCTGAAAGTCGCACAGAGGGCTATGAACAGTGTATTTTTTTGCTGTAGTCACTACATTACTATGACGTAATTCCTTTTTATGTGTAAAACATAAAACCATAGTTCAACATTTATGATACCATAACTTTTTTGTTCTAAGCTGTGCTTTATGCCAACAATATTATGTTGTTCATAATAAAAATAAACATAAAATAATAGATTATATTGACGTTTCGTATGAGCTATAACATATTGGAACCCTGTATAAATCCCCTTGCCAAGGTTGAGTGTAATATCAATGTAATAATATCAATATTATATTGACATGATATTTTTGGATGTTGTTACGGTTCTGCACGCACTTTTTCATGCTTAGCAAATGGTACATGAATATAAAATCAATCTAGAAGTTATTTTTGTTTGTGCATATTTTTACCCCGGATTGACGTATCAAATTCGTAGAAGCTTCTACGTAGGTTTTAGCATTTCCCCTTGGAAATTCTGACCTTCAAATCATTCAGGGTTTTCATAAACTTGATAAAATCCACCATAATACCTACTTTTGCACTTTTAGGTAAGACTAGCTTCCGCCCGCGGCTCCGTCCGCGCGGATGTCGGTCTTCGCGTGGATGGTTTATTTCTCCATTTTGAGTAACTCTGACAATGACATCTTATAAATATCTATTGGACCCAAATACGGCTAAGCCTATAATAATTAAGGAGATCCCTCTATTGAGCTACTGCTGTTGAGCTCGCGTTCTGTAGTAAGTATTTTATTCATAGTAATTCCGACCTTGATAAGTAGCATGTAGCAGTAAATTACTGACAATGACGAAAAGTTTGCAATAATAAAAAAGTGATCGTGACAATGCGACAGAAAGTTAATTGAGAGCTTCAGCATACACAACATTGTTAGTGAGCTCGTCCGGAATATGAACATGAAGATTTCTTGGACTGCTCACATGGGAAAGAGCTACGTAAAGTTGCCCGTGTGAAAAACAACTCGCGGTAAGATCTACGCCAGCAACTCCTAGGGTCTGACCTTGAGCCTTATTTATTGTCATGGCGTAACACAAAGCTACAGGAAACTGTATTCTCTTAAATTGAAATGGAAAATTATCCACTACGGGTAATGCAACGTGTGTTCGCGGTTCTACAGAACAACGTCTATGAATAAAACCGAAAAAAAAGATTTTTTTTTCTACGTATTTTTCCAGGATAAAAAGTATCCTATTTTATGCCCAGGATAATAAGGTATAATTATACCAAGTTTCATCGAAATCGAACCGTTAGTTTTCACGTGATGCCTGCATATACAGACAGACAGACAGACAGACAGACAAAAATTTTTTTAATCACATATTTGGGTTTGGTATCGATCCAGCAACACCCCCCGCTATTTATTTTTTCAATATTTTCAATGTACAGAATTGACCCTTCTACAGATTTATTATATGTATAGATTGACATATCCATTGCAGTTCGACTGACTAAGCACAATGAAACCACTTACTCAGTCGTATCTACTGGTTACTGGCAACTCGAGTATGTAAACAAGGATTAGATTTCGAACTACCTTTTAAAATGGATAATATCAAAATCGTAAAACCACTTCATTTGATGGAAGATACATTAATTACTAAAGCGTGTATCAAATTATTCATAGAAGATAAATTTTGCCACCCACATAGATAAATTAATACTTCAACAGATAGACATATCAAACAAAATGAAGTTATAATATTTGATAGACATTTACAACAAGGAAAAGAACCTTAATTGGAACTAAAAGCCAAGTCTCCTAATTTATTCCAAGTCTGAGACAGTTGAAGGCAATTAAATGGCGGCGATAGATAAGCCTTATCATAATCGTAAGGAGAAAGCCGTTGGAGACTCCAACATGGCTGTCTTTTTATGGCTGTATTAGTACTCGGTAAAATTGAAAGTAATTTGTACGTGATTGGGAGTAATCGATGGTGTAACAAGAGGAGGTAGATAAAAAGACAATTAATGTTTTTTTTATGGTACGAACTATTGAAAACAATGCATTATTTTATTTGTAATGCGAATAACTTCTTATAAAACTTGAATAAAAGATACTGAAATCAGCTCGCAATTGAAAACTAGGGTTTTATTAGTCGAATTCTTCCAAAAGAGGCTTACTACATCAATAAGCTGGTTTAACTTACAACCGTCATGTGAAAGATGAAAAATGTAAACTAAATAAATAATATACGATTAAGTTCATTAAAGAAATTAATATCATGAGTAAATATGATTATGATCATAAATTTTGCTATATTAATAGTGACCGGTTTACAACATTCTCTTGCATCAATGTATATGTAAGACATATCGTTAAACTCCCGTTGAACTATCATAGTAAGTACGAACCGTTACATTTACAACGTTGCTATCAGTATTAATAAAAGCTGTATTTTCATAACTCCTAAAGGCATAACATGATATACAGGGTGGCAGAGCATCGACGCACAGCCTGTTATCATGGATTCACAGACAGCTCTTGTCTGAACTAGGGTTAAAATTGAGAGGAATAGGTGTTTAACACAAACGTCGGGACTCCAATAATTGAAAGTCGTCGTTTCAGCCGATAGACGTCCACTGCTGGACATAGGCCTCCCCCAATTTTGGGAGGGGTTTGCCATAATCGTCACGCTTGGTAGGCGGGTGGAATAAATAGAGAACGCTGCTGCCCATTCTCCGGTAAGACCCTTAGTCGCCTTTTACGACACCCACGGGAAGTAAGGGGCGGTGCAATTCTTTAAGTCCGGCACCACACAGAAAAATTGAAAAGTCATTGTAGGCCAATGAATTAGCCAGTAGCCTATTCATAATTACAAGGCTTCAGACAGACAGGACGCATTCAAGCCATGAAAATGTTGAAATTAAACCTTGAGTACGAACTCCGTAAGAAAAAGGTACAAATAAAAAAGTAACTGCCCAACCTTACTTTTTAGTACAAATAAGTAATATAACTGAATTGCAACAGATTACTTTGAAACAAACCATTAAATTATTACAAATTGAAATAAGTGCCTGAGAACTCTAAGCGGGCTGTGTCGATTGATTGTCTATATTAAATCGAACAAGAACTCTGCACTAATAGCAGCTAATGAAATTTCACGCCCTACTGAACTTGATAAAATTGAAACTCTTAATTTTCGGACTTGAGAAGCAATATTCGTATATAGGGTTGTCGAAGACAACAATGGTAAGGTTAAACATTCGAAATGTGAAGAAAGATTAGAACCATCTTCAAAACAGAGTCACAGATACAGCAATTCGAATAAGAATGATAGAGGGAATGAATTTGGACTAATAGGCAAAATATTAACTAGGTTCTGCTTTATTTTGGAGGAAATTCGAGAAAAATAAAGAAAAAACTGCCAACATTTCTGTATCTAGAATGCGTTGCCATTCATTCTAAAGGACATTCAACTTTGATACATTTAACTGCCTCACTGATAACAGTTATATTCAAAACGTGATCAGGCAATTGCCACATTTCGCCTCGGGTCTCCGTTTGCTTAACCTAAACCAGCTCTCCGAGTTTACTTACATTTTATACCGGCGACTTTTTATCTGGAGATCTTATTTTATCCTACTAAGGATTTCTAGCTTGTATTGTCTTTGTCTGTTATTTCAAAACGAAAGGAGATTTACTGCCATTTTTTTTTGCGGATGGAAAATCATCAAATGACTCCTCCCGCTCTGGGTGGAGCGGAAGGGAGTGTCAGACTTTTACTGGCTAAAACCCACACGTGTTCCTTCCTTAGCCCTTTATGTTCCGGGCCAGCGGTAACCCTTTCGGACAATCCCGCTGAAAGAGTTTTACTGCGTTTATATTTTCTTTGAGTATTTATAGTGTTATCTTCATCAAACTGTTTTTTTTTTGTTGGCTATTTTAAAGCATTGCCTTGAGGAAACAGAATTGACTTGGCACATGCGTTTATTTTGATGTTTCCCTTTGGACCTATCCGCACTTTTCCCGCGTAGCTACTTTCTCTCGAAGATACGAGGCCTGTGTGTGTCCCAGCAGGGATAACATTAAAGCCTGATTATGCTATCCCCTTGTTCAAGAACTTTCAAATGTCAGCCAAGTAAAACGCATTATTCAGCCTGTCCTTAACCACCTCTCAACGAAATTGAACAAAGCGAAGAAAGCTACCAGCTTCAAACTGCCATTCGATACTTAAATTCACTTAACATGAAAACAACAGAACCAAACCCGCAGCAAATCTCTCTCAAACCGACAAACAATTAAACTTTCATTCACAACAACAATTAATTACAAACAAAACAACTTTCAATTAATATCTTAACTTCAGTCAGCCCTGAACAGAACAGATATCACCAAACGATTTCTAAGTTCTCATTGCTTTCTCCAAACACTTACTGAGTTTATTTGCACCTATGTCCATTGTTCTCAACAGAATACTCTATAGTAAGACTGGTGAAAAACTGTCCCGGCTGTCATTCGTAGATCTTTGGCAATTGTAACGGCTCGTCAGAAGCCCGAAAGTCTGACAACCAGTCTTACCAAGGGGTATTGTATTACCCACCCAGTAACGGGGTTGTAGAGGTCAGGTAGGTAGTCGCTTTATGTAAAATACTGGTATTCAGCAGAATCCGGATAGACTGGAAGCCGACCCCAACATAGTTGGGAAAAGGCTAGACAGATGTTAATGAAGAAGACTGGCGAAAAACAAGCACAGATTGCATTTTGTAGGTACCTTTTCAATGAAATAGTACTCTATGGTAGTGTTTTTTCTTTGGTAGAATATATGGGTATGGTGTGAATAGAATACGATGTTGAAATCAATAGTGTCTTTAGTGAGACGTTTTGGGAATGGTATTGCGCCAACGTTTAAAAAGTTTAACGTAAGAATAGAATAGAATAGAATAGCATTTATTTGCAAATATGGGTAATACATAAGTAGATAGTAGAAGGTTTAAATCAGAGTTCTGCCATATTTCACCATTCGGCATGCAAACATTTTCATTATACAAAATTGATAAAAATTAAAATTCTCATTAAAACATTAAATTAATTTATACATTCAATAAATAAAATTATTAAAATTCAAATGGTCATTGAAACATTAACTTAATTATAACAATATACCTACAATAAATAAAATGATTAAAAATTTAAATTGTCATTAACAGTATAAATAAGGATAAAAATCGTAGTCAATTGGAATGTAATTAACGTAGTGTAATTGGAATTATAGTTTGTTATTTTTCTGAGCTTTCCACTGAACTCATCATGTTGAGTCGATTCTTAGTGGGAATACAACAGATCATCTTAATAAGAACGTCTTCTAAACTTGATTAAAGAAGTCCTCCAGTCCAGAGCGAATTTCGGCCGAATTGCGGCGACCAATCTCAGCGGAGACCAGCCTACGGCGCGGAAGCCATTTATTATACTACTACTACACTACACTACTACTTCAAATTTTTACTGATTACCTACTTAGTAATTGGAAAGGATTCTCAGCATACAAAGCAATGACTTTTGAAACTAACGTAGAACATAGAACTGTCTAAAAATTAATCAGACTAGAAGATAAACAAGTGGGCGTAGCAACGTAATAGTAACATATTAACAACAACACGAGAATTGCATAATACCAGCTAATGATTATTATTACATACGAGCTGAAGATTTTATAAGTTATCGTCTCATTTACAAGTAATACGTAATGCGGAATATTAACCTTTATTTGAAGATGAAGTTAGAGATTAGATGGATTGTCATATTAAACGCAAAACGAGTAAGCCCAAAAATTTTAAGAATGGTAAAGAAGACGCAGGTAAAGATAATGAAGTAAGCAATTAAGCTATTACGAGTAATGATAGAATAAGAGTGACAGGAACGATGTTTACATCGAATGTTGCAATACAGGATTTTCAAATACTTGAGAAGAATCAAAATAGTTACCCAGTCGCAGATCATCAATCCCACTATTAAACGATTTCAAATCTGAAAAAGCGGCCAAGTTCGAGTCGGACTCAAACACGAAGGATTCCGTACCACCGTATAATATTTAACATTACATATTTTAACGCCGAAAATATGTAAACTATGCTTTAATTTATAATTTAATTTATTTTTATTATTTATGTAAGTACTACTATGGCCGCAATGACAACTCATAGCGGCCATAATTATTATGGCCGCTATTAGTAGCACACTGAAAATTTAAATTGTTGCTTATTATTTTTCAAAAGAAACAGACAGATGGACAGCGGACCCTAAGTAAAAGGGTCCCAGTAAGCGCCCTTTGGGTACAGAACGCTAAAAATGAAACACTGTATCACCGCAAAACAACAACCAAACATTTTCGTCACGGTAAACACAAATACAAGAAAAGCATATACGTATCCAAAACGAAAGTACTTTGGCCATTCATTGGAGCATTAAAGAGGCATTCACATAATGACAGGTTACAAATTGACGAAAGTAAGAATTCTATTGTGTGGTGTTTGAGAGTTGTTCTCGTTTCCTGGCTCTTTGTGATTCTCGTGTAGGAGGTTTTTGAATGAAAAGAGTTTTGTTTTGGACTGATTGAATTAGCGTAGGTTTGTTAAGTGTTTTAGTTTATTAGGTCTAATTGGCAAGAGTGGTTTAATTTGCTGTTTTGTAGAATTCTTTCTCTGTTTGTTGGCATTTTATCAAGTCTATTTTAGGGAGTGTGTTCATTGGTTAGAGGAATACCTATTTTAGATTCGTGTTTGACCTTCGCAACCTTAAGAAGACCAGCAAGTCTATTCTGTTAACATTTTACTTATGAAAACTTACGTGAAGTGAGCAGTCATTCCATCTTATTGTCAGTTGACTTCAGGCTCAGTTTACCTACGTTTTCATGGTGATTTTTACAGAACAGATCGACTGTTATAGCTGTTGTGAGCGAACCTCTATAGTCTCGTCACCTGACCACTTCCAGTGTTCCGTATTTCTGTCGTGTGTATAAGCTTTTCGATTGCTAAAGTCAAACCCATACATTTTTTTACTTTTCCATCTTCGTTATCGCTGATAGAATGTCACTCTGTCTAAGCCTCTTGTGCATACGCGTATCGCCTACTCGTTTAAAAGAAACCATATTACAAACAAAAACATATGAACAGCATATCCTCCTCATCTTTCATTAAACGACTAATTACACAGAATACATTGACGTATGAATGCGATTAAACGCACTGGTATAAGGGACGTTACAAACGACATGCAATTCGTAGACGACTGAGAGATTCACGCTTCCTGCGATCCTGGTACTGATTATCTTGCGTAAGCGACGTTTAAATGGATCTACACTGGATAGGATCTCGCGACGACTGACAGCAGATAATTTTAATGTTATTGATTATAGCACTTTGTGTGATAGAAAACGGTGCTAAAGCCAGAAAAATAGTTAAGGACCTAAACGCAAAAAACGCAAGTTTTATAATGCCTAAAAGTATATGATCGACTAAAGTAAACAAAATCAGAGAAATATATGATATTCTTAAAGATATATACTAGTTATATAGTGTGTTAAAAACATAATACAATTAATTTGATACTTTCTTTTTACAATAAAAACCATACTAATATACATACAATCATTCAGATTTTTTGTCAGATTATTCTACAAGCAACACACTAAAGCACTAGTGTTTTAATTTTTTAGTCCAAACATTAGATTTTTTGTAAATAGATAATTGCTTCATATTTTGAAATAAATTACTAGCGTTGTGTCATCGCGCTTCTCTGTCTTTTCTATGCAGTCCGGCAGTGACCGCGCTTTAGGTCATGTAGATTAAGACCTAAATAATATACGGTATGGTTTATGCTTAACTAAATAGTTACTATAAAAAGAAAAAGTACCTATTCATTGACCCAATGCAACGCGCAACATTCTTGTGATATAATTCTCAAGGAAATCACTATTTAATTCTACATTGCTGAACAAGTTATTTTAATTACAAAGTAATCATTCTCTTTTATGTTTCCATATAACTCAGATTATTTAATTACATCAATAATTACGATAGGGACGGGCGGATATTAAAACAAAAATCGACATTATTACTTTCACTGGAATTATTAAAAAGAATGATGAAAATGTTTGTTACCTAACGCCTTATAATGAAAGTTCAAAGCTTAAAGCAACATAGACCAATTAACTCTAATTTTTCAACTCAAAATACTATACTTTCTTTTGTTTTTATGCTCGCCTAGTACAATGCAGTGATTGGAACAATGTATTTCGAAAGTTCGTAAAAAGTAACATAGTGTTGCGTGTACGAAAATCAAATTTGATGGTACGAAACAAAATCATGCTTGAACGAATTACGAATTTTTCACTTTCTAATTAAATACAACAAAGGCTCAAATCTCTTTTTTACAAACCTTAGCTCACAATCACTTGGCTAAAATGAATTTCCATTGAAACTTGCGCATGGCAATTTGCAAAAGAACCCAGAATTAGGAATCCACCTTATTCACGAAGACCACCATTGAAGAAATGTCTAAATTATTCTGTTTCCACAGGCGAATTCCATTCAAACCGTCCATTCATAATTTCATTGAGCTCCAAGCAAACATTAATATCAATAAAGTTCCCAGTAATCTAAATTTCGTATCTGATAGCAGCGAATGTTCAATGCTATTATTCGCAATCACAGCGCGAGATTCAATCCGACCGGGTTTCTAAACGCTCTCAGCTAAATGTTTATATCTGCCACAATAACCGGCATTACCCACTTCGAGGCTGAAACGGTGCAAGCGGTAAAGGATTAAGGCTCAGTTAATAGTTGAGTTTTGATAACATTAATCCTGTGGAGATATGGAGCTATGATTAGGAATGACTACTTAAACGCTTGAATAATATAACTATATAATATATTAAACGTATTTATTTAAAACAGAATTAGACTATATGTTTGGTTAAGTTAGAAATTAAGCGAAAGTGCTAGTCAACACATATCAAAAACATTGCAGAAAGTATTCTAGAACAGCAAGCACATACAATATTTCAACATTGTAAAGTTTTTTTTTTTAATCTTTAGGTGCAGTATCTACTTAAGTAAGTTTATAATGCTTGAGAAGCTAATACTTGTTCGTTTGGTTAATCAGTTTAAGAACATTTCCATAACATAGAAAATTCTAAAAACTTGTAAATAAACCTTTATTCTAAAACATGAAATGAGCATGTTCTTTTCTCATCACGATCCTCAAGCAAGGAAGGAGGAGATATTTACCTAAACACCCAGTAACACAGTTAACAGCCATCAGCAATCTCAATTACAGAAATGTTATTATTAAAATTCCTCTGCCTACCGCAATTCCGTGCCGCGTCAGTTCCACTCTTGCGCCACACTTCACAAAGATCCAGGGCCATCTCCTAAGGCAATAAGTCACTGTAGAAAGCAAGGAAGTGGCAACGCCTACAGTTCAATATTGTCTCGGCTCAATAAACTGAGCTGGTTCAGTTTCAAACGGATCTTTGTTTCAAGTTTCGCCAAATATTTTTATTTACAATGCACTGACCGAGTTGCTTAGTCTTGAAACGGCTTTGTTAAAGGTCAATGGTGAAGTCATTGAGTTTATTGAAAGAGCAGGTGCTTCAATGAATATTAAATACTTAAATGTTACTAAAGCTACACTTGCATATGATGATACAGTTGCAATAGGAAAAGAAGAACAAGACGCTACTTTGTATTCTGCTATTAAAATCAATGAAAATAACATACTTATAACTACTGATTAAAAAACCACTTTAATACAAAGGAGTACATTTTAAAAGTAATAAATGCCATAATAGACAAATCAATCCTTTTAACAAGAGCGCCCTTCTTACGTGTTATTAACACAGTAACCAACGGATCAGGATCTAAAACCGTACACACACGAATCGAAACAGGAAAGCGGTGACAGTGCAGCTTTTTCAGACAAAAAACCTCGAGCGTCAGATCTAGTTCATCCAATTAACACTCTTCCACGAGAGATAAGAAGCTGGTTGATCTGAGTTAGACATACTTGGTAGTGCTGAGTGATATACTGGTATAATTGGATGTATTTAGCTTGATATATTGCAGAGTAGGTACTGGAATTGCTTCATACAAAATTTCATCATTTGGGAAATTTGGCGTTGGTTGGAACTATCACATAAGTAAATGATACTTACCATCCTTTTGCTGAAATAATAAATTCATTGAAATCATTGCTTAATTCATTCATACACTAACCCAGGTGTCTCATGTTTCTTAACATTGTTTTGATCCGATCATTAGTTTTTACTGCAACTGTCTATTTAACTATAGTCAAACACTTATTTATTACCTTACCCAATGTAAATCTACACCAATATATTTCTTCGAATCATCATTAAACCTACACTCACCTCGAAAGCGTAAATCACTTCTTAGGACTACAGCCCTTTAATAGCACACAGATTGCTGATGTACCTACATCTATATCTGAACTCTAAAGAACCGTTACTTGGTCTAAATGCAGTAAGTCGGAACGACCTAGTTCTTGTTGCTTTACATATCAATGGACTTACCGATCTTCTGGTGACTAAAGAGAGACAATTTGTGGCATTGACGTGTCTAGACTTGGTGGCTTTCAGACGTAATGAGAGAGTGATGGCTGAGAAATGGAATGAAACGGTGAAAAATAAATGTGATTGTGATAGGTATTTATCCAAGATAGAGTCGACAATACGACAGAAAATTAAACTGCGTATATCTAATCACGTTCCCAGCCTGCAAACAAAAATTTAAAAAAATTTCCAATAGTTTTGTTACTGTAGCCAGTTGGCTCTTTGGCAAAACCCATAGTCGGCCCATTACTACTATCCAGTTTGTTTGATTTTTTTAAATTTATAATATAACTTTTTTAATTTCCTTATTTGGATTTATTTGATAGTTCGAAATAGTGTTGTATCGAGTGTAATGTGGTCTCCACCATCTCATCTCTCATCATACAAGGGAAATAGATATAGTCATTTTTTGTCGTCATATTAACATATTTCATTGCACTATTTATTGCGTATCACATCCTTGCCACATCTGTACCTAATGACTAGTCTTAATAGTCAATAGTTGCATGACTTTGACTGCCGTTGTCACTGTGCTTCACTAATGAAGACGTGTGAAGTTTCTTGCGGAACGCGAGTCAGTACAAAGTTCTGCGTGTTAAACATGTCGATCAAATGAGAATTAGTTCATGAAAATCGGAACAAAGTAGTGCAATGTGAACCGTCTCTCAAATGTACAAAGAATTAATTTATGACTTTCTTTATTAAAAGTAAGTTTAATAATAATCTATACTTTTTTTTTTTTTTTTGCGGATGGGAAATCATCAAATGACTCCTCCCGCTCTGGGTGGAGCGGAAGGGAGTGTCAGACTCTTACTGACTAAAACCCACCCGTGTTCCTTCCTTAGCCCTTTATGATCCGGGCCAGCGGTATCCCTTTCGGACAATCCCGCTGACCCGGAATAATCTATACTAAGCTGAAGAGTTGGTTTGAACGCGATAATCTCTGAAAGTCCCCGTTGGATTTGAAAAATTGTATTTGCATTTGATAGCCCAATTCTTGAGGAAGGCTATAGGCTATTAAACATGACGCTAGAATACTAAGGAGCAGAGTAAAAAGAAAAAAAACTCAGAAATAACGCTAAGCGAAAACGAAGTACCTAATAGCGCGGGCGAACGATGGGATGCGCCGTAATGGGCCGGGCGCCAAAATTTCACACGGACGAAGTCGCGGGCAGAAGCTAGTTTATACACATAGACCTTTCGGGTGAAAATTTTATGGTGAAAACAAGCACGTTTCAACTATAGTTGAAAACACTATTCACTTAGTGGAAGCTGTTGAAATTAAACAATAAAACTACAAAAAAACAGCCACGAAGGGTTTCGTACCATAAGGCATAAACACCGAAAAAAAAGCGAACTTTAATTTTTAACTTTATTTCATTTTTATAATTTGTTGTTATAGCGGCTATAGAAAAACATACTCTGTGAAAATTCCAATTATCTACCTATTATGGTTCATGAGATGTATGTCATGATTTCATGAACTATAATAGTTAGGCAGTTGGACTGTAGCCCGCTGAAAGACAACGGACGGACGGACGGACGCACGGAAAATGGAGCTTTAGTAATATCCCGTTGGCACCATTTGGGCACGGAAGCAGTAATAAGTTGTTGAAAAGGTTTTACTAATAAGATGACCAACACCGTGTTTTACTAAACATGCATCTTGTTAGTAAAATATTTTCAAGAATCATCACTGAACGATCTTGTAATAAAACATATCATCGTTATTGATTTAATGATGATACATGATATCATAATTTATGTTTTGCGTTTTCATAATATGCAAATATCCAATATGCAATAATTTTATTTTCAAAAGTTTATGATTTAAATGTTTTGAAATACAGATCTGATAATCCAGTTATGCAATTAAAATATAATAAAAATTGATTCACTATTAATAATAATAGTTACAAATATTTTCTTTTATCCTTAACAAAACTTGAATTCATTCCGATACTTTGAAAAACTAAGCTCCAATCGACCTTACATATCACACCACATTTAATAGCATAAAAAGCCAGACACTTGAGGTTATAAATAAAGATGATTTTCTTAGAAATACCAGCATTGGGTGCGCCGACCACGTAGAAAGAGACTGGACCTGACAACCTTGGTGTGTGCAGCTTTTTAGATTCACTTCCTATTGTGAATTGCAGTGGTTATAATAGTAGGGTAGGAGGAATAATTTGCATCGGTTGTGTCTTGTTTGTTGAGCTTCGTGTCGGAGTTGCAATGTTCGCACTTACTGTTTGTTTACTGTAGAGAGTGTAGCCTATTTGGTGCTTAACCCTTCAAACGTGGATGCACGCGAAATACAATGGTTTTTTAATTTTAATGGCGCTTTTTAGGGTTCCGTAGCCAAATGGCAAAAACGGAACCCTTATAGATTCGTCATGTCTGTCTGTCCGTCTGTCTGTCTGTCTGTCCGTCCGTATGTCACAGCCACTTTTCTCCGAAACTATAAGAACTATACTGTTGAAACTTGGTAAGTAGATGTATTCTGTGAACCGCATTAAGATTTTTGCACAAAAATAGAAAAAAACAATAAATTTTAGGGTTCCCCATACTTAGAACCGAAACTCAAAAATTTTTTTTCCATCAAACCCATACGTGTGGGGTATCTATGGGTAGGTCTTCAAAATTGATATTGAGGTTTCTAATATCATTTTTTTCTAAACTGAATAGTTTGCGCGAGAGACACTTTCAAAGTGGTAAAATGTGTGTCCCCCCCCTGTAACTTCTAAAATAAGAGAATGATAAAACTAAAAAAAATATATGATGTACAGACGCCAGCACATCAAGCTACTACACTCTGTCAAATTTCTTTAATCAATTTTCAACTTTATCGCTAAAACATAAGATTCAAAGTTGATTGGGAAAATTTGACAGTTTCGGGTAGTTTGATGTGCTGGCGTCTGTACATTACCACGTAAACTACCAACGAAAATTGGTTTGAACGAGATCTAGTAAGTACTTTTTTTTTAATACGTCATAATAAATAATTTAATTTCATAATTTCATAAACATAAACCTTATGCATAAACCCGGATGTTACGGAACCCTCGGTGCGCGAGTCCGACTCGCTCTTGCCCGGTTTTCTAATATTAGATTGTATCCTTTGAATGTAAAACTTACAAACTTACCGTCTAAATTTGTTTCTTTATTTTTGTTTTTGTCTAGTACTAGGTAATATTAGATTGTATACTTATCATTATTTCCCAACTCACTAGCTTCATCCATCAAAGGCTTCTGTGGCTTTCCAGTATATTAAATAATATTTTAAACTCTGCGATATTTGTGAACAACAATTTTAAAAAAAATTGTTTCTGATGCACTCAACCGGCTAAATACAACCTTTATGGATATTTTGATAAGTTGATGGCATAATTAGGAGACAAACATTGATTTATATTTAGAATAGAAGAAAAGATTTTATAGTCAGCTGAAGAGCTGCAGATAAGCGGAAACCATGTTATAAAATGTAAAATATCCTAATAATTATGCTATATAAAAGTAACTAGTCTTTTATGAATTAGTCATGGTACCGTCCGCTCGTAGAGTTAACAGTACCTCAGTGAGTTTTCGTACATTATAGATAAATGGGATGATAATAATAATATTTTGTTTCCTAATTTATGTTATAAGTATTTTGTACCGACCTTTTCTGTTGTCTTTTTGTTTCAAGTATTTATTAGTGGAAACGTGTAAAGATTTATAATAGCCTTCAGATGCATATTGTTTAAGAGCACTGTCTAAATTAGCTGTAAGTTTCCCGAACAAAATAAAATAAATATAATCCGTGAAGCCGACCGCACGCTCACTTACTAAACGGTTAGGTAGTTTACAAAATACAACAAAAATATCAGAGTTATTGAATGACCCACAAAGTTAAGAAGTTTAAGAAAAACTGATGTTAGTCCGAAAATATTAAATTGTGTGCACTCAACCAATCACTGTTTTCTTCGCCATCAACGAAGCAAGACGACAGACACCTAGATCACCAAAAAAATATGGTAAAAGTTCCGAATTCAGTTATTAAAGATCACCAAATGCATAGGATTTTCAACATTATCAACACTTGTTGCACAACCTTTTACCGCCTTTCCTAAAACGGAGTCCCAACAATTAAGTACCTACTGCGCTCGCGCTGATGGCGTGAAACCACCTATTAAAGCATTTACCAAGTTTGGACAAATGTAATTGTCAAGTTTCATTTTCGTTATAACTAAAAAGTTATTAGTTCCTTACCATAAAGGCGTATGTGCCATGTAATCATCGTTCCTTATTTGTTCATCAACAAAGTGCATAATGCTATATTATTGTATCATGTTTATTAGGATTAGAGTAACCGCAATAGCCACAATAGGGGTTAGGTCTTTGATCTCAATTGCAGTCAGGGTCTACAGATTATGGTTAGGCCATTCAATAGCTCTGTCATTTATTGGTCTGTATATAGTCCATTATAGTTTGAAGAGCGCCTACGCTCGGCACGAATGGGGTGAACTGAATGCTAATTAACACTGAGTTTGACAACTTGTTGTTGACTACATAGAGAGCAATATGTAGACGTATAAACCCATTAGAAATAAACGCAATAATAATACAGAAGATTCTAGAAATGAATAAAATGGAAAGTATTGTTTCCTAAAGCAAAAATGTGTTATAATGTGACTTTTGGTTGCTATTTAATCATTATAAAAGCTGTAATTTTCCTCTTCTATGAATTTCAAAGAAGAAATGGGCATTTATTACCGCAGATCACGTCACGAAAAGAGTGTTAATCATCTAATTACAGTGCAGCCGACGAGAGAACGCGTTCTTGACACCTGTCAGTTCTATACAAACGAATACGTGTTTTGCGAATTTAATCTTTATTGGCTACTAAAATTGTCGCACTGATAGGTATCAGGAACGGATTCTCTCGACGACCGGACTGTAACATGTAACATTGCAATGCTATACTAATTCACAGTCACACACACAATCTAATGACAACCATAATTCAAAACAGGAAACAAATACATAGTTAACAACTGGCAGTCTCACCCTACATACTGACATGCAGTTATTAAATTAATACACAATTGTATTTTTTTCATTAACCAAACGACCATATACGAGGAAGTGTTGTATAACACCGGTAATGAGGTTTTTAACTTATAATTAATCCATAATTAATGGTTTTGAGTGAAGTATTAATGCTGGCGTCCGCATCAAATTTGGTAAAGTTATAAAATTCAAGGTTGCTGCGTAATGATTATTGTGTTCAAGAAGTCGTTAGGAAAATAATTAAGATTGACGGCATTGCATTTCATTGCATTTGTATTCTAACTAGTATTTCTTTTGGAAGTATGAACACAAACTTAACTTACATCAAGCGTTTGAAATAACCGGTATTTATGATTTACTTTTATACCTAGATACAATATATTATATCAACCTAAAAAATATGGCCGTTACAAAGGAAAATATTCCACACAGGTAGGTACAGTTTCTCCTAGCGGACGTGGATCTTTTCTCTTTGAAGTAATTTTGAACAAAATCTCGAAAACAACAAAACAAAATAGATTAAAACACAGGAGCTAGATTTTATCTAAACTAACACATAATTATTATAAAGAGAAAAGATTTGATTTTTTCTAGGTGTGTTTGTTTGTTACGCTTTCACGCTAAAACGGCTAAACGGATTTGAATGAAATTTGGCACATGGGATAGGACATAGGATACTTTTTATTCCCATATGGCGTCAGCGAATGCTATCTGCGTTGCTGAATTTTGGACCAAAAAAAATTTAAGAAAAAAACTATATTTTTGCCATCGACACGCTAAGAAGATCCCGATATTCCCACAGAATTGAGACTTATGCGGGTGAAACCGCGGGGCGCAGGTAGTTCTTTATAAAGTTACTAGCTGTGCCTTGCGGTTTCACCCGCATAAGTTTTGAACCCGTGGGAATATCGGGATAAAAAGTATGCTATATGTTAATCCAGGGTGTCAGCTACCTCTATACCAAATTTTATTAAAATTTGTCCAGCCGTTTGATCGTGAAGAAGTAACAAACATATAAACACACACACACACGCACACACAAACACACAGTCACAAACTTTCGCCTTTATAATATTAATGTGATAACTACTTTTTCTATACTGACGCACTGTGTATCTTCGACGAAACATAAAACCACACCGCCACATGCACAACAAGATCTTTAACTTTTCCTGCGCGCTAGACACTACACATATACAGTCAACACTCGCATTACCTCTGACATTTATTGACCAGTAATTTCTTATTCAAACCTGTCTGTGAATAGGAGACACTACAATGTTGTTTCCTTCATATCGTGTTCAATAATATTATCACATAAAATTGTTAAGGGGACTACATGACCTAAACGCAAAACACGCAAGTTTTGGTAATGCCTAAAAGCATAGTAACGACTACAGTAAACAAACTCAGAAAAATATATGATTTAGGCTGGGTAGATAGTGTGCTGAAAACATAATACAACTAATTTGATACGATAGAAAAAAATCATGAAGATACCTCTAAAAACTTTATTTTTACAATAACAACCATACTTATACAGGTTGTTAGGTTAAACGAGGGATACACTTTGAGGGGAGTTAGTACTCATGAAAATGAGCAACTTTTAATATGGGGCCGAACGTGCAATCACAAAAAAAAATCAGCTGTTCAGTACATTTTGACGAGCTATGCGAACATAAATGTAGAAAACGACTGATTTTTTTTTTCGCGATTTCAGGGTTATACCCACATTAAAAGTTGTACATTTTCATGAGTACTAACTCCACTCAAAGTATGTCCCTCGTTTAACCTAACGCTCTGTATACATACAATCATTCTGATTGTTTGTCAGATTATTCTACAAGCAACATACTAAAGCATTAGTATTATAATATTTTAGTCAAGTCAATAGATTTTTGTAAATTGATTGAATTGATGTAAATTGATTCAATTATAATTGATTGAATTGATGAATTGATTTTTGTAATTGCTACATATTTTGCAATAAATTACCAGCGTTGTGTCATCGCGCTTATCTTTCTTTTCTATGCAGTCCGACAGTGACCGCGCTTTAGGTCATGTAA
Source organism: Mesoligia furuncula (assembly GCA_916614155.1). Taxonomy (NCBI): domain Eukaryota; kingdom Metazoa; phylum Arthropoda; class Insecta; order Lepidoptera; family Noctuidae; genus Mesoligia; species Mesoligia furuncula. Next base: position 9,605,429 of record OU744808.1, on the reverse strand, counting down.
GCTCCTTAATAAAAATCTTACTTATAATACCTATAAATAATTTGAATGTTTGTGAAAATGGATGTTTGTTAAACCTACGATTTCCTAAAAAAGCGGTGGCCGCCACATACGGCCGCAGTGACGGCCGTCATGAAAATGATGGCACCGGGCTTTGACTTTACAATGTTAAAGAAACACACCAACTTATTTTCATAAATAAAGTTTCAGTGACGTCATTCGACGGTAAATAGCGCACGCTATGTAGCGGCCACTGTAGTCTTCAGAAACCGTAGTTTAATCGGCTGTCAGATTCGGATGAAATTTGGCACACATGACCTTTTTTTTTATTGGAAATCCTCATGGATGTCCACCGCCCTGGGGAGGGTGGAGGTGTCTGTCAGACTCTTACTGACTAAAACCACACGGTGTTCTGCTGCTACCTTTAGCCGGGGTGATGGAGTGTTTGCGCATTTCGTCACGCTCTCCCGGGCACACATGACCTCGATGGACATAGTATACTTTTATCCCGTTGTACGTTCTCATGTGATAATTTGCCACCTCCACGCGGACGAAGACCCGCGCAAAAGCTAGTCGATAATAAATAAGGCGGGTTGATCAAGAATCAAGATGCTTATCTAAAACCTATCCATACTTGTATGTGCAGTCGGGTATTTCCACTAGATCTTGGGACAAAAAAATGTCATAATAAATTGTTTATCTTTCCTATCTGTAAAACTGCTAATTGTATTGCAAATTAATTGCAGATATTGACTAGTTTAATTGATTGCAGATTTAGAGATTAAAACGACTCTTCATTGAAGCGTTTTAATGTGTATGAGTTTTTTAAATTCAATAGATTGGAAACTGATTACTTTGTCCATTTATTTAGTTGGTTTTCTGAAAAACGACGGACCTGAATGAACTGCAATCTCAACAACGAATTTACCTTTAGTGACACGACTCACACAAAGGTTATTTGTAAAGTCATGATATTAATCAAGACTGCTATTTTGTCAGTTGTCTATATCTTCAGATTTCCTTTCAACTATCCATAACCATCGACGACTACAAAGCTAAATCTTTCACTATCGTGTCATTGAATTTCAATCACTTTTTTCGTCACTTTTGATTGAAGTCTGTCCATTTCACCTCCATTACAGCGACAGCGGCTTTGAAGTGCGCTACTCGCTGTGCAATTCCTCACCCCTCACCCCCGCTGACAGGTGAATTTGTTACTGCACAGCGACTCGCCTCATGTTCCGAGCCGTCATAAAGTTTGAATCAGGCTGTAACAAGCCTTGAATCCTCCATTCTCGTCCATTCATCTTAATTGTTCTACCTTACGTTATAAAACAATATTGTAATACGATTCTTTCTACGCGTGTAAGGCCATCCTGTTTTCACCTCCGGGTCATTGTTAACTTTTCTCAGAGACAAGGCTACGCCAACTATGGCAGTCGGTTCTCCATTACTAATGGTTTCTTGTGCCTCTATTCATTCGATAAGTGATTGAAATAATAGCTCTGTGAATTTATTCCTATAATTATTCAATCAATTTAGCTTCGTGTCCGTTTTCGTGTAAATGGTGGGTTTTTAGTTTTTGTGCTGTCCAAATTACCTACTTAGGACGTTGGCAAAAAAGGATGACTTTATTATCAACACTAATTTTACATTTATGATGATTGATGCGTCACGACAGTCGGTAGTCCTTTGTTTTATTTGTCCTTTATTTGGTGTGCCATAATGCAGTAGTTATGCGTGTCTAGGGTTACCATATCTCAGGATTTGTCCTGAGATCTCAGGATTTTTAAACTCTTCTCAGGATTACGGCCGGATTTTGTAAATCTGAGGAAATCTCAGGATTTTCAGAATTTTCAATAAAATAGAGTAGAATTTTTAGATCTTTTTATTAAAAGGTACAAAACAGAAAAAAATTCTTTACACATAGTGACTAATTAAAAAAACAACTTTGGTCATCTTAATTGCACAAATAAAATCAACACTTATTTATCTATGAAAGTTTCAACTACTTATCAGTTTTTTCATATTTGTTTTGCTATGATAGGTACCTTATGGGAGGAGTGGAGTGCATTCGCGCCCAACGCGTGGGCATGACCTCCGAAAATCGAGATCCTCAGTGCACAAAATTATTAATAATATAACTTTTTAAATTGTACATTACGTTTGGGAAATAAATCTGAAATTGCCACAAATTCTCAGGATTTTTTTAAAGAAATCAGGGTTTTTCTCCGGACTTTTAAATTTTTCATCTGGTAACCCTATGCGTGTCAGAAACTGTTTCATTTTATTCCTTTTTTATTTAACCATCACCAAATGTTGATTCTGCTTCTCAGAAATCTTTACCTCCGTAGCATCAGAGATTATGTCAACCATGAGCAAACTTAGCCCATATCTGTCAGGTTTCTTATTAGCCGAAGTAATGATAATTAAGGAGAGACTTTCACCAGGTGACACTGACACAGTGGCCAGATTCCGATGCAATTAGCCCCGCAATCGCGATTATAGAATTTTATACGCGCTCCCTGTAGGGATACCATGATTCGTCGATAAAGGAAACAGAAAAACTTGAATAAGACTTTTTGTAACTTATGAAAAAAAATTATTAGTTGTAAACAAAAACAAAAAACTTGCTAAAACACATAATCATTATGATTCAAACACAATTCAGATCAGGTAAGTAGTTAAAACTACTAACTACAAGCCTGAACAAGAAGTAGATTTGGAATCTAAACACAAAAATAACTCGGTAACCTACTTAGTTTGAAAACAAACAAAATAAACGTATCGTGTAACGCCAGTCAAAGTTGCGTGCATGTCACAATTGTCTGTCGGTGGTTTAATGCAATTTTTAAACATACAAAAAAATGTTTTTCCAATTACCGACGTGCAATGTAACTTGCAGTTTCTCTCTGGCTATTATTGCGTCACGGAGATTGCAGATCTCCGTTCGCTGTTCATGCAGTATTTATGTTTATTTTACTGTAATGTGAACGTTTATTCTTTATCTTTTATGTTTTTTTGGATATTATGAAGATGTTATGGAATGTGTGTCAGTTACGATTTTGTAATTTATTGTAATTAATCCATCGAATTTTGTTTGTTGTTTAGCTTTTCAATGTATTTTTTTTTATTATCCCTGAAAGAAAAGAGAGATTTTAAAATTGTTGGCAAAATAGTAGGTACGGACTCAATTTTTTTTTTAATTATCTGTTAAAAACCGCTGACATATTTATATGGCCAAGTCGGTCCTATAAACAAGACTTTGATATATTTACATAATCATACGAACACTATCCCGAAAAACATCTAAATTATATCGACACTACTCACTGGTATGAGGACATAGCTTGTCTGTTAGTGTCGCGACACCGACATACACCAGCAAAAACTTTAAACAGCGATATTAATGAGGTTTACGTTGCAGTATATTGTACATAACTACAATCTTGTAAACGAACCCAAGCATTCCTATATTAAAGCTTACGGTTCCGCAAAATAACTTTAACTTAACTTTAACTTAAACTTTAACTTAGCTTTAACTTTGTAATTTGACATAATATTCCTTTCAGAGGGAGCGTAACACACTATCAGTAGCAATGGCTTTCATTTTGACAGTTCAACAACATTCATTGCGTTATTTGCGTTGTTGAGCAGACAAACTTTTCGAACATATGAAGCAATGGATTAGCAATGTACTTCAAAATGATTCAGATTGAGATTGATAGTGTGTACCGCAGGGTGCAGGACGTGGTGGTGTCACCCATTTGCAACAATTAAGCACCGGTAAGGCCTACATTCGAGAAAACCCAATTTTTGTGAGTCATATTAAGAGCGTTTACGACGTACGGCATTTCAAACAAACTTTCAAGCCCTTGTTTTTCGAAATGAATCAACCGATTTTAATTAAAATTCATACGTATAAGCAAGATACAAAGGTCTAAAAAGTAACTTAAGAAGATTTTCGAAAAATAGTGTTGCAGCCAATTGAGAGCGATTTTTAATTTTCCGTAGAAACAGAGATGTCCAGTTATCTTTATTTAAATAAGACATTTCGAAAATATTCTTAAGAAACTTTTCAGACCCTTGTATTCTGCTTATGCGTATTAAGTTTCATTAAAATCGGTTCATTCATTTCGAAAAACAAGGGCTTGATAGTTTGTATGAAATGCCGTACGGCGTAAACGCTCTTAACAAGTTAAAAGTCGTTTCGCGACTTGTGACCTGGTCATGACGACCTGGGTTTCTAACGTGTGTTAGATTGTTGGGAGGTTAGGAAGGAGTGGGATGGCATAAACCAGTTAATTCTTAGACTAGACTCGTAATTTGACTTATTCCTTCTGAATACCCATTCAGAAAAGCATTACCAATGATCATAAAATGCCTAACAAAATATATTATATTCAACTACATAGAATATAATATTGTGTTAGGTAAAGAAAAACAATAGGGAAGTAAAAATGACAGATATTACATTACGGTACTTGGTACAAACAGTGTCCTCAGAACATTTTATGAAAAGTCACGGAAAAGCTTTAACATCAGTTTTACGACTTCACGTATTCAATCATTCAATGCTACTAAGATGAAAAAGACACTTGAGGTTTAACATGTGAAAACTAGCACGTACTGCAATGCAGCAGTGCAATATTCAAATATAGCAAGCTATGACTTCACGTGACATTGGCGAGCAAATCACAAACACGTCAAAATTTGGAATGATATTCTGAATATCGATCGCTTCAAAATAAACATGTAAGTCGAACAAGGAGGTTGATACCTATACAGGCAGCTCACTTGCAACTACAGTGCCGCTGTCAGTTTTATACAAACGAATACGTGTTTAGCGAATTTGTTCTTTATTAGTTACTAGAATTGTCGCACTGAAAGGTGCGACATGTTGGTGTCAGGAACGCGTTCTCTCGACGGCCGGACTGTACATTTAAAAGATGATGTGAGTGCGCTAAGCAGCTAATTCGTTAAGATCATCATCATCATCATTGGCAGACTTATTGCGCCCTCTGCTGAGTACCTCCTCTGAGTAAGCTCCTCTCTTTTTGTGCCATGCTTTATGGTCTGACATTTTTTTTTGATAACTCTCTTAGTTATGACTAAGAGAGTTATTTATTATTTATTTTATTTTATTTCACAACCCGGGTGACTCCCTATCTCCCCAAGTTCCAAGTTCCCCAAAATGATTTTTCATACATTAATTCCCAACGTCCTCAGAATATAAAATTAAATTATTTGTCAAGTTCACACTTGACCAATCCTCGAACTGATGTGTCCAAAAGTGTTAGAATTAAATAAAATCAGTACCTAATTAAAATTAACCTTATTTTGAAAGATATATTTTCTCTATGTACCTGTGTATAATTTGTGATATGTGTTTTTAGATGTTTTCGAAATATATGCAGGGTGTGTTTTGTGAATTAAGCTTAAATTGCAATGAATAGATTGCCTTTTTTACCCCTTTGGTTCTCTCAAGTATTAATAAATAACATTAAACAATACGATTCTTAATAACATTGATTCGGAGACTCTCTACCATTCACGATTTCGGTAAAGACAGACTCGTACAACTTTTAGTTAATAATAAAAGCTTTGGGGAACTTGGGGAGATAGTATCACCCGTTACGCCATAGGCGTAAATAGTTATTACGCACACAATTAAAATGAATACTGGCAGTGTAGCGGAAATATAAAAAAATGCCTGTGTACCAAACTCTTTGTATGACTATACACTCACCGACATAAACGTTGAAACGTAAATTCCAGACACTTGTGGGAAAAACAAAAGTGAAAAAGATGAAAGCGCACGAGTTCTTACTCGAACAAAAGTCGATTTAAAATGTTCCCAGAATATTACAATAGGCGTTTGTGTATATGCGAGATGATAAACTCGTAATTGTCAAACGTAAGCGGATGAAAGTGTTACGACACCGGTTAGCTCCGAATTATATTTGAGCTATTAATTAGGTGTAAGCTTTCGCTTTTGTGCGCGTGAGATTAGTGATGAAACCGTAGGAATAAGGCACAAAGACGACAAGTCTGATGGCGTGTTGTTGATGTACCTACTTCGTGTAGTAATTGTGGGAGCGTTTCGTCATGATGTGTTTCTATAGCGAATCTAGGTGTGAATGAAATGTTGCGTGTGCTAGGTATGTCGAAGTGCGCTGAGGAAAATGGACTGTTGTAGTGCTTGTAGAGACTGGTGAGATAGTCAGAGCTACTGTCACAATAGTGTCGATTTGTGAGAGTCGACAAAGTCGTCCATAGTTTAATTTAGTGGAAGCTTCAGACTTTTGTCCTACTTTTTGCGAGAGGAATTCCTTATGTCCACCTCAAAGAAGGTGAAAGGTCTAATCTTATTTATACCAACATTGAGGAAGGTGTGGGTACTTACCAACTTTAACCTTATAGATACCATTTTTTTGAAACTCAGATTTGTCTTCTCGACATCCGTGTGTCACTAACGGGATGCAGCAGAATACCAGCGTCCGGTATTGTGGCATATGCTGAGCTGGACTCCCATTTGGTGCAACCATGAGACACACCGCCCAGTAGTGATCGACCGTTATAGATGTATGTGAGCTGAGGTGTCTATGGGTCAATTTATCTTTTTAATCTTTGTTTTTTTTTCACCTTTTTTATGTTTTTTTAATACCTGTATTGTGTCTTTTGTTGCACTAAATAAACATTTTATCTATCTATCTAGAATGGTTCAGTATTTTAGTATAATGAAAATCTCCCGCCCCGAACTGCCCCGTTATTGTGGCTGCAAGCGCGACTGGTGAGCGTGGGTCCTGATTAGGTTCCCAGGTCGGTTGTGTGTTATTGGGTTTTTCCATTGGGAATTTCTTAATAACAGCCCGGAATTTGGAAGTTGTGATATCCCATGCCGTTGCCATTGATCCTGCGCCTGATCTCTCACCGGTCGTGTCGGATGCTTGAGGAGGGAAGAGAGAGTGCACCTGTGTCTGCGCACACACTTGTGCTCTATAATATCTCCCGCGCCGAAGGCTAGTCTCCGCTGAGATTTGCCGCCATGACCGAAATACGGTCTGGAAGACGAAAATGAATGAATCGAAAGTGAATGCATTTGCTCTATAGATTTATTCAATCATTTATTGAAAGCCACCTTTTGCAATTTCGCTAGGGTTGTGTTCCGATGGAGCCGCGTGAAGTCATAAATCTTCATTTCGCATCACTACAAGACAGCCAGATGAATGATTATGCAGCCCTACTACTTTCGATTCTCGTACGATCTTGAATTTAAATTGGTGTTTACTTTATGTTGAGTTTTTAAGACCGAATAAGGTGTTTCGTGCCGTATAGAAAAGATCGCAAAACTTGCAATGAAAATTAAGACGTCTTTTTCTAAATAAAAAGGATATGTCACCTTTATAAAATAGGATATCTAATTCACATCATTGTCCACTTTTTCGGCCCCAATTCTTTATTAATATACGTAAAAACCTGCCACAGTAGAATAAAACCAATTATCAGAACAAAATAACTTGGCAACAAATTGATTACGATATTCACGCCACTGTTCACAACAAAAACTTATTCACAAAAGTCCAATGGGGCTATAAATTGGAGTGACAAAGCTTATAACGAGCTATAAAGTGAATAAAGTCACTTTCGCCGTGTCACTATGACTTGTGACATTGGGTGTACACTCGAACAAAGAGATTGGTATACAGGCAGCCATACTGGAGTACTCAACATGCTTGGTGATGTTGAGTACTCCAGTATCTGCCAGGCTATCTACAATATGCCAGGAGCGTGCCCTCAGCTTTTTCGGACACATTGTCGCGTGTGGAGACGCGTGGTATGTAATAGCAATCCTCAGCATTAAGAGAACGACGAAGAAGACGAAGATATATAGGTACTATTCGGAGTTAGATTTTTAGGGAAAGAAAAGTTTCCCGGAAAGTTTTCAAATTCGGGCAAACTGAACGTGCTTTTTTCTATGGGATTTTTGGATTTTATTGTTGACAGGGGAAAGTCTGTTACTGTTAGTGTAATTATGTATTAAAAAAAAGCCTGTATACAAACTTTTTTTTTTATTGTCCTTACTAACACGCGACACATTCTCGCAAAGAAATCGCCTTATAATAATGTAGAATTTATTAATCAATCTTAACTATAATCACTATAAAAAATAATGTTATGGTTTAACCAGTCGTGATTGTTGCAGTCATTATGTTGCTAAGTGTTTAACTAACAGTAGCTTTTTTTGATATCTTGAAAAGAGCTGGAATTGTCAACGTAATAATATTGAAAACGGAATTTCAATTTACGGTTTTTTTTATCAAACCGGAATTCAACAGTTGCGTTACTGAAACGCTTTGTCAAATCTGCGTTCAATTTGACAAATCTACAATCATGCTCGTATATATTTAATTGTCTTGTTTGTACGTATGAATTGTTTTTATTACGAACAAACTACATTAAGACACGCGAGTTAAATTAAAAACAAATAATTGAACACTTCGAACAGCACAATGTGTGTTTAAACAAAACTCAAAATTAATAACCTCGTAAAATTAATTGCATTCCCAATCATATCTTGTTATGTCGTGAACATAAGTCACAGCAAACGAAAGCTATTGTGACGTTTAATTATAGTTTCGGTTACAACAGAGACGTGACCTCAGAGCAATTGTTCGTGCCCTCATTATACTAATTGATAAATATTATCGAATGGCAAATAATAGGAGTGCCTCAGGGCAACCATTTTTTGCCACCAATGTTGGTAGCTCGCACGGCCTTCATTATTAGACCAAATAATAAACGCCCATTGTTCCACTTTTATATAGCCATTGTTTGGTCTAGACACCGTGTTATAATCATGTCTGTCCTTTTATTCACTTTCAGAACTCAATTGGTAAGGCTTATTAATTTGTCAGATTGAGGCCTGATATTTTTTTATCGATTTATTTATTTTATATAGAACGGCCAAATACAAATTTTACATATTCCTCGTAGGACTTAGTAGGTACGGTAATACTACTAAAAGATAAACATGATATGCAGTCATACATTCTTCTCACAAAATGTCATATATTGTGACAGTATCGTCTTCTTCCACAAACAAATCAAAATCTGTGTTTGAGTCCAAAAGAGCATTAAAAATCAATATACAATTCATCATTGATTTTTGTTTGTAGGTACTGACGTGGATGGCAATGATCGAAAGCATATTTTTTAAATACAGGAACGACAAGAAAGTTATTTACTCGCAGCTCATACTTATATCCACAAGTTCTACAATCATTTAACTTTTACAACCAGCTCAGAAAGAAAAGTTCTTAATGCAACTTACTTACGTACCCGTCTCGTCGTGGGGACTATTAAAATAATTAACAAAAATGTCTACTACGATATTTTCTGTAGTAAATCGGCTGATAATTTCTAAGAATTTCAAAACAACTTTCAACCGATCACGATTTATAAACACGTCGTCTCAAGTCAGCTGACATTTGACATGGCCACGTTCGAACGTATCTCGATTCGTGTCCAGCTTGGAAATTGACATTTCGTTAGTCCTTTATGGTAAGTTGTACAGATGGATTGGTTGTTTACCCTTTTTGTCGGAGATTTTGCAACAATAAGTCTTATTGTGAGTCATACTCATAATACCACATATTTGGCTCCTCTGAATCATGTACACTATGATGTATGATTCTGTAACGTCAATTAACACCTTGAATTGCTTGTTAACCGAATAAATAACGTCGTGGAGATTGATCGTAATCAAATAAGGAATCTGATTGCGTTTTATTCTAGTTATCTCTTTAAGGTAAGATCCAAACATACGATCTTTAATAATAATACACACAGTATCCAGATTAATCACTCAAATGGGGCATGCGTGTAATTCATAGTTGATGAACGTACAGCAGAAGCAATTGAGGCTACATGATAAACCACCAAATTAGTTACGAATATAAATCTCACAGAATCCTAGTTCTTTGAAATTACAGTAATAAAATTCAAATCTATATCCATATCGACTTGCGCTCTTCACGCGAATTTTCGCTTATCTAAATTAGCATTTATATCCTTAGGAATAAAGTTTATTATCAGATATCCTTGTGTTAAATAAAGTAGAATCTAAATTGGTGTATGTATCCTCGAAAGGCTCGGGAGGTATGCACGGGCGCAAAATGCCACGCTCCACTCCGCCCGCAACGATATTTCAAATGTCAGAATCGTGATTTTTGTTCGAGAAATGTTTCGCAACTGTTTCGGTGTACGTGGCTTCCATTATATGAATCACTTTTCTATTATATTTATTGCTATGTGTTTCGCCTACAGCCCTTTGGCCACCAACGGAGCAACTTAGGTACCTACTTCATTTAAATTTAGAATTAATGCACAAAGTTCTGTCTGTTCTGTTTTTACCATTAACTTAAAAGTTTTTCTTCGTCTGATCGTGAGCTCATCGCTCCGAAGAGTTTGAAAGTTTTAAGTACCTGAAACAATAAAAAATAGTTTATTAAAACTCAATACTATAATATTCACCAACTTTAATATTCACCAACTTTGTTGCACAAAATATAAAATTAATTGTACTACAACCAAGTTCAAGTAACCCACTCAACAATATTAATGAATTCGATACGCATTTACGACCATCCCATTATTTGGCGCCTTTACATCTCAAACGATTCTTGAATAGACCAGCTAATCGTTTCCCACGGCCCTTATTCTCATTATTGCATTATAGTTTATGCGTATCCGAACAAACAAATCATAATTATCTTAGGCACACTAATAATGTTAGGTTAACGCTAACGTGTCGGAACGAATGGCCTATAAAGCCTATTCGATATCAGAGAAATTGCAAACAAAATAGTTGCAAGATCCTTTTCGAATAATGACAATAGTGAGCGTGGAGCTGGGCTGTAAGATGCTATTCTTTACGACGACAATCCTGACAAATAATGTTAATGTTTAATGCAAACGCCACCTTAATTCAAGCTTGCAGTGGAAGTAGGCAACATTAGAGTCACCGCGAAGACTCCCAACTATCTAGCTAATGCGCTTATAATGGTACCATTATATACAGGGGAAAGTAGGCAGGGTCGCTTAAATGAGACCTGACTTGAAGCTACCACACATAGCGCTGATAGGGGAAGAACTGAATTGGCTAATAAAGGCAATTAATGAGCAAATGGAATGCATGCAAGCAGATACATTAACGCAAGCAAAGGAAATATGTGAGAATGAAACGTTAGTATGCACGCATTTTCCCTTATAAGGAGATTAGAAATGCACGTTGGGAATCGGGAGTCGGTAACCGTAAGCTACGGACGACAATAATGTTAGATTTATGGAATGCAACAACACACAAATTGCATGACACCTTGTGGCCCGCAAACTCCGCTATAAAGTACAAGTTTCTGATTTACTGCTTTCTATCTATCTTCAGATATATGTTCGTAAGCTCCTTACTGATGGTAGCGAGTCGGGAAGTAATAAATAGAAACGATTTTCAGATTTTACTTTCTAGATGGTATAAAATAATAAAAAGTCTTGTCAAAACAGATCGTGCCTCCAGGTGAGTCAACACTGCACAAGATAAGATTAAAAGAACTCAAAACTAGGGCAGTTTTTGAAATAGTGAAACGCGGTTTCGTTACGAGAAACAGTTGAATAATATCATTACATATATTACATCAGTCATCATTTATTTGATTTGAACATTGCATAAATCATAAAACACCAGCTGGGAATTAAGTCAACCATGGAACACTGTAATTGTATGATAGCATGGAAAACCGCTGTAATAGTTTGATAGAAACATCGGATGCCTCATTTGAAGCATTTACCTTCTTCATGGTCTCATAACCATTGATAAACGATCCATCTTCTGAAATAATGGCTTTGGAAACTGGTGGCTACGAATGAGTACTCGAACGTCCAATCTTGGTGATCTTCGGAGTAAAACAATATTTCACAAGATAAAGTTCCAGTTACAACGGTCGTGGATATTTAGTTGAAGGAATTCGCATCGGTCACGCCTGACCTCGCTTTGCGGAAGAAAGGTAACAGAGTCAAATTACTTCTTTTGTTTCATTGCTATTGATCAGTGGTGCGATAAGATTTTTTGCTCCATTTACTTCATCCGATTTTTTCAGATACAATTTGAAGGTGAATTAAATCCTGACACTGTCGATTATTATCACTGCGTCGTTTGAGAATAATTGTATTTTTGTCAAGCGTTTTAAGCCGACCTTTTTTCTGGATATTTTCCTTGCACTTTGTTTCCAAAAATCTTTGCAGTCGTGTCACCATTTATTTGCAAATAACCTCTTCAAAATTCCTCAGAATTTTGAGAGTATGCAAACAAGGAGAAGTGGAAAAACATTCTCAAGAAAAACGGTTCTTCTACAAAATTTTGAGTCCATAAGTACGATTTCGTAGTTGCCAACGTGTAGCAAACAGAATGATTAGCGATACATCACAAATGGGCCAGTCACGCGAACGCAAGGTTTTGCAATCCTTACGATATCAGTTTTGAAACACTGCCATCTTTTGTTCTATTCATAATCAGCATAGGAATGAGAAACAATACTACTGGAGCGATCACAATACATCTATAGATACTATCAAAATGTTTCTTTCATTAAACCTTTCATTACGTCTAGTGTTGGAAATAAAGATGAATAATTTGATTTAGGCGGTTAGGTTAGAAACGCATGTAAATAAGTAAGTAATGAAAAATGTTGATGAATAGAGACGAAGATGAAGTCTGAAGAAAAGCTGGAGGAAAAGGAACTGAATGCTAGCGTGACGATTGACGGGAGAATGAAAGAAGAAAAGAAAGACCCAAATAACTTGTGTCAAGGGCAGCAAGCAAGAGGTTGCTTGTATTTAACATAATCAACATTTTTATAATGGTATGGCAGAAGGAAAGGGAGACCTATACCCAGCGGCAGCTGATTCTTGGCTGAAATGATGATAAAGAACACCTCTATCGACAGCTGTGATATACGTGCTACTTATACATATAGTATATACTTACTCTTCTTGTGAGTAATATTTATTCTTTCGCCTCAAGTCACTTCAGGTACCTACTTCACAAATCCCCAAAATTACTCATAAAATGTACCGTTTCAACAATATTTTCTTTCAACATTTGTTTATGTTGTAACCGTTCATCCTTGACGTATGTCAATTGCTATTAGCATTTATTCATACGCAGGAATAAAAGCATGGTTTGTTACCGATTTGTCCTAAACTCTCTAGTCACGAATACAAAAGCTTTTACTTCTTTTAATGTTATAATGTAACCTTGATTTCATTTATTTTTACCAAGCGATCGTCTGGTTAGATGACAGTAAATCGTACCATGAAATTGCGTAGATAATTTTGATGGATATAAATCATGTTATATCATATTGTTTTTCATTAGTTTACTTACATTTTGGTTAGATAACTTTATGTTTGTTGCTCGTTTAAAAGCTATCATATTCATTTTTAATTAAAGATATTGAATTAGGTATTATTATTGGCAAGCATAATATTGTATTGAGTCATCATTCTCTTATTATTATTATTCTCTCGCAATTTATTTGGGGTCGGCGCAGCTTATGTTCTGCTTTCATATCTTCTCCATTAGTCGTAATCTCAATAGTTACACTTTTCTAGCCATATCTTCCTTCACCATCGTTTATTTGGGTTTCCCTATACTTATAGCCATCCACATTCATGGGTAATTAATCAAAATTTTATAAGGGGAATTTAACAAATACTAAAATAAATCTTCAAAATGCAAATATATAATATTCTCAGGTATTTGTTTGCAGGTGTTAGGAGTAAGTAGGTATATATTTTTATTGAAAGTAAAACTAAACTGGTATAATAAAGAAAGCCAGACTAGAATTAATCTCGCTCCTAATAGAGTGGTGCAGTACACACACATAACTAAGATACTCCAGCAAGTAGAGACTTTATAGCCAACTTTATTCTATTCTTATTGAAAATCTCGTAACATAAGATACCGCTAGCATTTTCGTAAAGTAATGTTACTTCTGATTTCGTACGACTTTCTTAACCTTTTACAATTTTCCGAACATGTCGATCGTCTTGTACCATTGCTTCAATAATAACAACACTTTACTAAATATCATCATTCTGTACTTGCGAGATCGTGCTGCGGAATTTTTCCATACTTTGATAATGTTTTTCTTACATAAAGCAAAGTTCGTATAACTAAAAAAAGATGTACCTATATCTTTTCAATTTTATGATTCCGATGTCTCTTTTATTACCTACAAATCCATGTCTATTCAGACATATTGGTTTTAGGCAAAAAAGCCAACGAGCTAACGTTACATAACATTGTATCTACCTAATGAATTCTGTACAAAATTAATGGATCATGACAACATAGAAATACCCCAATAAGGTTTAGCTATATTATTATCCGGTTCCAAATATCAACAAGTCTGGTGCAATTAAAAACGGGATTACTTACATAGATGATGATGGAGACAAATTACCGGAGCGCCAACGTCCTAACAATTTATCAAGTCCATTGGGCAGTCATTGGAGCGTGGTGAAACGCTTTCTATGCGCTCTGACTGACGCGGTGACGCGCCATTCTGTAGCCAATCAGCAAAAATGGAGCTGCACTCTAGATTCTAGAACGTCCGATCTCAAAATTTGAAATTGATATAGAACTTTTTACAAAAATCTAAATTCAAACATGATTTACTATTTCGAATAGCCATTAGCCACAGTTATCAAAATGAGTTAGTCTAGAAAATTAATTTGCTAGAATTATTTTTTCAAAATAACGGTGCTAAGTTTTAGTGAATTTTTTTTGGTGCCGTGACTTGCCGGTGTCTAACACTGTTTCGAGTTTTCAAATTAGATTCACGCGAGCTAGATTAACGAGATAGCTTTTGAACACCAAGCTAAATTGTGGTCTTTATGGTGTTTTGCCGATTTGACAAAAACGGCAACTTTAATATTAGTGTTGGACTCATTACTTATGAAGCTTAAAAATGAAAATAATTTCTAAATTAACGTTTTAATTTAGAAATTCTTTACATTTCTTTTAAGGAGACTCAGATGTCAGGCCTGTCAACCCTGACGGAAATAACGCGAAGACATCACACGCATTGTTTAAACAGTTCGTTACATGTTTCATTCTGTTAAATGAGGGAAAATTTATCTGCAGTTTACCCCAAACGTATACAACGCAAAAAAAACGTTGTTACCAAAATGTACGACGTACAGATGCCAGCACATCAACCTACTACAATCTGTCAAATTTCTTTAATAGATTTTAAACTTTATCGCTGAAGCATAAAGTTCAAAGTTGATTGACAAAAAATTTGACAGTTTCGGGTAGCTTGATGTGCTGGCGTCTGTACCTACTACTCAAACCACCGTTTTAATCATACCCATTCAATTTCACTGTACCGAAAGCCAGCGCCACTGTTTACACGTATACGCACAATGGTGGACAATGGCACGGAACCACGGTCAGTTGCACATTACCACAAGGCCTTAGGAAGTCCGTCCGGCTTCATGTTTGATCATAACTAAACGAGCGTTAAGATACGGCTTTTAATTGGCTGCTGTCTTGAGTAAACATCTTTAGAGGCAGGATAATTGTGGGGAGAATTTAATTAAAGGTTAGTTACTATTCCCCTTTGTAATAAAATGTGGAATTAAATTAAAGAGTTACGTCACTTTAATCATTCGTTTTTTTTTGCTTGTCTTAATAACTTATCTGTTTTTATAGTTCCGTACCCAAAGGGTAAAAACGGGACCCTATTACTAAGACTCCTGTCCGTCTGTCTGTCACCAGGCTGTATCTCATGAACCGTGATAGCTAGACAGTTGAAATTTTCACAGATGATGTAGTTCTGTTGCCGCTATAACAACAAATACTAAAAACAGAATAAAATAAATATTTAATATTTATTTTTATCCCATGCAACAAACGTGTTTTTTCGACGTTTTTGCCTTTTGGTACGGAACCCTTCGTGTACAAGTCCGACTCGCACTTGGCCAGTTTTTTTTTATTTTGCCCGCACTTTAGTTGCTCCTACTGTATGATTTGATTGATAAAAGGTTTTTAGAATTCTATTTAAGTTTTTTCATATCATATTTGTTACGTGATTATTCTGTACTACCAGAAAAATACACAAATCTCTGCTGTTCAGACGTCATAAGATGACGTGTTTTAGGCCCGTTACTCATGTTCCATGACGTCACAAACCCTCACAATATCGTGATATTTTTAGGCAACAAATGCAATAAAATCATCGATTTTCCTTCTGTGGTTCCTACCGTAAGTCGCAGAAAATTTTAAGTGGGTACTAAATCCTCTCGATTGACAGTTATGATCAGGAGAAGCAACCAATTATCATGTACCCACGGTAGCCATCCAATAAATCGAATAAATCGTATCTACTAAACATGCGCAAGACCTTTAAAATGAGCCTTTGACCGCATAGAGTAGCGACTATTAATGTGAATGCGATAAAATGGCTGAAGGCCGATCCGTGTCGAAAATCACGTAACTTCACTTAGCACCTTTTATGCTAAACTTAGAATAACCATGTCGACGGTTGAAAGGCTAATTGGCCTAAGCGACATTTTTTGAAATATTTAAAATAATAATAATAATATGTACATTTATAATAAATGTACATAATATTATTATTATTAAAAAAAAAATGTCGCTTAGGCCAATTAGCCTTTCAACCGTCGATGTGAACAATGAAGTAAAAATATAATATTAAATAAGTCTAATGGTTTATGTAAAAATATACTATTACTAGCTTCTGCCAGCGTCTTTGTTCACGTAGATGTCGTAAGATAGGTACACACTGGCGCCGATTCCCTTGTTCACAACTAAACTAAAGAAGGATGCCCATTTTTCACCTGACAATGTATAGAAATGAAATAAATATTAAAATTCAGCTAATTTAATTGTACATTCATTACGCTAATCACAATTTTAAAAGAAGGCCAGGAAATAAATATTTATTAATTTTTCTTTATGCTAACTCTTTGTCTTATTACCTTATTTTGGACGCATCTCAATTACCCTGAACGCATCCAACTACTCATTTTTTACAACGTTCCGTTTTGCACACTGCTTCTTGACTTTATTCAACTCTTTTTCTGAGTTTTATATATTATTTTAAGTTTTATTTAATCAATAACTATTTTTTATTAGTTTGTGCATAATACAGATCAATTCAAAATAACATGATAATTAAATAAATTAATTATGCAGATTATAATTGAGTTCGCACGAGTGAAACGGATTTTTTAGATATTTTGACAGTTCTGCGACTTCGTTGTTGCGCTTCCGTCTCGTTGTGTATTGTGCCATTTTGTGTGTGTAACTACTGAGATGGGCTAGGTTTCAAGACAATATCTCTGCTCCAGCAGAATTTCTGGATGACGTAGTAGGTAGGTATATATATGTACTGCGGTCAACGAAATGGGTAGGCAAGTGATCACTTTTGACAATACAATAGCAAAGTTATACTTTTTCTAAGTAAACAAACTATCGTAAAGGCAAATCCTAACCTAAAAAGTAACATTAATATTTTTTGGCCTTTGTAGACTTTAAATCGTAAAAATGACTATATGACATTATTTTCTAATCTTACAGGTACTCTTTCTACTATACCTTATAACTACCTATACATTAACCTTCATTATCAGGTTTTTAAATGTATGGAAAGTGGGCATTGTTCTTTAAGTTCAGAATAGAATAGAATACTCTTTATTACACCATATTAGTTACAGACATAATTATAGAAACTGTACAAAGGGTGACAAAATGGGCGGTCTTATCGCTTAAAGCACATCAGTACATCTTTTTCTTTCTATTCAATTAAAAAAAGGACAGAAGATAAATATTAGTTTATTCCTGTCAAATTAGTCAGCGCCTGACGTAAATTGACGTATTTTTAGTAGACAATTTTTTAATCACGTCTAAACTTGTCTATGGAGTATCTTAATTTGACAGGAATATACTAAAATTTATCTTCTGTGTTTTTCTTAATTAAATTGAAAGAAAAAGATGCACTGAACTTAAGTTTAGTATAGTTTGTGAACAAGGGAATTGGCGCCAATAGGTATATATACTAAAATAACAGATACATTTTTTTTCCATTTAGTCTCCAAACCGCTGCGTCACATCGCATCGCCTGCTCACGCTTTTACCTACTTCGTTTTCGCTAAGCATACTTTCTGACTTTTTGAAGTGAAAAATTCTTTAGGCTTCTTTAGGGCATTTTTTGAGATAGAAAAAAAAAATTGAACTCGCGGGTTACTCCTGTTTGGGAACGCTCCCGTTTGGAAACGCTACACACACTTGCACCACTGTTACCGTAAAAGACACCGCGCGAATTTTATTTATAAGACGATTCAATAAAAAAAGTTGTTTAAAAAAATAAAAAAAACCCGACTGCGGTAAAAAACTGAAAAGCTAAAAACAAGCCCACTTTAAATAAAATAAAAGTTGGAAGCAGGCGGGACCCATTTGAATTTGAAAATATAATAAAAATGATATGGGTCCCGCCTGCTTCCAACTTTTATTTAATTTAAAATGGGCTTGTTTTTAGCTTTTCAGTTTTTTACCGCAGTCGGGTTTTTTTATTTTTTTAAATAACTTTTTTTATTTCCAGCTTTTTAGTTTACAAAATAAATGTGAAAGATTTCGCAGACGATTAGCTTTTGGTACGTGTTTTTTACGATTTGTCACTTCGAATTACTTTTAACCATATAAGTTGTATATATTTTTGTAATCACCTTTAAAAACCCTTTATTTTGATACCCCACTTGATAGGTTTCGAGAAAAATAAATTTTTTTGAAGACATACTATTGCGCCAAAAATCGGCCATTTTATATTTTTTTCAATTTTGATATACCTAGTGACACTCGCGCTACCAAGACAAATCTAAAGACGTATAATTTATCAAAATCCGTTCATTCGTTTAGAAGTTACAAGGGAACAAAGAAACGGACATACATACATACATACATACATACAGGTCAAACACATAACCCTCCTTTTGGGCTTCGCCGCAGTCGGGTAAAAAATACCCGCTTCGGATGTGTTCGGCTGTCCTCGGGATGTACTCGGTTTTAATGTATATCCACATATCGGTATGTCAGTGAGTGATAGCAAAGTATTGCGAGGCTTAAGTGTGAGTTTTTTCACTCAAGTTCGATTGAGAGCGCATTAGAATTTTATAAGGGAAAAGTTATAGCGCCACCTGGTGGTCACTAAGAGAAACCTAATTTCCCATACAAAATTCTAACGCACCCGCAATCGAAGGTGAGTCGAAAAAACTCAGACTAAGACCACTGTTTGTGTTTTGTTTTCACTTCTGTCGGTACTTAAGAAGTGCTACTGTTTTTTTATCTTTTTTCTCGGCTCTTAAGGGTCGCAGCATGATGCTTAATAGCCTATAGCCTTCCTCAAAAATTGGCCTAACAAATTCAAAAAAAAATTCAAATTCGACTGGTAGTTCCAGAGATTAGAGCGTTAACTTCAAACAAAAAACTCTTCAGCTTTATTATTAGTACTTATAGATACTATTATTTATTATTATTTTATTTATTTATTGTTAATTAAAACGGCACAGGTCCAATTACATTAATTAACATAGAATTATAAAAATTAAAATAAAATAAGCATTCAAATAACATACAATACAAAAATTAAATTCAAACATATACAATTCGTGGATAAAATTATTAATAATTATTTGAGTAAATGGTTAAATAAATTAAACATATAACAAAGTAACATAAACTAGCATGTGACAGTGGACACCCTCGCATATTGTTTGTACTGTGTACTATTATCGCATATACTCAGTTCCATCACTTTTAATTGGTAGAGTTTTAGTGTTAAACCAGGGTGTCAGCTACTTCCATACAAAATTTTATCAAAATTGGTCCAGCCGTTTGAGCGTGAAGAAGTAACAAACATATAAACACACACACACTCACAAGCTTTCGCCTTTATAATATTAGTGTGATGCTAATCAAGAAATCAAACAAGTTGTTAATTTGGCGAGTGATAAAAACATGTTATGTGATTATAGTAGGTAACACATTTTTTAATACTTTGCAGTGTGAATGGAGAGACAAAATTTTCCACAAAAACTTTCTGGCAATGAAAAGAATATTTTTAATGAACGAATGTCTTACTCTTGCGAGACTGTAAAGTAGGTATTACAAATATCTACATGCATCCTTTAAACTCATAGCCATAACTCAAAAGTAAACACGCGTCTTCCTCAAGCACTGACTTCACAGTACCTCATACAAACCTTATAGCTTCCTGTTCCCCATAGAACATAGGCACGTTCCCATGGGAGCTACTGACAGGACAGCTTATTAAAACTGCTCTAATTAGTATAACTCAGCAAGATATATAAATCTGAGAACTTGTTTCGCGTCGCGTGCAACTAGAACTCATTAAGGTTTCAAACTATCAGCCTCGGTTATTCCATTAAACCAGTAGACGAGAGCTGCCATTACACGGGGCGCGAAACTCAGGCCAATTTCGAGATCCACCATTAAGTTAATAATGAGGGAATTATTCAGCCCTCGCTTCAAAACGAACACACGTATCGTGTTTTCATCATCTTTAAAGCGCCCGACCAAATTGCTGACGATACGAATGCAAGAATGCGCCTTCTACAATAGTGATTTTAAATTCTATGCGATAGACATAAGGTCCAGTTTGTTGTGGTGGAAAAGTACAGTTCGGAAGATAACTCATACCGATTTTAATAATACCGATTATGGGTGATCGATTGCATTCTATTGCAAAACACTTTTGTTCTTTATTCAATTGTTTGTAAGTGGGTGGCCGAGTGTTCTTATTTTGAAATTACACTATGGTGCTTTTGTTTTTTTTTTCTTTTATTACAAGACCTATTGTTGATTAGTCACCGACCAATCATTTCATTTTTACACTGCTAGCAATAAAATATGGAAATATTTTTAATTTACATCAAATGTTAATTAACGATAATAAATCTTATTATGAAGAAGGTTGCCTATTGATTAGTCGAATTATTGCTTTCACGGTTTTATTTATGACTTTTATTGATTCCCTTTTAATTTGTATGTAAAATAGAAAGGTAAAAAAATGTAGATTAAGTGAAAAAAATGAAAGGCCAAAAAATAAGCCGTTTGCGAACTAAAATTTACATCAACGAATCAAAATATAAAATATCATAATTTTATATTATTTTTGGAGTCGAGAGAAACCTACACAGCACTGACCTCGGACCTCTCTGCAAGTAACCAACCGGCTCTGAAAAAAATCCGTGCCAATGCCACTGGGGGAACAAAAAACAACCAGAGAGGTTTTTAAATGAATTGTCAAACCTGTTAAACAGCCTCCATTACATTTTTTTTCACTGAAATTTATAATAACCGTAAAAATAAATAGGCTGAAAAGCTTTCTTAGCTGAGATAAGTGAGATTTTCTGGCAATATTTCGGCTTTATAGTAGTTATAGTCTGCGAGTAAAAGACTGTGACACGGCCAAGGCGACCCACAAGATATGTAATTCAAAAATATAATAAATTTCAAACTAAATAATTATAATTTAGAGAGTAATGGGAGAGATGTCAGCATCAAGGTAGGGGCCCCATAGGGTCGAAGCCTGCCGGGGCAGCGGGATTGTCCGAAAGGGTTACCGCTACCCCGGAACATAACGGGCTAAGGAAGGAACAGGGGTGGGTTTTAGTCAGTAAGAGTCTGACACTCCCTTCCGCTTCACCCAGAGCGGGAGGAGTCATTTGATGATTTCCCATCCGCAAAAAAAAAGTACAATATTAGTGTAACTTCAAAACTAATATTACCTATAAAACCGCATAGTTCCCCATAACTTTATATTGCATATATTATGTATAATGTTATGTCCTATTCATAATTAAGCATGTATAATGGCATACGCGTTTTCGATGATATAATTTACAAAGTCGTGAGGCATGCATCCAATTATAATATACCTACCTAAGCGATGCATTGCTGCCGTGAGAAAGTGTTGCATAATGTTATAGAAAAGAATGCTGTCTCTCGTTTCCTCAATACTTGTCAAACAACGGATGCTTTGATTGACTTACGATGTTTTAATTATCTATGAATTAATTTATTTTTAATTTGTTGCCGCTGTTCATTGATAAGTTGGCGTTCGAATTTCGATTAATTCAAGAACGAGACACGATCTAGATCAGAGGGGCAATTCTCGTAATATTAAGAATGTTCACAGTCTGGGGGCCTAAAAAGGCCACTCTCTCTGACTCTTTCTGACTCAGTTTGTCAAAAATACCTCTAATTTCCCTACATTTTTGACAAGTTTTTGACATTAATTGTTGCTAAGATATGATTGCAACTAGATTTTGAAAGTTTTTATTACGGAAATTGGCCTTTTGATTTAAAGGAGATGAATAATTTGAATTCGAAAATCGAACTTAACTATTTTTAGTCATGTTTCCTGTACGAGTTACATCTGTATGCCTATTGTTCAAATTGTATTTAATGATGCGTTTGACCACAGAGCACAGACCACAGAGAACAGTTTATTTTAAAATAAAACCTTTGAAAATTATCCCAAAAAATAACTACACCATCAATCAAGCAAGCATTGCGCTAACTTATCACAGTTATCACTCAAAAGCTTCAAAATATCTTAATAGCTTATTAACTTGACTTTATCTATTTTTAACTACCGCTATGTAGCTATACAATAAAACTAATTAATACATATTTTATAATTAATCACAATCTTTATAATGAGCAGAGTATTTAAAATGTATTGCACCTTGAGTCAATTACATAGTGTCGGATATCGATCAACACGTTCAACAGGTAGCTATCACCTTTAACCATCGAAGGAAAACGAAAGAAAATCCATATTACGATAGAGGTGGCAACTGGCTGGAAAGAACTCGGCGAAAAATACATTTTTAACGTGATTAAATTAAGCTGAGTCACGAACTATTCTCGTTCTAAATTCAAAAACATAGCTGAGTTAATGACCCTTTAAAAGGCAGTTTGAATAAATTACGAGCAGCTTATGAATTTGAATTGAATTTGATGAATTTGATTGGTACTTAGATCGAATTAAAGTATCTACAATTGATTAATGATTACTATGTTGGATTTGCTCTTAAAAGAGTGAAGGAAAATCGTGAGGAAATCGGCATGTCTCTGGAAGCTAAAATTCGAAGACCGTGACATCTACCAACCCGCACTGGGTCCGAGTGATAGATTATGGCTTACGTCCCACTTTCTCTCACAGAGAGGAGGCCAGTGTCCCAGCAGTGGGAACATTACCTATAGATGCTGTATGTTGGATTTTACTTGGCTGGAAGGCTGATTACAGTAATTTCATTTATAGGCGCTTTTGACGAAAGTGTAAACAAGATTTTACTTATCTTATAAGTACACATACACATAGACACAAATAGTCTTTACTCTACCACGTGTGAATGACTAGTATTGACTAGACGTCGACATGAGTTTATTTTTAAACAAAACTTTCTCGCCGGCCATAAATCTAAACAGCAGCAGCGACAAAATTAATGAATATATTATTACCTAAAAGTAAATACACACCCAATATTATGTAAATAATTGACAAAATTTCTCTCATAGGGGTCATGCGATGACCGAGACCCAGAGTTATATAAGATAGAACGTGTTATAATAATGTGTTATTGTTATGTTGGCGAAAGTGCCAACTGCCAGGTGTCTTACTGTTCGCCGTCGGTTTGAAATACGAATTTTCGAATTTCTCCGCGACCGGTTTGGTCGGTGTTAACTATTACAATAGAGATTATTGATTTTGTTGTATTAGTTTAAGCCTAGGGCTTGGCTCGTGCAGTCGTGCGAGAGTCGTTTGATAAGTGGCTTGGTGTTGCTGATTTAATCAATTTAAACTCGTTGATGAGGAGAATAATAGAATGATCAGATAATTAAACTGATAGTGGCCCCAAGGCGACAATATGAACAGACAGCTGCTTCTTTAAGATTTGAGAACCCCTTAGTTAGTCACTGGAGGGAAACTTTCGAAACACTGGCTGTTACATTAACATTAAGCCATAACTCAGGGGTAATTCTAGAAATTTCAAGAACGTTCACAGTCTGATCTCAGTCTCAATCTGTCAAAAATGCCTCTAATTTCCCTACATTTTTGACAAGTTTTTGACAATGATTGCCGCTGAGATGATCCGACACTGCGATGAGATTTTGAACTATTTCAATTACGGGATTTAGCCTTCTGATGATTAAAAAACTGCAAATACATAGTTAAATTCAATTAAGTTAGTTGTTTTTTAACAATATTCATGCTGAGAGAACTTCTCCATTCACGTTCTAAATTCGTCATGACTGAATGAAATAGTCACAGCAGCACAAGGCAATGATAAACAATAAATACGAATATGGGAACAACGAGGTCGATGAACTTTTTGCTGAGCCACTCGTTATGTGGTGCAAACGCAGCAATTATGTCAGCTGACAATGAGCTTAATGCCAAGATAGCAGTATATGTAAGAATTGCAAAGGTGCCATATTTATTGTTCACGGAAGGCAAAAACACATCTCACGCAATTTTCGCATGGAATAACGAAAATCAGATTGTAACTGAATACTTTTATGATTACAGACCAAAAGAATGATGAGATTATTTTTTTAATTATACTATGTTGTTCCACTGCTGGGCAAAGGGAGACCTTTGCCCAGCAGTGAAAAAAATATAGGGGAGTCAAAGAAAAGAAGTATAAATATACTCATCAGGACATTATTATTGTTGTGATGGAAAAAGAAACGAAAAGAAGGACGGGTTGTGTGAAGAATGATATGAAAGGAAAAGAAGAGAATGATTTTAAGATGATAAAGAAGAAGGGAAATGAAAAATTTACTGCACGGATGCCCAGGAACATGAGACTAGAGCAGGCAGAACAAATAAAGCAATAGAGTCTATTGCTTTATTTGTTCTGCCTGCTCTAGTCTTTGATTGAAATGATTTTCTTATAAGTGATTACCGTCTATCGTCTATCGAAAATCATTTTTTTTTATTCATAAATAGGAAAGCTGTTTGTAAACGATGTTAATAAAATCCTTGAAGCTAAAAATAAGAGATGAATAACCACGTCAAATGTATAAAAAAAAGTCTCATACGGTAATTAATATCTGTGAAGATTTACATTGTATGTTTCATTGCCGTAAATTTTCCACACTACTGAGTACGAAGCACATAATGTGACCTTTTGAGAAATTAGTTTTATGTTTAAAGCAGTATTAGGTATTAATATTATTTCTTATCGTTAATGTGCCGACTGACGCGACGTCCATTCGCGTCGCGGTTTTTTATGAATATTAACGCTCTTGACATTTCGATGAAATCCACGACAAAATGACTGTCGGTTTTTGTTAGTTTTGCAACGTTATTAAATGCTGAATTAATCCGTGCGTCAGTTCGGACAATTTTAGTGTTTGCAAGACCGGTTTTGTCTTAGGAAGGGCAATGCATCCTAAGGCCGTATAGGTAAATGTGTTGTTTATTGAAAATAAGCGACTATGCAAGGCTCTCAGTGAGATTGAATAAAGTACGCATCGAGATGACGAGAATTTTAAGCTGTCCTATTGGAACCACGTCGAAACTTTATAATTAGATATTAATGGTACTATGTCCTTTTAATTTATGAAATCGCCACTAATCAACCTGCTTACTATGCAATAAGAACTCACCTTAAATATTAGCGAAGCTCCACAAACCGCGTACCACAAATCTGAAATCAAAACAGAACATTTAGAAAACGTATTAAGCAGAAACGATCATAATCATAAAACTAAAACTCTTGAAGAAGTACCAATTATTTAAACGCCGCCGATTAAAAACATAAACAACGACGTCCGTATTACGGAAGTCCAAAATGAGATTGAGTAATAATAACATTATCTATACAACGTATTACTTTAACGAAAGTGAAAATAACGAAAGTAAGAGGCAGAGGTCCGATGGCTCGAGTGCCGCCATATTGACGAAACAAATGATGCGCGCGTATTTCGAACCTGTTCTTGTGTGGGTGTGTAACACACGATTGCAATAAAATGTAGACACACGCAGTGCTTTTAAAGCGGGGTTTACATTATGAAACTAGTGTCGTGTAGTATAGTGTCTTGACTATTCTATTTCAGGCTACAGCTAACTAACACCCAGTTATTGACAAACTGATTAATTCTGCTAACACGCTGTAATTAAAAAGAAATTTTAAAAAATTGAGCCTTCGCTGGGCACCTGGCAGAAGTGAAACAGAAAAACTATTTTATATTGAAAATATGCATGAAAAGATGGTTTATTAACCCTCTGAACGTGGATCCACGCGAGACACAATTACGGCGTAATTACAGCATTCAACTGGTTAAAGGAAATAAATACTGTAAGTATGGCATTATCAAAACAAAATGTTCTTATTTTTTTCAAGAAAAATCATATACATTTATAAATTAATATCGTAATTTTAGTTGAAGAGATGTTTCACGTCAAACACAATGTAAACCAACTAATCTGATCAGTTGAAATGAAACATGACAGCGTGTTAGTTAAATTTATCAGTTTAAAAAAACCGGGTGTTAGTTAGCTATAGCCCGAAACGGAACAGTCAAACAACTGACGACACTAGTTTCATAATGTAAACCACGCTTAAAACATAGACACACGCAGTGTTTTTGCTCATGGCGTCTTGATCGTCGAAGTTTTTGTACGTTCATCTCATCTGTCATGATTATTTTATTCGTATTGGACGACTTGATATCCTCACTTTACCTAGTCTTTTTTTGTCAAGATTTGTACTTCTAAATGGCAAACGATTATCTAGGAAGCTGACATGCAGTGATATAAGTAATGTATTCGTTTCTCTCCAGCCAGGACCTCCTTTAAATAAAGCTTTTTTTATGTGACTCACTCTTTGTTTAGACTATAACATAAATAAGTTTATGCCATGACATTCAAATAAATCTGAAGTCCAGTTAGAACTAGAATTGTCAAGTCCAAAAATAGGTATAATGGCCGACATTTTGAACCAAGTCACGTTTAAATTTTGGTGTAGGTCCTCATTGTCTCGAAATACCGCTAAGTCGGTAATAAATTACACTGGGCAAGCATCAGCTGGATGTTTTCTACGTATAACAACACTTAAATCTGGCTAAATAAGGTTGACCTGTCTTACAGCTGCAATGATATGATCTTCAAGGTTAACTGATTGTGGTTCTCCATTACAAGTCTAGTTGCCTTTTGAGGAAAATTCTGTATTACCTGTGGTTTTCGTGTTTGGAATATTTTATAGGTCTAAATTCTTTAAGTGGTTTTGTTGGAACAAGAGACGTTGATCTCTAAATCTTTAAATTCTTAGAAAATATAATACATGTAAATAGAGCACTAGTGGCCAAGTGGTAACAGCCGCGACTTACAAGTTGTAGTTCGTATTAGGTTCGAATCCAGACAGGCGCTTTACTTTGTGTAAATTATTTCATCACCACTGCTGTCAAAACGCTGAAGGAAAACATCGGGGGAAACATGTCATGTGGCATGTCCTAGAACCTAAAATTCGAAGACATGTGACATCTACCGACCCGCACTGGGCTCGCGTGTTGGATTACGACCCCTCCCTCTTACCAAGAGGATACCTGTGTCCCAGCAGTGGGAACATTAGAGGCTGATTATGCTAGAAATATAGAAGGAGTCTTAAAATTTTAATACTTTACAATGATTTATTCCTATCTAGAACTCAATTGAAAGCCGTCGCTAAGATATTTAGTAAAGTAAACAAATTGATAGTCAGGTATCGCGTGAAAATCTTTCTTGTAAATGTGCGTGCTGCCAACATGACAACCTGACTATGACAGATGGTATTGCTATGTTGGTACATAGTCGTAACAGATGGTTAAGAACATCGTGCGTTGCGTAACTTGAAAACTTGCTTCGGAGATTTCGTCTGTATACTCATATATTATGTATAGAAGCCATAACTTGTATAAAGTTAATTAATTTTGAAGCCTTTAGAGGCATTGCAAGTTGCAACTCATAATGATGATGTATGATGATTTCATGAGATAGATTGGTGAGAGTAAAATAACTTGTGTGTGTTCATTTGGTTGCTAAAAGTTCTTTCCAAAGTTTAATAATGACATGTATTTCAATAAACCCTGTACTTATGTTTGTTGCTGACGATCCTTCAGGATCAAAAACAAAACAAAAAGCAGTTCAAACCGGTATGAAAAAGTTTATAGTGGATAAGACAAAGATTAAAACAGAAGACGATCCAGGAGGGGATTTTTTTCAAGGGATCAGAACGGAATAATTCGAATATTGTATTAACTCTAAGGAATATAAAACAGCTGCAGCTGCATTATTCACTTCAAAATCTCAGGTCTTCTGGAAAAAAATTCTTAAGAAATAAGCAGTACCTTTGTACTCATATTATAATTATGTCGTATTCCTATTTATTTTACTGTGTGTACATAAATAATAGAATAAAAATTGTTTTTCTAAGAATTTTCATTTTTTTTTCTGTTAAATTGATTAGAATCATCTCATTCGTAATAAACTGTCCAATTGCTTCTACGTTCCATCAACAAGGAGGATCTATTTCCGTTTC
Source organism: Mesoligia furuncula (assembly GCA_916614155.1). Taxonomy (NCBI): domain Eukaryota; kingdom Metazoa; phylum Arthropoda; class Insecta; order Lepidoptera; family Noctuidae; genus Mesoligia; species Mesoligia furuncula. The sequence goes on along the minus strand of OU744808.1, from coordinate 9,576,737 downwards.
GAAAAGCTATAAACAGACCATCATCAGCCAGCACGGAGGTTCTATTTTCAAATTATAGTTATAAATAGCCAGATAGATCGCCGGTTATAACGTGTTTCCTCGCAGATGGACGGTCGGCGTTGATCGACACGTATGGCGGCAATGAACCCGACGACGCCATTATTGAATTCTAATAAGCACCGTAATGAACTGTCTTGTGCACTAGATTGTTTGTAAAGGTTTATAGATGTTATGCGATAACCGATAAATCTGGGAGAGATTTATTTTGTCTTTGGTTATATTGGCAGTCGTTACGGGTAGTCAGAAACCCAAAAGTCTGACAACCAGACTTACTAAAGCGTATCGTAGTACCCAGTAACTGGGATATAGAGGTCAGATAGGCAGTCACTCCATGTAAAGTACTGGTACTTAGCTGCATCCGGTTAGACTGGGAGCTGACCCCAACATAGTTGGGATAAGGAAGCTAGGCAGATGATGATTTATTTTGTGCTAAGGATGTTGGCGCGAAAATAAACATTAGTTGAATAAAATAATTATGCTGGATCTGCAGTGAGTAACTTTATTTGTTACTAATGATACAACTTTTTGATTGTGTTATTAATTGATTGTTTGTGAAAATATAGTATCTTTTTCTCTTTGTTCATCTGTCTTACTAGGTATAGATTACAAGTCGGTCGTCTTATATAATAACAGCCGATCCATTCTTTAAAAATCTCAGTGCGAAAACTTCAGTGAAGTGCAATGCTTGAAGCGACCTGTCCATAGTGTCAATCAGATGGAATGACAGCTGACTGCACCTAGTTTTTCACTGTGAGATTTTTACATAATAGACCAGCCAGGTACCGTTAACAGTCGACAATTTAATAATTACATTCTTTTGTAAATTATGCACCCAAGTGGATGTTCACAGACCAGAGGAATTTCCCATATTTAATTATTCTCCAACTATTGTCTGTATGCATTCCCAGTTAGGTATTCATTTTCTCTAACGGGAAAAGCATAACTACCAAACAAACAAAAGCCAGCCAGCAACAAGTTTTTATTACCAAGAAGTTTATATACCAGCAAAATCTTTAGAATTCCTTTTCATACAAATATTCGAATTCTATGCACATATAACATGGTTAATATGCATTATTTCTACCTAGTTATGCATCACATTTAAGGCTTCGTCATACAGGAGTGATGCCTCACTCTGGTGGAACAATTTCAATGTACTTTTTTTATGAAAACTATATTGAAATTGTTCTACTAGATTCGCGTCGCGTGCCTTTATGGTTGTAAGAGTAATGAATGTTATGAAAACGAAAGAGGTTATTGCGATGTAAAATTAATAACTCCTTAGCCGTTATTCTACTGTAATTAGTTATGACATAACTCTTAAAGTGATTTGACAATTTATTACCGCGCCAAGTCTTGACGTTAACGTTTTGAACCGTTACTTGTAATTTTAAAGGTAATTGCAAAGGTTCTATTGCAAGAACTGCAAGAATTCAAGCCAAGAAAAGAGAACTAGCGAGCAGCACCCGTGTGTAAATTACACGAACCATTTGGAGCCACTTTTAACCCCTTCATAACTCAAAGACTATTTAACTTGAACACACCAATTATGTTATACCTACCTACCAAGCAAGTTATGGTTGCAAGTTATTGGTTTTATATTGTAAGGTTCTATTCTTCTAAATATTAGAATTGCTGGTAAAAACTAGCCAAGTCAAATGTTGAGGTTCAATAGATCATAAATTATTTGCTTTGTGTAAATAATTCGACTATTCAAATTTAAAAAATCATATTTTTAAATAGCAAATATTGTTGTAGCAGAAAAAAAAAACATGAAATTGTGTTTTAAGTGTATTTAAGAATGTTAAACGTTCTTAAGATTATCTACAGAACTTGGCACCCATTTAGATCTCAAGTATTTTGTCGGTGAAGTCGACCACCACACCTTAAGTATCATAATATTGAACTCGGCTGCCATTTTCACATTATGTTTATGGTTGGATTTTTTTTTTCTAAAATGGTTTACATAAAAAAGTTGTTTGCCATAGTGTCGTCATTGAAAAACTAAATACGAATTTAAACTTTTTACAACTAACAATTTAATATAACTTATTTTTTAATCTCAATTTGAGATAAAAAAATAAAAGCTTGTAATATTAAGTGTTAAGTAACTTGTACAAGTGTTCTTAAAAAATACCACGGACAGAATTTGAATGTCACAAAATATTTGAAATTCGAACAAAAGACTGACACAACTGAGGCGTGGTGCACACAATACAGTCTTCGTGTGCGTTTATAATTTGTCTCATTAGTATGGCCTCCTGACCGCTTCGTGTTAATCTATGACCACCTGTTTGAGTATTGTAGGTACTGTTCCTAGCATATTTTTATGTGACATGGAGACAGAAAAGTACTCATGAAAGTCAATTGTGCTTGCGCGCGAGATGAGATAAAACCGTAGAAGGAATTGAAAAAGAAACGATCCATTTTAAAAATAATCATCGCTAGCATTACTTTAAGATCAAAAAGCGGCTTGGCAGTGGGAATAACGTACAAAAAAATCAATTTATATGATAATGAGATCTGCTCCACAATCGCATGTGTCATTTGCAAGTGAACAATACGCGTTAAAATACCATAGTGCACCGATCAAAAAACAAATTACAGACGCATCAATAGATTCTTCATTATTTTTTTACTGGCAATCACTTTCTTGATATTGTCTGGTAGAAGTTGCCATATCCAACGGACTACTCTCATTGTGAGCCCCCAGCCGTTATGTAAGCCTGTGAACTGCATGTTCTCTCCAAGCCTATTGTGACATGGGAATATGAGCTTTCTACGCAAGTACCTAAGTAAAAAAGTGCAGTTTTGTCGATGACTGGATCACGAAGCCAACGATACCTTTGTTTCTTTTTAGGGTTCCGTACCCAAAGGGTAAAAACGGGACCCTATTACTAAGACTTCGCTGTCTGTCCGTCTGTCCGTCTGTCCGTCTGTCTGTCTGTCTGTCACCAGGCTGTATCTCAAGAACCGCGATAGCTAGACAGTTGAAATTTTCACACATGATGTATTTCTGTTGCCGCTATAACAACAAATACTAAAAACAAAATAAAATAAATATTTAAGGGGGGCTCCCATACAACAAACGCAATTTTTTTGCCCTTTTTTGCTCGATATCAAAAATGGCAACAGGTAGGCACTTGAAATATTCACAAAATACTCAGTTGTATTTTAACTTTAATAATCTATACATGTAATAAAATTGTAGAAAAGTGGTGTCTGTACAATGGAAATATATAAAAAAAAAGTATCAGGGGTTGTTATTATATCGATGCCGAACCCGAAATTGTAATGATTTTTTTTTTTGTCTGTTTGTCTGTTTATCTGTTTGTCTGTTTGTCTGTGTGTTTGTGCACGCTAATATCAGAAACGGCTTATTCGATTTAGATGCGGTTTTCAGAAATATATTGTAGTAAACTTCACTTAACATTTAGTGTTTATTTCATGTCAATCGGTTCATAAATAAAAAAGTTATGTCAATTTAAAGAATCACGGCGAACATTTGTTAAGGTATTCTATCAGAGTAAAGCGCGCTGAGAGCCGTGCCGCTGCCATAATTCCGATCCAGCCTGTCCCTTGCTGCCCTCTCCCAGCGATGCCCTAAGCCGAGGTCCGTACCCTACAGGGGGTGCCCTTAGCGTGTAGTCGCTTAGTTTTTAAGTTTATATTGTGTAGTTAAGTTTTTAAGTGTATTATGCCCTGACTGGAGGCCTTAATTTATTGAGGCATCCACAGGAAAGCCTGGTTAAGCAGTCGACAACCCCTCAGGTTGAACTGCGAGATGACGCGCCGCTGCCATAAGGATTCAGTTATTCGTAGCGAACGCACGTATCCTGGAGAGTATAGGCGAATAGTTGCATTCGATTATTGCGATTCACTTGAATACTGACTGTTTGCATATTTCATTTATTTATATTTTAGGGTTTGTAGGTTTTCTTTTTCTCAATTTTCTTTAAAAAGTAAATAAATATTGTAAGTATTTGATTAGGCGGTTCTTTCCATGATTTTTGGGTATTTACTTATCTTAATTTTTATTTAGGGTTTGTAAATCAATATTGTAAGCATTTATTATAGGTTAGGTTAGGTTTCTACGTGGGGATCGTGCGATCGATGGCCCTGTATGGGGCCCCGATCTGGGCGACTGACCTGACGGCCGGTAGCATCGTAGTCCTGCGGAAGCCGCAGAGAGCGATGGCCGTCAGAGTCGTCCGCGGATATCGCACGATCTCCTACGAGCTGACTTGCGTACTGGCTGGATCCCCGCCCTGGGACCTGGAGGCGAAAGTACTCGCGTCACTATACCGGTGGCGCGAGGAAGCGCGGGCGCGAGGCGAAAGGCTGATGCAGCGCCATATGGAGTTGCGTCGGTCTCAGCTTCGCGAGGTCCTGGTGGCGGAATGGCGGGACAGGCTCTCACGCCCTACCGCCGGCCTCAGCACTATCGAGGCGGTCCGGCCAGTACTCGAGCCCTGGCTCGGGAGGAGGCACGGCTCCCTGTCGTTTCGGGTGACGCAGGTGCTCTCGGGGCATGGTTGCTTCGGGAAGTACCTGTGTCGCATAAACAGGGAGCCGGACGCCCGGTGTCACCACTGCGTCGACTGCCGGGAGGACACGGCGTGGCATACGCTGGCAGAGTGTGCCGCTTGGGAGGAGCCGCGCCGTGACCTCATCTCAGAAGTAGGCAGTGACCTGTCGCTGCCGGCCGTGGTCGAGTTGATGGTCGGCAACGCAGAGTCCTGGGACGCGGTGGTTTCCTTCTGCGAAATGGTCATGTCGCAGAAGAAGGCTGCGGAAAGGGAGAGGGAGATCTCGACCACTCACCCAGCCTATTTAGGGTACTATTTAGGGTTTGTATAACTATTTAGGGTTTGTATTTAAATATTATAAGTATTTGGTATAGGTTAGGCATTTCTTTTCTTAATTTTCTTTATTAAGTATAAGTTCAGCTTAGGTTAGTAATTAATTTTTCTAGCAATTCTTTTGTTTTATAAAGTTAATACGTTTGGTTTACACGTTTTAACACTTATTACTTAAACTGTGATAATTTTAGACTGTATAATAATCTGTAAGTACCTATTTATAATTTAATTGTTTACGATAGTACGTGTTTACTAAATAACTGTGTGTTAAGTAGTAAGTACTATTTTATTGTAAGAATGCCTCGAAGAAGATCCAACCTCTCCCAATGTAGTAGAAATGCTAAAAGGATTAGATTAGTTCGATCACAGGAATCTAAGGAAGGTCGTGAGGTAAGGCTCTCTGCAACTCGGGAACATCAGGCTAGGTTTCGTGCTGCAGAAACTTCGACTCAGAGGGAATCTCGACTGAGTTCGAATCGTTCTCGAATGATGACAACTCGAAATAGGGAAAACGGGGAACAACGAAAGGCACGTTTATCTGTCGATCGCGAAGCTCACGCGCTATCGCGTGAGTCTGAGACTTTTGCTGACAGGGAAACCCGCCTGAGCTCCCAGAGAGTACGGACAACAAATGCTCGATCCCAGGAGACACAGGACGAACGGGAAATACGTCTCACTGCCGATCGTGAAGCTCATGCACTATCGCGTGAGTCTGAGACTTTCACTGATAGGGAAATTCGTCTGAGTTCTCAGAGGGTTTGGACAGCAAATGCTCGGTCTCAGGAAACACAGGAAGAACGAGAAATACGTCTCACTGCCGATCGTGAAGCTCAAGCACTATCGCGTGAATTCTCAGCGAATTTCGCCTGAGTTCTCAGAGGGTTCGGACAGCAAATGCCTGGTCTGTAGACTGATGTAATTCAAAATATGCTGCCCGAAAAGTCACTATTCCACGCGGACGAAGTCGCGGGCACAGCTAGTAAATAATAAAATTAAAATAAAATAAATATTTAAGGGGGGCTCCCATACAACAAACATGTTTTTTTCGGCGTTTTTGCCTTGTGGTACGGAATCCTTCGTGTGCGAGTCCGACTCGCACTTGGCCAGTTTTTTAATTACGTGTCACAGTTTTACACACGAAAATTCTTTGTTAAGGAAAGTGTGCGTAGAGACATGCTTAAGAACATACTTGGTTAAACATAGTATGTAGCTACTTGATGTGGAGTGACGGATACCAGCCCGTATTACCATTTACCTTGGTAGGTATTAATTAATGTTTTAACATACCTTTTATAACAAGACGTCCTCACAGATAATACCTAATATAAAGCTTCTGTGAACTAAATATTCTTTATCAATTAAGTTTTCCCAACAAAATATTTTGGCGCAACATACATAAAAACCCAGTAAGTATTCAAAATATTCATACAGGTCACAGAGTATTGTGTAACACAAACATGTTTCTATAAACAACGTCAGGCATACCAATAAAATTAGGAAACACCTGAGCACACACAGATGTATGAAATATTCTAATTGAACATATATGTATGTTGCGTAAAATGAACCAGTCTTGGTATTCTCCATGTTCAAAAGCAAGGGTTACAATTTGTATTTCGAGCTATTTGTGACAGCGAGTGTCAAAAATATTTCTGGGCGTTATACAAGGTCAAATAAAATTAGCTAGCGAAACTCTGCAGGCGTGATATTTAAACTACATAAAGTAAAAATAAAAAAGATTTGCTGTTTTTTTGGAGTCAATGATCGCTGACATTGTTGTTAGGTCTTGCAGTATGAGTTAAGAAAATATGTTTTGTATGTGTTGGACAGAGAAAAGAAAGAAGTTAATTTAGGCTACGTATTAGTAAATGTATACATAAAGTCTATTCAAACTTACCTATGTTTCAAATTAATATTATTTCAAGTTAAACAAATATCAACTTAATTTGAATGGTAATTAAGTTGATTTCAGAGTGACTAGCACTATTGAAAAAGTTATGAAAATATTTGAAGTTTTAGCGTAAACTGAACTTTATTGTGGAGGATTTATAGTTATTTTTCCATAAACTCATATTTGTTTACATTTTTGGCAAATAAATCGCGAATGCTGATTACATAAACTCACGCCTTCTTCCCATACCCATTAACAGAAACTACAGGACGATCTACGATCCTTACATACTCCTCCTTTTGCTTCGTTTACGTTCATACATCCGTTTAGAATATTCTGATGAAAATACGCAAGGATAATAAAAAAAAAAGACAGATGAGCAAGGATAATTAAAAAAAAAACCGGGCAAGAGCGAGTCGGACTCACGCACCGAGGGTTCCGTAACATCCGGGTTTATGCATAAGGTATATGTTTATGAAATTAAATGTTATTTTATTTTTGAGTTGATTGAATTAATGGTAAATTGTGGTTTACGATTTATGACGTATTAAAAAAAAAAGTACTTACTAGATCTTGTTCAAACCAATTTTCGGTGGTAGTTTACATGGTAATGTACACCATATATTTTTTTTAGTTTTATCATTCTCTTATCTTAGAAGTTACAGGGGGGGACACACATTTTACCACTTTGGAAGTGTCTCTCGCGCAAACTATTCAGTTTAGAAAAAAATGATATTAGAAACCTCAATATCATTTTTGAAGACCTATCCATAGATACCTCACACGTATGGGTTTGACGAAAAAAAATTTTTTTAGTTTCAGTTCTAAGTATGGGGAACCCCAAAATTTATTGTTTTTTTTCTATTTTTGTGTAAAATCTTAATGCGGTTAACAGAATACATCTACTTACCAAGTTTCAACAGTATAGTTCTTATAGTTTCGGAGAAAAGTGGCTGTGACATACGGACGGACAGACAGACGGACAGACAGACAGACAGACAGACAGACAGACATGACGAATCTATAAGGATTCCGTTTTTTGCCATTTGGAAACGGAACCCTAAAAAAGACAGATGACGTAACTAAATATGGGTATGTTTTTATTTTAAAATAAGAATTCGCATAAACAATGACGCCAGATCTAATGTGATTTATAAAGATGAGCTCAGTCAAATCAATGAGTGAAGTAACTCGTAAGATCTTAATTATTAGTTCTGGTTTCCTGCCTGACATTGAAGCTATTTTAATAAAAACAAGGTAACCGGCTCTAGTAGTTTCCGGTTAGTAAGATTTTTAGCAAAATTTCAGCTTTATACAGATGATTTAGTACATAAATATTTAAGTTAAAAAGAGCTGGATGTTCCGGAAACACATGCAATGAAGTCTCTAAGAGCGGTTCTGCACTACATCCGTTCCGAATCCGAGAAATCCGAGTGAGAATCGGTCCGAATTTAGAATATTCGCAATTCGGATTGAAGTCGGATCTTTAATTCGGATTCAGATCGGATGTAGTGCGAAACCGCTCTATGTAGGTACCTATTAACCAACAAAGTAGCTACATAATACCATAACTATTTCTCACTACCATCTCTCATACTCGGAAAGTAGTGTTTGTTTGATCCGAATAGCGGGTGGAAAACGCTACTTCCCACCCTTGGGCGGGAAAGTCTCATAGTAATTGCTTCCCTCCCTAGGGCGGGAATGAAATTTAAAAATAGAACTCAATTTAGTTAGGTAGTCAGCTTAGTCTACATACGACACCCTTAATTGATTATTTAAATATTTATTATGCTACCCATCAAATCTTATGAATGTGCGTTAATTAGGAGAGTTGGATAAAAAGCTCATATGTTAACGCCATTAAATCTTTCAGATTTAGCGCACAAGTTAATAATTTATCTTGAATAAATTCAACATACATAGGTACGATAATCACTATTTTGATGTCAGTTGTGGTCGAGGCTAAAAAACATAAAAATTGGGGATTTCGAACATCCTGACTTTACCATAATGGGGCTGTGAATATACATCATTTAATTATTTGACGAATTTATCCATAGTTTAAGGTAAATAAGTAGTGGTAATGAACTTTTTTTTGATATCTAATGTCGAAGTTTCGCGCCAATCGTACGTGTTTACATTTTTACTTTTCACAAATTTCACACACACAGATGTAGATAAGATTTAAAATTTGACAAATGTTATTGATAATATTATAAACAACACGAAAATGCCCAGGTTTTAACGTAATATTCAAACACAGGTTCAATAATACGTATTAATCATTACCACTACTCAATTTGTGTTCAAAATCGCCGACCATTATTGTTTTTTTTTTATTGCAGTGATGTGTGAAAGCGATTATTCCAAACATTTTTTTTTTAAATTTCGATTGACTCGAGTAATTAATATGACGAATGTAATCGATATTTGAAAATAAAATAAAATTATTTTAAGCAATAAATACAATAAGCATTGTATTTATCAATCAAGATAAATAATGATTTATGCTTTTCTAATATCATTTCAATCTCTTGTAATATAATGTCAATAACAGACAGGCCAATAGGTACCTCATTTACTGAATTTCGCGCCGAAATGCTTCTATAATTGAATTTATATTCGGAATGCGATCGCTGTTTAAAATTATTTTAATTTATTAGACAATTATTTATTGTGGATTTTATTTTTGATACTTTCTAATAGTTTACTACAGAATTCCCAGTAAACATTTGTTAGGTAGGCTTATAAGTTTTTTGAGAATGATGATAATTAATTAATTCTATAGATTGGTTATTCTGCAAACACTTTACATTTCAATACATTTTGTTAGTTTAAAGAGTTTTTATTCAGTTTCTACAATTTTTTTTCATTTTTTTTATTGCGAGTATCGATTAGGCTGTATGCAAGTTTTGAATCGAAATAAGAAAGTTGGGTCAGCACTAAAAAGTGTCACGTCGCAACACAATTTTTAGTAATTTTTATCAAGATTATCTCGTGTTTTCTAAGTAATTTATGAAAAATGGTAAAAGTAAGAATGCAGACAGAATTATAATAATATGGGCCCTAGTAAGCGGAACGGCCTTTTTTTTTTTTTTTTTTGGGTGGGAAATCATCAAATGACCCCTCCCGCTCTGGGCGGAGCGGAAAGGAGTGTCAGACTCTTACTGACTAAAACCCACCCGTGTTCCTTCAGTTGCCTGTGCCAGGGGCCACGGTATCTCTTTCGAACAACCCGCGACCCTGGCGGGCATCGGCCCTAGCGGACCCCGTCAGTTGATGCTGACATCTCCTTGAGGCGCGCGTGGAACACAACGCGCCGTCAACCCGGGCCTGATCCTTACCGGACGGCGAGCTGCCCATTGCTCGCCGTCCGCAAGCCCGCGCCTACGGTGGCCGGGAATCGGCTATCGATTCCCAACGCCCAGGGCGTCTCCTGCGGCGGCTAGGGGCGTGAGGGCGCAAGGATTGCCTCTCCCTCACGCGCTCCGCCTCCTCCTTCGCGAGCATCACTGCTTCGCAGAAGAAGGCGATAGCCTCCCGCACTCTCGCTCCGTACCATGGCCCGGACTAGGGCCGGACGCGAGAGATCGCCGCCGGCGATCGCCTCCTTGAGGACACGGCGGTGCTCTGCCCAAGCTGGGCAGATCTCCACCGTATGCTCCACCGTGTCCTCCGGGCGATCCACACAATGGTGACACCCGGGCGTTTCCTCCCGCCCTATTCTGAACAGGAACCTCCCGAAGCAGCCGTGCCCGGTGAGGACCTGCGTTAGGCGGAAGGTGAGGACGCCGTGGCGCCTCCCTAGCCACTCCTCAAAGAGGGGACTTATCGCCGCAATTGTGGCGTGCCCAGCACTGGGTTGCGACAGTCGTACTCTCCATGTCGCCATGAGATCCCGCCGGAGCTCTGTCCGCTGCGCCGCGATTTCTCGCGGCAGCGGAGTTTCGCCCCGGCGTTTTACCTCCTCTCGCCACTCCCATATGTGGGCGAGGACTTTGGCCTCCAGATCCCATGGCGGCAATCCGGCAAGGAGGCTCGCTGCCTCCCCGGAGACCGTGCGGTAACCCCGGACTAGCCGGATGGCCATGACCCTCTGGGACGCGTTCAACCGCCGGGCTGGTCGCCGCCTCAGTGAACGCGCCCACACCGGTGCTCCGTAAAGGGCCATGGACCGCACGACCCCCGCGTAGAGCCTCCGGCAGGAGGCGTTTGGACCCCCTAGATTGGCCAGGAGCCGTTTCAACGCAGCGCCGGCCCGCTCCAGTCTGGGAGCCAAACGTCTGAAGTGCTCCACGAAATTCCATCGGCTGTCGAGGACGAGTCCCAGGTACTTCATCGTCGACTCGACGCCGATGTGAACCCCTCCTACCGTTATTTGGGAACCCGACGGTGGCGCGTTCCGAGGGCCATGAAAACACATGGCCTCGGACTTGTGCAGGGCCACCTCGAGTCCCAGTTGCCGGATCCTTTCAACGACTGTCGCAACCCCGCGTGTCGCTAGTTCCGCCGCCGCCTGGTGCGACCTCCCCTGCGCCAGGACCAGCGTGTCGTCAGCGTAGCAAACTACGCTGACGCCGCTAGGGAGGTCGGCGCGCAGCACCCAGTCGTACCCGATGTTCCACAGAGGCGGCCCCAGAACCGATCCCTGTGGGACACCGCACGACATCTCTCGCCGGTTCCACTCTCCCTGATGACCGGGGTAGATAACGGCCCTGTCCGTCAGATAGGCCTCGACCACGCGACAGAGGTAGGTCGGCATCCGGTGATACCGGAGTGCCTCCCTGATGCTACTCCAGGGCAGGGTGTTGAAGGCATTGGCAATGTCTAGAGACACCGCCAAGACGACCCCACCCCGGGCAACAGCATCCCCCGTCGTGAGGGCTCGTACGCGCATGACAGCGTCTACCGTAGAGCGCCCGCTGCGGAAGCCGAACTGACCCTCCGCCAGGTCCGGTCCCACCCGCATCAGCTGCCCGACGAGGCGGTCTGCAATGACTCTTTCGAAGAGCTTGCCCACCTCGTCGAGCAGCACGATGGGCCGGTAAGCGGACGGAGAGTCCGCAGGGCGCCCCGGCTTCTTAATCAGGACCAGCTTCCCCGTCTTCCAACGTAGTGGAAACTGGCCCCTCTCCAGACATGCGCTTAGGAGCCCCCTCAGTCGAGGCCCGAGAGCCTCCATGGCCAGAACCCAGGCTTTCCCAGGTAAGCCGTCGGGTCCTGGGGCGGTATTTTTGGCATTCAGCCTACGTACCGCCACTCTCAACTCTACCTCGGACACCTCCGGAGCATCGTCGTCGTCGTCGTCGGCAGTGTGGTCCGCATCGGGCACCGCAGGAGGCGGAGCCATGGGCGGGGGTGTATATTCCCCTCGCGAAGGGAACAGAGCGCCCACCACGTCCTCCACGAGCTGGGGCCGGAGACTCTGCGTCAGCGGGGGCGCCCATGGGCGGAGTTTATCCCGCACCATTTTGTAGGGGCGTCCCCACGGGTCCCGGTTCAGAGTCTCCAGCGACTCCTCGCGGGCCAGTCCCCTGGCCCGCAGGATCTCCGCTCGGAGGGCAGTTTTCGCCGCTCTGTACCCCTCGTACAGCTCCGCCTGAATGGCTTCCGTATCCGGAGGGCGGATACGCAGCCTGCGGTGCCTGGCGTACCTATTATTCATGTAATTATTATCAATAAATATTTTAGAAAAACTACTATTTTTTACTTTCCTTAAATTCGAAATGAAAAGTAGAGTGTTTAACGCGGGTGAAGTCATCAATTCCCACTCGGACTATAGCCGCCCTCGCTGCGCTCGGGCGTCTAAATGCCTCGTATGGGAATTGATTCCTTCCGACCCTTGTATAACAATCTACTATATTGACCCCCTTGTTACCCACCGGATACAATAACAAAGAGACATTTGCACAAATTAAAACAACAAAAAAAAAACTGCATGCAACCAACCGTATTTCTATTTTTGAATTTCGCGCGCTTATCCAACTATACGCGAAAAAAAAACGCAGAAAATGTGAGCATTGTATCTACAAATCGTGAAGGTATCCATTGCATGTAATTTCAGTTATTATTAGATTTTACCTGCATTGCTACTACGAAGCAATGTAACAGACAATAAATCTTTAGAATTCCAGCATTCCAAGCCACATCCGAAGATATTATTTACATTTGCTCACGTATCGCCATATCTAAGATGGCTGTCGCGTATGTCATGTTGGTACATTTGGATACACGTAAAAATCACGCACGATACAGAACAGTAACGTGAAGTTATGCGAGGCATCGGTCTCCGTGCATGAGCACAAATTAATCGTTGAATCAGGATATACTAATTAGAGTAACCATTTCTTTGTATTTTAACGGACAGTCATTTTGTTCGTCAAAGTCAAATCATTTTTTTCAAATAGGCACACAAAAGGCATTTTTAAACTTCAAAATTTACACGAAAATATTATTTATTTATTATTATAAATAATAATATAATTGATTCTAGTTGCCTCTTCCAAAAGGTAGTTTCGTATGGAGAAGGATGGGCAAGAAACTCCACTCCTGGAAGGTTTACCAGGAATATTCGAGCGAATATTAATGAATATTCCAATGCCGGAAAATGGGCCCGGCCGGAAAGGAGTTTTAAATTATGATTATTATGGTCAGTGAAATCTGTTTTTTATGACCAAATCAACTGGAAACATCGACTGTTTAAAAAGGTTAAGTAGGTAATTATAAAAACACTTTTTTGTGCAGTGCCTATAGAAAATTGTCTAATAAAACAGAAAGCGTTACTTTGTACCTAAAGACTAGTCATTGTGAATTGAATTTGTTAAATCTGGCACAAAAAAAAGATCAATATTTTGTTAATGGTAAAATTTAAAAAAATGACAACCAATATTTTGTGGAAAATACCTGTTTATTAAAGACGCTCTTACCTAATAATAATCTTAAGACAGATTTCCACCACACCTAGTAAACAAACCTACAACAAAAACCTCTTTCTCTAATTTTAAAACATGGCAACACTACTAATTACGCGCTAAAGAAATACACTCGTGCTCATAATTGTTCATTGTTACTCCACGTTAGTCATAGTATAATTAATGTAATATTGTTAGAAGGCAGAGGATTTGTTTTGGTTTCACTTTACAGAAAAATACACATAGGAAGTTTTTGTAACTACTTACAAAATAAAATTATAGAGCTACGAGTAGCGACTTAAAAGCGGCCAAGTGCGAGTCGGACTCGCACACGAACGAACGTACCACTAAAATAGTTAACAATATTTTCTAAAACAAGTGTTTTATAAAATAAAGTTAAAAATTAAATGGGGTACCTATAAGTATAGGTACCCCATTTAATTTTTAACTTTATTTTATTTATATTATTTGTTGTTACAGCGACCATAGGAATACACACTTTGTGAAAATTTCAAGTGTCTACATATTACGGTTCAAATGACACAGCCCTGTGGCAGACGGACAGTGGAACCTTAGTAATACCCTGTAGCTCCCTTCGGGAACGTAACCCTAATAACAATTTCATCCCAAAACTCACTCATACGACATGCGACAGACCTGCGGTGCTATTCTGTAAAAATCTCACCTTGAAAACTTAGGTGAAGTGAGCGTGGAGTGAGCTGTCAATAATGTCAATTCCTAGCAAAAACAAACTCACTTCAAGTAAGTTTTCACGGTGAAATTTTTACAGAATCGACCGGCTGGTGACCAGGTGGGGCGAACGGAGCTTGACTTATCCAAAAAGTATTGGCCGGCAAAAACACCGAAAAGTGTGCGTAGAAGAAAGAGGAAAGAGTTAAGGCTGTTTTTTCCATCGCCAGATAACTTTTATTCAAGTAATAAAATTGACGTTTGACAGTTTTTGTATGAAACAACTGTCAAAATTTGAAAATTATTCCTCGAATAAAATTATCAGATTATTGAAAAATCAGCTCTTAGTGAAACACGATAAGGCTAGAGAAACTTCGGTGGAAAACCGCAGTTCGCCGACATTTCGTCGCGTCCGCTCATTGTTTGTCCCTAGCCTGCAATTTCCTTAAAATAAAAATCATCATCATCATCTGCCTACAGCAGTCCACTACTGGACATAGGCCTCTCTAATTGCACGACATTTAGCTCGATTCTCGGCAACTCTCATCCAGCTGCTACCAGTCACTCTGCGAAGATCGTCGCTCCACCAAGCCTAGGGCCTGTGCACACCGCGTTTTTAAAACGCGCCGTTGACGCGCGTTTTAGAAACGTGCGTCGACGGCGCGCTTTTATCCTACAGAAGGTCTACAGGCTGCGTCTGACTCGCGTGCGTATCGCGTCTATATCACAACAAACGCACGTCAACAGCGCGTTTAAAAAACGTGGAGTGTACAGGCCCTAAGGGCGTCCTACCTTACGTTACGGACTCCAAATCGCGCCCGATTCAAATAAAAATATCAATATAATAATAATATGGCCTACTAATATTCCCTCTACAGTAATAATAATTATTATTAGGTAATGATTGCTAAATTATTATTAATGATTGCTAAAACATATATGTAAATACAATAAGATAACTGCGATTAAACTTTAGTAAGACACCAAAATAAAACCAATAAACGCGTATCTTAATTTTTTATATCACTGTGTGTCAGGCACTAAAGATATTCTGCCAATCGACAAGGACGTTTTTTTTTATTGATAGATATTGTTAAATGTTTAGCTACACATGCTAATATTCATTCTATTATTAGACAGACTTGAATGAAAAAAATGAACAAAATAAATAGGTATATCAGAAATCAGAAGAGAAATATTAGACCATTAACCAATTTAGAATGTCCAGTTCTGAATTATTTTGAACTAAGATAGCTGGAGTTTAAGGGCAGAGTTTTCAATAGTCAGATTTTAAGAGGGTTTATATAATATTGCGGTTTAACAGCTTTTGTATAAAAAATATGTCAAACTGTAATATTTATTCTTCAGATAAAAACAGACAAATCTTTGTGACTGTTGAAAAAACAGCCCTTCTAAAATTATAAGTATACAAGAAGAAGTAGAAAGCAGAAACAAAATGCTGGACGAAGAGTATTGAAAACTTTATAGTATAAAACTTAATGCAATGTTACCCGAACATGTCTGCCATCGAATCAAGAATCAGCATAAACCTTAATACCTTTTAGTTCGATCTGACAGTAACAAGGCAGTTACTCCTAAACAAGGCTATACAATTCTGCAAGGGGACCGCACATGGACATACCAAAGACAATAAAATAAAGTTTCTAACATACCAATACAAAACAACTTTCGTTGGCTATTTAACCAAATTTAATCCGCGCATTATGTCGTTTTCCCGCGCTTTCTATTCTACTGGTGCGTTTGTGCATACTATAGCGATCGATTTTACGCGCGGCAAGACAAGTGCAGGGTTTACGATTGTCTTGCGAATATTCGAATAATGTTTTATCGATAAGCGATGCTTGCTTGTTTGATGGTATCGATTGCTGGAATCCTCTCGATAAAAGACTCATTGTTTTTGGCATTGCGTGTTGGGCTTTTAAATTAATATGAGATACACCTCTACTTAACCCTTCGGAGAATACAGGCGTGATGTTCTGCACCCCAATTGCGTGATACACTATCAATTCACAATCAGAATCGTTTTAAACGATATTGCTAAACCATTGCTTCATATGTTTGAAAAATGTGTCTGCTCAACAGTGTAAATACCGCAATGAATGCTGTTGAACTGTCAAATTGAAAGCCATTGCTACTGTTAGCGTGTTACGCAACTACGTCGCTGTTATCTTATTATTATGACTATTATGAGACACGGTACGACGCAAAATAATAAAAGTTGTTTTTGACTTGTTGAGATGAAAAAGATTTTAAGTGAAAAAGTGTGTTAATAGGTCGTAAAAAGCAAATGTCAGACTTGACTTTTATGTCAATTGTCACATCGGCCTTGAAAGTTAAATAAAAACCTAATAAAAATTATCAACAAAATAAAAATACGTACATAACTACTATGTAGATTCAGATGGCCATCAAAACATAAGCGGAACACGTTTCCTCTATCTCAAAAAGCCATCTTCAAAATGATATCATTAACCTATTCTTTTTCTGCAGCTTAGGTAATTGTCCCACCGTCCGTCGGTCATCAACGAGAAGCAAGTAGAGCTAGCAACTAAAAACCATTTGGCAAACGGCGAGTGCGCGCCGGCGACGAGCGATTACTCGCTGGTACAGCCCGATTTAAAGTTGAGGCAGTTGTCCCACCGCCGAACCGGCAAGGAAGCGACTAACTATCGGCTATTTTCTCGCTTAAGAAACGTACAATAGATATACATTCCGTGTAAACAAAAGAGATACAAATATTAATAGTTGATCGCTGACTGTTCACACCGCCGGCGAGGACTCGCTCCACTGGTTTGTCGCTGAGAGACAAGAGTTATCAAAGAAAATACTCGCTCAGCGATGCTCGCTTGGCGGTCAGAGCTCACGCCGAGAGACCAACCAGACGAACCCCTGTGGGACTAAACGCCCCGAGCGAATGATGCGAGTAATCGCCTGTCGCACTCGGACAGTCGCTGATAGCCCAGCGACAAAACTATCGGAACTACACAGTCTCTACTCGCTGCTCGCCAACTCGTTTTCAGTTTCAGTTTCGTTTTCAGCGATCTCTTTTACTTTAACGGGACCTACAACATTTTGTACGTTTCATGAGCGAGAAAATCGTTAATAGCTTAGTCGCTTACTCTTTGGCGGTGGGACACGTGCCTTAGGTATACTTACTCACTTAGGCTGCCCGCCCACGTCCGATAATCGGTGACCGATTTTTTGTAGGAGAAAAATAGAACGTACTGATGGCAATAGTGCAACGCACACGTCCTACAAAAAGTCGGTCTAAATAACATAGGGCGAAATAATCTGACCGATTGTAGGACCTACAAAAAGTATGCCGTGTGCGAGCGCGCTTACGGTCATCGTACACATTGTTGGTATGCTTGACATTTACCAACCAACACCCCGGAACGAAGCAATCTGTCAGTACCATCACGTTGACGCATCATTAGATACTTGAACATTTATTTTCACTTTCGTGCAAGTCATTAAAAAAGTTATACATCGAGTTTCTATGTAGCAATAGGGAAGTAGGGCCGCGATTACATCAGAGTTCACTTGTCGCTTTGTAATGTCAACAACTATAATATTATGTCAAATGTTACCATTAAAATAGAACTTGGTTAAAAGTTAGAACTGCATGCTTAAAGGCCTACGCAGACCGGGACGACATGGCAAGGGATTTAAATTTTTACTAATGGACATTCAAACGTATCGATATAGAAATACGACATAAATTGCTATGCTTTAAAATAATGCCGTGGCATCGAAACGGATTTCATTGCACGGCATTGAAAGACGCGCCACTGGCTCCCGCGGCGGGATGCCGTGGAGTCCTGCGGTAGGCAACGGCATGGCAAGGACTCCGGCGCTCGGTGTGACATACCGCGGGGTGAGGAGGCGGGAGTAGAGAAGCGGGGAAGCCGCTGGAAGGCCGCGGTATCTAAGCGGCTAGTGTGCGTTGACTGACGGCAAAAACTCTTGCCATGCCGTCCCGGTTTGCGTAGGCCTTGAGTTACTTGTATGTTTGTGACCTTGTGTAAGTTTTAATCACACTAATATTATAAAGGGAAATTAGAGGATGTTCGACAGATTGGGACTAAAATCAGGCTGTGAACGATCTTAAAATTACGAGAATTTTTATTTATTTATTTGTTTATTTATCCATTTATTTCAGGCATCAAGGCCCATATAAACACATACAACACCCTTCGGCCAGAACTCTTCCTTGAGGAGCTTCTCGAGATGCTGTGTCGGAACACGCACCACGAACGACTTGAAGTTCGTGTTGTGACGCGACTCCAACTTCTCGACCCTCAAAGTCCAGCTGGTCTTCGCACGCATGTACTCCACGATCTCCTCAACCTTCGTGGAGTGGTGCAGTCTGGACACGTACAGCTGCGTCGATGGGATTGCTGGACGCAGCAGCATGTTAGGTCCTGCCTGCGCGGTGCTGCACTGGTTCCGACAAGGAGGCTTCTTCTTCTTCTTCTTGTCCACCTTGATGAAACCATCCTTGTCGCACGTGTCCTTCTCTGGACCCTGCCTTTTCAAAACCTTGTTTGGTTTCGACCGGCTGCGTTTATCCCCATTTATTACCTACCCCTATGATCTCAGTCTCAATCTGGCCAAAAATCCTCTAATTTCCCTACATTTTTGACAACTTTTCGACATTTGTTTGTCGCCGAGAAGAGACTGCGACTGGGTTTTAAAAATTTTAAATTACTAGAATTGCCCCTCAGATATCATTGTTAATGACTGTTCTGTTATAGGCTCGCACAAAGACGCGACGCGATTCTGTTAAAAACAATTTCCATGTAGTTTTCATAGAAACTGTTCTACTTACTAGATTCGCGTCGTGCTGTCGTGTCGTGCCTGCCTCTACACTTCTCCGGGCAATCCGTTACCCTTGATAAGGGAAAGAAGACGTTATTTCAAGTTATTTTCAAGTTCAATAGAATAGTTACGTATCATGTAGGTACTCACACACTTTACACATGTTGTCAGCATGGTCGTAAGTTCATTGGATAACACTTTACATACATTAGACTTGTTTATTTACAGTTTATGATTTCCTTACACTACACACGCTTTTTCAAATATGGTATGAACGTGTAATAATTATTTAATACCTGAAATTATGCAAGTTATTTTTTTCTATCAACTTACATTGGACACAGCTTAGACAAAGAAAAGTATAGACGGCGGGTAGCTCCATTTCATTTCCACAAGAAAGGGATAAAGTATTGAGTTATTATAAGTAACAGAAAAGGATAAAGCCATACTATTTCCGTCTCTCACTGCGTGCCAGTTTTTTCAAGGGAGCTACTTACGTAGCTTAGAGTAAGAAAGCTATAGAGCATCGGGTAGCGTGGCCACACATGAGACAAAAAACTAACTTAACTAACATAGGCTACATAAGTAGCTGCCTTGAAAAAACTGGCACGCAGTGAGAGACGGAAATAGTATAGCTTTATCCTTTTCTGTTACTTTAATAACTCAATACTTTATCCCTTTCTTGTGGAAATGAAATGGAGCTACCCGCCGTCTATACTTTTCTTTGTCTAAGTTACGTAGCCTATGTTAGTTAAGTTAGTTTTTTGTCTGATGTGTGGCCGCGCTACCCGATGTTCTATAGCTTTCTTACTCTAAGGGACACAGTCAACACAATCTTGACTTTGACAGTCAACACGATCTTTTTTTTTTGAACTAGTTAATCCTAAGGGATTATTATCCTTGATTATTTTTATGATGAGTCGTAAGTAGTTGAATTAGTCAATAAAAACGTTATAGTGAACGTAAATGTAACATTGTATAACGTTCCAAATGTTGTGTGTCACAGTTGAAATGGAAAAATGTTAACCAAATTTTGGAGGTCACTGTACAGACGCCAGCACATCAAGCTACTACAAACTGTCAAATTTCTTTAATAGATTTTCAACTTTATCGCTAAAGCATAAGGTTCAAAGCTGATTGGGAAAATTTGACCGTTTCGGGGACTTGATGTGCTGTCGTCTGTACATTTCGTAGGGTAGTGCAGGCACGCCTTTAAGAAATATAAGTTTCATTTTCAGGTAGTTTTCAGGAATATAATCATCATCTGCCGAGCCTTTTTTCTGCTTAGCCCTAGAGAAAAATAGGTACCTACCTACTAAAATATCTTTGAGTTTGTAACTTTGAATTTTAACCAATCAAGATAGAAATTGGGCAAAATATCAACACAGAATGAATATTTCGTGCATAAACTGACTGATCAGACTGTTTTAATAACATTCGTATTTTCTAACATCTGCTGCGATAGACGAGTGACCAAAAACATAAATCTGCTCCAAAAGCAGGGGCGTAGCTACCGCCGTATCAGCCGTATCAATGATACGGGGCCCCCCGGCTACAGAGGCCCCTAACCTGTGTAAGCGAAAATTAGTAAAATGTTATCCACAATGTCACTTAATCTCGTGCTTCCCGGGAAAAAAAATCATATTAAAAAAAAGTGTCATACGTGCCTATAGAGGCAGAAATTTTAGACAAACTGAAATCGTCTTCGGCTATAGGTAGATGATTTAATAAATCAATTTTCCGAAAAAAAGGCAAGAAAAGTGTATATTTCATTTGAATTGTTTGGCTACACAGATATAGATATACCTAGATAACGCAAGAGTAACTACTTCGCGTGCCAAAAATTGCACCAACTTATGATTACAAATCGTAAGGCGCCCCTTTCGCGCTCAGTCCTTTGTACTGCTGGCTAGGTAAGTGTGAGCGAGAGCGCGAGCTTGTGACGTCATAGAAGGTAGTCAAAAAATGGCACGCTTGGTTTTCATACAGTTCGTGATACTTGCGTTATCTAGGTATATATCTGTGTTTGGCTAGCTCAATTTCTAGGAGGAAGCGATAACTTATAATCAATCAATATTTATTTTTAATGTAACTAATTTTGATACCAAGGCACGCTACGCCGCTGTCCAAAAGTGTCTAAGTTTTTAATTTATCTATCTTTTAATGGAATATAGCTTTAATGGAAGGCAATTTGAAAGTAACTAACATTGGAAGTCTAAAATGTCAGTGAAATAGGGGTCAGTGTGGTCAAACGCCGCATTACATAAGTTGTAAAATGAAAACTTTAATCTGGGTCAAAATGCGCGAAATTAATATTCATTATATTAATTAATTTACTTTAAAAATTAATTAATATTTGATATTGTATGTACTATAATTTCAATAATTATATATTATAATTTGAGGGGCCCGTGGCTAAATAATGACAGCGGCACAGGCCGATCAGTCAGGTTAAGCTACGTTTGCCGCGGTTGGTCTGTGGATGGGTGACCATCTTTACATACCGAGACCCCTCCATGCCTCGGAAAGCACGTTAAGCCGTTGGTCCCGGCTGTCATTCGTAGATCTTTGACAGTCGTTACGGGTAGTCAGAAGCCTGAAAGTCTGACAACCTGTCTTACCAAGGGGTATCGTATTGCCCCGTAACTGGGTTGTGGAGGTCAGATAGGCAGTCGCTCCATGTAAAATACTGGTATTCAGCTGCATCCGGCTAGACTAGAAGCCGACCCCAACATAGTTGGGAAAAGGCTAGTCAGATGATGATGATGTACTATAATTTCACTCGTTGCGCGACTTGCGGTGCCATTGTGTCGCGCACGATTTTATCGCGTGTCGTGCCTATTTGAAGGATCCTTAATGCTTTTGGAGTATCAAGGCTTGAAAAACGACCACGCAAGTCAAACGTATTTATTTAGGTATAGAGATCTAATCAGAAGAAAGCAAAACCTTTTCATCACCATAAACGGCGCAACCGTTAAAACAAAGACCATTTCCAAATATGAAACATGAAAAAGTTAAACAAAACACAAATGGCGGAGAAAGTGGTGTCTTCCTATTCTCACTCAGGCTAATCATTGGAGGAAACTACGCGTCTACTTATGTGGAGTAGGTAAGTACTTAAGAATATGTAAGATGGCAGATAAATGCGTGCTTCAATATGAGAAGATGGCTCATTAGAGTTTGGTTTTGTTCGTTTAAAAGTTCCTCAACTCAAGATTTACACTATGATAGAGAAGAAAGTTTTGTTGTCACGGGTTTTTGTCGTTACGGGTAGTCATAAATCCAAAAAGTCTGACAACCAAAGTAGCAACCCGCACTGGGCCCGCGTGGTGGATTACGTCCCACTCCCTCTCACCGAGAGAAGGCCTGTGTCCCAGCAGTGGGAACATTTATAGGCTGATTATGTATGAATATCATTAAACTGACCAAACATTTCCATAAAAATATGTTACAAAACTTTACATTCCGATTCGCAAACTATCATATCTGAGCGGCCTTCGCAAATTACGCGACAAAACTACAAAAAACAGCAATCTTTTTTTAATATCAATATTATTGGCGTTGCAAAATTTTTATAACGATTACATCTTGGGAAAGGTAAATTGTACGAATTTAACGACACTTCGACTTGTGAGCAACACTTATACATGCGCAATGTGGCGCCTGTACAGAGAACCAGCGGTGCTATTCTGTAACTCACCGTGAAAACTTAGGTGAAGAGAGCGTGGAGTGAGCTTTTAATAGTGTCAATTCCTAGCAAAAACAAACTCACTTCACCTAAGTTTTCACTGTGACATTTTTACAGAATCGACCGGCGGCATCCGTCAAGGAGGTGATTCTATCATTTTTCACGCATCGGCACCCTAATTACGTAACATACTTTCAATTACAATGTAAATCATTTTTAACGATATTGCTAATCCATTGCTTCATATGTTCGAAAAATGAATCTGTTCAACAACGTCAATAACGCAATGAATGTTGTTGTCAAAATGAAAGCCTTTGCTAGTCTTACTATGTTATGCAATTATCCCGCTGTGCTGATAAATGATTTATTTTCTGTAAGTAGGTTTGTACAAACACTTTTAAGTCTCCTCTACACGTCGTCAGACTCATCAGCCGATGGCCATCTGCGAATGCCTCCGACGACTTGTAGAGGGGTAATTTGCTAGTCTGTGGTAGGTATTTAGCCTCTGCCGAAGTCAAATACCTCCCACAGACTAGCAAATTACCCCGTCTACACGTCGGCAGAGGCATTCGCAGATGGCCATCTGCTGATGAATCTGTCTTTACACGTCAATCTGATCTGAGCTGATCTGAGTTCATAGCAAAAGAGGCAAGAATACAGGCAGGGTGGCGATTTAGGCGATTCTACCCCGTGATACTATGGTTTAGTATCACGGGTAGAATCGCCTAAATCGCCACCCTGCCTGTATTCTTCCTCTCTTCGTATCGTACCCAGAGCCGGATTAGCCCATAAGCAAATTAAGCAATCACGTCTCGGGAAGGCACCATCAGGCCGAAACAAATTACTCTAGTGTTCCCTCCTAATACACAATGATTAAGAGCAACACTATAGTGATATTTGTATCACAGATCAACTAGGTATATTTACAATAATTAAAAAACAGCATGATAACTATTTCTTTAGTAGGTATCCCATTAAAAAGATTTACAGCAAAAAACAGCATAACTATAAATTGTTTTTTAACGCAGATCATCTAATTTTACAATAATAAATAGGGAACACTAGAGCAATTTGTATCACAGACATAAATTCGAAAAAAAAAATAGAAAAAAACAAACTAACTCTTCAGCTTTATAATATTAAGTATAGATTATATAGATCTCTTTTTACTTTTCTTGAACCTGACTCCTGAACTATTCGCGAGACGAGGGTATTAACTATTGGGAAAAAATGTCGCGTACGTCAACACTGTTAACCATTCCCAGTAGTTAATAGTGTAAACCACGGGGTATTAATCAGCGGGAACGACCGCACGCAACGAGCGGTGCCTTTGTGTCGCGCGCGATTATATCGCGTGTCGTGCCTGTTTGTAGGAGCCTTTATTCTACGCGATCCTGCAAAAACGCTGCGATGTTTACCTCTCGGACTCTCTGGATGTTTAGAAACGCTATTTAGCCTTTGGACACTTGAATTACGGTTAAAAGATTCCTCTCGGTCGGGGCTTGGAATTCATTTATGCCATATATAGGAAAGTCGTGTTTGGTTTAAAGATAGGATCAGTTCACAGGTCGGTTGAACAGCTCCTACGAACATTTTTCTCAATTTATAATAGTATTACAGCATTAATCACGGAATAGTAAGCAGTTAGCAGCTACCTCGTCGTCGTCGTTTCAGCCGATAGACGTCCACTGCTGGACATAGGCCTCCCCCAAATTTTGGGAGGGTTTGCCATAATCGCCACGCTTGGCAGGCGGGTTGGCGATCGCAGTGTGGTATGATGGTGGAATACATAGAGAACGCTGCTGCCCATTCTTCGATACGACCCTTAGCCGCCTTTTACGACACCCACGGGAAGTAAGGGGTGGTGGTATTCTTTAAGTCCGGCAGCACACAGACAGCAGCTACCTACGCTTTATGATTTTATATCATACCATAACATCATGCCTGTTTTCCCTTCAGAGTTAGGCAGAGGTGCATAGATTACAAGGTGGCCGAAAATTAATCACTCAATCGGAAGATGTTCTAATTTTTGCAAATGGCGTCGCACGTCATTCATATCTGACTTTTGTGAACTAGACAAACAGAATACGTTTGTATTCTGTTTGTATAGTTCAGACAAGCAATGGAGCGCTATGCTCCGCAAGGTATTGGATATTGTGAAGGAAGCGTTTCCTCCCAGGCCAGCATATTCACCCGATTTAACTATCCCAGACTTCTTTCTTTTGGGCTACTTGAAGTCGCGGGTTTATGCCAACAAGCCTCAGGCAATCGCAGCCCTTAAGGAGGATATTCGACAGGAATGCGAACAGTTATCACCGGAAATCTTGCGGAAAGTCATGGAAAATGCGATAAAACGGGCACAACTGTGTAACAAAACTGGCGGCAGCCTCTTGACGGATATCATCTTTTCCACTTAACAGAAAAAATTGTAAAGATCCAAATTAAAATTTTCCATCACTCAAAATATTTTTTTTTATTTTGTCAAAAGTTACTCAAAAACAAAATTGGATGAATAATTTTGGGCCACCTTGTGATACACCCACATTTCGCCAATTATGCTTAAGTCCCATGTAATTGGGGGCGAGCCTATTGCCATCACCAGGCACAAATCCAGACTCGTGCTGTTACTTAAAATTTCCTGATGGAAAAACCCCATAACACTGCTCGAATTAGGAATCGAACCCAAAACCTCATGAGGTTTTGGGTTCGATTCCTAATTCGATAATATTAGCGTGATTACATCATGGCATGCCATGATTTAATCACGCTAATATTATAAAGGCGAAAGTTTGTGAGCGTTTGTGTTTTTTTTTTGTTTTGTTACTTCTTCACGCTCAAACGGCTGGACCAATTTTGATAAAATGTTGTATAGAGGTCGCTGACACCCTGGATTAACATATAGGCTACTTTTTATCCCGATATTACCACATTTACGCGGGTGAAACCGCGGGGCGCAGCTAGTACCCCTATAAAATAAATATTTTTTGCCAAACACTTTGAAAAAAACGTCGTAATTCAATCAAATTAATACCTAACTTGAGGTTTGCTTGAACTTTGTACAAGGATGTTGAGTGTTTCTCTTCAAGTGAATGGGAAAATATAATTATTTATTGTTTAAATCGACATCAAAAAAATATTTTACGAAGCAAGCTATTAATATCCAAATCGTTGACACCTTTTGGAATTCTTGGCATGAATTGAAATGGTGCTATTGGATTGTAACTATAAGGGCCCTATCTCACCAGGGCCATAATTCACTATGAACATTTAACGATTCCTTACTTCGAAACCACGTCAATTCCTTAGTTAATCACGACATGTGCTATTAAACTTATTCTTTATCTATGACACAATGAACGAAACCTCGCGAAATTAACGCGAAGTCTTTATGAACTGATGTTTTTTTTTTTTTTTTTTTTTAATTTTGTTTTTTTGTTTGAACGGTCAAAATAGGTACAGACGCCAACACATCAGGCTACTACAATCTGTCAAATTTCAACTTTATCGCTAATGCATAAGGTTCAAAGCTGATTGGACATGTGGTCCGTATGGTTGACATTTCGATTCCTTGCCCTTATAGGGGTTTCTACGAGACACGATATTGACGTGGATTGCACGTGGTAATATTTCGCGGGGAATAATACATACCATACAGAATTGGGGCCCTGGACTCCAGTGGCGGCGCAACCATGGTCGCACTGCCAAAAAATGTATGGATGGTTGCGCATCCGATTGGACGCATGGTGAGATACCAACCATAAACCTGTGTATATTTTGCTGGCAGCGCATAGATAGATATAATAGATATAAACCTTAGAGGATTGTGTACAAAACAAACACGAACACTTTTATAGTTCCATAATAATACCGATATTGCTAAATAAAATTAACACCACAAAATGGCGACCTCGTGACTGCATTCGATTTCATGTTATTTACATATTTTGCATATTGTTGAAATTCGAAACTTGATTTGCAAAATTTAAATTCTTTAATTAATTTCGAAACACGAAGTGTGTTGTCATTTGAGAAGAACATATTTTTAGATATAACTTTTATGTAAGTTATTATTAATGGGCTAAGATTGAAATGTCCAAAAACTGATGTAGGTATAGGTACATAAATTAAGTAGGTATTTAATGAAGACCATGAATATAGAGAAAATAAACACTTCCACCATTCCACAGATGCCGATCACAAAATTCCAAAGTATCATTATAAAATAATTACATTGATTAGCTTCATTACGACGCAAATCAGTCGTACGATCACGGCAAAAAAAGTTACAAAAGAAACGCAACATACGATGTAAAATGAGAAAATCAAATGAAGTGATGTCACTATTACATAAACATTAGACATTTATTCAAATGCGTATGCAAATCAACATATACTCAGATAAGCGCAGGGACATCGTTGTAATGAGGCGTCAACTCGATTCTAGACTCGATATCAGTGCGAGACGATTTCTATCGACTCGACTCTATCGAGATCTCGTTACGGGAGGCAGTGAGGCATGATGGCGATGAGTGCTCATACGGAACGAGGGTCGCGCGCTTTAAAAAAATAAATTCGAATAAATACGAAATTCAAATCGAATCTTAAAAGCGATCGCTGGCTGGTTCTAGTCACCCGTTTTTAGGTTCTTGAGAGTTTGAGTTGAAGAGGATTTGTTAGAAATCGAGACAGCAGTTAGAAACACTAAAATTAAATGCACCAAGAAGTAAAAACAGACACATAGTCCATTTATATTATTTTAAATCATTAAAAAACTTGAATAATTCAGACAACACAAAAAAATTACAACATACATATCACTGCAGCCAATGAAAAATAACAATTGTGCATAAGTATATAAACAATCGGTGACATTGACACTTGCGAGCCGGATCTAACGAGTTCTTATCACATGATCGTATTGTACCAGACAGACAAACAAGGTGGACTAGTAAGCCTTACCTTGCTCCTAAGCATAGAAAGCTAACTTTTTTAACGAGGTATCAATCAACTGCTTTCTATATGATTTCTATATTGCCTAAAGATAGACTTAGTTTATCCATAATTCATAAAAAGTTCTAAAGAAAGATTGTATGCATTTTTTTCTAGATTTTACGTCCTCAAACAATTTTGATTCTTAATATATTCATAGCCTCTTTTTTACGGTAGTATATGTGGGCATAATTTTATCTCCAAGGAAATGTCTTAGGACTGTTAATAATGTTTCAAGTCAGCCTAACACTGTCCACTGCTGGTCATAGGCCTCTCCCAGGCTGCGCCACAACTGCACCTGTGTCTGTCCTCCGCCTTTCGATCAAGTCTGTTTCGGCCACCTTCTTTAAGCCACCCCCTTTTTCTTCTTTCTTTACCGGCTTCATCATCATCATCAGCCTACAGCAGTCCACTGCTGAACATAGGCCTCTCCAAATACACGACATATAGCTCAATTCTCGGCAACTGTCATCTCTTTACAGGCATATCGAAGTAGTATTAAATGCAGTTTTATGGCTATAAAAGCTCTACAGGGTCTATTTTACATTATGATTCACAGTTTTCCGCAGTCAGCTCAGTGTTATACTGTCTGGAAATTACAATATAAAGGCTTTATTCCAACCACAAACTGGTTCCAAACACGATACATAAAAGAATACTTATCCCAATACCTGTTATAAACATAAGGAAACCAGTTATTTAGGATTCCTTTACAAATGTCCTATTAATTTATTTAGGTTTGGTATAGTGAGAATAATGGCAGATATTTATCGAGCAGTTCATGAAATGGAAGTTTTATTTTACTGACTTCGAGATGGTCATGCCGTCCAATCGGTATCTAAAAACATCAGGAATTTGCGATGGTTGTTCTCGTATGTTTATCATTGACTACATATTCCGAAAGTCATCTTTCTCAACTATTGTAAAATAATTTTGTACTGCTTAAATTTCACGTTCTGAGTGGTCAGAAATCACATTATTTTGAAATATCTCACCAAATATTTGGCATACTTAATTTTTAATCTAAATAACCAGTTTCAAATTGTCTAGAGGGATAGATTACAACGGAGGTTAAAATATCAGCACCGGTCTAGATACAAACATGCAAGGTAGGTATATATCGTGAATCATGTTCAAAATCTTGGTCATCACACCAGAGAACCGTTCTGTGCCGGTTCGAAAACTCCATAAAAACTCATAACAGTATAACTGGTGAATATTAAAAAGCTAATCGTATTGCATTTTGCATATAGACGGAAACAAGACAGCTTGATACTTTTTTGTACGAATAATTGAAAATTGATTCGTATTAGAATGGCCAATCGCAACATGATATCTTAAGGAAATATACGTTACATTTCAAAGTATAGGAGCATGTAATATTATCGGTGATCGTTACGAGGTTTTGTTGCACAAAGGCTGCGGGTGATATCAATACGACCCCGGCCTAACAATAAACAAATGACATTGTGAAAACCGCGCCAAGAGGAAAACATCCAATGGAATTCAAACTTCAGCTTTACTGCAGAAAACTAGGCGTACATGTACCTACACATCTCAGAGCTACCATTTAAGGAGTTATGAAATCATAAGGAAAGAGATAAAATCTCAAGGAAAAAAATAATTCCGCAAACAATTTGAGAAACTGGAAGTAGCCGATTAAAAACAAGACGAGGTCCTTGACTTTGTAACAAAGAACTTGCGTCATGCTGTTACAGAGATAACAATATAATTGCCGCAAGAACTTTACTTTCACGGACATAAGCAACTATCATTCTCTGAAGTCCGAACTAAGACTTTTGCAAGTTTGCATGAATAATGACGGTTTAGCGTAAAGCAACGGCACTAACAGTTTCAATTTAAGATTGCACTTGGATATCAGAGTAATCACTGATCGGTCACACTGAACGGGCAACGACCTAACACGAAATCTAACAATTTTCCACTCCGAGAGGCATTTCGAAAACATCTGGCGTCTAGTTCGAGAAAAATCTTATCTTTGCTAGCTTATAAAGCTCTATTTAGTGAAAAATAAGGTCTATTTTCATTTTAATAAACACAAAAGTAAAATTGCTGAAACATAGCTCTGGTTCGCTGATTCGTTAAAACGTTTGTATATAACGAAATTGTTTAATACTGTTGGTGTACTTTCTGTTGCTTTTGTTATTTGCTTCGCCACTTTTTATCGCCAGTTATAATATAAATAGGCATGTCGTCTTTCGTTTTTATCAAATACTTGTTTGGTTTAATTGCATCAACCGCTCACCAAGTTTAGACTTTGAAGTTTGAAACCAATTTGTGATGAACTGGAAACCGATTTTTCGTCAGCCAGCCATTATTGAACATTGCTTGGGTGATTTTTTCCATTCTATTTACTGTTGAAAAAACCGATCCTTACAACGAACCATGACACTTCCTACTTCCAAAATCAATCAGTATATTCCCAATCATTCCTTCTTCCAACCAAACATTTAAATTCTCCAAATCTATGTCAGCCATAGAATCAAAAAACTTATTTCCTATGTAATTCTTGCCAGTAACCGTGACGTTATAATCATATCGTTTTGTCCATCCATCAATATACTACAGAGTTGTAGAAAGAGAGCTAACGGTATAATCAGTCACATCTGAATGAACGGGCATCAGGTCTAGATTCCATCACGGGGAGACCTCGATACTTTTTACTACAGTTTCTCTTTAAGCTGCATTATTAATGGTCTTTATGCCTCTGTTAATTAGGTATCTATTTGTTTAACTTGGATCGTCTGTAGCTTTATTCGATCCGTATTTGTTTGTAATCACTTTGATGATTTCTTAATCAAATTTTCTACGTCATTTATTTTTGAGGCTGGTGTTATTGTATGTACCGTCTCTTTTATTAGAAATTGCGAATATTTTATTGGTTTCCTTTTCAGTGTCCGCTGCAACTATCGTTAGTGTTAATTCAAACTTTAAAAATATGTTTTAATTGTTTACAAATTCAGCAGAGTTAACTCAAGCGCAAAAATGTTTTGCAAAAAAATATAAACAATTTGAATATTCATAAGTATTTCGTATCTTAATAGTCTTGCCATTTAATGGCGAAGTCTTTTGTCCATAACTCACGTATATGTCGAGGAACTAGCTAAATGATATCATCACACAAAATCGTGACTAAATATTAATCTTTATTTTCTATAAGATTTCCTTGTACGATGATATTATGCCAACCAGTATTTGTGTACCTACTAAAAAACTATCTAGCAAGTTCCGTAGCGTTTGCAACAACTGTGCTAACTCAGAGATCAGTTTCGCAAATTTTACAAGTCATTTGGTGAATTTTGCACTATCTGTAGTAGGAAAACGAAATGTTTTGCATGCTAGTTTATGATGTCAACAAAATTGGTTCAAGGAGGCCAATTCTCGTACTTGAAAACGTTTAAAATCTAGTCGCTGTCTCATCTCGGCGACAAACAAATTTCAAAAACTTGTCAAAAATGTACGGAAATTAGAGGTATTTTTGACAGATTGACACTGAGATCAGACTGTGAACGTTCTTAAAATTACGAGGTTCGCCCCTCAGATCTTTGTGTGTTTCTCTTATTCTAACCTCGTATTCTATTTGGCCTGCATGTATATTAGTATGTTTTGTCATAGAATTAAGATCTGAATATAATTACGTTTATGACAAAACCGTTATAGTGTTCTCCGTTATCTAGTCAACCCTTACCTTCTTGACCAACAAATGTCAATCACAACTATCTGCAAGAACCACCATCAACTTAGCTGTAAACATACAACCTGCAATATGAAAGCGTTTAGCTTTCATATTGCAGGTTGTATGTTTGTACACAATGGCAGTACACAATGGACCTTCATCTGTTTAAAAGTTCCTCATTCCCAAAGTTCATGTTACAGTGGCGATACAACGATAACAATCTGGAATTATGTCATGGCGATTATCGCTTGCGCAATATACACAACAGCTAGTAGTAATATTCCCTCAGTTCCCATGGGCGGCACAAGCCATTATAGCTTTAATTGACTTACACCAACCGCTTGTACCCGCTTTTTAGTTTTGATTGGAGAAGGCAATTCCGTAGATTGCAGTCGTTAACTAAGTTTTGTTATAGCTTTAATTCGTAACTACTGAGTTGAAAACTGAACTGTTTTACTGGAAAAGTTATGAATTTCCAATTGGAACTATTACCGTTTTAAGTGGAAGATTGAAGGTTGAAACGGAAATTGAACGACACTTTTCACCTTGATTTTCGAATAGATTATGGTCACATCGCTGTCTAAGTTAATTACATTCCCATCGAAGACTTTTTAATAGCCTAGGGCTAAGCAAAAGAACAAAAACTGTTTCCTAAACCCATTAACTACCAACAATTTCTTGGTGAAATCCATATAAGACGACCATAACCGATGGAAACCGTTGCCGACATCGGCTCAAGCGCAGCGCGCGTATCTCTCCTTGAATGTTCAAAGAAATCTGTCGTCTCGCACGCGACGTTTTCTCGTTCTAAACATGTCTTATGTAGGTGAATACATACTATTTGATGTATGCCTCTTTACGAATAGATAAATGAGTGTAATTAGCACTTCCTGTAGTTTCAAAGTCTAGGGCATAATTTTCTTAAATTATGTGAGTTTAAATATGTGCCATTCATATGTTATGTGGCGTGGGTAACGATATGTTCTCTTGACTTTGACATTTCAAAGTAGCGGTTGTTCAAATGAAAACAAGATGCAAAATTGACATCTGCGGATAAAGAAGGTTATTTAGAAATGTCTGCTGTCTGGGGTTGTGGCGGAGTCTACATCGTCCCGATATCAATCGTCGAGCAGTTGCCCACCAGATACAATACTCGTCAGGGCCTCAAGACTGCTATTACAATAGTGTCAGAATGGTCTATCATTGATTTCATAATTGTTGATTATGACAAGTTTGGTAATCTACTAATATAATGGCGTCATTATGACTTTCCAACGCTCAACCACTGACATTACCTTGAAAGAAATGGCATAGAATGGTAATCTCGTACATAATGAAAAATGAATTACGCGGTAATCTGCAAAAATTTTGACAGTTCCTTTGATCAGTAACCTACCATTAGAACGTCATTGTGCAGTCATTGCTTTTAATTTGTTACGAGTATCGTATAATTTCTGTGCCATTGACCGACCAATGATCGACCATTATGAATTTAGCAGATTTCGAACTTTTAGCAAAATGACAATGGGATGGTGGTGGGATCGTGTTGGAATGACGAATTTATAAAAATAGCAGACTAGGGCTCCTGGTCGAAGATTCTTCAATTTTCTATGAAGGATGAGTGAACTTTACGCCGTGTTCCTCATAACTCTATAGGGCGAACAGAATTTGAAAATTACTGTTTCCCACGTACCAGTCGTCTTAGGGCGCGTTTCCACTATGTCGTGACGATTAATTTATCGTTGGACGACTGTTGGGCTATGCTTGGAGTTTCCCTGCGTGATCGAATCAGGAATGAGGAGATCCGCAGGAGAACCAAGGTAACCGACATAGCCCGAAGAATTGCCAAACTTAAGTGGCAATGGCCCCTACATTGCTCGCAGAACAGATGGCCGATAGGGCCGAAAGGTTCTGGAGTGGCGACCGCGTACCGGAAGACGTAGCGTTGGATGGCCTCCCACAAGGTGGTCCGGCGACCTTGTGAAGGCCGCAGGAACCCGTTGGATGCGGGAAGCGCAGAACCGGTCGAAGTGGAGGTGCTTGGGGGAGGCCTATGTCCAGCAATGGACATCTTTCGGCTGAAATGATGATGTGATGATGATGATGGACGACTGTCGTCTCTAGCTGTTCCCGTTATATCGACTGTTTATCGTCATTGTGTCGTCGAAATATTTTATCGTTGAATGACTGTCGTATCTAGCTGTTCCCATTGGATCGTGACGACATTTTTACTGTTCACGGCAGTCACCTTGTCGTTTGTGTGATACGTGCTACGATAGATAGTCGCAATAACGACACATGATTTGTCGTCACCATAAATCGTGGCGTTTTTTTATCGTTTCACGACTGCCGTGCTAGCAATTCCCATTAACTTGACAATCTGTCGTCACTGCAAAAAAGAGTCGTCGTCGTTTCAGCCGATAGACGTCCACTGCTGGACATAGGCCTCCCCCAATTTTGGGAGGGTTTGCCATAATCGCCACGCTTGGCAGGCGGGTTGGCGATCGCAGTATGGTATGATGGTGGAATACATAGAGAACGCTGCTGCCCATTCTCCGGTACGATCCTTAGTCGCCTTTTACGACACCCACGGGAAGTAAGGGGTGGTGGTATTCTTTAAGTCCGGCACCACACAGACATTTAAAAAGAGTCGTGGACGACAGTAAATCGTGTAGTCCTATATGTGAACACCTCCATTTAAATACACAAGCCACGACGCTTTAAACGACACGATAATCTGTCGTCACGACATAGTGGGAACGGGGCCTTAGACTCAAAAAAAGATGACTTGATTGAATTCCATAATTTTCTAGAATCTTGGAGCCCGGTTTCCTCTGTTGAAATTCCACCTACTCAAGTAGCTTCCTATACTTAAATTCTAGCAAGGTAAAACTGAGTTCTATCATAATTTAAAAAAAACAGTATAAAAACTGACGCGACACTAAGGTCACTCGACCCTGAACAATGCAAGTCAATATGATTGACATTTAACACCACTCCCTATTCTATCAGTCAGGGTTCTCACTCTTAAATAACGGTTGGTAAGCATAGAACTTAAATGTACAGACAACTGCACATCAGGGGTAACAATTTGACATTGACAGCGCTCTTTATATCCCAGCAGTAAGGGCGGTGTTCGTTGCCCAAGTGTTGCCACTGATTCGCTGTTGCTACTGCCTATTTTTACCACAGCATGAGCCAATCTTAAATAGTTTTAGGCGATACAAGAGCAAATCGTTGTTAATTATCGAATAGATAAACAAACCCAAATAGATTTCTGATAAGACATGTACGTGTAGTTAGTTACGTGTGAAATTTTCTTTAAAAAAATCATCCTTCTGTCAACCCTACGAAAACAAAAAGCTTTAACAACGCCTCCAAAGAACCTTATAACAAAGCAATAAGATTCAAATTCGTAACAACCCACCTGTTTCATATTTATCAATCATAGTGACACAAGTGTTTTCTTGAACAATGCACTAGTTAGTGTGCCAGTTACCTGTTTTTAAAACACGTATACACGTGTTTGATTGTCATACACTGCCGGTTATATAACCGGCAGTGTATGACAATCAAACGGACGGCTTGAAATAACATTGAATCTAAATATTGCTACCTGTCTATGGTAAATAATGGACACTTTTGGTAAAACAATTTACTATTTAGGTAATTCATCATCATCTGCCTAGCCTTTTCCCAACTATATTGAGGTCGGATTCTAATGTAACCGGACGCAGCTGAATACCAGTATTTTACCTGGGGCGACTGCCTATCTGACCGCCACCACCCAGTTACTGGGTAATAGGCCCCTTAGTAAGACTGGTTGTCAGAATTTCGGGCTTCTGACTATTTAGGTAATTGCAACTAAGTACCTACTTAAAGCTATTAAAGATAGTGTGATAGAAGGTTTATATTGTAATTGACAATTTCATTTCAAGTCTAAATGCTTTCTTTTTCAATAACCATAGAGTATCTAGCTCATACTTTCAAGTTTTTTTTTGCCCACCGCACTTGAAGTTTTTTTTTTCTAGAGCTCCCCAATTTTTTTTAAATTACTATCTGTCGTGAATCTAAAACAGCTATTGCCACGATTATATTTAACGTGCAATATGATACAGTCGTAAATTAGGACATATAATTTTCTCTGGGTCTTATACTGTCCTCTGGAAAGTCTCAAACGAGGGGCTTTATCGTCAACGTTGAGAACCTATGATTTAGATAGTGAAGAAAATCTTTCGAAATTGTAACGTTGGGTTCCTCAAACTACCATGGAGTCGAGACAAACATAAATAAGACCGATTAGATTGAAAGTTATTGTGAGTTTACTACTGGGCTTTTTTCAATCAAAGAAACTATATAATAGTTCTTCTAATTTTAACAACCAATCTCATAAAATTGTAGCAGGCATTTCGATTTTCTAATAAACCGTTTCATTCCATTATAAGCGAGTTTTATAGCCATCGAGGCATCATCTAACGCGTAAATCTATCAAGTTAAAGGAAAGTTAAATCGAAGAATATTAAGATTACTGCAAATTGGTTATACTCCTAAAACATTTCACTTTTCGACTTGGAAAATGAAAACCCGTGTAGTTAATAATGATTAACTTAAAGCATAAAATCAAGATATTTTATTTCACATAAACCTACATGGGCACTTATGAAACGTCGAAAGCTAGGTGCACGGTTCCAATTGGTCGTTTCCTATGGAGAAGAGCCGGTAAGAGACAGGTTACTCTTTTAAAAATAATTGGCTTTTACAATGTTTTCAAATTACAGTGTTAATAGGGATGGTAGGATAATATAGGCCTGTCAACAAGTAGGTACCAGGTAGGTACTTTAATAAATAATTTTAAAAAAATTGTCTAATTGTTACAAGGCCTACGTTCTCACATTCACAAAATATAAAATAATCTATCAAAAAGGTAAATAAATTAATATACACCCTTACATTTTGATCGTTTTAATCCTTAAAAGAGGTCATTGTACTCATCATTATGAACAACTCTTACTATGGGACCTATACCCCTAGACCTAGACCCCCTGAAATAGTGAGAAAAAAAAACAGCTGTACATTTTGACGAGTTATACGAACATACGAGTAACTCGTACAATGACGCCTTTTAAGGATTAAAACGATCAAAATATAAGGGTGTATAAAACACCAAACTTGTATTTAATTTCTCTATCAAAAAGTTAATAGACGGCCAAATTATATACTATCATGTATTTGTAATTATGGGTAATCACAAAAACATGGGGCGTAGAAAGCCATATTCAATTATTACTTATACACATTGACTTTCGACTTTTACTATGTCGTAACTTAAATTGTCGCGTATAGGCCTTGCATGGTTGTTTACAGGTAAAATGGTCTTTAATATCTGATATCTCGTATGATTATTTTGTGATTATGAATATATACTATAGTGCCTCGGAAAGCACGTTAAGCCGTTGGTCCCGGCTGTCATTCGTGGATCTTTGACAGTCGTTACGGGTAGTCAGAAGCCCGAAAGTCTGACAACCAGTCTTACTAAGGGGTATCGTATTACCCAGTAACTGGGTTGTGGAGGTCAGATAGGTAGTCGCTCCATGTGAAATACTGGTCAGACTGGAAGCCGACCCCAACATAGTTGGGAAAAGGCTAGCCAGATGATAACAGGGTCAAATTAAATTAGCTAGCGAAACTCCGAAGACGTGATGGGTAAGTATCGATATCTAAACACCTACGTAGCATAAAATAAAATATAAAAGATCCATCTTTTCCCATAATAACAGTCACAAAAAAGGTGCATATACAACTAATTTGTCGTATTTTTTTTCCTAGTAGATTTTTTGTGTAATTCCCATTATATCCGCTACGTCATTCTAAGTCATAGAAAATTCTCATTAACACCTCATTAATTACTGCTTGTCACTTAATGACTTGTCGGCTGTCAACGGTTAATTTTTCCGCGAAAGTCTTGACAGTCGGTTGTAAATGGGTAACTTAACGGTCGTAGGCAAAGGGCCAACTTGGTCACAACATTAACACCATTGTGTGAAAGAATTTACTAAACTTAGTAGTTTTGACGTACTTACACGTGAAATCTAGTTTAAGAACAAAATGTCGATTTAAAAGCTGATTTCAACTCCAAAGATGTCTTATTCCTAGTCTTCTTAGTCTTATTCCAAAGGTAGGTAATGTTACTTTGTGTGTCAGTTTTTTTTTTTTTTTTAGTAATTTATTTAATGATATTCAAAATACAGAGGTTTAACTTAAATCTAAACTCGCCAAACTTGTACGTTTGATGGCGAGAACATCGAAAACACTCTTTCCCTTAGTTGTAACGCTGTTAGATAAGTGCTTTTGTACAACTGGAGGTAATTTTTAGGGTTCCGTAGTCAACTAGGAACCCTTATAGTTTCGCCATGTCTGTCTGTCCGTCCGTCTGTCTGTCCGTCCTCACTTAATCTCTGTGACCGTTAGCACTAGAAAGCTGAAATTTGGTACCAATATGTATATCAATCACGCCGACAAAGTGGTAAAATAAAATTTTGGAAAATATTTTTTTTAGCATATCTCCACATTTGAAGTGGGGATGAATATTTTTTTCGTCGTCTACCCCATCATGTGGGGTATCGTTGAATAGGTCTTCTAAAATGACTTGGGGGTTGCTAATATTATTTTTCAATTTAATGCTCCATTTACGAAATATTAAACTTTAAATTGCAAATTTTTGTTGCAGTAGAGCGTCCCCCCCCCCCTCTAAAAGCTAAACTGCTAGCTTGAAAAATCTGTAAAAATTCACGATGATAGTGCATTTCATGAACTTTGAAGTAAAACTATAGCGGTTAAGATAACTTTATTAGTTTAGCAGTAATAGTCGTTGAACTTGGGTGTTGGATAATTTTGTACCAAATACAAAATCCTTAGCATTAATCCTTTAAAGTGACGAAGATGAAGTCGTCGTCGTCGTTTCAGCCGATAGACGTCCACTGCTGGACATAGGCCTCCCCCAATTTTTGGAAGATGAAGTAGTTGCTTGTTTATAACTAGTAAAGACATGCGTTGAAAAACAAAATATAACATAACGGGCTACTACGGAACCCTACACTGTGCGTGGCCCGACACGCACTTGGCCGGTTTTTTAGGGTTCCGTACCCAAGGGATAAAAAACAGGACCCTTTTACTAAGACTCCACTGTCCATCTGTCTGTCACCAGGCTGTATCTCATGAACCGTGATAGCTAGACAGTTGAAATTTTTACAGATGATGTTTTTATATATAATATAATATTTCTGTTGCCGCTTTAACAACAAATACTAAAAACAGAATAAAATCAATATTTAAGGGGGGCTACAACAAACGTGGTTTTTTCGGCGTTTTTGCCTTGTTCTACGGAACCCTTCGTGTGCGAGTCCGACTCGCACTTGGCCAGTTTTTTACTCTTTCTACTTCGTGATCCGTAATGTCATGGTTCAGAAGCAGTTTGAAATGAAGTAGAATTTAGTATAAACACCAATAATGAAATACAGGGTGCCAAGAACATCGACGTGAAACATGGTACCTACTAGATTCTGAATCCCCGGAGTTGAAATTTTTCGTCAGTTATTTTAAAAGAAACAGCTGTTACATAGAAAAATGCAATACTTACGCGATCAATATGTATGGCACGGCAATTTTTTTTTATGAAACAAAATTTCTACGCTCTAAGAGCGTCTAAAATATGTACAGTCACGAGCATTAATATGTCAACACTTGGCAACTTTTAATTGCGATGTTTTCACGAAACACGAATGCAACGTTGAAATACGACACTTTACATAAACCTATGGGTTCGAAAATATTATGTTCGTAATAATACAAAATTTCATTCAAAAATAAATGAGAAAATCGCCTTTGAATAAAGCCAAGTGTATACTACTTATGCTCGTGACTGTACCCGCTGAATTCATGGTTTCAGTTTGCGCGTCGATACCTTATCACAAGCTTATAAGAGTCCTCCATGAAAAACAAGATATCACCAACTTTTTTTTTTAAACTATTCCCCGCACTAGCAATTTCTCCTGAATTATGGGTGCGTATACAAACATTTAAACTCACATACAAAAACGGAACAACTACTTGTAGGTCATACAAATATTTCTTCCGTGCAGGAATCGAACCCGCCACATGCAGCGCAACAGACAATAGCTTAACCACTGCGCCAACCGTGCCGTCAAAAACTTTATACAGGAACCAAGTAACATTTCAGTAATTTTAATAAAAATACGATTCGTTGCTAGTTTTTAAAATCGGTGGTACCTACAATGTGACTAAATGTACTGTCTGTCACACGTAAACGATAGAAAACATTGAAATGTGCGGCTATACTGGCCACGATGCCAGATAGAGTGAAACTACATGCATTAAACATGAAAAATAAATAATTTCTAAACGCTCAAGATTGCATCTATTACTAAACTGATGCAATTAGAGTCGAACGATCTATGATTCTATAGTTACTTTTTAGAAGTAATTATTGTTTTTGCATAATTATGCGTGTATGTATAGTATTGAATTTACTATAATTATTGTCTTGAATATGTTTAAAATTTATGAATATCTAATAGTTCCAAAAGTTTTCTCCAGCGTCCATAATTTCCCATGTCAATTAGCAATAGCTTTTCTTCATCTCTTAAAAACTTTAATTATACCTACATAACATAAACCTTACATTTTATCATATTAGATCTACGATATACCCACTACTAGGACAAAAGTCTCCTCTCTGTGATAGGGAGTGGGCCATATTCCACCGCGCGGGGTCAGTACGGATTGGTGAATGTCCATGTCTTCGGTTTATTGGTTCTAAGACATGCCGGTTTCCTCACGATATTTTCCTTAACCGCTTTGAGAGCAGTGGTGATAAAATTAAATACACAAAGTAAAGTGCCTGTCTGGGTTTGAACTAACAACCTACCCTACAACTCGTAATTCAGGACTGATACTGCTGGGCCACCACTGCTAAAGATAAAATTATTCCTTACCGTATTATTGCTTAGAGAATCGTTTTCCTACGCCTCTCTAGGCCTATCGTATAACATATCCTTGATTTTCCACTTTCATTTTCCTCAAGTATCAAGAGGTTAGCTTTAATTAAGTTTCAGTTACTTAACACCTGCAGGGGTCAAAAGTGACAAGTGTTGACATTTAGTATGAATAATAACTGTTCATGCACCAACTGGGTCATAGTCATTAAGATTATTTTAAGAAGTAGTTATTTTACACAACTAAATATAATGACATACTGTTTTTATTTATGTTATTCTATAACCTACATAATATCTAGACGACAACCTCCTTCAATGTGGCCCGTAGTCGGTCCTACTAAGGATAAACATACATCAAGAGATTTATTACTTTAATAAAAGTAAAGCTAATGTTGACATCACAGTAGTTTTGCCCATACCAGTATAAAGCCGACAACCGGTCGTACTTATTTCTACAATACTAGGTCAGAGCATGCCCAAAAATGTTATTCTTGATGATGAATATATCAACGCAGTGGCGTAGGTGGGACATGCAGAAGAGCCAAGTCTAACGAACGCAATCCATTGCGCTGCATATTCAAATAGACTGTTATCTACACCTCAGCTAGTAGTAAATGAAATGGAAACACTAGTTGAATTCGTTTTTACTTTCGCTGTAGAAGCTCAAGTGCCACTTATAACGCAGTGATTCGACTCGAATGTACCACTTTGGCGAACAAGTGAATACATTAAATACACACGAGTGGACAATTTCGTGCTCATTACCTTGACTCGTATTTTGAAAAAGAAAATCTCGTAGTTTTTTTACTTAATGACGAAAGCGTTGACAGTTCGGAATAATAATTTAATAGGGAAAATGATCCAAGTGATGATGGAAAAAAAATCAAGTAATGGAAAGAATCCATAATGGTGCATAATGTATCGATGCGGTATTTGAACTTGACACATTATTGCTTTAGAGCCCATCAAGCAGAACAAATATGCGAAGCAAGAACATTCACCCTATTCAAGTAAGAAGGCATGCATACAAACGCATAACTAACGACAGTCTCGCTCCATCGTCCCTATCTGAGATAATCACCGCGAATGTGAACAATCCCTACTTTTCCCATGCTCTCTCCACTTTCGTAGCTTAGGTGTATGCAAAGTCAATACAACATGCTAACGTAGACGCGAGATCACATTGAAGTGACGATTCAATCTCCCATTCCCTATAAGGTTAAGACTGACAAGATGAATGTGACGACTCAACCAATCACGAGAAAGTAGGTTGTAAAACAGGAAAATATTACATGCAACATTAACTCATCGAACAGCCGATAACAATCAATTTATTTCAAGAATCCTTTGGCAATGTTGCAAAAAGATTTTCCAAGAAGCTTTGCACTTAAAGAGCAAATGTTAATAGTTGTAACAAGGTCTCTGGGACATCGCGTAAGGCGCATAATTTCCATACAAATTACGGTCACTTTCGAAATTGTGCATTGAAATTCGGTTGTGTTGACAATTTTAAAACACCATTGTGTTCGGTGCACGATCGTTTGGGGTTTTAAAAAAGCTGGTGTTAGATGTGAGAACCTTGAAGCAGAAACTGCGTGGGTTGTGAAAACACAAGCACATAAAGAAGCAATGTGAAAATTGATCCTACTCTGAATGACAATGACATCAAAATAAACTTTGAACAATGAATAGTGGAAACAACAAAGATGAAACAAACGTATAATCCATTTCAATAAACCATTATTGATGCTCTCAGAATTACAAAGATCGGGTTGTTTGTTACATTCGTCACAAAGTAAATTCGCCACGATAAAAAGTATGTGTAAACTCGTCACAACTCTATTTTCATGAAAGAAAATCCGCCATATTGTTTATTTCCGTATAGACAGCAGAAATTGTTTTCTACCAGTACTTTATGCAAAAAATATGTACCTATGCAAGCTTTTGACGAATTTACACATATTTTTTATGCATGTGACGAACATACTTTCGATGTATGGAGATTACAAAATGTGACGAATTAACTTTGTGACGAATGTACAACAACCCCAAAGATCTATCAACACTTTTCTGTTAAAGAAATGCAGTATCAAATCTAATAACCCAGCATGTCTGTGGCGAGACAGGAATTTTATTACGAAACTCAGAAGAACAAGGGAAATATAATAAGACATTGTCGTTGCATCACCTTCATTCAGTCACGATTCTATCTGGGCTGCCACTTACTTGCATTAATATGGAATTATGTTGAAGAACAAACCACAAGCCGGTATAGACATATAAGACAATGTTCTGTAATACAGAGAAGACGATTGATTTAGCAGTTGAAAATAAATTTGAAACGAATTCAAAATTTTGATAAAGTTGGTGAGAAATTGTTAAATTATGGCAGTCAAGCCGTACTATACAGGTATTATAATTATGAGAACCTCATCGCAAGTAGATCAGTTTTAATAGAAATGTCAATCGTTGAATGTTAAGGTAATATTTCAAGTGTATATACCACCATGAAATGGAATAAGATTTCATAGTTGTAAATGGTAAATAAAGAACAGTTTCTTCTCAAACCTTTACCTGTCGAAACGGTACATGTGGATATAACTGCACAGTAGAAAGCTTGACCGATCCAATAATTACCGGATCAAATCAATTCTTTAAACGTTACTATATTGAATGTTAAACCATAGCCTGTCTCCGCATTTGATAAACATTTTAATAACTATTCGATTCTTGTATATTCAAGTAATTGGTTAAGCTACTGGATCGGCTACTAAGAATATTTATTATTCTAGTAGTTTATTATTGCTACAAATATCAATTAATTCAAGGGACAAGGTATACAAAATGAGATCACTCCAATCTTTCAACCACTCGTAGTTAGCCTAAATGACGTCATTTGGCACAAATTTAGAAAAGGTCTATCTAAGCTTACTCACTGTTTGTAGTCATCAAGAACGTACCTACTATAATATAACGTTATATAAATTTGTTTGAACCACCATATATTTTGTACATAATGTCATGTCAAACCACAGTAGAATACAAATAAGCACTTTAATATTAGCTGACCCCAGGACCGAGCAAAAGTCAAGGATGAAGCCTTAAAAGCAAAAGATACAATTTATGGAAATGTCAGTAGTATTAGTTATCTTTCATCGTCTGGGTTTGGTCAGAGCCGCGAGGCAAACTAGTAATTTTAAAAAACTAGAAGTTGACAAAAATAAAACCCGAAAACTTATATTAACCCTGATCAGTCAGATTAAAGTGATAGACCACGGAAGGGTGACGAACTGGACAAAATAAAAGCAAATTGTCCAAAGATTCAAGGAAGAAAAACCAGCAGTACCTACGGTCAAACAGGCTATCAGCACCAATAACCAAAATGACGATCAAAACGTAGATAATTTTAATTAGACGTTATCGTCAAACTGCCTAGTAAAGTAAACAAGGTTGCTATAGTAACGGATGTTATAAATACCCACATATTAGTAACACATTTATTCGTCGAAACTTCCTTCGTGCGTAAATAGATAAAGAATACATTAGTGCAATATTCACATTCATATCAGATATTTCAACCATATTACCAAATTTTGAAACAAGAATTGTTATTTTAAATCCTCTTATGCGCATGCCACACTTGGAACGAAGCTAAGTTAGATTCGCTCATGTAGCTTCCGCGTTTTTGCGGATGAAAAGACGCGGTAGCTACATGAGTGTGAACTGCGTTTTACTTTGACTGCAACAAAATTATAAACATACAATCTTTTAATCCATACTAATATTATAAATGCGAAAGTGTGTCTGTCAGTCTGGCTGTCTGTTACCTCTTCACCCTTAAACCGCTGAACCGATTAAGATGAAATTTGGTATAGATATAGTTTGAGTCCCGGGAAAGAACATAGGATAGTTTTTATCCCGATACTCCCACGGGATCGAAACTTACGCGGGTGAAACCGCGGGGCGCAGCTAGTTTCAAATAATATATGTAGAAAGGACCACACTATAAAAAGATTTTACTACCAAACAAACATTAAAAGGTATTCAAAGGTACCAGGCAAACATAAAATCGCAAAGATGCACTCTTAATTTCCTATAGAAAACATGGAAATGAGAGGAAGGAAAGTGAATTATCGTGTGAAATTAATATGGGCTGTCACACATAAGATTACTTTATGATACGGATTTCAGCAGTAAAATGCGAAATCGATTTTAATGAGTAAATTGAACACTTTCCATCGTGTCTTTGAGGCTTTATTACTATTAGGGCTTG
The DNA here is from genome assembly GCA_916614155.1 of Mesoligia furuncula. Taxonomy (NCBI): domain Eukaryota; kingdom Metazoa; phylum Arthropoda; class Insecta; order Lepidoptera; family Noctuidae; genus Mesoligia; species Mesoligia furuncula. The sequence goes on along the minus strand of OU744808.1, from coordinate 9,531,820 downwards.
AGTAGACAATCGACAATTCAACAGCTACACAGATTTTATACTTTAATGATGTGGTAGGTACTTTCAACTTTATCGGAATTGATAGTTCCACTGAGAGAAAATTTTCATAATATCTAGAGCTGATCGCCCTATTTCGAATAGAAATCAATTAAACACGATTTCTTTTAAGCTAGGCTGATTTTTATAACGGCAATACAGCGATTTTACGACATATAGTAAGTAAGTTAGGGAATGATAATATTATGAAAAACTTGCACAAAATCGAAAGGAAAAAAAAACAATAGTAAGTAAATAAAAACCAAGGCGGTCGAGGGACTTTCCTTGATGCGCAAAGGTAATAATAATTTAATCGCGATTGGAGATTTTCCTTAACGCTGACCGCAAGATCCTTTTTAAGTAACTTTAAATAAGATGAACTTACAATTCCATTTACATAAAGTTTATTTTATTTAAAAGGTATTTTATAGTCAAGTTATAGTAAACTCGCACAGCTAATAATAGTGTATGATAGAATTTGGGGTGTTTTCCGATTTTCTGCACGCGGACAAAATTGTGGCAAAAGCTAGTAGTGATATTAAAAAGTAATACTAAAAATATTAAAAAACCATAATAACCTTAACAAGATAATGACAAATCTAGGACTTCAATTGAGTATCAAACGTGAAACTACTGACTAAACAGTCTTGACATTATAACTCTCCATTTATTACAATAATTCGATGTAATTGTGTTGATAACCACTTCATTCAAGGCGATTCACACGTTTAGGGCCTTTGTCATACAAACAATTGAAAGTGAATATTTTTAACGACCACATTTTTAACAGACAATAACATTTATTTGTGTAGTTCCATCATTAGAGACAATAATTTTAAATTATGTAAGTCTTGTCACTGAAGTCTTGGGAATCACGAATTATGATGTGCGTGAACTTTACGTTAAAGTATTGTTTGACTTAACACTTAAGTAACAGTTACAGATAACGGAAAAGAACAAACTGATAAATTTTAAACAGTTGCAAAAGCAATTACACAGATAACCCAAAAAGATCTTCATTTAAAGGCGAAGCACCAGAGTAGTCCGCGAAATGCAAATATTCTTACGTTTTTTTTTGCATTTTTCAGGTCAGTATCAAGTTGTATCTTGAACAAAATATGATTCATTACTGTAACAAGTGTATAAGTATTTACTGAATTAGGTATAATCATTAAAATGCTAAATACAACCATCTAAATTCATAATAACCCTATTGATTGATATTGAAATAGTCATTCAAGAAAGAAGAAGTCATAAGAAAATTTAAATTTTGCGGGCTACCTCAGCGCTTCCATTATTAAAGTGACTTTAAAACGGTATGTTTCCAAACTCTTACTTTAAGAAAAGTACCGAAACAATAATCAAGCCATTAGTTCCATCGGAAAGCAATTTTAAATTCGTATTGCACTACTTAAGACCCGTTTCGTTCGATATTTAAAAAGCTGGTGCCGAAACTATTCCGTGACATGGAATATAAAAAATTCTATATTTGGAGGCGATTGCTGCATTCGCGCCAATAGGAGCGGTGAATGCGGTGCTGCGAGGTTGTTGCGAGGTCGTCACGAGGGCCGACGGACTGCACACTGGACGGATTTTAAAGTTTTATAGAGCTCACGACTTGTCAGGTCCTGTTGTACCGACTACCAAGACCTTGACTGCGCTAAGTGGTCGTCGATATTACTCATGCTGTTTACAGCATTAACTTAATTGGTCTGGCTCGAAAAATAGATCATGATTGATTTAGTTTTAATAGAAGATGATCGTGATAAGAAAAGTTATTAGAGTTAATTGGAAACCGAATGTTTGTAGGACGTGAAAAAGTTTTTCGCCCACTTTCCTAACACGCAACTCAATAAATCTGTTTCTAGATGAATACAAAAAGACTGCTATATTTCATTCTGAATTCTTAACAGCTAAAGACAACTACAAAACCTATATTTACTAAAAATGATAAAATTTCTCCTTAAGTAGTCGCAAATCATTAAAAAACGTCTTCACTTGAAACTTTAATCGTTAGTTTACATGAACACTGCTAAATAAAATCTGCAGTTATGGATTTTTTAACCCTTTAGTTCTTTCTTCCAAACTTAAATCAGAATATGCGCGAGAACCGTAAACTTTTCCATTCGCACATATCAAAACAAGTCATCAAATGAAACCTACCTCAGTGACTGCGTATGCAAAACAATGAAAAGTCTCCTTGTCCCAATTGCATCGCCCTTTGCTCAGTAGGCGGTTGGACCGGGCCGCCTTGTACGACCGCTCTAGATGTCTACTCGAACATCCTAACGAGACCAGTTAAATTTTATTGTAATTAAAAGTAAATTTACTACGACCTTTCAAGGCAAAAAACGGGTTCTACGAGGTACTCTGTTGGGCCCACTACAAAAAAATTAAGTTAAGGTTTACTTAAAATATTATTTCACTTATCTTTCGATACAAATCAAATAAAATTGTAGAAGTTTTAGGAAACCACAGCCTAGTGATCAAATAGAAGCCACTTAAAAGTTAAAAACAGAATCTAACATGTTGTGAACATAAAAAGTGTTTTAGTATGTGTAAATATTTAGTCAGTCTGGTTACATGTCTGCTTACAATATTTTAAAAGATAACGTTAAACTACTTTAATCAAAAGGCGTAGGCGTGATTTAAAAATATATGTATACACAGGTCCTATCTATAGTCTATACTTTCACTAACATTTAGATAGACACAAAAAATAATTTTGACTTTACGTAAGACGATTAAAATGGCGATTTTATAGAAAAAAACTTGTCTCAACAGATAATTTAAAGCAAAAACCATCGTTAAATTATATAAGGCAAGGCAAGTTATAAAAGCCAGCTAAAGTACTTTCCCTCAACAGCCTTTTACAAGTCGATTAGCTACTGGTACATTAATCTTTTCTTCCACTCCTTATATTTTAGTAATACCTGTCAGAGAACATGTTTTTACTTATATTATCTGATTGAAAAGCTTCAAATATCAAAGAGGCATCTGCATAAGTCTTTATCCATATCATATATATCTATACTAATCTTCTTCTTCTTAGCCTGTCGATAGCAATCTAAATGGACTCGTCCCAGAATTCGGCTACTTGTTTGGCGCCTTCACCAGCGTCCATCAGTTCCTGTAACGTGCAGCTGATAGGACACGCAGGCCACGATATTAAGTGTCCCATTGTTTGTGGAACAGCACCACATTTACACTAATAATAACGCTGAAGAGTTTGTTTGTTCGAACGCGCTAATCTCTAGAACTAAAGGTCGGATTTGAAATAATATGTTTGCGTTTGGTAGGCGAATTACCCTCAGGAGCAGAGCAAAATATGTCAGAAAGAACGATGAGCGAAAACGAAGTAATAGCACGGGCAGGCGATGCAATGCCATGGGGTAGGTCAGGGGAACAAGAAATAAATTTAACGCGTGTGAAGTCGCGAACAGAAGCTTCATCATCATCATCATTTCAGCCGATAGACGTCCACTGCTGGACATAGGCCTCCCCCAATTTTGGGGGGGGTTTGCCATAATCGCCACGCTTGGCAGGCGGGTTGGCGATCGCAGTATGGTATGATGGTGGAATGCATAGAGAACGCTGCTGCCCATTCTCCGGTACGACCGTTAGTCGCCTTTTACGACACCCACGGGAAGCAAGGGCTGGTGCTATTCTTTAAGTCCGGCACCACACAGACAGAACAGAAGCTTGTTAGTTATAAATCCCCTATGTAGATATAAAAATTCGTCAATTGAAGAGTGCAAATGCATAGATACCGTTACTTTCGACACTAAAATTACAAATACCAATTTAGGCATAACGACACGTTCCTATTGGACACGAAAACAATAATATGGTTATTGTTAAAACGTGCCGCAAATCACATAAAGAACAAACAAATCAGAAACATAATACCAGCTGTTTAAACTAACGCAAGTAAAACAATATATCACAGCAATGAAATGAGAGCTACAATTTACGTTCTTAACAGAATATATGGCGTTGAACTAACAATAGCGGAAAGCCGGAAACAGGAAACTGTTAAGTGTGAAGACACGGACACACGGACGTGCAGTCTGTCAAACTGATTCGCTACTGATCACAGCAGTATGTGTCATAAGTAGAGATCGGATATTCGGATGCATATTGACCAAAAGTGAATTTTTAGATGTGAAAGTATGGAAGCGGCTTCTTAAAATGTTTTTTCTGTAAAAAAATCCCGGGATGCCAATAACACCGGGAAAAATAAAATTATTCTAAATATAATTATGTAGTCCGTTATCTTATCTTGACGTTGTTCGCTATTCCAGTTTGGTACCCACCTACCTACTTTACAATATTAGGTAGGTAGATATGCATCCGATTCTATAGTCAGAAAGAAACACAAAATTCTGGAATCGCGGGATTTTTACGATCGATACAAAAGTGCATTCCTTAAAAGCCAATATTTGAAAGTAAGTAAATATACAAGACTTACAAACGATTCTATAATCAGAAACCTAAATTTGTCGATCCCGGAACCGCAGGATTTTTTCGATACAAAAGTGCATTCCATATTAGCCAACATCTCAACTTTAGGTGAATATGCATCCGAATATCCGATCTCTAGTCATAAGCCTACAATTCAGCCTATCGCAGACCATTGCTGGACAAAGGCCTCTCCCAGGTTGCGCCACAACACATTGACCTCCGTCCTTCGCCTTTCGCATCTAGTATGTCCCAGTCACCTTTGTAAAATCGTCGGTTCATCTGGCTGGAGAGCGTCCCACACTACGCTTGCCAATACGCGGTCTCCACTACAGTGCTCGTCTGCTCCACCGACCATTGGTCCTTTGACAAACATTACCAGCCCACTGCCACTTCAGTTTGTTTACTCTGCAAAGTATACTGGTAACTCCGGTCGCTAAGCCAACGTAATTGTGGGTTAATGATGTTGCATCAAATGCAAGTTAAAGTTATATAATTTAGGCAAGTTAATCTTAGATGTAACGTGCAGTTATTGCAAGCTGTCTTGCCTTACTGTCAGACTCTGGTCAGTGAATTGTATGTAATGATAGGTGCATAAAACATATCGATTAAATTAGCATCTGACTATAAAAAATTTGATTTGAATGCAAATGTATTCGTCGAGGATTGAATCTGCTGAAATATCACAGAAACAAAATGAATAAGAGTTTACGAAATAACCTTAAAAGACAATCTAGTTTTTATTTCTAAATGAAACCAGTTTCCTACTTAATAGACCTGGAAAAACAAGTTCCATTTCAGAAACTGTTTTATTTAGTGCTTTAGCGGACATGACCTCCGAAACTAATGCCATTTTTAATCAGGTTTTTTTTTCTTTTTTTGCAATATAATTGCATTTATAGTTAATATACCTACATTGTATATGAAATAAGCTGTGGCATTTTAAAATGTTATAGACAAACGATCTTGACCTTTTTGCGATCATAAGTTTAAAGACCACATTCATTTTGTTGAAATAAATCACGCAGCTACTTATGAAACATAAAAGAACTTAATTAAGTAACTTAAAGTTTATTACAAAAACTTATTCTGCATTGGAAGTATTGGCTGAGTGCCATAGAGAACAATCATGTTTAGCCTTGAATTTCTTTGCCCCAAGTTTAACATTCTTCAGATTTGATAAAATTTAAAACATGGAGATATCTCATGCTAACATTGTCGTCAAACAAAGTTAAATCCACAAAGGTGTTCTCGAAAATGAAAAAGGTAAACAACCAAGGTCAGAAAAAGCTCAAATATGTCCCGAGTTGGATTCTTATCAGCAGCAGGGTGATTTTACAACCATCCCGTGTTTGCACTTTCATAAACATCGGAGACCTTTGTCATGACACTGTCGCTTGTTTATACACCCTGATAAGTTGTTCAGTGTTATTCTTTCCTTAGATACTTCGAAGATGCATAGACATGCTAAGCAGGCAGCTTTTTCCATATAAAACTCTTTCATATTAACTTTTTTAATATAAGTGCTGTTTCTTCTTGTATATTGTCCTGAGACTTTTGCTACCAAGTAGCATCTATAACCTCTTCTAAGATATTGAAATGTTTGTTATCATCATAACAATATAAATATCCACATCCAGACGTTCATAAACGTTTGCAATCTTTAGAAAGTTCTAAGACCGCGCCATATAACTTTATAGTTGAATGAGTTTCTATAATTTACTGAACGTTGTTCTACATTTAAACGCAGAATGTCATGTTTAGCGCTAAATCTTAGTGGTTGAAACTAAGGTAGTAAAATATTGTTTCTTACTCTCATCCATCTCCTTGGCTTGTGAGTTTTACGATCGTTTGAAACGTAGCTTATTTTGACGAATATGTTATGTTTTGTGGCACTTACGGGTAAACGTTTTGAGACAGACGAGTTTGACTCATTTATCAAAAAAACTTAAATCTGAAGAATTTCAAATATTGCTTTCACTGTTTCTTTAATTTCAAGAACTTCAAGAAAAGTTTTATGGACGGTAATGCGCTTATTTGCAACCCGTTTTAAAACGTGAATGGCGTCATACGCTGATACCACCGCAAAGTTGCGCAGCACTACACCAAGTTTCTGGACTAATTATAAGACATGTCAAAAAACAAAATTGGAACTGCTGATGTAATGCGTCATATTATTAATATTATTTTAGATTATTATTATGCGTGAGCTTATTCTTTGGATGTGTCTTTGGTGTGGTTCAATTAATACAAGACAGAAATGTTGTTGAAAAGTTGAGTGACCACTAAAAACTGCAATGAATCGGTTTACTAAAAACGGAGACAAGACTTTCGCAAAGTCAAGGTAGACAAAACAATTTCTTTCACCGATGATCAGATGGATGGTGACTTACTCAAAGAATAATTAAACAGTTAAAAACAAATCGCTCTTCGTCCTCTGTTTACTAGAGACATACAAAGCTCGTTTCGAAGGTAAATTTATTCTAAACAGAAGCTTCGGCCACGAGTGCCGCACGTTAAGATGAGTCAGAGACCTTTTCACCCGGCGGCCATTGTTTATTCTGGACGCAAACATGTCATTAAGTTTTCCCTCACATTTTCGTTGGTGACTCTAAAAAAAGTCTAAACGCTCTCTCTGAATATTCATAACCCCTTTTATGAATTATGAATGTTTTAGAATATATAATTTCTCGCTCTTTACTGGACTCGTGACTTTGTAAAGAAACATGTTTCTGTTGAATATTTCATTATTGGAGTTTTCAAATTCTCCATTTCGTTATAAGCGTTAGGGATTATTAAAACGACGCCAGGAGGCAATCAATCATAAGTACTAAACTTTAGTTTTTGCTTGAGAACTTTCCATCTTTTATGAAACTAAAAATTTTGCGCTTAATGATTTCCTAAAATATGATTGCTAATTCTAAACGAACATGATTCTTACAAGAAAGCTTTCTCCGCCACCGTTAAAGTTATACAATAAGCATAACTGTAAACATCCGTTCTTACCTCTGCTTAGGCAAGTCCGTTAAAATTCCGGCACACTGCTTTTAAGATACACTAACACTTATTGGATTTTAGCGAGTCGATCGACCGTCGGATCCCCGCACCGTTATTCACGTCATATGTGTGTCAAATAACAAGAAAAATTCTCACAATCTCCGTGGGCACTTATGTAGGGAGCAGTCGAACACAATCACTAGCACAAAGGTTTAATTCACAAAATCACTGTAATGTGGGTATATTTGGGTGGTTGGTGCAGGGAGTGCACAGTGTGTTGCGCGCGCGGCGTTGCGCGTGGGGTCGTTTTCGCGCGTACTGGGTCAGCGCAAGCGTTGGTCGTGCGCTCGCCTCTCACTCGCGTCGGCGACTGGCGCTCGCCGCCTTCACCTTCGCCGCGCTCGCCCGTTTCGCAACCTCAGCGGTTTCCTTGCAGATATCTTGTTGCATGGCAACTGTTGAAAACGATGTGACGCCGCAATAACAAACTGAATTTCGTACATATCGATTCATTTCCAATCATTTTTTGTGTCTCGACTTCTCGAGTGATGTGTCCCACTGTCAAGTTCTGTCTTAGCACGCATTGCTGTGGGCGGTAAACAGGTTGGGGCGAAATGTAAACAAACAAACTGTCGTTTAGCCTGATGGCTTGACTGTAAATTGCTTTATAAAATGCTTTAGTCATGCACATTCATACTGAATGCAGCATTCCATTTGCTCGAATTAATTTTACAGTCGATGAAAGGTGCATTCAAAAGTTGACCGAGCTTAAAGAGACTTGTCCGAGAATCGAACCCGGAACTAGAGAGTGCAGACAGATGCACAGGTCGGACCAAGTCAAACTGGTTGTATTGCTCTTGATCTTAACAAAGACTAGCCTTTCAGAACAAGTATTGGAATACCTAATGGTATTGATAATAAAGTTTTCCAAAAAAAATTAACCGAACGTGACCGAGCGCCTGAACGTGAACTTTCTATCGATAAAGAATCGATTAATGTTACAATTCTATGAAATAGCACATATCGATGTGTGGTGAAACGCTGATAAAATCGATGCTATCTATTAACAATTTACATAAGTGTCACAATTTTATTAATATGATGTATCGGCCTTTTGTTTCGATTGTCTTCGGTGACGGATGGGCGTTGATATCTTTTGGTCGGGCGGTTGCGTGTGGCACTAGATTGTGCACTGACTTATCGGAACTAAGTCACTTTCTATTCTATTTCTAAGTACCTAATTAACGAGATATTGTTTTCGTGTAGCAAGTATTAGTAATCAAGGATTAAGATTTAGTAAATCTTAAACAAAATTTTATTATTCTCTTCATTGTAACTACATAATATTTCAACGTGTTATACATGTATACTCTTAACGGTTCAAGTAAATGAGACCTTTCCATCGTAATATTTACTACCACCAACTATAAATGTGATGATTTTATCATCTGCCTAGTCTTTTCCCAACTATGTTGGAGTCGGCTTCCAGTCTTACCGGATGCAGCTGAATACCAGCATTTTAGCTAGAGTGACTGCCTATCTGAACTCCACAACCCAGTTACTGAGTAATACGATACCCCTTGGTAAGACAACCAGTATTACTCCAGACATCAGTCAGACTTTCGGGCTATTGAAGAAGTGACGACCCGTAACGACTGTCAAAGAGCCGCAAATGACAGCCGGGACCAACGGCTTGACGTGCTTTCCGAGTCACGGAGCGTCTTGGTATGAACAGATGGTCACCCATCCACAAACTAACCACGGCTAGGTTAGCATAACCTGAAGAAGGAAGAAAATACGTTTATTTCCGATAAAAATGGCGCAGAGTAAGAACCACCCATATTACTTAGCCACAAGCTCCTCAAACGTGATGATTTTATACTACAGTTATTTACTTTCTACCAAATGTATGGAATATTTATGTACAAAATACCATAAAAATCTACTTGTCATCCTAATATCATTACCATAAACAATCTCTCTTACGCAAACATTACTGTAGGTGCTGCCTACATCAAATGATTACCCAAGTTGTCATCAAGCACAACTTTCAGAGTAAATAATGTACAATCAACCACAGGTAGAAAAGACACTTGAACTGCAAATACCGCCCTTATGCCACGAAATAAACGCACAGTTAAAGTCAAATTGTTACGAAGGAGATGCAGTTGATTGTACGAGATAATAAGTCGAAAACTTAGCTGACCTGGCAACGGATGTTCCATTAGACAGAAAATTATACCCTTGGACGCAGTGGGTAGTAGGTTAGGGATTTAAATAAGTGTTTTATGTAATACTTATGTGTCTTGTTTGTCATTTGAAGAACGCGATCGAATTCTGATGATGGTTGCTGCTGAAAGTTCTTGTTTAAGTCATAAATCTCCTAAATTAAAGTAAGCTATTTAATGTATTTAAGCAATATACATATTTATCAAAGTGTAATATATTTAAGTAATATACATATTTAACATAATCTAATGTATTTAAGTAATATACATATTTAACATAGTCTAATGTAAAGTAATATACATATTTAACAAAGTGTAATGTATTTAAGTAATATCCTTATTAAAACAAAGTTTAAGAGCGTTTACGCCGTACGGCATTTCATACAAACTTTCAAGTCCTTGTTTTTCGAAGTGATTGAACCGATTTTAATGAAACTTCATACGCATAAGCAGGATACAAAGGTCTAAAAAGTTAGTAGAAAACATTTTCGAAATGTCTTATTTAAAAAAAGATAACTGGAAATCTCTGTTTCTATGGAAAGTTTAAAATCGGTCTAATTTGGCTCTAACAATATTTTTCGAAAATGTTCTCTACTAACTTTTTAGACCTTTATATCCTGCTTATGCGTATGAAGTTTCATTAAAATCGGTTCATTCGTTTCGAAAAACAAGAGCTTGAAAGTTTGTATGAAATGCCGTTCGGCGTAAACGCTCTTAATGTATTTAACTAAAATACATAATTAACGTACTCTAATGTATTTAAGGGTTACACATATTTAACATACGAGTAGTTTAATATTTTCAAGTTATCTATTTAACGTATAGATATATAAATAAAAGATTTTTATTAAATTTTAAAAAAAAAAATACCATTATAATATCTCACATAATATAATACCGTTTAGAAAAATCTATAGCCATAATTATCCTAAACCAGAGCAGAAGTATTTTTTTTAACTTACAAATTCCTTAAAATGACACAACACCTATAAATTAATTTACTGTATCTGTAATTAACTCTTATCTTAGCTCCTACATTGTAACTAAATAGGAAACTCTTAGATACAAAAACATTTTATTAGCCAAGATACAGCTAGTGTATAGCTATTTACAAAGTAAAATTAATTTAGCTTCTAGAACCGTTTGAATCTAAATTACCAGCATCTGGTTCTTTTATAGGAATATAACTATTTACTTTATTGCTAATGTGCATACACTTTATTCCATTACTTTCAATGAAATGCTTTTATTTTAATAGGCCTTATTAAATTCAATTAATTTATAATCGCCGTAATTTCATTGTCGCAACCCATGTTTTACTATCTAAAGCGCGGGCCACACATAACCGACGAGAGATGAGGACGCGACGCAGACGCGACTACACACACAGACACACAGATATACAGATGAAAAAGCGACGCGCCTGCGTCTTGTCCTTGCTGTATGTTTTGTGCCAGCTCGCGTTAATATATTTTTTAGTAGCTGCACCCCGCGACCTCGTTCGCGTGACATTAATAGGTACCTTTTGTTTTATTTTTTATCTTCTAACATAAAAATAGCCTTAACATCAGCTATGCCAGTGAAAGTACCGGCAAAATCGGTCCAGCCGTTTCGGATATTAGCCGCACCAAACAGACATCGGTTTTTTGTTATAAATACCATATATATATGTATACATACTTTCGGGGGCCCGTGGCTAAATAATAACAGCCGCACAGGTCAATCGATCAGGTTAAGCTACGCTTGCCGCGGTTGCTCTGTGGATGGGTGACCATCTTTACATACCGTGACCCCTCCGTGCGTCGGAAAGCATGTTAAGCCGTTGGTCCCGGTTGTTATTCGTGGATCTTTGACAGTCGTTACAGGTAGTCAGAAGCCCGAAAGTCTGAGTGTCAGACTCTTACTGACTAAAACCCGCCCGTGTTCCTTCCTTAGCCCTTTATGTTCCGGGCCAGCGGTAACCCTTTCGGACAATCCCGCTGACCCGGCAGGACAACCAGCCTTACCAAGGTGTATCGTATTACCCAGTAACTGGGTTGAGGAGGTCAGTTAGGCAGTCATCATCATCATCATCATTTCAGCCGAAAGACGTCCACTGCTGGACATAGGCCTCTCCCAAAAGGGGGAGGGTTTGCCATAATCGCCACGCTTGGTGGGCGGGTTGGCGATCGCAGTATGGTAGGGTGGTGGAATGCATAGAGAACGCTGCTGCCCATTCTCCGGTTAGACCCTTAGTCGCCTTTTACGACACCCACGGGAAGTATTGAAGATAGGCAGTCGCTCCTTGTAAAATATTGGTATTCAGCTGCATCCGGTTGGAAGCCGACCCCAACATACTTGGGAAAAGGCTAGGCAGATGATGACATACTTTCATAATTATGCATTCAATAAAAGCTATTATTTAACATAACAAACAGACACTTCAATTGTATTTATGGTTTAGCCTAGGAATTAATTTGTTTATGTATAGATGAAGAATAATGAAGATACGGCAATGGGACGCCGCGTCTTCGCCACATCCTAGTCTCACGTCGCTTCTGTGTGGCCCGCGCGTAAACATCACTTCGAAATTCGAACAATATCAAGCTGTGAACCCGCCATGTTTTATTTTAAAAACAAATGAGTTTAGTTTTGAATATTGTGTGCAGTCACTTGAATGAGGTCGGAAATGACAACGTTGCAATAGCACTACAGTTGAAATACCCAAACCACAAAATACAGAGAGTACAGAAGGCAATCTACATACAAAGTGCGCTCGAGCAACGCACACATAGACACCGCTCACGGACACGTTATCTCGGAGTGGTTGGGACTAGTGCGAGCACGGGTGCCATCCGCTTGAGACACGCGTGTGTCATCATTCTCCTGCCCTTATCCCAATTTATTTGGGGTCGGCGCAACATGTCTTTTTCTTCCATACTTCTCTATTAGTCGTCATCTCGGTAGTCACCCCCTTTCTAACCATATCATCATTCACACATTCCATCCATCGTTTCTTTGGTCTTCCCCTACTCTTATAGCCGTCGATATCCATACTCAAAACTCTCCTCACGACATTTTCCTCATTTCTTCGTAACACATGCCCATACCATGACAACCGATTCCCACGCAACTTTTCAGTTACCGGTGCCACTTTCAAACTTCCTCTTATGTACTCATTTCTTATTCTATCCATTCGTGTAACACCACACATCCCTCTAAGCATTCTCATCTCTGCTGCATGCAATTGCCTTTCATTCATCCCTTTTGTGGCCCAACATTCTGATCCATACAAGACAGCAGGTCTAATAATGGTTTTATATATCTTCCCCTTAAGTTTAAGGGGAATGCGGGAGTCGCAAATTGTTCCCGTGACCTGCCGCCATTTCATCCATCCAGTGTTAATTCTGTGCTTAACAGTCCGATCTACTTCGCCATCGCTTTGCACGAGTGAACCGAGATACCGAAAGTCGGAACAGACTGGGAGAAATGCACCATCAAGTGCTATAGCTCCAGAACTGGAGAGACCGCCGAAATCGCAGAACATATATTCGGTTTTGGTTCTGCTGATTTTCAAGCCAACATTCTCCAGCTTCTGTTGCCATTTCTCCAATCTGCTCTGGATCTCAGGTCCATCTTCACCGACAAGGACAATGTCATCGGCAAACAACATGCACCAGGGTGCCTCCTCCTGGATGTCCGACGTAAGAGCGTCCATAATCAACAGGAAGAGGTAAGGACTTAAAGCCGATCCCTGGTGCAAGCCTACAGCCACACTGAACTCGTCGGTATTGCCGGCAGCCGACCGCACGTAGGTACGAGATTGACTGTACATAGCACGAATTAACTCTACATACTTCCCGGGCAAACCTTTCTCTTTCAAGGCCCACCACAGCACATCCCGAGGTACCCTGTCATACGCTTTCTCCAGATCAATGAACACCATGTGCAAGTTCTTGTGTGCACGCCTGTACTTCTCGCACAATTGGCGGAGTGCAAAAGTGGCGTCCATTGTTCCTCGACCTGGCATAAACCCAAACTGGTTTGGGGTAATCTCACTCTCCTCTCGCAATCTTTTCTCTATTACTTTCTCCCATACCTTCATACTATGTGACATGAGCTTTATCCCTCGATAGTTGTTGCAGTCCTGTACATCACCTTTATTCTTGAAGATGGGCACTAGCGAACTATTGCACCATTCTTGTGGGATCTCTCCTTCATGCAACAACTTATTGAAGAATAAAGTCAGCCACATACATCCATCTTCTTTTAAACACTTCCATACTTCTACTGGTATATCGTCTGGGCCCATAGCCTTTCCATTTTTCATACCTTGGACTGCCTTTCTTACTTCATCCATGCTAATTTCTCTCACCAAACCCATATTTACTTGTACCTCTTTGAGCAGACCATTCCATTTATTCTCTTCGTTCATCAGTTTTTCAAAATAAACCTTCCATCGTTCTTTTATTTCGTCATCTTTCGACAGAACCTTACCAGCGTCGTCTTTCATACATTTAATGTGAATTATATCTCTCGTTCTCCTTTCTCTTGCTTTTGTAATCCGATAGAGCTCCTTCTGGCCTCTAGGGCTGTCCAGTGAGTCATACAACTTCTCCTGCGCCTTAGCTCTCGAAACTGCTACCGCCTTTTTTGCCTTTCTATTCCATTCTTTATAAACCTTCTTCTTATCTTCTTTCAAACTATCATTCCCGTTTTCTACACCCTGCCATTCTTTAAACGCAATTTTCTTTTCTTTAAGCATCTTTTGCACGTCTTCATTCCACCACCATGTATCCTTTTCTATCATACCTTTCCCTTTCGATTCTCCAAATACATCTTTCGCTACTCTCCTTATACAATCTGCCATCTCTTTCCAACATTCATTCACAGATTTTCCTTCCATATCCCTCATCTCAATCATTTTATCTACCACTTGACTCTTAAACATACTGGCACATTCCTCTTTTTCTATCATACGCCATCTAGTTTTGGGCGGGGGCCGTTCCTTGTTCCTACTGGACGAGACACTGACTTTTACCTCCATTATCATCAGTCTATGTTGTGAGACTAGGTCTTCACCTGGGAGCACTTTACAATTTTTGACACTTTTAAGGCTGTTTCGTCTTACTAGGAAGTAGTCGATTTGTGTCGCGTGGCGACCACTTTTATAACTTATTAGGTGCTCGTTTCGTTTTTCGAACCACGTGTTTGTTATTGCCAGGTCGAAGGCCGTGGCAGCTTGCAGCAGTGCCTCGCCATCAGTGTTACGGTCTCCGTATCCCCAACCACCATGCACTCTTTCATACCCATCCTTCTGTCTTCCTACATGCCCATTAAAATCACCCCCCACATACACTTCTTCACTATCTTGCACATCCATCATCAAACAATCGAAGTCCTTCCAGAACTTCTCTTTTACACTATCCTCACACCCTGACTGGGGTGCGTACACACTAACTATGTTAACCACCAGACTCTCCACAATCATTTTAACAGCTATCACTCTATCACTCACTCTTTTAACATCCACCACACATTCTTTCAACTGGCTATCCAGAACTATACCCACACCATTTCGCTTGCCATCGCTTCCACAGTAATAAAACTTATATCCTTCTCCTATCTCTCTAGCCTTTGCACCCTTCCACTTCGTCTCTTGCAAACACGCAATGTTCAGTCGTCGCCTTTTTAAAACATCTGCTAGTTCTCTTCCTCTTCCAGTCATCGTACCTACATTCCAGCTCGCACACCTCAATCTAACTTCCCTCACACTCCGAGCTTGCGTCTTACGTCGCACCCGCCCGTTCTGGTGCGACAACCCTTGTCCATTTCCCACAGAAGCCGGGTGCTGCCCCTGCGCGTCGCCTGTGGGGTACGCCCTAGCCCTATCGCGCATCATATCTTTTCCATTCATGTTGCTTTGGGTTTTGGCAGGATTTTACAGCCGGCCGCCTGCCTGACACCAACCCTCCTTGGGAATGCTTTTGTTGGTGGTTAACCCGCCACCGCGCGGGATTAAATGGAAATTCCGCCATTTGTCGGTCGTCAGAGCCTCGTTGGTAAGCAGCAGGGTGCACCGCGTGCAGGTGAGGTTGACGTTTGCGGAGTCTGGTTGTTGTGCGCTCCCGTGTGTGAAGTGCAAAAATGGAGCAACAAAAAAATGGCTATCTAAGCTCGATATAATAGTTTCCTATTTTGAATCAGTTTATACGAAGTAACTGTTTTGTAAGGTAAATTCACGCCACCATCTATTACGTAAGTTGAAAACATGATTTTTTGTTTGTGTAGATATTGTGTTGTTTTTAGTGTCATTTGATAGGTTTAGGTCTAAAATGGATAGGGCAAAATAAGTGTAAATAGGGTAATCTGTTTTGAAGTTATTAGGGATTTTCGATATTAAAAATTGACAAATGTTAAAATTTATATTTTTGTTCTGTAAACTTTTTGTATTGTTATTATCTTTATTGTTTTGTTTTAATATTGTAGAATAAGCTCAACAATAAATCAAACAACTAGATACGAGTGCCACTACCGCGATAGTTTTTTGTGCATAAGCCAAAGTTGACAACCCTAGCGCGACCACCAAGCGTAGCGTAGGTACGAAAAGTGAAGTAGATACATACATGTGATTGCCTTCTGGGGCCCAAGTCTGCTATTTTTATAAATTCGTCATTCCAACACGATCCTAAAATTTTAAATGTCATTTTGCTAAAAGTTCGTAATCTGCTAAATTCATAATGGTCGATCATTGGTTGGTCAATGGTATAGAACATATACGATACCCGTAACGAATTAAAAGCAATGACTGCACAATGACGTGACGTAGGTCAGCGATCAAAGGAACTGTCAAAATTTTAGCGGATTAACGCTTAAGTCAGTCATTAATTTGTTATTATGAACGAGATTACCATTCTATGCCATTTCTTTCAATGGAGTGTCAGTGGTTGACCATTGGAAAGCCATAATGTTGCCATTATATTAGTAGATTACGAAACTTGTCAAAATCGACAATTATGAAATCAATGATAGACCATTCTGACACTATTGTAATAGCAGACTTGAGGCCCTGTACTCTTTGTATTTTGTGCCCAAACGTAGGCAATAATAACATTATAATGCATTCCAAAGATCATTTCATTTGTTTGAAATTAATTGGTTGCAATGCTGAAATCTCCAATACTGGAGTTGGAAAATATTTCTTGTAACTATTGTCACAACGTGCAACGCGCGGAGTCATAGGTCGTTTGTTCGACTAGTACTGAATTACTTTCTAACTGTATTAGTGCCTGCACAGCCAGTAAACGATAACATTTTCAATGCATTGTTGTTACCGTTATCGCAACAATTGTGTTTTACAACATGAAAGCATGTAAAGTAATAGAAAATCAGAAGTAGAAGAATTCCGGTAATTAATACTGCGGGACACTTAACGCCCCTCGACGTAATAACAATAAAGGCCTGACGCAGGCCGGGACGGCATGGAAAGGGATTTACATTTTTACTAATGGACATTCAAACGTATCGAAATAGAAATACGACATAAATTGCTATGCTTTGAAATGATGCCGTGGCATCGAAAGGGATTTAATTGCACGGCATTGAAAGACGCGCCACCGGCTCCCGCGGCGGGATGCCGTGGCGTCCTGCGGTAGGCAACGGCGTGCCAAGGACTCCGGCGCTCGTTGTGACATACCGCGGGGTGAGGTGGCGGCGGTAGAAAAGCGGGGAAGCCGCTCGAATGCCGCGGTATTTAAGCGGCTAGTGTGCACTGACTGACGGCAAAATCCTTTGCCATGCCGTTCCGGTCTGGGTAGGCCTTTAAACTTCTATTGCGTCTTGTTCAGTGTCCTTCAAATGTGTTAAAAACGTTCAAAATCTAGTCGCAATCTCATGTCAACGACGATAAATGTCAAAAATTTGTCAAAAACTTAGGGACATTAAAGAGATTTGTCGAATTGAGACTGAGATCAAATTGTGGACGTTCTTAACCTTTTAAGCGCTTGGCTAAATATCAATTGCCGTGCCCCTAGCGCGCGGCTACAAATCGATAAAATAATACCTGGAACAAATAAGGAGGAGCAATCGTTGAATAGAACGAAAAAATCATGCATGTTCTCTGTCGCAGAAATACGACTAAGCGGTAGGGGCACGGAAATATGTGTTGCATAAATGCGACACAAGCGATCAAACGGTAAATATTACGAGAATCAGATAACGCCATATTTAGCTCATTGCATTCAAATATTATTAGTATTTTTTATCTTTACATAGCGCGGGACCATGTGGTTCCGGTCCATTGGAAGGCGTATTAGGGACCGAAGCCAACTCGCAAAGGTCCCTTAGACGACTTTAAATGATTATTATCATCAGCCGTCAGCCGCCCACAGCAGGGCAAAGGCCCCCATTCCTTTCTTCCACTTATCCCTATCTACTGCACTTTGGCATACCAATCCTTCAAATATACAATTTATGTAGATGCGGTGGTCAACATATTCACGGCAATTTTTTTTTTTGCTCTAAATATAATAGACAGGAGGAGGAGACATATGACAATCTATTAGGGCTTCCAAACAAATATACAAAATTTTATAGACGTATATACCTATATATATGTTTGTCTACGCTTAATCGGATCGTATTTCTCCGCAACTATTAATCGGATCGTGACCATTTTTTTATTAGCTTACATTTACTTCAACTTAGGGTTTCATCAAAATCGATTCAGTAATATTCAAGATATGGACTAACTAATACATGTAAGTGTGACGGCCTGGCTTATTGGTACGAGCTACGGCTGTAGTGTCAAAGGGAAAACATCTCAAAACCTTGGTCAAATTCTAGTGCAATATTTACAACAAAACTATTACCTACTTATTACAAACAAATATTCCAAAAAATTACGAAATAAAACAGTACTTTATTTAAAAAAATTAAACCGGCTTCAAAAAGAAATGAACTCAAAATTATTATTTGATTGATAGTGTGTTACGCAATTAGGTTGCTGGCTACCGGGGGTCTTAAAAGGCCACTTTGGCAGAATCATAAAAGGATAACATAATGGACAGTTAACCGTTAAGTTAATCGTATCAAATCCCATTGGTGAAGCATTTTTCAGTTATTTTTTTTTGTCTGTGCTAAAATACCAATCAATCCGATCCAAATCCAATCGCAATCTCTTTGATTATACCTACGGAGTGCAGCGGAAAAATGCAAAACATGTACTGTCTTCGCCATATTACGATTCATTATGTTATCATTTTATGATTCTCCAAAGTGACCTTTTTGGACCCCCTGGTATCTACATCCTAACAACATCCCAAAAAATAAATGCAGTGCAATTTTTTGCGACTTACGATGTCTTATATGACTAGCCTATAAAGACCAAGCCACACTACAACTTACATAAACAGTAGAGAACGCACTAAAATTATATTTAGATGAGTAACAATTATTGAGACATTAGAATCGGAAACGTGATGAAATAATAAACATGATAGTAACAATCTCTGATAACACGCCATGCAAATAGTCACGCAAAGGCAATTCAAGAAGCCTCGTTACCGTACAATTATGAGGGTAGATGAATATTATATTAAATGGATGAGAGAGATTTCACTTTATCGTAAGCAGCTTAGCCTTTTCCTGCTACGATACATAATACATAATATCATGGCCTGTGTATCTACATAATACGGATGAGAGAAACACAGGACCAGCGTTGTGAAGCCGCCTGGGAAGGCCTATGACCAGCAGTGGACTTCTTTCAGCTGAAATGATGTGTAATGTATCCAAAGTACAGACGCCAGCACATCAAGCTACAACAATCTGTCAAATGTCTTTAATAGATTTTCAACTTTATCGCTAAAGTATAAGGTTCAAAGTTGTTTGGGAAAATTTGACAGTTTCGGGTAGCTTGTTATGCTGGCGTCTGTACCTACACCAACATTACGCCAGCTATATTTAAGTCTCATGTAATAATGTGCGAGCCTATTGCCATCAAATAGGCACAAATCTAGATTTCGGCCTGCTGCGACATAACCTGATGCTACTACGGGTACGCTGAAATCAGATTCTCATATGAACACATGCCGAGAAAATTATAATGACGAAGGACCGATGGCCATTGAAGAAGACGAGTCATTCGGTGAAGACGACGAATATGCTAATGCAACTTTAGAAGATAGCTAGATGCTTCAATGACCGGAAGACCTATTCTAAGGACAGACGCCAGCACATCAAGCTACCCGAAACTGTCAAATTTTCCCAATCAACTTTGAACCTTATGCTTTAGCAATAAAGTTGAAAATCTATTAAAGTTTGACAGATTGTAGTAGCTTGGCGTGCTGGGGTCTGTACTATTGCCGGGGAGTTCGTCCTTATACGCACAATAACTATTAATTTGATAGTCTATGAGGAGGACATACAAAAACAATTGACAATTGCCTTAGCGCAATTTGAACAATTGACTCCTGCTGAAAATGGTACTGACTGTCATGGAAATTATAGTATCTATTGTATCTTTTTATGCTTGCGGTGGCCACATTGTGCGATAAGGCGAACTATACTTCACGCGCTCTCTCGCACACCGCTCGACGTATTTTAAATGGCACCTGAGCGAATGTGCCGCTGTGTGTCAGGTGCATTCACTCAGGTAGGAGCCTTTTGGCCTCGTATAGGACTTTCTGTTTTATTTTCCTTTTGTTACTTTTTCTTTTTTTTATATAACTTGGATTTTTATTTGACTGTGTTTAGTTTAGTTTGTGATCTTCCTGTACGAGTCGCAATAAATACTTTTTCTTTCTTTCTTTTTTTCTTTCAGGTGCCATTTAAACGGGTGCCCAATGTGGAATACGTCCACCGCTCGACATCTCGTTGTGCAGTTTGCTGTATCGCGAGAATATAGCCGTAGCATAATTCAGAAGTGCATGACTATACTCCTAATTCATTGCTTGCTTACTTTCCTATAACAAGCATTTGACTGAAACGTTGTTCGCGTGATCTATTTGATTTACTACCCCGTTTTCCTGAGTGAATTCCTCAATGACCTCTGAACTAATTTCAAGTTCAGTAGCTGCGTGATTGAGTACTAAACATTCATTGAAACTTCCGCATTCATGTTGATTTATTTTTTTAATGTTTATTTTATCTCTTCTACTTATTTTTGTGGGAACCAACTGGTAAGTACTGCCTAATTAGGTCCATGACTTACCATTTTTATTGATAATGTCCGCGCAAGACTGTCTTTCAACATAGTTATATTCGAAAGATCAGTCAGTTGTAAACGAACCTTTTTCAAACACTCTGTCGTTTAAAAACTTTTGTTCTATCGCCACCAATGTATCTTCTGTTATCCTAACTAATATTATAAATGCGAAAGTTTGTTTGTTTGTTATGCTTTCACGCTAATACGGCTGAATGGATTTGGACGAAATTTGGTGTTTTCAGAATGTTTTGTTAAAGTACCTAGTCTATACTACTTTTCATCCTAGATCGTAAATGAAGTCGCGGGCAAAAGCTAGTTTAGCAATAAACTTAAATCAACTACCTATTTGAAAAAGACATGGACTGTCTACCGACATTTATTGCCACATGTGTATTTCTAACAAGCGACCTGCCCCAACTTCCAACCGGGGAATTGGCCACATGTCAAAGGCTCAAAGCATCAAGATTTATATGCTAAATTAATGTTAGTTAAGTAATGTTATACACAAAAACCGTATTATATGTAGTTGAAGAAGAACTAAGCTACGTCTAGATTCATATGCTTTATTCATGGTTACAGTTTCCACACTGGTTAAAAAATTACCCTGTATACAATACGGCCGAAATATCTTGGTAAGTCTGAACATAGGCACTAAGAACTTTCGCGCATGTTCTCTCACTCGCACTCGCCTCATATCACCATTTGGTTCCTAAAAATTCTTACTGCGCAGCCTTCTGCGCGAAGTTCAGACTTTTTTTTTTGTTTTGCGGATGGGAAATCATCAAATGACTCCTCCCGCTCTGGGTGGAGCGGAAGGGAGTGTCAGACTCTTACTGACTAAAACCCACCCGTGTTCCTTCCTTAGCCCTTTATGTTCCGGGCCAGCGGCAACCCTTTCGGACAATCCCGCTGACCCGGCAGGCTTCGGCCCTAAGGGGCCCCTCCTCGATGCTGACATCTCTTTGAGGCGCGCGTGGAACACGTACGCGACGTCCGGCACGGGCCTGGTCCTGATCGGACGGTGAGCTACCCATTACTGTCCGCCCGCAGACCCGCGCCTACGGTGGCCGGGAGTCATCACGCGGCTCCCGACGCCCGGAGCGTCTCCCGCGGCGGCTGGGACGGGAGGCTCTCTCCCTGAGCCGTCCCGCCACCTCCTTCGCTAGCATGACTGCTTCGCAGAAGGAGGTGACTGCCTCCCACTCCCTCTCGCCCCGGACCATGGCTTGCACCAGGGCCGGACGCGAGAGGTCGCCGTCGCTGCCGATCGCCTCTACGAGGACACGGCGGTGCTCCGCCCAAGCGGGGCAGACCTCCACCGTGTGCTCCACCGTGTCCTCTGGTTCAGACTTGTACTGTAAATATCTAGAATTAACTAATTCATTACCAAGTAATGCGCAATTCACTTCAGTCAATTTGGTGTAAAAAGCTGCAAAATGTATAAAGGCTAAACTGATTATAGCTTAGGCTACATGATAAGTGATAGTGAGTCGTGAGCGATTTGTCGCACATTGTTTTTTGTCGTCGCAAATTCCGACTGGAACGAAAATCGTGTCTTATGATAATTAAAAATAGACCTAGCTACTTCCGCGTATACAGGTGTAATAATAATATCTTTTCTCGGATTTTTTATCTGTAATGTAACCGTAAATAACCCTTCTGTAAATTACAGTATAAAATTAAAACATAACTGCCTCAGTTTAAAATATAAAGTTAGATTTATATACCTATATGCAATGCCTCAGTTTAAAACTAACTGAGGCAGTACCGACCTATATATGTATATAGGTAGGTAGTTATGTTTTAATTTTAAACTGTAAATTACAGAAGGGTTATTTACGGTTACATACAGATTAAAAATCCAAGAAAAGATAATATTTTTAGTCACAGGACTTAAAAGACCATCACAGGGTGTCAGTATTTCCGATTTATTTTATGATACTAAAAATTTTAAAAATACATGACCAAGATTTTTTTTTTCCGATAACTGTTACGACTTGGCCTATCACCCGTTTTCGGCTTGACGTTGATTTCTGGGACATCCTGTTTAAGTATATAATTTTGTAGGTATGTATATGATATATATTTTAAGAATGTATGAATAGGATTCCGAGCTACAACATAGTACCTCGGTTCTAGGATGTAGTTTTCAGCTGTTCACGTGCTGGTAAAACAGTCGAGACATGCATTTTGAAACTCGTAAAGTCTCCTCTGTAATGCTTAAACAAAGTCTTCTTTTAAAATCTGTTACTTTGGGATAGGTAAAAGATAAACTCTTATCACATTAAACATTCGTAATTATTGTGTAATCGTAGATGTATGTATTGTCCAAAATAATTCCTAGGTACTTACAAACCGCAAGCTATATTCACACTTTTCCAGAAATCTCCAAGTGCCATTCAATGTAATTTTCTGATACAGACAAAACAATTTTCCCATATTGCTTCATGTTCGACGTTTGTCACATTCCATGGTCGTATGCAATTTCTCCCAAAAAAGTCGATAGCCAAATCAACAAATCCTCCACATTCTTCCTCTTCTATTTCGACAAAACATTTCCATCGATTTCGAATCCATGTTGGTAGGCCGCCGTACCGTGTTCTCGTACATTTGCAATATTTCATGTGGTCCGTCGGTACAGTGGGTACAGCCGGTACGTCATTGTGTGTATGTGGGTCGATCGTAACAGACGATAGTCACGAACAGAGCTCGTCAACGCATCCGCCACCGGACGAGCGTTGCTCTTTTGTGTGCGAGTACGTTGTTTGGTACGACACGGTTTTCGGATTTTGATGAGAGTTTCTTATGAAACTACTCTACCGAGTAATTTAAAGATAAGTAAGGAAAGGTAATGTAATTGAGAGTTGAGCCCACCAACATATGGTGGAACCATAGCAAGATAGAGTAAGTTAGTAAGTAAGTAAGGTAAGACACAGCAAGCTCTGTCAAGTACAGAGCAGACAGATCGCGGTATAGAAGAGTAAGCATCAGCTATTCGCAAAACTGATACGGTATAAACAGCCAAACAGTAATTAAAAACTTTCAGGTTAAACACCTATCTTGAATCACACAGTCAGCTCTATTTCTATCAGCATGGAAGACTGTCGTAAAATAATAAAATAAAAATGCCTTTTATTCTATAGTCCTTTGGACTGCATTTCGGCCATGGCGGCCAATCTCAAAGGTACTGCTCAAGTGTGTGCGCAGACTATGAGACAGGGGGACGAAAGACAGTGCCGGATTAAGACTACTTGATGCCCTAAGTAATCCACGCCTGCCCTCCTACCCACTTGTAGCCTCGCATTTTTCCAAAACATCGACAAGCGATTTGTAAAGACTGGCGCACATCTTAACCTAGAATGACTTTTGGGTCTTGTAATATCTTGCTGATAAACAGCCTTGCCTTTCATGTGCTAGCAAATACTGTATCGGTGCTGTTTCTGCCTTATGGTGCCCACCGAGACGCGATGCCCTAAGCAATTGCTTAATTTACTTATGGGCTAATCCGGCACTGAAGAGAGAGTGCACGTGGAACTCTCTCTTCCCTCACTCTAATAGTCCTATGGGACGGCACGCAATCCGACACTACCGCAGAGAGATCAGGCGCAGGACCCTGCTTAACGTGCTTTCCGAGGCACGGAGGTATCACACCGCCAACATCCAAACACCAAGCTCTTACTAAGAAATTCCTAATGAAAAAACCTAATAACACTTTTCCCTAGGAATCGATTCCAGGACCCGCCCTGGACAGGCTCAGCAGTCGCGCTTGCTACCATGAGACCAACGGGGCAGTCAAAGTTGCCCTTTTATTCTACCACAAATACATATAATCATTAAAGCATAGCAATTATTTTATCACAGTCACATCGATTATTTCACATTTCATTATCATTAAGCTAATAAAAACAAACAGAAAAGGAAACCATAGTCACCCGAAAGCCAATTACAAATCCTCACGTATAGACTTATAATAATAATTATGGTGTGAGTACAAAAAACAAAAAAACACATCGCCTAAATTAAAGTAAGAAGCAATATAAATACTTAGTTTGCAATTATATGCCTAAATAATACAGAAAATAATAAAATAACAAAAACAAATAATATAATACATATAATTATAATTAGAGTTTAATTCACACGTTTGAAGACTGACGAAGACTCAGCAATACCTCAGGATAAAATATCAGGATGATTGCTGAAAATCTGTAGCACAGTGGTACACTACAAAACATAACATCAATTTCTATGCAGATCAAATTATAACTGATAAATTGCAATTCGTTTGAATCGGGGATTGTCTTACCTTTTAGCGCCATAGCCATTACCATCAGCGCTTTTACTGTTGTCAGTCGCATAAAAGCCAAGAAAGAAAATAATGTCAGAGGGCTGACGGACAGTAGATATGATCAGCAAATCGCAATAAGCGGTATAAATTGATGGATTTCTAAGTTAATAAGTACGGGTACAGTAACAAGTAATGCAATCTATAAGCATATACCTATAATTAAAGTAAACAAAATATTGTGAAACATGTTTAAAAGAGTAACATTGGAGTTTCTTGTGTATTCTTCTCCATACGAAACTACTCGTACCTTTTGGAAGGGATGACTAGAACCAATTAATATTTTTTTGTAATTTGTGTTTTTTTTGTCCTTTCGTGCCTTTTATATGTCTATTTGAAACAAACGATTTCATTTTTACTTAAGCATGGCAGACGATAAAGTGAGATCTTACAAAACCTAAATCTAATGACCATATTCACGGAACAACGTCTAAAGATTTACGCATCACCAAACTTGCCGTGGTACAATGAAAACAAACATTAATATAAGTGATGGTCCAAAGCCATTCACTGTCTGTCCGCCGATCGGATTCTCAGTCTATTCTCAATTACATAATAACAAAATATTTTACTGGTTTTGCTTCCGTTATCTATTAACAATTCAGACATCTATCTATTATTAATTCGCAGACAACCGGATTACATAGAGCTCTAGACGACAACTACAGTTCCAACGCCATTTTGAAATTCTGAAGTTAATATCGATAATTGAAAGTAGAATTACGGGTTTATTTATAAGAGATGATTAAGGCTAAGTGAAGTTCAAACGTCGAAAATATACTTATAATTAAACAGTCGCTAAACACTACCTAGCTTTAAGCAACGTTTATGAATAAAGGTGTAAATGCTGTGGAAATGCGTTCCTTGCGAAGTATATGTGATGTGACTATGAATGACAACCTGAAGAATGATGCCAAGGCAACGGTGCGGTTTAAAAGAAGATGTAGTGACAAAGATTGAAAAGAGTATGCTTAGATGGTTTGGTCATGACTGTTGAGAGGATAAATGAAAGGCGACTTACAAAAAGAACTTACAAGGCAGATGTGAGTAGAAACGCGCCGGGGGGGACGCCCTAGGACATAATTATAGTGAATGGCGGGGTGGTTCGGGGAAACAAAAAATTTCACGCGGACGAAGTCGCGGGCAGAAGCCAGTATCTCATAACATTCTCATGCCCACTACAGAAAGTATTACTTATTTTATTTTACCGTAACTCCATAAATATAATTAAATCTTGTCACCGTCGTTCATTTACTGCCAAGCCGCCAATCTACTGCTAACTGTATCCCATGGGAAGCAGCTTGTAACGTAATCGCTAATGGTATTTCCCGCCGATGAGCTGTGTTTATGTCAATACGATACTTAAACAGCATACTGTATTGCTTTAGGAGAACTAGCGGAACCAACATCTCATTCTTTATTATAAGTAAGTTGTCCTGGATGTGAAAAGTTATTTTGCTAGTTTTTGCAGACGGCAAATGAGCAACATCAGTGGTTTAGAGATTGTTTCTGTGTCTTCCCAATCTTCCTTCAGAAGCCAGGAGATTGTTGAAAATATCAATAATTTCTGCAAGACGGTTCCCAAACTTTTTTTTAAACAACAAGGACCGTTCATCTCTCGAAGAGTCGAAGAGTGTCCATGGATCGAAAAGCTACCTAAAGTAACGTAAGGTAGCCTTTTTCGGCCAGACAGTCTAGTATTAGACTTGACTAGAAACAGTATATAACCAATGTGTCACTGTCTATCTCGTTGGATTTTCATCTTGAACGACCATACAAGCTTCCCCTAAAGACTTACACAAAGAACAACTTTTATCCATTCATTCAATGATTCCTGTAACCTTCTCACACTTCATAATATCATGGCCGCCATTCTTATCGTCGTCTCAAATGATTAATCACTCAGATCAGAGAGTCGTTTCGTCAATTTCCTGCAGATGTACCAACACTAATAAGCTTCATGTATGAAATGATAAGTAACATCACGAACTTATGCGCAATGATCATTTAAGTATATCCAAAATGGCCGCAATTATCTAACATTTGCGTTGAAATAGATCGAAAAATAGAATCTTTGCATTAACCTAATTTTTGCATACGTAATTTTGTTACGTCACGGATGTGGTGATGATGTACAATTGTCTTGTCAAAATATACGTAATAATATTCTCGTTAGGTAAGTAGGCAATGATTATTTACTTTTATTTTCTTTGAAATATTGTTGATGTCATCTTCAGAGTTACATTAGAGATGTTGTAAAATAGTTCTAATACTGACATCGAAAGATTTATATTTAAAATGTGCAGCATCAAGACAATATTTTACGAGTATATACCAGACTTATTTGGGATTTTTATTGTTATAACAAGGGAATTTTGACAATATTACCTATTCAGTTACGGCCAAACCTCTGCTCTGCCGCTGATATCTAAAATATACCAATATAGACGTTAAAAGTAGCCACAACATAGTTGCCAATGTAGCCACCCACCGTGTTTGTCTCAAAGTCAGATTTAACGTTAATATATGCATATTAAATACCTAGGCTAGACTGAAGTAGGTGTCATGATAACTCGATGCACGGAGTGGGTGCCACCGACTTGACCATTGCCATTTCAACAGAGGTCAGTCGCATTCCAGTGTTAGCGGATCTATAAAAACAAAAGTACTATGTATGCAGGATCTTGCTGAATTCTTTGGTGGGGTAGATAGATAACCAATTAGTGTATATCGTAATTTGATTAGATTGTGTAGCAATTTATCGTTTAGCTTCGATTTTGATTGATGGATTAGGATTTTGATAGAACGAAATGCCATAACAGCGGTTTGGTCTTGGGTCTTCAGGTTGAGCAAGGTATTTGGAAATCGGTTTCATTACGGGGGAAAATGAAAATGAAATGAAAAAATGAAAAAATGTTTATTGGAATCAACAAGTTCACGTATTACATCAGTGGTGATTGGAGCCTCCTTTTAAGTGTATAAAGCCTGTATTAGGAAAATAATATAGGTATTCATATTTTGCTGGCCAAACTAAACCTACTAAAGTGTAAGCTATATAAATATGTAGTCTTCCAAACTGTCTTTCGGGCATGGCGGCCAATCTCAACAGAGACTTCTTCGAGACCTCGGCGCGGGAGATATTATAGTGCACAAGTGTGTGCGCAGACATAGGTGCACTCTCCCTTCCCTCACTCTTATATTCCGATGGGACGGCAATCTGGCAAGCTATAACATTAAGAAGGCTCTTTAGTCAATGACCATCTCTCATAGGTACCTTTCTCGAAGAACCGCAAAACAAAGTAAGTATTGAGATAAACAGTTGCAAACTACAACAAACATTGGAAACCGTGAACTTTTGAATTTCAATCAATCGTGACGCAATCAAAGTATTTAAACAAAACTTGATGATCTCGCGGTGACAGAGAAGAAATTGTCACGCATTTCATTGTCAACAAATATGAGGTTATTGAAATGAAAGCGTTGAAAATTGCTCACAAAATGGAAGAGCGAACAAGAAAGTCAATGTGAGAGATAAAGAAACTGAATCGGTATTACATTATCTGCTACAATGCGTTTCTATCATTGTTTGGTTTAGTTCCGTTATCGTTTTGTATCTGGTTAGCTGTTTGTTTGATGAAAATAATGTACCTACCTATTTCTTGCCCAGCTTTGTGTTTCTCGAATCACTGGACAATATTCTCGAAATTTTAAGAGTCTGATATGTCTCAATCTGTCATAAATAACTTTAATCTCCCTACATTTATGACAAGTTTTTGACATTGATTGTATATATAGATTTTGAACGTTCCTATAGGTCTACCAGAATCTCATGGCTAATAAAAAAAAAAAAACTTTGTGGTTTTCATACATTTGACATTGCCAATGTTGTCAAATGTATGAAAACCACAAAGTTTTATTGTTTTTTTTTTGCCATGAGATTCTGGTAGACCTATAATTACGCAAATTGGCCTTCTGGAATTGAGAATATTACTTTTAAGCGTACCTACATCATTGGGTAAGGTAGTAGTCAAAATATGATTAAAATGGTCTAACTCAGTGTTTCACTGGGAGCAATACTGAGACCGAACCTAAAGTAACCTAACCTATTTTTATTTGTTTTTATCTGATGTACAGACGCCCGCACATCGAGCGACTACAATCTGTCAAATTTCTTTAATAGATTTTCAACTTTATCGGTAAAGCATAAGGTTCAAAGTTGATTGGGAAAATTTTACAGTTTCGGGAAGCTTGATGTGCTGGCGTCTGTACATATGTATCTGGTGTATTGTGTGTGTTTTATTCTGTGCTAAATAAATGTATTTTCTTTCTTTGTATTTCTTGCAAAGCTAATAATATTAACAGTCTCTTCTGTATCTGTGGTAAACATTTTCTCATCAAACCAAATACACCGTAACACAATAACAGTAGCAATGGCTTTCATTTTGACAGTTCAACAATATTAATTGCCTATATTTTTTTTTAAATATCTATTTACCTAAACATTGACATGTACATTTTACTGTATAAAGTATTATAATTATTATTTTAATGATTGTGAATGTGAGTACTATGTGGGTCATTGATTTCGTTTTAATCATGGTCTGGCAGTTTGAGTAGTTTTATGCGGCCTACCCAAATGTCCTGTCTTTGATATTGTTCGTCGAATTGTTGAACTCCACGATTTTTAAAAAATGCGTGCACTGATTCTGTGTGGTTCTTTCCTCAAAAGACCATTTCAGGCAACAATCTACAGGGTCTTTACAAAGATTTTGTCTGGACTTTAAAAGAGACTGTGACCTCTGAGTTTGTTTCGGCCTTTCTTCTCAGAATAGTCAGTTAGG
This sequence comes from Mesoligia furuncula, assembly GCA_916614155.1. Taxonomy (NCBI): domain Eukaryota; kingdom Metazoa; phylum Arthropoda; class Insecta; order Lepidoptera; family Noctuidae; genus Mesoligia; species Mesoligia furuncula. Next base: position 9,501,727 of record OU744808.1, on the reverse strand, counting down.
AAACGCCGACCTCATCTAGTTTAAAAAAATATAATTGACATGTAAAAGTGTTTGTACAAACCTGCTTACGGAAAATAAAATAATGTATCATTTATAAAGAAATTGATTAGCGATTGGTATTACACAATTAAGGTGCATTTTTTTCACTAGGTACAGAACAAAATCAATCAAAATCAAAATCAAAATGTTTTATTTCACATAAACCTACATGGGCACTTATGAAACGTCAGAAGCTAGGTGCACGGCAAGAAACTCAATGGTTACTCTTTTTAAAAATAATTAAATAATAGAACGACAGATGAAATGTCATAGCAAACAATTTTCAGTAACAATAAAATGAAAATTCGGTTCGTTAGCTGTAATGTCACTAAATCCTCACTTACTGTTCCTATCACCAGTAAATGAGCTGGTTTCACAGCTAATTTACTAGTGACAACACCATCGAGGCCCTTAATCCAGATTTTCAAGTTAAATAACTACCTATTGAACAATAATTTTGACATACCCAGCCGATCTTCAAGAAAGCCGTCATTCCACCTGATACCTACATATAAAAGATAAGACACTTCAAGCTTACTTTATTTTTACAGAAAACACCTTGATTGAGATTTGTGTCTCATAAAATGAATTACCAATACACTCTACTCTAATCACAGCAAGAGGGCCGCTTTCTACGTAGCCAACCCAATGTAGCCAATAATAAGTTAAGGGTACCATAATAATATCACCTTTTAACATTAAAACCTGAGCCTTTGGTTTTCTGCTTAAATATCTTTTATACCTGATTTTGGAAATGCACTCTTTCTCTATTCAATTATTTTGTTTTATTTATCACCAGTAACAACAGAAATATTTGCTACTTTGAATTTAAATCCTTCTTGCACAAAATGTTAAATTGAAATACATTGCTAATTAACAAATAAGTAAATTCAATTACAGAATCATGTCGGTGGGTACTGAGGTAATTGAGTGCCACCTTAATTAATCATAGTATGCACTGTATGCGAGATTGAGTGCAGTTGCATTATGCGCTTGGTACCTATATTTTGTGCATTGCACGACGAAAACTATGTAAATATTTAGTATCTAGTGTAAGTTTTTTCTACGGCTGTATCACGAGGTTTGTGGGTCTGATTTCTTGAGTAGCGATTATATGATTTCTTCTTAATGTTAAGAATTAATTAAAGTTGCATTCGATTCAAACCGCATTTTCCTGATCCAAATTATAAATGACCAATGACATCCAAAATTTAGAGAAAACGACAGAGAATCTCAAATAAAAAATCAAATCCATATCAAATATCAAGAGAAAACATCATCATCAAAATCAAAAGTGCTCCTGCAGACCTCGGCGCCGCTTATTGAATCTCTCCGCTTACATCCTAAGTCCTCCGTCTGGGAACGACTGTGACCCACGAGGACAATTTGTTAGTGTTATTACGTGCTGTTAAAGTTCGCGTCAGTACCTACTCCGCGGTTGAAAGGGGGCGCGTTACCGACGTGCTCCTGGCCACAAGCATTTAAAAAAAAGAAAAAAATTGTTACAAAAAAGTGAACCGGTGTTTGTGGTAGACAATTTGAAATTTCAAAAATGGAATACGCGCCACAATAGTTAGTAAATAAAAGTTTTGTTACGAGTGCTGTAATATTGTGCGAATGATTATTTTAATAGTATTTCGGCTGTGATTTTTTAAGATATTAGTGTGAGTTTATTTTCAATACTTTTATGTACCAATATGTTCGCCACCTAACTTGGATCTGGGATTACAATACATGTAACATGCGATAAGTATGTATTAGTTGAAGAGAAATGTCTAGTAAAGCTATGCGATAAATTAAATCCAACATGCGTTTTCAAGATAAAACTGACGCTGTAAACAAGAATTCCGCATTCTGTACAGGATTTCCCGCTATATACTCTGCCACGTCGGCACGTAATCTTAGGATACTATTAAGACATTTCCTTTGAATCCTCTCAACGATTTCCTTAAGTATGTTTTTTATATTTCTAGTCTATAAAGATGATTGCCGTCATTTTTTGTTGTCATAAAGAAAGGGCACTGTCTAAACTTAAAGACCATGTTGATTTAAAAGTAGATTTGAGTGGAAATTAGAAAATTATAATATTAAATCTGACAATTTTAAATCCGTACTCATGACCAAGAATCCTTAGGTATCAGGTTGTAATCGTTGTAATATTTTATTCGTGTGAGTATATCTGGCGGGCCCCAACGAGATTTATGAACAGGTGATAGCTTTTCATAAAGACATTATTTTGTACCTAAAGAAAATAAATTAGATATACTCGTATTTTGTACCTCGACAGTTTTTCATTGAATGACGTTTTTATGAAGTGTCTAGCTAGCGGCCCCCTTATGATTATTTTTATTGTTACTATACTTTCAGATCGCCGAATAGTCCTCGGAGCTTGATACTACTTTGTACCTTACAAATCCAAAATTTCGACTTACTGTGAGCTATTCTTCAAAAGATATTCGTTGTTTAAACAAAATAAATAGTACTCTTTTACATCATACAATTGTGTTAGGAACTTAATACTATTTTGTACCTTACAAATCCAAAAATTCGACTTTCTGTGAGCTATTCTTCAAAAGATATTCGTTGTATAAACAAACGTCCAGCCAGCGGGCCCTTTTATAAATACTACTCTTTTACATCATACAATTGTGTTAGGAGCTTGATACTATTTTGTACCTTACAAATCCATAAATTCGACTTTCTGTCAGCTATTCTTCAAAAGATATTCGTTGTTTAAACAAGCGTCCAGCCAGCGGGCCCTTTTATAAATATTACTCTTTTACATCATACAATTGTGTTAGGAGCTTGATACTATTTTGTACCTTACAAATTCAAAATTTCGACTTTCTGTGAGCTATACTTCAAAAGATATTCGTTGTTTAAACAAACGTCCAGCCAGCGGGCCTTTTTTTAAAAACTATAATTCTTTTATATCATACAATAGTGTTAGGAGCTTGATACTATTATGTACCTTACAAATCCAAAAGTTCAACATGTCGTACACAAGCCATCTCAAAAACCGATGTGTCAACCGGCTTCTTTAGACAACTGTGGTTACTTGAGCCAATTTAGGCTGCCAACGAAATCCAATATAATTTGACCCTTTAGGCGACGACCAGTACTTAATTCCCAGTAGCTTTTGTAAACAGTTAGGGATGGTGCGGGTCAGGTTATATTGGCCGTGTTTTAGCCAGCCCACACTCTAACACTCTGATTCCACATTTCCGCCCAATGCCCTATACAGGCTGTGGTGCATCGAAAAGAAACCCTATCTTGATATCACTAAGGTGTAAATCGCTACATTTGAACAGAATTAAAATCCACTTAAAAATTGATGATGAAGTTTATTTACATTTACAAATACACAAAGCCGAATTTGTGTTGGAGTTAATCCTCTTTTCACGGCCACATTATGGGATTTGATGGCCAAGGGTCACAATATTGTTTTAGTTTGAAAGTTGATCTACCTTGTAAAATAGAAGAGTCAAAGATTAACAACACGAAGAAGCAAAAGCAAGTGTACCCAAGCTTATCATTATTGCGATTTTCGTTTGTCTCACGACGAGTTCCAACCCAACATCTACAGACCTGTCTGAAAGAGGAACTCTTGGCCTAAAGGTGTCGTATATCGACGTTTCCGAGTACGGTTACGCGACACCACGCAGCGAAATACGACGCCGAAAACGTTACATGTGTAGTCATAGTTTTAAGGTTTTTAATGTATTAGTTTATTATTGCATAAGATTACTTTGTGTATTTTACCTATGGGCCTTAGTTGCCTAATAATAAAATGATTATTATTATAGTCAATGTCTTCAACATTGGTGCTAGGATAGGAGAGGACACCACCTTTGTTGACGCAGATTACTATTTTCTGTCCTACCAAAAATACATGTTTGGAAGTTTAAATACAACTTTCATTCAACACGTCAATTGTTAACCCCCGACGGAAAAAGAGGGGTTTTATAAGTTTAAGGGGCTTGTAAGCCCCTTAAACCCTTGTTTAAACCTTGTTTCTAAAACAATAAAAGTATATGATCGACTACAGGAAATAAAATCAGAAAAATATATGATATTCTTCAGGATATATGCTAGGTTGATAGTGTGTTGAAGACATAATACAACTAATTTGATACAATAGAAAAAAATCATGAAGATACCTCTAAAAACTTTCTTTTTACAAAACCATACTAATATACATACAATCATTCTGATTTTTTGTCAGATTATTCTACAAGCAACATACTAAAACACTAAAATACTTGTCCAAACAATAGATTTTTTGTAATTAAATAATTGCTTCATATTTGTACCAGCGTTGTATCATCGCGCATCTCTTTCTTTTCTATGCAGTCCGACAGTGACCGCGCTTTAGGTCATGTAAGCCCCTTAACGTGTGTGTCTGTGTGTCTGTCTGCGGCATCGTAAAACGCCATACAGACGAGGCCTATATACCCAGCATATACTTATGAATTAATGTTATTGTAGAAAGGATAGCTGAAGTTCTGCTTTAAGCTTGGATTAAAATATTACCTACATATATATTTTTTTTTACTTTTTAAAGGTTTTGGTTTGTGTCGGGGGTACTTATTTAAAAATTTTAATTCTTACTGCTCCATTCACAGGCACTCTTTGTCTAACAATTTCCTTTCTGGGGGCCTAATAAGGCCACTTTGGCAGAATCATAACAGGATAACATTATGAATCATAATATGGCGAAGACAGTCCGTGTTTTACTTTTTTCGCTGCACTACGTAGGTGTAATTAAACAGATTGGAATTGTATTTGGATTGGATTGATTGGTATTTTAGCAAAGACAAAAAAAAATAACTGAAAGATCCTTCACCAATGGCATTTGATACGGTTAACTTAATTGTTAACTGTTTATTACGATTCATAATGTTATCCTTTTATGATTCTGCCAAAGTGGCCTTTTTAGGCCCTCTTTAAACGGTAAAATATCTTCTGTGAGTGGGCCCAGTATTATAAGTCATTTGTCTTTATTACGGACATCTAATTATCTATTAAATTATCCACTAAAGGCATTATTAATTTATTGCAGATAAATGAACCGTATAGAGCAAAATGGCTACACCATCTCAAAGAAAAAGAATAAGTACGATCGTATTATTAATTTTATATGGAACAGCTGATGTTGACTGCAGTCTACCGGTTGATCTGGCTGCTGAGGAAAAAGGTAAGCAATTTTTTATTCCTTGCTATAAAACTCAATATTACCAATAATCAGTTATATTACTTTTAAATAAATAGTTAAAACAAGATGCCTAAAAATACCTACTAAGACTAAGGCATATGCTAGGATACCGGATTAATTATTTATTTATTACAACATGGAAGACTTACAGTTAAAAGAAAAAAAAGGTTGTTTTAATCGCCCAAACGTCAGTCATTTATAGAATCAGTCAATTGTACAATCAGTAGTGTCCGACCGAAGGTGCAATTCTGGCCGAAGCCGAAGCCGAAGCCGATTAATCGGTATTCACCAAAACCTTCGGCCGAAGCCGAAGCCGAAGCCGAAGGTGTCATTGACCTTGAGAAATACGATAGTTACTTTGATCTCAGAATATACTAGATACATATTGTGAGAGCTTTAGAGATTTAGCCCAATAACGAGCCGAGTGACCAACATATACAAGTAGGTAATAAAATATTGTCTAAAATAAAAGTTTCAAATATAAAATGTTAATTAAATATTTATTTAAGTACTTAAAGTAATTTTAACAAAAATAATCAAATAATCAGTCACATTTTTTTAATTATCAGACGAACACAAAATATTTCTATAAAATAATTGAGCAATGTTTAACGCTTTTTCAATATCTATTTTTTACATATAATTTTTTGGAATTTTTGAGAAAATTAAATACTTATAAGTAATTTCTTAGGATAATTAAGTTAAACATTTTTGGTAACAATTGGACAAAATAATAACATACCAACATTGTTTCCATTTAGTTTCCTACCTAACGTTAGATAACATAAAATATTTTAAACCAGACAATACTTACGGTTTTTTGGTTCTTAGAGTGCCTCACAATAATGAACGTATCACCACAGGTACTACTCACAGTAATAAATAAAATAATTTGTAATAACAAATATGAAATATTTAAAAACAAAACACTTATTAGAATTTTAAGACGCGCTCTCAAACTTGTTTTGACTCGTTTAGTTCATAGACTAATATATGTTTAGTTTACTAACTGCGATTCGTTTGGTCCGGTGCGGCGGCGCGGCGAAACTCTGCTGCTCTGCACACTCTCCGTCTCGCTCTAGCATCGTTCAGTAAATTTCAAATTTTGACAACTAGCAAACCTTCGGCTCCGGCCAAACCTTCGGCAAATTTTTGGCCGAAGCCGAAGATTTGGCCGAAGGTGCTTTTTTGGCCGAAGGTGGCCGAAGCCGAAGCCGAAGCCGAAGCTTCGGTCGGACACTAACAATCAGTCATTTCTAAATTGTACATTTCAAGAATTGGTCAATTATAGACTCTATAGTCATTTCGCGAAGTAGTAATTCCTGGACTAAGCAGGTTAAATAAACCTCAAAACTAAACGATATTCACGTTAACAAATAGTAAGTAGATACTAACGACACACAACACATCTAATGTATTAAACCCTTCGTATGGGTTGTGGACGTGGATCCACGCAAGACACAATGGCTTTTTGTTTCTGTAGTTAAGACATTCAACCGGACTTTAGGCCAATTAGACCTTTTAGCCTAATTACCGCCAGATCTTAAAATTCGTGATATACTTAGAGAGCATTAAGTAATAACGAACACTTACGATTTTCAGTACGGTATACGATTTTCAGTATGTCGAATCAAAAGTATTCTTATACCATTTTGTCGACAGTTTGATTAAATAAGATCCTACTGATCTGAAACCGATATTGCATTCTTTTCATTGTGTTTTAACACTTTGGGAAGAAATATCAGTTTGTAACTAAAAATCTTTTTAACTTTTTCTTTTCTCTTTTTCTTTTTTTTTTTTAAATCTTTTTTCTTTTTTTTTTTACTAAAACTGCAACCATGAATTCAGCACAAATGATTCTAGACACGTTATTTTTTTAGTAGGTTATCAAAAAAAAGCAGTCAAGCGCGAGTCGGACTCACGCACCGAGAATTCCGTACAAATTGGTAGGTATGTAAATAGTATAGCACGGGTAAAATTAAAGTTAAAAAGTTTTTTTTTTTTTGTAATGTAACTACAGATCTACGGTTTTTGGATGTTTTAATGTACTTGTGCTACATGACATTGCTTGTTGTAAAATTTCATGATTCTAGGTCATCGGAAAGTATCCTATAGGTTTTGATTCCGGAACCTAAACGCCCGTATCTTTTGATTGCGTTGACTTAGAAGTTTGATATTTTCACTGTTTCAAGAGGTTGCAGCCTTAAGTATTTGATATTAATTTCAACTTGATAACTCCATGCGTTCCCGAGAAAAAGGGTATTGACAGACAGACAAACGGACAACGACGTGTCTTATAAGGGTTCCGTTTTTCCTTTTGAGAAACGAAACCCTAATAATCGGCTGTTTCATAGAAAAGCGCAATACATACATCATTTCAGCCGAAAGACGTCCACTGCTGGACATTGGCCTCCCCCAAGCACCTCTACTTCGGTCAAATGTATGGAACAGCAATTTTTTTTTCTTAATAAGCGAGGGTAAATTTTAATGCAGAGGGGTTCAGAATCATGTATTGAATCCACTATCAGATGAATAGTTACACACCGATTTCTCTCTTTCAGTCGTCAGTAATTTGACTTTCGAAAGAAGAATACAAAGCGTTGTGTAACTATACAGACGCTATACAACATTTATTAGTAAGAGGGTTAATCTAAAGGAATTCTGCATTCTGTTTTCTAGTCAATCAGTCAATAGAGGAGTTGTTTGAAAAAAACACAATTCTGAAGAAGTTGTTTTACAAGAATATCAGAAATCTCCTGGGAAAAAAAATTCTGTAGGGCACATGCCAATGGAAGGATGTACATTTTAATACATACACCTTGGATATTCAGTTAAAACGCACAACTCAGAGAAGCAGCACTGAGATTCTCGTTCATCCAATGAAACCTGATTTTAATCATACATTTTATTTTTCCAATATAGAAATAAAAAATATCGATTCTATAACGTAGTCAAGTTTTACAGATCTTCCTGTAGCTAGGTGGTACCGAATGGGACCAATTTAACTCTCATCGGTATCACTTGGAGTATGATCCTTATTGATTTTAATTTAGATCCTTGAACCCAAGACCTCACTTTATCACGTGGTAGCCAATAAAGTGGCTAGGCTAGACCCGTATCTAGCTAGATCTATGTCTAATCTAGCCACAGATTATTGGCTAGCCTCAGATTTATACCTAACATAGCAACAAGCCAAAATAGGAGGACATTGATTGCTAAAATAAAATGTTTTCAAAGTTAATCTCTGAGACTGAGTTTCCTCTATGATATAACTAATATTTAAAAAAAAACATGATTCACACACTCACATGAACATGAGAAATCTGTAATTCTGAACCTGTTTATATGTTTCTCGCCAGTAAACGAAACGTTGTCAACTAAATTGAACTGTAATATCGTAATTACTGTATTGTAATGTAATGTATAACTTTAATATTTAAAAAAAACATGACTTAAAAACCACGCAACCACTTAAATTTGACAATCAAGAACGAGAAATCTGTAATTCTGAATCTCTTTCTAAAATGTTTCTCGCCATTAAACAAAACGATGTCAACTAAATTGAATTGCTTAGTCACTGGGAGTAAACAATTACCCCTTTACTCATAAACGTTGCTTAAAGTTAAGAGAACATCTCTTAACTGCTATAACGTTTATAAATAAACCCCTAAGTTAACAAAAACAAAACAGTACGCAATGTGATCACATGAGTAGACAAACGGATGGGATGCACTAAGGTAGCCCGCGAAATTCAAATGTCATGTTATTGCAATTTGCAGGTCAGTATCAGGTTGTACGTAGATGACAATTATGATGCATGTCCGCAGCGAATAATATATAAATATTTACAGAATCAATACAGTACAACTCTCTAAGTTAGAATTGGCCCTAGCGCGTTCACCCTAGAAACCCCAAAATATTAAACCATTCGACTTTCTTTCCAGTGCTACCACCAACAACACTACCATTAACGTCACCACCATCAAGCGTCACCACAGTCAACATATCGACGTCCACCTACGTCACTGCCATCCCCCCGATACCACCGAGTGATAGGGACAGGTTCCTTACGTTTGCGGAGTCGGGACATCATAGGACCTTCATGTTTGCTAAGGACAATACTTTTATCCAGCTGGATGGGGATATCATACAGAGGTTTCAGCTTAGGTAAGATTTTTATTTAACTTTTAAATAACTTCATCACCACTGCTCTCAAAATGAAGTAAAACATCGTGAGGAAACCGGAATGTCATAGTACCAAAAATTCGAAGACATGGGACATGTACCAACTCCCACTGGGCCCGCGTGATAGATTATAGCCCAGTCCCTCTCACAGGGAGGAGGTCGGTGTCCTAGCAGTGAAGACAATAAAGGCTGATTATGCTAAGACTTTTATTTACTATACTAGCAATATATTATGGACATCCAATAAAACAATATAAGTATGCAGTATGCAACTAGAAGTCAAGAGTATCTATTAAAAAAAATGTGACTTAAAATAACTATAAAAATTGCTTCCTTGCCCACATGCCAAGCTCTGTCGTTGAGTCAACAGCCAATTTCCTAGCTGTGGTGAAGACTTCCTAGGTGAAGTCTGCAGTAGTATATACAATATCAATTATATTGAGTATTTTCGATTTTGCTTTTATTTCTAATATGTGACTTCAAGCTAGACAAAACAACATATCAATTCCTTCTAAATTACAGATTATGCAGAGAAATATCATTCAAGTTTCGGACACGACTGCCACATGGCCTGCTGGTCTATCATAATGTGAAGAACCCCGTTTTCAAGATGCAGCCGTATGCTCTTTACGTCATTGTAGAAAAGGGTGAATTGAAAGGTAAGCAAATCCATAGTTTTTCAAGAATAAAGAGTACCTAATATGACTCGCTCGATTTGCCAACAATAGCAAAAATAACATTGTTTGAGTCATTATAAATTCCAATGAGATTAAAGATTTAAATACCATTGGTAAACTTAATAATAAAATCGGAACCAACAAAAGTCTCCGAAACAAATATGTCTCAAACGATTTCGATTTTACATTTGTAAAGAACAAAATGGAGCATCAGTCCTCAAATGACAAACGCTCCCGGTGACTCGTAGACAAACGCTAATTCAGGGACACAAACAATAAATCTTAGTTGTCGGCGCTCACTGAAGCAATGCCGATCAAGTGCCGCGACATTGAATGGATCTCGTTTATAGGCTAAGTTTTATTTCGGACCTAGCATGTTAGATTCATCAACATCTGTTGTTGTAAGGATGATAAAAACTGTCGCACCGACTTGCCTTCAATTTGCTTTACTTACAATAAAATTTTTGGCTCTCACATTCAATTCTTTTGAGTCGAATTTTTAATTTATTTTATTAACATTTTGTTTGGCATATAAACAGGCCTCCAAAAATTTGCTGTCACTTTTATACTTCAGCTGTGCTGCCACAGTTTATTTTTTATGATAACTCAAAGTCAAAGGTAGTTAAATTAGCTAATAACAAAGATAAAGCAGTTCAAACATTTGGATCACTAGAATTTTAACTTATAATGTGGTGTGTCACAGGTGATGTGGAAAAATGTCAACTAACTTTTAGAAGCCACTGCATATAATATGTGTAATGTACAATACACATGACTGCCAAAACCACAGGTGATTTGGCGTTAACAATTGAATGGTTTTAATCAAGTTCCATATTAGATCAGTGGATTGTTTAATACTAAAAATATTCAACATTATACGTAAAGACCCAAATCAAATCAAATTTTCAAATTTGATTCAAAACAAATACTCAACGTCGTAAGGGAAACCATTTATCTTTGACGTGAACGAATTAATCAGATAAGGAAATACTACACCACCATGTTTACTTTTATAAATTGAAATTCCAATCAATCAGCCATCATCATTTATAATCATTTGCTTCACAATAATTTCTCATCGTCCATACCTCCGGGATCGTTTGAAATTCTTCACTTTTTTCTCCAGCATGTCAAGTCTATTCCATTCAGATGTCCGTCCATCAGTGTGTCGTCTTGTCTGTCGATCTGTCTATCTGCCTCACAATGTCTTAGTGTTTTGTATTCTCTCAAGTCGGTCACTGAGATGTAGGTACAATTTATTCATACGTTAATGGTAGTTTCTCTAAAGATTTATTTGTTAGAGAAATATGTGTGATTTCAAAACCAAAATAATATCAACCGGTTCGATTATTCCCCGTTTTTCTCTGGAATTTTAAAGCTTAATAAATAAAAACCCAGTTACAAAACGACTACATTTTCCTTGATTGATATAACACGGTAGATTTCATATAAAATACTTATAAGCAGTCTTCGTATCTCTTTTTATCAAATATTTGTATGTTACAGTTGTCCACGTATTCGGCAAGCATCTAACCTCAGTCACAGTCGGCAGAGCATTGAACAGAGATCAGTGGCACAGTGTGGTTGTTACCATTGATGTTCATGGAGCCAGGCTCATCGCTAAGGTGGACCATCTTAAAGAAGAAGTCTATTTGAAGGTAAGATTAAAAAATAAAGAAAGAAAAAAATAAACAAAATACGTTTATTTGCGGTAAATATGATGCAGAGAAGGAACACCAACACAAAAAATATTAAATTGGGGGAAATATGCGTCACATCCACGCAAAACGGCCATCGCTCAGCATAATGCTACAACCCTTTGCGAGACAGACAGGTTGCTGGGATGGTGGCGCTGGTGCGCAGGTTCCTTAAAACTACTGTTAAAGTCATCAAATTAGTACTTGATAGATAGGTACACTAAGCATCCCATTCTATATCTAGAATATTGATGTAGATAAGTCATCTTCGAATTATCTTTTTCAATTGATTACCATTTTTACTCTTATTTATTTATTTATTTTATAATTTATGTACACAGTAAAATACATAGGGATATGACATAATTATAATTTGAGTACAAAGGTACTGCTTATTTCTTAAGAAATTTCTTCCAGCAGACCTGCGAAAGGAGAAGTAAAAAAAGAAATGTAGACAATAGTGTGTGAGAACAAAAAGAGAAAATATGAATGTGTGAAGTCTAAAACTAGAATATTAAATAAACCTACACAAACAATGCGAAATAATAATAATAACATAAGTATACTTAAATAAATACATAATGCTAAAATATATAAACATATATATATACATATATATATATACTCACAGTATAGAGGAAAGATAATGCTCTTTTAATCGACACTTAAATAGAGAAATAGTTTTTAAATCACGAATGCTAGGCGGAAGTGAGTTCCACAATCTTACAGCATGGGTAGAGAAGGAATAAGAATAGTAGCTTGTTTTATGAGGATGAGATTTAAGGAGGGATCTTAGGTGTGACCTACACGGTGCGTCGCTAGGGCGAGCGTAAGAAAAACGCTCACGCAAGTAGGAAGGAAAAGACGGGTTGTGTAAGATGTTGAAGAGGAGACATAAAATCCGAGTATTCCTGCGAAGGCGGATTGGGAGCCACTTGTGTTCTTTGCGAAGGTGAGAAACATGGTCATACTTTCGAAGACCGAAAACAAAGCGAATGCACAGGTTTTGCAAGCGCTCAAGCTTGTTTAATAGCTCCTCAGTAGCATCCAGGTAGCAGGCGTCGGGATAATCTATGATCGGCTGAATAAGTGTTTGTGCCAAAGAAATTTTAGTCTTCAAGGGCAGAAGACTTTGAAGGCATTTCAGCGAATGAAAGGAGAAATGCACCTTTCGGCTGACCTCATTGTCCTGAGCACGCCACGAAAGGTTGGATTCAATAACTACACCCAGATCTTTAGCGGTTTCAGTATAGTCAATGCGGACACCATCGAGATATAAAGGCATCAGAGATGTTACATCAGCCGCATTTCTTATTCTTTTTATTTTCTTCGCCAATTCCCTTCACACCAAGTAGGAGCAAAGTTTATATTGGATGGATATCATATCGAAGGACCATCAAGATTTGCAAAAAATAAAATGTTTTCAGGCGTGTGTCCAGTGGTGGACCTTCGACAGAGTGATGAAAATGTTTTGAAGCAATTCTGGAATCCTTACCTCTAGTTATGAACGAGATTGTATCAATTACCTCTAACAATGAAAACAGTATAAAGCTGTGTTGCGTAAATTGCCCGATTCAAATAAAGGAAACGGGTCACTTCATTATGTGGAGTTAGCGACCTGCCACAACGTGTGTGTCATGTTTTTAAACCTTATTGTTGGACAAGGACATAATTATAACTGTTGGGTTTGACTCATCGACTTCTACGAAAATCTACGAACGTTTTAGAAGAGGAAGCTCAGCAATCATCTACTTTTCTGATAAAACTAGTATCTTTTATACTTCTTCTTGTACTTTACCTTTATCCTCTTGTAACTTACTTAGAGATTCTCTATTATCAAATTTAGATTTACTGTCTTGTGCATTGAAATACCTTGCAGGTCTTGTGGCTAGGTAATAACAGCTGCGTGGGTCGATCGATTAGGTTAAGCTATACTTACCGTGGTTGGATCGTGGGTGGGTTACCATCTTTACATACCAAGACCCTCCGTGCCTCGGAAAGCACGTTAAGTTGCTGGTACCGGCTGTCATTCTTGGTTCTTTGACACTCGTTACGGGTTAGAAGCCCGAAAGTCGGTCAACCAGTTTTACCAAGGGGTATCGTATTACCCAGTAACTAGGTTGTGGAGGTCAGATAGGCAGTATCTCCATGTAAAATACTGGTATCCAGCTGCATCCAGTTAGACTGGAGCCAGACCCCAACATATTGAAGATGGAAAAAGGCTAGGCAGATTATAATGACATTGAAATACCTTAAGGGAGAAAGAACGTACATGTTGCGAAAGAGCTTTCTTTGTTGTTTCCCCAATTATTGAGTGATGCATAATGTTTTATTAATGTTGTGTGATATATAATAATCTTTTTGTTTCAGGGCTTAAGTTTCGACACGAATTACGGCATCACTGATAACTTGACATCCGTTATTCTTATCGGAGGTAAGTGATATTATTTCGTCATTTGAAGTGCGTTCACATTAAAATATATAAAAGACCTTATCCTAAAATATATCAATTCGTTATCGAGATTAAGTTACAAAACTGTTAAAACTTATGTTTAAAGTGGCCTCTAAATTTTGAAATATATTTTCTACAATCGGTCACTTTATTGTTATGATCACTGTATAATCACGTAAGTTGTATAGTACAAAAAAAACTGATCGTCATCAATACTAGTTACATTAACTAGTATTGATTTGATTTTATAAGCTACGATGACCCCAAAAAAATGCGATAAAGAGGACGATGATAATCAGACTTGCAATTATTGATTTATCACTTTACTGGCTGCGAGACGCGGTGTCACCCGCATAAGTCTCGACCCCGTAAGAATATCGGAATACAAAATATTCTGTGTTCTAATCCAGGTTGTTGTCTACTCATTCGTCAAATTACATCATCATCTGTTCAGCCGTTTTAAAATCAAATCTTCTCTCTTTATAATATTAATTTAGATTAAAGGTACTAACGACAAATGCAATATGTCCAAACTATTCCTTCCCTTTCCAGGTCTAAGCTCCGAAGAAAAACTCCACGGAGTAAAATACATAATCGAATCCTTCGTCGGCTGCATTAGTGACATGGTCCTAAGTTCCGGAAAGGCTGCATCAGATCTTCTACCAATAGTACCTCTAATAGCTACAAAACATGAAAACGTTAAAGAAGGCTGTATTGATAAGTGCAGGACGATGGAAAACCTTTGCTTTGAAGGATCTAGGTGTATTAATGAGTATAATGGATACAGATGTGATTGCTTTGGGACTTTGTATGAAGAGCACCTTTGTGATGTTTTTAGTGAGTATTTTTTATTACATCTACCCCTTTACTTACAAACGTTGCTCAAAGTTATGAGACGTGTAAACGTCAGAAATGTATGGTTAAATAGTCGCTAATTGTTACTTAACTTTTATAAATAAACCCCATAGTATTCGTTTAACCCCTTGGCAAAACTATAATTATACCATGTTAGCTATTCTCGTCTTTTGGCAACACCTTCAGGCTCTACGACACCAATTTAATTATCAAAATTCATCACTTGACTTTCCTCCGTTATTTATAATCATTGTTATATATGGTCCTTACTACCACATTCTTGCTATTTGCTTCTAAAGGCCCAAGGTGCTACAATTTTTGCTTCCGTCTCCCTTTCTCCATTTACAGTTAAACGTTGACATTTAAAAACGAATTGAGGTTAATTAAGATCTTTACAACCCTGTGCAAATTACTTCATGTTAATTAGGTTTATGAATCCTTTCAAAAGCAGACCAATCGGAGCACGCCTTACATAAGACCAAGAAAAAGTAATTAAAATGTTACGCAAACTTGATAGACATCAGGATTTTAACGTAATTGAAGATCTAAGACGAAATTATTGTTTGCTTTCACAAAATCTATAAATAGTAATAGTATTAACAAGGCTGCAATCTAAGGCCCAGTATATTTTGGCCTTCCACGGCGGCGCCACTTGTGTATATATGTCAAATTCAGTACAAATATGTTGGTTCTCAATTCCACCACCTGTCTTTATAAACTGGTCGTTGTTTAGATAATGTGATGGCTCTAATGACAGTCGAGTTTAGCACCTTCTCCTTCTAACACTCAACTGTCATATAGCGTTATCTCACTCAACCTTAGTAGACTAAGCTGAAACAGGTTTGGAAAACTTGTTCAGTACATAGTGTATTATTTGAACTCTGACCGAATCGCCACTCTCGTCCTTTCCAGTACTGGCGTCAATTATAAACTACTTCTCGTTTTCGTATTTCTGCTTGACCAGATCCACAAGATTCAGTTGCAGTGAAATTAATGTATATACTTTCTCAAGATTCTCAGTAAATTTTCTACAAGCAATTTTTTATTTCGCAACTGCTGTTTTCGCTCTGATTGACTAGGAATCAATGCTATCACAGCAACTTGTTTTAAAACATATTCGAGCATATCATTATGGTCCTACTTCGCAACTTTAGTAATGAATATATAAATCAACAAAATTAATGAGGTCTGTGCGGTTCCTAAAATACCAGCAATATACGTAGTAATAATAAAGCTGAAGAGTTTGTTTGTTCGTTTGAACGCGCCAATCTCTTTAACCACCTATCAGTAGGATTGGAAACAATATTTTTAAATTTGATAGCCCAATCTTGAGGAAACCAAATAAAAAAAAAGCGAAAACGAAGTTATAGCGCGGACAGGCAATGCGATGCGACGGGGTCGGAGAACCAAGAAATTCCATGTGGACGAAGTCGCGGGCAGAAGTTAGTTTTATATTAATTATACCAACAACCAAAATATCCGAAACTTGGTGTTTAGTGTAAACCCTCGGGCCGTGGGGTCCCAGTGCTTATGATCTTTTTAAATAAATTTCAAAACGGCTGGTTCTCACTTCCCGTGACCCAAGGGCCGGCTTTTACCCTGGCCAGAGGCTAAGCATCGCCATACAACATGGTAATGCGGCCAGTCTCTTGGGTACCTACATTACCAGTCGA
Organism: Mesoligia furuncula; assembly: GCA_916614155.1. Taxonomy (NCBI): domain Eukaryota; kingdom Metazoa; phylum Arthropoda; class Insecta; order Lepidoptera; family Noctuidae; genus Mesoligia; species Mesoligia furuncula. The sequence goes on along the minus strand of OU744808.1, from coordinate 9,484,934 downwards.
CAGCGATGCGGATGAATTTTTTAGTTTCTGTATAGTTTTAGTTAAGTTAGGATTTAATTTTGTTATTTTAGCATTCGAAGACATATATATTATGCACAACACACACTGGACCGGCGTGATACATTACGGTTCACTCCCCCGCGAAGAGAGGAGGCCTGTGGCTCAGCAGTGAGAACATTATAGTCTAATTATGCATTATTATGCACTGATAACTCGAGCATTCCCAATATTATGCTTATTGCAATACAGTTACATCACTACTGCAATTTCTTATGCAACTGTGTTCATTCTGAAGGGTTCAAATTACGTGTTGTACCGCGTCAACGGCTGATAGGACCATACGTACTCCATCCACTGGCACTTGGTTATCTCTTTTTTTAATAGGTAAGCACTTCACAGTATGAAGGATCATCAATTCTCACTGCGGCTACATTACATTTTAGGGTAGTTCCAGAGATTAGCGCGCTCAAACAAACAAACAAACTCTTCAGCTTTATTATTAGTATAGATATGTTTATTTTTTTAAATTTAGAATTAGATTTGTTTTTTTTTTTTTTTCTTATTGTGTCATTTTTAGCTTACGTATACTACACCGGTTGACGTCAACGCCGCCCGGCTGTCGGTGAAAACCAGCGCTGGGGCTCAGTCTCACATAGGGTCTTATCATTATGCTAAACGATGGCGGTTTTACGTGGATGTGACGCATTTTCCCCTAACTTGTTCCTTTTTGTTTTTGTGTTCTTTCTCTGCGTCATTTTTACCGCAAACCGTATCTTAAATCTTTACCTATAGTCTTCACTTGTTGAATTATAATCTCTCACTCACTCTTCATCTGTCGATATGTGCGATATATCCAGTATATCCTTCAAAATAGACCTATCGACTCATTCCCGCGTATCACAATCATCACTATTGTCAACATTATAATGACGTTATATTCCAGCGGCGACTGTTCTAACTCTGCGGGGTTCGAGTTACGTGTCGTATCGTGTATACGACTGGAAGGACCGAGTGCACTCGACTAGCACGCGTGTCAGCATGCACTTTAAGGTAATGTAGTTTTAACTTGATTTGCTTGCATGCGATTTTATTGGGCAATGAATATTATTTATGTATTTTGTTAGATAGATCGTTCAAGTGTACAGTGAATTTATAGCCCTGATTTATGGTTTCTTAAGTTCGTCGCAGCCTTGAGCTTTTTAAAAAGCATTTAGAAGGCATTTTCAGCTCTGCGAAGTAATTGTGTTGTACACTATCAGTAGCAATGGCTTTCATTTTGACAGTTCAACAACATTCATTGCGTTATTTACGTTGTTGAGCATATAATTTTTTCGAACATATGAAGCAATGGATTAGCAATATCGTAAAAAAATGATTCAGATTGTGATTGATAATGTTTTACGCAATTAGGGTGCAGACCTAGGATACCAAGAGTGTCTTTAACTGAAAGAATACACTTGGGATCCACATTTAAGTCCTTGTCAGACGGAAAGAGTCTTTTATAATCTGTCTTTCCTCGAACTTTTATGGTCAACTAAACAATTTAAAGCATCTAGATAATTATGGGCAACAATAATTCCTCTTGTCTTATTTGGGACAAAAAACGATTAGTACTATTTTAGAAATAACATTTTTTTCCTTATTCTTCCATATTTGTGCGTTACGAGCTAAACTCATTTAACTACATAAGTATATAAATTTAGTCGCTTTTACCATAATGAAGTTGAAGTCTTAATAGTTCAGGTTTAGACAAAATTATATTTGTATGTTCAGAATTAATTATAATTAATTAAGAACCAAAAATAATTTTAATAAATTGATTCTAAATGCCCAAAACGGATAAGTACTAGAATTCGTTTTTTCATATTAATCAATTGGAACGAACAGACTTTCTCATGAACGACTGCTATATTGTGACGTCACACAATACCGCCTCGCAATCGACATTGCAAAATCTTTAATGGATATTATTTATAGTTATCATCAAGATTGCTACGGATAGGTCCAAAGATATATGCAAAAACGAGATGCAATAATAATACTAAACTATAGCGCCAATTTTTTTCTCAACTTTGTTGTGTAATTGGTATAATTTACTTTTTAAAAGTTACGCATTGCAATATATATTTCAACTCCTATAATTTTTGATCTAAATCACCATCTGATTATATATAAAGAATTTGAGATTAGCACGTTATGCCATTTTTTTAAGCTTTAGTTCAACCCCTGTCAACCCTGACCTCCGCCTTTCACATCCAGCCCGCCCCAGTCTCCTTCTTTAGGTCGTCCTTCCATCTAGCTGGGGGTCCCACACTACGCTTGCCGATACGCGGTCTCCACTCCAGGACTCGTGTGCTCCACCGGTCCTTCGCCAAACATGGCCAGCCCATTGCCACTTCAATTTGCTTACTCTGCAATCTATGTCGGTAACTCCGGTACTAATTCATTATCACATGCAAATAAAAGATCAAACCACTTTGAAACGTTTTGCACACATGCATGGATTAAAGTAGACGATTTATAGCCGTGGTTATTTCAACACAACATTCTGACGTTGCTAATTTCATACAATACAAAAATAGAATACTACCGAATTGATTTTGATTTTATATGTATCAATGAGAGCAGAGGTGGCTCAGTGGTAATGACCGCGACATACGCGTTGTAGGTCGTAGGTTCGAACCCAGACAGGCGCTTTACTTACTGTAAATTATTTCATCACCACTGCTCTCAAAACGGTGAAGGAAAACATCGTGAGGAAACCCGACATGTCCTAGAACCAAAAATTTGAAGACATGTGACATCCACCAACCCGCACTGGTCCCGCGTGGATTACTGCATGAGCACTACCACTCATCGAGACGAGGCCTATGTCCCAGCAGTGAGAACATTACATGCTAATTATGTACAAGTTATCAATGACAATGCGAGGTTCCTAACAACAGGTTTTATTATAACACTGAAGAGTTCATTGAAAGTAACATTTGGGTTACTATAACCTTTACAATTGTCGAGTTAACAACGCACATATACCGTTACTAACACTAATAATGTTCTCTTTCATAGACCCCCTCACTTATTCCGAAAGAAAAAAAGAATGAATGATATATAAGTTACGAAATCAATTTCACAGACTAGATTCGACGATTCGGCGCTATTCTACGCAAGTGGACAAATAGACGACAAACACCATTACATAGCTCTGTCAATACACGATGAAAAAGTTGCCGTACAAATAGATCTAGGTGACGGACCAGTCGAAGACTATTTAGGAGAAAAAGTCAATAACAACATGTGGCATAACCTCACCGTCATACTACAAGAACAAACCATATTCGTATATCTTGATAGCACAACAGAGACTTACGAAGTACCAGGAAATGCTCGATACGTATGCATTGATCCAGAAATCTACATATGCGGTGGGCCGGATTTACACAAAATGAAAGGATTGAAATCGTTCAACAATTTCGCTGGCAACTTGAAATATGTTTATTACAATGACGTTTCAATTTTGTACGAGTTGAAGCAAAATAACCCTAAAGTCCACTACATAGGGGTGTTGGATCCGGAGTTTGAGGATATAGATATAGAGGTGATACCAATTACGTATCCTTTCGCAACGTCCCATATTTGGTGGCCGTTGAATCAGAGCCACACTGTCAATTTGAAGTTTGATTTTAAAACCAGCAAGAACATGGCTGTGTTGGCTTACAGTCAGACATCCACACAAGGTTACTGGGAGGTAAGTTTTTTTAATGATACCTAACTCATGACAAACAAGTTTCTGTTATTTTTTATGCTAATTTGATTCTGCTTCACCACATTTCTTTAATGTTGTACCACAATTAATAAGACACTTGTTCAAATAATAACTTAAATTTTTAACAAATCGGTAAATACGGTATTACCAACAGGGGCAACATAAGTGCCACGAGTTAAGGACGCCTTTACGTATCTGACAAAAATAAGCCGTTTTTCGGTGCATTTTGCGGCAAAATGAGACGAAACCAAATGTAACTAATAATTACCACAGATAGATTACTCTTTCATCTCCAAATGGTAGCCATTTTTTATTCGAAAATGTTGGTTTATAATATAGTAAAAAATAATTTCCGTTGCCTCTTCACACAAAATCGACGATATCGTGCTGTCTTTGGGGTCATTTTTCTTCTGTTTAATAACATAAACATATTTATTTTAAAATATTTTATGTAAGCAGACATGTTCAACTCAAAAAGGTAGCCCAAAGAACTATCAAAATGTTAAAAATAAGCTCAGAAAAAAATAAAAATCGGAGTCTATTTTTTCACATATTTAGCTGTAATACGTGAATCTTATTGGATTGAAATAAGGGTTATTTTACTGGTCACTGTCTCGGTTTATTGCACAAAACTTTGTAATGAAATATTAGTCTGCGCTCGGCCGCCGTTGTGAGTGGACTCTGTGTCGGTTGTAAGCAGCAGCTTGTGCTAAAAGAAGATCGCTGTACGGATACAAAATATTTGACACACAAAACTTGATACTTCACGCATTCTGTATGTACCTATTACCCAAGGAAAGATTTGATTCACAGTCTTATATTTTTTCTAGAAGTAAGTAGGGTTTATAAATTCATATTTCGTTCCGGACTTGCTGGAGTGACCTGCACAGCAGGTGTACTTCGAAGACTATTCCGGTCTGATCCCCTGAAGACTTACAATATTTCATGATGGGTGTCAATTTCGTGGTTTTCGAGGGTGCTGAAACCGATGGTGAGGTCCAAATGAGAATCCAAGATGGCGGATGTGAAAAATGTTACAATTTTTCATGATGGGTGTCAATTTCGTGGTTTTCGAGGGTGCTGAAACCGACGGTGGAGTCAAAATAAAAATCCAAGATGGCGGATGTGACAAATGTTACAATTTTTCATGATGGGTGTCAATTTCGTGGTTTTCGAGGGTGCTGAAACCGATGGTTGGGTCAAAATAAAAATCCAAGATGGCGGATGTGAAAAATTTTATAATTTTTCTTGATGGGTGTCAATTTCGTGATTTTCGAGGGTGCTGAAACCGATGGTGGGGTCAAAATAAAAATCCAAGATGGCGGATGTGAAAAATGTTACAATTTTTCATGATGGGTGTCAATTTCGTGGTTTTCGAGGGTGCTGAAACCGATGGTGGGGTCAAAATAAAAATCCAAGATGGCGGATGTGAAAAATGTTACAATTTTTCATGATGGGTGTCAATTTCGTGATTTTCGAGGGTGCTGAAACCGATGGTGGGGTCAAAATAAAAATCCAAGATGGCCGATGTGAAAAATGTTACAATTTTTCATGATGGGTGTCAATTTCGTGGTTTTCGAGGGTGCTAAAACCGACGGTGGGGTCAAAATGAAAATCCAAGATGGCGGATGTGAAAAATGTTACAATTTTTCATGATGGGTGTCAATTTCGTGGTTTTCGAGGGTGCTGAAACCGATGGTGGGGTCAAAATGAAAATCTAAGATGGCGGATGTGAAAAATGTTACAATTTTTCATGATGGGTGTCAATTTCGTGGTTTTCGAGGGTGCTGAAACCGATGGTGGGGTCAAAATAAAAATCCAAGATGGCGGATGTGAAAAATGTTACAATTTTTCATGATGGGTGTCAATTTCGTGGTTTTCGAGGGTGCTGAAACCGATGGTGGGGACAAAATAAAAATCCAAGATGGCGGATGTGAAAAATGTTACAATTTTTCATGATGGGTGTCAATTTCGTGATTTTCGAGGGTGCTGAAACCGATGGTGGGGTCAAAATAAAAATCCAAGATGGCCGATGTGAAAAATGTTACAATTTTTCATGATGGGTGTCAATTTCGTGGTTTTCGAGGGTGCTAAAACCGACGGTGGGGTCAAAATGAAAATCCAAGATGGCGGATGTGAAAAATGTTACAATTTTTCATGATGGGTGTCAATTTCGTGGTTTTCGAGGGTGCTGAAACCGATGGTGGGGTCAAAATGAAAATCTAAGATGGCGGATGTGAAAAATGTTACAATTTTTCATGATGGGTGTCAATTTCGTGGTTTTCGAGGGTGCTGAAACCGATGGTGGGGTCAAAATAAAAATCCAACCATCGGTTTCAGCACCCTCGAAAACCACGAAATTGACACCCATCATGAAAATTATAAAATTTTTCACATCCGCCATCTTAGATTTTCATTTTGACCCCACCGTCGGTTTCAGCACACTCGAAATCCACGAAATTGACACCCATCATGAAAAATTGTAACATTTGTCACATCCGCCATCTTGGATTTTTATTTTGACCCCACCGTCGGTTTAGCACTTAGCACCCTCGAAAACCACGAAATTGACACCCATCATGAAAAATTGTAACATTTTTCACATCCGCCATCTTGGATTCTCATTTTGACCTCACCATCGGTTTCAGCACCCTCGAAAACCACGAAATTGACACCCATCATGAAAATATTGTAACACTTTTCACATCTGCCATCTGTATAATTATTAAAAAGGATTCAAACCGGGTGCGGTGACTTGACAAAGACGAAAATGTCGTTGTTCCTCAATACTAACATACACGTATCCGTTATAATAAGAAATTACGAACTTATGTATTTCAATAAACCCTGTACTTATTTTTGTTGCTGACGATCCTTCAGGATCAAAAACAAAAGAAAAATCGGTTCAAACCGGTATGAGAAAGTTTGTAGTGGATAAGACAGAGATTAAAACAGAAGACGATCTAGGAGGGGATCGAGGCGGGGGGGGTGGAGGGGGGGTTCAGGGGATCAGAACGGAATAATTCGAGCTGAGTCAGGTGTGCCGAGTATGGGCTCGTTTTCTTAGTTATGTTGAGACCTTACCTCCGGACTTGATGGAGTGACCTGCAGGTGTACTTCGAAGACTCCTACTGGAACTAACAGCCGAGCAGATCTAGGTGTGCCGAGTATGGGCTCGTTTTCTTAGTTATGTTGAGACCTTACCTCCGGACTTGATGGAGTGACCTGCAGGTGTACTCCGAAGACTGCTACTGGAACTAATAGCCGAGCTGAGCTAGGTGTGCCGAGTATGGGCTCGTTTTCTTAGTTATGTTGAGACCTTACCTCCGGACTTGATGGAGTGACCTGCAGGTGTACTTCGAAGACTGCTACTGGAACTAATAGCCGAGCTGATCTAGGTGTGCCGAGTATGGGCTCGTTTTCTTAGTTATGTTGAGACCTTACCTCCGGACTTGATGGAGTGACCTGCAGGTGTACTTCGAAGACTGCTACTGGAACTAATAGCCGAGCTGAGCTAGGTGTGCCAAGTTTGGGCTTCTTTTGTTAGTTTTGTTGAGACCTTAAGAATAGGTAGGCAGGCACTAAACCGGGTCTAGTCTAGGCAGATGCGGTCACTAATCGGAAACATAAAACAAAAGTACTTATCTAAAAAAAAAATATTACAGCCGCCATCTTGGATTTTCATTTTGACTTTGTTTTCGGCTCCAGCACCCTCGAAAACTATGAAAACGACACCCATGATAAAAAAATATAAAAAAAAAATTACAGCCGCCATCTTGGATTTTCATTTTGACCTCACTATCTGCTTTAGCGCCCTTGAAAACCATAAATACGACACCCATGATAAAAATAAAAAATAAATTACAGCCGCCATCTTAGATTTTCATTTTGACCTAATTATTGGCTCCAACACCCTCGAAAACCATAAAAACGACACCCATGATGAAAAATATAAAAAAAAAATACAGCCGCCATCTTGGATTTTCATTTTGACCTCACTATCGGCTTTAGCGCCCTTGAAAACCATAAAAACGACCACCCATGATAAAAAAATTAAAGCCGCCATCTTGGATTTTCATTTGGACATCACTATCGGTTTTAGCACCCTTGAAAACCATAAAAACGACACCCATGATGAAAAATTAAAAAAAAACTACAACCGCCATCTTGGATTTTCATTTTTATCTCACTATCGGCGATCTCAATATCCGTCACTTTGCACGGCCAAAAATGTAATTGACAGGCTTATGGTGATTTATCGAGGTAGCCACTGCTAATATGCCTTTATGCAATGCACGACACTGCTTAGTACGTTATCCTAATTGCGTAACACACTTGGAATGGCAATCCATTCCGATTTGACAGTTCAACAATATCCATTGCGTTGTTTTTGTTTTACGAATTTTTTAAATATTTATGAAGCAACTAGCTGTGCCCCGCGGTTTCACCCGCATAAGTTTCGATCCCGTGGGAATATCGGATAAAAAGTAGCCTATATGTGTCAGCTACCTCTATACAAAATTTTAAAGCCGACCCCAACATAGTTGGGAAAAGGCTAGGCTAGATGATGATGACCTCTATACAAAATTTTATCAAAATTGGTGAAGCCGTTTGAGCGTGAAGAACAAACATATAAACATACACACACACTCACAAGAACCTACTTGCATTTGATACCATAGCAAATTTATTATATAAAATACGAAATAAACCGAATAAAACAAGCTTGTTTTATATTTGTTTTCAATAAGCTCGTCCGCAAATTGTTAATACATAGGTACTTTGGCAACTTGTACTTGATTAATCACTGTCCAGTGAAATTAAGTAAATAGCATTCTACTTATATGAACACTTCACATTACCTTTTTTTTCACATTACGGTTTTTTTTCCTGTGGCAACACTACAGCTAACAGCTGTTAAAAACTTGTTCTCGTAATTTTAATCTTAAATATTAAATTTCGTTTGTTTTTTAGGCCTATTACCAATTACTCCTCAAGTAAATAGGATAATAATGTGTATTTTGTGTTAGATTCACATAACTAGTGCAAATAATTGTAAATATTTCAATGTGAATCAGTGACAGTTGCCGGCACAAGTGAATTTTGCATTGTCATCTCGATATCAGGTACAATACTCTATATTCTGCTTGGTATTAGTTTGTTTACGTACTACAATTTCAACAGCAATTAGTTTGTTCATTTTTAGTAAGGCTACTTATTGATGCCAATGACCTTTGAACGTAAACATAACCTTACTTTGGTTTGGTGACAGAACTCCTTAGAATTGCATCTAAATTTCATTTTTCCCTTAAAACTAATCATCTTCTCAACTGCTGCCACAACTACCTTCTCTCTTCTAATTTCTTGTCGCTTCCTTACTAGTTTTTATCATGATTATGACTCGCAGCGCCCGTGCTCGCCTCGGAGAGTCCAAACTCAATGAGGCTTTGAGCGCCTTAAAGGCGTCAAAGGAGTCCTGTGACCAACTAATTAAGGAAATAGAAGACAATGAAAGGGTGCTCTTTGATGCCCACGACAAGAATAGGAAGTTAAAACTTGAAATGGCTCAGATATATACTCAATACACTGATGCCATAGAAGAACGGGATAGACTTCAACTTATTGTGGACGGGTTCAGCCAGTGTAGCACAGAGTATGAACAAGCTCTTAGTCAAAAACATACATTACAACAGCAGCTACATGAGGCTCAAAGTCAAATAACACAACTTGAGACAACCAATCTTAACATCACCGCCTCGCTGAACCAAAGTCTGTTCAGTGAATTGATGCCTATTGCCCCGTCAATGGTTTCTGCCATAAATCCCACATACACTATTGATTTGACAGCTGATGATGAATCAAAATCATATAATTCAGTGAGGGTAGTAACCAGTAAAAATAAACTTAAAAAATACATTAAAATTAATAAATACATTGTCAAAACACAAAAAATGGTAAAAAGACAAAAGTTCTTTATCAAAAACGTTAAATTGAATAGAGAAAGGTTGAATTTACTCAAACAATTAGACATGTATTCTTATAATTTGGAGCAGAGTACTAGGAAGTACAAAATTGACACAGAAACCTTGCAATCTGAACTTGACCATCTACAGGAGAAACTTAGTTCAATGACCAACAAATATAATACCTCTGAAGACCTAATGAGGGAATATGTGTTAGCAATGAATGAGCTAGTAAACTCACAAAAAAACAACTGTGAGCATTGTCAGACACCATCTAATGTGCTTACACCGGACCATTCATTGTCAACTTGCAATACCACCTTACTGCAGCCCTGTGTTGATTTGGTAATTCCTTCTATTAATAGTTCGTATAAACATTGTAAACAAACTTTAAATAATGATATTGTATTATTTTGTGATGAGATTGGTAAGGACTTAGGTCACTTATTGACAGATGAATATCCAGGACACTCAATAGTAAATTACTGTATGCCTGGTTGTTCTTTGTTTCATATTATGAAAGAAATTATTAAATGTAACTTTACCCAGGATACAACTTTATTAATTTTTATGGGTAATAGGGGAAATCTAAACAAAGGAGAACTGCTCCAGTATCATAGAACTTTATGCAACCTTAGTTTAAGAAAAGTTGTGTTGTTTACATTTCCTTATAGTAACAGTTTGCCACAGGAAGAAAATAGCTTAAGATTTGAATTGAATATGACATTACATAACTTGACATTTAATAATAACATGTTCCATTTAGTTGATATTAACAATTATGTTAGTAATAATTTTTATTTGACAAAAGATAGATATAACAATGTTATGTACTATCTTTCTGACTATTATAAAAGACAGATAGCTGTGTCGCTATCTTATTTTTTTTCTATTACAGCCAAAAATTTGGCTAAACAACTTGCTTCTTTTGAGCAATGCAACAATATTATAAATACTTCTGCCAATAATTTGGTCACTATTAATGACATTGTTAATAATTTAAATTAGAAATTAAGACAATAGAGGCAACCTCTAGCTATAATAGTAAAAATAACTCAAAAAAAAAGTTAAACTCAGTAAATAGTATCAACCTAGTGCATCAAAATATTCAAGGATTTATGAACAAAGATTTAGAAGTAGAATTATTTATGAATTTTAATAGTATTGACATTCTTTGTATAACAGAACATTGGCTGAAAAGCCACCAGTTCTTGTTCAATTTTAATAATCACCAGGTTGGTAGTTCGTTTAGCAGAATAAATGCTATACACGGTGGCTCATTAATTTTAGTAAGTAACCAGCTCAAATTTAAAGATCGTAAAGATATTGTGAGCCTATCTGTTGAGCGTACAGTTGAAATTGCCTGTATAGAATTGGAGCACTCTATTGTATTAAGCGTGTATAGACCCCCTTCAGGATTGTATGACTGCTTTGAAAAAGTAATGGATGAAGTGTTACACAGGATTTGTAACTCAAACAAGTCCGTTATCATTTGTGGTGATTTTAATGTCAATTTATTAGAAAACTCAGGTTCTTGTAGTAAAATTTTAAGTCTGTTTCAGTCCTACAATCTTCTAAACCTATTTTTGGAGCCAACAAGAATAACCCCTACTAGTGCCACATGCCTAGATAATATTTATACAGACATTATACCAAGCCACAAAGAAATTATAACTTTACTAGATTCTGATCATTGCGGGCAAAGGATAACTATTCAAAACCTAAACAAAAAAGTGGCTAAAAAGGATATCACTGTTAACCCCAAAACTGCAAGTCGCTTGGAGGCTTTTAAAGGTAAACTCATTAATAAACTACCAGTTTTATCTAATCATGCTGATCCTAATCAACTTTATGATAATTTTTTTAATGTATACTGTAAACAATTTGATTCCACCTTTATTCCCAAGACTATCTCAGTTAATAGCAATGCATCGTTCAGTGATTGGGCTACCATTGGTATTCATAAAAGTAGAACACGGCTTTATGAATTGTACAATGAAAGGACTTATATTAACACTGATGAATTTAATTTGTATGTTAGAAATTATTCAAAATTATTTAAAAAAGTTTGTTATATGGCCAAGTCACGCTATTTGGGTTCAAAGATTAAAAACAGCAGTAATGTAATTAAAACGACTTGGAATATTATTAATAGTGAAACGGGAAGATCTAGTAACCGAAATACTGACTACAGCCTGTCTATTAATGACAACATAATAAAATCCGACTCACAAGTCGCCGAGGCATTTGAAAATTTCTTTTCAGATATTCCCGTTTCAACTACTAAATCACTAAACTCATCACCTTCTGTTGCTGAGTCTTTGCTTAAGGACAATGTTAATGGTTGCGATTCGGAATTTAATTTTGAATATATTACCTCTAGAGATATAATTAAAACCTTTCACACTTTAAATGTAAAAAAGACTGCAGATCTGTGGGGTAATTCTGTAGAAGTAGCTAAGTCTATTATTGACATTGTGGCACCTACTCTAGCTCTTATCTTTAATAGTTGTATTGACAATGGGGAGTTTCCTGACCTTATGAAAAATAGTAAAATAATACCTTTGTTTAAATCAGGTAGTACATCAGACCCCACAAATTATAGACCTATTTCTGTACTACCTACCTTTAGTAAAATTTTTGAGAAATTAATTTTAGACCAAATGCAAAGATTTTTTAATAAACATAAATTATTACATAGCAAACAGTTCGGTTTTACAAGGGGTCGTTCAACTACTGATGCCGGTGTTGAACTTTTAGGACATATTTATAATGCATGGGAAGATAAATGCGATGCCTTGGGCATTTTTTGTGATTTGTCCAAGGCATTCGATTGCGTTCTTCACGAAACGTTAATCAGGAAACTCCGCCACTACGGGATCCGAAACACTGCTCTGGATCTTCTTACTTCATACTTGAGTAAAAGGATTCAGAGCGTTGACGTTAATGGAAAAAGATCACCCGGATCTATAGTAACAATGGGAGTCCCACAGGGCTCAATTCTTGGTCCTTTCTTGTTTCTTATTTATATTAATGACTTGCCGTACCTCATAAAGGATAATCATGATATAGTGTTGTTTGCAGATGACACTTCTCTTTTGTTTAAACTTAAACGTCAGCAGTTGGTTACTGACGATGTAAATAGCGCGATCTCGAAAGTAGTCCACTGGTTCAATGTTAATAATTTGCTTTTAAACGAGAAAAAAACCAAATGCATTAAGTTTACGCTACCCCACGTTAGGCAGGTGAAAACTAATGTGTTGATAAAGGGCGAGGAATTGAATCCTGAAGACAACACAGTATTCTTGGGCATAACTTTGGATGCTAAGCTTCAGTGGGGTCCACATATAGATAAATTGTCAAAAAAGCTAAGTTCCGCAGCATATGCTGTTAGAAAAATTCGTAATTTAACTGATATAGAGACTGCCCGTTTAGTGTACTTTAGCTATTTTCATAGTGTAATGTCGTACGGTATTCTATTGTGGGGAAATGCCGCCGATATTCAGACTATCTTTGTTTTACAGAAGCGAGCTGTTCGATCAATTTATAAATTAAGTCCGAGACACTCTCTCAGAGACAAATTTAAAGAGATTAATGTAATGACTGCGCCTTCTCAGTATATTTATGAAAATCTTTTATATGCCCATAAAAACATAAAATTGTTTAAAAAATACAGTGATATCCATAATATAAATACTAGAAATAAACACAAATTTGTTGTACCTACAACAAGGCTCAAAAAAATAGGTGGCTCGTTCAGATGCCAATGTATACGCTTTTATAATAAGCTACCAAGCCACGTTCAAGATCTAAGCCTCAATAAATTCAAATCATTCATTAAACGTAAGTTGTGCCAGAAAGCCTTTTATACCGTTAAAGCTTATATTGAGGACAAAAAGGCTTGGGATTGAGCTGCTTCAAATTTCTGCATTTTGAATGACTTTTTTATTTTATTTTTATATACACATTGACATTAATGATTTTTTTTTTATAAACAATGACATTTACTTACTTTGTAAAGTATTATATATATAATTTTTTTTTTTTACATTGTGATTTGTGAATGTGAAGACGATGTGGGTCATTTTATTAATTTTTTATGTTTTATTTTTCTCTCTGTTCTATTACTTGTTTTTTTTTTTTTTTTTCTCTCATGGTCTGGCAGTTTGAGTAATTTATGTGGCCTACCCAAATGTCCTTTCTTTGGTATTGTTCGTCGAATCGTTGAGCTCCTTAAGTCTTGATTTGAGCTGCACGATTTCTGACAAATGCGTGCACTGACTGGACAGGTCCTCTCAATCTGTGTGGTTCTTTCCTCAAAAGACCATCTCAGACATCGATCTACATGGTCTTCATATAACCTGACCAAGATTATGTCTGGACTTTAAAAGAGACTGTGACCTCTGAGTTTGTTTCGGCCTTTCTTCTCAGAGTAGTCAGATAGGAAACGCCGACCTCATCTAGTTTAAAAAAAACATGATTGACGTGTAAAAGTGTTTGTACAAACCTACTTACAAAAATAAAATCATTTATCATTTATCATTTACCTACAAACTGTTTGAAAACAAATCACCGTAAACTTAAAAAAAATACATGGCAAAAATAAAATAAAATTAGGCTCAAGTATCAAGTCGTGTCAATTTACTCATAATTTCACCGCTTCGCGCATGTCGCTGTGTGTGTGAGCCGTGCACGTGTAGTAGTAAGACTCAATACCTAAAATTGAAGCGCGTCATTTCGTAAACGCCTCCTTAAAGCCAACATTATAGTGCTCACACTATAATGTCGACACCTCCAAAAATAACACTTAATTCTGTTTATATAACGCTTCAATTACAACACAAGAAAACAAGATACGAACTAATTGTAAATAAATGCAAATATGGTCTAGACTTCTGTGTCAGGTTGCAACAACGAAATTTACCCAACCTGCAGTGCGATTCTGTAACCATCTCACCGTGAAAACTTAAGTGAAGTGAGCGTGTCAATAGTGTTAATTCCTAGTAAAAAAACATTTTTACAAAAAAAAACAACCGACTTCCAAAAAAAACACTACAAATTGAAAAATAACTTTAATTTCGGAAGTCGGTGTCTTTGGTTCCGCATTTTCGTTTATTGACACCGACTTCCGAAAATAATGTTATTTTTCAATTTGTAGTGTTTTTTGGAAGTCGGTTGTTTTTTAGTGGGTCAGTTTGTAATTTATCTAAGTTACAAAAGTTCACATTAATACAAATTAATCAAGCCCAAACACAAGGTAACTGCTGTAAATCGTTGAGGAGTCCCCTCGACTGTCTTTCAGCTCCATGATCAGATCGACTCCAGGCCTTCATTAAATTGTAGTGCTTTAAAATACTTAATGAAAAAATTAACAAACGCACTAGTCGCTCCTACGATTTTCGAATGTTCCTCTCGATTTCACTGGGATGCCATCATCAGATCCTGGTTTCCTTATCATGGGACCACCCATGGCATATCTCCTTTCGAACAAAAAAGAATTTTGAAAATCGGTCCACAATTGGCGGTGTAATCGCGTAACAAACACACAAAAAAAAAAAAAACATACCGTCGAATTGAGAACCTCCTCCTTTTTTTGAAATCGGTTAAAAACAAACTCACATCACCTAAGTTTTCACGGTGAGATTTTTACAGAAACGACCGGCTGATGGTTAAAGTTACCTCACTGGCGTATTCTATATATTAAGCGCGGCTTTGGTAATCTTTCTACAGGTCTTAATACAGTTGAAAAATCAAACAATAATCTTTTCAAAAATAACTATCGAATTGTTTGCAAATTCTTGATTGTTTTATTGAAAGGAATGATGATATAGGCACCTCTATTAGATTGATTCATGCATGTTTAGCAAAGAAATAATACGCATCTTACGCCTACAGACGGACCTTATAGACTAACACGATTACTATTTAAAGAAAATTCAAATATTGATTTATCACTAGGAATTTCACCAACAAAAATCCCAAGTTTAAATAAAAAAGTTCTCTGATCTAGAAATTATTCTCAAGGCTAAGCTCACTGCTACCGGGCCATATGGTCACGTAATACTAACATGCTATCTCATAAAAATGTAGGTAAGGATGGTGAAAGAAGAGATAAGATTCGAGTTGGTGTCAGACGTTGGCAAGAACGTGACTGTATTGAAATCCGTGAAGTTCAACGTAAGCAATGATTGGCACAACGTCGAGTTGGATTACAGGAAAGGAAGGATAAAGATGACGGTGGATTATCATAATAAGCACGTGCAGATGTTTGGTAAGCTATCTTTAACTTTTGTTTTGGCTTTATTATACAGTTAATATCGTTGGCAATGTCCGTGCATTCGAGACAAAGATTGATAAATACTTAGTGTACCTACAGCTTCCATAACAATGGTAAAGAGAAATTAGCATCTATGTTTTATTTAAATACCGTACTATTACCATAGTGTGTGCCCATTGGATACTAAAGCTACACTGTTGACTTTCTGTCCTGCAATATTTCGAATCTTGTTCCCATTATTATTTCTAAATTTAAAAATATCTTTCTCTATTGCTCTTTGAAATCGTTTGAATAAATCACTGAACGACATTTTTACGACAAAACTCTAAAATAGCAATTTGCAACCAAACAACCCTACTCCTATTACAAAAGGTATTTTTAACCACCCCACATTTTCTAGGTCTAGACTTCGAGCTTCAAGACAAAATCGTAATAGGCAGTGGTCTGAAATCAGCTAACTTAGGTCTAATTGGTTGCATGAGGAACATAAGAATAAACGGGATGCTAATTGAGCCGAGATTCGTGATAATGACTGAGAGAGTGGTCGGGGAGGTGGCCATAGATGACTGTAGATATGTAGACCCGTGCACGAGACCTAATACTTGTGAGCATGGAGGGATCTGTTCCGTAAGAGAGGACCGAGTCATTTGCAACTGTGATAATACTGGTAAGAGACATTTATTTGAATGGATTTCTTAATTAATTCTTACAACAAGGAGTCGGTATTTAAAAGTTTGGTCGAGCCGTGCATTCATTTTAATTACAACTAGCTGACCTGATATACGTCGTCCTGGGGGCCTAAAAAGGCCACTTTGGAGAATCATAAAAGGATAACATTATGAATTATAATATGGCGAAGACAGTCCGTGTTTTTCTTTTTTTCGCTGCACTATGTAGGTGCAATCAAAGAGTACAAGAAAAGATTGGGTTGATTGGTATTTTAGGACAGACCAAAAAAAAATAACTGAAAAATGCTTCACCAATGGGATTTGATACGATTAACTTAACAGTTACCTGTCCATTATGTTATCCTTTTATGATTCTGCCAAAGTGGCCTTTTTAGGCCCCCTGTTCTTTCAATAATTCTAATAAAATTCCTATAGAAAATACACTTTCAGTTTTCCCGAATTTTCCAATTTTGCCCAGCAACTTTTAATATTTTTTTTCCGTATGAACCTGGTTTGGACCATTACAAACATTTTAAAACAAAAATTATCCAAATCGTCCCTGCCGTTCTGAAGTGATGCGCTTACCAACGAACATCATTTCGGATTTATTACATAGAAGAAAAACGATGCAACGTATCACCCAACAAAGCATTTGCTCAACTCTTAGCTAGAGGCGATAAAATTTATCAAGATGTAAAAAATTCATGCGACTGCTACCAATATTGATATAACTTCTTAGGCTGGCCTATCTTTAGCCCAAAGAATCAGCATTGCCAGCTAACATGGATAATGGAACTGCTGTCAGCCTTTTGGGCACTTATCCCATTGACAGCGATGCGGACGAATGTTTTTATGCCCAATGAGCTCCTCCCTTTTTTATGTTTTATTATATACTTGTACATAATATATTAATATATTTTAGTGCTTGTATATTGTAATTAAGGCTTTTTGTTTGTACTTAAATACAATTTGTTAACTTCTTATTGTGTTCAAAAGAATATTAAAATGTGTTAAAATTATAACTTGGATGGCCAGTAAAAAAAATGCCTTAGGTAACTTCAATAAAGTTTTAATATTTCCAGGCTACATCGGCGAAAACTGTCACTTCGCTACCTTTCGCAAGACTTGCGAAGAGTTAGCTCTCCTTGGGTACACGAGAAATGACGTCTACCTCATAGACATCGACGGGAACGGCAAGTTTCCTCCCGCACACGTCAAATGCGAGTTCCAGATCGAAGCAGACTCTTCTACTACTGTTGTTGAACATAATCTGCCTAGTCAAGTTGTGAGTAATACAGATTTTCTACTTTGTATGTTTGCACCATATTCGGCCCCATGTCATGTCTAGGTCACTCGTGTCTTTCCTATAGTTAGTTATAAAAATTGCACATTGCGGTAGATACGAACATTTTTGTATAAAATAACGTTGTCCTGTCTTATTGTAACAATATTTCCATGTATTTTATGTTTCAATTGAGTCAAGCTAATGCTAAAACTACCAAATTGTTTTACGCAGATCTATAATTATCAGTTCACATATCATATCCTGGACCTTTACTCTTTACAAGTACACACATTCTCATTCAAGGTGATTCAATGATGCATGTCTGCATGATCGCATGGCGTAGACTGTTTCTTCGTTACCTTCTTCAAGTCTTGCACTCTCGAAAGCTATACTTGGAACTTCCATAACAATCATAATGGCAAGTGTATTTGAATGTATTTATTTCTTACTTTTCTTTTATTTACATTATTATCTTTCATCAATACAAAGCAGATTCTTTAACCAGCTTCATTTCATCCAGGACGTTCGCTCAGCATCAGGCAATGACTTCAGTTTCAATATCAAATACAGGGAGTTCTCAGCAGAGATGCTCCAAGAGCTCATCTCCCATTCTCTGTACTGTAGGCAGTACATCAAGTATGATTGTATGAGAGCGCCCTTGGAGTTACATAGTGCCACCTGGTTTATATCCTCGTCTAACAATACGGTGGATTTCTTGGGAAATGTCAAAAGGTAATAATTCTTACTACGCAAAGTTAAGTTATAATAAGCAACAAATACAAGTGGCAGCACAAATTGTGTCATAGTTTTAGTGTTTTTTTTGATGTCAAATATTTGTGCTGCCAATGCTTTCCACAATGATCACATAATTTATTTGTCGTCATTGTGATGATAGATGTTAATTAATGAATCATAAAATCAGATATTATTACCGAACTGTTCATAGTACTTAATATATTTATACTCGCGACTGTACAGTTAATTATCGCCACTGTCTTCTAAAGTAATTTATACACATTTCCAGAGGCTACTGCCCCTGCGGTGTAAACGCGACTTGCGTCAACGCCACCAAGTCTTGCAACTGCGACTCCAACGAAGATGGCAAGTGGCACAGCGATGAAGGCACCTTCGTGGAACCGAGCAGTCTTGGCATTACTGACATGTTCTTTTTACAACAGAAGGACTTGCCTGAGGATGCTCAGGGAAGGATCACGTTGGGACCTCTAGAGTGTGTTGAAACTAGTAAGTGTTATAAAATTTAGATTAGCTTGCCAATTGTACCTACCTAATGGTAAACATCGCTTCCAAACTAGAACAATGCATGTAGTAGAGGTGTGAAGTCTTGGGTGTGAACATAGTGTGAATATTGAGTTTGTTTATGAGTTGGTAGTCACTTGATAAAATTCGAAGAAAACTTTACTGAGTACTTGAGTAGCACTCTTGTCTATCGTAGTAACAAATCGCAGTAGCATACAGTAATAAGATCAATATTGAAAATTGTATCGATACAAAGTGTATCTCACTTTTAATAAGTTTCCCAAGGCTAATCTGCCTTACTGTTGGCTTATAGATTGCCTTATAAAATTCTTATATTCACCGTTCAAATGAAGTCATACATTGGCTGGATCGTTACTCATATGATTTTTTTTTTTAATTTCTTCTAGACACCCAGCGTTACGTCGTGACATTCACAACATCACAATCATACATAGAGGTGCCTGGTTGGAGGAAAGGAGACATCGCCTTCAGTTTCAGAACGACTGGCACCAGCGCCATCCTGCTGTTCCAGCCACCGATCAGACCTAACTATCCTTCTTTTATGGTCGCTTTGACTAGCGGTAACCCAGTCCATTGACTTTTATTTTTTGTTCTTATATTTGTCAGCCCTTAGCTTTGCTCGTCAGTTACCCATTCTTATGGCTCAACTTTTATTAGATCATCTATCTTGTTGATAACTAAGTGATCTAAATTATTATATCTTCATTAATTTGGGAAACTAACATTGGTTTTTCGGAAAGTTTGTTTCACCAGCTCCCGATAAAGATTAATCTCTAGCAAGTAACTCCATTAAAATATTTCATGTTTAGGTAGTACAGCAACTTACACATCCATAGACTATAAAACAGACCCTTAACTTACAGTAACTTACACATCCATCCATACTAATATGTATTATAAATTCGAAAGTAACTCTGTCTGTCTGTATGTTACCTTTTCACGCCTAAACCGCTGAACGGATTTCGATAAAATTTGCCAGAGGGATAGATTGCATCCCAGGGAAGGGCATAAGATAGTTTTTATCCCGATATTCCCACGGGATCGACGCTTATGCGGGTGAAACCTTCGGGCGCTGCAAGTAGACTATAAAACAGGTCCATATTTAACTTTCAATATTCAAAAAATATCGTTCAACTGCCTTTTTTTCTCAAACAGAACACGAGCTAACTTTCAACTTTACCCTAAACACTGGTACAACAAGAAAACTGGTTATAAACTCAAAACGTAAGCTAAACGGAGGAGAATGGCACAAGATATGGATCGACTATAACTTCTACCACGTCAGGTTCATGCTCAACACAGAGTATCAGATGCTCAACTTACTGCTAGAGGAAGAGTTTGGGCCCTTTGAAGGATCTATGTTCATAGGTGGAGCTACTGCGTATGTATTTTCTAACTAATCACAATTTTATCTAACCCAATATTTTTTTGATGAACTTATTTTTATTTTTTATTTTTTAGCATCTGTTTAAAAAATTGAGAAATTGATTGAATTATTTGATTAATTGTTTAAGTAGAAATTCTGTTAAATCGACCTTAAATCTTAAACATCGTTCTAGAATAGAAACCACATTGCTCGTTATACTTACCAAATATTTACTTGTTTTCATTAAACCCCATTATTTCAGGGAGCACCTAAAGAAATCTGCCGTAAACCAAGGCTTAATCGGTTGCTTCAGAGGCTTGGTTGTTAATGGCGAGATCTTAGACATCTACAGCTACATGTCCGTCCATCTATCAGAGATTATTAAGGATTGCAAGCCATCTTGTGTGCCCAACCCGTGTCAGAATAGGGCCATTTGTAAAGAGCTCTGGTCTAGCTATGAATGTATCTGTAAGAACCCTTGGGCCCACTTGGGGACACATTGTGAAGAAAGTAAGTACACAGGCGAAGATAAGTAAAATTCAAATCGACAAGCATAATATAAAATGTAACAGTAAAGCCCAGACCAATCTACCAACGATTTCGACTAAAATTCAAGCAAATGATTACGATAAGACCGTTTAGCTAAGTATACCAACAAAACAAATGAAAATTTAGCTTAATCGCTTTTGCGTTATTGAACAAAATCTAACTTTATTTTAATTTCTAGATATAAACGAGAAAGCGCTAACATTCCAAACGCAAGAAGCCTACCTAAAGAAGAACTATCTAGTAGACAATGCAACTGATGCAGAGAAACATCGACTGAAGAAAATGATGACAGAAAACGTATTGATGAACTTACGAACATATGACGATGACGCTTTAGTACTATATGCAAACGACAACCTTAACAATTTCATACATATCTTCATACACAACGGAACAGAAATCATTTACCTATTCAATGATGAAGACGAAATCATACAAATGAATGTAACTTATGAAAAGATCAATCAAGGCGAGAGTGTTCAGATTGCTATTATCAGAACTGAGAATGGGACCACTTTGCATGTAAATGAGAATAATGCTACGATTGATAGGACTGCGAAGTTGTTGAGTAATTACACTAATAAGCCTTGGATTAATCCTAACTTAGGTGAGTACATATTATTTTTTGTTAATTTTTAAGCGTTGGAAGGCCGCACTTGGTGAACCGGTGACCTTGTGAAGGCCGCAGGAATCCGCTGGAAGAAGCAGAGAACCAAAATTTTCTAAAAAAAAAAAAATCATACAAGCAAACATATTTTTATTCATAAAACTTGATACTGACTTGATTAGGCTTGAACATAGTTGATTTTTTTGATGATTGAACTTAGTTTTGGCTCACCGAATTGTTTATCGGAATCAATCTAAGTATCCATGTTTCAAACCAAAAACAAAATTACTTTTTCGGTACAATAGTGATCCACCGCCATCCAGTCCACCAAAATCCACCCATCTGTCGAGTGTAGATTGATTGCTGACCCGACAGGCGTCGAAGTCCTGGATAAATTTCAATAAATCATACATAAATCCCATAGAAAAAAGGACGTTCAGTTTTTCTCGAATTTGAAAATTTTGGAAACCAACCGCTTGGCGATGTCCCGAAATTCTAGATGAGCACTGGCAAAGGCAAAGGCTCAAACATATATGGAGTACTTACATCAATCAACCATTTTCTTCATACTTAATTCTTCACATTTCCAGAGGTAATCCTTCCTCAAAGGCCTCCAGCGCCTCCCACAGACTACTTCCAGATGAACCTGGGAGGATTTGACCCTTACTCTTTAATTCTGGCGCCTCGAGCCAACTCCCTGCATCAAGGAGGATACGTCGGCTGTGTGAGGGGGTTCAAGATCGCTGACCATGTGGTGGATCTGTCTAGGAAGGCTTTGCAGAACACTGATCAAGGTATGTAAAGAGAGAGAGATGAGAGATGGTGCATGACGAAAATCGGCTTATACTCATGCGGTCTTTCTATATTCGAGTCGCTTTTTGTCTGTCTGTGTGACCGCGTTGTTCTTCTAAACTACGCAATGAATTTTGATGCAGTTTTCCCCATAATTTAGATAATTTATTCCAGAAGGTTTATGTGTATAATGGGATTACTGACACATCCAACACCCAGTGCGAGTGCGATGCTTCTGATCAGACCATGCCCCACTTGCTGGAGTGTTCTAAGTGCCCGTTCACCTGTACCCTGGATGACCAAAAAAATGTCACAGTAGACCCGCCGCCGTAGAATGCCGCAGCAGTGGGTAGGCCTTTAGTGTGGGACGCTACGTGTGTCGATACTCTTGCGCCATCCCATCTTCCTGGCTCAGCATGCTGTGCTGGCGCTGCTGCTGCGGCTGCGGAAAACCTCAACCGGCGAAAATATAATAACCTCATCGGAAATTATATTTTCGAGCCGTTTGGGGTTGAAACCCTCGGGCCGTGGGGTCCGAGTGCTCATGGTCTTTTTAAAGAAATTTCGAAACGGCAGGTTGACACTTCCCGTGACTCAAGGGCTGCCTTTACCTTGGCCAGAGGCTAAGCATCGCCATACAAACAACGTGGTAATGCCGCCAGTCTCTTGGGTAGATTACCAATCGACAGCGATGCGGATGAGTTTTTCGACGCTATTTTCTAGTTTCTGTATAATTTTAGTTAAGTTAGAATTTAATTTTGTTATTATTAACTGTCTAAAAACAGGTGGAAAATTAATTAATTTAAATTACGTTCTTCTCAAATCTAACAATAACTCTTTACACTTAAAGACCTCAAAGGCGTCCTACCAGAATGCAACATGAAATGCGACTCAGAACCTTGTAAGAACGGTGGTATATGTACTGAAGACTTCACCAACCAGGAGAGCAGCTGCGACTGTGAACTGACAAGCTACTTCGGAGAATACTGTGTTGAAGAGAAAGGGGCTGATTTTAATGGAGAGAGCATTCTGCAGAGGAAGTTTCTTCTTACTGGACCTGTGTTTAAGGTACGTTTGAAGAATCTAAGGCCATCCTTAGACCTGTGTCTCAGCAGTGGGGACGTTATAGGCTGATTATTTAAACAGATTTTCAGGACGAGTAAAGTTGACAATTAGAAAATGAATTATTAATGACTCATCATCTACCTAGCCTTTTCCCAACTATGTTGAGGTCGGCTTCCAGACTAACTAGATGCAGCTGAATACCAGTATTTTACATGGAGCGACTGCCTATCTGACCTCCACTACCCAGTTACTGGGTAATACGATACCACTTGGTAAGACTGGTTGTCAGACTGTCGGGCTTTTGACTACCCGTAACGACTATCAAAGATCCACAAATGACAGCCGGGGCTTAACGTGCTTTCCGAGGCACTGAGGGGTCTCGGTATGTATAAAGATGGTCACCCATCCACAGACCAACCGAGGCAAGCGTAGCTTAACCTAATCGATCGACCTGTGCGGCTGTTATTATTTAGCCACGGTCCCCTCTTTTATTTCAATTATTAATTACTATAATTATAACCACAATTCTTGTTTATTAAAAAGTTTTTTTTTTCAGGTTAAAATAAAACTGGCGTTTTCCAGCAACGATCTACGCCAGAAGAATACAGTCCTCTTGTTGGTTCAGACGGAAAATAAGTATGTATCTTCCATAGAGCAGGTAGACGCCTTGGCGACTGCCAGGGCGCGCAGCGTACCCGTGCTCTGTGATATTTTCATTTGTTTAATAAAATTAGGCTGCGGTCTATCTGACCACAAACCGACCGCGAGCGACGACGTGTAGCCGCCCGTCACCAACGATGGCCAAATGCTGTGTTCGTAAATACACGAGCGGTCTCGCTCGTACGAATCTTTTTTTTGAGGTTGGGAAATCATCAAATGACCCCCTCCCTCTCTGGGTGAAGCGGAAGGGAGTGTCAGACTCTTACTGACTAGAACCCACCCGTGTTCCTTCCTTAGCCCTTTATATTCCGAAGCAGCGGTAACCCTTTCGGACAATCCCGCTGACTTCTCGTACGACTCTTGCGACCGCGACGGTGGCAACGAAAGTTTTGCCAACCGGTGGCGTGTCGGTTATCCGTCGTGACGTCATGGGACGCTGTCGGTAGCGTGTGACGTTTTAAAGAGACCGTACCCTAAAATCTCCTTTAAAATATTTCCGATTTTTTTTTTTAACTTTGTTATAAGTACTACAAAGAAATTTAAATGTTTTAATTCTAGGCGCAGTTACTACTTACTGGTTGCAATCACACAAGATGGTTATTTGAAGTTTGAAGAAAACCGCGAGGAAGAGGCGTATGGGGCGGCAGTTAACAATAGGAACTTTTTAAACGGTATTGACATACAACTTATTACATTAAGAATTCTTTGCCAACCTCAACCTAATTCAATCGTTCAACTAAGAACTGTGGTTTTGATCACTTTCTTTATTTTCCTTGTAAATATATGCTGAGCCAGCTTTTCCTTGGAGTTTCTTGCCCGTTCTTCTCCATAGAGATCTACGTTTTGGAATGGGCAACTATAGCTTCAACTTTCTGACTAACTGACAGACTATTTAATTTTGATAATTCAAAAAATGCTTTGAGTTTAAGTTTGAGTTTTCCTAACAAAAACTTGTAACGAACATAAAAATGTAAAGTAATTTACACTGCTCAAATTACGTTGAATTCGATTTCATACTTATTTCATTTTCCTATTACGACTAATCGACGAAAAATTAATCCACTGAATTTCAGGAGTCACAGTCAGTGTGTAGGTATGCTGGGCTACCCTCATCTACAGATATAATAATAATTGGCGGTGCCTTATTTCACTAAAAGCGTCTAACGGGCATCTGCGAATTGGTTTCGGAACCCCGAACGCCTCCCGAAGGTGCCCATGGTCCCGAAATATCCTATTATATATTTATATTATTTATATAAACCCCAACTAATATTATAAATACGTAAGTAAGTTTGTGTGTTACCTTTTCACGCCTAAACCAATGAACCGATCATCCTGTAATTTTGCATACACGTTGTCTCCTGACAACGTTTATGCAAAATTACAGGATGATCGGTCGGTACCCCATGTCCGTTTATGTATTCCTATACATAAACGGACATAGGGTACCTTTCATCCCGAAAAAAAGTGCTGTTCCCGAAGAAAACAACAATAACGTTATTATGATAATAGATGGCGCGACGTGTCTTTCGATCGAGATCGACACTTATGCGGGTGAAACCACCGGGCGCTGCTAGTGTTAACATAAAAATAAATAATATTAATAATAGTCATCCAGACCTTAATTCTGTAATGGCGGCCAATCTCAACGGAGACTAGACTTCAGCGCGGGAAATTGTTAAAGTTAGACTGCGGAGAGTCTTGGGTTCGATCCCAGGTCGGGCAAAGTGTTATTTGGTTTTTCCCCTATATCCGTGGTTTTTCCATTAGGAATTTCTTAGTAACAGCCCGGAGTTTGGCAGTTGGCGGTGTGATCCCCCCGAGCTTTGGAAAGCACGTGAAGCCGTTGGTCCTGCGCCTGATCTCTCTCCGGTCGTGTCTACACCTATCATGCTATACGGGGTGGGCAAAAAATCATCAAACTAAACAGGGCGATAGTTGTGGTTATTTGCAGTAACAAAAAAAGAATAATAATAAGTAGGTACTTCCTTAATCATTTTTTTTTTAAGTATCATTTCTACAGCAGTGCTTTTATGACAGTGGATATCAAGATTTATCAGTATTGGCACTTTTTCAATATCTTTTAAGTCTCACGAAAAATTGTTTGTAACTTTAGAACCTTACTGTAATAAACACTCAAATTGTCATAACTTTTAAAGAGATCAAGTAAGTTACGGCTCTGCCACAAAGACATTTTTTACTGCAAATAACCCCAACTATCGCCCTGTTTCGTTTAATCCACGACTTTTTGCCCACCCTGTATAAGTATCTATATTTCTTCCATAATTGTCTGATTTTTATCTCCTACAATAAACAACCACAATTTCTCCAGGTGCCCGCCACACCATCTACTACACCAGAACCAACCAAGAAGCCAAACTCCTCATAGACAGAATAGAGGTCCCTCTAGAAAAGGTTCCCCCTCAAATCGCATGGGATGTGTTGGACTTAGGATCCAATGAGGTGCAGGTCGGAGGTCTTAACACTACGGATCCGAGGCTCAAGATCTATAAGGGGTATAATGGATGCTTGTCTAGTGAGTATTGCTTGTGTTTTTGATTTTGGTTGTTGAGTAAATTATTTTACCGCCACTTCAAATGCTATTGCGAACCACTCGATACGCTTCCGTATATGTATGGAACATCAATCAATGTTATCGTATGAGTCCTTTAACGCTGTTCAAAAGTCCAAAATCCGAAAATTTTGTCAGTTTAAATCAAATAGACGACCGCTATTCTTCCGACAGCTGTTTGCTGTGGGGGGCAAGGCAAATCAGGTTATCGAAATGTATTATTCTCGATACGATAGCCTGTCGGATGGTTGTGAATAGCTATGCTGGTCTCAAAACGGTGAAGGAGTACATCGTGAGGAAACCGGCACGTCCTAGAACCAAAACTTCGAAGACGTGACATCTATCAACCCTGAACCCGCAATGGGCCTGCGTGGTTGATAACGGCCCACTCCTTCTCACTGAGAGGAGGCCTGTATCCCAACAGTGGGAACGTTGTAGGCTGATTATACAATATATAAAGTTTGTTTCTTAAGAGCCTTTCTCTATCTTTCTTTTTCATTAGATGGGATTATTTTTCATGAACATAACATATATTCGACACAGTCATAACCACTATTGGCTTAGATCTTTGATGACCAGAAATCTGCCAAATTTGGCTAAATGGCATTGCATTTTTGACTAATCAAAAAACTTCACCAACGACACCCTTCCAACACGCGATTTCACCTGCTCAAAATTTAGGGTGTTCTTCGATGCTCTAAACCAAAACTACAATACCTTCCATCGTTATACAGGGTGTTTGGTGCATCGTTTGCCAAATGGAATTGGCCAAAAGGAGAGGTCATTTGCTATCTCTTAAGGCCCAGTAGGTTTTTTTATTATGACTTTTTAATTTTTATTTAGGAAAATACAAGAACTCTGCATTTAAGCTTAATTTTTTTTTTAATTCATCAGTATAGCCTTCAAATTTCATTTTAATTCTTATGTTTACTCTTGTATAGTTCTATGAAATTCAAAATTACTTGCTAATAACATCTAGTTCCTTTTTAATAACTGACAAAGTTTTTGAAAAAAGGAAAAATACACTTAATACTCAACTTTAAATTGTTGTAAAAAAAAACTTACAGCTTTTTTACATCTGGGGATGGCCCAAAGAACTCGTTTACACCACGGAAGTTGAGACTAGGGATGATTTAGTCCAATGCATTGAGGCGGCTTTCGTCACTATCAAAGCAGAAATACGTTTACACACCACTACAGTCGAGATAAGACGAAGCTGTCGCGCGTGTGTACGCAATAGTGGAGGACAATTGGAACAAAATTTATAATTAGGTACTTATTAAATAAAAGTTTATTTTTTATTTCAAGTTCGAGGAAAGTTAGAACCCTAGAAAGAGATAAGAGACTGCATAAGAGTGAGATAACACTATCCACCTACTCAAAGAATGTTATTTATGTGAAAACTAGTGTTACCGTAATATCGAATATCAGCCTGATGTGTCTCGATTACACATTTAGCGAATTACTGAAGTTATTAAAAGTGTTTTTTGGTGTATTGCACACCGTTGGAAAGGGGATAAATTAGAAAACTTTTTAAAAGAATTCGAAGATCCCGATCGCTTTTAGTTTTTTTTTTTTACAGCAATTTAAAATTGAGCTTTGAGTGTATTTTTCCTTTTTTCAAAAACTTTGGGAGGTATTAAAAAGGAACTAGATGTTATTAGCAAGTAAATTTTTAATTTCATAGAACCATACAAGAGTAAACATAAGAATTAAAATAAAATTTGAAGGCTATAACTCATAACTTTAAAAAAAAAATTAAGCTTATATGCTGAGTTCTTGTATTATTCCAAATAAAAATTAAAAACTCATTTAAAAAAAACCGGTGAAACAAGGAATGAGTTACTGGGCCTTAAGAGATAGCAAATGACCTCTTCTTTCGGCAAATTCGATTTGGCAAACGATGCACCAAACACCCTGTATATTAGAGGTCTACCACATACATTATCATTGGTTATTTTCCAAAACAGACATCCTGGTAGAAATAAACGAGTACGAGATGAAGCCTCTAGAAGAGTACATGTTGTTCACTCGCCTCAACTCTGCGGAGGTGAATGCGGTGAACGCACAGGGCGTGCGGTCTGCGCAGTGTTCCACAGACTTCGATGAAGCCTGGCCTGACCAGACGCAGCTAGCTGCTGCACATAATGGCAGCTTTCTTATTGTAAGTAGATCCCCGTAAATCAATGACAAAAGTGTTAAAAGGTTCAGTGATTAACATAGTAAGTCCGTGCGACCCATAGTGAACATTCCCGCATCGGATGCCTGAGTCACATCCGATTCGGGATAGTTCAGTTTGTCATATATGATTTTTTTCAATTAGACACTTTTGAAAGACAAAAATTGGAAAATATAGTAGTTTCCTTTGGGGAAGAACAGGCAGAAGAATCTTCATGTTTAATAAAATGGATCTCAGACTCAAGGATATCAGTCCTATTTATATAAATAGTTAGCTTTAGGATCAAGAGCAAAAACATTAATAAACTTTAACGGTTGAAGGCGACGAACAATCAGGCTTGGAATAGTAAATAGTTACCTACTGCTTGTAACCAATTTTGGTTTCGATACCTTTTTTTTTTTGTTTGGGAGTGGCATGTCGTAGTTGACCTCTCAGAGAGGTGGTGACTACTTAACCGGACTATCCTGTGGTTGCCTTAAGTAAATTCAAAGCCTCCAGTCAGGGGCGAATACTTAGTATATGTTTCGATACCTCGCTAACCACAATATATATTCCTTGTTTCCAGAGCGTAGACAAGACCTGGGTGGAAGACCCGCCGTCCCGCAACCCTTACGACTCACTCTACCAACAGCCGGACACTGAAGAAGATAATACGGATAACTTCTTCATAGCACTCATCGTTGTGTTCATACTAGGACTGTGTTATTGCGGATATCACGTGAGTTTGAAAACATCTAATACAGCCTGTTTATTCTGTAAAAATCTCAAATTTCACACTGTTGATTTTATATTCCTTAGTTCGATCTCACGCTGATGGCAATGTGTATTCTAAGTTTTTTTTCTATATGATTTTAGATTAGTTAAATTTTAGTTTCACTTTTCCTGTCTTGCAATAACTACTATGCACTATGTACGGTCAGCAACAAAAGTAGATTAACACTTTAGTTTTTTTAAACTCAGTTATTTGAAAATGTCGCAACACTCCCAAGATACAGTCAAATGCCTAGTTTGGGGGTCACCGTCTATTCTATTAATTTTTCCGATTAATAAATAATTTGAATTATGTTCGAAAAATTTGTCTGATTAACAAGGTAAATATCGCAATGAATGTTGTTGAACTGTCAATATGAAACCCATTGCTATTGATAGTGTATTACGCAATTAGCCTGGTGTTAGGAATTTACACTATTGCCAGCTCACTCCACCTAAGTTTTCACGAAGCTTTTAACAGAATAGACCGACTATACCGACTTACGAATTACAACTATACGAACTTTGCCAAGTTGCATTGGAAATGGTCTATAAACCAACAGAAAGAATATTTGTGTTTTTTTTTTGTAAACAATCGGTTCTCGTTTTTGAAGATGATAATTATCTTTTTTTTTTTAAAGGGGCCAATACACCTTTTGAAACCATATCCTTATTGGTTCGTAGACCTATTTTGCCTAGTCTCTTTCTTGGATAATGGGCAAGTTGTACAAAAACTCTTGGTTGCCATTCCACCATCGAAACACATCTGCTGACTTTACAATCTTTGTATAGAAGTCTTATCGTCAACTTCAAAATACAGATGTGGCGAACACACAAGGCTTACAAGCTGAGCTTGGAGAAGCAAACGGATGAGAACATCATGCGAAGCAAGGAACAAGCAACCAAACTACAGGAACCCGCCATATCGTTTTTACAGGTGAGCTTACCCCAAAAACTTTCTGAAGCCTGTAAATTATAAGTCAGGTAGAAATAACTACTTGGTTCACGTAAGAATGTTCACTGTAGACACTCCACTTTAGAATTTTTAGAGACCAAGGTTCAATTGAGGATACTCAAGACAAGTACCTAAGCTCATAAGAAAGATTCTGCCCATGATCAAATTTTTTTTTTATATAATCCTGACGATATTCTAAGTACCTACCTATTCTTCTAAGTTCACCCTTCATATTGCAGCTGAACAAAGACCCAATACCTGAAGAACCAATTCCGGATGCCGACAAGAAAACCAACGGTGTGACCATTGATACAGTTCCCGTCGTTATAGTGGAGATACCCAGCGAAGGATCTATCAGCAGAAAGGGAAGCTTGAGATATAGGGGCAAGTACAGCATAATCAGCCTTTAATGTTCGCACTGCTGGGCCATAGGCCTCCTCTCTCCGAGAGGGAATGGGAATCACTGACCTATATTATACAACCTTGTTTATTAGGGATTTACTGCTTGATTTCGAATGTCATATGCGATGGCTAATTCCCCGAAGTCATCAGATCGAACGTCCGAGTTGCCGAAATTCCATAGTATCGATGTACCACAATTTCGAATATCAATTAGATCGAGCGTCCGTTTCACCGAAAAGCCATTACAAGTACAACGATAGTCCTATCCATCGAATGTCTATTGGCTCGACCTGCCAAAAACTCGAAAGCTATTCTACATAAAATATTCATGAAGAGTAAAAGAAGGAATGTAAAGTGAGAGGTCAGTGGCTGTAACCCACCACGTGGGCCGAGCGCGGACTAGTAGATGTCACATATCTTCGAATTTTTGGTTTCGAACACATCGTTTCCTCACGATGTTTTCCTTCACCTTCCTAAGAGCAGTGGTAGTGTAATAAATTACACAAAGTAGGTAAAGTTCCTCCCTGAGTTGAACCCAGGCAGGAACGCACGACCCAAACCCAAAACACCCTACAAACCGTAAGAACCTACAAATCCTAAGTCGAGACCTTTACCACTGGACTATTACCACAGACTACAATATAATGCAGGGTAACATTATATTGTAGCCTGTGATCACGGCTCTCCATGGAGCAAATACTTTTTAGAAGTCTGGGTAACTCGCCCAAATTTTTTGGATATATACTATAATGTGAGTTCATCTAAATTTAGCTATTGGTAATTTGGTCCGTAGGCCAAGCTATGCGCTATCATGGTCTATAACTGTCAAGAATATCATCATGATCTCATCCACAGAGTTAATCTCATCGGTAAAAACAACCCTAACATCTTTCTTAGATCCGGGTTATTTTTGGGTTCTAGCCCAGTGTTGCAAGACCGAAACTGAAAAGGTTTTCAGTTTTAAAAACACGTTTTAAAACCGTTTTTCTTTTAGATATGTTAGATAAAGAAAAAGTATGGGAAACCCTTGAAGAAAAAGATGAGATGTCTGACAGTGATGCAGATGACAACGAAAAAGTGAACAGCAATGATCGTGAGGCGAACTGTGGGGAGCCTGATACGGACGAAGATTCCTCCTCCTCTACTGAGGAAGAAGTGGTTTGTATATGCCAAGCATTCTTCAACCTCGCCCAATTAGAACCTAGCGTCTAGTGTGGATATTTTTCATTTAAAAAGTATCATTAGTTCCTTTGGCGCTCAAGTCTCAGATTCTTTTTCATTAAAGTGGATATAGTTGACTGCGTTTATTATTTACATGTCATTATTATCATCAGCCTACAGCAGTCCACTGCTGGACATAGGCCCCTCCTATTGCACGCCATTCAACTCGATTTTCGGCAACTCTTATCCAGCTGAGCCTGAGAGCGCCCTATCTTACCTTTGCCGATTCACGGTCTCCGCTCAAGAACACGTCTCCCTCAATGGTCATCGGTTCTGCGGCTAATATTTACGTGTGGCAAATGATAACTAAAATGTTTATAGGCGTGCAAAACAAATCAAAATTTGTTGTTTTTCCCAGGATTCCCATCAAGAGCATCACGCAAATGGTCGTAAAGATTCCAACAAGGAGGGGCCACCAACACAGACTAACTTGACGACACAACTGCCATACAAAATAGATGAAGACGACACCAACGAACTTCTTACCTCTATTGCTTAGTTACCAAATAAATGTTTTTGTATCGAATAAATTTAACCTTTTTGTTTGTACCCTTTGTGTATCATCCTACCCTCAACTGCACCCTAATTGCGTAACACACTCAATCACGATCTGAATTATTGAAGATATTGCTAACTCATTGCTTCATAAGTTCGAAAAAAATGTTTAGGTACTCAACAACGTAAATAACGCAATGAATGTCGTCGAACTGTCCAAATGAAGCTATTGCTACTGATAGTGTGTTACACAATTTCCCCGCTGTATTGGGTTTCGGTTTATGATTACGACTCTCATTCAAAGCCGGTACCCAAAATAAATAGCCAGTTTTGCACCTGCAATACTAAATGTATTGACTGCCCCGTTGGTCTCGTGGTTGCAAGCGCGACTGCTGAGCGTGGGTTCCTGGGTTCGATTCCCGGGTCGGACAAAGTGTTATTGGGTTTTCCATTAGGAATTTCTTAGTAACAGTCCGGAGTCGTTGGTCCTGCGCCTGAACTCTCCCCGGTCGCGCGGTCATGTCGGATTGCTGTCCCATCGGATTAAGAGAGTAAAGGAACAGAGAGTGCACCTGTGTTTGCGCACACACTTGTGCACTATAATATCTCTTGCGTACCTGGCTAATCTCCATTGAGATTGGCCACCGTGACCGAAAACGGTCGGGGAGGCTATTATTACTACATGTATTTTATTAATCTAGCATGTAGGAGTATGGAGCGGGCTCTGAGTTACAACGCAGCTGTACATCATCGTTTTCAAAGTGGGCCACTCTCGTATCGAGTGGGCTTTGTACCGTTCAAAATTCTAAAGATTCTAGCCGAGTTAGTGCAACGCAGTTCATATTTCTTTTTCAAAGTTCCCGCCACTCTGTTTCTTATCATATTCAGTCAATAATATTCCCACTGCCAGAAATCTAGACCTCTCCGACAGAGGGAATGGGTCGTAATCCCCTCTCGGAGTATTATGTTCTGTGGTCGTAATGTAAAATCCCTCATAAATAGGTCGTGATTTACGTATGGACACCTAATAAAAGGATAGACGACAAGGAAAAGCATTGTTAGGGTTGAAGTAACTGTTATACTATGCGCTGAAACAGCCAACTCTTAATTCAGCTGTTTAGTAATAGCTTTTATAATTGTTGACGCTATTTAGAAATCATTCATACAAGATATTCGATGTGAGTAAAAATATAAAACAAAAAATCTACTGCCTAAAACCTCTTGTTCAAACCTTAAAAATATTATAGACTAAATCATTTTAAAATTTTCTGGCAACACAAATAATACTTTGACATTTATGGAGTTATATTGTCTATAGTCAATCTTATTTGATTTCAGAAGAACACGATATTTGTCATTTTGTCATAATATGGACGAAATTGAAAAGGAGAAAATAGCGGCTCTGCCATCACAATTGCTCGTAACGACGATATGCCATCCCATGGAATATGCGAAAGTGCTCATACAACTTGGGTACGAGCCTTTACCGCCACGCCGGTCCACGACTCTGTTTGGACGCCCTGCCATGATATTACCTAACGTTTTCCAATACATCAAGTTTATCAAAACATCAGACGGATTCCTCGGCTGCTACAGAGGCCTATCGGCGAGAGTGCTCGGGCTGGTTGCGTCCAGCCAGCTCACTTCCAAGGTAATCTATGCGATGGGCATCGACTTGCCTGAAATCAATGATCCTCCCAATATCGTCACTGATGAGGAGCCTAAAGTTGAAGACTACATAAAGCTGGGCCGCCGGGACATGATAATGCACACTGCTTCAGTCATCGTGTCCTATCCATTCCATGTTGTGTCGGTCAGGATGATGGCCTCTTTTATTGGAAAAGAGGAACATTACAGCACTTTGGTAGGTGCAGTAGTATCCATCTATAAAGATGATGGAATACGCGGGTTCTTCCACGGAATCATACCAAAACTGCTTGGCGATTTAACTTGTGTCGCCGTGACAGGAATGCTGGCATACTATGTGAACAAATACCTGGTCAAAACTAAAGACCTACGATACTACACAGTACCGTTGCTCACTTTTGTGACTAGTACTCTTACGTATCCACTGGTTGTAGTGTCTACTTGCATGGCTGTTGCTGGCTGCAGCCTGTCGGCAGGCAACCCTCCAGCGATGCCTAAGTACCCATCATGGCAAGCCTGCTGGAGGGACCTGCTGAGGAACAAGCAACACAAGCGTGGCTCCTCCTTAATCTTTAGGTACTACATCGCCCCTATCGCAGCCATGCAGTAGTCACACTATCCTAATGTATTTGCATTTATGTTTATTATATTAGCTAAGTGTTATTCCATGATCACCAAAGTAGTCTCAACCTTGTAGTAGAGAAAAGAGAATATGTACAATGAACTGTGTAAATAATTTAGTATAAATGGTGTACCATGAGGATATTCGTTATGCTAGATTGTCAAGTCAAGGAGTGGTTATTATTAAATAAATATATTTTATTTGTCAATTGCTTTGTCATTTAATAATAATTAAGTCGTTCAAACATGTCTATAACCATTACTGTGCAATACTTTGAATTTTTTTTAAGGTTATGATAAGACATTTAAGATATCACTCTTCTCTTGTATCTATTTAGATAACTTATCATATTAAAACCCCTGTTTCTGAATACATTTATTTTATTTTAGTTAAAGCCTGTGCTCTTATAAATTCATCAACAAGTTCTTTTTTCAGTGTACCTACAGCTCTTCTGTAGATGGCTGGTGTAGCTTGAGGGTTGTTCTCTGTTTCAAATACCATGTACTTCATCCAGATGTCTACATTGTCAGTTCCATGATGCTGAACTGCACATTCATAGCATTTTCTAATACTCTTAACATTTGGTTTCTCCTGTGCCATCTCAATATCAATCATATTTCTTTGCACCTCAATCTGAGTTGGTGGAGTTCTAATTAAGTCTTCATACAAATCCCTTGCCGCCTTTATTCCACTGTTTTCATACATTTTCTGCAAGAGTTTAGGTTTGATTGCTAACAGAACAGCATTTTCACAATTCTGGAACTTTTTGTATAGATTCTTTAGCTGGAAAATACAAAAAAAATAAGTTCAATATGAAATTAACAATACATAAGTACTGTATTGTTTTACATCTCAAACCACAATATTCAACCTCTCAGGGACGAGCTGGTACAAATATGTACCACTTGTGGTATACATGTGTACCAGCTTGTTCTAATGACTTACTGCAACATCAGTCTCTACATTATCCAATACTAAATTGTATAGATGTAACAAGTCATCCGATTTCAGCCCTTTCACAGCTTCTTGGAGCACAGATAACATTTTCTTTTCATCTGGTCTACTCATCAGGATCTTTTCTTCCCACACACACCTGAGCTTCGGATTTTGCTTAGCTGCTGAATCTAATATCTAAAACAAAAAAAAAATAAGATTCAGGGCTGATTTATCAAGTCTAATAACTTTTATCTCAAGAATAAATCTGACAGTTTAACATAATATGTTAAACATAGCTTGTCCCTGAGAGGTTGAATACTGCAGTTTGACGGCTTGTGTATGGAGAATATTATTCTCCATAAAAAAGCCGTCAAACTGCAATATTTATTCCTCAGATAAAACTTATGTGACTATTGAGAAATCAACCCTTAGTGACAAATAAAAATCAAGTTGTAACATTCTGGACACCATAAAAATTACAATTAGAAACTTGGAATGTTACATAAGGTGTTAATAGGTAGTCAGGTATTATTTCAGTATTTCTAAACAGGGATTTTAGAAGCTACCTAAATTAGAATAGGAACAAGCTAAATCTAACATCTCACAATAGCACACAAACCAAGCATGATAGAAGCAACCTCTTGTACCTACCCTTTTTCCAAATACATTGGGGTTGACTTCCAGTGTTACCAGATGCAGCTGAATACCAGTATTTTAAATGGAGTCTGCAAAATCATTAGGGTAAATATTGTTTTACCCATATTTTTTTTATAATGTGAATAAATAGGCTCCATGCTGAAATGGAACTAGGCGGGTCACGTCGGCCGCAAGCACAGTGATCGCTGGGCAACAATCACCACACGTGGGTCCCTGAGGATGGACGGCATGGCGCTGCTGAGGCCGGCCCAGGAAAGAGGTACCGAAAGGGTTGGATCGAGGTGGCCCTAATAAAGGATGCCTGGAAGCATTTGCTCAGCAGTGGCGCAGTGGAGGTTAACTTAATAAAAAACTATAATGTAAATTATGTACCTGCATTAATTCCTCATCAGATGTTTCATTTTCCAGTTTCAGAATTTCGATTCCAAAAGCAAACATTTCATTTGAAAGCAGTCCACTTTCGTGGCCGTACATCCAGGCGTGTTTCACTGCATTTATTTTTTTTTGGTCTATGCACACACTTTCATTTGCACCAAGGAGACCATGTATATATTTTGTACATAATGTTTCATCTGGGAACTAAAAAAAAGTGAAAATGATGATCTCTATGTAATAAAGTAATAAGTACATAGATAAACTCACTCCTTCATGGGGGTAGGCAGAAACTACAGAATGCCACCTGCTGCAACCCCTTTCCCCTTTTCTTTTTTTTTTGCCTTTTCTATTTTTGAGGGTGGGAAATCATCAAAATGATGTTCTGGGTGGAGCGGGAGGGAGTGTGCGGTGGGAAGGAACACGGGTGGGTTCCTTCCTTAGCCCTTTATGTTCCGGGACAGCGGTAACTCTTTCGGACAATCCCACTGACCCAGCAGACTTCGGCCCTGACAAGCCCCTTCAATTGATGCTGACATCTCTTTGAGGCGCGCGTGGAACACGTACGCACCGTCGTGCGGTCCGCCTACCTGCTGCAACCCTTACAAACTCCTTTTGCCTCGTTTACATTCGTACATCTGGTCATACACGCACGCCAGTGCGAGTACTCCGCACCTGACTTTTCTGAACGACATCTTGAATAAAGTCACTATACGTCTTCCTAGGGCATCCACTCCCGGCGTTTCCACTCATCATCATTCATCATCATCATTTCAGCCGAAAGACGTCCACTGCTGGACACAGGACATATGGACCTGCACCTTAATTGCTTAGCACACTATACTCTCTATTTGAATCATCATCATCATCATCCTCATTTCAGCCGACAGACGTCCACTGCTGGACATAGGCCTCCCCCAAATTTGGGGGGGTTTGCCATAATCGCCACGCTTGGCAAGCGGGTTGGCGATCGCAGTATGGTATGGTGGTGGAATGCATAGAGAACGCTGCTGCCCATTCTCCGGTACGCCCCTTAGTCGCCTTTTACGACACCCACGGGAAGTATGGGGTGGTGCTATTCTTTAAGTCCAGCACCACACAGACACGTTTCCACTCACATCTGCCTTATAAATACCTTTTGTTAGTCGCCTTTGATTCATCCTCTTAACATGACCTAAGCATACTCTTTTCAAATTATAAATAAATAAAGAAGTAATGAAATTGTTATTTATTTAAAATGTTGACAAACCTGTTGCAAAGCCTCTTCGTAAACTCCTATGTAATAATTTACTTCTTTCGAGAAACTGTTGTCCTCATCTACAAATTCTTCAATTTCCTCCCAGTGGCAACCCTACAAAATTACAGACTTTTATGAATGAATATTTTTTTTGTAGTACGCACTTAAATAATATTGTTGACATCAAAATCATAAAATGTATGTAAATGTAGTACGTAGAATATTCTATTATACTCTGGAGAAGCCAGCTTTTCTGTGTAGTTAGTAGACTGTATTGTAACATGCATAATAATTACTAAAAACCTACATCCAATTCCTGGGATGCTATATAGGACCAAACATCTTTACTATCTCGTCTGGACCATATTTCCTTTTTAATATCATCAACAAAAGACTCCTTGATTTCATACTTCCTACATAGATCGAAAATACTGAAGAGGAATTTCGCATTCTGAATGTTTTTTGCCCCATTTCGCCAAACAATATCTGCTCTTTTTATTTGTTTTTCCTGAAAGAAAATCATAATAGTAGGTATTTTCAAATTTATAATATCTAGTTAGTTACACTGATTAGATTAACAAACTCATAAGTACAATAATACAATAACTATTTTCATGAGGCATAATGCCATTCGGCACATGACATACAACCTGGCATTGACCTGCAAATAGAAAATTAGAATTTTGTGGGCTACCATATCTCATCCCCGTTTATTTATACTAATAATGCGAAAGTGTGCCTGTCTGTTATCTCTTCACACTTAAACTGCTGAACCACTGAATACAGTAAAGAGATAGTTTGAGTCCCGGCAAAGGACATAGGATAGTTTTTATCTCGATATACCCATGGGATCGAAACATGCTAGTTTAACAATAAATTTCTTTGACTGTACATTATGTCTCAAAGGTAGAATATATTTACCCTGTCTTCCTCAGTATCAGTTTTAAACGTGAGAGATATGAGTTCAATATCAAACAGCTCCAGATACAATACTTCAGAGTCAGAGTGTCTCTGTATCCCCTTTAATAAGAAGTTCCTGGCATTGTCCAAACTGTTCTGTTCTTTGCTTTCCCATTTACTGGCCATCTGCCAAATTTTTGGTTTGTCACCATGGATCTGAAAAGAAGGCTTGCTGTTATTTCTGCAGTGCCGAAAAAGTTTAGTACAATCATAAATGTAATAAAATTCCCATGTCGTCATAAGCATAGATGTAAGCTACAGCATACTATGAGTGGTTTCTTTTTTAAACTTATAACTTTTATTGTTCACCATAGTACAATTTACACTCGCAACTTCACTCAGTGGTCCACCACATTTTTATATATTAATCTATGTTCCACAATGGCAGCAATGGCGTAGTGGGGGCTTTAATCAAATTGGTGATCAACAAGAATAAACAAATGAACTTTACTTACAAACTAATATATTCATGTTACAAGATTATTTGTACAAATTAATGAATAAGTTGTTAAACACATTTAAAAGGAATAGATTCCTGACACATCAATAGACTAAAATAAAATGTTATACAACCTTACAATATATACTGTTGAAATTCGTAAAAGCAAACCAATTCATTTCATTAGAAATATTCGGAATTTATGAGGCAACTTTTTATAATAAGATTAAGAAGATATTATAAAATGTTAGTACCTGTAACATCTGTCCTATAATCCCAGAAATAGCATAATCAAATCCCACACTCCTGCAAAACTTCATATACTCAAAATATATTTCTATATCATCCTGAAACCTGTATATGAACTGTTTGAACACTTTGTTCAGACGCTTGGCGATAGCATACTCTATGTCTTTTTTCTTTTCTCCCAGTTTCGCCAGCTTTCTTCTCAGAGCGATGTCTTCAAGTAAAGCCAGTTCGTAAGCTATGTATTGTACAAAATCCTCCTTTTGTTTGACTCTGCGTTGTATGTGGTATTCAAATTCTTTTCTTTTTCTTGATATTTCTCTGTGAAAAAGTTAGAAGTACTTAATAACATATAAGCAAGCTTCTTTTTAGTCATAGCACTGTTTTATAGGATCAAGTTGTTTTTATGCCACAAAATAGTGTAATGCAGTACCAGTAGGTAAATAAGTATAAGCAATCTCAAAGTTTAAATTACTTACCTAACTTATAGTAAGTTATTGCCTTGCTATCAATAATTACAAGCGAGAAGTTAAACCAAATACGGCGATTGTCACTATGCTTTAGAAATTCGCAATGTCGCAGTTTGAATGCATGTTATTTGTTTGTACTTACTTTATTTCTTCGTCATCGTACAATTGTGTTCTTCGCATCTGCTCCAACTCATTGATCATATCCTCAATACGTTGATTCACTTGTTCAGCCATTTTTACAGATTTTTATGTTACGTGCACAGAAAGTAGATATGTTTATAAAACAGCTTCGCTCGGGTTTTCGCGTGACTTTTTTGAGGTTATGTTGTTTTGTGGATAGCTGTCAAATTAATGTCATATTTCGATTCGTTCTGAAACTGTCTACATTCTGAAATAAATACGGGTGTCGCGGGTTCGATTCCTTCACGTAACAAATATTTGTATGACCTACAAGTAGTTCGTCCGGGTCTGGCTGTTTGTGTATGTGTTTAAATGTTTGTAAACGCACCCACAATACAGGAGAAATTCCTGGTGTGGGGCAGTTTTTTAATGAAAAACTATAAATAATATTTTTAGTAGAGTTGCGTCCTTGCTCCTCCATCTAGCTAAAAGTTCATGGTGCCTGTCACAGACACAATAAAGAATAGGTGCCTGTGCAATTGTCCAATTGTACTAGTGCAACTGTCCTGTTGTCCATTCCATTTTCCAATGAGGCAGTCTACATTTATACCCGAGCACTAAGAATTTGCATTTTATTAAGCATTGCCCAAAGGGCAATGGAGAGGGCTATGCTTGAAGTTTCCCTGCGTGATCGAATCAAGAATGAGGAGATCCGCAGGAGAACCAAGGTAACCGACATTGCCCGAAGAATTGCCAAACTTAAATGGCAATGGGCAGGGCACATTGCTCGCAGAACAGATGGCCGATTGGGCCGAAAGGTTCTGGAGTGGCGACCGCGTACAGGAAGACGTAGCGTTGGAAGGCCTCCCACAAGTGTGTCCCTCGTGCTCCACTTGCAGCGGGGAAGGCCTTTGGGGTTTACCGTTTGTTACCCCTAATGGTAGCTAGCTACCGTGAACCTCCTCAATACGTTTGCCTTCGGGATCGGGTTCTTTACCCACCATAGCCATTTAGCAATAGCTTCTTGATATAGCAAATCCAATATCTCGCCCCCAAACCATTTATTACTAAAGTTTATTCAAATTTAAATTTCAAATTGACAAATATCAACTTTATTATAATGGTAATTAAGTTGACTTCAGAGTGACAAGCACTATTGCAAAAGTTATAAAACTGAAGTTGTGCGTAAACTGAACTTTATTGTGTCGGAATTAAAGTTACGCATATTTGTTTACATTTTTGGCAATTATGTAGCGAATGCAGATTATGTGCATAATATATCCAGTAGATAATGTAATAAAATCCGTTATTTAAATTGTATCTCTTATTTTATTTTCATAATATTAATTACAAAAGTACTTCAAAATCATCTATTTGTTTATAGTTTATCAATCTAGATTTTAAAGGTTTTACAATAATAAAAAACTCATAACAAAATTAAGTTTCCCTAATCAATAAATTAATGTACATTATCTATTACGCTTAAATAACATATTTTAATTATTTATATATCGTAACACTTTATACAAAGGCACATGTGTAAGAACTTTTTTACGTTCTTAAATGGACACTGCGTTAAACTTGATAGATATTTAAATTCATAGGTATGTCAGGTCATGTTTTATTTGGAGTAACTGCCACGAAAGGTGTAGTGTAGACTGAAAGGAGCGTAGAAAAAAGGATTTTCAGATTACATTGAATAATGAACTTTATTTGAAGGAACAAACCGTGCGTTGTACGACGTTGACGCATAACACCAAACGCCTTGTCAGACATCCTCTTACGCTTGAGCCGTTTAGTTCGCATTTTATGACACTGAATGTCATCAGAATAATCCAGTAAATCCTCTGCTCTGTGATAGAGAGAAACCTAAAATGATGTTTAGGTTTCGGCTCTATAACTTGATCAGCGGTTTAATTGGGTAATGCACTAACAGTGGCAATGGCTTTAATTTTGACAGTTCAAAACATTCATTGCGTTATTTATTTTGCCGAGCAGACAAATTTTTCGAACATAAGAAGCAATGGATTAGTAATATTCTTCAAAATTATTCAGATTGTGATTAAAAGTTTGTTACTCAATTAGGGTATAGTTGTCACATAGAAACGACTGTGTTTGTTGGCGTGCATATCAATTTTCAAGGTGGGTATTCAAGAGGCGGCACTGCATAAAGTTTTCACTTATTTAATTTTTTTACAACCAAATTAAGTTTAATTCCCATTAAATGCAGGTAATCTCATCTAGCAGTGAATTTAATGACACCTCCTTCACAATGCTCGATCATTCCTCTGCCTTTGAAACAATTCATCCAAGTTTTAGAAAACAGTTTGAAGCTTTCTCGTTCTTCATCTGTTTTCGACACCGGAGTGACATTTATTTCTGGAATGCATCTTCCGAAATCGATTGCTGGCAACCAAACGCAAAAATCAGAGTCGGGAGAATATTTAAATATGTCCTGGCAACCCTGCAGGTTTATTTGAGGTACTGGGGGCTGCCGCTGTAATAATTTCTTCAGTGTGATGAAAGTTAGATTGTTGTTCTTTAATGTTATTGATTGCAGATGTTTAGCTCGGCCGAGGCTCCTGCAA
This sequence comes from Mesoligia furuncula, assembly GCA_916614155.1. NCBI lineage: Eukaryota > Metazoa > Arthropoda > Insecta > Lepidoptera > Noctuidae > Mesoligia > Mesoligia furuncula. Next base: position 9,441,793 of record OU744808.1, on the reverse strand, counting down.
ATTGACAAAATAATTGATTCAATAATTAATAAACATGAGTAAGTTACAAAGTGTCATTATGGAAATCAAACAAGCTACAAACTATATACAAAAGTCTTAAAAAACTATATAATAAATTCTAATATTTATTATTCTATTAATATTTTATGATATCGTACCTAAATATCCTCATAAACTGTCCATCAACCAATTTACAGTTAGACAGTCCAAATCTTCTGATCTTCAAGTCTTTAGCAGAATCCATAAAACTTGCCACACACCCAACAACATTCCCTTCCACACCAACATTGTCCAACTCCAAATCAACCAACACATTCGGATTCAATGACGTCACCAAACAACCGATAAAGCCCTGCTTCACCTCATTATTGCTTAAATCAATCGATTCCAAACAATCGAAATTCATGCTCGATTTAATCGATTCGTTAATCGCATTCTGTGTTATTTCGCAGTAATTTAGTTTTAGTATTTTTAGGCGGATATGCTGGGTCATTTTGGCTATATTTCTGAAACCGTTGTCTGCGATAGGGTTGGCGCTTATATCGAGTTCTTCTAGGGATGTGCAGGCGGGGCGGTTGGCTTTTTCGAACATATTTAGGAGGGCCTTTGTCCCTTCAGCTGTCACATTATTCCTGCTTATATCTAGGTGTGTTAAATGCTTCATAGTACACATACATTCAGTTAAGTATTTGACGCCAGCGTCTCCTATATTGTTATCTGATAGCATTATAGCTGTGATGTGTGTTTGGTGTGTTAAAGCTCTGAAAAGAGGTCGTATTTGTGATGATGATAATGTTTTTGCTCCTAGTGCTATTCGACGCGTCGTATGGCTTCGGCCGACCGCTTGTTGTATTTCATCGGAAGGCGCTGAAAACAATAAAATAATTCATCGATAGTAAATCAGGAAAGTCGTTCAATCTAAAATATCATTATACTTCTTATGTTGGTGCCAGTTAATGAGATGCCGTTTGATGTTGTATCTCACAGCAAACGGCCATTAAATATAAAAAATGTGGATCTTATGGATCATTTATGACAACTGAGCGAGAGCTTACTACTAAACACTAAAAGTCACAGCAGGCGATCATAAAAAGTGGGAGCGAGATATTCATCAACCTACTCGCTCTTTTTATGCCCGCGATTGCCGCTAGTCAATCCGCCTAGCCTTTTCCCCATACTGGAAGCCGACCCCAGGCTTCCAGTTTAAACGGATGCAGCTGAATACCAGTATTTTACATGGAGTAACTGCCCATTTGACTACTGGAAAACACGATCCCCTTGATAAGACTGTTTATCCAATGACAGTCAAAGATCTACGAATAACAGCCGGGATCAGCGGTATAACGTGCTTTCCGAAGCACGGAGGAGTCCTCATATGTAATGAATGGTCACCCATCCACTAAACGACCGCAGCAAACATAGCTTAGCTTTTGTTCAACGCGTGCGGCTGTTAGCATTTAGCCAACAGCCGCACGCGTTGGGCCCCTACTAAACAACGAAGAGAAAAACGCATTCTTTCGGAATATAGCATTTTTCGTTTGCCACTTTCAACATTTGACCCGAAAATGTACCGAGTCTTGTCATTTAATATAATAGCATTCAAATACCCTATAGCTCCCTTCACGGCGTATTTTGTCCAATAACATAATCCATACTAACCTAATATTATAAATGCGAAAGTGTGGTCTGTCTGTTACCTCTTCACGCTTAAACCGCTGAACTGATTTAGATGAAATTTGATATAGAGATAGTTTGAGTTCCGGGAACGGACATAGGATAGCTTTTATCCCGATATTCCCACGGGATCGACACTTATGCGGGTGAAACCGCGGGGCGCTGCTAGTAATATCATAAATTCAAAAGTAACTCTGCCTGTCTGTATGCTACCTTTTCACGCCTAAACCACTGAACGGATTTCGACAAAAATTTGGCAGAGAGATAGATTGCATCCCGGGGAAGGACATAGGATAGTTTTTATCCCGATATGCCCACTGGATCGACACTTATGCGGGTGAAACCGCGGGGTGCTGCTAGTTAAATATACAAAATGCCTGCCTGGGTTCAAACTCACGATCTACAAATAGGGGACGACATCACTGGGCCACCACCTTTTGCCCCACTGCTCCTTTATACCCTTTGGACAACTCTATAAAGTACTAAATAACAAAACACAATATCAAAATACTTACGTATACTCAAAGCATCACAGCATTCGAGGTATCTTTCCTCAGCAGGTGAAGCCTTCCAGTTGGTAATGCAAGTCTTGAGCTCAGGTGATGAAAGGACCAAGCTTAGTGGATCGTCTTCTGATAGTATTGCGCCATCTGACGTCATCAAACTGAATACGGGACGCACGCCTGTTAGTCTAAAAATAATTAGGTAATGTATGAATATTTTGGGAATGTCATTTGGAGTTAATCCTTTTATTCACTTATACTATTACTTACTTATATTAAAAAGAGGTAAAATTAGCTAGCTTGTATGTAGAGGGTAATCTTTTTTTTTTCGGATGGGAAATCATCAAACGACTCCTCCCGCTCTGGGTGGAGCGGAAGGGAGTGTCAGACTCTTACTGACTAAAACCCACCCGTGTTCCTTCCTTAGCCCTTTATGTTCCGGGCTAGCGGTAACCCTTTCGGACAATCCCGCTGGCCCGGCAGGCGTCGGCCCTAAGGGGGGCCCTCCTCGATGCTGACATGTCTTTGAGGCGCTCGTGGAACACGTACGCGCCGTCCGGCACGGGCCTGGTCCTGATCGGACGGTGAGCTAATGTAGAGGGTAATCTCTGGAGCCCCCAAAAATTCTTTTTGTATTTGATAGCCCAATTCTTGAGTAAGGCTATAGACTACTTAACATCACGCTAGGACCTTTAAGAGACGAGCACAAACAAAAAAAGGAACGCTGAGCGAAAACGAAGTAATAGCGCGGACAGGCGATGCTATGCGATGGGGTGGGCCGGGGCCGAAATTTTACGCGGACGAAGTCGCGCGCAGAATCTTTTTGGAAAAATCATTGGAAATCCTATTATTCATATAGTTATACAATTATATTTTATTATTAACACATTGAAGGACACTGAACGAGACACAATAGAAGTTTTATTGTTATTACGTCTATAGGCGTTCAGTGTCCTTCAATGTGTTAATTTTATTAAAGCACGTTAAGCGGCGTTGGTCCCGGCTGTCATTCGTGGATCTTTGACAGTCGTTACGGGTAGTCAGAAGCCCGAAAGTCTGACAACCAGTCTTACAAAGGGGTATCGTATTATACCAGTAAGTGGGTTGTGGAGGTCAGATAGGCAGTCGCTTCATGTAAAATACTGGTATTCAGCTGCATCCGGTTAGACTGGAAGCCGACCCTAACATAGTTGGGAAAAGGCTAGGCAGATGATGATGAGGTACCTATACAATGCAGGCCCAGACGGAGATGGCGGGATGAGCTGGACTCCTTTAATAAAGATTGGTCCTTGGGAGCTCTGGACAGAGAGAGGTGGAAGGAGAGTAGGGAGGCCTTTGCCCAGCAGTGGCTAATAATAAAAATAAACAATTGTGGCGATACTATTTACCACATCACTAGTGCACAGAACTGGCAACACTAGTTCGCCACCTGACGGGACCGCACGCGGGCGGGACACTTCGTACTGTAACGAGAATAATAAACGAATATAGAGTTAAAGGTGATACGGACATTTTATTTACACCGTCACCCTCCTCATTGGTGACCCGCGACAAGAAAAACGCTTACAGTGAAGTGCAGTGCGCTAATATCGCTATAAATCCTACACGGATTTAAAAAGTTTGCGTCGCCGCCGCCATTTTTAGGGTTCCGTAGCCAAATGGCAAAAACGGAACCCTTATAGATTCGTCATGTCTGTCTGTCTGTCCGTCTGTCTGTCTGTCTGTCTGTCCGTCCGTATGTCACAGCCACTTTTCTCCGAAACTATAAGAACTATACTGTTGAAACTTGGTAAGTAGATGTATTCTGTGAACCGCATTAAGATTTTCACATAAAAATAGAAATTAAAACAATAAATTTTAGGGTTCCCTATACTTCGAACCGAAACTCAATTTTTTTTTTTCATCAAACCCATACGTGTGGGGTATCTATGGGTAGGTCTTCAAAAATGATATTGAGGTTTCTAATATCATTTTTTTCTAAACTGAATAGATTGCGCGAGAGACACTTCCAAAGTGGTAAAATGTGTGTCCCCCCCCCTGTAACTTCTAAAATAAGAGAATGATAAATGTAAAAAAAATATATGATGTAAATTACAATGTAAACTACCACCGAAAATTGGTTTGAACGAGATCTAGTAAGTAGTTTTTTTTAATACGTCATAAATCGTAAACCGCAATTTACCAGTCATTCAATCAACTCAAAAATTAAAAAAAAAACATTTAATTTCATAAACATAAACCTTATGCATAAACCCGGATGTTACGGAACCCTCGGTGCGCGAGTCCGACTCGCTCTTGCCCGGTTTTTTTTCTTCTAAAACCGGCCGGCTGCAAAATTGTAATTGCGAGAATTCTACGAGTGCTCCGCCATCGACTAGACTGCTGCAGCAATCAAGCGACCAAGGCAAATTGCAAGACACATTTTGCTTGCCGGGTCGCTTTACTCCCGAAGTCAACGCAGACACCGCGCCTGTTTTATACTCTCCGCTTCTGCACGGTCCGCGCACGGTCACGACCGGCGCGCCCGACTCTAACTAACAACATCATCGTGGAGTCGTCGACATCGACCAGGGGGTAAAATCAACAATCCGGTGAGCGAACTCATTACTACCTACATACCCTTGCTGCGGTCTCTACGATAGACAACCTACGCGTGAAACACGAAGTCTTGAACTCTCTTTGTCGAAATAGTGCGTCAGTCGAAATTCCGATCCGCGTTTTCGGTAGAATCAAGTGAATGTGAAACGTTGCATGTAACTGCTCGCGGAGTGTGGTGATAGAATAAATTCGCACAATTACCGAAATAAAACTAACTTCCGCGACGAGAACGTACCTGTCACTGCATCATAATATCGTAGTCTGTGGTACCTATTCATTCTAATACCGTGGTAGTGACACTAATGACATTTGTAGGTACCCTATTGTTACATTTCATCATTTCTTATCAGTGATAAGCCAAGACAAATAATTTTTATTGATAAGAACAAACCTTTTTTATTGTTTATTGTCATTATTTTTTTTTTGTATTGTGTGTGTACCTTTTATATACCTAGGGTGACCTAGCCTAGTTGTGACCTAGTTCCTGTACTGTAAATTGGAAATACTAAAAATACCTAGTGTTAGCTTGTTTAGATAGTGTACATTCAAATTCATACTGATTTAATGAGCCCTGTCTACACAAATGCAGAATTATATAAAATAGTATAATAATATTTGTAATTAGAACGCTGACATTTATTGTGCAGTCTTGTAACTATCCGTTCTTACTTGCTGGTTTTCCATTCTTTTTCTTCTTCTTCTTTGCGACCATGGCTACCGAAGAACAGATACTAGCTCTGCAGGAACAATTGAAAGAAATGCAAATGAGCCAGGCCAGTCGAGCAATGGCAGTGTCGGCTAAATTACCAGCATTTTGGGCGGATAAGCCCACCGTATGGTTTGGCCAAGCCGAGGCTCAATTTGAATTGGCTGGTATAAAACATGACCGTACAAAATATAGCCACATAGTGGCCATGCTGGATGCCCGGGTGGCTGGGGAAGTTGCTGATATTATTGAAAATCCACCAGAAAGTGACTGTTACAATCACCTCAAAACAGAGCTTATTAAGCGCCTTTCAGCCTCAAGAGAGGATAAGGTCCGCAGACTTCTGGGAGAGGAAGATATAGGAGACCGGAAGCCCTCCCAGTTTTTACGCCACCTTCGCTCCCTGGCTGGCTCAGTTTTCAAGAGTGATGATATCATCCGACAGCTTTGGATGCGCCGCCTACCAAACAATGTGCAGGCTATCTTGGCAGCCCAGGAGGACCTGCCACTTGAAAAGGCTGCAGACATAGCCGACAAGATTGTCGAAGTGGCAGTGTCGGTTTCAGTGCATGCAGTGGGCCCTTCATCAGAATTATCTCAACTCACCCTTCGAGTGGAACAACTGACCAAGGTGGTCGAAGCGCTTAGTGCAGACAGGCATTCACGCACAAGAGGTCGAAACGATAACGCACCACGCTCCAGATCAAATTCATCATCCCGCTCTTCCTTGTGTTGGTATCACCGGATCTATAAAAAGAAGGCCAACAAGTGCACCAAACCATGTAGCTGGAAGGAGACGGGAAACGAGAACCACGGTCAGTAAACGCGGCGACTGACCGTGACATGTTGTGCCGCCGTTTATTTGTCACAGACAGAGCCTCTTCCCGACGATTTCTCATCGATACTGGCAGCGACCTCTGCTGCTACCCGCAAAAGTTAGCCAGAAGCCGCGCCACATCATCGACAGGGTACCAGCTATCTGCAGCAAACGGCAGTTCAATTAAAACTTACGGCAGCATTACCATGCGCCTCAACCTTGGTCTGCGCCGGGATTTTCAATGGAGTTTCACAATAGCTGACGTCGAGACTCCCATCATAGGTTCGGATTTCCTTAGTCATTACAACTTACTACCCGACCTTCGCCACAAACGCCTCATCGATGGCAACACAAGCTTGACCACTGCTGCTTCAGTAGTTCAAGTTAGCCAAGCCAGCGTCAAGGCCGTTTCCTTGACCGATGATTCAATTTTCGGAAAACTTCTCCTGGAATTTCCAAATTTGACTCGTCCTCCTGGATTTCCTCGACAGGTCAAGCACACCACGGTTCATCACATCGTGACCACCGATGGCCCGCCCGTGTCCTGCCGCCCTCGCCGCTTAGCCCCGCAGAAGCTACTCGCGGCTAAAAAGGAGTTTGAAGAGATGGTCAGTTGTGGAACTGCTAGACCTTCCGACAGCCCCTGGGCTTCACCGCTACACATGGCTCGAAAAGGAGAAGATAACTGGCGTCCCTGTGGGGATTACCGTGTCCTAAACGCTAGGACAGTCCCGGACCGCTACCCCGTTCGACACATTGCTGATTTTTCACGAAATATGGCAGGATCAACTATATTTAGCACCATAGATCTCATGAAAGCATATCAACAATTGCCAGTCCAGGAAACCGACATCTGCAAGACCGCAATAACCACGCCATTCGGCCTGTTCGAGTTTCCCTTTATGACCTTCGGTCTGCGAAATGCTGGACAAACGTTTCAGCGTTTTATTGACGAGGTCGTAAGGGGACTCGACTTTTGCTATCCTTACGTCGACGATGTTCTGGTCTTTTCACGTACACCAGAGGAACACCTGGAACATCTGCGTACTTTGTTCCAACGGCTAACCGACTATGGTGTCATTGTAAACGCATCCAAGTGCGTTTTCGGAGCTGACGAGGTAACCTTTTTAGGGTACCGAATCAACAAGGACGGCACGCGCCCTCCTGCGGAGAGAATTAAAGCCCTGCAGAGTTTTCCCTTGCCAAAATCCGTGCAAGGCCTTCGCAGGTTTCTCGGCATGGTAAACTTTTACCGCCGATTCCTCCCCAATGCCGCAGAACTACAAGCACCACTCATCAATGTTCTGACTTCTTCCAATCTGAAAGGGGCCAAACCAGTACCATGGACGCCCGAATTAGAGCTTGCGTTTACAAAGTGCAAGGATAGTCTGGCAAATTCTACTCTCCTGGCGCACCCAGTCAGTGATGCCATCTTGGGACTTTTTACGGATGCCTCATCATCACAAGTCGGATCTTGCCTACAGCAGAAGGTGGACGACATATGGCAACCTTTGGCGTTCTTCAGCAAAAAGCTAACAGAAAAACAAGCACAATGGCCCGCGTACTATCGTGAACTCCTCGCAGTATATGAAAGCGTCCAACAGTTTCGTCACATACTCGAGGTTCAACATGTCACGATATACACGGACCATAAACCGCTCATCTACGCTTTTACTCAACGCCGCGAGAAACTTCCTCCAGTTCAGCTCAACCAGCTTTCCTTTATCTCCCAATTCACAACTGACGTTGTACACGTCAAGGGACAGGACAATGTGGTAGCTGATGCTATGTCAAGGATAGAAGCTATTTCCTTCGAGGACAGTTACTCAGCGTTGGCAGAGGAGCAGGCTACAGACGAAGAACTACACAATGTCAAGACCAATTCTTCCCTTAAACTGGAGAAAATCGACATCCCAGGCACCAACCTCACCATTATTTGTGACACGTCTACCGGAAAGCCGCGACCCTACGTTACGCCTTCTTTCCGTCGCCACTACTTTAACAAACTTCATAACCTCAGCCATCCAGGCGCGCAAGCCTCCGCACGCTTGGTAGCTGAACGATTCGTTTGGCCTTCAATAAACAAAGACTGTCGCCGATGGGCTCGAGAATGTGAGTCATGTCAGCGTAGTAAGGTGACCAGACACACATCCACGCCCCTAGGTAATTTTTCAGCCCCAACAAATCGTTTTCGTCATGTTCACATTGACATAATCGGCCCTTTGCCTTCTAGTAAAGGTTACCAGTATTGCCTTACTGCGGTTGACCGATTCACCAGATGGCCAGAGGTGTGGCCTATGATCGGCATTACAGCTGAAGAAGTGGCCGAAACGTTCACGATAGGCTGGATAGCTCGTTTTGGGATCCCTTCTATAGTTACCACCGATCAGGGTCGGCAATTCGAGTCTGCCTTATTCATGTCCCTTTTAAAGTCTGCATCTATCCAACGCACTCGCACTACCAGCTATCACCCATGTGCAAATGGCATGGTGGAAAGGCTGCACCGGCAGTTAAAAGCTGCTCTTATGTGCCACGGTGGTAGTTGGTGTACCGCTCTACCTTTAGTGCTCCTGGGCATGCGGGCTGCTTTAAAAGAAGACCTACAAACATCATGCGCTGAACTAGTTTATGGTGAAACTCTTCGTCTACCTGGTGAATTCGTATCCCCTACGACAACGAGCAACATAGAAGACGTTCACAACTTTGCGACGGCATTGCGGAGCCACATGGCCCAATTAAAACCAGTGCCAGCGTCACGTCACTCAGATCGACATGCCTTCATTTTCAAGGAACTGCCCAACGCCACCCATGTTTTCTTACGTGACGACTCCGCGAAGACATCCCTTAGGCCTCCATACACAGGCCCTCACAGAGTTATTTCCAGAAACGATAAAACAATAACAATTGCATTGCCTAACAGGGACGCGCAAGTGAGTCTTGACCGTGTGAAGCCAGCATTTATTGAACAGGCACCACAGTCAGGATGTACTGGCTCAACTACTCCTCAATTACCATCTTGCCAAACGCCTCAAGGGACAGCACCTACATCTTCCACCGCTGCATCCAAGTCGGACGGAAATCAATCGGCTCCCAAGAACTACGTATCTCGTTCAGGACGCCATGTCCGCTTCAAGACGCCCATCGACGTCTAATGTATCTTTTCCCCCTTCTTTCCATTCTTTTCTTAATTAAGTAATGTAAATTGTTATTAATATTTTTTATATTTTTTTATATTATGGGGTTATTTTACACCGTGGGGGGGTGGGGGGTGGTGTGGCGATACTATTTACCACATCACTAGTGCACAGAACTGGCAACACTAGTTCGCCACCTGACGGGACCGCACGCGGGCGGGACACTTCGTACTGTAACGAGAATAATAAACGAATATAGAGTTAAAGGTGATACGGACATTTTATTTACACCGTCACCCTCCTCACAATGTTACTGGGGTTATCAAATGTGTTGCTCATAACAATGATTTGACATCACTTTATGGCAAAAACCAGATGAAGCTAGACACCATTGTCAGCCATTTTTTCGTCAAAATTAAGATTATCATCGTGTCAATTAATCTTTTATCATAATAACGAATTTCCGTTGAGAAGTTGTGTGGGGATTCCCAACAAAAACGATTGTTTGTCATGAAGTTATGGTACGGACATGTTTTTTTTAAAGTTTTATTGTTGAATGCCCATTCACGCCCGCTCTTGACTTCGATCACGCGCGATGGAAAGCGATGGATGAGGTCTATCATGGAACGAGTGTGCCCAGAAGAGGCCTAACGCACTGGAACTTCCACGCATCGATGAAACACAGCACGCTGCTTAACGCGCCGGACTCCGGTGAAATGGTGGTCGCAAACCAGGCGGACGTTAGCCCTACCACCGCAAGGGAAGAATTGGCCAGTCAAATAAGGTGTTGGGTGTGACTGTCTAGGACGCGCCGAGCGCTCTGTTCAGTTGAGTAACTTGCTGAACAAACTGCGTTACACGAGGAGGCTTCTTCATACATCCCATGTGATGCGAAGGAATGATGAGTGGCATGGCATGACTTGAGAAAAGTATAAGAAAAGAGATTGACCGAAGAAACAACTGATGGATTGAGTGAAAAATAAATATCGTCATCTGCCTGCCTTTTCCCAACTATGCTCGGGTCGGCTTCCAGTCTGACCGGATGCAGCTGAATACCAGTATTTTACATGAAGCGACTGCCTATCTGACGTCCACAACCCAGTTAACTGGGTAATACGATACCCCTTAGTAAGACTGGTTGTCAGACTTTCGGGCTTCTGACTACCCGTAACGACTGTCAAAGATCCACGAATGACAGCCGGGACCAACGGCTTAACGTGCTTTCCGAGGCACGGAGGGGTCTCGGTATGTAAAGATGGTCACCCATCCACAGACCAACCGCGGCAAGCGTAGCTTAACCTGATCGATCGACCTGTGCGGCTGTTATTATTTAGCCACGGACCGCACTGAGTGAAAAATAAATAAGTATGTTGAAATGTTGTGAATAGTGAATATTGAGGAAGGCAGCTGATAGAGATGTAGGGAAGAATATGACATACTGAACCTGTATGGGTTGTAGTACTTTACTCCGTACACCGATTTGTCGTGAAGGTTGGTAAGTACAGTTATAGAGGAACACGTCCACTGAGATGCACTAAATAGTTAAGTTTATTTAAGTTAAGAGTAAGTGACAGTACTAGAGTGGAAGGCGATTATTACTCTCAGTTGTTGATAGCTACCCACTTATAAGTTCGCTATATTTTATTTCGTTAGTCATGTCATTTCATTTATTTATTTATTTAATACTTCAAGCACATAAATGTACAGAGGCGGACTAAACATTATCCTAAACTATGACGCGCATCGTTGGTCTAAACAGAGTAAGCAGAAAAATGTTCGGCGATGAGACCGTACAGAGCCAACTAAAAATCAATTTAAGATCAGGAGGACGACATTCAACGACGATATACAAACGACGATATTTGACGATATTCAAATTATTATCTATACAAATTAATAAAATTGAAGTGCCTGTTTGTAATGTCTAAATAACAGCTTTACACTAAAGGCATATAAGAGTATACCTATACAGGGTTATTGGTAAAACATTAACAACCTCTTAAGAGGTCATTGTACTCATCCTTATGAACAACTTTTACTATGGGACCAAACCTGAAAATGCGAAAAAAAAATGATGAGTACAATGACCTCTTAAGAGGTTGTTAATGTTTAACCAATAACCCTGTATATGGTACTGATAACAAAAAACTACTAACTACAAAAAAAAAATTTTTGTTTTCCATCTGTCTGTCTGTTTGTTTCGGCTAATCTCTGAAACTGCTGGACCGATTTTGATGAAATTCGGTATGGAGTTACTTTGAATCTAGGGGAAGGACATAGGCTACTTTTTATCGACATACCACGCGGGCGGAAGCTTGTTAAGTAATATAAATCTATAATTATGCTACTTACTTATAATATCTTGATTTAACTTCTTCAACCAGCCAGCTGATTGTCAACCTGTTAATCGTATCCAACTTCAAAGAGATCAACAACACTTTATCCTCAACCTGAACTTTGACCGCTGCCGGCGGCAAAATCTGCGTTTGTACCGGCCTCCCATTCTTAGAAGACTGAACAATATTAATTGGTTGTATCATATTCATTGCTTGCACTATATTGGGATTCATACCCTGCATTAAGTTAAAACCTTCATTAGAATTGTAATGGAAGTTTTCTCCCGAAGATTTCCGAGAGAATGTTCCAGTAGGCGTTAGTCTTTTGTTTATCTCTCTTCTAGAATATTCGCTGTCGCTGCCGCTATTGCTTGATTGGTCGCCATCCCGTTGTCTTTGGAAACCAGCTTTTAATAAGGTACTCTGCCTTTTCCATCGTCTTTTCATATTGTCCCGAGTATCTCTAGATTTAGAGTCATTTAATTCTCTAGTTATATTTCTCATAGATTCTGCTGCAGATACTTTTGGTCGGACATTTTCGTTTCTTGCAAAACTGTCGGAATCCGAACTGTTCTCGCTTACATCAATGACGTCACTGACTCTCGATTTCTTTTTATTACTTTCTATTAGAGGCTCAGATAATTTATTGATTTCTTCTATCTTGTCTTTAATACTTTCGTATGAAGGCTTTTTTGCTACCGTAGTTAGAGGATCACTGAGTTTTCTTTTTTTATTATTGTTTTTGTTGATACCTAGGTCGTCATCTAGCCAGTCATCGTCAATTTCTTCTGGCTCTAACAAAGCAGGTTTTACTTTAGATTTCTTTACGTCAACTTCGGGTAAGTCGTTCGTGTTTCTATTTCTTAATGCTTCTATAGCGTTTCTATATTCTTTAACTCCTGTAGATTTCTTCTTATCTTTAGTAGTTTTACAGTCATCAGATGAATTTGAGTCGTCGGATGGGAAAGCCGCTTCGTTTCTTATAATTTGTGAGAGATCAACATCATCGTCACTGTCATCGTCAATTATATTTCGTCTTTTAAACACTGGAGTGTCTAGTTCTTTGATTCTACTCGTCATTTTTGACGTACTTGGTGGAGTAATATCTTTTATGGGTTTCACTGGAGTTTTAGACTTAGACCTATTTGATATATCTGTAGTATTTCTTTCTGAGTTTTGTATTTTATTGCATATGTTGTTGTACATAGTTTCTTCGTCTTTTGTGAGAATGGTGCCTGTTCGCCATTTTTGTAGAACGTGTAGAGGTGTTTCGCCGAAGTCAGTCTTTAGAGTTGGTATTGCGCCTTTTTCTAGTAATAATTGAACTACGTTTAAATGGCCATTGCTTGCTGCATCGTATAGAGGAGTGATGCCTGGAATAATAAGAGGCATTTTAAAACGATATAATGTTTAATAAAATTACTATGGTATGTTGAGAAGCCTATGCTCGGATCTTATGCCCAGTAATCCAGTTGTGAAACAGTTGTGTGTTGTGTTATGTTGTGTTGTGAAGCTAACTGAGGTTAGTTTAAACCCAAGTCAAATTGGACACAGGTTTGTTCTAAATCCTAACCCCCTTACTAATAAACGTTGTATAGCGTCTGTATAGTTACACAACGCTTTGTCTTCTACTTTGGAATTACTGACGACTGAAAGAGAGAAATCGGTGTGTAACTATTCATCTGATATAATACGTGTAAGGGGGTAAACGAATTAACAAAACCGAGGGTAGTTTCACCAGCTTTGAATTAATTCCGACTTAATCACTTGGCACACAGTTTTTTATGTTTGAAAAAATTTTAATGGCGGGCGCCATAATAGACGTGGTGCGAAAGCCCCTAAGCCCAGGATTGCACGGCCGTGCTTATCCCGCGGTGATTTTCAACAAACTGCTTAACGCCGAGAGTTCAAAATCCGTTATGTATGTGTTGTTTTGACACGCTGGGATGCGCTCTGTTGGATTCTCAATGCTCGGCTCAACACTGGGAGTTGGAAATCCTGTGCGCGATATTTTTACGTCTGTGGGAACGTGGGCTTTTGTTTTTTTGAGAGTGGGAAATCATCTAATGACCCCTCCCGCTCTGAGTGGTGCGGAAGGGAGTGTCAGACTATTACTGACTAAAACCCACCCATGTTCCTTCCTTAGCCCTTTATGTTTCGGGGTAGCGGTACCCCTTTCGTACAATCCCGCTGACCCGGCAGGCTTTGGCCCTATAATAACCCCTTCACTGTTGCTGACATCTCTTTGAGGCGCGCGTGGAACACGTACGCGCCGTCCGGCACGGGCCTGGTCCTGATCGGACGGTGAGCTACCCATTACTCTCCGCCCGCAGGCCCGTGCGACCGTCGGCTTACAGACAGATTAATCAAGAAAATCACAACTTGGAGTTCGACTGTTCGACTCTTTTTTAAAATATTGTTTAAAATTAAACTCACCATCACAATTCGAGCCCCCTCTATCATTAACATTAGCACCACTATTGATCAGTATACTAGCAACCTCAACATGGCCGTGTATGCACGCCTCGTGTAACGGCAGCCAGCCAGCATTGTCGCGAATGTTTACAGGATGGCCCTGCGCTATGAGTCGCTCTACAAGGAGTTTGTTACCTGATATCGATGCCTGGAAAAAAAATACATAACATCACGCCTGTATTCTGCAAAGGGTTAAGTAGAGGTGTACTAATAGTAGAAATGTACTAATAGTAGACGCACATTTCGCCAGGTATGTTTAAGAGCGTTTACGCCGTACGGCATTTCATACAAACTTTCAAGCCCTTATTTTTCGAAATGAATGAACCGATTTTAATGAAACTTCATACGCGTAAGCAGGATACAAAGGGCTAAAAAGTTAGTAGAGAACATTTTCGAAAAATTGTGTTACAGCCAAATTAGACCGATTTTAAATTTTCCATAGAAACAGAGATTTCCAGTTATCTTTTATTAAATAAGACATTCCGAAAATGTTCTCTACTAACTTTTAGACCTTTGTATCCTGCTTACGCGTATGAAGTTTCATTAAAATCGGTTCATTCATTTCGAAAAATAAGGGCTTGAAAGTTTGTATGAAATGCCGTACGGCGTAAACGCTCTTAAGCCCCATTTAATAGGGGACAAGCCTATTGCACTCAACCGGACACACATCCAGACTTCGGGCTGCTACTGAGAAATTCCAGATGGAAAAACCTAATAACACTTTGCTCGACCCGGGAATTGAACCCAAATCCTCATGTTCGGCAGTATCGCTTGCGACGTCCACGTGACCGTGTATGCACGCCTCGTGTAACGGCAGCCTGCTGAATGCTGTGCTATGAGTCGCTCTACTAGGAGTTTGTTGTCTGGAGAACAATTTAAGTTTAAAAAGAATGAATAAGCAGTTTATATCGAAGTGTGCATACACAGAGCGGGCAGAGGCGACTGCAGCCGTCGACACCCGTCGACGCCCGCCGTCGATAACGTGTATTTTCGAGTACGGTGGTAAAATACTCAAATGGCATGTTGTCGACGATTGCAGTTGCTGTTGACGCGTGTCCTGAGCCCTAAGGTTTCGGTTCACTGCTTCTTCCAATTAAAAATGAAGTGGTGGTGGTGGTCTAGCTAGGGTGCGTTTTCTAGAAATGTCAACATTGAAAAACTCCATTTCTTTAGTACTTTAGTACTTACATTTTTAATCGATTATTTTTTAAATTGAACTTTGACTTTTTTAACTTTTTCATTTCATGTTTTATTAAGCACATAGTACCGCCCCGCGGTTTCAGCAGCTTAGGTGTCGATCTCGTGGGAATATCGAAATAAAAAGTATTCTATATGTTATTCTGATGATTATGCTATATTACTGTAAAGTTTTATCAAAATCCGTTCAGTAGTTTTTGCATGAAAGAGTAACAAACATCCATCCATCCATCCATCCTCACAAACTTTCGCGTTTATAATATTAGTAGGACTAGTAGGAAGTAGGATTGGAAACAGGCTAGTGAAACATCTGATGAAAAGTGATTACCGGCGCCAATAACTATAGATAGACACACCAAGAAGTTTGCTGATTTATTGCCCATGGTAGAGATAACGTTTTAATTTTTTTTTAAACCTTTCTCCTGTATTGTGGGTGCGTTTACAGACATTTAAACGTACACATACAAACAGCCAGACCCGGAACAACTACTTGTAGGTCATACAAATATTTGTTCCGTGCGAGAATCGAACCCGCGACACGCAGCGCAGCAGTCAAGCGCTTAACCACTGCACCAACCGTGCCGTCAAAAGTTTAAATGTCTCGTGTGTTTTCAACCTGATTAAAGCAATCCATACTAATATTATAAATTCGAATGTAACTCTGTCTGTATGTTATTTTTCCACCACTGAACGGATTTCGATAAAATTTGGCAGAGAGTTAGATTGCATCCCGGGAAAGGACATAGGATAGTTTTTATCGACATACCTCGCGGGCAAAGCCGAGGGCGGAAGTTAGTGAGTAATACTTACTACATGCAACTGTGTTTCCCCTTTCATATTTTTCTTGATGGTATATCCCTTGCCTCGCTTACGCGTCTCATGTTTCGTCTCTTTCACTTCTTCCTCATTTGTATCTGACAAATCTACAAAACAAGGCAAAGTTTAGTAGAGGACAGATTCATCATCTGCCCAGCCTATTCCCAACATGTTGGGGTCGGCTTCCAGTCTAATCGGGTGCAGCTGTATATCTGTATTTTACATGAAGCGACTACCTATCTGACCTCCACAACCCAGTTACTGGGAAATACGATACCCTTGGTAAGACTGGTTGTCAGACTTTCGGGCTTCTGACAAAGGACAAATAACAAACACCTTTTGCATTTTCAGTGGTGGTCAAGGTGGGCCACACCACAACACAAAAATCCAACAACGTCACTTTTATGAAGCATCGAGCTTTTTAGTATAAATAGGGGATGCGTTGCGACCCGATGCGGGTGTAATATGCGCTTACCTTTGGAAAACCGCTATCAAATAAGAGTAGATCATTACATGCCCAAAAACATGACACAAAATGTACAGTAATATCTTGGTGATTACGACACGTGTACCTGTAAGATCTTCAAGGCATATGTCATCGCCAATATGAGTTGTATCCTCATCGCCCCCGCCAGCTGAACTCTGCTCATCTTCAGAATTCTCCAGGTTATCCAAATTGTCGTAACCTAGATCCCTCAGGGCATCTTTAGTCTGCTCCATTTTGTCCATCTCGCCGTATTCCTCTTGATATTTGAGTAAGCTTTTTAGCACTCTGATTTCGTATTTTCTTTTATTCCATTCTTGAGCCTAAAAAGGTTCACAATATGAAATGTTAGGCATGTGAAATAGCATGTTTAGTATTTTATTTGGGGAGGCATTTGATTAACAGTGGGACAGGGTAGGCTAAGTAAAAAAAAATTAATGTCTGTTAGACAAAAATTATTTACACTGTAAGAATAATCTGAGACCATAGTACTCCCCCCGCACCTCCAATTCAACCAGTTCTGTGCTTCTCGCATCCAACGGGTTCCTGCGGCCTTCACAAGGTGGAGGGAGGCCTTGCAACGCTATGTCTTCTGGTAGGCGGCCGCCACTCCAGAACCTTTCGGCCCCATCGGCCATCTGTTCTGCGAGCAATGTGCCCACTGCCACTTAAGTTTGGCAATTCTTCGGGCTATGTCGGTTACCTTGGTTCTCCTGCGGATCTCCTCATTTCTGATTCGATCACGCAGGGAAACTCCAAGCATAGCCGTCTACGTTGCCCTTTGGGTGACTTTTAGCCTTCTAATAAGGCCCATTGTGAGCGACCACGTTTCAGTGCCATATGTCTTCACTGGCACACGCTGCGGTATGTGGGACGAAAAGATATTGAGTAGTTTCCCGAACGCTGCCCGATGTTTGCTTAATCCATTATAATATTGATAGGTCTTTAGAATGTCTCCAATAAGCATCCTATGGGCCAATGAATATGACCAGCTACATAGGCGACGCCAAGCAGAATACAAAATGCAGTAAACCGAGTGTTGTAGTGCTACATTAAGACCAGCAATGGACTCTCGTAGAGAGTGCATTACTACAACACAAAACATTTACTTACAGCTCGCCTAGCTTCCAAACACGCCTTCTCAATCTGTCCATACGGCTTCTTAGCCAAGTACAGTGTCTCAGCAATATTGTACATCGTCGTGTATGCTTCCTTTGGCACGTCTTTGATTAGTTCATATTCCTTCTCGTAGTAGTCTAGGGCTTCATTGTAAGCACCCATGTCCTTGTAGGTTTGGTATAAGCTGAAATTAATAGTTAAATTTTAATATGATTAGACAGTTACATTGCCTTGAGGGGCCCGTGGCTAAATAGAGGGGCCCATGGCTAAATAATAACAGCCGCACATGTCGATCGATCAGGTTAAGCTCAGGTCGCGGTTGGTCTGTGGATGGGTGACCATCTTTACATACCGAGACCCCTCCGTGCCTCGGAAAGCACATTAAGCCGTTGCTCCCGGCTATCATTCGTGGATCTTTGACAGTCATTACGGTTAGTCAGAAGCCCGAAAGTCTGACAACCAGTCTCACCAAGGGTATCGTGTTACCCAGTAACTGGGTCGTGGAGGTCAGATAGGCAGTCGCTCCATGTAAAATACTGTTATTCAGCTGCATCCGGTTAGACTGGAAGCCTACCCCAACGTAGTTGGAAAAAGGCAGGCTGATGATGAGACAGTTACATTGCCTGCTTCAATTTATTTAGGATGTTGATGGGGCTTCCGCGCTTCTGTAGCGCTTCACAGATGTTCGCGGTAGCCCGTATTGAAGATTTTCATGCCGTCTCGAGAAAAAGGGCGGCGTCAATAATGG
Organism: Mesoligia furuncula; assembly: GCA_916614155.1. Classification (NCBI taxonomy): domain Eukaryota; kingdom Metazoa; phylum Arthropoda; class Insecta; order Lepidoptera; family Noctuidae; genus Mesoligia; species Mesoligia furuncula. The sequence goes on along the minus strand of OU744808.1, from coordinate 9,423,186 downwards.
GTAGGTTACGCGGAAGCTCCAACAGCATCCCAAAAACATTGTTTGACAGGGTAGACAGCCCTTTTATTAGGCACTGGGTGCAGAGGCACGCAGGGGGGTGAAACTCCCGAAGAAACTTCAAACACAAAATTTGCCAAGAAACTAGCGACATCTTACGCCTAGAGTCAAGTTAGGTTTGAAAGTAATGCATTTGTTTTGCCAATAGGTGGCAGCAGCTACGATATATATAAACATCTAATTTAATCAAACGTGATGAAAAAAAATATATTTTTATAGAAAAATTCATAAAACATTATTTAATGTATATATAAACACCTAATTTACTAAATTAAACAACATTACAATTTTGCTGCATCCTAGACCAAAGTACTCTGTGTCATAGACTATACACCTCGCTCGTTTATGAATGGTGAAACACCTTAAAAAAGTTTTCAAAACTAATGGCTGTTGTTGAGTTGTGTTCTTTTGTTTTCGTTAGTGGATTTGCTTTTTTGGATTTTATTTTGACAACTTGGCTTTCTTCATTTGGATTTTGAGATTTTTGCATACCTGTTGACACTTGGCTTTGAATTTGGATACCGATAACTGCTTTCACGACTTACTTTGGCAAGATACCTGGACTACTGACTGCTCACGTTTATAATCATGCCCGCTAAACATCGCTTGGTGTGCTATTTTGGCTGCATCATTGATGGTAAGTCTAAGATTTAAATACCTGGGTTAAAAGTAGTAGCAAAACATTTTGGTAAATATACTTAGTATGCGGCAAATATAATGAACCATTTGTCTTGGTTACGCGCAGCCCTCCCACTTCGTTTACTTACCAAACGATTGTAATATCCAAACTAGATAATATTTGTATTGCAACTACTAGAAGAAAGTACTTAAAGTTTCCTTTACGATAATTTTTATTATCTAATGAGCCATTAATATTGTCTACCGTCATTAGGTACATCATCCAATCGACGTCCTTTGCTGAACGGTAGAACAGCCTATAAATGTTTATTATTTGTTACCTATCATATAAATCATATTAACATTATAATTATATAATTTCAGGCCCTCTGCACCTTTTTCCGGACCCAAAGAGCCAAGATGTGGAAAACGTCCAAAAATATTATCAGTGGAAGGCTGTGCTAGATGAAACAACGCAACAGAGAGGAGACAAATATATTTATAATCATATTAGATTGTGCAACAAACACTTTCTGGAATGTTACCAGCTACCCAGCCGTCGTCTCACCAAGAATGCTGTTCCGACCTTAAACTTGAACATGATGGTCCACCAAATTGAGCAACCATCAACATCTGGGATTGCCCTACTGGATACTGGTAGGTTGATCATTTCTATCATCACATATTTATTTAATTGCAGAAGTATTTATCCTTCTATCATCTAATTGAGTTGATCTGCTCTAAGTTAAAAAGTCTGTATTATAGACTTAAGTAAAAAAGTCTATATTGTAGACTTTTTTATTTCACACATTTTTAATTAATTTTAGGAATTTAATATACGTATTTCTTAATCAATCTATTAAAAAAAAAAACATCTATTAACCTTTCAATCGTGGAAATTACAGACACAATAGAAAGACAATAGGTGCGCGAACGCCTGCGTTCGCTTGGGGTTTAATGAATTAAATTCATAAATTACCAGTTATATATTAGTATTGAAAATTAGTAGTCCATGAATCCGCAGAGTCTACAGTGGTCTCACATTCACATTATAAAAAAAACAAGGAATTAAAAAAACTAAAAAACCCGACTGCGGTAAAACAATTAAGTTAAAAAAAACTGAAAAGCTAAAAACAAGGCCATTTTAAATTAAATAAAAGTTGGAAGCAGGCGGGACCCATTTGAGTTTGGAAATGTAATAAAAAAATGGTATGGGTCCCGCCTGCTTCCAACTTTTATTTAATTTACTTTTATATTTACTTTTATTTTTACCGCAGTTGGGTTTTTTAGTTTGTTTAATTCCTTGTTTTTTATTTCCAGCTTTTTAGTTTACAAATTTGAAAGATTTCGCAGACGATTTAGCTCTTGGTACGTGTTTTTTACGATTTGTCACTTCGAATTACTTTTAACATTACCTAGCAAATTTTACATATGTTATTAACAAATATTAATATTTTGTTTCAGAACACAACATTCTGCCAGAAGAATGCAAAGGAACTGCAGATTTCCTCTTACTATTTGACAAGCTCTTCGATTCTTTTAATGGTCATTCTTACGACGGGTCATCAAAAATATATAAGCAGTGCTTAAAAAATAACTCGCCCCATTTCCAACTGTGGTACGATTTGTTGCCGATTTTAGACTCGATTAAATTTGAATCAGTAGTTAGAAAAAATGATTCCATGGTGATTAAGTATGAATCAATTCCATCAGTAAAAAATTGGATACATAATATTAAAACCTTTATGGAATTATGGGAATATTTAAATGTAAATTGTGGTGTGAAAAATCTATTAACTAGAAATTTTAATCAGGATCCCTTAGAATTTTTTTTTATTGGTATTAGGAGTAATGGTGTGCGTAATATTAATCCCAATTGTAATCAGTTTATGTGTGCGTATAAAACTTTGTTGATTAATAATTTTAATTCTGTACATTCTATAAGAGCTAATTGTGAGAACGATTGTAACAAATCATTTCAATCAATGGTAAATCTGCTTGGCGACAAATCTAATGATTCTGAGAATAATGATTTTGCATGTGATATTGATGCTTTATTAACGACGATGAACAATTATAAAAATAATGATTCGTTGATTTATAATGAATCAAAAAAATATGTGACTGGGTATGTGATTAAAAAAATGAAATCAAAGGTATTCAAAAATTGTGATATTTGTGCACGTGATTTATGTAGACCAGAAGCTGATTTGCAATCATTTAATTATGAAGTTGACTACACAAAAAAATCGTTGTTCCATCCTAATGAAAATTTTAATTATTTGATGAATGATATTTATCACATAATCATTACGTGTCTACGTGATTGTCCAGAAACAATTTTATTGAATAAAAAAATCAAATATTTGCTTAATTGTGCATGCGATTATAATATAATTACTTGTGTTCAACATAAGGAGGAGTTGATTAATAATCTATCAATCAAGCTAATTATACATAGTTGGTGTACTGGGGTAAATCGAATTTTAAATGGAAAGATATCCCGATTTGATAAGAATGACCTTATAAAACAGCAAGCGTACGAATATTGTAAAAAAAATCATAAATAAAAAAAGAAATTAACCAGTCTTCACTGTGTTTTAATTTTTGCCACCCTCTAAAATCTAATCTTTAGATTAAAGAAGTACTAGATTGGTTGAAATAAATATTCTAATCGACAAAAGATAAATCTTTGATTTTAGAATATTTATTTCAATTAATCTAGTACTTCTTTAATCTTTAAAATTGAAAATATTATTATCACGTCAGGTACACGCCACCTATCGGATTTTTTCGGTATTAAACTACCGTTACGCTACCTGGCGGACAGGGTCAAAAACCCAATTTTGAATCATAGAGTGGCGCATCTACCTCAGTATTTATATATAATCTATGGAGGCACGTGCCAACATGTGTTGAGCCACGTATTTATTAGTTGTTGTTAGGTTAGTTTGTAAGTTATACTAACATAGTTTTTAAGCCGTTGATACTAATACTACATGGCAGTGGCGAAGGTTCCTTACAACTCGATTCCTACCGGCTTCCCTTTGAAAAATGGCACAGTCAGTATACATAGACAAATAATACAGAGCGTTAGGTTAAACAAGGGACATACTTTGAGGGGAGTTAGTACTCATGAAAATGAACAACTTTTAATATGGGAATAACTCTGAAATCGCGAAAAAAAAATCTGCCATTTCCTACATTTATGTTCGCATAGCTCGTCAAAATGTACTGAACAGCTGATTTTTTTTTGCGATGACCAGTTTCGGCCCCATAGTAAAAGTTGCTCATTTTTATGAGTACTAACTCCCCTCAAAGTGTGTCCCTCGTTTTAACCTAACAACCTGTATAATCATATTAAAGATATCTACTCCGGCTTACCTCTTACAAAAATTGACCCTTTGCTACTGCTACATGGATTGTGTGTATGTACTTTTATGTGTGATCCGCAATAAACGAAATATAGGTAATTATCTTGAGTTTGTCGAGCGAAAGTTGTGTCGCGCTACCGTTCGTCGATCAAAAGTTCCGTCATTGTGTCGTTTGTCGAGAAAACAATCTAACCAAACCTATAGAACATACCTAACATAGATCGGTATGAGCGTCTTCCCGCACTCGCCCGCCAGTTCCGCGTGGTCTAACATCTTCAGATAGTACTCTGCTGCGCCTGCGTAGTTACGCAGGTGACAGGCTCCATCACCAAGCTTCTCGTAGTGTTTCTTAAAGGTCTCGTGGTCGGACGGGTCCGTGGAAATTAATAGGTCTTCTGTGTAGCACATTGCGGCCACTGTTTGGGAAAAGTTTGATTTAATATTGAATGTGGAATGATTTGGATTTCATAATAATAAAGCACAATTTATACCGCTGAAGATAGAAACAACCTCTTAATCCATTCCTATGCTTGAGTGGATAAACTTTTATCCATAATTCATGTCAATATTTGAACAAAGTAAGAAAGTAACAGACCAATCATTTTAGACTACTTAAATTAGCATTGTTTTATGGAACTCTAAGCTTACAGGCACATTCACTTAAGAAGGTCCAAAGGATGTCACGAAAAGAGAGTAAGTAACCAAGGTCGTCAGATAAATAGTTGAAGTTTAGTAAGAAACCGATGGATGTTTTTTAATTAAATTTAATTTGTTAAACTGTTTGTTTCCTAATAATTAAATTAAATATTCGAAAATATCTTTAGATTTATGAGGAGCCGGATGTAAAGTTCACTGTACGTCCATAAAAAACCATTACCTTCCCTCTCTACACACACATGACAGACATCATACATTCATCACACACTCATACACACATCACACTCATACACACATCTCACATCACACACTCATCCACTTCCCCCATTACACCACATCACACGCGCTTACTCACACACTTTTGCTGCTGTTACACGTTTTAGATTCCCGAATTTTGTAAAATAATCATAGGTAACAGACGAATGGATAGTTATAACACAGGATTTTCCTAGCATCGGGGTCATTATTCACAAAAATTGAGCACAAAAGTATTATCATAAAATGTAACATGCATTGTATTTCTTCTTTTTGCTAATTACATTATTATTATTATAAAAAGGAGGATCCTCCGACCAGACGGGTGTCGGGTGTAGTGGGCAACCGCCCGATGGTTCATGTTGGGCTGTTGTACACATTTATGTTAGTCGCACGGTAAACTCTGCTTGCGTGATGCAGGATTTTGCGTGACGTCATACGTAGCTAGCATGTGACGCTGTAGATGCCGCTACACATTAATCGGTTTCTTACTAAACTTCAACTATATCCGATGACCCTGGTTACTTAATACTTATCTCGTTTGGTGACTGTACAATGGTTTGCCTACTCTATGCTAAAATCACATCATATGTGTGTGTTTGGATAGGTATAGTATTTAAAGAATCATATAATCACTCACCAACTCTAAGATTAGCCTCAATGGTATCACTCTCTTCCTCATCAGGAGTCTTCAGTTTCCAAGCCTTGAGCAGCACTTGCTTAGCACTCTGATAGTCTGACATCTTGCACAGAATATCAGCTTTAGATGCCAATGTTTCACATGTCTTTAGAACCTGAAAACGGTGCATAAAAAATTTGAATGGGCACATTTTAGTGTCTACTTTGTAACTAACTTCTTTTTTTTTTGTATGGACATTACATCTATATTATACTGATTGGGCCCAATAGGTAACTAACTGAACCGAAGTTTGGTGTTCATTTTCCATTTGAAGCCTTTCTATGTAGGTAAACCCAACAAGTTAAAGATCTTGACTACTGTTTTAAGATGTTTAGAAATAGCAGATAAATAGGCACTATTTCCTAGATAAATTCAAAGTTGAAACAAAATTTAGTAAGTATGAAATTATTTTTCAAGTACTTAGTGAAAAATAGGCCATAATTTGGTTTTAACTTCTGATGACATACAAGGTGTTTATTATTAGATTGAGAACAAAAACCGTCTTATTACAAAACGAGATCTAATTTTAGACCTAGCCTAAACCTTCGAGCCAGTTACTCTATTTTGAACTTTATTCCGAGAAACGTAAATGTCTTAATGCAAAATTGACAACTTAGACTCGTGTTTAACGTCAGTTTTTGTAATAAGAACTTTAGCTTCGTCGGATTATAGTTCGAAATTTAAAAATGGCAGGATGATTTAAACCTGGGTCTAAAGATAAATCTTGTTTTGTAATAAGGCCGTAAATGTTTACTATTCGATTGAGAGATTATTTGTAAGCCTATTATTGAAAATATTTATGTACATCAATTATTTCAATAAACAATATTACCTTATCATCAAGCCTTTTAGCAACCTCAAGCGCTTTATTCAAGCAGCTTAACGCCTTAGCATAATCCTTCTTCTTATTACAAAGAAGCAAAGCCTCCGTAGTATAACAATTGTGGAGAACTTCATACAAATCTTGATTTGAACATATTGATATGGCTTTATTGATGCAGTCTATGGCTTTGTCGAGGTTTCCCAGATGTTCCTGTACTACTCCAATATTGAGAAGCAAACGGGCTCTCATGTCCATGAGTTCATGTTTGTTTATTTTGCCGTTTAAGCTGGAAAAAGACATTGATAGTAGTTCTTCTTCCGCTTCAATGAAAAACATGAAAGAAACATGACACATAAAAAAAAGACAAAATCACAATTTGGGAGAAAACATGCGTCTACGCATCTACGCAAAACGGCCATCGCTCAGCGTAATACTAAGGCCCTATACGAGACAGAGCCCCAAAAACCAAAAACTTGTACTGTATTTGTAACATGAAAATAGCTCATGATATGGTGTGAGATAAACAAGTCAACAGGAAGTGCAGCTGCCGTGAGGCAATACTTTTAACTAAGATGTCTCTTCTTTTTTTCAAATAATCAGCCTATAATGTCTCCACTGGTGGTACACAGGTCTCCGCTCTGAGAGGGAGTGGGCCATAATTTACCATTTTGAGAGCAGTTGTGATGAAATTAACACTTTACGGGACACTTAACACCCCTCGACGTAATAACAATAAAACTTCTATTGTGTCTCGTTCAGTGTCCTTCAATGTGTTAAATACACAAAGTAAAGTGTCTGCCTGGGTTCGAAATCATGACCTACACATCGTAAATCAGAGCTGATACCACTGGGCCCACTGTGTGTGCGCCTGGTCAAATAAGGGTCAAGTAAACTTATTTTCTTTCTTTTTTTTCAGGATGATAGAGGCTGATTACACAAGGTGTGCTGGTTGCTAGGTCAGGTGTCAAAGATAATACAACTCAGCCAGCAATAGGTGAAGGTAGAACCAGTGAACCCAAGAATGTCCAACTACACCAATGTATCAGTGGATTCTTATGAATTAAAATTATAACTATTATAGTCTTATTTATGAGCTAGTCTAAACTAGTAATCTAAAGAAAAAAAATATTTGATGTTTTGTATGTTTGTTTGTTACGCTTTCATGCGAAAACGGCTGAACGAATTTGGATGAAATTTGGCACATAGGTTGACCTGACCTGGAGTAGGACATGGCACACACACCCGATACTTCCACGGGATCGAGAAAATGCGGGTAAGACCATGGGGAGGCTGGTTTGTTATATTTATCAAAGGTGTATTCACACTTACTTCTCACACAAAACAAGACTTTTCATGAATGCTTTTTCAGCAGCTCGCAGTGAGGTTTTAGCCTCATCCTCGTCAGTGGTGCTTTGTCCTTGTAATAAATATATTCTGCCTAGTGTAGCCATTGCTCTCTGCTCTTCAACTAAGTTCTTTAGCTCCTTTGCTACAGCTGTGGAAGAAAACCGGAATATTGAAATAAAGTTGAAGCAAGCATGAATGTATTAAATAAAAGATTAGTTAGAATACTCTTGTTCTGTTATGTATGTTTATTACCGCAACAACATAACAACAGCTGTGGACAGAGAGAGGTGGAAAGAGAGTAGAGAGGCCTTTGCCCAGCAGTGGGACATTAATGGATAATAATATTAAGAACAGTAATAAAAATGGTGAAATGCCTGTTTACACTTTTGTATTGTATTTTTTTATATGTGGCATGAAATTAATATTGCGCTAACAGAGTAATTCTCATTGTTTACCTTCATTAGTTTGATTAGGTACTTACCTAAATGTCGCTCCTCATACTTCAGAGCTTTGTCAAATTCTGCCAACAGCATGTACATCTCTCCGATCATGCGATTGCAAGTCCCCCATTCCATACGAAGTCCCAATTCCTTGCAGATAGCTGCCTCGCTCTTATACTCGTCCAAAGCATCGCTATAACGATTGTGTTTGTAATAAAACGACGCTAAATCATTGTAAGCTTCAGCTAAAACTCGTCTGTTGCTCCCGTTTAAAGCTTTCTTCTTTCTTCGAATGAGTTCTGAAATATTAGCATCAATAAACAACACGGAACTAACCTAGAAGTTGAGTCATTTATCTGTAGTGTTTTATTTACATACTTTCTTCTTCCATTGTATTTGTTTTTAGTTTATTTACGCATGCTAGAGGATTTAAAGCAAAAATAACCAATATCAAAATTTTAGGCGCCGAATTATAAACTAAACATGAATAAACTTGACGTATTTCAATTACGTCACGGCGTGACACTTTACACAACAATATGTGAAATCTGTATTTTCCCGTAAAATGGACGCGTTCGCTATTTAGGTATAATGATAATAAAAAAATAAAAATTCATCTTTTGTACGAGTACGTTCGTCTCATCGTCTCGTAAAATGCCAATGAATGAGGGATTTTCTTTTTTTTTTTTTAACGCTTCCCTAGTCGCTGGATAGATGGCGCTGAACTTGGTAAGTTACTGCAAGGAACGGAAGTCACATAATTTTTTTATTAATTCACTTGGATGTAATTTTGAGATCGTAAAACGAAAGCAAACGAAACTGTCACTCAACGAGCGTATATGACGTGACGCAATTTTTTTTTTTCCAAGCGTTTTGACTTTGGCATCTAGTAACGTAGTCAGTTCAACGCCATCTTCAGGGTTCTTGGAAACTATGTTTTTTTTTTAATACTGAAAAGAAAAACCTCTCATTAGCTTGCTACCGTAGACAGAGAAACTAAGTTAGTTTCTCTGTCTACGCTTGCTACATATTAGTAATCTGTGCAATCAATGATAGTTACAATTGTATGTAAGTATGATAAATTATGATGTTACATTAGATAAGTTTTATGGAAGCAAAACGTTTTAACTTTGGTTGTCACACTTCTAGATAGACATTGAAATAAATGCATGAAAAAATAAACACTGGACTGGAGTATATCAATAAATTGTTTTTGTATAACAGTGAAAAATGTTCACAAAACTAAATAAATTATTTTGATGAGTATCGGTGTCCAGCCCATCCAGGCCCTCTCGGACTCTCGGAGTATTATATTCTGTGATCCAGGCAGAGAACAGTCAATCAAACAATCAAAAGTATTATCTGCCAGAACGGGGAAATAACAATGGCTTTTATTTCTCGCACAAGGGTCAACGGACGAATACACAATACACGAATAGCTGATTGTCGTTTGTTTCTGTTGTGTACAAATTAATTCAGATTTGAAAATCGTCCCTTTATTGACAGGTGAACATTATCCAATCAACAGTGTTTTGTTTTAATTTAACTGACTCAATATTTAACTGTTTCTGCGCTATAAAACTAAGTTGTTGTGCTAATACCGGCGTTGAAGATTATTAACTGGTAAGTAAGTACACTTTTTACATTCTAATTAACTTTATCTTATTACTTACTTATTATATTTAATTTATTACATTTCTTGACTAATTCTAATAGAGATAATAACAAATATAGGTACCTATTATTATTTTAAAGCTATGCAAAATAAGACAAAAGAACAAGTTATTCCTAATCGTTGCTTGTTATTTATTTCATGCTACTCATTTATTATTATCACAGGATGTTAATTTATCCATTTCCTACACACATCATTTTTTCAGTAAAAATTACTTAGAAAAGCAGATATTTAGATCACAATATTACCTACAGGTATACCTTCAGCTTATTTGATTTGATTTCGTAAGTACACCTTTTTTTATATTTTGAGTTAATTTCAAGTCCATCATCAAGAATTTTCTGCCTCAATGAATTTTGAGTAAAATTCATTGTTACAAAATTAGTAGGTACGTCATATATGCAGGGGAAGCTCCACCTCACACTATCTGTGAGGAACTATTTTAAAGCCTAAAATGACATAGTTTGTATGTAAGTTTGTCCCACTGCAGGTGGCAAAATACAGCATAAAGAGAAATAAAAGCTGTGCTGACACCAGAACAGCTAAAAGGACCAACTGCCTAGGCCCCAACAATCACTCTCCAATCACTCCGTTGAATGAATGTCACTCTTCCAATAAATTTAAGGATAACACATTGACCACTGTATTCAACTAACCTGACAAATGTATGGACCAAAAACTGTATGTATGAAAATATACTTGAAAGAACAATAAATATAGTTGTGAACACCTTTGATCACACTTACATTCAAGCAGCTTCTAGTAATCGATCGTTTGACGGGTAATGATAATCCTGCTGGCATTGACCTCACCCAAACATATCGAGCCTTTACCGCCGTTTTAGCGCAACCGACAAAAAACAAATTTTACAGGAGAAGGTTTTTTTTAAATATTTTTAAAAAGAAATGTGCTAGTAAATTGAAATTTTACATATATAATTATATGTAAATGTCTGAAAATCATTAATATATGTAAAATTTCAATTTACTAGCACATTTCTTTTTAAAAATATTTAAAAAAAACCTCCTGTAAAATTTGTTTTTTGTCAGTTGCGCTAAAACGGTGGTAAAGGCTCGATATAGACAAAAACAAAAGATAGTGACAAATTTGTAATACACACCTTAATTGATATATCATGCAGGTAGCTCAGTAGACAATTGACTAAATGTGTATCCTCATTATGAAAAAACATATTCAGATGACATAATTATTTGTACTTTTTTTTTGTGTTGATTTTTATTGAATGATACCTATAATTTTAATTCTATTTTGTAGTATACAATTAAATATGTTGTAATATTAACTAATCGATTTAAAGTTTCAACAATGACAATGGCTCACTTCCCATCTTGCACAGTATGCCCTGTCACCGGCACACATGAGGACCTAATGACTGTGTCAGCTAATGCGATGTGCCTTTCTGAATTTCGGACCAAACAAATTTTAAAAGAGATATTAATTTTTGGTGCTAGTTTTGCCACTGACACGCTAAGAAGAAATTTTCGTCGATCATGGCAATTAACTAATAATAATTATGTATGACATTAATTTCATAATGAGTACTGTTTGCTACTTGGAAAAACCATACAGGATGTCATTTTTTAAATATAATAATTAAACTAATAATGTAACAAATTCCTTAATGGTATAATAAACCATTAAAGGACATTGTATAAGTAGGTAAGTACCAACACACTACAGTAGGTAAATCACACTAATACATATTATAAAAGTCTGTGGATGTGTTTGTATGTTTGTTACTTCTTCACGCACAAACGGCTGAACGGATTTGGATGAAATTTGGCTCACAGATAGTTTTTAACCAGTATCAACACATTTAGGGAGGATACTTTTCATGCCGATATTCCCATGGTATTGACTTATTATGCTGGTGAAACCGCGGCGCGCAACTAGTTGTGATATAAATTCTGCTTGAACTATAGCTTTAATAAATTATATTTTGATGACCTTAGTTTTCTGAAATAAAGTGGATAGTACTTAAAACAAATGAAAATAGTTTATCATTTTGATTTTACAGGTGAAATGTGGGTCTAGGTAAGAACTTTAGGTACACCTCAGGGAATACAGGCGTGATAAGTATTATGTGTGTGTAAAAAACACATTTTATTATTTCCTTATCAATATTTTTATACCTACCTATTACGAAGTAAATACAAGTACCTACTTTACTTAGGTAGGTACTAAATTCTCTGAAATTCAATAGATACTGTTACGAGCTTCGGGTTCGTGACAATAAAAACTGCCGATTTAATAACCAAAAAAAATGACACTTTAATAATCAACACTAATTACAACTCAAACACACTAATTACAAAACACAATTGCACTACTGATCGCTTTAAGTCGCACTTGAATATCGCTTCGATGCTTTCACTTCGATCGCTTTATCCAAACTGTGTCGCTCTTTTTTTTTTTTTTTTTTTTAGAATATGGCATCTCGTAGTTGACCTTGAGAGGTCGTGACTACTTAACCGGACTATCCTGTGGTTGCCTTAAGTAAACTCAAAGCCTCCAGCCAGGGGCAATTATCTACTATACTAAGCGACTACACGCTAAGGGCACCCCCTGTGGGGTACGAACCTCGGCTTAGGGCGTCGCTGGGGAGAGGGCAGCAAGATGGGACAGGCTGGATCAGATTTTTATTATTTAAGCTTGATGAGATCGGCTTTTCCTATCTGACTACTCTGAGAAGAAAGGCCGAAACAAACTCAGAGGTCACAGTCGGGAATTTAGTTCTACAGGCTCAGCTGCGGCGCGGGCTGGCACTACATCGAGCAAGGGTCGGTCGGGGGCATTTACTTGGGGGCATCGCGAGGGACCTCGTCGGCGAGGTCGGTATGACGGTTTTTTGTTTTTGTATTTGTGTACTGTACTGGTTGCCCTATTGCTCTCCTGGAGGAGGGTTATGGGGTCATCTGGGTCGGCGAGAACATGCCTTGGACGGCGACTTTTACTGATTTTAGAGGGAGTATAACTGGCGGCCTCGACAACCAGAGGGTTGCGATGTTTGGCGGCGGTATCGAAGAAGCGCTTGGAGAGGCGTTTCATGAATTGATGGATAGTGGGGATTTTGAGATCAAGATGGAGGATCTCATTACGGACGAACCATGGGGATCTTGTAGCCTTTCGGAGGAAACGGTTTTGGAGGGTCTGCATCCTATGGATATGGTGGGGCTTTGCGTGAGCGAAGACTACACAGGCATAGGTCATTATTGGTCGAATGCACGCTATGTAGATGCGCAATTTGCACCTTAGTGACAATTTGCTGCGTGCATTGAGAACGGAGTGGAGTCTGCCGAGAGTGAAGGCGGCGCGCGAACGGACCGTCTTTATATGCTCTGCGAAGGAGAGGTGCCTGTCGAGGACTACACCTAGGTATTTGGCTCGCTTTTCCCAAGGGATCGGCTTGCCGAATATGGTGATGGGTCGGGGGGGGATGGGTCGGTGCCGCGGTTTCGAGTAGAGAACCGCTTGACTCTTATCGGGATTAACTTCTATTCTCCACTTCCTAAACCAAGCAGCGAGCTTATTGACTGCGGTTTGGAGTGTGTGAGACATCTGGACTAGGCTGCGGCCAGTGTAGAATATGGCTGTGTCATCTGCGAACAGAGCCAGCTGGGCCTTTTTATTTTTGGGGATGCTGTGTCGCTCGTGGCGCGTCTCGGCCTTATATAGCGCCAAAGAGAGTTCTAGAACCTTCCATTGTAGAAACATCTAGAATGTTCGAGTACATACAGGCCCCGATCGACCAGATGTCGATAGTTCGGGAATGTTCTAGAAAGTTCTCGCATCGAAATTTCTAGAAGGGTCTTGAATACTAGTTCCGCTACTCGATACTAGATGGCGCTAGTGGTAACTACTGTCGCCATGTACTTTTTTTTTTTTTTTTTTTTTGAGGATGGGAAATCATCAAATGACTCCTCCCGCTCTGGGTGGAGCGGAAGGGAGTGTCAGACTCTTACTGACTAAAACCCACCCGTGTTCCTTCCTTAGCCCTTTATGTTCCGGGCCAGCGGTAACCCTTTCGGACAATCCCGCTGACCCGGCAGGCTTCGGCTTCTACATGGGGGGGGCGCCATGTACTAGGCATTAATTATGGCGCGCAACAATACCTACCTATCAACATGCCTACAGGCTACAAAAACATTCTATGGATCCTTGAAAAACCTGTTCATACAAAATAACACAATTTTCCGGTATTACGACCAAACAAAACAAATGCCTAAAAATATGATAAAACCTCCTTTCTCGTGTACAGTACAATATTATACCTACGTGCATCAACATTCCTATTCATAGGCAGCGCCTTCCTGGCGCCTCGTGTCGCCGCCGTCTGCCGGCCTATAGTTAATGTCGCCCAGAACTGATGGGACCCCTTCAAAAATATCATTGTGGTAATTAGGTCAAGTATCATATACTTAGCTATGATTGGTAAACAGCGGTAAACCTCACCTTTGTGAGCACGTCGTGTCATGGCCCATCTTTAAGGGCCCGCGTGACTGACAGAATAAACAAGAAACACGGAGTCAACTCCGAAAGGGATAAAAAAGGATGTATAGGTACTGTACCGGCCGGGCAGTGCAAGCAAACATTGCCTGTAAGGTGATAAGGTTTGGCTGCTCCTGATAGTACCTACTATGTGAATTCGTTGTAGAAGTCGAAATTTATCTGAATAACGCGAAAACCAGCAAAAAGTCTAAACACCTCACAATATTACCGACAAATAACCTTGAAAAAGTTGAAATTGCATCGTCTATTCGTTCCAATGTATAATATTCGCGTAACCAATTATTATCAGAAAACATTCCAGGCATAATGTGAGTTTTATTAGCGATAGTACTGTTTGCTAAATGAGTTTTAAACATTGGCAATGCATTACATAAATATGAATTAAATGCTCAAGTTTTCGTACCTTAGCTTAGCTTCGCTTCTCGCGGCCAAATTTTTTTCATACAAGTGCAAAATATAGAGACCTAGAGACCTATCATTTACTTTTAAACTGGGCGTTTTTCTGCCAGCCACTTTTGCGTTATTTACGGGTCTGTCTTGAAGGATTAAGATGCTTTGAAACATTTTCATTTGAAACTTATTTGGAATGATGTTTGCCCCTTAATAATAGGATTGAGTTTGGGTATTTGTGGTTAAGAGATTGTCGGATTACACCTTGTGGTGCCGCTGGGAGCCTTATTCGTACGTCCAACATAGGATGGACAGGAAGGAGACAATCGTCATGCCATAATATATATGGACAATTCGACACAAAATTTCTCATGCCCGCTTAAAAAGCCAAAAAGCTGCTGAGTGCTTTCTGGGATTCGATACCGACATGACCGCCTGGACAGACATTGCGATAGACGAGAGAAGCGAAATCTGAAAATCTCCACTAGATAAAAACCTGGAGTCTTTCAAAGTTGAAATAAGTGGTTTTGTAAACTAGAACAAGTCAACGACATCGGAATCAGATTGATGTCCACGAAGAAATCGTGTTTAATGTGCCATAAAACAATTTTCTAACGATATTCGACGGCACACCGCTTGTTGCAGAAATAGAATTTAAGTTTCTCTAAAAATATATCCATTCCCGCATCGGAAACGCCGGCTTAAGGTGAGCATCACCTGGTGATATGCATGCCGCGCGTTCCCAACACGAAATCGGCCGACGAACCGGCAAATCTGGGCCAAGAAATCATATTGCCTGAACATTTTCGTCCAGAATATTTTCCGCTGCTTTTGCAATTTTCTTTGGATTCTTCTTGCAGTGGTAACACTAAATTCAAATGGACGCAATATTTGAGTTACTGAATCTACTTATCTTGCGGAATATTAATCAAGTCCATTAAGAAGTTGCTTGATTAATACTCCAAAGACAGCTAAAATATGACTATGAAGAAAAATCTTTCTAATGCCTTTTGAATGGATGCGCGAAGTTTAGGCTATCAAGCAAATCACTAACGTGAGTGTCGTTGCCCCAAACAGCAACTTACGTAACTACAATGATAGTGACACAATACGTGAAGTTTCGTTTGGTTTCATTGAAGTGGATCTAAGAATGTGAATAATCTGCAACGTATCTAGGAATCAACGAGAGGCGTGACGATAAACAATAAAATTTGCATCGATTACGGAAGGAGTTGATGATCAAGCGTCCAATGGACCGAGAACCACTGAGTTTTGATTAACTGGAACAAATCTCCACGAGCGCCAGCTCTCGCAACAATACATTCGGATTGGTCATTGATTCACGCGTCGCGTTTAAATGTTGCATTCGCGGAACGCATACTGTTACATCTACATGAGTTCACCAGAAGTGTCCGAACGGTATCAAGATTCCGGTTCTAATTAAAGCGAAGTGATTCAGCGGCCCCACGCTATGTTAATTTGCCTAAAATTCGCATTATATCTAACGGATCGTATTGTGGAAAGCTGTCAGAAATTCTTAATTACAGAGTTCGGGCTTTGCTCATTATTTGCTCTGAAATTAAACTCAGTTTACTAATTGCCGCACATATTTCTGGTGAACAATATAGGTCTGACACTTCGCAGTAAAGCGTGTTACAGAAAATGAATTGCCAATATTGTACTCGGTATTTTGGTGCACCTCCTATCCTATCTTGGTTACATTACAACACATAATTTTTTTATACAATGTTTATGGCGTGGCTAAGGGGGTTATCTTGCTCAACCCCGCGTCATGGTGACCTATTTACATGGGCGCAGTGTGTAATCTGTGCATTAATATCTGAAAATAAATGACGGTGAACGCACGAAAGCTTTCCATAGCGTATGTTTGTTCGATACTGTACCGAAAATTACATTTTCTACACCATTAGTTTCATGCAACGCACTTTGTCAATCGCTCGAAGCTCCATTTGTCTACGGGTTCCTAGTTAAACAGCCGTTCGTGTCTAAGACGACAAACCAGTGAAATCCATTGTATGTTACAGCTATAATAGCTCCAGAATTAGCTCCTATGTTTACTTATTGAACCGTACGTAGACGGCGATGTGTTACAACTAACGATGCTTTGAGTGATGGAGCTCGCCACCACTTTTGGTTATCTAAATAAGATACAGTAGTGAGTTTCTAAAATCATTAGACGTGGTTTATTGTTTAAGTGAGATCGTTAAGAGTATTTACGTCATAGCTTAAAACGTAAATGTTGTAACAGTTAACACTAATTATTGAGAGTTATAGCTTCAAAATATAGTTTCTCGTTTTAAATTGCCTTCGAGGACTTGGGACCTTAAATAGCATTGTGATAAATACTGCACTGACTCGAAACACCCCGCTACGAACAGTTATTCAGTTACCAACTGTAAAGCTCCCAAAATATCATTATGGAGCAACGACCGGGATACTCACTGGTTTTATTATAGACCTCATCTATTATGTATTTAGTGGACTCCAATCACGGGTCGAGGCAGTAAGCGAAAATCGTTACCGATTGCCAAATATGGAAGAGAGTGTGAAGAGGGACATGGATAAAAGAATATCAGGAGTTCTCGACCTATAAGAGATTGTTAGTGAACGATGCAAGTCGTTCGCATTCACTGAACATTGAACAAGGGTTCCCCTATCCACAATCCGTAACGTCATGTTTTATACTTCGCCCTTAATTCCGAACGATGAAAGCTGACGTGTTCATTATAAGTGACGTCATGGGTTTATGCGTCATAGTAAATAATATACACTTTCCAATTATCCTCAAAGCTGGTAAAAAAGAGAGAAGTTAGAAATAGGCTCAGGAGTCTTTATAGCAGCGTGCGATGGCGTGGGCGCAACAAGACCGGAGTTTTATCAAGTTACCATCTAATTTAATCAGATATTATTTTGATGTTACTGTGAGTGTGAATTTCGAAAGAAGCTTGTCATTATACATTATAATGTTAAGGCGTCCTACGCGAGGAAGGTGTCGGCTTCATGAATTAACATCGGATGTGTATTGTTCTTCTTGAGTGAATGTTTCGGACGTGTTCATTACGAGAGTACGTGTATGAAAAGATTATAATATTTTCAAGACTCGCATTCCAACAGCGTGAATTACCTCACCTAAAGCAAGGAACTTGATTGTAGTTTCTAACTAAAACTTTTACGTGGGAAAGCTAACTTAATGAGACTGGCAAAGAGCACACATGTACGGAATGCAGCAACAAATGCACGTTTAGGTAATGAGAATACACTTCCACGAAGGAAATCTTTTGCAAAACTCGCCTGGCATCTGCACATCTGCGGAGCGCTCAGTTTAACATTGAGCTTAGCAATTATTCAGCGAGTTAAACTTTGCCCACAAAGTTACTGTTCGCCGCTGGCTCAATCTCTTACCTCGTGTTGAGGAAACTACGTAAACTTCCTTTATAAAACAATCGATATTAAGTACATAAAAACCTGACTAATGTTCATATGTAAAACGTCGAGAACAACAGCGTGTTAATTGAAGGATGACTAAAGGCTCCATAAAAATAACTATAGGTATAGCCGTGAATAATTGATGCCCAGAATAGAACTGCTGTTTTTATTTAGACTTATTTATTTTGCTAAAAGAAGAGAAACACGGCGAACGAGTTCAACTTATTTTAGAATCGCTACTTTTATTCTTATTTGGAAAACGCTAGAACTTGCCAAGTATTTATGGATAAAAAATATTCCATGACAACAACAGATTAAAGATTATGGGGCAATGTTCTGTGTATTCCAAATATGGGCGAACGAATGTCGCCGCTCCACCATTTTGGGTTTAATGAATTCAAAGCCGTTGACTCGATGAAGTAAGATGCAAATATGTACTTTGTAGCCTTATTAAACACGCAATAACACTTACGTAAATTCAATCTAGTCCAGTAGTTATGATGTTAACATGATACGACTAGTTAATTCGAATGAATTTACAACGATAAAGGGGATTTAAATGGTTCTTCGATTCTGAAATCATGAATGTGCATTTTGAGAAGATTCTGTTGCAAGGACTAGAAAACTTTTCAACTTTGTGAAACATACGTGATCTTATAACCGCGGTGAAGCGCTGTTTACCGAGCATCGGAACGGAACTACATCAGGAGAACCGGAACATATTTGTGAAAAGCGGAGTATTAAGCGTAGCGTGGAGAAATGGACTCTTTTGGGGGTGACCGACTCCGAATGTGAACAATCATTGTTCACGTTAACTGTAGCCAAACGGAACTAACGGATAGTCAATAAACTGTTGTAATACATAACGCAGACGGCATCACGACTCTCTGTAACGGGAGGTCAGAAAACGTCTGTTCTTGTAGCTTTGATTTCCTATGTGATCAATCGTCGGTGTGTTTGCGATCGTTCGGCTAAAATATCATCTTGACCGGGAGGAAAGACGTTTGAAGCAATCAAAACTCGAGTCTCGTTTATATATGCTTCATTTCTTTCTTGATATAGCCTGGTGGAGCCGCGCTACTTCATTTCCGCAAATGCAAGTATCTGGGATCGTTCTAAATTTTACAGCATATTAAAAACGTTGCAGCCGGAGTGCAATACGGCGCCCTACGTTCGTAGGACCCGATTGCGACTGTAGATAGCATAATCCATTAACCGACGTTCCAGTAACAACGTTACGTTTCGGTCCTGCATTTACATAGAGACGAGCGATGGAAATGTATTTCCATTCACGCCCAAATTCTATGCTGATTTTGTTCGGCGCACCAATTTTCGCCGTAATTGATGTAGATCATAGATTTTCACGTTTAATACGGTACAATTGTGCCAATCATGTTCGTTTTTTCCATTTACACGTTGGGAGTTCGAATTATCTGTAATCAGAACCATTTAGCTCTTGAAATTACGATGCTGAATTTATGAGCCTCTAATTGTTGCCGAAAGCTATAAAAATCTCTACTGTTTAACTTAGAATTGCAGAAGTGGCAAAGTAATTGTAGTTTTTCCGTAATATGAGTGCTTTGTTAATGAATCAGTGCACAGCAGTTGCTTTAAGCAGCCGAGAAAAGTAAAACAGAAGATTGAAGAGGATTCACTCAGGACCAGGAGAAAGTTTACCGTGTCTTTCAACAAGCTTATAACTTCGAAAGGAGGTGGGCCGCATAACGACAAGTTTTGTAAGCTATTCCATCATTCTGGCACAGCTTAGAAACAGTTTTCGGAAACAAATGTGCTCAGAGAAGTACCTACATTGTATTAATCCGTAAGAATGAAATTGTGGAGCGTGAAATTGAAGATACTGTTGTGCAGTAGATTTTCCTGTTTTGTTTCTATTTTGTGCATCATTGGATATGTGTGCCGCTTTACCATTCTATTTTCCAAACGCGACATTTTCTTTTCGTTGTAAAATTGGATATAAAACATTTTGTCTGTTATTTAAGTGGTCTCTGCACGCAGTTTGTTGCTGAGGGCCGCATCAGTCGTGTGTTTTAAAACAATGATGTCAGCTGCCAAACTAAATAGTAATTTTATTATGAACAGATGAAATATTTTAACAAACACTTCTGATTATATTTTTTAAGATCATTTGTCATGCATGATCTATTCTATTCTGAACCAGGGACAATAGCTTGCATGTTGAAGGTATTACAAATATTTTGTCGGCTTCATTATGAAAAGCAAAGAAAAGTGATATGCTACAATTGATCCTTTGACGAATCAAGCAAATAAAATACTACACAACTTACTTTTAACTCGCATCAGAACCTGCCAGCTACAGTTACAAAAAACTTATGATATGGATGCACTCAAACGCGTACCCTTAAAAGAGGCGTCTAGCTTACAATGGGGTTGAAACTGTCTGCACCCTTGAAAAGTATATCGTTTGCCATGGAAACCCCTGTTTTGACGAGGGTGCTGCTACTGATACATTTAAAACTGTATTTTATGTATGCTCTACCACACCGCTGACACTGCTGCCTTGTTTTGCAAAGGTTTTAGATAAACATAAAAAAACTCATCATCATCATTTCAGCCGAAAGACGTCCACTGCTAGACATAGGCCTCCCCCAAGCACCTCCACTTCGACCGGTCCTGTGCTTCCCGCATCCAACGGGATCCTGCGGCCTTCACAAGGTCATCGGTCCACCTTGTGGGAGGCCTTCTAACGCTACGTCTTCCGGTACGTGGTCGCCACTCCAGAACCTTTCGGCCCCATCGGCCATCTGTTCTGCGAGCAATGTGCCCTGCCCACTGCCACTTAAGTTTGGCAATTCTTCGGGCTATGTCGGTTACCTTGGTTCTCCTGCGGATCTCCTCATTCCTGATTCGATCACGCAGGGAAACTCCAAGCATAGCCCTCTCCATTGCCCTTTGGGTGACTTTTAGCCTTCTTATAAGGCCCATTGTGAGCGACCACGTTTCAGTTCCATAAGTCATCACTGGCAACACACACTGGTCAAAGACTTTCGTCTTGAGACACTGCGGTATGTGGAACGAGAAGATATTGCGTAGCTTCCCGAACGCTGCCCAGCCGAGTCGGATTCGTCGATTGACCTCTTTCTCGAAGTTAGACCTACCTAACTGGACAGTTTGTCCTAGGTAAACGTACTCGTCCACGACTTCGAATGTAGCGTCTCCGATTTTTATGAGAGTGGGTGTTACATGGGCATTTGACATGACCTTCGTTTTGTCCATGTTCATTTTAAGACCCACTCTTTCGGAGGCACTGAGGTCATCGAGCATTGTACTGAGGTCCTCCATAGTCTCAGCCATGACTACGATGTCGTCGGCAAACCGAAGGTGAGTTATGTACTCGCCATTGATGTTGATGCCAGCCCCTTTCCAGTCCAGAACCTTGAAGACATCCTCCAGTGCAGCGGTGAACAGTTTCGGAGAGATAACGTCTCCCTGTCTCACACCTCGCTGCAGGAGGATAGGTTTCGAGGCCTATGGTGTTTTGCCGTCATACTCGAGGGCAAAATACCACAGGCATGGAACAGAGGTGTGGTGATACTTTTCTTTAAGAAGGGCGATAATGCCCTCCTTAAGAATTATAGGCCCATCTCACTCCTGAGCCATGTCTACAAGCTGTTTTCGAGAGTCATCACGAACCCTCTCGCGCGCAGGTTAGACGACTTCCAGCCTCCCGAACAAGCCGGATTCCGTAAAGGCTTTAGCACCGTAGACCACATACATACGCTGCGACAGGTTATACAGAAGACCGAAGAATATAACCTGCCTCTCTGCTTAGCGTTTGTGGACAACGAGAAAGCCTTTGATTCGATCGAGACATGGGCTGTGCTGCAGTCTCTTCAACGGTGCCAGATCGACTATCGGTACATCGAAGTGCTGAAGTGTCTGTACGAAAACGCCACTATGTCAGTCAGACTCCAGGATAAAAAAAACTATTTAAATGTTATTTGTTAACATGTCTATTATGTTTTCCAAATATTGTTCCGGTTCTACTGGGTTCTATATAGACTTTGCTGTCATTTGTTTTCCTAAAACCACCACATTCATCCTGATCTATATTTATGTATCCTGAATAAACAAAAGAATTCAGAAACAAACCCAATATAATTGAGTTACGTGACCCAAAGTTTGGTTCCAATATCGAAATCCAAAAATAGCTGCCCCTTTGATAAGTAAAGAAAGCAACAGAATTGGTTCCTTATTCCTGTAACCATTACCTCAACATATTTCAAGATTTTCAACCATCAACTTAAAAATTAGAAAGTACTTAGTCATCATATTTCTAAGTACCCCACCTCTTCGTCAGCGTATTGGAGGCTCAAGAGGTTCGTAATCGACCGTCGAGGTGATCCCGCAGTAGGTCAACGAGTTTGACACAGGTCGAGGAGTGGAGATAAGGTACATCATTCATGTACTTGTCAATGACCCGATGACAGACCCATTTTGGAGTATTTCGGGTGTGTAAATTCGTGAGATCCGTTGGCGTGGGAACGGAAGGACGAAAATTGGGTTATGGTAACGTATTCGCTCACTTATTTTATTTTTGGGTCTCTATGGAGTAATTGTTTTGGTTTGAGATTATATCGATTGTTTCTAGAATTTGTGGTAATTTGTTTTCATAATATTCAATCAACAACATTACCTATTTCCTGAGCTATTGATGATTGATAATGATCTAATTTTATAAACATTGCGGCCGGCATATAAATAAATGATATTTAAAGTATGAGTATAATTGAATTCCATAATATCATCAACTGAATGAGAGAAACGGTCCCAATAGAAGTTTTTCTTATTGTCTCGATTATTTGATATGAATTTGGTCCGGAACCTTCAAACGACAGAATTGAAATTAAATTTTGGGCACAGTCAAATTTCCTGGCGACTCTTTGTCCCCAAAATGAAACGTCAGTCGCAAGCCTGAGTTCGGGTATTTTCCAATCACCGCTATTTGTTTCAAAATTGATCATAAATAGACCTAGAAGGTATGACTTTGATGTCTGTACCTGAATAAAATTAGGTTTAGAGGATCACCTTATTTTTATAATAGAATATACAATAACGTCGATGAGTGGTTTTGCTTTGACGTCACACTTCTGGGTAGATTATATACACTTGAAAGATTTCGAGGTTTGCGATAATCGTTAAATCGCAATTGAATTATGGAAAACTATTAAAGCGTAGCAATTTATCTTCAGACGATTACTCAACCGTAACTCCATAACTTAGTGATTCATTCTCGCCTAAATAGAAAACACTTGACAGGTCTCCATTATGCTAAGTAGTGGAGATTAAAATGAGTTTTGGACATGTTTGAATATTTGGTAAATTAAAGTAAATACTTCGCCTACCATAACTTTCTAGTCCCAACTAGAAGCTTCTGTGACGACTATGCACTACTTACTGATCCTCCTACGCATACCTGTATTAGAAAGGAGCTAATGATCGAATGTAGGGTATCGATTACAATCGAAACGCCTTTGTTTCTATTGTGCCTGTCTTTGAAGCCATTTTCATCTAAAATGAGGTTCTCAGTACTCGCTTATCGTTGCTATTGTTTATTGTATGAATTGATATGGATTCTATTTCTAACTCAAATGTAATTTATTAACGTTATTAAGACGTCACTGGTGACCTTAATTGGCCTGAAAATCACATATGGTCCGAAAGACAATGGTATTCCCAACCTTTTTTTTTCTTTTTCTTACATGCGAGTGCTCCCACCATGGTTTTAGGTCGCAAACAATGGTTTTCGTCTGAATAGCCACAGCTACGTAGTACTAAGCGCCTATAACACCAAAGCAGGTGCAGGCGAAGTTTTTGCCGCGAGCGTTGCGCACTGGGTCAACAGGTTCGCTCGAGTACCAGCTCAGAGACGCGAAGTCTCTCAGCCACTTACTTAGAGGTTTCATGTGTGCTATACACATAACAAAGTCACGTTGAATTCAGCTTTGCGAGACCATTATGCGAATGCTCCCAACCACATGAATTTATGATGCAGTTTTGATTTCTAGGTACTGCACTCTACTTCTTAGGCAGTCGACGTCTCCAAACGGAAGCTCTATTGTTTATATAGTTTTGTCTCTAACACTGTCTGAGAATTCTGTCTGGACCTCGTCGCTCGTGCCTACTTTGTATGTATTCTCTCGTCATAGCCTTGATTGTTGATGGCGTTGCACATTGTAAATATTCGGTAGTTTCCGTATTTAATAATTCGTCGATTCAGAAGTGTGTTAAAATTGTGAGGATAATTTTATGCAAGTTGGGCATGCTGCGTTCGCCCGCTCGGCGTATTGATTTTTGTTATTTGCATCCCGTCTGCTCTCTTGTACATCTGCGGCTATTGTTGGACGAATAGTAAATATGGTTCCTTTAAATATACCTACAGAGCAATTTTGGACAATATTGAAACTATTATTATAAAGGATATATTCGCCAAAGCTTATAACTTTACTGTTTGTTACACGCGTGTTTATTGTTTCGTGATGTAGAGAATAGATACAGAGTACAGAGTTAGTTTAAATTGAAGTCTGTTTCACGTCGATTGTATCCATTTAGGCAACTGGACTTCTATTATTTGTGTGTTGCATTGTGTTTATACAATTCGGGATTTATAGAAGCACCAACACTTCAATTAGACATAGTGAGTGCTATTTAAAAACTACGTCTTACGAGATATAGGTATATTATATTTAAAGATTGTAGTACAGAGACAAGTGGTGGATCTGCCTTTTATGAACAACATTGCGCAAAAAAAAAACATCTCTCTCAGTTTGTGGCTACAACTCGCTCGATAAAATAAACATTCAGTAAAATCTTCATTAAGTATACAATACATATCTCTCAATAATTACAAATCAAGATATTTTCGTCGAGTAAATGAAAAGTAATGGATAATCAATCCTTCTTGTACGACGACGTTATCGCGTCAAAAAGTAATTAATGTAATCACCACGTAATTATTTAACGGAGTCTTCTGATAATGATAGCTTTGTTAGCTTTGAGTTGAATATAAAGGTTTGTTTATACCTGTTGTGAAGGCGCTATTTCGAAATCTACCTGTTTTGCCTTTCCGTTGTCTGGAAATAGTCGTTCTCGTGTGCATGTATTTAGGTCGCGTCCGCTCCAGTTATAATTATCTTTGCTGATGCGTCGCTTCATCACCCACAAAGTGCCATTTCACGATGAGGCGTGGCATTGCTATGGTGTTTGAATACCATGCTTTTAATTTTCTGTTTGTGTGCCATATAGTCATCGCTTTTGATATTTTGAAATGGAACATGTACCTACTCTTGTAGTACCTCGTCTCTTCTGATGCATTGGAACATTAGGTATACTAAACATTGTAAAATAGTTGTTATCTGGCAAAATTACTTCATCCTGCACCATTTAGAATAATAACCTTAACTCCAGTAGCTTCTATTTAGCTTCTATTGATAATTAATACACTGTTTGGCTAGTTATTAAAACGTAGCTTTCATTAAGTCTTACCGCTCAGGTGAGTTATAGGCGAGTTAATCTCCGCCGCGGCACTTTGATGGTATCGCCTCCTGTCTTGAGTAAATTGAGTAATTACCGAGTGAGATTACTTGGTAATTTAAGGGGCGGAAGGTATCGATCACCCTGCTAACGTGACAGGTTCACTCTCTGTGTGGCGGGATCATCATTTCACAAGTACTTGATTACTGTTAAAGTCGTGCCTATACTTAATCCAGATAACAAGTTTGTATCGATTAAATCAAATCTAACGATTCGATAAAATATGTTGTCATCACCAACAAAGAGTTCATTCACTTTGATATCTTCTATAGCTTTTCGATTTTGTTCATATTGTTGAAATGCTTCGAATTGGGAGCGATATTAGCCCTGTAATACGGATTGACACTTGATGTAAGTTCACTAGCCCAACGTCCCTTTTACATAGAATACAATTCAATAGGTTTGATTCTCTATTGTGAACGTTTTCGGAAAGTTCAGTGACCTAGCTGTCTTTGGCTATGGCAATTATTGGAATGACACCAATCAACAGGTTCGTCAAGGTTAGCGTTCCGCCGCAAAGTTTTTATTTTGTTTACGACGCCCGAATGGCTGCGGGCTAGAGCTAACCTGTTTGGAAATCTCCGTCTTGGGTTTCACCAACATCATCCTGAGAATGCGATAAATCTTCAAACTTTCGTCAAGATGGCCAAAAACATTGTGTTTAGCAGTATTATTCCTACTGAATATCCAGCTTGAAGTGTGCTTTTGTTAATAAATTGACAAAAGCACTCATCCTTCCTTGGAGATATGATTCACAATTTTCACTTTCGTTGTTTCGGGTCAGTTTTAAAGCAACAATTGCGAATTGGACGTTGTGAGAATTGGACATTTTGAGCCCACTAGACATTTTGCGAATTGGACATAATGCGCCCAAAGGGAAAGATCGCTGACAATAATCCTGTCATAGATCTCATACGTAATGAACATTCACAAGTTCCATACATGACGTCATTAAGCTTTGCGCGAATGTCTCATGAATCATGAGTTCATGACCTAGTTCATTCAACCTCTGTATTTAATGCAAAGCTAAATACTTGTGTTGTTCTAGATTGCTTGTTATCCTTTCCTTAAAAGGTCAATTTCCGAATGTGACTAGACTACTACTACTTGGTACTTAGTTTATTTATTTTTTCAAAATATTTTTCATATTTCAGGCTTGCTTTCATATTTCATTGCCAGAGTTCTTGAAACCCCAAATATGTTGACCAAGATAAATAATACTACTTACTTATTAATTTCTATTCTATTTATTCTAACTTTATCTCCATTTAGTAAATCGTCTAGACAAGTAATAATAATATGATCGTCCTTACAAAGATTCGGTAAGTAGTTCAGTGCACCGTCTGCCCTTTGCCTCAGCGAATACGGCTCGCTGAGCCGTCAGTCTCGTCTAGAAATTCAGTTATTGGCGTTTACTGTTAGGCGAACACCGAATCATATTCTTCATTTTTAATAAATATTTCTCAAGTACTTAATTTCAGCTGCATTAAATATATTGTCATTTAAGTTATTGTTCATCGTCAGATTTATGAAAGTTGTTATTACTTACAAATATTTGCATGCTATGTTTAATCTTGCCAAAACATGTCTGCTCTATTTTTGTTCTGTAAGACCTTTTTATACCATGTTTTACGCAAATAAATATGTTATTATTATTATTATAAAGTTGTGGGTTTGTCTAGAGCTGTTACACTTTTCTGTAATATAACAAAATATAAGAAAACAATATTAAACCTTACCAGTGTTCCGATTCTGTCTATATCTGTGCGGGAATTCTGCTAGGGTCAAGTTTGCACTAGTCGTGCGCTCATTCATGCGCAAGAGCACGATCTCATTTCATTCATCTTCACTACTGCCAGTTGGATGCACAACTGTAAACACCTGTACAATCCCAAAGAAAACGTATCATAATTATGACTTTAGTCGGTCGTTTATTAATTTTCCTGTGCTAAAAGTGCCACTTGACTTAGTTCCTAATTTTGGAAGGATGGCCATCCCTCCAAACTTACCTATTCTCAACTTTAGTTTCATAAAAAATCCTTTTTATCATAATAACATTCAACAAAAGAAAAGCAATGTCATTCAACTCACACGAGTTATAGAGCTAGAGACGAAAGCTAGTGACCGAATAAACCTATTGATATTCAAAATAATTATTATTCTGAAAGGCATTCGCTCATCCCCACTTTAATATTAATGTGGGCGCTGGTCACCAACTCAGTACTCACCTACGTTTCAAACCATAGAAATGTAATGTTTCAAAATCTTTGAACTTAGCATTTCATCAGTTCACCATTCTGTAAATCTATAATTACTACCAATTAAATTTCGCCGATACGGAAGGTCGATGAAGACATCTGGCACTTAAGAAGATCATTCGATTGATTGGATTATGAGCGGCTAAAGTCGAAATGCGATTTGTAATTGACAATGAAATAAAGAATACCATTTTTTTTTTCACTTGCCGTGGAATCGATAATAATGGCAACGACTTAACAAAACCGTCACGGAGTATCATCGCATTGAATTCTTCGTTTTGTTACTTTTGGATATCACCGTGAATGAAGCATGATGTCATTTCAGCAAAAAGTCGGCATCAGTTTTAAGCCGAGGCTACTTACTAATCGATCTTTTAAGGAAAAAAGTTTTTGTTTGTAATTGTGCAATGAGTTGTTTGTTAATTAGTTACAGAACAGTTTTCACTGACTTATCTACTTAATAAATATCATTCACTGACAAACAACACACAGCCTAAACCGCTGGAAGATCTAATCTAGCAGCATGAAATTTTGTACAAGAGACGTCGGACCGTTGTCCCCGTAACGGGGACATAGATTACGGGGACAACGGGAATACAGGCTTTAATTTTGCTTATAAAAAAGCTGAACTTTTGGAATTCTGTATGGAATTTCGTCATTTTTGCACATGGAATATTCCATACTGTTTGAAAAAATATATCACAAAAAAAAATTAAATGCGATTAGCGGAATTAACATGAGATGAGCATTATTCATTCAATAATTTTGCGTTAGAAAGCTAAAGGCAGAGTCTAAAAGCGATTCCTCACCCCTCGGTACCGGAATGCTAGGACCGTTACACAAATGCCGTGCCCCACCCAAATCTGCTACTCCATAGAATGCAGCACTGCATACACTTTGAGGGACCATCTCCCCGAGCTGAGCACATGCCAAAACGATCTAAACTCTTACTTTTCCGCCATAAAGCTAAAGTTCGCACATTTGAAAAGCCATAGATATTAGATACGTTGCTAATGTGCAAAAAGTTGTAAACGAAAATGTGTAATCCATAATAATATTATAAATTCGAAAGTAACTCTGTCTGTCTGTCTGTATGTTACCTTTTTTCGCCTAAACCACTGAACGGATTTCGATAAAATTTGGCAGTGAGATAGATTGCATCCCGGGGAAGGACATAGGATAGTTTTTATCGACTAACCTCGCGGGCGAAGCCGCGGGCGGAAGCTAGTGAAAAATATATAAAGGCCAATGGTGAAGTGACTAATATGAATTAAACAAAACACATTCGTCTAAAAAAGGACGGGGCTGCAAAAACGTAATAGGCAAGGCATTCGAAAACATTTTCGCGATTTAATACTATACATACAAAACGAATGGCAGGTGACATCTCGTTTGATAAAATAGCTTTTCACGTGGCAAAAATACCACTTTCTTTTGATTACATCGTTGTGGTATCGAAAAACCTTTCCCGTTAGAAACTTCAAATATGAGAATGTTAAGGTTGAGAAGCTAATTGCATTTTTGTAAAATTAAACGACGTAAAAGGCTCATTTTGTGGGTTAAAGATTGTTGTACTTTCATCCATTGGTTGTAAGAACTCTCGTGTCGACAAAATAACTCAAATAACATCCTTTTGTTTGGTCCTTCTATGATTAGAAAATGCTTTTCTTTCACTATTCTTAAATATGGCTAGTTTATTCTTCGATCAATAATAGAGTTTAATTATTTTTTTGTTTCCTCTCGTCTCGTCGACGTCTTCCGTCTTTCCTCCTTAACTTTCCTTAGTCCTTTTATTATACTGTAATTAACCGTTACTTTCACTGGTAAACTGGTTTGTAACTATCCGATGTAGACGATTTCAATTTGCATTGTCTTATCTTACCTACATAATTATTGCTAACTGATTTAGAGCCTGTACGGTAGACCCCTTCATGTGCAATTATATTCCGTTTCGCTGTTCGTTTCGAAAGTACATTCTTGTTTTTATGTTCACTATTACCTTTATTACATTATTATGATACCTACTCCAATTACATATGTATATCATGCAAAACAAGAGTTGTGTTGCGAATTATTGCATTTTTATAATCACTGTATAAACCAGTGTAATCTCTTTATCGTATAACCTTTACAATAATTTGAGTTAATGATCCCATGATAAGATTAACATTTGTGCAAACAGAAATTCATGAATATGATGGAAAAGGAGAGCTACATCGTAATTCATTATAATAATTATTCATTAAGTCATCGAAGCAGGTAACTACGACAATAAATCTGAAGTGGGAGCTATTCTTGGGGCAAATAAAATCAAATACTACGAGAATATTTACATAACAATTTCGAAGTTCTTAACATTATGAAGACACTTGGAGGGTTAGAGGATGCCTAAACTACAAAAGAAATCAATACACATGATGGAGCGTCGGGTGAAGTTAAAGAAACCTGCCACACACGCCGAACGCAATAAATCTTCTTTATGTTTGCTTACCAAATGTCGCCTGAAAATACAAAGTACAACAAGCGAATTCGGACGGAGCCGATCGACACGCTTGCAGCGTTCGGGCGTGGTCCTCGTATATTTTTATTGCCTCACTTTGTCGGTGTAAAGGACACTTAACTTTCGCACAGCGTGGCGTGCCATTTGTTCTTGTTACGTCTTATCAAATTCTAAAGGATCGTGTTAATTGTTTTCTTCGGAACGTATTTATTACAAAACTAGGCGATTTGAACTTATAAGTAAATTCTGAGTTACAGGATATTTTCACCGAGTTAAAATTAAACGATCATGAGGAACAACAAAACGTTCGCCGCGCGAGATGCCGTGACTTAAGTAATTTATTACAGTTTTCGTAGCATCTGTACCAGATTTTCTACTCACCAATGTATGGATGAGTCAATATCGTTGAATGATTTACATTGTTAGGCCTTTAATTGTTCTATTTATTAAAATGGTCGTCCTTTGTTTAGCAAACTCCGTGTGCCTGTGTAAATAGAGTTAATATTGTATTCCTTGTATCTTTAGAAGGGTTCTACTTCAATAGCCCTTTATTGGCTGTGAACTTAGTGGCCGGTTGACTGCACTCTGATTTTACGATGCGTATGAATCAGCGACAGTGCATTCATTAAACCGGGATGTGGATGTGTGTAACAGGAGTTTTCGTTTATTTCTTATGACTAAGGTATTGTATATCCGAGTCGCAGTTATCGATGGTATTTTTACGCCCCAAAATTAACGACATACACTTTTCACATTACTTTCACTTGATACTTAAAACTATTGTGTAACCTCGCAATGTTCATATTTTAAGAAGCTGCTAGCGAGGACCAAACTAGTACACAATCGCAGGATATATTTGGATTACCAACAAAACATTTGCAGGAGAGTTGGGCATGGTCCCATTTAACATAGTATAATGGCTATAAATATAACAGCTAACTTGAATACTCAGAATCAATTAACACTAGTTTTTTCTAGAGATAAAATAGTTTTAGTTAGGAATGCATGAAGGCTTAGCGTGACAATACGAAATTGAAAAATAAAATGTAAGATCAAATTAGACACACGTTGAATGTGCATGTGAAGTTATAGTTTTATTTAGAAACACGTTTCTACAAAATAATATAGTCTGGTAGTTTCATAACTAAAAGCATTGAGGCAAAAAGTTAAGCCTATTTTTTACACACACTGGAACTAGCACACTCGAAATGCAAACATAATTTTTAACAGCGCACGAGAGAAGTTATCAAAACATGGTGTTCGTAAGCGTCCTCTTTTTGCGCCACTTTATGCAATCGGTTTTAAAGTGTCATCGGGGAAATTCATCAAACTTTTTGACTGTGTTTTTCCACTACTTTGCTCCTTATAACGAATTTCACCTCTGAATAGTCTCAATTATTGAAACTAAATTCTGCTTTTTTTGCGAGACGTAACATTTCGCGTGTTTACGACTGCTTTCATCAGCTTTATTACTCGGATGTGTTACTGTTGCAATCCCCATTCTTTCCTGAATAAGAAACAACATAAAATGTTTATCTTCTTCTGTTCTGTATGTATTTAGTTCAGGTTCGATTCGATCATAATTCACTTTCCCTTCAACCGCACACTTCTCATAGAGTTAATGGTTTCCAAAACGTGACTAAAATTACGCAAGATGAGACGCTTTCCTGTCAGTGTTTATTTTGGAGTTAGATGCATCACGACGTGAAAGGGCGGAGGAGATAATTTTTTAACTCGCTACAAAAACTTGGGAGTTTATTTTAATCTATTTTAGTTTGAAAGCTCCCAGACTCTATGAGTAAGATAGTCGCAAATGTTTTTCTACTCCTTTCTTGTTTTGGACTTAGTCACAATTAAAATGTCTACTTACAGACATTTGTTTATTGATGTATAATTGTAACATTTTTTCCAAGTTTTAACTGTGATTGCAACTCAATCACAGTAGTTCCAACATACTATACTCAACCCTATTGCTAGCAGAGATTTATTGTTCTCTCCGCATGTTTACCATTTATTGTTTGTTTTTGTTACCAGCTTTGTCAATAGACATCTGTTTTGGTTGCTTCTTATCGTCAGTCGGTTTGGGTTTTAAATACATTTCGGTCGGTGTTTGATATCTTCCGCCTGCGTCTACAGTTGTTGTCATCTCTTTTGTGTACATTCGTTATCATATCAGCGACAGTGACATAGGCTAGTTCGACGGCTCTGCTAGGTAGCGTTCGACGCGCGCGCCCCCTACTGCGCTCCCCCCCGTCCCCTACCGCAGTCGTCTCCCTCCGTTCTGAGTGATGCAGTCTGTATCGAACGTTCGTAGGAACCTCACGTCGTTTAGTTAAAAAAAGCTTTTCGAGTTCGAGCTTTGTAGAGATTTATAATTATGTGTCTTCTGTTTTGTCATATGTTATTCTTCCCGGGCATCTAATAATCTGATGTTTGTGGATCAGTGTTTATAAATTCATTAGTTTAATTTTAAGCTGAATAGTGTTTGTAAACGGATTCGGTAGTGTCGGCATAGTTTATTTTAACTAAGTTCGTGACAGTGCTTTCCATCTATCTACGGGATGTTCTGGTGAATTAAGATCTTGATAAATATAAAGGTTGGTATATCATTAAATTTATTGCTATATTAAGGTATTGGAAATTCTGATGATTGCTCTGTTAACTGGAATAAATTAATTATGGAATAAATTGATTTAAATGTTCTGAGTTACTGTGCAACGTCTCCTGTACCTGCATAACATAGAATGTTTTTGTATGATTCATTAGCTGGAATTCTTAGACATACGTAAGTTCATCATGCCGTTTGTGATGAGTTGATGACATAAATATTTAATTATCCCACGATCCTATGACGAAGGGTGAATTCGTCGTGCGCGAGTGAGACAGTGGTATATCTCCTTTATAGAGGGGTTGCCAAGTCCATACAGTTACACGATAGGGAT
This sequence comes from Mesoligia furuncula, assembly GCA_916614155.1. NCBI lineage: Eukaryota > Metazoa > Arthropoda > Insecta > Lepidoptera > Noctuidae > Mesoligia > Mesoligia furuncula. The sequence goes on along the minus strand of OU744808.1, from coordinate 9,389,622 downwards.
TTCCGTGTGCATACTAAAAAGGCAGTCAGTTTACACAATTTGTTTTCTTTATGGAGTTAAAATTGTAAGTAGCTTTTGGAGTTTCCCTCCCATACTTTGTCTCAAGGTTCCTAAGGCTTTGTTTGTTTATTTAGAGTTCCAAATCGTTTAGAAATTATCCGGTTCATCGCATAGAACGTCGGATTCTGCTTCCTTTCGAAGTTTTAACAAAAGAGTATGGGACCCCAAAGACAAACAAGTTCCAGCATGTCTGCACTTGTTAAAGCATGCTTTATCAATTTTAACTTTAACATGTCCTGCTCAATGTATCAAGTCATATTTCATTTATTATGTAACAGAAACACAATCATTTTTCATAACTGGATTACTTTCACACGAGACAATACTTGCCTTTCACAATTCACACATTAACTCCCAAAGAGAGCTCATTGTGCCAGTGTACAATTTCGACGTTTTGCTTTACAAAAAGTAGATACTTGCCTACGATCACGCTTTCTACTCTAACAAATAGAATGTGTTTTTTCTTACATACCTAATTAATGCACGGTGACTGGATTAACACATTAGTCATGAGAATCTGCATGAAGAATATTAAGTAAATCTGTAATACAACCACTCCATACGATGTAACCACTGATAACATGAAACTGTATAGTTAGGTATAATTGTTATGTCTGTACAAGTTTTTGAGTGGATAATTCCGAAATCAAGAGATATTTATCGCGATTCGAGATCCTTCCAAGAATAAGTTGATTGTATGAAAATAATGCTCATGTTTCCCAAATTCGAATATGGTCACGGAGCCATGTAAGTAGTGTTTATTGCGACATGGCTGTCCATGATGTTCACACACATTTATTTAACGAGACGTAAACGTCCGGCGACCTAACATGGGTCACTAGCTGTCAATTTAACAACAACCAAGCCTTTGTGCACTGTTTGTAATTTTGTATCACCTAAATCGTTCACTTCTAAAATCTTATAGAACATTAACATTTAAAACATGATGATGGACTTTTTAGAGTAATCTGGTAATTATAATCTCTTCGATTTGCAGGTTAACAATAACATAATATTCAATTGACTGACGCTTATTGATGTGTTGAAATCGGTTAGTCGTATCTACGAGAGAATAATTTGCTTTATTGTCTGCAACGTTCGCTTACAATCAATGTAGAGGACACTGACCCATTCGATCACTTAGTAGTCGATTTATTGTCTTGCTGACATCACTTATCTACGAGTACGTAATATGTATATCTCACAATTCATGTCTGCTGCATACATATATACGTTTTTTTTTTCTTCGTAACAGATCTTAGTATTTGTTTGTCACAAGGCCGTCTTATTATACTTTTCTGTTAGATGGTTCACATAAACCTGACTTGGATTTAAAATTCAAATTATGTTTGAATGCTTGAGAGATGAATCATGCTCTTATTGGGAAGTAACCGTCGTCACTTGTAACGACTTCCGACGAAGACGATCTTTCACCACGTTGTGGCTCACAAATTCTGTTTAATTATTGGGTTAGCGCGTCTTCCTTTAGTGAAATCTGTCTGTTTTAAATTAATCAAATCTGCAGTAACGCCACATTTTATATCAATTCTGTTTTCTACAATTTTACCATTTGATTAAATACCATTTCTGGTTTGCATTACTCGTTTACTGACCTGATATTCTCAATTTTACTTTTTATTATTGCTATACTTTATTTCAATAATCTAGTTTGTATATCGCTTGCAATGTTGTTCGACTTGTTGAAGGCTTACCCAACGAGTTGGAGAATTTAAAGCTGCGCACTAAAATGTATGAATGTATTCAGGTTAACGATGTTTATTGTAAGTACAAAATCATGTCATGATGTATGTGATTGATTGATTACATCTGCTTATTGTATGTCACTTTTATTATTCGATTTTATCTTTTCAATATTATTTTTTAACGTTAAAGGCTTCTTATGGTTATGTTTTATTCATATTGGTGGTTCCTTCTCTGGAGCATATTAGCTGTACGAGGCATTTCTAATTACATCTAAGAATGAGCATCTAACAATCGGATCAAAGGCCGCTGACCTGTCTGCCGCCTGGCTATTGAATCGGTGTTTGTCATTAATATTTATGGCCTGCGCACTCTTCCACCCAGCGCTTCGGGGAAGTAGACACCTGAGTGTGTTTGTCCATTACACCATCCGCCTAGTTGTCTGAATACGTGTTAATTAGACACACAAAAGTCTTAGATCGCTTTTCCCATGTATGCAACTTTGTTCTTGTATAGTATGGTCATTTCAAGCTGAGCAAACAAGTTAACGTAGAATTGTTTGCTTGCATTTAGCTGTGAGCTCTTTATTGTTCTGTCTAGCCAGTACGTATAACAATGTCGTACCGGGTGATATAATGCGGCCGAAGTCTGACGAATGCACCTCACGACGAGATAGTGTCTGGTATCGCAGTCACCATTTCCTGCCGGTGGCTTGCATCAATTTTGTATGGAAATGGATGGCGCTGCACCATGCAACCGAAGTGTACAGTTGTTCTAATTTTGGTCCTCTTTTAGACTTCTGATTTCGGTTTCTTTAAAGCTCGGATACGCGACTTAAATTACATGTAAGTACCTACTTATGTGCTTATAGTCTTGTACGTTCACGTTCACGAACAAACAGGTCATTATCATAAAATCAAGAAAACACTGACGAGCGGACGTGGGCCGACGTGTTGGTTGTTGCGAAACTTACCGAGAGCTTCCACGAATACTCATGACCCTCGAACGCCACCAGCATCGCTAATCTTGACACTAACACATCCAAAGAATAACACGAATTCGCACACCCACAAGGTAATTAATATCCCCAAGAGATGGTAGATTCTCGAAGAGAGTGAAATTATTATTTGCAATTCACTCGAGGATCAACTTTTCCAAGAGTTTGTTATTACGTAAGTAGGTACTGCTGATATTAACTTTGTGGGTTAGGGAAGAGGTTTGGGTTTACAAATCAAGTCAAGGCTCCAAGATAACCAATCTGCTGTCGTTCTTGTGTGTACAGACCATTAAGAATATTGCAATCTAATAGAACCGGTCACAATAGTTCAGACAATCAGTTGATGAAGACGTCAAGATAAAGCATGACAACATTGTCTGACGGTAATACTATCTGATGAGAATATTCTGATATAATTCATAATGGTAATGTCTTTGAGAGATACGAATCACACTTTTATGTTCATCATGACATAAAGCAATCAGCAAGCATGTCGGATGAAATATATCCGTATAAAATCATTGAGGCCTTGAGAAAGTCTTCGCATAGTTAAAATTAAAACAGTTTGATATCGCGTAAGATGACCATAATTTTCTGGTGGTTTCTTAATTAATTTATCTGCATGGACCGAAAATTATTAAAGTAAGAAACAGCGTATTTCCCCAAAGATGCTGCACAAAACAGGAAAATAATTCACAAAACAACTGCTAACAAAAAAAATACATGCAAAAACACTCTACTTTGGTACCTACATACATTTCGACTGTAATATTTATAAGTTGTTTTTGTGTTGCTATTTACAAACAGCGTCAAACAATGGTACATGTTGATGTTGATCGAAGACACGATTAAGAAGATGAAAACAAAGAAAGCTAATCTTAAAACAAAGTCAAAACACAAGATTGTATCGCTACAGCAAATGTTTACAATATTGTTGCATTACAGAACAAATGTAATTACAGTAATTCAAGTCGTGACCACGTTTCATGGTACAGGAAAAGTATTTTCCTTATGTTTGTATGAACGGAAGCGCTGTTTGTTGATAGACTGTGCACGAGAGTGGCTCAGGAGATTACCGGCATAATAACACTTGTTGATGGTAACTTAGTGATGAACTGATGTTTTTCGGAACTCGATATTGCACGTAATCTTCGTGCCTAAGTATGGTGTTACAGAGGTCGGACCCATCAGCGATACTTACAGCCTGTCATTATGCGATTGTTTCAAGGATAAATTAATACTACGGCTGCTAGCTGAATATACGTCTGGCATGCATATTTTCTATTGAATATTTACGTGTGATGTTCTCAGCACAGGTTTAAAAAAGTCTGTCAACATTTCCGTCCATTGCGAACCCTTACGTTATGGTTTTAGCCGATAGGATTCCAAAATAACCATGTTCAAATCCTACCGGCCACCACCACCACAACCACAGGGTATACGTCCTGACGAATGATGCGAGGGTTTGTCCGGTAGAAAGCACTCGTGCCTCACCAAATCTTTGCCCTTCCCATTGTGTCAACTGGGGTGGTTGTTTCAGCTTCAGCAACTTGTTTTAAAGCTCACGTTTCAACACCTTTATGCAAATATGTAAATATCTCATTACCGTTTTTGCTTAAACCTTTACAGATAATATCTGCAGAGCTTACCGAATATGTATCAGAAACATTATCAGTGACATGTTTAATGCTCGTGGCATTTCGAAGGGATACTTAAGCATTTAAAGGTTAATCGCTTGTGGGTCATTAAAAACCTTGCTAAGTGTCACGAATTCACGATTGGACTACAAACCTGATTTCTTTTCAATTACTAGTCATCATTAAAAATATTTCTGGCTCTACTCAATATTGTCGGCAGAAATATCACTTGATCACGAAATAATTATTTGGATCTACAGCATCTCATTAGACACAACTGTTCTTAACGTATTTCTTAGGCCAAAATCTTATAAAGAACCGATAGAGATTTGAATCTTGCTACCTTCCTCAATTAATATCATGGTATTTATTGACCTAGTAATATGTAACTATCACTACGTTACTATCGAAACGCTTTCGCTTTTAGGGTCATGGGTTCTTTCACCAAGTCGCGTTGGCTATTTGATCTCTGTTTCTCCTGTTCTAAGATTAGCGGTATGTTCATCTTAAATTAGCAAAACTTCTGGACTAGGGTCTAATTCTTAACTTATAGCTTATAGAAACGTAGTTTATAGAAACGAACACAAGTAACAGCTGGTATCGGGAAAGAAATTAAATTCTCACATTCCATTTCCCCCATTACTAAATTAGCATTGGAATTCACATTTTCGCCATTAATAATATGATATTCAACTTTCAAGACATCAATCGTCATAAAAGTATCGACGTTCACAGCAAGATTAGAGGCTGTAGCGCGAGATTTCTCAATGGGCGTGTAAGCAATACCTACTAAATTAAATCCAATTAACGCAGCAGACTTTCATTAGTTAATCTGCTCCATCATCACTGGGTAATAAAATCGTAGCTTATATGGGATTACCAAGTTATGGGTGTACGTATGCGGGTCGAGATATAGCACATAAAACATTTATTTATAGAATCGTATTGTTCGGGTGATTAAGTTTAAGCGGGTCTGTTTATGCTCTGCTAAGCTTCGTGTTGGAGATCCTATCAATACGATTGTTGGTATAATAATATATTGTACTTTAGGTACCGTACTTAAATATCATAAATAGCTTTTGATGCACGATACACACCTGTACTCCTGCTTCATTTGGGCTTTATCGCAATAATTGGTCGTTTCAAATGAAATAAGTTTCTAGGAACTTTGAAATAAAATTAGAAGTATAATATCTTAAGAAGCAAGAATGCTTCTTAAGATATTATACTCCTAATTTTATTTTTTTTAATTTTAAAGCAAACAACCCAACATGGAATCCCTCCTGCTTCTGCAGGAGGGGTTTCATGTTGGGTTGTTTGCTTTTTAAAATTAGCTATGACCCATAAAAGCTCCGTCCCCAAGGAGTAATATAATTAGTGGTGCGTGACCCATGTGTCTAGGGATGAAAGCATTGGCATGACTATACATATATAGCATAATTGTTTACGTACAGCTTAATATCCAATTATAATTTTCAATTCTATTGCGATCAACGTCGTCAGCATTAAGCGAAGTCATTACTCGTAATAAATCTTCTCTTCAATATACCCAAAGCACCTAGGTAATTGGGAAGGTAATTTAATCAATACTTACACTCGTGTTAAAAATCATAAACCGATAAACCATTTTCACGTCACATATTTAGATTTCTTGGAAATGTATCTTATTGGAATATCGTGTTCAGAGAGTAATAAATAGAAAAGGATAGACGACCGGTGTTATAGAAGACTCGTCTTGCCATAATATCATATTCTTGAGCAGAACATCAAAGGGCTTGGTTACAACCATTTACAGGGACCGTCCAGAACGAACTAGTTATTAATTGACGTTCACTGTTACGATGATTGAAATGTGAACACTCCTTTTGAACACAAAAATAGTAAAGATAAATATAGAATTTTAGGGGAACACTGAACTTGGTAGTATTCCAAGTGAACCTGACGATATTGTTTCAACAAATATTTGTTTGGGAGTAGAATATTCTGTTACAAGCAAAGTTGTCGAGTAGTAAAACTCAAATTGCCTCAACGGTACCTTGATAAAACACCATAAAACTCGGAATGGCAGTGCGTCTCCGATGTTTGTGGTGCGCTGACCTCGCTTGAGTGGCCGTTAACCGAAATCGACATCATGTTCCGATCAATTCGTAATTTTTTAGTTTTACCCGACTGGATTTAAAACACCTTTGCTTTAGAAGTTTTGGAATAGTACGCGTTAGTCACACAAAGAGACGTATTATCGGAAACAGTTGAGCTGCTCAAAGCCCAAACAAGAGGCCGGCCCCTCAAAGCTTTTAACGAACTTACACAATCTTTTGTGTTGGTCAACGTGATCAGTAAGAATATTTATAGTAACTGTATCTGTTATAGTTATAGATTTTGCAATGACAGAGTTTTTTATGTAAGTACATAAACGGGTATTTTATTTTTTAGCCTATGTAGTCCTACCCTCTGCAGGGCAGAGCCTCTCTCCTTTCCACACCTTTCTGTCTTGAGTTAGTGTGGATCAATCCAGTCTCTAGGTGTCAGGCTCGTTCCGCCATCTTCTCCTGGATCTACTTATATAACTATACTACGTTAAATATATTATTTATTGTAGAAGAACTGCTTTGAGTGGTGGAAAGGGATAGAGAAATGTTATATCTACAATGTCATCCTTTTCTACTATAGCTAGTAAACTCATTTCATGTGGTATTTACATCTACAGGGCTTCAGCAAACCTCATTACAATACCGCTGGTAATTTGTTGACCCATTAAAGTGGGAGCCAATTATAATGCCTAGTCAATTTAATAAATTTGGTCAGTATTAACTAGGTTCAGCTAACTTGCTTCAACATAGACCTAATTATCGTTTGCAAGAATATATTTAAGCAACCACCATGCAAATTTCTAAAACGTTGAGTAAATTGCGTCTTAGGAAACGACGTTTACGATAGGTGAAATCATTGAAAGCATTTTGATGAACAGTAATTGTAATGGCCGATAAAATTCAACGGATCGCAACACTATCACGAATCATATGTTTATTCATCCATGTGTTCTTAGAAACGAAGATTGAGGATGGAAGCGAATATATTAGAAAGCGATCGTTCTATTAAATTCTGATTGTTGTGAGATTGTTAGCCTACTTCGGAAGGCGGTGAGAAACATTCATGATCTGACAACTGTTAAATAAATGCTTACAGAGAGAATTCTCTGACCAATTTATATTAAAACAATTTAAGACATTTTTTTTTTTCAAATTCCAGGCTCATGTTATAGAAGGCTCCGTTACATGAGCCTGGGACTGGCAGCCTCCCAGCATTAGGGACTAAAAACAACATTAAAATACTCGCAAATATATTGGATTTTCACGGTTCCACGCTGAGATACGTTCTACGAATATATAACCCTACTTACATAGCAATTTTGAATGTCTAGACAGGTCTTAATGCATTTTCCTTAATCTGGATAACGACTATAATATATATAATTTTAAATACATACGTATTACGTAGCGTACCTAATTGCCGACATTTCATAAGTCACACATTTGGCTGTAAAATAATATGTTGTGTTACGTTGTTTTTTTATACCTATACAGCTGCGTTACTAATAAGTAAAGTAGCATTTACCTGAAAACATATTGTAGAACATTTTGAGGTTACCGAGTAATATATTTCATTGTAGTTTGACTTTGTACTGCACTTGATAGAAGAACTCATTCCTTCAACTGTATTTTGTCACTGGACTTTTTAGTTATCACTTAATCACAATAAATTACTATTCTAAAACATATTAAATAGTTTTTCATAATAAATTAGAAGAAATATTGTTTATTTACACTTCCAATGTCATTCAGTCGAACGTCAGTTTCTGACAGTTAGTGCGACATCTGGTGGTCGCCGATTAAGAGTTGTAGTCGAATCGATATTTTAACATATTGATTTATAACCATCGAAATAATATCGTATGGAGCACTACTTCATTATTTTCAGCTTTCAGTAATAATTCATAATAAACTAAATAACCGTAAACGGAAATGAAAGTAATTTTTTCATTAGGGACTTATTTCTAGAAACTTCTTTGTCTAGGATTCCGATTTTAATCTGTGCATAGTCTTTGACATAATGTGGCCAGGTGATAGATTAGAAATTTCCCGACTAGCTATTCCAAGATAATTACCCCAAATTAAACTAGATTTAGAATTAGATATTACAAATAATTTGTTTGTTGGTCTGGATCATGATGATTCTTATAGTTTCAGCGTTTGAACGTCACGTTGTGTAGTTATTAGTGATTTTCAAGAATTAAAGTATCTTGGTGTAATGTTTATCTTCCGTGATCTTATAATCATTTTACCTGCATTACGGGAGGTTTTCGAAATGCTCCGTCGAGTTCCGGTCTGCAATCGATGACAATAATAAGGAATCATGTTAGCGTCCCTTTCGCCCTTGACACGCAGGAGTGAAAACACTTAGATTGTATCGTGTTTTAAAAGGTAAGGATTTTGTGGTAATAGTGTTTGGAAGTGGTCTGTGAGCCTTCCCTGGTTGTTAAAAGGATATTGTCGTGATCCCTGAATATTAATTACAGGATTCCAATTTGCGCATACGCAGACAGCATTACAGCCGGCCAAGGAACTTGCAGTCAAGTGCTTTCTCCCTAATTCAACCGTGAGTATTACATCCGCTGACTATTGATCATAGATTCCTCAGTGTTAACCACGGTATTCAATTATTGTTTGAGGGAACGAGCCCTTGTCGCGGAGTTGATGAACGCCACGTGGGTAATCCAGATTCCTAGTGTCAGAAGGCCATGTTAACCGGCTAATGTTTTAGCCTTCTAGATTTCCAAACTCGGTCACCTCAAGGAATGTTAATTAGTTTATGTTGTATATCATTGGGTCTCCGTATTGTCGTTTCCAGGAGAGGCACCTCGAGAGATTCGTCTCGCCGCCAGGATCTAGCGGAACGTCTGGGGCCTGGACGCGAGACCCGTTCCTCGAGCACGCTTGAAGCCTCCTGCGGAGACGACTGTGCGGCTGGCTGAGTCCGTCTTGCGATAGCGCAGGCGGGACGGTTTTTTTTATTCCTAAGAATTTATTAACTAATTTATTCCGGTTTCTATAAGAACCGGTTAGTTACCTTAGTCCGGTTTTCTTCACTTGAAACCGGTCTTCAACCTAATTTAATTGAGGATCTTGGGTTCGACATTATTTGTTCCTCCGGAAGAATATTGGACACCTTCGTCGGCTCCAGGATCCGGGACCTTTATTGTCCCTGGCGCCCATTTACTATTTAATCTTATTAATAACTGGAAGGTTACTTATTTAAAATCTTTATTTGGAGATTAATATTATTTTATTTAAATTAACTTAGTTAAACGGAACAGTACTGGGTTTATCTTCAACTCCCCACGCCCATAGCTCTTTCTGCTGAAATTTAAGCTGGCTGGAATCAATAGTGTTAACTTAAGTAAATTGTCTAGTCTTTATTTTATTAACATAAATTTTATCTTTTAAAATTATAAAGTGTTTGAGATAGTTTGGTTGTTTCCTTTATTTCCAACACCAAACCACCTGCATAGGTTGCCATCAGAGGCAACAAATTTTAATTTGTAACAGTGGCGCCCAACGTGGGGCCCGAACCCACGACCCTGAGATTAAGAGTCTCATGCTCTACCGACTGAGCTAGCCGGGCACTACCCACAGTTACCCACTATTAACTACAGCCTTCTAATTCATACACTAAGGGTGAAAGTTTTTTCCTAACTATACATCTCTCATATTTAGGAGCTAATTTGGCCATAAAGAATTTGGAGGCGACACTGTGTGGAAGAAAACATATCCCCAGAGTGACGCTTCCAAATTCTTTATGGCCAAATTAGCTCCTAAATATGAGAGATGTATAGTTAGGAAAAAACTTTCACCCTTAGTGTATGAATTAGAAGGCTGTAGTTCCGGTAAAAACCTTGGCACATGGCATATCAAGGATTTTAAATCACCATGTGGCGAGGAATAATTTTTTTTTTATATTTATATTTTACTTGAATTTAAACTAAAATTTAAATTCGCTTATAGTGGTTGTTGGTCGCAGTGACCTTAGAGGGCTGTATATGCCTTGAGGTTGCTGGTTTTTATTTCAGCATTGGTGACTGTATGTGCACTGTGCTGGAATAGTGGTTGTTGGTCGCAGTGACCTTTGAGGGCTGTATATGCCTTGAGGTTGCTGGTTTTTATTTCAGCATTGGTGACTGTATGTGCACTGTGCTGGAATAGTGGTTGTTGGTCGCAGTGACCTTTGAGGGCTGTATATGCCTTGTGGTTGCTGGTTTTATTTTAGCATTGGTTGCTGTATATGCACGGTGCTAGAATACAGTGATTAAATATATTTAACACTGTTTTTGCGGTTCGTAGTGATACACAGGTTCTAACTGTGTTCACATTTGTGAACCATATTTAGGTTAAGTTAAGGCGATTGTTTGGAGGTTGTTGGTGGTCTATGGTTGTTGCGGGAGTGACACCCCTGTGGGAGGATAAACCTCCGGATTGCTGGTAAGGCAGCATAATAATAGTCCTGAGATTGGAGGCCATAAGGGCGGGCGTGTAGGCTGCATTGATGGAAATCGTTTAAGATGGTATTTTTTTTTGGGCTGAATAACCGTCACATTCCTTTATTGAAGACGGTTAGCCAATTTTCACTAGTTTGTAGTATTTAATTTCTTTTAGTGATTTTTTTTTTCTAGCTCAGCATTTTTATCGGCTGTCTACTCATTTAAGATGTGAAAGGTGGTGTACGATGGGGTAGGGTGGTCTCTCCTATATAATTATAGTAGGTCAGACTAGGATATTAGTAATTTATACATTTTTACTCTCTTTGGAGCTTGTCTTTTACATGTTCGTAAATGGATTAGACTCGTTCCAAGAGAAATAGTATATATTACACAGGTCACATGGATGACTAAAAATAAGCCATAAAACACGGGCGGAATTGTAGACTCGTTAACTAAAGCCTACTACAATGACGCCTGATAGAGCGGGTTGTTACTCTATACTTGAAATGTGACCAGAATCCTTTTAGGTCGTAGGTTTATGTAGTATATAATGAAAACCCAAATTAGTATATTTTATATAGGTTACATGGATAATTAAAAATAAGCCATAAAACACGGGCGGAATTGCAGACCCGACAAACAAAGCCTACTGCAATATCGCCTAAATAGAGCGGTCTGTTACTCTATATTTGAAGTGTAACAAGAATTCTGTATTGTTTATGTATATACCTTAACTACCTTTATAGTATCATTTATGTATAGAAATAGAAATCGTACACCGGCTTCCATATTTTTTTTATTTTTATTTTTTTCTTTCTTTGTTCCTGTTTTCAGGCATTAATGTTGTAGATTTTTGTAAGCGTACTTAGTCCTTTGGAGTCTGTCTTGACGCTGGAGGGCCAGCTTCGAGATTTGCCCCAGAGGGTCAAATCTCTGGTGGTTGGGGAGGTACTGTTACGTTGTTTTTTTATACCTATACAGCTGCGTTACTAATAAGTAAAGTAGCATTTACCTGAAAACATATTGTAGAACATTTTGAGGTTACCGAGTAATATATTTCATTGTAGTTTGACTTTGTACTGCACTTGATAGAAGAACTCATTCCTTCAACTGTATTTTGTCACTGGACTTTTTAGTTATCACTTAATCACAATAAATTACTATTCTAAAACATATTAAATAGTTTTTCATAATAAATTAGAAGAAATATTGTTTATTTACACTTCCAATGTCATTCAGTCGAACGTCAGTTTCTGACAGTTAGTGCGACATCTGGTGGTCGCCGATTAAGAGTTGTAGTCGAATCGATATTTTAACATATTGATTTATAACCATCGAAATAATATCGTATGGAGCACTACTTCATTATTTTCAGCTTTCAGTAATAATTCATAATAAACTAAATAACCGTAAACGGAAATGAAAGTAATTTTTTCATTAGGGACTTATTTCTAGAAACTTCTTTGTCTAGGATTCCGATTTTAATCTGTGCATAGTCTTTGACATAATGTGGCCAGGTGATAGATTAGAAATTTCCCGACTAGCTATTCCAAGATAATTACCCCAAATTAAACTAGATTTAGAATTAGATATTACAAATAATTTGTTTGTTGGTCTGGATCATGATGATTCTTATAGTTTCAGCGTTTGAACGTCACGTTGTGTAGTTATTAGTGATTTTCAAGAATTAAAGTATCTTGGTGTAATGTTTATCTTCCGTGATCTTATAATCATTTTACCTGCATTACGGGAGGTTTTCGAAATGCTCCGTCGAGTTCCGGTCTGCAATCGATGACAATAATAAGGAATCATGTTAGCGTCCCTTTCGCCCTTGACACGCAGGAGTGAAAACACTTAGATTGTATCGTGTTTTAAAAGGTAAGGATTTTGTGGTAATAGTGTTTGGAAGTGGTCTGTGAGCCTTCCCTGGTTGTTAAAAGGATATTGTCGTGATCCCTGAATATTAATTACAGGATTCCAATTTGCGCATACGCAGACAGCATTACAGCCGGCCAAGGAACTTGCAGTCAAGTGCTTTCTCCCTAATTCAACCGTGAGTATTACATCCGCTGACTATTGATCATAGATTCCTCAGTGTTAACCACGGTATTCAATTATTGTTTGAGGGAACGAGCCCTTGTCGCGGAGTTGATGAACGCCACGTGGGTAATCCAGATTCCTAGTGTCAGAAGGCCATGTTAACCGGCTAATGTTTTAGCCTTCTAGATTTCCAAACTCGGTCACCTCAAGGAATGTTAATTAGTTTATGTTGTATATCATTGGGTCTCCGTATTGTCGTTTCCAGGAGAGGCACCTCGAGAGATTCGTCTCGCCGCCAGGATCTAGCGGAACGTCTGGGGCCTGGACGCGAGACCCGTTCCTCGAGCACGCTTGAAGCCTCCTGCGGAGACGACTGTGCGGCTGGCTGAGTCCGTCTTGCGATAGCGCAGGCGGGACGGTTTTTTTTATTCCTAAGAATTTATTAACTAATTTATTCCGGTTTCTATAAGAACCGGTTAGTTACCTTAGTCCGGTTTTCTTCACTTGAAACCGGTCTTCAACCTAATTTAATTGAGGATCTTGGGTTCGACATTATTTGTTCCTCCGGAAGAATATTGGACACCTTCGTCGGCTCCAGGATCCGGGACCTTTATTGTCCCTGGCGCCCATTTACTATTTAATCTTATTAATAACTGGAAGGTTACTTATTTAAAATCTTTATTTGGAGATTAATATTATTTTATTTAAATTAACTTAGTTAAACGGAACAGTACTGGGTTTATCTTCAACTCCCCACGCCCATAGCTCTTTCTGCTGAAATTTAAGCTGGCTGGAATCAATAGTGTTAACTTAAGTAAATTGTCTAGTCTTTATTTTATTAACATAAATTTTATCTTTTAAAATTATAAAGTGTTTGAGATAGTTTGGTTGTTTCCTTTATTTCCAACACCAAACCACCTGCATAGGTTGCCATCAGAGGCAACAAATTTTAATTTGTAACAGTTGTTATAATTAGTTGACTATTATAATCATTTGATCATACATTTAATTAATGCCTTTATTATAATTTTATTTTCAGGTACGAGACATGTAAAACCTGGTAAAAGTGGTGAGTTTAGTCGCCGTGTTTTAAAACAAAATAATGTTATATGAGAGGAAAGTATGATATATCTACCTTTTTACTGCCATTATAGCAATATACACAAATGGATCAAAAGCAGCCATGTTGCTGCTCCGCCATTATGAATTCGTTACGTAATCGTTTTCTAACTAAAGTTTTTATTTATAGCGTCATGGCGTTTATTCCTTGTCCGTATTGTTCTTTATTTCCTATTCATTACTAAAAGACGTGAAATCTGTAATTAAACGTTACTTAGAATAGACCATTAGAGTAGCATTAAACTTGTTATATGATGGCTACTTAGAAATCTGAAGCATTATCACGAAAGTAATTTGTCATTATGGTTTCATTAGCCACTTGTATAATTTGCTGGTAAGCACTTTTGCTAACTTCGCACTCTCTATCTAGTATTTTTTTGTCAGAACTAATTTAGAATCTGCGCGTTGATGTTTTTTTTATAGTTTTATGCCATCCATGGTTTCAAGTTTTGAAACTAAATAATTTAAGGGTCATTATTTGCCAATCTTTACGTCGTTATTTTTCAGAAGTCATTCAATCTTATTGATGTTGTTTAAAACTCCGTAACTATTTAGCCAATCAATATAATCTCTAAAGCTACCGCTTCACGAGTGGGGAACTCGTACCCTAAGCAAACTGTAATTCAGATTACCTGCTGTAATCGGGACAGCAAAGATTATTTTGAAAGAATACTCCTTGAGCTTAATCGCCCTAATACGGTATTCTTTTACCGAACTGAACTGTTTTCGCGGTCATTTTTATGGTCTCCATGGTGGAAAGTTATAGAATTTCATTTACATTGTTACCCTGCGTGTATCGGATCGTTGAACCGCGGAAAGTATAGGTTTAAGCTGGTTTTACAACCCTGCCGAGGTTTGTTGACCGCTAGGAAAATCCGACAAACATCGATATATTTAGCCGTAGCAAGATTACGTTTGATTATATTTGATTATATTCATGGGTAGCTAATCGTGTGCCTTTATAGTCCAGAAATAATTTACCTTTTTAAATTGCCATTTTAAGAATTGCTGGACTTTCATTAAAATTACTGAGAAAAAAGAAAGAAAGAAAACACATTTATTTAGCACATACTAAAAGACACACAGTACACCAGATAGTCAGATAATAGTCGTATCTACATCAGATAAAAACAAAAACAAGGATAAAAATAATTGAGATTGTTTTCAATATGGCTGCATTTTTAATTTTACGATGAAGGTGCATGCATTCATTTCTGATTTCAATTAGGGTAAAATGCTATCGATCTAAAAGTATCATTGAATGTAATTAACTGTAAATATTTCAAATAAATGTAACCAAGTCTCGTTATAGTCATCAGCAAATATTTGAATTTTATTTTCCCCATAGTCACCGTTTAATCACTTTCCACTCATTTATAAAACGTTGGATTTTATCCAAACAAACGGTGCTGTGAATATTCAGTGGATTGAAAAACTAATTGTTTTTACTTTATCTGCCTGTGGGCACTCAATTACCGAATCGCATGCTGTGATTTGAAAGGAACCTATGTGAATTATTTATTCTAATAACGCGTTTCGGTGTATGTGAACGGCGTAACAGGATTGAGTTAAATAGGGCGCGAACAATAGCAAAAATACAACTAAGCCAGTCCTTGCTTGTAATGAAACGTTGTCAAGATTGACAATGGATCACCCTGCGGGGATCAGTTGCGATTTAATTGCAGTTATTATGCAACCGACCGGCCATTAGGTCGTCAAACCAATGAGCGGTTGGCCGCGAAACGCGCCGCAGAAAGATTCTCACGTCTGCTAAACTTCACCTAGCTGTCTAACGACGTGAATGAAGTAAACACGGGAATATACAGCAGTTGGCGTCATTTATGACCATGGATGACGGGACGGTGATTACGTTAAAAAGACATTGTAATACATAAGTAAACAAGTACCTGCATGTGTACCCAACACACGCAGGTACTGCTTTCTTTGCAAAAGAATGACCTATTCGGAAATAACCCATGTAAAAATGCAATTTCTTGAAATGGCAAAGTACTTAGCAATCATTCATTGCAGTGTAACTCAGTACTACTAACTAAGCTTGAAGTCATCAACATAACAGTATAATTATCTGCCTTTATTGCCAATTTATTTCCAACTCCAACTAATTCTCAAATTCCAATGATGAAATTTCACAAGCAGCCCTCGTACCTCGCACCGAGGCTAGCACGAGGGCCTTGTCGAGAGAACAAAAACTGTCTGCAGAATACTTGCAACTACTTTAAAACTTCAAGTTCCATAATTCTGGGAGCCCCATGATATTTCATTATTTTAACAGAAAGAAACGTCTCCAAAGTCATGCAACATGCTCAAAGCGAAATTGCAATTACGAGGTAACACTAGTAACTCTTTGTTTTATGTTGGCTTTCAATTTATATAGAAACGGTCGATTCGGGTCGAGTACCGACCACCATTAGGGTCCTGAAAGCCCGATGGGGCTCGTTTGGCGAAAAACGAGGCGCCGAGGGCACATCGACTGCCTTATTTCGGTTTGGAATGGAATTTTTAGGACCGTAACACATGCGTCGAACGGCGGGGTAAGTTCGTGGAATCGAATAAATAATATGGAGATTGTAGTCTCGAATTTATATGAAGTAAGTAGATGGAATCAAACAAGAAGCCATAATTGATGAAGATGCTCAAATATGTAGTCCCATGGTTTGGAGTACTTTATGTTCTTTCATAGTCCCTGCATTAACATTCTTTGCATTCCAGAACTATTGAAAACTAACCGTGCCTATGTCTTGATTCAGTGCATTGTTGAATATTTGTTTACAAGCAGACCTGTAATGTCGTAACGGACCTCATTGTGTCAGCAAGCAGTTGTGTAGGTACTGCCATGTTACATCACCATGTTTATACGAGAATGCAGTCAGCTGTTGAATTCTTTCGTTTCTTTGCAGCGTTAGTGTAAAAAATATGACTAATTATGACGTCCGCTTTCCCCACGTGATGGCCTGATACTGTCATACACAGTCCGTTGATGACGGAGTACTAGAGCTAGAAACGGAATTCACCAGACAATGACAAGAAATTAGTCTAGAGGAATTTTAAACTCGCTACTGGACCAATAGAGAGACTGGCAAGAGAAATATTACGTATTTCATTTGTAATTTCATGCAGCCAACGGGTTTAGTCTAGCCAGCATAAAGCAAATTGTGCTGGAACTCGGTTCCTTCGTCGACGATGAATTTTTACTGCCACACGTGACGACGTCGAACGGAATTCCTAAACTAGTGGAATTTAGTTACTTGTTTCATTTTTTCATCCGACTGTTGTAATTGGATCTGGACGTTTACGTACGGATGAATGCATTTCAAGTATACGCGAATCTGTTGGTCACGATTTACAATGCACATGTTCGTGACGATTTCTCATAATGGCGTCCGTTATCAACGATATTTCTGACTATTTGTATGCAGCTTCAGAACCATTATTGGAAACTGTTTCGTTATAGATGGCGGCAATTTTAATGACAAATCTCCTATGAAGATTATCGAAATGATGAGGCGGACCCCTGCCGCTTATCCCAACATCCTTAATATAAATAGTAGGTTTGTTTTTCAATCAATAGACTATAGTTTCTCATATCTTTTTCGGAAATTATATAATTTAAAATCGATTGCTTACAGCTTACTTTAATCTAATCTTTTATTATATCTTTATAATCGCTACCTATATCTAAATCCGAAATAGTATAAGTAAGCGGTTACGGACAATTTTAGTACGCGCCATGCTAAACATATTATAATGTGCAATTGAGACTCAAGTTCATGGACCTGGTAATGTATTTACTGTCCCGCTCCGTCTAACACGGAGGGCAAACACCGTCAAATACCACAAAACAATACAGTTTTTCCTACTTCCTACCATGATCAAAATTGTATTATTGCAACCTACTTTTTAGCCCGAGATTAGCAAAAAACATTGGTATCGATATCGTTCGATTGTATGATGTTATCCTCATCGTTTGATCTAATGGATTGCGAATAGTGGAAGTCCCAATGGCACAACAAAAAATAGGAGTAATGCCATATAGTAGTTCGAATATAGTAGCAACCAAATCCAATGGAAAACGTGTAGTTGAATTGAATTTCTGAATCCGTCTCTTTATAATCCGCACATAATTATTTGTCTCTAATTTATCCATTTGATTTTCCCGTTCATTCTTCACGCTTGTAATATAACAACCAACGAAACGTTGATGTGTGAAAGCAGAGTAGGGTGTCTGCGAAAATTAATAAATGTCATAATCACGCATAAAACGGACGCGCCCCGAGCAACTTCAAACCTTTGACAGCGTGAAACTGAAACGTCCTCACTCCTCCCTTCAGAGTAAACTCTCCCCCGCGTTTAACAGCTAGTCTGAACATTTTAATTTCTATTCGTCGGTAAAACACGTTATTATTTTTACAGTCCTTAAAGATAATTGTGAGACGCTCGTCGTTACAGATTCAGCTCGTTTCGCCTTTTATCCGCACCGTTTTAGAAAATAGCTTTACAAATTGTTATTCTCTTTCCTTGATTATGTTTTCCATTTCTCTAGCTTTAAGCTTGACCGCTAAACAAATATTATGTTTGCTGCAATATGGTGCTCTATGGAACCTATATGTTTGCCGTATAATGCAATATCCGAAGATAGCTCATAAAATGTTCCCGCATTGGTTGACTTCTCATATCGAACATTCCTCGTAAACGGATCTCAAGAATGTGCTAGGCTATAAACGGAGTCCTTAGTTATTTGCAGTGATTCCAGATGCTCCTTTGGCGGGGAAACATTGTTCAGAAGTATTGCATCCACATTTAATTTGAGAGCGCTGCAAAAGGTGCTATGTTGAAAGAGATAATAAAATAATTTCCCCATATAGCAAAATTAAATTACAGACACTAGAAATGCTGACACCCGTTCCGCGTTCAGGATTTATGAATGGAAGGGCGTTGACATTGATTTATTTTCGGTTCCGTGAAAACGCGTTCTATCCAAACAAATGTAGAAAATGGTTTTGTTTTTGGGAACAATGCCCTTGCCACAACTTGCAAATTGTGTTTGAATTGCCATTGTACAAATTCATTCGATTAATCAAGTTCCTATCAAAGTAATAGGCAAGCATAGGATCGAAAAGGTAGAAGTAGCATTGAACTAGGAGGTAGGGTCGCTGGGAACTGGCGTTCCGTCGCAGAGCGGTGTAATTGAGCATATGATACGTGGCGCGCTGACCGGCTGTGTCCATTCTCTGGGAACGAACTCCGTAGGGCTGGCCTCTGTAACTCGATACATTATCGTTAAATACCTATTTACCACCCAGCGTTATCAGATTATTACCGTAATTAATAGCTTTAAAATTAAATGAGCCGCATACATTGTGGAAATATTTGCCGTGAATATTCTATTTTATTAAACCAGAACACAAACAATTGAGCTGTATCAGGTTATCAAAACAGATTTCCAAGTAAAATGGTTTTATAATAATGCTTCCACGAGTCGTTCAGACCGTGTTTATTTTAATGAATCAGAACTAGGTAATGTAGAAATGTTTGTTAGAATAACGAATGCTGGAAATATGAATAAGATTGTGAACCGCAACAAGCAAATTATCTCACTTAACACGGATTTAAATGATTCCAACGAAGTACTAATTGATTGTGCTGATGAATCGCGATAAACGAAGTAAGCACACTTATCAGCTGCTTAATTGATTGTATCAAACTCTATCTTGACAGCAGCACGATACGTATAATTAACAGTTGTTAAACGGTCTTATTAATCAACTATTATGTTTATATTGTATACGTTTGATTAACAGTTTACAAGTGCCAATGAAAGTGGTAACCCTGAAGTACCCTATAAACATCTAAACATATATACGTTACCACATATCAGACGGGCCGAGGCGTGTGGTCAATCTGCAGCTGCGCTTTGTGTCGCAAAGTACATAAAACATACACACATACCTCCAACGCACTGTTTGTATAATCGTACCTGCCTGACCATACCAAAACACGTGCAACCGATCACGTTTTAGATCCTTCAGACTATTTCACAAACATAACATGAAGTTACGGTCACGTACCAATCTCTGCTCCTATAAAAATAAACAGAAAACCATAAGTGGCTCTGCTATCAGAATCTTAACCGTTGACAAATAAAAACCTCAAGAGAAAGCCCTCTAGCCCGACCTTCGACACGGCCAATTATGAAAGTATTTGTATGTATAGTTAAAGAACAATCACTGTTATAGTACCAGATACCGTATCTGAATATCACAAAGATATTCCTTCGCAGAAAGAATTACGCTAATCCCGATTTACTAATCTTTACAACAGGCCGACGACAAAATCCTTACATAGTATAAAACAAAGTCGCCGAAATGTCTGTACGCGCATAACTTCCGAGTGACTGCACCAAATTGGATAATTCTTTTTTTGTTGTGTTCGGTATTGCCAGGACAAGGTTTGTATGAAACAAGATTTCGGAAATTCGAAAAAAAAATTGCACCTGTGCGAAGCTGGGGTGGTAGTAAAGTATAATTTCTTTTAGTTTTCACCGCAGTAACTTTGACTCCAAAAATGGAAGTGGCGATAAGAGCCATAAGTTGAAAGCATAATGGCCAGTAATGTAAGCAAAGAAAAGCTCGTATCGCTACATCGATCACGGCATTACCTAACACGGAAACATGACAGAAACCCATAACAAACAAATCCCTGGAGTAATAAAGAGCTGCAGTATCTAGGAGCCCATTGGATATTGCCGCTGTGAAGATTTAGAGATTAGCCACGAACGCGATGCTATTGAACAGGATATTATGTAAACAATAAACATGGTTTTACATATGAGAATTTACTAAAATAATCACCCGACGTGGGTAGAAAGGTTCAACACCCACGTATTACCATTGTACGGACTGCAGTGAATATTTATGTTCAAGCAAATGCTGTTTTTTTATTCTCTTCGTTATCTACATGATTGTTGGCTGTATAATCGACCTTTTAAACGGTCTAAACCCGGTGTTTTATTATCTAGTGGTGGCTCTTTACGCTTCGGATATTCTAGACGCCTCTCCGGAGAGCCTTTGAACTTCAACTTCGTGGAATATCTTAGTATATTATTTACCAGTTGCTCGAGGTGAGGCTTTAGAAATTTTGTGACATGGGTTTTTTATGTTTTTGTTAAGACTACGCGACAAATAATGTATATTTATGAAGCACCTTAAGGTCTTTTTATTCGACGTTTTCTGTATGAGAAAATTGCCAGAGTATGGGTTTGGAATTTTGGATATCTTATTTTAGAGTAGAGCATTTGCTTGTTCGGGTTAGTTGCTTATTTAGGTACAAACGAGGTTAGCAAAACAAACATTAGATTACAAAACTACTCTACATTGACAAAATTATCGCAATGAGCACTTGTAAGTGGTCGTTACAACCTCTTTCTCTTCACTATCAGTCCTCGAAAACTGGTAAGTGGGTCATCACTCTATGTACGGTAATAGTGGTCTAGAATTCAATAATCATTCATCAGTATTTTTTCCTACTGCAATAATGTTCCATAAAACAATATGTCAATGCTTGCATAGGACAATTCTTTAGACATGATTCATTGTAAAGTATCATCACAATTTGAGTACTTAAGTAATTTAAGTAATTTTGAGTACTTAAGTATTTTAACCATATTCATGTGTTATTATTATAACTGCTAGAAATTCAATAAGGGGCCGTGCTTAGTTGCAAAGTCAAAACATTTCAAATCAACGGCCTCAAATTGAACTTTATTAAAAAACAAAATAACACAGACAAAGAGAATATAATGGAACCATAAAATAATGTTTTTAATAATTAGAGATATATGTATATCTGAGATTGTATCACCTGTTTACTGTTCCAAGAAACCCTTAAGTTCTGATATGCACTAATATTGATAAATGAAAAGATAAGTAGCAATCTATTGAATCCGATTTAGTTTATCATATCTAAATTAAATTCCGTGTTTTCGTCCATCGTCTATATATTCATTATTTCATTCACGTCTTCAACATTATGTTCATTCATACATTTTCCCAAACGATAACCTGTTCAAATATGCTGATCTTGTAATCTGCTATTGACTTCCACATCCATATGGCTCTCTCTATCACAAACTTCCTAAGATTTTAACCCATGACATTTCAACAACTCTCTCGTGTCTCCCTTGCTATTAATCTTTATAGCAAAGTTGTCAAAATCATCATTCCTGACATCGTCTACGAATTATTGTTCATCCTAAATTCCTATTGCTTAACCAATACGTTGTCACGATTAAATTTTCTTGTAGTGGTTATAGTGTGAAGTCAGTTCAAATAGGCTAAACTTGTAATCATCTACTGACTTCCCCATCCATATATTATGGCTCTTTATCTTCCTAAGATTTTAAGGCAGTCTACCTATGATATTTCATCACTACTGCATCTTCCTTCTTGCTCATAATCTTTATGAGCAAAGTTTTCAAAATTATCATCCACGACATCGACATACAAATTATTGTTAATCCTTAATTCCTATTCTATCGTCCGTATTGCTTATTCAATACGTATGTCATGATTAAATTTTCCCGTAGCGGTTACAGTGAAGTCATATTATACGATTATCGTGCAACTCGTGTTCGGCCGTGGCCCCTCGGTGTAACGTTACTCACGATACATAATCAACGGCTATATCGTCACGGTTTCTTTCAAATCTCTATGGCTATTGTATACTTTTGACTCTCATTTATGGTGGGTCGTTTTGCTTAATAATAATTTCAGCTTCAGTTTCATCAATAACGTCCTATTTTAGTTGCACGTGTGTACGCTCAAACGGCTGGACCAATTTTGATAAAATTTTGTATTGAGGTAGCTGACACCCTGAGGCTACTTTTTATCCCAATATTCCCACGGGATCGACATTAACGCGGAAGAAACCGCAGGGCGCAGCTAGTTTTGATATAAAAGCATTCTTGATTTGTTCTACTTCATCTTGTTTACAATATTCTTTATTTATTTTCAAGATAATATTGGAGATTCAAACTCCAAATAGTCAAAGATTGCGATCGGCTTGTTTTGTTTTCTGTTGGCCCTTCGTTTCTTGTATATCTTTTGCATGTATATTTTTACATCAATTTCTCCCATCGGATGTTTAAATTTCGATTGGGACTCTGATATCATTGATTCCTTCGAAATGTTTGTCTGTTTATCTTCAACAATGATCGCCATAAAGATACAAAATTGAAATTTTGCCTTTTTTGCAAAATGTTTTACTAACGTAGGTACCTATGTTTATCGTGGTTTTATTGATTGCCGTGATTGCTTGTAGAATTTCCTCTGTAGCAAGAAATAAACTTTTCTTTCCCTCTTTCTTACTTTTATGGACGCGTTTTATACGGTATCGTTAATTAATGAACTTCGGGTTAAAGATGAAGAACTTTATGACCAACGTGGTCATAAAGTTCTTCATCTTTAACTGTAAAAATATATTAATTTCGTTACACAGTTGACTCGCGATCGCGTCCTTCAATCGTCAAACATACACTGAACTTTGCGTAGGTCAAAGATCTCGTCGCCAGATGTTCTCTTATTTGCCATGTAACATGTTGCAGTAATAGCATAAATAATATTATGTTAATATCGTCATAAAAACTAGCTTTTTTATCTTAAGGTCGGAATATCTAATGCAAGTTCTCATCGGGCGAAAGTCGTACCTAAACGCAACCATAGGTTTGCGT
Organism: Mesoligia furuncula; assembly: GCA_916614155.1. Classification (NCBI taxonomy): domain Eukaryota; kingdom Metazoa; phylum Arthropoda; class Insecta; order Lepidoptera; family Noctuidae; genus Mesoligia; species Mesoligia furuncula. The sequence goes on along the minus strand of OU744808.1, from coordinate 9,365,788 downwards.
TATAATCTTTTTAAATTTTACCTTCTTTCACAGCCAAAGGTGTGCCCAACTGGAGCATATAAAGCGCTCTCAAAGGCACTCTAGGGAACAACAATAGGGTGTTTTATGTTCAAAACTACATACAAGCGAATTATAGACTGCCGTTGCTTTACAGTTATGAGTACTCTTTCGGTATAAATTGTATTTACATATAGCTAAATCGCAAGGGGAGAGCGAAGTTTCGAAACATTCAAACATCGAGAATTTTGAGGGGTGGAAGGTTCGTAGAAATTGTAGACCGTAAAGTTGGATACAATAGTAGGTACTTATACCCATTAGGGTGAGAATAACGAAATTGGTCACAATGGGCAGTATTTTCGTAATATCAATGTGGGTTTTGGTTTTGCAGGGAAATAAAAAATAATGAAATTAATTGTGTTATGATTATGTGCGTTTTGCATATAGATCTATACTACATTTATAATAATTAGGCATTCAGTTCAGATAATACGAGCTAAGTAGTTTTTTTGTATTCGACCGTTGAGGCAGGTGTCACGAAACGGATGTGGACCGGCCAGTCGCTCTTTGGGTGCGGTCGGAAACAATAAATTTATAAAACGGCCTTTAAGCTGTTAATTAAACTAGCGTATGATGTACTGTGTAGATATTTAGGCTGAAATTGTAAAAAAATATAGAGGGCTATTTAATTTTAATTACAAAATGACTTCAGTACTCAAGAGATTTATGAATTAGCTGGCTTTTGAATAGGCTCTTCAAATAGATATTACTCTATTTATACGTAAAAATGGAGAGTTAGTTTATGAAGCCTCGGATTTTTCCTGGAAATCCCAAATGATTATGACTCGATGTTTGGTTACTATGGTAACTTGCTAATCAATAAAGATCGGCCAGTGTTATTGCGAATGAAAGTATCATACCTAGTTACAATTACAAGTATAAGCCACTAAAGTAGAATTGCTAACAAAACAACACGTTAAACATTACCAGTACCTACCTTTTGATCATGAAAACTTTCTCGTCTCAGATTTAGACAATAAACACTCCAGTATACATATAAGTTAAGTTAGAGAAACTATATAAAAACTTGTAATCCCTTGAAGAGTTATGTCTCAGCTGTATAATATATACAGTTGCAGACATAGTACTTATAGAATTTGCTCGAATGTTGTCGGTGCCGACATTCTAGCTAACTTCCTATTAATAACCCAGGGAGGGCACACCCCTCCATATTTCTACTCCACGTAAAAACCTAATAAATAACCGTCGTCTACACGTAAACATTTAATTAGTCTCTATTCTCTTTCATATACAAACCGAAATGTTCAACTTTGTGATTAAAAATCAGAGAATAAATTGTTTATGACTCCTTACTCCTGAAATCCCTTGAGGGACTAATTTGAATAAATGTTAATTTAATTATCTTTCCTTTTAATTTAAAAGCGGATTCCGTCAAGAAAACGCCACAAGTATTCGATTTTCTGCTTTTATTCGTAGACAGTATAATTTCTTTGATATTTTCATCACCGTTCTTAATTCCGAATTAAAGTTCAATGATATGGTCAGACTCCGGGACCCTTCGTTGATAAAATCATCTAAGTTATTGACTGGTACCATTTTTTTTTTTTTTTTTTGCTCATGGGAAATCATCAAATGACTCCTCCCGCTCTGGGTGGAGCGGAAGGGAGTGTCAGACTCTTACTGACTAAAACCCACCCGTGTTCCTTCCTTAGCCCTTTACGTTCCGGGCCAGCGGTAACCCTTTCGGACAATCCCGCTGACCCGGCAGGCTTCGGCCCTAAGGGGCCCCTCCTCGATGCTGACATCTCTATTGACTGGTACCTTAAACTTGGCGATTATCCCAAATAGGTTTGAAAAAGCATATTTGTGCTGTCTATCTGATTAGCCAATCTCCACCCTTTTGCTACCTGTATGTAGATAACTTCCTAACTTCATCATCAGTATTCATGAAAGAACTAATCAAGATTTTTTTGTACTTTTACCTTGGTACGATAAAACGCACTTTAGCTTACACCTCAGCAAAGTTTCCATAATGCAGACGGTTATTTTCTCCGGAATGAGACCATAAATTGCAGCCGACGACAAGTACTTACCTTCATGAAAGAACTATGCCCCGGCTTTCCTTGGCGCTTCAAGTATACCTAAATTAAGAAGAGGCTATTAAAGCGCTGTGTAAAGTAAAATAAAGTTCCTTCCTTTTTATCATAAAGCGAAAATAAGCCACAAAAGCAGCTCTAGTGAAGAAAATAATTTTATAATTCAATCGTTTAGTGTTTCTTATCAATTCTTCAATGAAAACTGTTCAGAATCTAATTCGTATTCAAATACCAAAAATATTTTGCCCAAAAAACATATGACGTGTGACGGTATCCGTGACACCAACATTGACTCCCGAGTTCCGACACTCCCTCATGTGGTTCGTTATAAACCCTCAAATTGCTGCCTGTACGACGAATAAAACGACCTCGTATCCCCTGAATTCATTGAGTCACGTATACGCACGCCATCCACACAGGGATACCACCTAGGCTGAATTACCTGTACTTACCTTAATTTTCGATATAATGTACATTTAGATACCACTTATCTCTACACGGGCTGGTTCAAATTAGTTCTCATCTGCATCCATTTTTCCTAATAATTATCCATGGACCGGTATTACCCTTCATTTGCATATTACAGACGCATTCACAATTAGCGCTGATGGAACGCTTAATTTTACCAACTTTGGCGAGCTTTGATCAGCTCAGTCGTCTATTAGCGTCGTTCATAAAGACTTGGGGGCGCGTCAAAGTTTCGAGTCGTCAGCTCGAGGACTAATAATTGTTTCTCGAAGAATTAAAAGTACTTAATAATTGGTGTGTACGTAATTGCGTAAGGGTAGTTCGGAAGTGGGCTACGCAGTCGACGGCATGCCAGTAGGGAAGCCCTGTGTATTGATCGCTCGCGCCCCACGCGTTATGACCATCGGCGACAGGAGGGCGCTCCCGGCTTCCCGTAAACACTCCGATGGGCTCAACATGTGTACTAGAAAAAAATATTCCACGCAGCCAACGAGCTAATTCGGGACTTCTGAGAATCAGTAATCATCTCAAGAGAGTTCATAAACAAACTGTTAAGAAAATGACTGTAATTGAACTTACATTTATTAATTAATGTTACTTTAATAAAGAAAATTATATTAGTTAGATAAGTAAATATGTTAATGTTAACCTCCTCGCGCATGAAACTACATTTCAATAGCCCCTACGCAATGTCTATAAAATAAAAATATTTAATAAACTACCAGATGCAATAAAGGATGAAACCAGCGATACGACATTAAGAAATAAGATAAAGCAAATATTGATTAAAAAAGCCTTACCAAATAATTATTATGTACCTACACCACAACCTATAACAGACTCATCTCAATAAAATAAAAATATTATATTTACTTATTTATTGGTAATAACATATTATTATTTTAATAAAAACTTTTTTACAAAAAAAAACAACCGACTTTCAAAAAACACTATAAAGTGAAAAATAACTTTAATTTCGGAAGTCGGTGTCTTTGGATTTGTATTTTAGTTTTGTGCCACCGACTTCCGAAATTAAAGTTATTTTTCACTTTATAGTGTTTTTTGAAAGTCGGTTGTTTTTTTTTGTAAAAAAGTTTTTATTTTTCACTTTTTAGTGGGTCAGTTTGTAATTTATCTAAGTTACAATAGCCTAATATCAACTGCTCATCACCTTTTACAAAATATTGCTTTACCCGATGCAGGTACGTTAATTGTTGAGGAGTAAAATATAATTGAGCAAATGCTCAATTTACTTTAAAAAAAGAATTTTCCAAATCGGTTCGTAAATGACGGAGTTATGCGCGAACAAAAAACGCAATGCAGAGTAAACGATAAAAAAAAGATCGTTAATGTAGACATTTTTTTTAGATTTTTGTTGATTTTTCAAAAACTGCTTGTCCGATTTCGATAAAATTTTCATGGGACCATTTGGGAAGTATACCCTTTCGAACAAAAAAAGAATTTTTCAAATCGGTTGGCAAGCGACGGAGTAATGCGCGAACAAACATAAAAAAAAAAAAAAATACAAACATCCGAATTGAGAACCTCCTCCTTTTTTTTTAGAAGTCGGTTAAAAATGGCTTATTGGTTAATTTATGTCCTAAATTTATTTTTATTTTCAGAATCAATTTTATACTTTTTGCTGTGCCCTACAGGGTCCATAATTGTACCTTAGTTTTAAGCTATTGTAACACCTCTACAACATCATGAAATGCAAATAAATAATATGAATATAAGTACGTTGATTTAATAAAAGCTCGTCTGTAGGGCAACCGTACGTCTGTCGACCTCCACGACCCTCTAGGGTCTTTGTACCAATGGCCCTTCGTCTAATCGCCGACCCTGAGCCTGAAGGTTCATTGTGCTCCTATGAATAAAGTACCAAACGCAATTTCATACAAATTGCCGAGCGCTCGACGTAATGCTATCAAATGACGTAAATAGCTGTACAAACCCAAAATTTGTTTCCTGGGGTTATTTTATGACTGCAAAATACGAACATTTCGTTTTCAACATAAGTCGGTAGTGAATCTGAATGGTTATTACCATTGCTGAGATATAGTTACATTTTGTAATATGACTATATGTATAATCTTCTATTTTAGGTACAGTATCTTACGTTGTGTTATCCTTAATCAGTCTGTTTATTTGTTATTCCGTTGTAATCTCCCTAATGGAACTGTGTTTCTTTTGAACACAGTATCCAAAGAACCGGAGATTTGTCCCAGTTTGTAGTCCAGTGTTTTCAATACAAACATTGCGTCGTCGCTCGGACGCAAACATCCCGTGAGTGAAGGAAGTGGGTTAGCCAAATATAATCTAATCACTTTACGATTAAGTTGCTCCGTTGTTTCAATTTACTCTACACACACGGATTGCTTCACCCTCATCGTGTTACCATCCGTTAGTCAAAAGAGTTACGGAACTATATCTTGTTATTACCGGAATGGAATTCATCTTTGTTTATCCAACGCGCGTGAATGCGGGTGCATTGTGGTGTCATCCTGTCGTTTGTGCCCCGATGTTACAGCTAGTGGTTCCGCGAAACTGATATACAAGATAAAGTGTTCGTTTCACGGTTTAACGCCTACCTGTATCTACGAGTCGCAGTGTATCCGGACGGTCAACGGAAATTGCCCAACCCGAGAGGGGTTATGGCAGAGGGGAAATATCCAAGATATTTTCTTGTAGGGGAACGGAGATTTAGGGCGTGAGATAGAAGGCACCTCCATGTTTATCCGCGCTTGGAGCCCGTTGATATATTGGATCTTCATCGGAACGTTTTGTCAGTGCGGGTCCAGAATTTCATTAGAACTTACCCTCGAGTCAATAGAATTTATTGGCAGTTATATTAGTGTCAGTTTTTGGGATTTGCAGTAAAACTCTAATCGAAAGCGATTTCGTTTATTGACGTTCGATCATAACGTGGTACGGAAGCGCATCTATTCGTCTATTCAGTATGTAATCGCATGTTCGTCTTGGTAATCTGTTCTATTGTTTGTACAACTATTGTCACAGTCACAGACGATATTGTGCGTTTGTGTACGAAGTCTAAGTACACAACGGTTAACGGCACAAATATAAACGTTACTCACATATTTATCGCGACATTGAGTAAACTTTGCTCAAGCGTGTGAACTTGTAAGAAGTTGGAGCTATTGAACAATCAAGTGCAATTAAACCAGTGTCGGAATGGCATTGTTCTTAACAGTTTTAGCAGAATTTTTAATAGTTCTCCCCTAACGGTCCGCAAAGCTTCTCAGTCTAAGCAATTAATTTCGCTTTGAGTTAAATTCATTCCTTGAAATTCTCAGTACCTTCAAGATCATCAGTTATTACAGATTGCTAGTCCATTACTTATGAGAGTTAACTACCAATCATTCTTTCCCAGATAACAACATCCGCGTGTCATCCTATCCTACTCTATACTTTTCCTCCATTTCCAAAGAACTTATAAATCAGGACTATCATAATACCTGCTTATTTGCACCACCAGTATAATCCAAAGCACGTAATATAATCTTGAATAGATCGCATGATCGATGTACAAGGTTTTATATGTCTCAGCCGAGATTTCCGCCGGATAGCGTCTTGCAATACCTTCTTCGTTGTTTCATTCAAACGTGCCCCGAGTTTTAAAAGGGCTCATTAAACGTTCAAAGATTCTTAGCTGTCTCTGTGCATAGGTTTACGAAATTTGCATGCTTTATACAAACTTTGTCGATAGTAGATTTCCATAGTAATATGGGAAGGATACAATGGAGAAGCTATTAGGTGTCTTGGGGATTAATGAGATCGACTATAGTCATGTAACTGACATGTACCGTGTCTTTCAGATGCAAGTCCCGAACAGTCCAAAACAAAAAAATACTTCAACTTGTAGAAAACAGAATATATCACATAACGAACAACAGTAGGTAACAAAGAACATATCAGACCAAGATTATGTCTGGACTTAAAAGAAACTGTGACCTTTCTGTTTGTTTCGGCCTTCTCAGAGTAGTCAGGTAGGAAACTGACCTCATCTAGTTTTTAAAATATGATTGACCTGTAAAAGTGTTTGTACAAACCTACTTTCAGAAATAAAATAATTTATAATTTATGAACAACGGAAAAAATCTTCATGATATGTTATAAAAAATTGAGCAGTGAGGTGCCGGAAGCGTTATAAGACTGTCACATTCAATAATTATCGTTCAAGCTTCATTGAGTTGACACACCCTGTTATCGACGCTTTTAGCTTCACCTAAAGGCAGAACGCGTTAAGAATACATATGTAGACATACATTCAGCTTACATACATACATATATTACCGGTATCAAGAAAGACATCTGACTCCGATTGCCTCAGATATGTTAAACCATCAGCCTTATCGCGTATCGTGTTGGTCGTTACGGCATATCAGAAGCTTTTGGTGCCTTGATACTCTTGAAATAAAGAATAAAGGGTTTTCGGAATGCTATTGAATGATAAGAATCCTGGATTTATTCTTCGTTCGTCCTGAAGTTTTTGTCCCACATTCCAAAAAAATCTTAGTTTGTCCCATATGACTATTGAAGTTATGCTTCGTCCCAAATTACTAGTACTGTAAAGGTAAAGTCAACAAAAAAAATTTACTTATTTGTGAAACAATAATTCAACAATCTATACATATAATAAATCTGTAGAAGGGTCAATTCTGTACATTGAAAATATTGAAAAAATAAATAGCGGGGGGTGTTGCTGGATCGATACCAAACCCAAATATGTGATTAAAAAAATTTTTGTCTGTCTGTCTGTCTGTCTGTCTGTCTGTCTGTATATGCAGGCATCACGTGAAAACTAACGGTTCGATTTCGATGAAACTTGGTATAATTATACCTTATTATCCTGGGCATAAAATGGGATACTTTTTATCCTGGAAAAATACGTAGAAAAAAAATCTTATTTTTCAGTTTTATTCATAGACGTTGTTCTGTAGAACCGCGAACACACGTTGCATTTGCCCCTGGTGAGTTTACTTAAGGCAACCACAGGATAGTCCGGTTAACGCATACAGTGCGGCCAACGCGCATGCGCGTTTTTCGTACTTTGACCATGTGCTGGCGGCGCGTATGCGCGTCCATACAATTTACTTAACTCTCTTCAAGTGCGGCGCGACGCACCTGTGCGTCCATTGTGTATGTCTATTGTTTCGAATGCATCGTAAAATAAGTGTCGGTAAGGGTGTCTACACACTATTTCGATTGTTACCTACATACAATAGTAATATGTTACGGGTGTCAGGGTGAAATAATATTCATTATTCGGTATACCTACCCAGTACCCACCACAACTCTCTTTCAGAGTCGGGTCTATACGTAGCTATTATTAACATTTATTTGTGAGCGTGCAATAAAAAAAAAATCTTTTTAGTTTATGGCCATTAAATATCAGGCTATAGTCACCGGACAGTACTGCCTAGTTTTACGTGAATTGTTCTAAATAATTGAAAATAATGTGTCCTATGAGTATCTGTAATGTAGTTAACGATGTAATTTAATATTTTGTAAAATATTCTGTATATTCTGTGGTATGGATCGAATCTAATCTGTATAAGTACAAAAAAAATATCACAAGGCCTCTCTAGCCATGCCAAAAATATACAAAAAATAGTCCAAAATGCTAGGAACACATCACCAACCCACTGTCTTACTAACTACTTCTCACTCAACCATACTCACCTATTGTCAGCCTTACCTGTCGAATCTTCACTTCATGTTTGTGTGTGTAAAAGAAATAAGAAAGGGTAATGACAATAAAATAAAAAAACTTGAGGAAAAGTTCATAGTTTATTGGGGGAGCCCTGATGGGTCGTTAGACAAGAACGATCACCAGGGCTCCCCATAATCAACACGCTCCTGGAGCCAGGCCAGCCACACGCTGCGAGCCGGTGGGTCAGGGGGTGGTGCTGCTGGTGCAGGCCGGAATCCATTCCTGCAAAAAAAAAAATAGAAGTAGATGCCTACAAAGAAAACTTCCGAATATGAACCTACATTGTAGGTAAGCATGGTGTGCTGGTTCATACTGAAAACATGGTGCATAATGAAAAGCTGGCGCACGTTCAACACATTGCAGGATTTATATACTTAACAAATGTGTGGGAAATACATAGGGAATGTGCAGTTGAGCAAGTAAGTACTCACGTCATGTCGATGTATTCGCCGTCTTCCGGCCAGTACACCAGCAGCGGGTGTAAGCTGTGCTCCAACCGCCACATGCGTTCCGGCACATCGGCGGTTGGAGCTATCAGACTCCTCATCTGTCGAGTAAAACAAATAATGAAATCATATTTCTTCTATATAGGTACGGGGCGTAGCTTTTCATAAAAATATGGCGTGTAGGTATTATTATTCCGAAGTTACTAACAGAAACTATTAACAAAAGTGGCACTAAACAATCTCTTCTATATAGGTACCTACGCGTAGCGTTTCGTTTTCGATTTCGAGTGACCATAAAATATGGCGTGTATTATTATTATTCCGAAGTTAATAACTAACCTATGAAACTAAACAATCTCTTCTTTAGAGGTACCTACGCGTAGCGTTTCGAGTGACCTTATAATATGGCGTGTATTATTATTCCAAAGTTTGTAACTTTATCCTAAGAAACTAACTAAACAATCGATGACGGTACATACCTCGTCCACCCACTCCCCCATCATTCGCAGCGCGCTGGCCGCGTCGTGGGCCTGGTGCCCCAAAGACTCATAAACTGGTCTGAAATGAAAAAAAACATTTAAAATATTAATAAATACAATTCAATATTCCTGACATGAAATATTCATTCTGATGTTGATACTTACTCATTGGTCATTGGGTCGTCGGTTGCACCAGACCCACAGCACACGAAACGGCGAATTGCCCGGCCCCAGGAGCTGATCACACTTGCGCTCATTTTAAATTGAAAATTTTTTTTTTCTTATTACGACCGGCGCCGGCGCGTGAAGTGAAGTGATTGATTAGTGTCAAATTTAAATCGTAACAAAAATTTTTGAACGAATGAATGACAAATCAAAATAATGTTACCATATAATTAATTTTTGATAATATGTTACTGACCACTAATATTTGTGGAGAAATTGATTCCAATAGCTGATGATGAAAGGATTCCATGGAAACTGTGCATATTCATTATTTTGTGTTGATTTATTATTCAGACTGCTAAGATAATAAAAATATACCGACACCCTTTTGTCTTAAGGCTTAAACTTAACATTTTGAACACAATAGATTTATGCATTACTGTACTAGGAATTTCACTACTCTATTATGATAATAAAAATATACCGACACCCTTTTGTCATAGGGCTTAAACTTAACATTTTGAACACAATAGATTTATGCATTACGGTACTAGGAATTTCACTATTCCATTATGATAAGTAATAAAAATATACCGACACCCTTTTGTCTTAAGGCTTAAACTTAACATTTTGAACACAATAGATTTATGCATTACTGTACTAGGAATTTCACTATTCTATTATACTGATGCCAGGTGTGCGCCGGTGCCGGAGCCGAAACCCTTTTGTTTAAAACCCTTTTGTTTATTGGACTACCGATCAATGCCGATTGGTTTAAATATTCTTTTGTAACCAAAATTAAATATTTTAAGTCACTTCTGTTTTGCTTTCGTGGTGAACAGACGTACTCTCCGTGCTCTCCCTTTCGATAGTTCTCTTGCCTTTGTATTTTGACCCTTGCTTTCTTTCTGGACCTCTGATTTGCCCCGTGACTACTTCGGCTTGTGATACTGGACTCTGATAATACCTCGTGATTACTTTGGCTTGTGATTTTGGACTCTGGAAATACCTTGTGATCATTTGGTGTGTCGTACTGGACTCCGTGGTTTACTTTGTAAACACCTTGCCAGGAACTTTGTGTGTGAAGTGTGGTGAATCTTCGTAATCTTTCGGGCTGTACATGGTAAGTATCAACAGTTGTTATTATGAGCTATCTTTTACTTAATTTACTTGAGCTATCATTAAAAAATATAGTATCCATTTCCCACATTTATGCAGCTGAAGCTTACTCCTCGTAATACTACGACATTGATGACCGAGTCCAGCTTTAGACAGCATATATAAGTATATTAAGTATAGGTATCTACATTTCGATGTACCTATTGAACTTTTTCATTCACCCACGGTAAATCGCGAGCAATCTTTATCTATCTCCTCCAATTTCTTCTACATAAGCATCTTCTTCTTGATCGGCTCACATTTCATTGTCTATGTCTCAGCCAACTCTCAAACTGTTATTTTATTTGACTACTTATCGTATTGATTATGCGGCACAAAATGTACGATAAAACATTATTTTTAGATGGCACGTAATTATGAAGATGTGAGACGCGACCTCAGCGAAATCTTCGGAGAAGATTTTACCGAGGACATTGAGTCCGACGGTTCTGACAGCGAAAGCGTCTCCTCCAACGCGTCAGACAGGTAAGGAACGCAAGGTTTTTTTTCAACCTGTATTGTCTTAATGCTGGGCAAAGGTGTCCCCCATAGCCTTCCACTCCTTACGTGCTGACCTCTCTGATAAATCTCCCATGAACGTGTCTAAGTCGTCCGTCACGCCAGGTTTTCCTTGGCCTCCCTCGGCGACGACGCCCGTCTTCCGGCACCCACTGCGTGACGACTCTGGCCCATTTGTCATGATGCGTTCTGCATACATGACCCGCCCATTTCCACTTCAGCCTTGCCCACATCGGCGATTCCTGTTTTGGAGCGTATTTTGGTATTCCGTACTCGGTTGCTGATCTTAATACCCAATACGCTACGTTCCATCGCCCTTTGACAAGAATTAATACCTAATTATATATAACCGTATTTTTATAGTAGTGTTTGTTTCAAACATTGAAAGGTTTTTTTAAATAGATATTTTTTTCTACTTTATAGCTCAAGCGTTTCCTCCGTTAACTTGTCTCCGGATGGAGAGTGGACTGAGGAGACAGCACTTGTGAATAGTTTTCCATTTACTGGGACCCCCGAGATCAAGATCGCGGAAGCTTCAAGTAAAGGGCCTTTTGACTATTTTAAAGCTGTTTTTGAAGACGACTTTTTAACCAGTTTAGCGGCAATGACCAATATGCATGCCCAAACTTTGTTGGCCAGGCCACTTAAGCCGAATAGCCGCCTAACGAAATGGAAAAATACTAATAAAGCTGAATTGTGGACATTTTTAGGAATTCTATTTTTCATGGGCACCGCTAAATTAAGTAAAATAGCAGATTACTGGCGGAAAAACTGCTACGTGAAATTTAACATAAATAGATATATGTCTAGGGACAGATTTTTGTTAATTTTAAGATGCCTTTACTTTAATACGATAGAAGAAACTAGAGTCAAATATTCTAAAATTGATTACTTGTTAAATTATTTTAATGACATAATGAAAAAAATTATATATCCTGAAAGGGAATTAAGTATAGACGAATCAATGGTTGGATTTAGAGGGCGTGTCATTTTTAGACAGTATATAAAAAATAAAAGGCACAAGTATGGAATTAAATTATATGTTTTGGCCGATGCTAAAGGATTAGTTCATAAAATACATATGTATAAAGGTAGCTCCGATATTGAAGTTGGCGGTCAAGGTCACGTCGATAAAGTGGTTATGACACTTCTAAAAGATTATTTGGACAGCGGCCATTCCATTTATATGGACAATTTTTATAATAGTGTACAGTTAGCAGAAACTTTATTAACAAAAAAAACATACTGTACTGGGACTTTGGCCGCCAAAAGAAAAAATAATCCGAAAACTGTTGTAGTTAAGAAACTTTTGAAAGGAGGAAATATTTATAGGTATAATGGAAAAGGTGTTTGTGTCAGTAAATGGAAAGACAAGAGAGATGTGCTCACTATTTCCACTGAGCATTCACCCGACTTGATGCCAGTGGAAAATAGGCGTGGTCGTGTGGTCAACAAACCAAATATAATAATACAATACAATAAATATATGAAAGGTGTTGATCGACACGACCAAATGTTAGCCTATTACCCGAGTGAGCACAAATCGATGAGATGGTACAAAAAAATTGGCATTCACATCCTTCAAATGATGTTACTAAATTCCTTTTTTTTGTTTAAAAAAGGTACAAGCAGTACTCTTTCTTTAGAATCATATAGGGAAAAAGTGCTGCTTGTACTTCTTCCCCCTATACCTGACACATTTGCGCCTCAAAGGGCAAGACACATGCCCAAAGAGTTAGAAAGAAATGACAATGGGTGTCTTAAAAGGCGCAAATGTGTCAGGTGCTGGGTAAAAGAAAAAAAAAGGAAAGACACTAAAATCATTTGCCCGGACTGTGATGTTGGACTCTGTCTTCCATGTTACGGCCGATACCACGAAGAAAATCCGTGAATTCGTGACTTAAGGTGAATGGACAGTGGTAGACCGCGAAATTCAAATTTTATTAAGAAACTTTGAATTTCGCGGTCTCAACTACCCATTCACCTTAAGTAAGTCACGAATTCACGAATTTTCTGTATAGTTATAGTAATTCGAGTGAAGTGTTTTACTAACATAGTTTTAAGTTTATATACACTAACATAGTTTTAAGTTTACATACACTAACATAGTTTTAAGTTTATATACACTAACATAGTTTTAAGTTTATATACACTAACATAGTTTTAAGTTTACATACACTAACATAGTTTTAAGTTTATATACACTAACACACATTGTATTATTATAATATATATGTTAGTCTGTAAGGTATTTATCTATGGGCCAAAGTAGCCTGAAAATAAAGGTTTTATTATTATTCTGTAGGTATAGTATTTTCTGTATAGTATATTCTGTACAGTTATATTATAATAACATCATGTATTAGGGTGTCTAATGTAATAAATGTTTTTACTATAAATATTAATTAGTTTTATTCCACTACTTACCTACCTAATACCAAAAAAAAGAGCGAGCCTTACAATAATCGCATATGATGTAACGTAACATTTCAACGGCCAACTCTAGCAACGCGCACGCACATTGGTCAAATAGAGAATGCGCATGTTACACACTTCCGTCCACAGGGACGGAAGTGTGTAACACGCGCATTCTCTATTACTATTAATTAGTTGTCCACTAAATGGCAACACTAAGTGTTCAATTTCATTCTTCCATTCGTTCGCTCTATGCGTTTGTAACACTGACCTCTATCATTGATAGAGGTCATTGTGTTCAATTTCATTCTTTCATTCATTAGCTCTATGAACAGTTAGTGTTGCCATTTAGTGGTATACGAATTTATTAATTATTTACTAGAGCAACAATATCAGACCCATACTTTATGATTGTTTTTTTGATATAGTCAGTGGATTGTAAAGTACGAACAACAAATGATGAACAAAAGCAAATTAAAAAGAGAAAAAATATAACACGTTCACTGCTAAGTACATTGCATAAAAATTGGCATGCCATAAAATGTGCCTCGCAAATCTATAACAACCCATCTGTTGAGTCCATCGGCGCAATGGTTACGTAACGGGACCCCTATGCCCCAGCACCTGAAGCCGAGTTCACTAAGCCACGCCCACGACCAGCCAGCCGGGTAGTAGGGTTGTAGAACGTCTAATTTTTTATTGAACAAAATAAACTTCACTGTTCTTTCTTTATATATTTTTATTTGTTTTTCTAGGTATTTAAAAATCATAACACTTACGCCAAGGAACCTTACATGATTTGCCTAAGGTGAATCCTTAGTTGTAGCCCGCGAAATTCAATTTTTCTTGCAATAAACGTAAGAAAATTTGAATTTCGCGGGCTACAACTGCCGATTCGCCATAAGTCGTTTGTTAAAAATATGTAGGCATATCATTTAAAACGTATTTAAGTATTTTCCTAAACTAAATAAAACAATACACGTAAGACTAGGCAGTACGGTCCGATGACTTAGCCTGCCCATAGAGGGCAAATTAATAAATTTAAAAACGAGTGCTCTGTGAAAGTTTGTGTGACCGCTAGACTCAAGTCTCTGTTTACATCAGAAAAATAACATGTAAGTATTGTTCTTTTACCCTACTGGTCCAGGAGGGCTACCTTATCCCTGTAAATAACCCTTTATAAAAACCTAAATTTTGTTAGCCTTTAATACAGGCTGTAGTTTTTTATTGATATAGGTTATTATTGTTGTAAAAAGTTAAAGATTATTATAACTTTTATTTTCAGGGAAGACGAAGATACAATGCCGAGTGGCTGGGCCCCGACGGAGGCATTACCTCCGGCTGACGCGGACATCGGGGGCGGCGAGACGAGCATGTCGGGCTTGCTGCGCGCTGCCAAATGCACCACCATTATCACTGACAACAGGCCTGCCAAGAGACAGTGCATTCGGCAGGAGTCGCCTCAACGAAACACCCCAGCAGCGCAGTACCCCACGCCAAAAGGAAAGGGCGTCGGAAAAAAAACAAAATAAAAATATACTTGGCAACTTTAGTACATCTTTTATTCATTCATTCACTCACTCCACCTCTTCATTCTCGTCGCCAGCTGTCGTTCACTTACCTACTTGTCAATGTTTTCAAATCAAAAGTTTGTAGGTACCTACAAACTTTTATAAAATAAACTAAAAATATACTTTCATAATTATTATGAAAGTATATTTTTAGTTTACTATCACAATAACATACGCTAATAAAATATGTTTACTGTTGGGAGTAATTGATGAAAGTAGGCAGGATTAGGTTAGGAACACGTACAGTATTTTGGAGTAAAACAACATTTTGCTATCAGTTCATTTATTTTGGCGGGGTTGTGACTAAAATTGGTACCTTTTTTAGTCACTACCCCGCCAACCCTTTATTGTGCGGTGGTGACGCCATGTCGACGACGGCACCGGGATGTCCCTGGGCGGCGAAGGACGCAGTGGCCGACCCCGCGGGAGTTGCAGTGGAGGAATCGGCAGCGCAGAACATCGCCACTGCACCTCCCACAGGCGACGCTGGATCCGTGCCTGCCGCCACAGCACCACCCGGTGCTCGCCGTCTCGAAGTCTTATTCGTCTAAAAATGAAAATTGAAACTTAATTAACGATTGAGTTATGGAAACAAGTAGTTGTACTTAGATTTTTTCGATGATATTACTTGTAATAATAACTCCTAGAAATAGACAACTTCATAGTACCAAACTATAAAATTGGTTTTCTTTTTATTAAGTTTCATGATAAAGTAAATATAACTACCGGCCGGCGGCGGCGGACGTATGAAATTTATTTCCTATTGAATACGATACCACACATTTTATGCAAGAATGTTTATCGAAGATGTAACCAATACAGAACAAAGAATACTTACTGTGAAATCATATGGACGACACACCACAATATAATAAACATTTTTAACTGAGAGATAATCTTCAATCAAAAACTTCAATCAAAATCTGAATCTGAAGTGAACTTTGTTGTTTGTCAAAAACTTTTAAATATTAGTCTATGGACCGAATATTAAAACTTACTTTATGAATACCACAGATTAGGTCTAGGGACGCGTTCCAAAAAAGTTAACAAGTTACCTTTGATAGTGTAAAACTCCAACGTTCCGAAATTATGCCATAATTTTTTTTTCTTTTTAATTTGCTTTTGTTCATCATTTGTTGTTCGTACGTTACAATCCAATGACTATATCAATGATGGAAGGCACAAGTGGTGTTATACGTACCATAATTATGGTATACCTACTCACCATTATTCAGGACTTCGTACCATGTACCATGGTACTTCTATTATGGTACGCAAAAGTACCATAATTTTCACATCTATTATTAAAACCTCAGATTCGATGCATTGTTGCGTAGAATGAAACGGCCCCTTTGTTTGTGTTGACGTTGACTGCTGGTGCGAGAGGATAGGCAATATGCCTCTAGCTTGTTTGTGATTGGGGGATATATCATCGGATTCATTCATTCATTCCACAGGATAACAGGTAACGCTTGATCCGTGAGGTTACGGTCTAGTAACAAAAAAATGTTACGAAAACAACTGTTGTGTGAAACGACCTTTACTTGTAGCGTAATTGTTTTATGACTGTCATAAAACTCAAAAATGTTCAAACTCACATACGCGTCTTGCCGCACTCGGACAATGTAGTAAATCGACGCACTAATGCGGCCAGCCGCACTGGGTAGACTTTCTTCAACCGCGCATGCGCGTTCATAGCACCACACGAAAAATTGTTTGAACGCACATGAGCGTTTGCCGCACAGGGTTAGTGAGCTATCTAATCAGCATTTGCAAAAAAATCGCTAATAATTCAGCAGTAAATGCGTTAAGTAGTCACGACCTCTCAAGGTCAACTACGAGATGCCAGAATTAAAGTTCATTTCAAATAAACTTGCGATAAAGTTTGTTCACCTCCTTCTACTAATGTATCCCAATATTTCCAAACCATACGAAAAAAATGTATGGGCAGTGTCGGTAACACGATCAAAACATTGACTTACTCCGTGTTTGGTATTATGAAACTTAACCGATGCAATGTTAGCGACAGTTTTGTATGACGAACGATATCTATCGTCAGTTATTTGGACTTTTTGGTACAGGGTGGTTGAATGACATTTATCGCAAGTTTATTTGAAATACACTTTAATATTGTATGCGTGTAATTTTAAACCGTGCTTTTCAGCGCGACCTTTTTGATTACTGTTCCGATCAGTTATTTGTAAATACTTTTGTAAATATTATAGTACGTAGTTATGCATGCTGAATCGACACATTGTACTTATAACACCGTCTCGCTTTGTGTGACCCACACTGAACACCATTCACGGTAGAGTCGCAGGATGTTATGACTAGCCCCGGCGACAATAGAGATAAGGACCTAATATTAAGAACAAAGAAGAACTGTGTATACTGTATTGTATTCGATTTAGGTTAAGCTATGGCAGTCTACATTAAACCGTCTTCACGACTGGACTCATTTGTTTCTTTTAAAAAACCTTCGGCAGTGCCTCCGGTAGTTAACTGGCGCAGCCGGTAGGATATCCGCTGTCTAAACGCTGTGTTCGAACACACAAAAATAGGTGTCGCGCGCGGCTCGCGGGTATCCTCGAACCAAAGAAATAAGTTATAACTCATCTGGCGCCGAAGGTTCCTGTCCACGGCACGAGCAGCTCTACGGGTAGGCATGGGATCGAGCAGACTGTAAGTAGACCTTTTTACTGTCCTGTCCCGTCCTTGTTATTTCCTGTGTTGCTCCTGTAGGACTTAATCGCGTAACTTTTGAACTAACATCGTTGAAAGTTATTTGACTTCTGCACAAAAATTGGCAGTCTATTTTTAAGTTGTAGTATTAGGACTTAATTGCGTAACTTTTAAACTCACATCGTTGAAAGTTATTTGACTTCTGCACGAAGATTGGCAGGCCTAGTTTTAAGCTATAAGTATTTTATATTATAACTGTTTAAGTATATTAATTTGATTAAATTGTTCACAAATTGGTTAATAAAAATGCAGAATCAAATTGGAGAAGCTTTCCAAATGATCCCTAAAGATATTTTAAGTTTAATTCCCAAGTTTGATGGTGACATAAATATTTTAAACTTGTTTATAAGGAAAACTGAATACGTTTTAAGAAATTTTAATGGCCCCAATAATGCTGTTCAGTCAACTTATAATTTTCACGCTATCACTAGTAGATTGTGTGGTAGAGCAGCAGCTCTGTTAAGTGAAAGGGAGGACATAATTACGTGGGACCAGCTAAAATCTATTTTTATCCAGCATTTCGGTGACCCCAGATCAGAGGAATCTGTGGCTATTGAGCTAGAAAATCTAAAAATTAAACCTAATGATACCTATTTGGAATTCTGTAACAGAATCCAACAAATACGTAGCACGCTGTTCTCCAAGGTCAATTTGCTTGCTAGTGAGGAAATAAAAGCTGCAAAAATGGTAATTTACAATAACTTGTCTCTTAACGTGTTTTTATATAATCTGCCAGAGGATTTAATCAGAATTGTAAGACTCAGAAACTGTACAAGCTTGGAAAGTGCTCTCAGTGTCGTCATGGAAGAGGTCAATTTTCAATTTCAATATAACGCTAAAAATCAAAATAATGCAAAATCAGCCCCGTATCCTTCAACTACTAATAATAATTGCCCAGGTTTTAAATTCCAGCCTCCAATAAAACCTAATGCTCCAGTTTTAAATAATTTCGGTTATCCAGCTAACCAAAACTTCAAGTTTGGAGTTCCACATTCATCCCAAAATAATTATAGGTCTGGATTCAATAACAACTATAGCTTTGGTGTACCAAACCAAACTCACTTCCAATCGGATATGCAACAGCCTCAAGGTTATAAATCAGTGTACATTTCAGGCAATCCGCAGAACCAGAACGATTTTAAATTTGGTATTGTACCTCAACAAGGATTTAGACCTCAATTTAATAACGCACAGGGTAGACCCAATTTTAATCCACCAAACCAGCAATTCAAATTTGGTATACCGCCACAACATCAACCACAGCGTAATTTACCCCAGTCACAAGACACTGATGTTTCTATGCAAACTGCCCGTCCCCTTAGAAACAACATTACTACAAACAACTCTGATAATGCCAATTTGTTTTACACGAATAATAATGAAACACACATATTCCAAGACCAGGATTTCCAGCCTGATTACTCAGACTGTCAAAATCATTTACGATTTACAGAAATTCACAACCACACCGCCAATGACAATAATTCCTACTCAGAAAAAGTGGAGCCTGTTTCCAACATGCCTACAAATCAAGAAGGATTTTTAAATTTTCCTAGTAGTCTCGGAAAACGATCACCCGAAGCAATACATTTAAATTGCAATAGTACAAACCCATTACCACACATTTACATTCCGGAAATTCATGCCCGCCTAATGATTGACACCGGAAGTACAGGAAGTTTTATTAGTCCAGGCAAAGTTGATCAATACTTTTCTGCCCATAAATTTATCGAACCGTTTGAAGTTATTAGCACACATGCACGTAGCTCACACGATCAAGTTATATACATACCCTTACTGGAAACATTCAAAAGTTCCCTTAAACACAAGTTCTATGTTTACAATGTCGATAGACGATATGACGGATTAATTGGTTCTGATCTCTTAAAAATGTTAGATGCAACAATAAATATGAAGACTCAAATTTTACGAACACGAGAGACAGAAATACCTATAGTGTACAGCCTCACATGTGAAATCACTTTAGACCCCCGAACTGAAACGCTAGTGAAAGTACCAACTGATCTTGATAATAGTGATGCAATCAATGACTTAAAAAAATCCGGTAAGGACCTGTCTCGTATAAAATTAAAGGTACTTACCAATGAAGATAATAACACATCCTTACAGGGTAATGAAGGTGATACTGAAACACCTGGCAGTGCAATAGCAACATTAGACTCTTCAGAAAGATTGACCACCCCATCACCTTCTGACATTAACTCATCCTATCTAGTTCGATTATCTTCATTTAGCACCCTCACAGCAGGTTCATTGCCTGAAACAATACACTCAGCACAAGATATCCATACAGACGTCGTCCCCATTCTAGATAAAGCTGTATTCATAAAAGAAGTGAACATTAGACCGCTACAAAGTAAAGACAAACCTCGTTTTCAAAAAGCCCAAGTGTCTGGTGAAATTGTTAGGAACAATTGTCCGGTTAGAATAAATAATCGTGACACAAATAATAAGTGGACTATTATTAAGGTTTTAGATTTAAGTTTGATTAATGAGGACTTAGAATTGAATATTAAAAGATACGTTATGAACAAAAACAAAATTAAAACAAAATTTAAGCAGTTAGCCCCAACGACGAGAATCAAATGTGGAATTCTAAATTCTCTAGGATCTATTATTAAGATTATTACCGGTAACCTAGACAATGACGACGCTACCCAGATATAATGATATGATGGATAATATGCATTAGCAAACAAGGTGACGTTAATAACTGAATTTTCTAAAGCTTTAGTTAAAATGACGAATTCTACTAAGAATAATTTTATTCAAATTGTTTAAATCATTAAAATTCATAGAACGAAGATGTAATAAACTTGTATACCTACCTAGAAAGTTATGATAAACTAGTTAAGCTGGAACAGTGTATTGAAATAAAAGCATAATCGAAAGGAAGTCAAATAACGTTCATTTTAGAAATACCTATAATTAAAGATGAAATATATATTTTTACCTACTACAGAGCAATCCTAATACCTATTACAGATCATTTTAACCAGACCACAATCAATATTCCCAAATACCCCTACCTCTAAGTAAAAGGGTCCGAAGTAGTCTCGCTCTCCCAGGCTTGCAAAGAACTCCACGAGGCTAAGTTCCTGTGCTGCAAGGACGAGTCCCAGCTGCCAATGGAAGATACCTGAATAACCGCATTATTGAGATTCTCTCATAACACGAGCTCCAGCAATCCTGTACCAGTTGAAATTCACACTCTCAAGATAGAACCTGTGAGGAAAAGGCGTTGGATTATCTATAGTAAAGCCAAAAGCATACTATCAGAAATCTGCAATAGCGAGATAACGAAAGAAAAATAAAAGGTACTTATTCTCACCTTGGATGTCAAAATCTAATCATACTGCCACAAGTACCTAATATTAGCACTACGAAATGTCCAATTGTCAATCTCCCTTTGTAACAGCCATTGACCCACACCTACAACGAAAGACTATTACAACTTGGACATTAGTGATTAAATAAATCTGCAACACCTAAGCAGCTTATTAAAGATTAGTAAAAGTGAGTGAAAAGTTCATAAATGTGAAAAGTGTTAGCGTCGGCACTCTAGTGTTATATATAGTTATAGTCAAGTATTAGTGTATTCATAGCTCGTAGGAAGCTCGGAAGAGCCATAAAATATTGTTTCTGACGAAATAATCGGAGTAACAATAATCGTCCCTCCGATAATTTCGAACTTATGGGGGGAAGAGTTATGCATGCTGAATCGACACATTGTACTTATAACACCGTCTCGCTTTGTGTGACCCACACTGAACACCATTCACGGTAGAGTCGCAGGATGTTATGACTAGCCCCGGCGACAATAGAGATAAGGACCTAATATTAAGAACAAAGAAGAACTGTGTATACTGTATTGTATTCGATTTAGGTTAAGCTATGGCAGTCTACATTAAACCGTCTTCACGACTGGACTCATTTGTTTCTTTTAAAAAACCTTCGGCAGTGCCTCCGGTAGTTAACTACGTACGTAGTTTGTTTTCATCGTAAATTGGTTTATTTAGGTTGGTATTTTATTTTCTTTTTGTTTATCTTTGGAAACATAGGTATAGTAATTATGTTATAAGGTAAAGTAGGTTAGTTATTAATCTCATATTTCTCTCTCTCATCTCATTTCATTGTATTTCTGTATATTTTTAATACAGTTTTATTGTAACACGATGCCTGCCAGAAAGCGATCTTCTCTTACTAAAACATCGAAAAATGCTAGGCGAATGAGACTAACTAGATCACAAGAATCAACTGAAGAGCGAGAATCCCGGTTAAACCGCATGCGAGACGGAACGGCTGAAGCAAGAGCACGTGAAAGCAGTGCCGATCGCGAATTGAGGTTAAGTCTGATCGTCAACGTCACTCACTATCTCGCTCCTCTGAAACATTTACTGAAAGGGATATACGCCTCACTGCTGACCGTGAACGTCACATGCTGTCACGGAAATCTGAGACCTACACCCAGTACCAAAATCTCCTTAATTATTATAGGCTTAGCCGTATTTGGGTCCAATAGATATTTATAAGATGTCATTGTCAGAGTTACTCAAAATGGAGAAATAAACCATCCACGCGAAGACCGACATCCGCACGGACGGAGTCGCGGGCGGAAGCTAGTTCTAAATATGAGGCATACCTTATCCATCTGTCCAGAGAATTTTGCAAATCCGTCTATACATAATGACGGAGATAGATATGCCCGAACATACATTAAAAAATACATATACGAATAAACTAAATTGAGAACCACCTCCGTTTTTGAAGTCGGTTAATTAAATCAATTCATACACAAAAAAGTTATGCCCGAATTTGCTTGAATTTAATTTACTTTAATATGGGCCGTAGAAGGAATATAAAATAGGACGAAACGGGAATAAAATAATTAAAATATAATTTTGGGACGACGGAAGCATATTGTTTGGGACGACCCAGAATTTTTTGGAATGTGGGACAAAACTTCAGGACGAACGAAGAATAAATCGTTCATTTCAGCCTGCCCCAAGTAGGTACTGCAGTATATTCATTTTCGAAAAGAGTTTTAATACCTATGGGTATTAAAACTCTTTTCGAAAATGAATATACTACCTAATATACTACCCGTTTAATCTATTACCTAAGGGTAATAGGTAAAACGGGATGCATGGTGTCTGCAACTCCACGTCGATGTGCGTATCTTGCGTATGGTTTTAAATATGCGCGCACGTTTTTATTTGCAGTTTTTTATATTAGGTACGTTGGTGACCAAAAATTTCCAGACATTGATTATGAAGTCAATGTGTAGAATTCTTCAAACAATTACAGTATCAAATATCAACAGAAAGTTCAGGCAATCCATGAAGCCGCCGATCCTTCCTCATTACATCTGTTATTATCAACTAGTAGGTACCATACGGCAACAGATTGTTTCCTACATAATCAAAGTCGTCTGCTTCGTGAGCTTCCTATTTCATAGTTTGTGTTTACACGCTCCGCTGAGCTGATTGTGGAATTCTAGTGGAACTTACTTGTGCACCACAAAATGTAAACAATGCTCTGAAATCTTCGTTAACTGCTTTCGTTGAGACCGCTTGTTAAATGGAATTACTAGCTAATTAGCAAGTTCTTGATTGCTTTGTTCAAGGCGATCGTTTGCTAGAGATCCAGCATGATCTCCACCATTCTCACAATTTAGCAAATAATTTGAAATATTATAAACGCGGGGACTTAAAAGTTAATTTAAAACACCCGCTGAAGGAAATGGGATGGCCTTATTTGCAGCCGTATAAAATGACAACTTTTAAAGTAGGAGCCAAGTTTGGTAAATAATTTAGGCCAGTTGCGACGCCGTCGCGGACAAATTGGTCGTTTCCAGCACTTCTTTGACCTAAAAGCTTTTATGCTAGTTAAAAAGTCTCAATTAGGTACTAAGAGCGGCTCACGCCAAGATTTTTCTCAAGTGGCAATTTTAGATGACTTCACTGTCGTGAATCAATTATCTGTTTCGAACTTGGGTAATTGTTTTAAGTGGGACTGGAGTTTTCGCATTCAAAATTCTGGATTGTTCCATAAACGTCACACTTTTTTAGCTCGTTTCGATTGAATAACCAATCAATAAAATAGTTACATGCAGAATGTGTTAATCCACGCCATGAATTCGCGTTACGCAATGAAAATTTATGTGTGCGTATTACTTAGCGCATAGCGGTTTTGTGTGGTAATTGTATTAGCATCTAATTTATGAAAACCTGCAATAATGTATTGCTCTATGTTCCAGTTCATTTTTATTTCTTTAAATATTTATTTTTGTGCTTTCTCCTTCGTCTCTCAATGCCGTTGTGTTCGCTCTGTTATCCTCGCGTTACGCCTGGCAGCGTCGATTTCAGTAAAGATAGTGAGCACTTTAATCATAACAACATTCAGTGCAGGCAAGCAACCCATTGTGTTGGCCACAGCGGTGCTTGACGACCCAACGTCCTCTAAATACAAATCATTGTCAAGTTCAACAGAAGAAACGCGTGGAGACTCGGTAATATAAAGCTCTTAAAGTTGAATTAGAACAACATAAAATTAATGTTTCCGCAACCTAACAGGATTTAAAGCCAGGCTTCCTAAAGTTAACAGTGAATTTTTTAATGCAGAATCTATGTAGGTAGCCGCTTGGTTATAGTATTTTTTTTTTGTTTCTACACAAATATTTCAATAACCCTTGCAACCTGTCTCCCGCAATGCGTGTTATAATAATGTTTAATGATATGCACGCTTAACAGATTGACATGCTGTTGAACACATTTGCAACTAACGACTATTAGATCTCAAGTTACTTCCTATATTTGCGGTTTCACGCCAACCCACATAATAACTTCGTATGTGGGATTTATCAGAAGATTTCTCAGCATGCAAACAGAATTTATTGCCACCCCGAGTTTAGTTCGTATTCCGCATTATAACTTCATATAACTTATTCAATTTGATCGCACGCTTCGAATTTTTAAAACGTGTGAAAATTCATTTCAATGTCATACATTTCGCCTCCGACTAGAAATCTCATTAATAAATAATTCAAATGTTCACAATGCATGCCAATTTGATAAATATCTTTGAATATATTTTGAGAAAAATCACTTTTTTGGAGTTATTTGTTTGTAAGACATAAAACTTAATGTTTTGGAATTACCCGTGAATTTCCCGCGCCAGGTCTTTGTTCAGATAATAAACTAAAGCCAATTACACCGAAGATTTTCCAGTACCATATCTCGTGTCTCTATAGTTCCTGTATTGTCGACTTCAACAGATCGTTAGAGTTCGTGATTTATATTGGAACCTGAGAGAGCTAATTCATTCTCGATCAGACTTCGCATTTGTCTTTCGAAATTGGATAGCGGATAAAAAATATAGGTGTTTCCGTATTCGCTTTGTGGTTCAAGTTCAAGATTCCGCCCGCTTGGGTTATTGACCGGCCACGGTACATGCGCGACGGGCCAACTACTTTTTCATGCTCTACGATTTTCCCGAACACCCACAGAATTGAAAATCTACCTTTGAAATTACAAATGCCAGGATTGTTTTTAACCGACTTCAAAAAAGGAGGAAGTTCTCAATTCGGATATTTTTAACTCTCCAAGCTGAAATCTCGTTTTTACTATCTTTGTTTTTACTTTTGTTTCGATTTATTTTCATCAACAGCGTCTTTTCTGTAAGATACTGCGTTCATTCAACATTTTGGGGTATTGATTATCCTCTTATCTAAAGCGGTTGTGTTTGAACAAGGCTTCGTTAAGTCCTTCTATTGCCCTTTGAGGCTTAACTACAATGGTGGACATTGATTTGGTTTTGAAACCAGTCACTTATTTCTTTGTTTGCGTCCGGTCCTGTGGCTTTATATTTTGTCTCTCTAGGTCTAAAAAATTAACAACTTAAAGTTATGTTACTGTATCAAAAGTTATGTCACTCTCATTAGATATGACCACAAAGCTTATTGTATTATAGTCGGTAATATCGTTAGTACTATTAGTTATTCTGTACTAATATCAAAACTTTTTGGTAGTTGGAAACTGTTTCAAACGGTGCGGCTATGGTGGGGGCTAGTCGTCGGTTTGAGGGAACAATGGTGCGTTGGTGATGTTATTGATTGGTAGCAACAGGTGGCTGGGGCGTCCCCCCCGCTTACTGCTCCGCACCATCACCTTCACTTTCTTCTCGGAGACCAAACATAGCCTTTAAGAAATCTCCAACATCCTGCAAAAGGCATCCATTATTGACAACCACGTAATGCTGAATTATTTGTTTCCTTTGTTCTACCTTTGTCTGGAATTGTAAATCTTCATTATACATATAGTTTTTCGTAAGGTATTTCATTTTGTGCCACGGCCACCTAATTATTTTTATGATAAACGACTTCAAACCCACGTTAATAAAATTGGAACTGCTAATTCAAAAGAAAAATGACAATTAACGCTAAGTATTTTAATAATGAAAATAAAGACCCGGCTGCCCTCTAATGGAACTCTGCTTCTTAATTAAAATCTATGAGAATTTTATTTTAACCGTTCCTTCTAGTGCTGTAATCGTGACGTCGAGATTGTTGTTTCTTGTACTATTTATTATCTTTATTGGCGTATCTAGTCGATAGCAACGTAAGCGTGTTTATCCGCCGGCGATCAATCTCTCCCAGTCAATTTGTTTGGTGTGTTGTGTGTAAATCGGTTCCCGGGCCCTGCGACCGCCGCGGCCGCCGCGCCGTAGTTGGTTGCAATTTATCGATAAGCTGTTACTGTTTACTCCATCACCCTCCCTAGTTGTTAGCAACGTGGTGATGACACTGATAAATGGATTGCTGATTGTGCTTGGGGACCATAAAATGTAGAAACTCGACCCATCCTCACCTGCGTATTCCACTGTGAAGGTTATTGATAATTACGTCTGACATCATGGTTATGTGATTAGCATTGTCATGGTTTTTACCTAAATACGTGGTTACCATTATTCTATTTTAAGTTTCCGCTTGTTTAAGGGAAAAAACGTACGAATTCACTCAGCCATGTCCAAGTTGGTTTTATCGCCTTGTATATTTAATGCTATCGTCTTCCGTGTCGTCTGTGTTTATTAATTTTGGGCCTTCATTTAGTCAGATTTCTGAAATCTTACTTGTTTATCTTAGGAGCGAGAGAGATTTTAATTAAAATTAATTACTGCCGTCCTTGGATTGTGTTTCTGTATAAGTTATCTAAGGAAGGAACAAAAAGTGAAAGGTTTCCCTATACATATATGTATAGATATCAGTGAAAATTATAAATTCGACAATAGATACAAGGATCAGAATGAAATTACGGGAATGTACAACAGGTACCAGTGGAAATTAAAATGTTTACCTACCACAGAAGATAACTGGAATTGTCGAGTATTAACGATAATTGTAGAGTGTAGGATATTAATCTTCTACTCATTGCATTGTATGAAATGGGCGGATGTTATTGTGTATTCCATACGCGGCGAGTGTTGACAAAACGTCGAACGTCGATGTCGAGTGCTTTCAGAATTAACTACGAATTCCGTACTTATAAGGAAAATGTTGTTATAACAAGCAATCACGATTGCGAAGAGTGGATCCAAAACGGTAAACTAGTTGTCAAAACTCTGATAGATACAAGTTACAATACATAACTACATAAACTCATATCGTATGGGGGAAGGCAAAAACTACGGAACGCCACCTGCTACAACCCTAACATACCCCTTTTGCTTCATTCTCAAACAATATCATAATAATATCATATTGGAAGTTGGCCATGAAAATAATGAAACGAAAACGATATCAGACTGATCTTATGGCAAAGCTTAGGACACCTACGTTTTACTACTTGGGTTTCCAATTTCGGAGAGTAACTTTCGTGGAATATTTTTCTAGGGTCCTAGACCCGAGACATCAAAGAACTAGAGGTGAAAGTCAATGAGTCGTCCTTAGTGTTATTACAAAGAGCATTTGTCTACAAAGGACACCTGAGAGAGAAATAAAGCTTTTCTTTGTGCACTACATTAGTTCAAAAACCCTTGCAAAATAAAATAAAAGTGGACAGTCATTTGAACAATCCGAAATGAAATGAAAATATTACTGGAGAAAAAAAAAACTCGTCGGAGATTTAAAAGCCTTCATTTTTAAACAAAGAGAATTAGAAGCCAAAGGTTTTTAAAGAAATGCTTAATTGGCTCATGTTTAGTTATACGGGAAGCTATAAATATAATAACAACAAACTAATAATATAAACTTTATAATCCATGTCGAATTAATAATCGAAGAACTGAACAGAATCTCTTTACAGGTTTGCAAATAGGGAGCAATGAAAACGATCATAAAAAAACGTTGTATACCTCCTCCGCTATCCTTCTCCAATTCCCATTAAAAACATTTGTTGTTCGTGTTTAAAACTGAAAACGAATCCAACTAATAAATATTTCATCATCATTCACGTTAATTGAAAATATTTTCCAAAGTTTCCAGAAAAGCTGGGATGCTGAAAAATAATTAAATACCTAGATTTTTTTTATCAGTTTCTAGCAAGCCGGTGGAAATTAAAACAGTATCTCACCTCTATAACAGCGAAGTATTAAACTAGCGGTTTCGGCATCAATTAACATCTGGTTTTGCCGTTATTCGGTCAGTAGGGAAAGATTTCGAGGTCGCAATCAAAGGCATATTTTGCCCATCGCATATGTATTTTAAAATAGGATATTTTTCTAATTCGGGTCCTTGGAGTTTCTTGCCCGTTCTACTCCATAGGAACCTACATGTACTCTTTGAAATGGGCTTCATCTTTCTGACTGAGTCCTTGACAATTCAAAGTTCTGTAAGTAAATGGTTTAATTAAAATAAAAGGTTTGAGTTTATTTTATTCTTGTTCGTATGGCTTTTCTGTTACCGCCTATAGCACTCCTACAGGTCGATTCTGTAAAAATCTCACCGTGAAAACTTAGGTGAAGTGAATTTGTTTTTGCTAGGAATTGACACTATTGACAGCTCACTCCACGCTTACTTCACCTAAGTTTTCACGGTGAGATTTTTACAGAATAGCACCGCAGTTCAGTACAAGTGAAGTACACCTCTACTAATAGTAGGTATAGTTGCGGGAGGTCCTTTCTTCATGATTATACTAATACTAAAAACGTCACCTGCATGTGGACATATGTATGATTACTTCGTCAGGTGGCAACCGTCCATTTCATCATTTAACAAAAAACCGGAACTCGAAGACGGCTGTGTCGAAACCACACATGTCTTCGTTATTTCTTACGTATTAACGTTTTTTTTTCGTTTATAACCGCCTGTGATCCCCGAAGGATGAGGCAGTATAAAATACAATACTATGCTCGAATTAGGTTCTATGTTGTAGTAGGGGTCGATTCAGCAGTTAGTATTCATAAAGTTAAATATTTTTAACCGCCTTACCTTTATTCAACTAAGTAGGGTCTTAAGTTCCAGGCCAAGTAGACGCGTAAATCAATGCATTAATTGCAGGATTGCCTTCCGACCTTATCATCAACAATCATTGAGCTCGTCAAGTTCTGAGTTGATCTACCCGATAACTGACAAATGCTTACACTGATTGGTGCACTCAAATCTGCGTGGTTCTTTCCTTTTTTTTTTCGGATGGGAATCATCAAATGACCCCTCCCGCTCTGGGTGGAGCGGAAGGGAGTGTCAGACGCTTCGTCGTCGTGGTTCTTTCCTCAAAGACAATTTCAGGTGCTAATTTACAGTCTTCATATAATCTGACCAAGATTAGGTATGTCTGGACTTTAGAGATTTTGACCCTTAAGTTAGTTTTGCCGTTTCTTTTCAGGGGTAGTCAGATAGGAAATGTCTACTCAATCTAGCTTATTTTTTAGACGTGTAAAACTGATTTCGATATCCCATTTACAGATTAAACAATTTCATTTCATTTCAACACATATCTGAACTGCACAATACTGGGTTTTACCTTGGGTTTTTTTGATGCTTCTGAGTCCCCGCAACCACTCTCGCAGACTTCTTCTGGATTTCATGTGAATAAGTCCCAATTCAGCACACCGAAAGCTATACTTAGCTAACACGAAAACCTTATCTTTTGCCCAACTTTCCCCTACTAGTCCAGGTAAGTGTTCGGCACTATAAATCACTGTTTTTATCATCGGCAAACACGATCGCATCGATACATCACCTGTTATCATGAGCTTCATGCCGTGAGAACACCTTACAACCGGTTCAACTAGGCCAGAGATTACTATCGATAAAAGCTTGATAGGACTTCCATGTAATTAAGTAATGCAGCCTTTACTACGAATCATGAAACGCTTAAGGGGAATGCTCCAACCAGCCCGCGAAATTCAAAATTTCTTGCGTTTTTTGCAATTTGCAGGCCAGTGCTAGGTTGTATGTTGATTAAAATATTATTCGCGGCTGTAAGACGTATGTAGGGTTGTATTGGTGATTTTGATGATTATAATTCTGTAACTACACGCGTCTTACAGCCGCGAATAATATTTTAATCAACATACAACCTAGCACTGGCCTGCAAATTGCAAAAAACATAAGAAAATTTGAATTTCGCGGGCTGGTTGGAGCATTCACCTTAAGTGTTTTAGCCGTCCGTAAAACACAATAAAAACTCATCTACATCACACTAATATTATAAAGGGAAAGGTTTGTGAGTGTGTGTATGTTTATATGTTTGTTACTTCTTCACGCTTAAACGGCTAGACCAAGTTTGATAAAATTTGCTATGGAGGTAGCTGACACCCTGGATTAACATATAGGCTTTATACTTTTTATCCCGATATTCCCACGGGATCGACATTTACGCGGGTGAAACCGCGGGGCGGAGCTAGATATAACTATAATTTGAAGATGGTTTTCCTAGACATAAATATTTACCTGGTAACTACCAGGTAAATATTTATGTCTATCCTCTTGAAGTCTTGACCCTTTTGCCGTCGGGAAACCCTCGACCGACGCTAACAACACCCATGGGCCAGTAAATAGGACGCCGCCGTTCCTATTTTGTGCCTCGTCTCGGCAATCAAAAGGGCCGGAAATCCTAGTGGATATCCTGACTCTCGGCTAGTTGTTAACAATTAAAGTTATAACGAACGAAGTCGTTACAACCTAAATCGGACTAAATAGAACGCTTGGCGTCGAAAATGATGTTATATGTATTACAAAAGAATATCATTGTAGTTATGTTCAATGTTTGTTTGTTACTCATTCATGCTTTAACGGCTGAACTACAACTAGCACTGCAACTAGCTTTGGGATGCATGAAGAAAGCCTCCTCGTGTAGCGCAGTTTGTTCCACCAGTTACTCAACTGAACCGAGCGCTCGGCGCATCCTGGACAGTCACACCCAACACCTTATTTGACTGGCCAATTCTTCCCTTGCGGTGGTAGGGCTAACGCCCGCGTGGTTTGCGACCACCCTCCCACCGGAGTCCAGCGTCAAGCAGCCTGCTGTGTTTGGTCGATATATGGGAGTTCCAGTGCCTTAGGCATCTTCTGGGCACAATCGTTCCATCATAGACCTCATCCATCGCTTTCCATCAGGCGTGATCGAGGTCAAGAGCGGGCCCATTCAGCAACAAAAATAAAAAAAATAGCTTCATCTTTCTGACTGACCGACCCCTTGACAATTCAAAAGTGCCTGTAATTGGTTATTTGAAATTAATTTGAACAGAATTGGATGAAAAGCATAGAGGTAGACAGACTATGACCTCTACTTTTAATCCGAGGTACCTACATGTAGAAGTTTCTTTTAGATTCGAGTGAAACCGCAGGCAACATTTCATGTTCATAAAATATTTTAATACCTATATAAAAATCACATCACACTAATATTATAAATGCGAAAGTTTGTGAGTGTGTGTGTGTGTGTTTATATGTTTGTTACTTCTTCACGCTCAAACGGCTGGACCAATTTTGATAAAATTTTGTATGGAGGTAGCTGACACCCTGGATTAACATATAGGCTACTTTTTATCCCGATATTCCCACGGGATCGACAATTACGCGGGTGAAACCGCGGAGCGCAGCTAGTATAAAATAAAAGCAAACAATTTTCAGTAATGAACGTCGGATACGTAATACCGATGTCAGCGTATTCCAGTTATTCGTTTATTTAATTTAACGATGCGAAATGGTATCGTCAGGTTTCAATCGTTATTACTGTTCAAAACTCAATAGCAAAGGATTTTGATTAGGTACTCTTTTTTTGTAATAAGTATATTTTTTATGTACTTATTTGAAAATAACAGTCTATTAAATATTGAGATTTACATTATATTTGAATTTAAACGATGGATGGACTGTGATAGATGATATGGTTAGAAAGGGGGTGACTACCGAGATGTCGACTAATAGAGAAGTATGGAAGAAAAAGACATGTTGCGCTGACACCTAATACCTATGTTGGGATAAATGTATTTGGATTCGTAAACAAGCTGCAATAATCCCTATTTGTATTTACAATACACTGCAAAATACAAATATATTATAAAGGAAAGATACGCTACGTTCATACCGAGCGTTCTGTATTGTTGCATTGTTATTACAAATTACTTACTGCGATAGATAATACGGAACGTATGACACAGAAAGAGATAGCTACCGTATCTGTAGTGTGTTGCTAGCTGCGCTGCTATTAGCGGACTAAATGAATCTAGGTACAACAATTGTCTGAATTTGTCTGCAACAATTTGCGCGCGCTAGTGCCATATCTACCTCTTGAATATAATATCATTGGCCAAATACGATACTTAATTCATTTTCCTTCCCTGTTAAATGGCTCTGGATACTAGAAACGGTGCACAAGTCCTACCTACAGAATGTTTCCCGTACATTATCCGTTTACTTCCACAAAAGCAAAAAATAACACAAATTGCATAGTTGAAGTTGAAATGCGCATTTAATTAATATTCCCGTCTGAATTCCCCGAAGCTTCCATATTCCATATCGCTATTAAACTACGTCTGTGCTATAAAGTTATCGCTCCACCGTTTATCAAGCGCAGGCGGGTAACAGACCAAGTTCATTAGCACCAGCTGATAACGTGACGTTGCCGTTTTAACCCCAAATCGAGGAAGCACAAACTCCTTACTTGTCTAATAAAAATCCGACGTGTCTTTCAAAATGAGTAATGATTTTATTTGTTTTTGCATTTGTTTTTATATCTATAGCTACCACTGACCTCTATAATACAAGTATGTATTATAGAGGTCAGTGATAGCTACACAATTGCCGTGAGTTTTGTTGTTTGTAATATATTATGGTGTCAGGCAGGTACATGTCTATCTGATCTACAGATAGCGCATGGAGGAAAACTTTCATAATTTTTTTTTGACCGGTACGGACCGAAGGTCAAGTACACTTTATTCAAATCAAATAATTTTTATTTGCATTACAGATGTTAGGTAGGTACATTAAAATTTGTGCTTACAAGCTTACATGTTTTGCTACACATACTTAGCATGTAAACTTGTCGATATGCGTTACATCACATAATATCTATTGTTGGCGCATATTTAGTCTCTATAAATTCTTTATTAGAATAAATATATAATGGCTAATTGAAAAACGCTGACTTCTAGAGAAGTCAACGTTTTTAAGTTGCTTGGTATCAAACTCAAACTCAACTCAAACTCAAATCATTTATTTCAATTAAACCTTGTACAGGCACTTTTGAATTGTCAAAATTAAATAGTCTGTCAGTTAGTCAGGAAGTTGAAGCTAGTTGCCCATTCCAAAACGTAGATCTCTATGGAGAAGAACGGGCAAGAAACTCCATGGACACTCTTTTAAATCAAGTTATTACAGAATCCTGGGTACATTATTCTTGTTGCTTCTATATGTGAGAACAATGTAAAAAGAAAAAGACAAATGAAGAAACAATTTAAAATATAAGATTAAAAATAAGCCTTGGCAGTTAAGAGATGACCAGTCTCAACCGACGGCACCCGTTCACGAACATGACGCGTGGATCAGCACCATCCAGCTCAACCATTTTGTAGGGAACCGAATAATCCAACACACGCGCCACCATCGGTGAGACATTTAAGTGAGCATGACACGTTCTCAATTGCCATGCTCTTTCAAGTCAACAACAGAAAAAAAAATCATAATAAACGGAAACATGGTTCTTACATTTACAATATTTAAAAAAAAAATGCTTCTAATTTATACAAAACTATAGTTTGCAATTTATTTAAGATGTTAATATAATTTACTACCAAACAGGAAGAGGTATCTAATATTGCAGTATTCAACAATTAAAACTGGATTGAATAAATTAAAAAAGTTATGTTCGTAATGTCAGAAATATTGAAAAAGAAAAAGGGAAGCACCTCTTCCAAATGTTGAAATTTTAACTAGTGAGCCCAAGTGCCTGTGGAGCAGGACCAGCATTAAGCCAAGCATTTTTATCTACGATATAATCATCCAACTTGTAATATGCTTGTCTACATAGTGTGCGTTTAATGCATGTTTTAAATTTCTTCTCATTTAATTGAAGAATATCGAATGGTATTTTATTATAACATTTTACACAGTAACCCATAAAAGAAGTTTTTACTTTAGACAATCTGAAACGCGGTTGATCTAATTTGTCCCTATTTCTAGTGTTAAAATTATGCCTGTCACTTATCTTACTAAAAAGATGTAGATTTTTTCGAACGTACATAATGTTTTCATATATATATTGACAAGGAACCGTCATGATGTTAATTTCTTTAAACAGTTCTCGTAGAGAATCGCGTCTGCTGAGCTTGTAGATGGCTCTGACAGCCCTCTTTTGCAGAATGAAGATAGAATCAATATCTGCAGCCCGTCCCCACAACAAAATACCGTAAGACATGATGCTATGAAAGTAACTAAAATAGACCAGTCTCGCGGTATCCACGTCTGTTAATTGGCGAATTTTCCAAACAGCGTAAGCGGCTGAACTTAGCCGCCCTGCAAGTGATGTTAAGTGCGGACCCCACTGTAGCTTTGAGTCAAGCGCGATCCCCAGAAAAACCGTATTTTCGACGAATTCAAGTGTCTCCCTATTCAATACAACATGACATTCATTACTTCTAACATTCGGTAAAGCGAATCTAATGCATTTAGTTTTTTTCTCATTTAATACCAAATTATTCACAGTAAACCAATTATGGACCACATGCATAGCGTTATTTACGTCGTCAAGCTCTTGTGCACGTCTGCTTACTTTAAAAATCAGTGATGTGTCATCAGCAAATAACACCATTTGTGGTTGGTTTTTCAGTAAATGAGGTAATTCATTTATATATACTAAAAATAGGAATGGCCCCAATATTGAGCCCTGCGGTACTCCCATTTTGACTTTTAAGCCCGATGAATTCACACCGTTAATTTGAACTTGCTGAAATCTATCATTTAAATATGATTCTATTAAGCTAAGAGCAAGTTTACCTAGTCCGTAATGCTCAAGTTTCAAGAGCAGTGTTTCGTAATTCACGCAATCAAATGCCTTGGATAGGTCACAAAAAATGCCTATAGCATCTTGTGCCTCTTCCCATGCGTTAAAGATGTGTTTTAATAAGGTGACACCGGCGTCGGTTGTACAACGTCCTTTGGTGAAACCATACTGTTGATCGTGTAAGATGTTATTACGATTAAAATGATTGAGCATTTGATTTAACATTACTTTTTCGAACACCTTGCTAAAAACCGGCAAAACCGATACGGGTCTATAATTATTAGTGTCTTTGCTGTCCCCAGATTTGAAAAGTGGAATAACTTTACTGAACTTCATTAAATCCGGGAAAACCCCTTGATCTACACACAAATTAAATATTAAAGCTAAATAGGGTGCAATTGTCTCAATAAAGGATTGACAAACTTTAGTAGACATGCCCCACAGATCTTCGGTAATTTTGATCTTAAGTTGCTTAAATGCCTTTATAATAACTATGGGGTTTATATGTTTAAATTTAAATTCCACAGGACAGGCTGAGACATTCGCTCTTAATAATTCAATAGCTAGTGCGGGCGAGGAATTTAAAGTTTCTGTAGTTCTAATTGGGATATTGGTAAAGAAAGTTGCAAATTCCTGAGCAACATCGATGTTATCGCTAATGAGACCGCGGGAAGTGTCCAGTGTGTAATCAGTATTATGTTTTTTGTTCCTGTTCGTTTCATTGTTTATAATTTTCCAAACTGTCTTTATTTTATTGTCTGCGGATTTAACTTTGTTACTAATGAAAGAAGCTTTAGCTGCTTTGCAGATATTTTTAAAAATTTTAGAATAAGTAGCAACATACTTATTAAAAGTATCCGTGTTTATATACGGCTTAAGGCCATACAGTTCAAATAATCTTTCCCTACTTTTCCTGATTCCTTTAGTTGCCCAGTCACTGAATAAAAACTTAGGGCAAATAGTTTTAGATTTCTTCTTAAAGGAATTATTGAACTCTGTTTGCACTAATGAAAAAAATTCTTTATACAAAATATTACCATTCGTCATACTTAGGCCCTGAGCATTTAACTTGCTAATTAAAGTGTTATTAAACTTATTCAAATTACCCGATGTTATTGGTCTAGTTTGAATCTGCACTTTTTGTATCGGTGTGTTGCACTCAAAAGACACGGTTTGACCACTGTGATCCGAAGGGAGATAATTTACAATGGCTTTATCTAAATATTCACAGCAACAAAAAACATTATCAATACATGTAGCAGTAGCCGTAGTTATTCGCGTTGGTTCCAAAAATACATTTGACAGATTGAATGATTTGAAGAGGCTTAACAATCTACTGCTATTTGAATTATTTTCCAAAATATTAACATTAAAGTCACCACAAATAATTACTGATTTATTACCAGTTGCAAGTTTTCCTAAGACATCTTCCATTACTGACTCAAATATAGAGTAGTTTTGATAGTTTGGAGGTCTGTAAACGCACACTATAAAATGCTTATCTAGCTCAACACAGGACAGTTCGATGCTATGTTCCACCGATAGTTCCACTATGTCTTTACGAGTCTTGTATTTTACACAATTTTTAATTAATATTAATGATCCACCACGCAGCATGGATTTTCGGTTAAAGCAACTGCCTACACTATAATTCTCATAATTAATCATCATTTCATAATCTTTCAACCAATGTTCAGTAATACAAATAATATCAAACATTGTTTTTTCTAAAAACAATTCAATTTCTAATATTTTGGAAGAAAAACCTTGAATGTTTTGATGAAACAATTTCAAGGAATTCTGCTTAGCCCCTTTTTTACAATTTACTAATTGAGTGCTAGAAGATACCTTGTTGTAGGTGAGATTAATAATATTATTATTGGTACCTTCTGTTGTCTTACTGACTAGTTTAAATTATTGTGGCTGACCACCTTATTATTAGTATTATTACTAATTTTTGTGGTGCTAATTACATCCGACTTCGACATACTACTTATGTCTGAGTTAATAATAAAAGCTAATAGCCATGCTATTTGACGTCTAAAACTAATAGGCAGATACGCTGTACCCCTAGTCGATTTTAAATACTCAACAAAAGTGTTGGTGTCAAAAAATATAAGTTTGTCACTATAGTGATTAACTAATAAATGCATATGATTATTTAACATATGTATATAATGATTTTGCCTACTTGATAAGTGCTCAAAGTATGGGAAAGCACATAATATTATTTTTTGACAATTAATCTTTAGGATTTCAGTGACACTCTCAGTGATGTCATCTATTTTTACATTCCCACTATTACCTACAAATACAGAAATAATGGCATTTGGATTATATTTATTGCAACTTATTGATGACATTATTTCTTTGTAGGATTTCCTAGGCATACAGTAATTAACAGCTGATTGACTCAGGTTGTTACTCAATAATTTACCTAACCCTCTCCCTAAACTATCTGAAAACATAACAGAACAAGAACTGACATTACTAGAAGAAGTGACAGCATAAGTCTCTGTCTGTGATACTTGAGATGAACCTTGTACAACATGTGGTGTATCTTGATTGGGGGGGATACATTCCTGAGCTCCTCCAGACTGGGACGGGTCCTCCGTTGCCTCAGGTTGGATAGCCTCAAGGTTTGATTCCCTTTGACAAGAACATTGATGTGTGCTCAGAGTCATCGGGTCCCCTCTACCTGCCTCCTTGTTACACATTTCCACCAACTCGTTTGCAGCAAGGATGTGTTCCTTTATTTGTTTCTGAGAGCTCACATACTTATTATAATGTAAATGTAGGGACTCTTCAAGTACCTCAATTTCAGACTGTAATCGCTGAGTGTCAATATGATAAATGTTTTTACTATCTTCTAATTTGATTTCATAGTTTTTTAATTTATTTATTAGAAAAACACGTTCCTTCCTTAGTTTAATATTATTGGAATTGTGTTTTTGTTGTTTCCTAAACTTATTGCATCTATTTATAATTTTATTTAGTTTTGCATATTTTTTTATTTTATTTTTACTTACTTTATAACTATTATTATTATATTTCGATATAGAATCTTCAGTAAGGTCTATTGTTATTAAGGAATGAGGGTTGCAATTTGTATTAAATAATTCAGTATACAAGTTATTACTTTCCCGAGCCTGAGTATGTTCTTTTAGTTTCTGTAACTTAGTAATACGTACATTTGCATGAATTAATTCCTCTTCTAGGTCCCTAACCTTACACAATGCCTCCTCATATAAGTTACTACAGTTATTGAAACCATCTGTGACCAACCGCAATTTGTCCCGTTCATCGACAACAACCAGGTATTTTTGATGAAGGTCTACTAGCTCCTGTTTTAAGCTTGTATTTTTGAAAACGACATTCTCGACTTCCTTCTCACTATCCTCTATTTCCTGTAACAGCTGTTGACATTTGCTGTTTGAAGCCTTAAGATCTTGAATGGTTGTTTTCAATTTAAGCTCCAACTCCTGAGCTGCAGCCTTACGGGTCATCACAGGCATGGTTTCAGGAATAAGAACTGAAAGTGAAATTAAAGAAACGGTGAGAACTAGTTAAATAAACAAACAAAGAGGAAAGCTAGGAATGAAAGGAAAAATTGGAGAAGTTAGTGTTGATTTAAAGGTAAAATGAGGTAGGCTGAATCGAATTGGAATGCAACTGATATGATCACGATATGATTAGATAGTTAGTACACAGTAACATTGATTTTAGTGACTTATGAATTTACATTTACTAAGTGGGTAGGATGCCTAGCTAAAGAAAAAATCTAGTTTTACATTAAATTACAATAATTATTGAAAATAACGATAGTCAACGTTATTGTTGTTATGTACAATCGAAGTAACAGTAATAGAATTTCAATATTTTGATATTTCCAATAATAAGTTTCTTTATGATCAAAGTAAACAAAGTGACTTAGACCCAGTGCAGGGTGCCAAATCAAACAAGTGAGTCAACGAAAGTGTTACAGAGTCTAAAATTACGATTGTGAGCTAATTTTAGGATAAAAATAAACAATACTCCCCGTTTATATCCGCAGGTCGAACATCAGCTGTTCGTGAGAGGTTACCGGTAACGGTGGGCAACCAAATACTGTGTTTAACTTTGTAAAAGTGCAGGAAAACAATAGTCCCGAGTATTTATGCAGTTATTTAACATTTAGATATATTATTACTACTTAATTACACTTAAAAACTAATTAAAACTAATTTTAAAATACGGAACAAAATTTTGACATGTCACTCGGGCAGTGTTGCCAGTTTATCCAGTATATTTAATTTATTATAAATACGTACACATCGCTAAACAGTTCTTATTGTATTTTGTAGATCTAGGAATGTCATTTAGTACGAGTCTGAAATTCTGAATGGATCTCTACGATTTCTTGGATTCACATCATTTTCAGTTAGTTTTTTACTCTATACTCGGCATATTTGGCCATTTTGTTAGTACTCATTATCGTCCGATTAACTCGGTTTGACTGTCGAGGTAACTACCCGAAAAGAACTCATAAACTTATAACCTGACCTCTACAATATTAAAGTATGAAAACTCACGCGCAAAAACGAACACATTTAATTAAATAATTAGTCTCTCGTGATAATACATTTTCGCTTAGATATTGCGCTGTAGACGCTAATTCCTCGTAGGAATGCCAAAACATTGCATGGCATTCTTCTAATATTTGAAACGTTTTGTAAACCTCATGAAAATCCTCATGGATGTCTGCCGCTCTGGGGCGGGCGGCGTGGTCTGTCAGACTCTTACTGACTAAAAGCCACCCCGGTGTTCCATGTCACATCTACGCCGGGGGTCGCGGGAACGTACAATCCTTCCGCAACCCCCGACTGAATGTAAACCGAGTTACTCGGCAAAGTACTCGGTTCGGTAAACGTAATACTGAGCAATACTCGGTACTCGGTTACTCAGTAAAAGTTGTCCTCGGCGCATCTCTAATATTAATAAATGCCTACAGCTATATTGCTTTATTTGGTCGATTCCTGACAAAAAGTATCCAGGTGATTTTGTAATTCATTCATCATTCTCCTGCCCTTATCCCAATTTATTTGGGGTCGGCGCAACGTGTCTTTTTCTTCCATACTTCTCTATTAGTCGTCATCTCGGAAGTCACCTTCTTTCTAACCATATCATCATTCACACATTCCATCCATCGTTTCTTTAGTATTCCCCTACTCTTATAACCATCGACATCCATACTCAAAACTCTCCTCACGACATTTTCCTCATTTCTCCGTAACAATTGCCCATACCATGACAGCCGATTTCCACATAACTTTTCAGTTACCGGTGCCACTTTCAAACTTCCTGTTATGTACTCATTTCTTATTCTATCCATTCGTGTAACACCACACATCCCTCTTAGCATTTTCATCTCAGCTGCATTCAAGTGCCTTTCATTCATCCCTTTTGTGACCCAACATTCCAATCCATACAAGACAGCTGGTCTAATCATGGTCTTACATATCTTCCCCTTAAGTTTAATGGGAATGCGGGAGTCGCGGATTATTCCCGTGACCTGCCGCCATTTCATCCATCCAGTGTTAATTCTGTGCTTAACCGTCCGATCTACTTCGCCATCGCTTTGCACGAGTACCGAACCTAGATACCGAAAGTCGGAGCGGACTGGGAGAAGTGCGCCATCAAGCGCTATGGCTCCAGAACTGGAGAGATCGCCGAAATCGCTGAACATATTATATTCGATTTTGGTTCTGCTGATTTTCAAGCCAACATTCTCCAGCTTCTGTTACCATTTCTCCAATCTGCTCTGGGTCTCAGGTCCATCTTCACCGACAAGGACAATGTCATCGGCAAACAACATGCACCAAGGTGCCTCCTCCTGGATGGTGATTTTGTAATTATGTATACCATTATTCAATACCAAATCCCTCTCGCTCAATACAATATCCTTACATGGAATTGTACCCCACGACACAGCCTTAGAGTCCATACATAACATAATTATTTTTTATTACCCCATACTTTAGTCGTATCTATTGCCAATGGCTTGGTATATACGAAGACAAACAGGGACATTTCCAGATTTTATATCAGCCAATTTAATAAGACAGACTTTTATAATAGAACAAAATGTGATGAGTTGCTTCAAATCAAATTAATTATCTACCAACAACGTACGTTTGTTTCCCAAAAGCAAACGCAACCAAAGCAAAAGCAAGCTAGAAAGTTTTCGTACTTGATTATGTTATTTTATATATATCCAGAACAAATATTAGAACAGCGAGTAAACTGTTCGTAAAGTAGAAATATCTCCTCCAAAGTTTAATTAATTAAACAGTTATATACACTTAGCAAATATTTTATATCTACCTAATAATGCAATTTGAGAATGGATAATAATTATAGCTCTACTAAGGGGTTAATTTTCAATCTACAGATAGTTTTTATTCGTGGAATAAAAGTGACGGCTGACAGATTTTGTATGGAAGAACTGTCAAAAATTCAAACTTATGCCTCCGATAAAAATAACTGGCGTTGGAAAAATCAGCCCTTAGTAATTCAAAGATTAGGTAACTCGAAATAATCGCTTGTCCACAAAATTGTGAAGGCCTCTCTTAAAATCATGAAAACTACAATTATATGACGTACATAACTATAATCTACATAAATACCAAAACACTCGTTCCCATCAACTGGATCGTTGTTTATGTTGGTATCAGTCGTGATAACAATGTTAATGTAACCTACTTACTTCTTGATGATGATAATCACGTAAGCTTTATTATAAACTGTTGCATGAGTTCTATTATGAAATATACGCAGTTAGTTGTAGTCAAAAGTCTGAACTTCGACTCCAAAATCCCGGAAAGGGCAGAACTCGATGGTAATTATTTGGATATGGCTCAGTCTGCAAGTCAGGATATGGTAATATGGTTTGTTGAATAAAAGAACGAAGCGTTACCAAAGAACGCGTAACAACGAAGGCAAAATTTTTCTATAGAGAAGCCGTGGCCCGACGGGAATTGTCATTGGCAAAATAGACTAACTTCCAAAGAAACTTTCATCCCGTCTTTAACCCTTTTAGAGGATGAGTTTTCAAAAACATTATTTAATGCTCATTATACAGGGTTATTGGTAAAACATTAACAACCTCTTAAGAGGTCATTGTACTCATCATTATGAACAAACCTGAACCAAACCTGAAATCGCGAAAAAAAAATCAGCCCTTCATAAATTTATGTTCGTATAACTCGTCAAAATGTAGGGAACAGCTGATTTTTTTTAGCGATTTCATGTTTGGTCCCATTGTAAAAGTTGTTTATAATGATGAGTACAATGACATCTTATGAGGTTGTTAATGTTTTACCAATAACCCTGTATAAGAAACTCTTGTACAAAGTAACATGTTTCTAGACCAGGACTAGACAGGTTTAGAATATGCGTTGTCTATTTAAGGTTCTTGTTCAATAGATTTTAAACTTCTGCTGGATTTTATACCCGGTCGTCCTGATTTCCCTACTATTGTTCTCCTGAACACACCCTTGTATAGATGCCATGTTTCGTATGTCGCTAACGTTATTTTTTTTTTTTTTTCAGGAGCGGCTTGGCGCGGCGTAACCGGCGGGCCGCGCCATGGGTAACAAGTGCTGCAGCCGCCGCCATGACCCAGATAGGCCTTTGGGTGAGTTTAGTGAGTTTTACAACAATACTAAACATATTTGCTTCTTTATGCGACACATATTTCCGTGCCCCTACCGCGCGTCTCGTATTTCTGCGACAGAGGACATGCATGATTTTTTCGTTCTATTCAACGATTACTCCTCCTCATTTGTTGTAGGTATTATTTTATCGATTTAGGTTTTCAGCTGCATCCGGTTTGACTGGAAGCCGACCCCAACATGGTCAGGAAAGGCTAGGCAGATGATGATTATTATTTATCGATTTGTAGCCGCGCGCTAGGGGCACGGCAATTGATATTTAGCCAAGCGCTTAACAAGAGGAAGCAAGCCTTTAGCAAGAGGACTTTGGGTTACGTGCGGAGTGCTTTTATATTCGTTTTACTATCTGAGACTTCGCTCTGGGTCTTAGATTTTTTTACCACATCATTTGTGGCTGACATCGATACCTTAAGACTATAGTGTGTAGCTTCCTTAATACTTATACAGGCTTGCATGGACATTGGCGCACAACCTAAAGGTCAATTCTCGTAATTTCAAACGTTCAAAATCTGTCGCAGTCGCATCTCGGCGACAAACAAGTGTGTAAAATTTAGGGAAATTAGAGGGATTTTTGACAGATTGTGACTGA
Organism: Mesoligia furuncula; assembly: GCA_916614155.1. Lineage (NCBI taxonomy): Eukaryota > Metazoa > Arthropoda > Insecta > Lepidoptera > Noctuidae > Mesoligia > Mesoligia furuncula. The sequence goes on along the minus strand of OU744808.1, from coordinate 9,322,214 downwards.
GATGAGATAGTGAAAGTTCTTAAAAATTACGATAATTGCCCCTCTGTTACTATGCTAGAGGGTCTAGAATCATGTGCTGAATTCATGGTTACAGTTTGTATTTGCGTCGTTGTATGTCACCTTTTATATCTTTCTTACTCTTCTATAACCCTTCTCCTATCCACGATCCCCAGCGGTGGCCCTAGAATTTTTTTTAAGTAGTGCAAAATCTTAACGTGGCGCCCCTCTATGTACCATGTTCTTATGATATTTGCATAATTATGCAGTTGCTTGCTTGTGGACGATCGGGTTTATATTGAGTTACTATCATCAATGACTGGTGCCTGGTGGACTGTCCATCAGGCACCGCCTGCGCCTCTCCCATGACGACGCCAGGTGACGTCGCACTGCTCGCACCGCCCTAGGGCCGCTACTGACTATCCCCCATTGCTAAGTGTAGGTCTCCTCCATGGCATGTCATTCTTCTAAGTCTTGCGCCTTCCGCAACACTTAGTAAAAACAAAATAGAGAACAATTTTGTGTTTATTTCATGGCAAGTCACTAAGTATGTGACTTGCCATGAAATAAACTTTAACTTCAACTTTTCAATTAGATCTATCGCTATTGATTGTACCTATCTGCTTTAGTATAGGCGTATTACGAGTACCTACACTAAAACAGTTAGGTACAATCTAATAGAAATTGGGGAAACTATCCACTAAGTTTGGACTTCAAACTACTGTAAATTATTTAACTTGAAACTTATTGTAGACAGTATTCTGGGATTCCTTACTTCATAATGGGTACGGTGATGAATATTCAATGATTTTAATGTAAGTTCTCAGGTCAACAGATCTCCAAAATTTATTTATTAGATTTCGGATCCCTTTAAGCTGTTCAAAACTAAGAGGATAATATTGGCTATGTAGAAATGGTAGGTATAACAAATGAGACCTTAGCTCATCTCATACAGTTGTCTAATCTATTTTTAGATTGGCAACTTACCCACATGCTATAAATCTTTATGATACACGAGATTACACTTCAGATCTGACCAAAAAATACAAATTAAACAACCATTTTCATCAAGGACTCAAAATAAAGAACTCCAAGACCAGTGTATTTTTATCACAAAGCCATGAGCAACAAAAGTGGATTCCTTATAAACAGCCGAACGGAACCTATTTCCTTGAAAAGAACAATGGTGCTAGATTTTTTCGCACGATGTTAAAAACCGACCATTAGACGCAATTCGCGTTCATTCGTTACTATTCTACTTAGCCGCCATTTTGAGGCCACATGCATTGTTTGGAAACAACATTAATTGCACCTCAATGGTCATATGAATCAAACGCAAATTACAGATTCGATGTTAATAATTAATTGTACTCTAAGATGTCAAGGGTGATTTAACTGCAAGAACACTTGAGAAATTTGTTGAGCCAAATTGTACACGTGTTGGTAAATTCAATTGTTAAGAACATGACTATGGTTGCCCAAAAGTTTTACTTAAGTAGACCTTCGCTAGATTTGGCTCGTGTGAATAGATACCCCTTCGTTTTACTTCAAGAGTTGAAGAAACACATAAAACGTGTCAGCTGTTTTCCGAGACTCGTAAAAGTCAAAAGAGAAGAATTATTTATTACTTCGTCAATATTTAAACTAAAAGTAGTGGAAACTTTCGTACTAAGTGAATCCTCTTATGGCTCGTGATGACAGGTCCTTGAATCTACCTACTTTAAATTAAAAGTAACAGCCTTGATCCAGGTGGGGTCTGTTCTGTAGCTTTCCTTACATAATGGATTCTTTTTGGGTGAGGTTTAGTTTAAGTTATGTCCGCTTCCTTTAAGGGTTGTGGCCTTGCCAAGGTCTACTTTCAGACTATGCGTTTGTGCAAAAAAGTCAGGGGATCAGACCGGAATAACTGGTGTCTGCACCCGTGCTTTAAACAAGCGCATAAATCTTTCCCCTTTCACCTTCTCTCGCTTGGTGTATCATCATCATCAACCTATAGAAGTATGCACTACTACAATCGAACTCCATTCAACTCGAATCTCGACTATTTCCATACTGCTGCTACTAAGCCAACCTACGAAGATCGACGCTCGCCTAGCCTGATGGCGTGCTACCTTACGTCTTCACTCAAGAACTCATCGACTTCAGCGGTCACCGGTTCTATGGCTAATATGGCCCTCTTTGGTTTGCCAACTGGTAGTAAGAATTAAAAAATTGCCACTAACTTCAACCATGTTATCTTTCCAGTATATCCGGCGTACAAAAACGAGGCGGGGTTCACAGCGTGCCCGGCGTCGTTGGAGACACGGTACACCGGTGAGCCCAACACAAGAGTTCTGTCGCGACCTCCGGCAGACATCGTGCGCACACGGAATCCTGGTAAATGTAAGTATCCATACATAGTTTTTTAGTAAGCTAGCTTCTGCTCGTGTGAAATTTCGTCCGCCCGCGCTAAAGCTACGTTTTCTCACTTTTTTTTTTGTTTTTCTCAGTTCCATAGTCTCGTAGCGTGTTGTTAAGTTAGCCTATAACCTTCCTTAAAAAGTGTAAGAACTATCAGATGCAAAAATAATTTTTCAAATCTGATAGTTACGCGTTCAAACAAACAAACTCTTCAGTTTTAGTATATAGATAGAAACTGTTCCGTTATATAGTTCAGTCAGAAGTGACTAACCTCGGTGTTCATTTCTCAAATTCCCTTTTCAAACCTTAAAATGAAAGGCTAGTAATACTGACTATTGAATCACGGCCCTACTTTTATAGGGCACAGGGCAACTCAAGTTGACAAATCCGCAGGCCCCTTTTTCGCCTAATATTGACCAGACCTTTATGACTAGGTACATGGAAACTCCCCAAATTAGCCTTAGTTCAGGCTTTCAACAACCAAAGGAAGACTGCAGGGTTTATTTATAAATGTTGCTTAACCCCTCGTATGTCGGAATTACAGACACAATTAAAAAGCCATTGTGTCTCGCGTAGATCTACGTTCAGACATACTAAGGGTTAAAGGTAAGAAATGTTTAAACGTCAAAAATGTATGGCTAAACAAATGTTTATTATTGGCGCCGATTCTGTTGTTCACAAACTAAACTAAATTTAAGTTCATGCATCTTTTTCTTTCTATTTCATTAAGAAAAAGACAGAAGATAAATATTAGTTTAAGTTACTCCATAGACAACTTTAGACGAGATTAAAAAATTAGCTACTAAAAATACGTCAATTTACGCCAGGCGCTGACTAATTTGACAGCACTAAACTAATATTTATCTTGTCCTTGTCTTATTGAAATAGAAAGAAAAAGATGCCTGAACTTAAATTTTGTTTAATTTGTGAACAACGGAATCGGCGCCATTACCTACTAAACTTTAAGGAACGTTAATAAATAATTAAATGAACTCCTATAAATATAGCTCCACTCACAATTAAAACAAACCTAATAATACCAATTCCAGGTGTAACGAACGGTGGACGTCGCGTGGTGAAGGCACTATGTGCCTACACGGCTCGCGCAGACTCCGACATCTCATTCCGCAAGGGAGACCGCATGGAAGTACTCAGTGACGCAGAACCTGATTGGTGGAGAGTCCTGCACCTTACGACGAGGCGGGAAGGTCTCGTGCCAGTCAACTTCGTCGCAGAAGAAAGCTCTGTGGAATGTGAAGAGTGAGTGTTTTCTAAAGCTTAGAATACTAGAGTAATTCGTAGATAAATGGATCGCTGTTAGTCGCCATAATTACCCGGAAATGTTCACACTGGACTCTGGCCTCTTCTCTATGGGGGGGGGGGGGGGGGGGGTCTATAAGGAGTACTAATATCATGAAATTGACTGTCCAATGGAAAGTATTATTGCTTACAGTGCAGTTCTTCAACATTATTAAAGTGAAAACTTCTTTAAGCGCGTTGGACATTTTTGAGATGAGAAAAAACCATTGAACTTGCGCCACTGTTGCCGTAAGCGACACCGCGCGTGTTTTGTTTATAAGGCGATTAAAAAATACCCGCTACGGTTGTGTTCAGCTGTCCTCGGGATGTACTCGGTTTTAATGTGTTTGTGTTTTGTTTTCACTTCTGTCGACACTCCCGGATTGCCACTGTTTTTTTTTTTGGATTTAACAACGTTCCATTTATATACACTGAGTATAACCTAACGTAGATAATCTTAATTTAAAAATAACATAAGTATAACATGCAGGCTAACCCAACGCAATGTAAATACAGCCCTGCGTCCGGCCCTGGTGCAAGCCATGGTCCGGGGCGAGAGGGAGTGGAAGGCAGTCACCTCCTTCTGCGAAGCAGTCATGCTAGCAAAGGAGGTGGCGGGACGGTTCAGGGAGAGAGCCTCCCGTCTCAGCCGCCGCGGGGGACGCCCCCGGCGTCGGGAGCCGCGTGACGACTCCCGGCCACCGCAGGCGCGGGCCTGCGGGCTGAGAGTAATGGGTAGCTCACCGTCCAATCAGGACCAGGCCCGTGCCGGACTACGCGTACGTGTTCCACGCGCGCCTCAAAAAGAGATGTCATCATCGAGGAGGGGCCCCTTAGGGCCGAAGCCTGCCGGGCCAGCGGGATTGTCCGAAAGGGTTACCGCTGGCCCGGAACATAAAGGGCTAAGGAAGGATCACGGGTGGGTTTTAGTCAGTAAGAGTCTGACACTCCCTTCCGCTCCACCCAGAGCGGGAGGAGTCATTTGATAATTTCCCATCCGAAAAAAAAAAAAGAAACAGCCGTTCGCTACTCAATTTCTTACAGACAACCACCAGGACAGCAATTACAGTACCAGATAACACTACTAATCAATTACAGCTTCAACCACTGATGTCGGTAACAAAAATGGTGACGGGTCAAAACCCTCTTCATGTTATTAATCGGTGACTTTCCGCTAAAGGCCAACATCATGTTGCAGTTGGTTCTTTCCGCACGTGTCCCGGAAAGAGGCTGATAAGTTGCTGCTGGCTGAAATCAACCCTCGAGGTACCTTCCTCGTGAGGCCGGCTGAACACAACCCTCACGGATTCAGCCTGAGTGTCAAGGACTGGGAGGAGGGAAGAGGGTATCATGTGAAGCATTACAAGATCAAGCCTTTGGACAATGGAGGGTTTTATATCGCGACGAATCAGACTTTCCCGAGCTTGCCGGCGCTTGTGATGTCGTATACGAGTGAGTTGGCTTTTTATTTGTTTTTATGAAGGCGTTCTCTAATAAGCCGGTCGATTCTGTAAAAATCTCAGTGTGAAAACTTAGGTGAAGCGAGTTTGTTTTTGCTAGGAATTGACACTATTGACAGCTCACTCCACGCTCACTTCACCTAAGTTTTCATGGTGAGATTTTTACAGAATAGCACCGCCTGGATCATAATACACTACCAGTATTTTTCTCACGCTTTTTCAAGTCTATTTCAGTTTTGATTTAATTATCTAATAATCAAATTATAAATGAAAAAAATGCGAATGCTTATACGTTATATATACGTCAACGTTTGTAGCTGCCGTAGTCATAAAACGTGGGAGGGGGAAGCAAGATGACATGTTTTATTCAAAGTCCTACTCGCAAGTTTTATGACCGCGTCTGCTTCAAGTCTTGCCTTTACACTAAAAGCCATTACTTGTGCACCCCAATTGTGTAACACACTTTATCTGAATCATTTCGAAGGATATTGCTAGTCCATTGCTTCTTAAGTTCGAAAAAGTTGTCTGCTCGGTAACGTAAAGAACGCAATGAATATTGTTGAACTGTCAAAATGAAAGCAATTGCTACTGATTGTGTGTTACTCAATTACGCCGCAGATCTGTTATATTCACTTGAACATAACAGATGAGGGGCCCGTGGCTAATTAATAACAGCCGCACAGGTCGATCGATCAGGTTAAGCTACGCTTGCCGCGGTAGGTCTGTGGATGGGTGACCATCTTTAC